>CM054784.1:5042500-7542500 GCA_028984075.1 Pieris mannii
TAATAGCCATTGAATAATCTAATAAATGTATACATACTTACTACACAATTAAAACCATAATAGTTTAAAATCAATGTGCATAGTAATTACAATTTCATTAATTTCCATACAGCTTTCTTGTAGCTTCAATATAGAACAGATTTAAATAATTATCAAACAACTATAATACTTTATTCATCTCTATACAATGGAGATTATGGTCTTCTGCAAGGCGTCGAAAACGCACAATTCATCAACGATGGCTCCATTGTTCAAGTTAATTGCATTACAAGTGTCGGCCGGTAGCTCTACAAAAGCCCTATTAACTTTCGGGTAACGAGTGTCGGGCTTTTCGCACATCGAATGCCGCATTGTTGGCCATTCGAGCGGCAAATATGGCCGCTGCCACCGTCAGACCTAAGGGCGTCTACGATCATATCTCCATTTCCACTCAGCATTGTCCTCTCCCGCAATAAGATTAGTTTTACGCCTTTGTTTGCTCGCTTTTGTATACATAACTCTTTTATTGTGTGATTTTATCTTCCAATTGCATTCAATTACATGAGCCCATTCACGCTATATTTGCAAATTTCTGCAATGTGTTGATTGATCAGTTATAGTTTTTTAGGTAATGAAAAATTAGATCCAACTATTCCTCAAAGTCAAAATCAATATCGCACAGAGATGCTTTATTATGAACGCAAAATTACCAAATTCTATTGTAGTCGGTGCACTGCTCTTCATGCATAGCCAGCATGTTACATAATTTCAAAGCTCCCGGGATACGGTATACGAAAGTCAAACAAGCTTTATTGTAAAAGTTCAATAGTGGATTATTAGTTTAGCTACGTTTCAACTTTGGGATATCATAAATTAATATCGACAATGCCTTAACTAGTTGACATAATTTAGTTCTATTAAGTAGGTAAGTTACTAAGTAGTGAGGTCCGAGGAATTCCAATATCTATCTATTATAATTATGTTTAATACTTGAAGGATTCCAAGTGTTAGCAAAAAGTCACAATTACAAGCAGTAATCTGAAAAACAAAGTTAATCTCTAATTGTAAAATATTGCATTCGTTATTTTCAAATTGAATTAAATAAAAAAATCTAAGTTAGGTTAAGGCACCCTCTCCCTAATATTACAGCAATTATAATGGACTAATAGCGTGAAGAGAGTGTTTTGGGAAGACGAGCAGATGACATGGGCGGAGCGCCTGTGGCTATGCGAGCCACGCCTCGACGCCTGCACCACGTCAATATCAAGACTTGGGAAGTAAATTTATGGAAAGATTAGTGACAACGCGGAGCAACATAGTATATGTAATTCAATGTCCATGATACTACTGAAACGGATAATGACATCATGTCATAAATATTTTTTTCTATAAGTCGTATATTATGGTTAAAATTCTAGCTAAAAACAGCTACTTTTTGGGCTGAAAGAAATAGTCAATCTTTTCTGGCTTAACACCAAATTCGGTTAAGCAAATTATCACGTAACATACAGAAATTTTAGAGTTGAGAGCACCACCGGTTTTTTTTCATTCGTTTTCAAGTAAGTAATTTATGATAAAAAAATAAACCGTATCTATATCACTAGTGTCCTTATTTTAAGTAAGTATACTTGTTGGTAGAGTAGGAGCGTGTGAATTGCACAGGATGTGCACAGAGTGGCGGCGGCGAACCGAACCCAAACTTATTGTAATAATGTTGTTAGAACAAACAGCTCCCCCTTCGCCTTGTTTGAGATTACAATTACGGTTTTAGCGAACTGATTTATTAATGGACCGCCTGATCCGCCTTTGATACTTTAATGTCGATTTAATTTACATTTACTATTCGCTGCCAAGTAACCTGTTTAGTTAATTAGCGCTACTAAATTTGTTACTAGAAATACATTTTATGCCGTAATTTCGATTTGTAAAACAATATACAATTTTATTTGCACGTCTACGTTGATTGCTTTCATTCATAATTGCCGTTAGTAAAATTGTACTCTATGATCATAATTAAGTGTTATAATTAGTACGATAGATAAGTAATGTATACTATATAGATTACTTATCCAGGGACAAAACTATAGAAGAAAACATCCTTTGCGTTTATAATACCTACTGTTTAATTACTGTTAAATTCATATAGATACTTGAATTAAAGTTTAACTATGCCTGTTTAGCTAAATCTACAGTATACCTATATATAGTTATAGTTCTATATAGTTCACTTATATCCCGGTACTAGATACAATAAACCCGGTAAGTAATAATAGACAATTTGAAATAGATATTCAGACCTCTATATCAAAGACGTAACGTATTAAAACGACATTACGAGAATTGCAAATAAGCTCACATTTTTATAAGCCGTGTCAATGCTCTCACACCTGTCGTGTTGCTACTCCCCATTAGCAGTGAAATGCATTAGCCAATATTAAAGATGCCGTCCGCGAGTATAATTCCACAAAGGGCACTTCAAATCACACCCATCTCTTTTCGCTAATGTCAAAACATCATTCCTCTCCACAGCCGGAGGCAGAAAAAGAATCCCCCAGTGTCTGTCACTTCGTATCAATTACCACACGCAAACACCCATGACCGCCCCTGTGTATTGCCATAAAGTCCTATCTACGTACAATGCGGCAGCCGAATCGAAATTCAATTGTCAAAAGATTGCTTTTATAGAGCCCCGAACACGGCTTAAATCGAAAAAGTATTTTATCAAGAAAGTTCTTTTGCAAAATAAGACTTAATTTTATTAGCGGCAAGAGTGAAATTCGTTAAGCTGTGAATTCGCGTAAGGCTCCCGGGGGTCGCTTTCCAAACATCGCTCTCCCCTAAACGTTATACTTTGAAAACAATAATTTATATTGCGTAGCGAACGCGTCTATAAATAATAAAGTGATACTTTAGCCAACGGCTTCACCACGTTTCCAATACAGCCGTATTTTGATTTGCGAGCTAAGAGGATTGTTAATTTATTAATTACCTACTCCTAATCATTATAAGGACCTGAATAACGTTTCGCATGTATACGATAATTAATACGTATCTAAGAACTGTGACAGAGATTTGTAAATACTGTAGAAAATAATTTTTGATAATAATTTTGTAATAACAGCTAGAAATAAAGACTAGAGTTTGTGTAGCATGGTAAGGTTGACCAAATAATTGAAAACTAATAAAACAATGTATAAGGGACGTATCTAACTAACATATACAACAGTAAGACAATAAATACAATATAATGAAACAATGCTTAAAAATAATTGAAATATTTGTTATAGGTCGTTTGACGTACAATGTGGAGTAACAAGCGGAAAACGAAGCAGGGTAGAACTCTTTGATCACTTCATCCCGGATCGCTGCTCAGTTATAAAAGCGTTATTGCTTTATTGCGGAAGTGAAAGACAAAATGGCGCCGCTTTATTACTTAGTAACACATTGCCAGTATCTCTTTTATAGGTAGCTATTACGAGATAAGTCCTGGGGGCCCGGGGGAGGCTTTGCAGCGTGATGAGGAAGCTCCCGACGCTGGGCGGAGCGACACGCCTACTTTTTCATGTCTGCTGGATATCTAGTTTGTCATTCCGTTGCATTTGCATGGCAATACGGAGTAAATATCTAATATGTTATCGCCAAACTTGATAAAAAAGTATTTCTTTATTGCTATTAAGAAGTTTCATTACTAACAAACGTTGCTTTTGCTAGTGAAGAAAGTTGCTTTTTAGTTATCTGTTAAGAGGGAAAATAGTGGCGACAACCTTTAAAGGTCTGGCCCTCAGATTTTTGTATCTGTTTCGTAATCATTTGCTTTTTTTAATATGCTAGTAGGTTTTGAGGCACGCCGATTTCCTCAGTTTGTTTTCTTCCAGATATGAGTGAGTGTTATATTTACAAATAGACGGAAATTCCATTGCAGATCAAACCTACGGGCAAAGGGATGAGAGTCACCATCTAAAGCGGCAGCGCCGTTTTTATGATGAGCTTTCATAATTTTTAAAATAAATGTAAATGTTGTTAAAAACAATTTCATGCAAATTATACTAAAATGTAGTTTTCTCTGGCTGTAATTAATTAGATTATAATTTAACTTCTACAATCGCACCACCGCTGTTATGATTTAATTAAGAGTGTCAAATGAAAACTCTGAATGAAATGAATAAGCTCCAGAGATTTAATCAGACAAAGCTTGGAATAAAGATCAACATTGACATGGAGCAGAGAGCCCCGCGGGCTCAGCGCGAGCCGCGAGACAAGTCGAGATTACATGTCTCTTTAATTATTAATTAGACAAAGAGTTGAAATGATACCACGTAACAATGATAACTGTCTCTTACCGTTTATATTATTCAAGGTTTAATATTGACGTTGTAAAATTGTCTTTACCGAATCTTAGAAAATGCAATATTTAAAATTTATAGCTTGTCGAGAAACAATATTATGTTTTAATATTGCTCATTTAATTTTTATTGTATTATATAGGGTTATTAGAATCATAATTATAGTATAATCACAGAAGTTTTAGGAGGCTAAAGATAAATATGTTAAGAAAACTTTTGTTTTTTATAGATATTACAATTAATTATAAATTGAAGTTAAAACAAAAATCTAAGTAACCGCAAACGAAGATAAAATAATTGACCTCTATATAAAAAAAGCACCAGTGTGATTACAACCATTGGTGTTGATCCTAGATGTCTACATTTGTTTGCTTGGTCCTTGCTTTTAGTTATGTGGGGGATCAGCTTTTTATGCATATTAAGAGCGAACCTAAAGCTAGCAAATTTTTTCATTTCGTTCGCCCGCTTTAGTTACAAACGCAATCACCGTGGCGCAACGCGACGATCGCGCATCTATATAGTACAAACTCGCGGGCTTTTTGAACATATTTATAAGCAACTAACAAAAAGCAAACCCAATAGTTGACATGCTTCTCGATATGTGGCATTGGTGGCCATTCACAGTTTTCAATACCAACAGCAGTCGCAAATAAAACATTCATCATTTTTTTTTCTTTTTCATTAGACATTTTTCCTGAATTTTCTTCAGCTACCAACCTCACGGAGCCCGAAACCTTTCCAACGAAATCGTGGAAATCGGTTAGTGCGTTCTGGAGTTATAGCGTCAGGAAGGAAAACCCGACTTATTTTTATATAGTAAAAAAAACACACAGAATAATTATAATTGTCAGAGCCTGACATTACTAATGTGCTATTCTTACCTTCCTTATTAATAAACTATTATAAAACTTAAAGATAACATTTTGTTAGTTTCTATAAAAGAGTAATCTCTACAATTACTATACTGATTCTAAAAATTATTTAAGTATCACGCAAAATAAATCACGTAGGTATCATTTTCAATAAAACTATATAATACATAGTTTCATTTGAAATTAAATGGAATCTTTTTTAAACTGAATAATTATTTATTATATATTCGTACTAATATTATAAATGCGAAAAAATAAACTTAATACTTTCACATTTGTATGTTTTTGGGAATGGTTTTTATTTTTCTTCTGGTAATTATAATGTGGGTAATTTAGAGCGCTGGCGCTAAGAAGCGTAGTGTTCTCGCCTCAATATAGCGAGGCGAATGATTAGTAAAACAAACGTATGCTCGAAGTAAACGCCAAAAGATTTTATTTATTTAAATAACTCTTAAAAAATACAGTATGTAGTTCATAAAATCGCTAGTAATAGATCTCGGATCAAAACTATCACTCATGTGATAACGAATTTTTGACTCATGACACTCGCCATGATTGGATAAAAACGAAATTAGACAAATGTTAGAGGTGACTTTGTGATTGTTTTTGTATCAAGAAATTAATACATATTTTATTCTGTTTTTAATTAGAGTCAACCATTTAATTTATAGTGTAGGATCCAAATATATTCATTATTTTTAATTAAAACATCACATATACTTCGATCAAATCAAATCTACGATGCGTGATTTTGATTAAGCCCGCTCTGAATAGCTTACTTTATTTTGAAAGAAGAATATACCAATTATGATAAAGCAAAATACCGGGAAATTTAATTTGTTATTTTGTACTTTATGTGTGATCTATTCCTTTCAAGGAAGCTCGTAGCTTCCTTGCAGTTACTAACTATAGTTTTTTACTAATTCCTTTAGGTCTATGCGTCAAATTCTCAATGCTCTTCTGTTATAATGAAAGCAGACTTTGAGAGTTTCGTTAAAATAACGTAATAAGACGGATACAGTATTTAAAAAAAGGCTTTGTTTAATCTCGTTAACTAGTTTTAAAGAAAACAGGAATAAATGTGTCTACAGTGATAGTTGTCTAGTTCCGGCGCTTTCAAAAGAATTCAGAATTATTATGCCACATAGTTAATCAATCTAATAAAAAAACAGTATTCCTTTTTATCGAGCTTGAAAGGATTCTATCTATCTACAAACTATTATACATGAATAATTTGACAGTTATGGAATAATTCTAACTCTTTATGATTAGTAAAAAGGAACCTGCAAATGTGTATTTATTTACATAATTATTTTAAATAAATCAAAATAAGAAATTCCTCAGGATTAGTTTGATGTCTCAACCAACTATGTAGTACAGAATTATAAATTCTGAAAGATTTCTAGGGGTCTTATGAAAGAACAACCTCTGTTAGTGACACATTTAATACCAAAGACAAGAAAAGTAAAAGTCAAGCCATTAACATTAAAATGCGGTTTTTAATACGCCTACCCAATCAGTAGTACCTATCTATACGACATTAATTAGAAACGTTGAACGACCACGACGACTAAAGCCTCACAACTATTTCAACTATAAAGTTGAGTGGCTGACAGTCAAATAAAATTGTCAACATACAAAATAACTAAAGAGATTTCAAGAATTTAACCGAAAAAAATGTTCTTTGACTAAGAAGGCAACAAACCTATAACTTGCAATGGACATGGTCAAAATAAGATAGATGGAGAAACCAGGATCTAAGACACTATACAAGAGTACGGGACATTGAAACGACTATAAAGAAGCTGGGTAAGTTATTAAAGGGACGGTAAGTTATTCTTGTTATTAGTTAGTGGTAAGGAGAAATGGTCCATTTATTTGAAGTTTGATTGGATATACTTAACCTAGCTTTTACCCTGTAAGAGCTAGGAGTAGAAGGGAATATATAAAACTACCGATACGATACGGTACGAGACTAGACAGAACAAGAAGTGAGGTTCTGTCTAGTCTCGTACTACTGTGAGAGATATTGACGGAGTAAGATTATAACAAGTGGTAAGAAGAGTAAGACTCGTGTTCGTGAGGAAGCGTCTCATTTTTCAATTTAAAAACTAAAATCACTTTCATATTTTATTTATAATGAATATGTTGTGCAATAAACAAAACGAACGAAAACTCGATTTAGAACAAGTGTTTTGATGCCTAAACAAAAGCGATTTAATAATGCAGTTTCCAATTGCCGCTGCGTAAATAACAGGGGAACAACGAAACCGGCAATTTACTTTAACAACACATTTTTGTCGATATATTCGTATGGTTTTTATTAAATTACAATTATTGTATTGTTTCATTTATAAATAAATGTTAGGAATTATTCTTTTTACACGAAATTACTTATGTGAAACATACTTGAATATAGGTACGAATGTATTATTCAACTAATTTTAAAAGTATAAAAAATGATGTGTAATCAATTATTCTGTATTCCTAAAACAAACTAACTGGTTTTAATATATTTATACGAAATCGGATGAAGTTAAGATTTATTAATTAATCGTAGTAAAAATTAACTTACATTTAAAACAAAATTTAGAAACTTGAATTGTAATAAATACGTTATCAGCGTAACAAGGAAGTTTCTTTAAAATAAAATCAATGTTGCAAGTTGAGTAAGTCGGGAAAAATCCGTTATCCGAGAAAAAGCCCTATAAGTGACCCTCATTAGCCGCATTGTTGTGCTTTTAACGTTTTCGCAGCCGTCGGCTCAGGCTAGCATAAATAAATCAAATTTAATTAACTCAGATTAATTTTCGCGGCGCCGTCTCACCCGCCTGTTATAGGGGGTCCCTTTTTATTTTGCCGGAGGTAAAATTCTCCATTCTAAACTGTATTGCTCGGTTTTATATGGATTCTTTAATAAAAAGTTTACAATTAGAACGTGTCGTCCGCTCCCTACTCCTGCGAAGCCATAGTGAAAATGTAGTCAATTAAATTAATCATTCTAACTTTATCTCGAAAATTAAAATAAGTACAAAATAATTCAAGTTGTTACTGTTACTGTAAACTCTGTTATAACATGAACGTTTTACTTGTACAATCATTTGGTAGTTTTACCTGGAAAGATTCCCGGGAGTTTGAAATATTGGTAATTTTAATAAATCTTATATATTTAAACGAGCAATTATATATATATATATAATTGGAATCTCGGAATCGGCTCCAACGATTTTCATGAAATTTAGTATACGGGGGGTTTCGGGGGCGATAAATCGATCTAGCTAGGAATCATTTCTGGAAAATGAAAATTTTATTCGTGTTTTATCAACTTAAACATAGAATTGCTCGTTTAAAGATGTCAGTCAAATAAAAACTTAAATATGAATATAATTATCTTTATTCGATAATTATATTCATATTTTATCATTTTATTAGTATGTAATTCGTAATTAAATATAATTTTCTCGGTCGGTGATCCAGGTACTAAATGTTATCTTTGCTACTCATGCTGTCATATTCTGAAAATTATTTATTATCTGCATTTTAGCAGATTTTGATCAATTTAAAGTTGAAGAAAATTACTGTTTTCGTATCAAAGTGCCTTTTCATATGAATGAAGTATACATTATTTGTTCTAAGATAGTTCAAAGTAATTCATGGATGTGTAGCAAGACATCATTTCGAAAGTCCCGAATGAGTACGTTAACCAATTTGCACAAGGTGTAAAAGAAATGCGGGCAGTCAAATAAAGCCTCGGTCTGGGTGGCTGACTGGAGAGCGCTGGAGTGGTCAGCACACACTTAACAGAACACCGGTAGCCCGCAAACATCCCTAACTCACGTCTTAGCCACAGAATAAAGAAAAAAATAGCTTAGCTAACAACAATAATATTTCAATTTAAGATTTGAGAAGTTTTTTATTAAATTTATTAAAAATACTATACATTCAAAAATGTATGATATACGTGTAAATTATATTTATACGTATTTAATTTAATTATTACCTGACCTAATGATCAGTAGAGAAAATACACACTCTTCATTTTTATTACTGATTCGTGACTCAGTATAGCTTACTTACATACCTTTAGTTTTCTCACCTTAAGATACACCGTATATTATATTTACGTTAGATTTTTGCTCAACAGTACAACTAACAATGTTATTATAACAGTTTATTAGCATCTTTTTCACGACAATTACTAGATTTTATAATATTTGATTTATTATTATTATTCGTTATATATTCGTTTATAGTCCAAACTACTATAAAGAGGAATTTTCAAATTAAGATAAAAATAATAGAAAGCTATTAGTAGATTATGCTATTGAACGAGATACTTCAACATAATACAGTTTTTTGGTAAGGCCACCCACAATTTGTTGGCGTGTAGAAATGTCACGTCATTCGTGTTTACTTATTTACTTTTACTGTTTATTAACCTTTCTGTACTTTAGTTTTGATTTTTAAAACTACTTCGATATAATATATCTGAACAAGTAAAGCATTTTAAAATATACTCTGCACATTTAATTTTTTTACGTATGCTTGCTCAGAATAGTTTTAATCAGGACTGAGATGCATTAGCGACTTGCGCATCAATTATATTTAATATTGAATTCCTTAAACTACAATATTAGAACAACAAAGTTTTTCTTAGTTTTTAGAATTTGTGTAATCCTTGTACGTACCTCAACCCTTTCTTCTTTCAAGTCCACCCTCAGTGCCAGTTGCTCTCTTAGCACGACGTCAGGATAATGAGTCTTGTCAAAAGTACTCTCCAGTTGTTCTAGTTGCTCTTCGGTAAAGATGGTTCTATGTCTACGTTTACGTTTTGGAGGTGGACCTGACAAACCTGCCAGCGCTGCCGCCGCGTAGCCACCATATAGATTTGCATAGTTGTTTGCATTCGTGACTGCGTTACTCACACCTGCAAATAAGCATGAGAAATGTAAGACAGTAAATCTTCAAAAAATGAAACCTCACGATTTAATTTGCCGTCACAAAATTATAAATTATATAAACGTGGCGGAGCTAACTATGTTGGTTGCCGTCGGAAGTCTCGAAAATACCAAGTTCTATAGACTAATTTAATTTAAAAGCAAATACAGGGGGAATTGCTAGAGACGATGGCAAGAGACCGGACGGTATGAGTTTGATTCCATGGAGGATGGGTCGGGTTTTGGTATGGGATGCCACCTGTTCAGACACACTGGCCCCTTCCAATCTTCATGGAACCAACAACAGAGCTGGTGCGGCTTGTGATGCGGCTGAAAAAGCTAAAGCCTGTAAATACAGGGGTCTAGGCTCCAAATATGATTTTGTCCCATTCAGTGTCGAGACCCTTGGTCCGTGGGGTCCTGGCGCTATAAGGTTTTTAGGGAAATAAAAAAAAAGGTTAGTCGACATCGCTGGAGACCGAAGAGCTGACTGGTACCTCGGACAAGAATTAGTCAGGCTATTCAAAGGGGGAACGCTGCCAGTATCTTCGGAACCTTGCCTAAAGGGACACCCTTTAATAATATATTTTAGTTATTACATTTTAAGTTTAGTTATTATATTATGCTACATTAATATGTAAGTAAGTATATCTTGTAAATGTTATTATTGTGTTAATGTATTATTATAGTTATTGTCTTAAATTTAAATATGAATATTTTATAATTAAATTATCAAACACGCTGCGTGCGTTTGGTTTCTTACAAGTCTAGATTATTTCTAAGTGCTACGCCGAGTTTGCACAATTTGACACCGTAAATCAGTGGTAGTTATTATAACTAGGGCAACACATAAGCTAATCTGTTGAAGATTTTCATGTTGTTATTAGTAATATATTAGTATAATAGTGATCGTCACTTTTGACAACTGTATCATATTACAATTATTTTTTCTTGTTATAAGTGGGAACAATTCTATAAACGCACATTTCAAATATGACAATATTTTATCTATAGACGAGGATTCCGCATCACTCACTATAAAATCTTAAAAAACGAGGTGAGACGTACGTCAGACTGTATTAGAATTAGCATGCGGGAAGGCGAGTGGAGCGTGAATATCCCGGCTTAATGCCCTCCTGGAGCCATGAGCCCCGGCGGACCTCGCCAAGCGTTTAAAATACCGCTGTAAATAAGAATTGAATATTTTTGCATATTTCCTTTAATATTGGTATTACGTTGTATTATTTCGAATGGAAATGTGAAAGCTTTTAACGCCGGCGGCACTAAGCGCTATCGATGTTATACTTTCCGTAGGTACATGTTTGCGTTTTTATTTTTTTAGAAGTAAATCAGAATAAATGACAAAATATAGGTTTTTCTTCTCCTACCTATGTATACTTACATATTTTTGTAGTTTACATATGTTTTGGTACAGTCGTAATTGCCGACCTTCTTCGCAGACAACCTTATTAATGATTGTGTGCCTTTGGCGCTTTCTAAGCTACAATCTGCAGAACTGAATGATAATCGTGCCTTTAAATACCTATTTAATATAGATCCATAAGTAAGACGTGTTTAAAAAAGCAATCAAATTTGACAAAATGTATGAATTTGGAAGCCATAAACTTCAAAGATGATGCCTGTAGATACGTGGTTTCTCAATTCCCTTTATTCTACACGAATAAAATGTTTCTTTTACTTCCCCGCTGCGAACATCCAAAGCCCTGGAGATGTTTTGAAGTTTAAAAGTGTTTTTCTTGAAGAAAATACTTTAATTGAGATAAACCCTGTCTCCCCTAACGTAACGCGAGGGTCCGCCCGGGGCTCAGTCTTTCTTGTTCGTGTTTAACTAAAGTGAATGGACGAATCATGACTTTTAATAGTTATATTAACTGAAAAATAAATAAAAATATTGTCGCGGTCGCAAAAAACGGTGTCGATCAAGTAAGGTGACAAAAGTATAGATAAGTATATATTATACTAGCAATGCCCCACGTTACCGATACCGATCTCGTGGTAGTGGAAAGTCTACTTAGTGGGACTATAACTATTTACATAAAAACTTTTCTTTTTTTCATATGTTTAATTATTTAGAATTTAGAAATACGTATATTAATTCTTTCGTTTTTGTGCCATGGGGGCCACGTGCTGTTAGAACTACAAACGCTGTTCATCCTGTTACAGCCAAAATTCGTTGAAACCGGAAGCAAAAAATCTTGTCGCGAGAAATTAAAATTGCCGCTTGGACTCTGAAGGGTATTATAAAACAAGACCTGAAACTCGATGCTTCGTGTCGATATACAGGACATGCAGTAACCTTTTTTTAAATATACGGTGGACATTCTAACAGGATTCTGCACCTAGTCACAAGGCACCAATTATCCAAGCCCGGCTTGAAACCAACGTTCCGGACATTATAAGAGATGAAGACTAGCCTTCATCAAAAATCTTTGGAGCAAGCTGTGGCAAAATTTGCCAAAAAATCCATAGATACGTAGCCAAACAGATTTAAGGCATACGTATAAAAGGCCATCTCGAATATAATATTTTTTTATTTTTGGTGAGACTTTTATAAATATGCGGATTGCAGATATAAAGTATTAATAATATTCAATTTAACTTTACATTAGAAAAAAATGCATTCACATTTGTAGCAGAACTTAAGGCTATTTTTGTAAACCTAAAAGTCTTATTTTACCTAGTTTTTAATTACAAATTTCCTTTTAAAATATAAGGTACACACTTATTTTCATAATCTAATCAATATAATATATATAATCAATATAATATAATATACATAATAGATATTTTCATTCGGAACATCATTTCGGTACGTTGAAAAGTTCTTGATTTCATGTAGATAATGAAAGATTTTTTAATCAGTTCAGGAATTTTAAGCTTGTATATCAGATATAAATTATTCAATATTTTTCTCACAACTTGGTTTATATTAATGCATTTTATTAATGTATTCCTATGTCAGTAAGTGAAGATACAGCTATCTAATGGTGAAAGAATTTATGAAATCGATCCAGTATTTGTGTTCAAACATTACAAAAATGTATACATACAAAAACAAATGTTTCCTCTTTATGATATTTAGATATAAAATTTATCGTATTATATAATACGATAATTTTTATGTGTAGGTTGCACCTCATTAAATAATATTTATCAATTTTTCGTATTTATTAAGGAAATACAAGCCGAAACTAAATGACGAATATACATTGTGTAAAAGCTGTTAACTAATAACAACCCTAAGTCTGTCTCGTCTTTACCCTCTGGTACTATTTCCAAACAGAAAAAAAATGAAAATCTTTCACATCCTGACGAAATTTTAAAATTCTTTTCTTATCTATTTTATTATTTATACATAGTTTAGATGTCCGGAAAGAATTGGATGGAGGAAGCTAAGAACAGATCCAAATGGAACGTCCAGCAGGAAGAATTTAACCAAAATTACTTTACCGTAAAGACTTAGGTCATACTGCAAAACACAAAAAATCGGAAATAACCCGTTTGATATGTTATTTTAAATATATGAAATTAAAGTGGCTTCACTCTTATTATTAAAACAGAGTAGGTAGTTAAAAAGGACGCATTCAAATTTGACATGAATTTCAAATTTCAAAATAGGTAACCAAAATAAAAAGTCTAATTATATTTACATACCTACTTTGGCGTAGCAGCTCCAATAAAAATATCGACATACGTATTATTTATTTACTTATTTATAAATTTAACATAATTTGTTATCGACACATACATAAGATAAACAATATTTATTTATTACATTTTTACCTAGATATATATACCAAAAACAATACCTACTCCATTTATAGGTGTCATAGTAAAAATAAACTTACAATAAATAAATTTTTATGTATTAATGCCGTTAAAACCCATTTTATTTTCTAAGTAACCAACAGCTTATGGATGTGTAAGATGGTAAAATTTATATTTATTTGCATAAAAGACAACCCTTTGATGTAGTAGTTTATTACTAAAGAACTTCTCTAATCTAATATACCTTATTTTTGATTTTGGAAAATGTGATGTACCTACGTATGTGACATTAATTAATTTTCAATTCTAATTATCACGAGTAGGAAATGTTTTTAAACTTGACAGCAGCTTTTCTAAAGGAATTTTTCACCTGTAATTAAGACGTTAACAAATACTATTGACGATGAGGTTACTGAAATACTAAATAAACTTAAAAAGTAAGCAATGTTTAGTTAAGTTTATATTTTTAAATTATTTACTAATGGGTGTCTATTAATATTAAGAAGTATCTTATAAAAACAAGCGTGCTTTTTGCCTAGCCTTTTGTATGCTGCACCAATTTGGATTTTAAAAACAAAACTGGATCTTGTCAGCGCGGCATAGAAAGAAGTCTTATAGACGATGAGCAAATTTAACTCAAATGAAGTTGGGCATGATATGTAACCTGTTCTACAGATAAAGAAGGAACCGAATGGACTAGATAAAACAAAGTAATAAGGCAGACCATGGTAGCGACATGGGAGCAGTCGATAAGGGTAGCTGGCAAAAATTTGATGCTGACGACAAGGGATAAATTAGAGGAGAAAAAATTGGAGGAGGACTTCTCCCGGGCGGTAGCCGCATCTTAGAATAACAAAATTGTATATAAAATCTCTTTCTATTTCTATACTGTTATGTAAACGGGATATGGTAAACAAAGGCTTATTTATTATTTAATTCCTAAATGTAGCTATCTAGTGTTCAGACGTTACTTATCATGATTATTAACAGAAAACGGCATAGGTAATGCAATTTTAAGATGTTTGTTGGTAATGCGAGTCTGATGTGAAGAATAGAAGGGTTAAAACATGTGATTTAATATAATAAGAATCACACATTATACTCACACATACCGAAAAGCTCGTGTGCTCTGTGGAAGGGTGTGTGAGCCAGGTGATGAAGCTGCAGCGGCGGTATTTGCGGCGGTGGTCGCGGCGCCAGGATACTGTCGATGGTGAAGAGCGGCGGTGGAGGGCGGTCAGCCAGGGAACCTGCGCCCGCGCCTCCCAGCAGCAGCGCCGTGCTCAGTAGCGCGGGCGCGTCGCGGCCCCAGGCGCCCGCCCCGCCCATCTCACGCTCCGCCACGCTGCACGCCACTCTCACCGCTCCCACGATCTGCCTTTCTCACACTGCATTATACACTCATACTACACTGAACACAATGCACTTTAAATCCTTTTAGTTTCTAAATATGTAATCGTTCTGTTTACGTAATTAAGTTATGCACAGGTTGATAGTAAATAGTGATATCGATAAGCGATTAATATAATTACAGGATAATGAGATGTGATGCGATTGCGAGTAAATCGTGTAAGTGAATCGCGGAGCAGCGGCCCGGTGTCGCGGCCGAGGACGTGTGGGGAGCTGTGACGCAGGGCGGGCGGTGGGCGTGTACCGCGGGGCTCCGCCCCTCGCGGAGCTTAATGGAAGTGACAATATGACGCTCCCAAACATTTACAACCGGTAACCCCTCCTCGTAATTCGTAATACTCAAGTATTAGATACATTTAGGAAATATCATAAATACGAGTTTGTTAACTGTAGTGATCGAGTTATATATTATAGTAAAAGAAACATATTTGATATTTATATTGAGTATGCTGTGTATCACACGTGCACCTATTAACATTTAACGAATTTTATATACAAAATACTTTTTTACAAATCAAACTTGTCTTTCATTATATAATTATTATACACTTGTATTTGCAGTATTAGCTAACATGCTATGTTAATATTTTTGTGTGTAAATTATTAGTTACGCAATAAATAATAATATACATTATACATAAAATTTACGATAAATAGTACCTATATGCATAGGCTTCCTCAAACTTACATTATAAAACTACTTTAATTTACGAAATAGTATATATCTACCCATAGATTTAAATTCACCAATATAATATTACCTACTTCACGGGATTTTATACCTAACTAATGTTAGTACTAAGTATAATTACTTATAACTTACGTATGTATTTTAAGTATGTTAAGGTGACAGAAGGTATTAAAGCGATATAAAGACACTCATCAACGTATAGGTATACGTACAAATAGATGCAAGGTAATTTCTTTCACATGGCTGGTCGTGCACATATACAGACAAAATAGTTGGTACCCTTGGATAAAGCTACAATACGATCTTTAGGTGACATTTGTGAACGGATTAGTTTGATATCTAACGAATTGAATCGCGTTTGTGGAAACTTGCGCCTGAGGCTTGTGTGACGTGTTCGCCTTTTTGCAGCTTACCAGGCTAACAATATAATTCTGATCCACCCACTATAGGCTCAACGTTTTAAAACGACCGTAAAGAACCAAGAAAAAAGAACAGTCTCTAATCACAAAAAAACGTGTCCTACAAAGGTTTTGGGTAAAGATTGTTCAATCACAAAACGTTTAAGATGCCACGCGATAGAAAATAATAATCTCCCTGTTACGTCTTCATGGAAAGACATTAATAAAATTTAGTTTATGGCGATAATTAACCGAGTGACTTTATACCTACCTAATAGGTACATTCTAAGATATTTCTTTTCTGGATAAATATGATATGCATATAAGTATTACATACTAGTTCTCTTTTTATTCGTATTCTATCAATTTAAAAATTATTAATTTTTGATTTTCTTAACAAAACTATTTGAAGCTTTCTTTCAGGTCCTAACTAAATGTAGTATTTACCTATCTAGTTATATAGCTTTAGCCACAATAAACAGTGATTATACATCCATAAAAACAAATAAACAATTGTACAATAAATACATCCCAGTTTAGTATGAAACGCATTGAGCGTAGCATAGCCCCAGTAGGCCGTAGAGTCACGCAAATATTGACAAAGGTGGGAACTAGAAACCCGAGCGCTCGTCTGTTTGCCTGTAATTGATGTAATTAGTCGTGTCGACCATCTGCCAACGATATAACTTGGAATCCAATGTTTAAATAGTTAATACGATACTTTCATGGACCGGAAACATCTCTACGGCGTCCTGTTCGAGCAAATATTGGCACACTCCATGATGCGTGACAATGACGCCATCATCGTATGGTTCACCTTATTTTTATTATTATATTTTATAATTTGACCATACACATTATTGGATTGTATATTATTTTTTAAGTTTATTTAATATTAAATTAAGTGTACCTATACAACGAGTAAAGGGTTTTTCATTTCATCTGTCATCATTAACAACATAATTAGAAACATACTGATAATGTTGTTGGTAAGTATATCGATTTTCGGTTCAGTTGCTTTTCAATTATTTAAACAAGTGCAAGAAGCTTCCATATCCAATCCATAAACAAGTTATATTTTATGTCAAAACATATTTATATATGCTGTACTTATATCCTATAACCCCTAGATAAGTTAGATAGATAGATAGCAGAGGACGTCCACGGCGAGTCTCATCGCATTGAGTCTTGCGGCTCGTGTTTCACCTCGCTTCAAGTCTTTTCGGCTCTCTATAATTATCCTCAAATAGGCCTAATGTCAAATCCTAACCCGTATTCTTTCATATATTCAATAAAAGCATGCCTAGGAAATATTCAAATTTAATAAAATAAACGTAAAGTATGTCACCAATTTGTATGTAAACAGGCAGCTGGCATCCCTACTAGCACTGGAAAATTAACTCTCTATAATACGGCGATTATCCGCGTATGACTTAATACGTACGGTCCCATAAAGGGCATAAGCATTAAAATATCTAACAATAGAAGGGATTATCCCGGGATAACCTCCGGAGCGACAACAATATGTTCTTTAACCGCGTTCTCTATAAATAACGAGCTAAATAGGTACTGATACCCATACCATCTGATATTGATATTATTATTATAAAATTATCTTGTGAAGCCTAGGTAGGCACATCGCATGTTTTTGCGATTTAATTTAAACTGAATATTTAGCTCGTGTCTATTGTATAAGTTATACCTGTTATGGGAAGTAATGTATAAGTTATACATTACTTCCCATACTTGTCTACCTATTTCTTTTCACCTTGTGCATCTCAGTTACATGATATTTATTGATTTCGTTTCTATTGACCACCGTCGGGTACAAAAACAACTACGCTGCACCATTTTTTACTGAATTATGAGGTCTGAGATGTTTTTAGGTTATATCAGGTTTTATTTTTATAGTCAGTACATAAGCATTGACTAGCGGATACAAGTTCTCTACATACATTAGCAAATGTGATCTTAGTATTTATTATAATCTATAGATTACATCAATGTTGGTCTAGTGGTTTCAGCGCACGACTCTCAGCCCCGAGGCCGTAGATTTGAACCCCCGCAATGTATCTATTATATGTATATAAACATATTAATGTCTATGTGCGTATTTAACAATCGCTCATACAGTAAAGAAAAACATAGTAAAGAAACTGGCATAGTGTAAATCTGAAAAGTTGACGGCGTGAAAACTATCAAGAAAAAGAAACATAAATCTGAGTATCTATATGAGGGTTGGAACGCCACTTGTTTTTTATCCATAAATACAAATAAGTGTCTTTATTTTTTGAGAATATTTCATCCTTTTTGGCAGGGCCTGATTAACCCTTAGGCTAATTAGGCTGCAGCCTAGGGCGCGACGATCTACAGGGGCGCGGGCGCTGAAATCGCGTCTTCGCTAAAATCATCTCCTGCATATTTCAACTAGACCGAGACAAATTTTAGTATCCAAATTAGATGAAGAATCGACAGTAGGTAAAAATCTGTCAAACTCGAAAAAAATATAAGTAAAGAGACCAAAATTGAACTACTACCATGCCACTGATTTAGGAGAAACCTTTGCAGAAGAATGCGTCCATTTGGCGGTGTTTTTAAAATCTAGCATCGAGCCTGAGCATTATATTCGCATCCTGATAAATAGCCTAGAGCGGTCAGAAATCTCGATCAGTCTCTGAACATATTACACATGCACTGTGTAGATAAGAGATAGACAGACCTTGAGCAAAAAAGTCACCTCTTTCATCAATTAATTATATGCAGACGAGATGGAGACCATCTGCTAAAATATTATATATAATTTTCAATCCTTCTATCTATTGTAATATGTTAGGAAACAGTCTTAACATATTTTGAAATAGGTATAACTACAAATACCTATAAATTATCATGCCAACGTTAAGCTATTGAATCCATATTATTTACTTACCCTAAATATACAAACCTATTTAAATATGCCGTATGAGCCAAGAAAAGGTAATATTACAGAGGTAATAGCATTAGCAGTCTTCGGTACGGCCTAACAAGATTTTCGTGTTGTAGTAAGCTAGGCTCCTTAGCAAATAATTCTTATAAGTATGACGCCCTGGTTGCCGTAAGAGCATTAGTAACTGGATAATGTTTTTAACTAGGTCTTTGTAACATTTCTAAGTGCATATTATATCTAGGTAATGGGTTTAGAGCAGCTAAATATGTTTCTGATATATCGATCGGTCTTGCGTCGTTATGAAATAAATTCCAATGAATAGTACAGTTAAATATTTTCGTGACAGGACCATGCTAGCAACACTCTTTTGTTTTTATTGATAGTTAGAACTTGCATGTTGGCAGATGATACACGTCGTTCTGTATTAGAAACCAGGTAACCTCACAAAGCTAAGCTTCACTGTAAGAGCAAGTATTATTTGAAGATCCCGGTACTTCTCATGACTTATCAATTTTCCGCATTACGACTAGGGTGAAACTGTTCTAGAGGCCTGTGGAGTCCAAGTGGCTAGAACGAGCGCCTCTCGATCTCTCTCTCTCTCGATCACGGGTCTAATCACAGTTGTGCACTGACGGACTGTAAAGAAAAATATCATGAGGAAACCGCCTTGCCTTAGGCGCATAATCGACGGGGTGTGTTAGGCAGATCAACCACCTACTTAGAAAAAAAGATTGAAGCGCCACTGATTTTTCGTTTGGATATTTTTCTAATAGATATGTTTTGGTTTTACACTAACATATAAAATAACAAAGAAAGATAAACTCAATATCGCCTTGAAATGTATTCTCTTTCGAAAGCGAACCTTTAGAAAAGATCTACCAGACCGTAACGATCGTGAACTTATTTTCTGCAAAACTTGTGCAATACAAACGCGGCAAGTAATGGTTAAAAATATACCTACTTATAAAAAATCAATATTTAATACATATTCGCAAGCTTTGAAAAATCTAAGAATGTCTAAAGGAAAACCATTATGTAAAATGATTAGGATAGTTCAATGTTTCGTCACCGACTTGAATTCACTATCTTTGTTCTTTTGATTGCGTTGCGTTCCTTTCACATTGTACTCCTATGCCAGTGATATGATTAAACGTTTGATGTAGGTTTTTGATGCACAAATTAATACTCTGTGGACTAGAAAACGAATGTAGATGGATCGATATCTTTATACCTGTCTATCTGTGTACCTATGTAAAGAAAAAAAGGTAAATCGTGTGTATCAACATTTTCTGGTAATATGAATTTATTCCGACTGAGAACTGGAAATCAATAAAATATATGTAAAAAAATATACTTACTATACATTCTATAGAAAACAATCCGTTTGTCGGTAACAAGGGTGTGGTATTAACAAGACTCATTCACTTGGAAGAATTGTTTAACACTAACCAAATAAAGCCGATACAAATATCAAAAGATCCACTAAGCAGATAATTTCGATTAATTCGGGATAAAGTGCCTGGCCACTTAACTGAGAAGAATTTTATGACAATGAAGATATTTTATATCTTCTTCTTATATTCATTCACCTATAGCTATATAATTTAGTAAGTTTAATAAAACGATGAATTCACTTAGGTGTCATAATTTTAAATGACTCTTCTCAATGTCGCCATTTTATTTCAGTTACCTTTGTACCCCAATGTACAAAAATCTCGATTGTTTAAACAACTTACCTGACGTTATCCACCTATTGAATCTAGACAAACCATATTATACTGCGATAATTGACCTTGGGTCAATAAATGCTGAATATTTCCTAACAACTTTTGACGCCTCAGATTTTTCTTAGTATAAAACCGACTTGCCACGTCCAGAGGTCAGTTACAACCGGACTTCCGATAACACTACACTGGCATTGAAAATACCTTCAACATGAGGGCTATTTTGGTACTAGGAGTTCTGTGCTTTGCGGTGGCATGTACCGCCTACAAAATCGACGACCAGGCAGTCGCTGCAAGTCACCACGAACATGGCGGTGGTCACGACCACCATGCGCATCACCACCATGAACATGGCGGTAAAGGAGACAAGGGACATAAAGGTCACCACCATCATCACAAAGGTGATGAGGGACATTATGGCAAACATCACCATGAAGGGCATCACCACGAAGATGGAGGCGGGCACAAGAAACACTGGGATGAACACGACCATCACGGAGAACATCACGAACATGGCCACCATCACAAAGGTGAAAAACATGGACATCATGAACACCACGATAAAGGAGAAAAAACCGACGGCTACCACAAGAAGTATCATAAGGACCACTTCCACAAGGATCACCACTTCCACGATGGCCACCACGATGAGGGCAAGCATCACAAACACGGGCACCATCACGGACATCACGAAAAACACGAAGGTCACCACAAGAAAGGAGGACATCACCACTCCGGTCATCATGAAGGGCATCATGGCAAACACGGCCATCACGATCACGGTCACTACGATGAGGACCATCACGGCCACAAAGGCCATCACGGCCATGAAGAACATGACCATCACCATCACGAACATGGCAAGAAAGGTGGGCATCATGACCACAAAAAATGGGGATTCCATCATGGAAAACATTAAATCTTATCTAGACCCCACGAGTTACAGTGTACGTATTCTGTTATAGCTATTGTTAATGCTCTATAAGTTGTTATTGTTTTTATGTTTTATACTGAAATTAAAGCTCGAATCAGTCATTTTGTTTTCGTAACCTAAACAATTGATACACCTTCCCTTGCTTGCCTCGAATTAGTGTATACAGTACTCTGAAAGTAATTCACAGGTACATTCTCGATTACGATATACTTAGATGCCATACAATTATATTAGAAGAAAATACATCTAAGAATTCACTTCTCCTTAGATAAGTGAATTCTTAGATGTTTATAATATACGGAGTTCAGCCATAAGTTATGTTATAAATGATTTTTTTTAATGAAGTAATATAATTAATAATATTAATAATATTTATACCTACATATTTATTAAAGTTCAGCAAAAAAATATTATATTCGAAGTGGCCTTTGGCTTTTTTACGCACTGTTTCCAAGGGAAATTTCCCCACTGCTTGCTCCATCGTGTTGCTTAGTGCAGGCCATGTCCTCTAACTAAGGGCCTCATAGCCTAGGGTACTGGGTTCGATTCCCGGTTCGAGGATAAGTTTTCAATTTATTATCGGCCTTTGGTAGGGTTGTACGGTACCGGGCGAGTGCTTAAACCGTACGTGGTGGGCATGGTTGAATTTCTATAGTATGCAGAGGGCATCGAACTATAGAAAGGATACTGTGTAGGTTTAGAACGTAGCAATACGTTCTAGGCCAAGAGTGGTAATTACAAGTGCTCTAGTAATTCAACATGTCCTCTAACTGACCATACTTTAAATTCTAAAGCGTTGAGGGTTGGGCTAGATGGGGGCAAGTCTTCAGTTCTTGTAAAGTCCGGAACGTTGGTAAGCCAGGTTTGCCTTCTGACCAGCTGAAGAATCGTGGTAGAAAGTCCACGGTATATTTTCAAAAAGTGTATTGCCGAGGGTTTTTACAACTTGATCCAAGACTGTATCTTGATACACTGTGACTTAAGCTTTCATTCCTTTTCCACAAAAATGTAGTTCCTGGACTCCTTGATAAGACACGCCCCACCAAACCATCACTGACGCAGGATGAAGATTACTTTAATGATTTCCAAACACTTGAGCAGCTTCTTGAGAAAACTAATAGACACTTTATCATTTTGCTTATTGTAGTGTTCTGTGGAAAATTTTTCATCGGTAAAGAGGATATTTCTGTGATTTCTTTCAACTGCGTAACGCGGCAGAATGTTTCAAAATTAGTAGTGATAGTACTATCTATTTATGGCCAGTCTAGTAAAAACGATATGAATATAAAAAAACCTAAATTAATGTGGTTTAATACAATGTCAAAAAACAAATATAATTTGATCGTGTCATTTATTACACATAAACACGAACTCGGTTATAATTGAATTGTCTTTATTTAGTTTACGTAAGTTGCACAAAATTTTATGAAATAAAATTTCTTTAACTTTATGTATATACTAACTATACCCAAACGCCAGTGAAATAAATAATGCAATAAGTTTCGCGTCTGTATAACATAAACGTGTTACTTAAAAAACAAGGTAAACGTGAAACTTACGTATTAAAGTAATATCTATTTATTGTTTTTAAGTTTGCTTCTTGATAGTCATGGCGACTGATTAACATTTGGTTTTTAATTTTTCATTACATAATTTAGCCTCAGAGTGAGTTAATGTCTTAATTAAACGCCTTAGGAACAATAATTATGCCATACTAAATAAGTTAATCAACATTATTAACTTGAGGATTGTAGTTTTGTAGTAATGAATCTTATACAGTATTATCGACTACGTGTTAGCAAGAGTACCTAAAATTTTAAGTATAGTCTGAATATCTCCTACGTTTTTAAAGCCTCACTATTTCAGCCGCTTAGCTTCAACCAAAATTCTAAAATATACGCTAATGAGGCCAATAATAGATACTTGCTAAAGTGGCCATTCTTAGAGATTGAATACTTCGTACGTTATTAATAATAATTATTTGAAAAACGACACCCAAATTGCGGGATTTGGGAGTCATCATTGATAGCAGGTTGACTTCAAATTTTATTAAAGCATAGGTTACTTTTTTTTGTTTGAATAAAGTTTTATCAGCATGTTTCAAATTTTTTTAAAATGCACTCATAAGTACGTTATCATAAAACTTTGTTTGTTTTTGTGTAAAGTTGACAATAATATGTATAATTATCCGTAAATTTCATCGTGCATTCCTAGAGCTTATTTACGTTATGGCCAATTATTTTTTATTAGGGGTTCTAGAATAGAAAAAGTTAGGCTATAACAGCATACTTCTAGAATATGTTGAGAGCAGAATATGTTGAGAGCAGCAGATGTTTCGTGGCCTCTAAGTGATTTTTGCCTATGGATACTCACATTGCCGGAAGGATCACAAATACGGCCTTTTCAGAATTGGTACGCTCATTAAGGAAGGGCCCTAAGTCGAATTGGTTCCTTTGATCAGTACATATCTACTTATATTTAGATATGTAAGTTAAGGTGTAAATCTGTTGGCTGACCTATAAAATATACCTATAGGTATCTAATATTTCAATAAATTTTAAGTTGCTTAGGTCCACGCTCAACTTGGCTATAGGTCTGCAGGTTTTATAAAAATTGCCACTTACACTTTACTTTAGTAAGGAATCATTTTGAACTTGGATAACCTTACATTGATAAACCTAAAGTTTATATGAATACTGACAGTTGTAAGACTGGATGAATATTCAGTATATACAAATCTGATAAATTAATTCACACGTATATAATACGTCAGTTTTCATCACACAATACTGCTTGTTTCACTGGTCAAAAGTTTCATTTTCTGTACTCGTATTTTAAAGCGGTTTACCGAACCACGAAGGTCGTTAAATTAGCTTTTACCCATAAGCCCGCTTTTATGATAATTAATATGTTAGTGTAGTATAATTATCTGCCAATTAATTATAAAATGCCTAAAAATTATACATTGTATTATGAATTATTGTAAATTTGAAAAATAAAAAATTATAGGTAGGGAAGTATATATATATATGTATATTTATTTATTATTCCAGATTCTATTGTATCGATTACAAGTTTTTTCCTATTATTGAAGATTTTGCTAACTATTTAATGTAATTAACATTCTGCAGAGTATATTTAAGCAAATGGCGTCAATAATCCTTAAAACATTTATCATAAAAGACTAATCGAATTTATAACTGTTAAAATCTCAGTCTGTGATGCAATAACCAATTTCTATAGGCGTAGGCGCAATTTTAGTTGTAGTGTCCTTGCCTACAATTTCACCAGTGGCATTGGAGTAGGTACAAATTGCTTGATATAAATACCTTTTCAAGTAGTGGTCAAATCAGTTCAATTCAGCGTTTCAACATTGGCAATCAAGTAGGGCAAACGTTAAAATGAGGACGCTAGTCGCCCTTATTCTTACAGGATGTGCTTTAGTTTTATGTTCTGGTCGTGAAATAGGAGAAACAGATTTAGTCGCAGCAGCTTCACACCACAAAGGTCATCATCACGAAGAGGGCGGTGGAAAAGAACATCACGCACACCACCATCACGAACACGGGGAAAAGGGTCACAAAGGCCATAAAGGGCATCATCATCACCACAAGGGTGAACACGGCGACCATCATAAGCATCATCATGCAGGACATCATCATGAGCACGGGGGTGGTCATAAAAAACACTGGGATGAACATGATCACCATGGCAAACATCACGAACACGGCCATCATCACAAAGGTGGTAAACATCATCATAAGAAACATTTCGACAAAGGTGAAGAGACCGATGGTTACCATAAAAAATATCATAAGGATGAATATCACAAAGACCATCACTTTTATGATGATCACCATAAAGAAGGCAAACACCATACACATGAAAAGCATCATGGTCACCATGACAAACACGGGGGACATCATAAGAAAGGAGGTCATCATCACTCCGGACATCACGAGGACCATTATGGCAAAAAGGGTCACCACGATAAACATCACTATGACGAGGATCACAAAGGCTACAAAGGACATGGGGGCCATGAAGAACATCATCACGACCATCACGACCACGGTAAAAAGGGAGGACAT
This sequence comes from Pieris mannii, assembly GCA_028984075.1. Lineage (NCBI taxonomy): Eukaryota > Metazoa > Arthropoda > Insecta > Lepidoptera > Pieridae > Pieris > Pieris mannii. The sequence goes on from CM054784.1 coordinate 5,068,595, forward strand.
GAAGATCACAAACATTGGGGATTCCATCACGGAAAGCACTGATAATTTCATATTTAAGATTTTACACCTAATTTTTTCGTTAAATTGTTATTTGGTAAATAAAACAATTTTTGATAAATAGTATTGGCTGTAATTTCATTCTCAAATAGATATAAGCGTAAAAAATAAAAGTACGTTTCGTCACCACAACAAACAGAATCACTCGGGTAGAAATCTGCAGCAATGATTGCTACAGATCACTGTAATCGTCAACTACAGCACCGTTATCTATAAATTCGAAGCGCGGAATCGATTAGAACACAATAAAGTTTGATCGGCGAGGTAATACGCGTACTGGTAAGATTTTAATATATGTACTCAATAAATATATAGTCAATTGATTTTAGTAACTTTTAAATATTTAATATTATAATAATTTTCTTTTCAGAAGTATGACGCGAATACTTTTATTAATTATTGCGACATATGCTATAGTAGTGTCGAAGGCCCGAAATGTCGATAATATACCAAAGCCGTTTAGCGCTAAAGGAGAGCTTGTTTTTGGAGGAAGTGAACAGTTTGACCAAATAGTCGCAGGCACGGGTAAACATGAAGCCAAAGAAAGCCACCAGGAATCAGGGGGTGGTCACGAACATCACGCTCACCACCATAAAGAGAATGAAGAAAAGGGTGACAAAGGCTACAAATCTCATCACCACCACGATAAAGGTGATCACGGTCACCATGAAAAACATCATCATGAAGGTCATCACGATGAGCATGGTGGACATAAAAAAAAACACCATGATGAACATGACAAACATGGAGAGCATCACGAAGCTGCGCACGGACATAAAGGGGGGAAGTTTGGACACAAGAAAGGGCATAAAAAGGGTTCTAAAACAACTGGATTTCATCATAAGTCACACAAAGACGAATACCATAAGGAACATAAATTTTACGATGATTTCCATAAAGGCGGAAATCACCATAAACATGGAGATTTCCATGGGCATCACGACAGTAAAGAAGGGCAACACAAAAAAGGTGGGCACCATGAAAAAGGCCATCACGAAAAACACCATGGAAAAAAAGGAAAACATGACAAGGGTCATTACGATGAAGATCATAAAGGACATAAAGGTCATCATGGACATGAGGAACATCATGCTCACCACCATGACCATGGCAAAAAAGGAGGCCATGCTGGTGGCAAAGAATATGGGTTCAGCCATGGAAAAAAGGCATAGGTCAGACGGACTTGTAGATCTTAAGTTATCATTATTTTATTGTTATGTAGCTTTTAATTCTTGTGTAGCAATAATTTAAGATATGTTACTATGCATAACTTATCATGCTATATGTGGAACAGCCTTAAGATTTAGGTATGAATTACACATACAATTGTATTAAAAGATCAACAAACATACAATTGTATTAAAAGATCAAAAAACTATCTTGTAAACTCAAAAAAGGCTATATCTATTTTGTAAACAAAACAGAAGTAAAATGACTATGTGATAATTTTCTAGTCTTGTTTTAGTTAATAATTTTCATTTTCTACTTTGACATAACAATAAATTAAATTTCATTAAACCCATTTTTATAATAGTTTACTATGATTTTGTTCTGTTTTATTTCTATTAAATAAATTATTTCAATTCCTTTTGATACCATTGCTTAAATAAAGACTTACACAACATGATTATTTATTTTGTGCACTGATTGCCAAATCCTCAAAATGATTATAATAATCTTTTAATATTCATAGAAACAAAAAAATTACATAAATAACTACATTGCATGCAACGTAAAACAGTAGTTAAATATAAATAAAATAACTCTTGACCAGGAATATTCTTTATAGTTACAAAATTGTCATCAATGGAGCAAGATGATCAAATTCAATTTTTTCTGTAATGTTCTTGGTCTTGATATTATCATCTTGGTTTGCAATAAAAATCAAATTGCCATCATCTCTCCACCCATATTTTTTGACCCAGTGTTTTAAAGTTACATCTGTAACAAATTTATATAATAAGAAAAACTGTACAGTTGTCTTTAGAGTATATTGTCCTCTTTCCTTGATTATTATTTGTATTATTTACAAATTTTCAATTAAGTTAATGCATTTATGATGTAAGGAAGCACTCAATAAGATTTTTTTTCCAAATACAATGAATGATCTGATTAACTACTTACCATCAATTCCACCTAAAAGATTGGCCAAATTATTTTTATCAATAGTCTGGAATGTGATGCCAACTACATGACATACAAATTTACGTATTGAATCATGAAAGCTACTAATGCGATTACATAGTTCAGGCATTTGATGTACCCTGTTCCAGAACTGGGCAAAATCACATTGCTCCAATATATCAGCCAAATATTTTATTTGAGAAATTGTTTCATTCTCAACCTAAAATTAATTAAATACATTTTAATTAAAAAAATATTATCACACCCTAAAATAGCAAAACTCACGCTATATAAGTAATTTAACTTTTTATAACATACTAAGTTAGATGTAAAAACTTACTACTGACTCCAGCAAAAGGCATTTGCACAAAGTGAAGTCTGTATGAGGGAAGTTTGTTAACGCCTTCAAAAGAATTTGACACGTAATATCTGGATTGAATTTTTCCGGATTGAATTGATACAGCTTCAATACTGCTAAGTTTGCTTCCAAGTCATACGTATTTTCTCTTGACTGCATTTCAACATATCTCTCCAAAGTTTGCAGATTTGCTGGGTTATATCTTTCGATACTTTTTAGAATAGTAGCAATGGTTTGCCTCATTGTTTCAGCCATTTTTGTAAACTGTATCGATTACAATAAGTATTATAAATGAGAAACGAACAATGCCAAGAACAAACCCGTTGAAACCAATAACTAAACTAACCTCACAAATGAAAGCAGATATAACATTACTGAGAAGTTGGCAGCACAGGGCTGCCAGATGAAAAATAAGTATGATCCAAGGAAAAATCCAAGGAAATTTTGAAATGAAAAGATCGAACAACATAAAAATGGACAGTTTTTGTTCAAAATAACTAAAATTTTTTTAAATTAAAAAAAATATTTATTAGAATTCTGCTGTGCAGTGTGCAATACAAAAACCTCTGAGGTATTTTTTTTTTGCAAGCTTGAACTTTCCGTTTCTTTGTATAGTTTGCTTGGTAATATTGTTTTATTTGATAAACTGTTTCTAAATTTAATAAAAATTTTTGCATTAAATTGACCTCTCTGAAAGGCAGATTATTTCAAAGTCTGCACTGAAATGGGATAAACATTACATATTTATAGCAAATTAAGCCAATGTTTTATAATTAACGAATTTTTTTTAATATCGCCCTAAAAGTCATCGGTATTTATAGATAATACATCAAATTCTTTTAAAATATTGGGAAAACTGTGAAGTTCGTCATCTATTGCGTGCATCATCTGAATCATTTGAACTAGTATCATAAGTAGTTGTAACATCGGAACTTTTTTTTGTTATTACTGGAAACAGCAATGATACATTCTATATTGTCCAGTTTTGATAGAATGGGGTCATCCAAGTTACATATTTTTTATTTTTTAACGCTTGTGATTAAAAATTGCCCACAGTTATGAAAAAACTCTGTGGTGGCAGAAATCTGACGACCAAATTCAGGCCGGTTACAGGTACTTTTACGAAGGAAAAGCCCTAATAGATGATTATGTACCAGTATATGATCACTCTATGTATTTGTATATCTATCTATTCACACCGCAAATGATATTATTATAAATAAATAAAAAACCTGCGTTTACTGCACAAGACGTTATTCGACAAAATTCCCATGTAAACTACTGAACGAATACATCATCCAACAGCGTGTATTTTTCTCAATCTCACTTTTCCATTCTCCCTTTCAACCCAACTCTCCCTTTTCTTCGACAAAAACGCTGCACATCTTATTTTAACGCATAGATAAAGTATACCATAACCTTAGTCCGTCTACGTTTTAAAGAGAACTTTCACTTCAAGAATTCAGAGTAAAAATACCAGAAATCGTAGAAGTACGATTTAAATAGTACATCTGGCAGCCCTGTAGCAGCTCTGTGGCAGCACAGCCACAGAGTACAGACTAGAAAGTAAAAACCTTATAGCACATAATTATATGTACTATTTATGCATTAACTTTGGGCGGCGACCAAGTTTTCCGCAAGGTAGTATCAAGAGCATGGGTACATACATAAAAAAGTCAATCAATAGCCGCGTACCCACCAAGCGCACAGGTTCGCGCAGCAGCCTCGCGAGCCAAATGCCTCGGCGGGTGTGGACGTACCTCGGCCTGCCTCGGGCGCGCGTTTTGATCGACCGAGCACGGCTCGGCCCACAGCCATCTGTTGTCCGTAAACTTTTAACTTGACGCGCTCGAAGGTGCCTCGGTGAGCGCTGTGCGTTCGGTGGGGACGGTTATCTTTTGGCTTGCGCGCGAAGCTACTTCAAGTTTTGTCTCTTGCCGTGTTTGTCTTTTGTAATTTTGATATCATGGGCAGTCAGGAGGAGTCCATTCGCTTAATACTAAAACTGTACAGCACGTACAATGCGTTAGGCATATAGGAAATATATACATAACAATAAGCAGCTAGGAAAATAGCTGCAGCTGAAAATACACGACTGACCATTACGAATACTCGCGGAGTTATGATGGCTCAGCCTGCCTGGCCACGTGTAAATTGTACAAAACTACTGAGGCTGCCGCGGGAACCATCGCTCGCGATCTGGACACCGAGACTGCCGCGCGAGCCTGTGCGCTAGGTGGGTACGCGGCTATTAAGATTCTAATAACCCCTTTGCTGGCTAAAGATGGATGGATGGAGGATATATACAAAGGATTGAGTCCCAGTGTAGAAGTGTTAAAATATATTTTCGTTAAGAAAATTATAACAAATATGATAATTTTTCGGATCATACAAATATTACAGAGGCGTATTATTAAACATAAAAAAGACCCTTTTAGAGAATTAATTAAGGCCATAAAATATGTCTATAATTCAAGAATGTTGGTGCGTCTCATTCCTCAATCAAGAGAACAACATGGAATATTGCATACTTTGTAAACCCAGCTGAGAGAAGACTAAAAAGATTTTCAATTACTTTAGAATGTCCGCGGTTTCATTTGATGAAATAGTGATAGATTGCTGATCAGCGGGGACTGGCGCGCGAACGCGGACGCTTGTAGCGGTCCGTGTGTGCTGGGTCCTGCAGTGCACCGCACGGCGAAACTGGACCGCAGAGCGACTGCTCGAACCGCTCACGGACTGCGGTCAGGAGAGGTCCGTGTATTGCGGATATAAATTTTGTATGGAAACTGCAGATCGCCATGCGGCGACCGCTCTAGAGCTATCTGTCTCGGCTGCAACATGCGGTCCGTCTATGGCCAGCGTAAGACTCCCACCTTGTCATTGCACATTGAACTCTATAGAAATGAGTTGGAGTTTAAAGAAGCAAAATATTGCTTACAAAAATGTAAATGGACCTCTGCAAGTGACATAAAATTATTCACAGAAGAAGCTTTGTCACAAATCAGTATTGAATATTGGTGAAAATGTTGTGAACCTGTAAAGTAAAAAATTGAAAACGATTTCATCAAGCAAGATATAATGATGTAAATGCTGAAACAGTGATTTATTATAATCACCTCTTCATCTTCATCATTTCTGAAGACCAAGAAATGCAAGTGTAGTTCTTGGTTTTCTAGTTCTACATTCAGAACGTTTCAAATCGAAGAAGAATTAAGTTTTTTGTATGATTGAAATGAAATATGTATAAAAAATTCGTGCAGAAAATAATATACATCATCTTAATTGATTTATTTTTCAGTTGATCCTAACACCAAACATACGACTTTTTATTTTGCGTAAGTTTCCCATTTTCATAATGCTAGTAACAAATAAATCAAATCAAATCAAATCAAAATATCTTTATTCATTTAGGTAAACATGTACACTTATGAACGTCAAGAAAAACAAATTAAATTAACTGTAAATTTACATTTACAACCAGTTCGCAAGTCAAGGGCGTAGAGCGGGTAAGAAGAACTGGCAAGAAACTTTCCGCCACTCTTTTCAATCGCCAAGTTTTTAATACAAATTGTTTGAACTGGAGCAAATCAATCCCAAGGATTAGGGTCATTTAAGTATTCGTCACATTTATAAAAGGCTTTATTAATTAATTTACTTTTAACAAGGGCTTTGAATTTATTTAGTGACAATTCTCTAATTTCGCTTGGGAGTTTGTTGTAAAAACGAATACAATTTCCATATAAGGAGTGGTTTATCTTCTGGAGCCTGGTTGGTCGCACACTCAAATTAGTTCTATTACGCGTATTCACCATTTTTTTGAAATCGTTTAAGTTTTTTTGTACATACAACAAGGCTTCAAGAAGTAGTATTATTGTAGATAGTATTGTACGAAAAGCAACCAAAATGCTTGGCTTTATTTTAAGAACAGCATCTAGTTTTACCCAAGTAAAGACATTGAAAATTCTATATTGTTCGTTTGTTAGAAGCAACTTAGAGTATGCATCACAAATTTGGAACCCTCAGTATGCTATTTACAATAATAGAATTGAAAATATCCAAAAAAAATTTCTTAAACACTTGCAATTTAAGGCCAAAATTTCGCTGCCTGATTACAGAGCCCGGTGTAAACATTTTCACATGTTACCATTGTCATTACGACGTGATATTGCGGACACTATCTACCTTATGAAAATTGCTACTGGCGAGGTCGATTGTACGGAGCTAGTAAGCAAAATAAGCCTTCGAACATATAACAAACCACTTAGAATTATGAATGTATTGCACGTGCCGAGAGTAAACACAAATTATAGAGGGAGGAACTTTGTGGTTAGAGCAGCAAACAAATTTAATAACTTAGCGGTTGACATTGACATGTTCGCTTGGAGTGTGGTGACAGCAAGGAGAGCTTTGGTACAAAATTATTTTAACCAGGATGAATGAAATGTATTGATTTCATTTTCATTTTATTTGTCAACAAATTAAGTTCTGTTTTCTTTTTATATTTATTGTTTAACACTAAAAAATTTTGAAATGTTTAGGTATCTTCTTGTTATATATATATATATATAAAATTAACTATTTGTGAAGATTGGTAATTGGCCCATATTGTTATGTATATATTCATCTATTTTTGTATTGTGCTGTGAATCTTCCGAATAAATAAATAAATAAATAAATAAATAAATAAATATATTGTCCGGATAATGTCATAATATTTAGTTCCTTAAATCTATTCCGTACCGACTCCCTCTGGGAAACACAACAAATACCCCGAACAGCCAGCTTCTGCAACACAAATATGGATTGAACCTCTGCAGCAGCACCCCACAGTAGAATACCGTACGACATAACGCTGTAAAAGTAGCTATGGTACACAATTTTAGCCGTGTCCTTATCAGTAAGCTGTCGGATTTTCTTTACTGCATATGCTGCAGAGCTCAGCCTATTCGAAAGAGTCTCTATGTGTGGGCCCCACTGGAGTTTACTATCTATTGCCTAAGAAAACAGTTTTGTCAACAAAGTTTAGTTCACTGTCCTTGACTTTCAGGTTACCAATTTCTCGCTTTACGTTATTAGTTGTAAATCTAATACATTTTGTTTTATTCTCATTGAGCAGTAAGTTATTCACATTAAACCAGTTAACTATACGAGAGATGGAATTGTTTACATCGTTCAATAATATATTTTTCCTATTCACTTTAAATAAAAGTGAAGTGTCATCAGCAAACAATACCATCTCATGAACTTCGTTGACAAAGAATGGGAGGTCGTTTATGTATATCAGAAATAAGAAAGGCCCGAGAATCGAGCCTTGGGGGACGCCGATTGACACCTGCGAACCCGGAGAGGTGACTCCATTGATATGCACTTTTTGGATCCTTCCCTTTAAATATGAATTCATCAGGCTGGAAGCTTTCCCATCAACGCCATAGTGTTGAAGCTTTCCAAAAGTATATCCGGATGAACACAGTCAAAGACCTTTGACAGGTCACAAAAGACACCGACTCCATCATATGATTCTTCCCAGGCGTTAAATATGTCCGAAATCAACTTCACACCGGCATCGATTGTGGAGCGACCCTTAGTAAAACCATACTGTTTATTATGTAGGAGTTTATTTTTATTAAAATGTAAAGAAAGTTGGTCTAGCATTATCTTTTCAAAAACTTTGCTCAACGCGGGGAGCACTGAAACAGGTCTGAAGTTTGATGGATCAGACTCACTACCTGCCTTGAACAATGGAGTAATCTTACTTAATTTCATTTCGTCCGGAAAGACTCCACAATCGATACATCTGTTAAAGATAATAGACAATTCAGAGCTTATTACATCAATAACGGAATTTAAAATGACTGTTGACATACCCCATAAATCTTTACTTTTTTTTAAATTAATAAGCTCTTAAAGGTTTTAACGATATCATTACAAGTTATATGTTTAAAATGAAATTTAATATTACATTTAGGTACACACTTTTCCAGTAATTACATTGCAGCAGCAGGTGAAGAATCCAGGGACTTGGTCGTACTGAGTGGTACATTTGTAAAAAACTCTTCAAAAGTAGAAGCTACCTCCGAGTCCGACTTTATTAATTTCCCTTTTACTTTTAATGTATAATCGGTTCGTTTGTCAGACGCTTTACCGGATTCCTCATTTATTACTTTCCAGGTAGCTTTTACTTTATCCATGCTATTTTTTTTATTATAGCGACAAATATAACTTTGTATCTTTTGACGAGTACAGTTTACGTTTAACGATAGTGGCAATCTCATTTAATAGTTAAAAATCACAACAATGGAGGCTGTCCTTAGTAAATAAAATTAAAAACACTATTTAGTAAAAACATTATTTTAATATTTTAAACCTTTTTTGTTGTTGTATTATATTAACACTTGTTTTATTATATCATCTTTTTTGCTTAACAACTGTAGTGGAACACTATCCATGTCTCACTTTTAATTTTGTAACAGTCTTTTTGTAATAAAATAAATATTAATAGATACGTTTTGAAATGACATCAAAAATAATAAAAAAATTATCAATATGAAACAATTTATTACTATTGTTTTTTGAAACTTTTCAGTATGGGATAGATGTTATCAAAAGCCTCGTAAATTTCTTGTCTTACTTTTGCTCCTGTTAATACAACTTTGCCAGATACAAAAATGAGAAGAACAATCCTTGGTTTGACCATTCTATATATAAGTCCTGGAAATAATTCTGGTTCATAAGAACTGAACTGACCATGGGTAAGCACTAAACCTTCTAGACGAATAGGAAACTTGACATCACAACTTCCCACCATATTTTGAATTTTAAAATCTAAAAATTTTGCCTGCAACAAATTTTTTAAATGTTATATCAATTAACCAATTAAAAAAATTAATCAGTGGCGCTACAACCTCTTTAGGTCTTGGCCTCAGATTTCTGAATCTGTTTCATGATCATTTTTAAATGTAATAGGCAAGTAAGTGATCAGCCTCCAGTGCCTGACACAGACCGTTGACTTTTTGGTTCTAAGACATGTCGTAAGCAAATGTTAAATGCGCACATGGAAGAGAAACTCCATTGGTGCACAGCCGGGGATCGAACCTATGACCTATTGTATGAGAGTTGCATGCTGAAGCCACTAGGCCAACACTGCTCTTAACCAAATTTCTGTTACAATAGAATTAATAAGTCTGTTACTTACAGAAAAGCCTAGTTTCTGTATAATCCTAGCATATTTTCTAGCAGCAAGTCTTGAGTCCTCTTCACTTTTTGCTCCTGTACACACCATCTTGCCAGATGAGAATATTAATGCCGTTGTCCTTGGTTCTCTTATCCTCATTATAACAGCAGCAAATCGTTTAGGATTATATTCAGCGTTCCTAGCATGTAATGCTATTTTCTTTAAATCTAATTTACAAAATAAGTTGACAGTGGATACAATATTTCTGCAAACAATATGATTTATTAGATTAATTTGTTAAGTATTTCACTAATAGTTATAGTTTAAAAGCTCAACTTACTGAAGTTGTGGTAGTATGCCTGGATCTGCTGAATGTGGAGTCATAGGAGTCATAGGAGAAGGGCAAGTCTGATTAAGTATTTGTTGGCCAGAAATACTTCCACCAGATATCATGGGAGACATCATATTTTGCTAAAATGACATTAGTATTATTATAAAGGATAAACTGTTTATATTATCACTAACATAATAATTATGTTAGTGATAATATAAACAGTTATCAAATTATTTGACTAATAAATTGTACAAAAATCAAAACTTAAATTGAACAAGATAAACTAACTACATAAAAATTAAGTCAAAAACTTCTATCACAAGGAAAATATACCGGTGTCTGAGGCTGCATCATTTGTTGTGGAGTTGCATAACTTGCAGTTGGTGCATAAGTATGCATAGAACGTTGAGGAGTTCCCATAAGAGAAGCTCCAAAGCCAACTAGTGGAGAGGAACCTAATGAGGCCAAAGAATGTTGTTGTTGTTGTTGATGCTGTTGGTTTTCATGCTGCTGCTGTTGTTGCATAGCATTTGGAAGGATTTGCTGATCTTCTTCGGGCTGATGCAAGGGCGTACCTATACCCGGTATATTGAACGGACTAGGTAACATTTGATCCATGTTTGTGCAGTATGTTTTTCAACTAATACTGTTTAAAATATATAAAAGCTAACTCTTGGCGTATAAAAAATAAATCATTACTTAAATTTCATTTATCAACAAGTCTCGTTTTTTTTTTTTTTTTTTTTTTTTTTGGCTCTAACACTGTTTGTGCATTAGCCAACGTCAAGTATGGGATTTTTATAATTCGTTGTTTTAATTATTTACAGTTTATGCATAATAAAAAAAACTAAGGAAACCAATCGCGACATAACTATATAATTGAAAGCGCATAAATTTACAAAAAATCAGAATAATTAATAATGGAATAAAAAAATCAAAATTATAGTTTAATGTTATTATTTACAATAAACATACTTATAATACTATATACAAGGGGATTTAAATCTCGAAGAAGTAAATAGATATTGGTAGGAAGGGGAACGGACAGAGAAACTAAAGAAGTATATAAGGAAGAATGTTCATACTTAGGACAAGAGAAGAAAACATGATTCAAGTCAGAATAGCTCTCGCCACACTCACAGGCGGTACTAGTTACGATACCAAGTTTGTGCAAATGAACTGGAAGGCTGTTATGTCCCAGACGCATACGGATTATAGTAGAAGTGGCAGTTTTACCAAGCGACAATTTGGCAAACCACGGCTTCCTGGGAACGGAAGACTGTATAGCATACAAGAAACGACCCTTAATCCGGCCGTTCTTTTCCCAACACATATTCCACGATTTGTGGAGATATATGCCGGGCAAAGCAGCAAGATCATGGCCAAAATTCTTGTATGGGTATATGTCACCGGTCACAGAAGCACTGTTAGCCAAACTGTCAGCTTTCACATTTCCAGAGATACCACAGTGACTAGGTATCCAACAAAATGATACTAAATAGTTGTGTAATTGGCATTGCAACAGCTTTCTCCTACATTCAAATATAACATGAAAGAATGGGTTTAGTTTAAGTGAAAATTTTGCTAAGCTCTGTAATGCACTTAAGGAATCGGTAAATACAACGGTTTTTTTGAGTTTGAAACACAGCACATATTCAAGAGCTTTTAGTAGTCCAAAACATTCACCGGTAAAGACCGATGATTCTGGAGGTAATTTAATTTTCTGAACTATGTTGTACTGTTTGTGATACACTCCAACACCAACACACCCATTGGAGTGTTTAGAAGCATCTGTATACATTTGATGCCAGTTAGGCCATTTCATATTGACATTGGAATTAAAGTTTGCATTGGCATTAAAATCAGATTTTTCAATGCCAAGAGAAAAGCAAATCTCAGGAGAAAGAAGTAGAGAATCATAAGAAGAGCTAAATAGGGGAAGTATATAAAAGGAATGAGTTGGGGCTTGTAATTGTTTAAATTTCAGAAAACTTTTTAATAGACAAGGTAAAGGTTTATGTGAAGAGGGTAATTTTTGAGAAAGAGATTCCAGTTTGGAAATGAGGGGATGATTATGGAACTGGGCAGTTCTAAAAATGAATCTATCTGATAGATATTGGCGTCTTAAATTTAATGGAGGGTCACAACATTCTATTTGCAGAGCATTAACCGGGCTCGATTTCATGGCACCAGAAACAATCCTCAAAGCCCTAGACTGTATGAGATCTAGTTTTCTAAAGCCTGCTACATTACCTGGATCTAAGAAAAAGGTCCCAAAATCAAGTACGCTTCTAATGACAGCATTGTACACCAACCTCAATGTGGCCGGGTGAGCACCCCACCAAACTCCACTGAGACATCTAAGCATATTCAAGTGTCGCTCACATTTACCAACCACAAATTCGCAGTGTGGTTGACCTGTTAGTTTAGAATCAAGTATAGCTCCTAAGAACTTTACTTGATTATTGACGGGTAATATATCGCAATCATATCTTATAGTAGGTGAGGGAGGAGTTCTGGATTTAGTGAAAAGTACGACAGTACTTTTTGAGGGAGACAGATCTAGGCCATTTGCATCCATCCAAGATTTTAGGAAAGATAAAGAGGACGAGACACGTTGTTCAGCATTGCTTACAGACATATCAGAGGCATAAATAACCAAGTCATCGGCATATTGTAATAAACTAACTGAATCTCCGATAGAGTTCTCTAGGTCATGTGTATAAATATTGTACAATAAAGGACTCAGCACAGACCCTTGTGGCAAGCCCTTCCATACCAGCCTACTAGGCATGTAAGGGCCGCCAACATCTAAAATAATTTTCCTCTCTGAAAGAAGATTTACAATGAAATTATTTAAAAAATAAGGAACCTTTAATTTATCTAATTTACTTTTTAGAATATGTAACAAAACATTATCATAAGCCGAATTAATATCCAAGAAAGCTGCGACTACTGACTTTTTATTTGAGAAAGCATTACGAATGTCCGTGACTAATATGCCTAAATTGTCACACACACTTTTACCTTTTCGAAATCCAAACTGAGTTGGTGACAGATATTTATTATTTTCTATATACCATTCAAGCCGATTTTTAATTAAATGTTCAACAACTTTTGTTATCACCGATGACAAGACTATAGGACGGTATGATTTAATGTCAGATCGAACCTTAGACGGTTTTAAAAATGGCAGCACTATTTGACTTCGCCAAGATGGCGGTATGTCATTTGTCAATAGAACTTTATTTATTAAATTTAAAAAGTAATTTAATCCATTTTCGCCAAGGTGAGACAAAAAGGAATATGGGATCCCATCTTCCCCAGGAGCACTGTCTTTGACGTAATTTAATACACCTTTTAATTCTAATAACGTGAAAGGTAGATTTAGTGAGGAAGGGACAGCATCAGAGTTATTTTGTGTAGAAGAGTGGATGAGATCTGGAGCAGAAGGAGGAGCCAAGCGATCAAGGAATTGATCAGCTAATTCTATAGGAAGCAACGACGGGTTAGAAGGATTGATAGCTGACCTGAATCTTTTGATATTTCGCCAAATGACAGAAGAATTTGTTCCAGGTGATAAAGAACTACAATATTTCCTCCAACCCTCAGATTTCTTTTTTTTAAATAGTTTTTTAACCTCTTTCATTACATTCATTAAGACCTCGTATTTTTCCATAGACATATCATTGCGATAATTAAGCTCAGCTGCCTTGCGTTTTTTAATAGCAGTGGTACATTCTTCATCCCACCATGGTGGAGATGACAATTTATTACTACTCGGCTTTTTCCTAGGAAAAACACTATCAGCCGATTCTAACAAAACATCTTGGAAATAATTACTATCTGTGACATTATCTCCTGAGCAATTATTCATTTTCTCTTCTACTAATAAACTGTATTGACTCCATTTCGAGTCTATGATTTTGTGTTTAAGGCGAGAGTTTTTAATAAACATATTACTATTTTTTTTACAGGGAAATGAAATAATTATGGGATAATGATCACTATTGTAAGATGAACACAAAGTAGACCAAGAAAGTGAAGATGCTAAATTGGGAGTACAAATGGACAGGTCAATGGCACTAATTACTTCACCAGGCTTTGTAAGGCGAGTAGGAGAACCCGTATTTAAAATGCACAGGTTATACATATCTAAGATATCCAATAATTCATACCCGTACCTATTAGATACTGAACTACCCCAAGATGTATGATGAGAGTTGAAATCACCCAGAATCATGAAAGGCTGAGGGAGAACTGAAATTAAGTTTTTAATTTCATTGAATATTTGTAAGGAGGGGTGAGGGACATATATAGAGACAAAACAGATACCATCAACAATAGCTGTAATGATAGAAAAGCTGTTACTATGTGAAGGAAGAGGGAAGGAAGAAAAGATGCTTGAGTTTCTGATGAGCAGGCATACACCACCATACCCATCAGCCCTGTCTTCTCTTAAGCAAGAATAACCAGGGATTTTGAATACCTGATCTGGCTTTAGCCAGGTTTCAGATAAAGAAAAAATAAAAGGATTAAAAGTATTTATAATGTGTATAATTTCATGCTTTTTGTTTATAATACTGCGGCAGTTCCATTGAACTAACCTGTCCATGTTGGCCATTATTAAAATCTGTGTAGGAATTAATTAAATTAGCAGCGTGGGACGGTATAGATAAATTAGGTTGAGAAAGTAATTTAATTAATGTAGTAATTAACTCTATTATTGTCTGTTGTGAATTTGCATTAGGCGATGATGGTAATGCACATCCATTAGAAGGCTCTGGCATATTGTAGTCCCTTACAAGAGACTCATGTGCTACATGATCAAAACCTTTACTGTGTTGAGGAGGGGTTCTGGGTTTAGTGAAGACTGTTTTTTTATAAGACATTTTTCGTGGTGGTGGTGAACCAGGCAATACTGTATTTCCAACAGGAAGAGATTTACTTGGGAGAGAGGATACAACATCAGCAAATGATTTCGAAATTGGGGGATGTAATTTTGACGCTTCAATATAAGATAAGCTATTCTCTGCCATTGTTACTTTTATATCTGTTTGTCTCACATATTCTGGGCATTTTTTGCTTGAAGCAAAATGCAGCCCAGAGCATAAGCAGCAAGAACCATGGTCTTCCTCCACATTACAAGTATCTCCAGTGTGGCCTTGACCACACTTGTAACACCTGGGCTTTGACCTGCATTGGACCTTGGTGTGCCCAAAGCGGCAACAATTAAAGCACTGAATAGTGGGATACACATACAATTTAACCGGCATAGAATTATAACACATAAATATCCGTCTAGGCAAAACTTGTCCATCAAATGTAAAAACAACTGTTTGTGAAGGTTTCCACGTAGGTGTGTTATTAACTATGATTTTATAATTAAGTCGCCTGATTTTTATTATTTCCCCACACCCAATGGGTATGTTAGTGTTTTCCATAATATCTTCAGGAGACCATTCCGTTGGTACTCCCCTAACTAAACCCATCCTTGTTATATTGAAAGTAGGGATAAAAGCTTTCATTTTGTTAGTAGGTAAGCAGTTTGAAGTTATAAAGGTGTTCGCGTCTGTATATTTACTAAAAGATAATGTCATTTTGTTTCTGCCAATACGCTTTAAACTACCATCTACAATATTTTTGAACAGAAATTTTTTCAAAAATCTCCCGAATACAACTGGGTGCAACACTGCGCTATCATCATCAGCAGACTGTATCTTCTGCACATGTACCACAAACGGGCCGTGGTCATTGGCATCGTAACTCGCTCTACCAATTTGTGTGGTGGGTTTAGAACAAATAACGGTGGAAAGAACAGGCATTGAAGTGTTATTAGTGGAAGGACCAGGTGGAGGCAAATTGTTGGCTGGTGGTGACACAGTGGTCTCAGAAAATTCATCTGTACATTGACAAGAAGGACTGTCTGAGGGTTTAGAATGTTCTGAGGTACTTTTACGTTTTCTTTTGTTGCAATGTTTGCAAACTTTGTGTAGATTCTGCCTGTGACTGCGCTTCAGCTTCCTTTTAGAGGCCAAAGAACAGTCTGAATCCATACCGGATTCATTAGAAATAGTAACAAATGCAACCGCGGGGGGCGCCGTGCCCCCCGGGTCCGGAGGCTCGTTCATACAAAACAGAAAAGCTTACCCCAACTCGCAGAAATAAGAAGATAAATATAAATAATAATACAAATTATAAATATATATACAATATTTAACTATTCTGATCACTCAATTGTTTAAAATATTATTTTATAGCAAATTCAAACAAAAATCGCTCCCGCCAAATTCGAAGCTTCCCGCGTTTTTTTCAAGTCTCGTTTATTTAAATATTTTTAATTTAGTGAGTACACTTGTTACTTAACTTGACACTGGACCATATGACATATTACATATGACATTGTAAATTTATTTAATGCATGCAAAACTGTGGTGGATGATCTTGAATTTTACTCATATTTGTGTTGTCTGTGCTGTCTTTAAACTAGCAATCAAATTCCAACTATTTTTTTTAGGTTTTAATTATTTTTACCGATCAATCTCCTTCGTACCTTCTCCATCTACACGACACTGGCGAAGTACCTTGTGCCCAGTTGGCACAAATTAAAGCCATATTAAAAAAAAAAGAAAAAAAAAGATCTTGAATTGTTTAATTATTAGACTGTGGTTTAGTATTGTCAAAGACAGTAAATATGTAAATACTAACTTATTTGGTGGGATCATAAAATCTTAGAGAAAGCAGAGAATTTTATTATATATTTCTCGTTCGATGATTTGTTTCTGTTAACTTCGTATTTTCTATATAGCAGAGTTTAAAATTTACAAAAGTGAAGTGAAACATCGTGTTTAATTTAATTAATTACCGTCTTACTCAAGGCAATCATCATGGAAATGGAAAAAGAAGCAGGAACTGTTATACTACGGAAATATGGGCAATTTTTTAAACAACAATATCAAGATTATATGACAGTTATTCAAAACAATACATCAGAACAAAACAAATCATATCTTCCCATACGAATTAATTTGTTTCCACAAGAACTTATTCCAATAACAGAACTGGTTGCATCTGATAATCCAGTTATGACAAAAATATTAAGTCTTTTCACATCTCTATGTGTTGAAATAATAGAATTAAAAAAAGAAGCATTTGAAAGGTGGGTTATAACTTAGAAGCTGTTACACTAACATTGTAATGAAAATTGTTGTAATTTAATTGTTACAGGCATTTTCAGTTTCTGGCCCTATATGATGAATATCCCAATAGTGACATGTCCCATCAAATGGAATCAATTTGTTATCTTAATGCATTTGTTAATCGTTGTAATGACACTCTAAGTAATATATTTGGTCAAGTTTTTGCTACATTCAGGGAAAATATTATAAATATTAGTAAGGATTTTTAATTAATTTATTATACATATTTTGATACTATGTAACATTTCTATTACTTAATACCAAGTTACAACATATGATGTATATTGTATTGGACTTATATAAATATATATTTAAAATTAAACCTTATTTTTTATAGATGGCATACAGTGGCATTTTATAATAAATCATATTGGGGAATTGTTTACATTATTGGTTTTAACAGAACTTCTCATATCAAGATGCTCATTGCCAACACAGTGGAATAAATTTGTGAAAGATATAAAATTACATTCTAATATAATAAATGGTATTAATGGACACAGATCCTTGGCAGCTAATAATGCACTGGAAAGTATAACAAGTAAGCTCATGTGTGATGACATAGTCCAAACGACATTACAAAATTTACTTGCAATTAAAAAGCGAGATTTATCTGGAATTCAGAGTGGACAAGTAATGATGGAAATTACGAACTACATAAGACATGCATTACTGAATCTTGAAAGGCTTACACAAGAAAAACCTAACTCAGATAATATGTATAAATGCATTAAAATGAATGCATTATTTATATTAAATAGCCACTTGTTCAGTAACAATGATAAAAAACTTTTTAAACTGTTAAATGAAATAAATTCAAAGGTTTGTACTTTACATTATCAAGTTTTTACTTTAAATATTCATAATGCAAGAATTAAATTTGTTTGCTTCTCAAACAGATCAAACTTAAATACAAAGTTAATAGTCAAGTTAGTTAACTATTTTAAATTTTGTAACGGTTTTACTGATAATATTATTTTCAGGCCCATAGTATCTACATAATTGGAAATACAATTTGGTTTCCAGAGCAGTTTCTACACAGATATGCTCCATCATTAGGATGTAATACCAGCAAAATGTCACAGTTTATGTTAAAAGCTCGTCAAGCTTACATCACATCTAAAAAAGCAACTATCTCAAAAGACATTTTGACCCTACAAAATATTTGCACACAATGGGTATTAACTGTAGAGGAACTTTTTTCAAACAAAAATAAACTTAGTGCTTGTGAAATGACACTTCATGCCAAAACATTAATAGATGGATTGGAAATTTCCTCCAATTTGTCTCATTCTGTACTCTCCTTTATAACTTTACACCTGTCTCTTGGAATTCCACTAACAAAAACGCTCTTGCTGCATTTATTTGAACTAATAGATATATTGAAGATGTTAAAGAATGCTGTACTTCGAAATCATTGTCAAATACTGAATTCCATCACAATGATAATTCAACATTTAACATTCCAAGCTGCATCTGCTATTCTTGAAGTCAAAAAGTCAATCATAGATGATAAGAGATATGCCAATAAAAGATTAGATGAACTGACATGTATTGTCATAGCTGAACAAGCAATACAAGGAGCTCCAACTATAGAAAGGAATATAGCAACCAATATAGCCTTAAGTTTTATTCCAGAATCCAGATATGTTGATGAAAGCTACGTTAAGCTAGGTGTACTCCTTGAAAAAGAACAGACTCTTTTAAAATTCTTAAAATCCATAGATAGATTCTGCAATTGCTCATGGATTTTATGGCATCAACAAATTATCCCATTTTATTTTCTACAAAATTTTAGTATGGACATACAAGCTTTGAAATTACAATATTTCTTAACAGTGATGACTGAATGTGTTGATTTGCTTCAAAAAACAGATAAATATTTTGGCTTCAATAAGTCGAATGACTTTATGGCTTATATAATAACAATAATCGAAGAAAATGTTATAAATAATCTAAGTCAAAATATAGAGACCAACTTGCGTCTTCATATTCATTCTCACTTGCAACTCGACATTGTTAATCCATTGACTACTGATATGTTAAAAAAGCTTCTTCTTCTTGTTGACAACTTGAGACTTAAAACATTATATATGAGAGTTGTTCCATCTGTTGAACACTACTTATCAAAGACATATTACAATTTAACCACGGTTGTATTGTCTGATTGGAAAACGTACGGTGAAATGCGTCAAATGGCTAAATTTAAATTCAATTTACGTCCAATTCAAGACGATCTACCCACTCAAACTTTGGAGCAAGGTCTGGATGTCTTGGAAATAATGAGAAACATCCATGTATTTGTTTCTAGATATCATTATAATTTGAACAACCAAATATTCATTGAAAAGAGCAGCAATAACAAACATTTAAATTCAATAAACATTAAACATATCGCAAATTCAATTCGTACACATGGAACAGGGATCATGAACACAACAGTCAACTTCACGTATCAGTTTCTTAAAAATAAATTCTACACATTTTCCCAATTCATGTATGACGAACAGATAAAATCTCGGCTGATTAAGGATTTGAGACATTTCAAAGAAGCTTGTGGACAACACGGAAACATGTATCCATACAAAAATGCAGATAGATTTAACAAAGGCATCAAAGTCCTAGGGTTAGCGGAAGATGGACAGAGTTATTTAGATTTATTTAGAGATCTAATTACTCAAATTGGAAATGCAATGGGATATGTAAGGATGATCAGATCCGGCGGGAGGCACTGTTGTGCTGACGCCACGGCATTTTTGCACACCTTTGAGCCTAAAAAGTTTAAAGAGGCTGGTGAAAACAATTTCTCAAAAAGAACAATCGAAACTGCTGAATATTTAGATGAAAGCATTGATGGGCTTATATCGAATTTCATTCAGGGCACTGAATACTTCAAATTGCTAGTTGAGGTGTTTGCCCCAGTTTTTAGGAATCCAAAAAATTTACATCTCAAAAACTTTTATATCATAGTTCCACCTCTTATTTTAAATTTTGTCGAACATATGATTTTATCGAAAGACAAGATGACAAAAAACAACAAAGCTGGTGCGGCTTTCACTGACGACGGATTTGCTATGGGCGTTGCATACGTCTTAAAACTGCTCGATCAGGTAACTTCCCTTTATTTTCTTAATGTATCCTTCTCCCGGCCCATTCTGCCACGGGGCTAGTCTATTGACACTGCCCAATAGCGCAGCGGTGGATTGCGTTCTTGCTTTACTTCATAACTTAGCTTTAGTCGGTTCCTCGGACTCATAGTTGATTCGAGACCCCAGACCTCTGAAGCCGAACATGTAAGGGACTACATAAGGCAGTTTATTATAAATATAAGATGCATCCCGTTGACGCAGCAGCTAAGAAAATACATAAATTACCACATTTGGGTAAGTTTCAAAGCCAAGTCATGTTAAGTTTGGATTCTGATAATTTCTCTATGGTATAAAAATAAAAAAAATATATATTTATGGTATAAAAACAGCTGTCGGCAAAACAAATGATACAAGGAGAATAGTTAAATGGTTCTATATAGACAAAATGCTTCTAAGAGAGAATGATGATATTTATAAAAAATATTAATATTATTTTATTTCAGGACTCAAATTTTGAAGCCCTGCACTGGTTTGATTCTATTTGGAACCACATTAGGAGTGAAAGGGAATTAATTGAGTTGCAAAAAAATAAAGGGTCTATTCAATTACAACAGGCACTGGCCCTCTCTGAGAAGAAGCTTAAGACTCTTGAAGTGGAATATAAACTTCTATACTACAGTTTAACTAGTGCTAGAATATTTTTTAGATAATATGTTAGTAATAAGATAATATTATTTACTTTGCACGTTCATTTAAATACAATAATTGTGTATATCATTTATTTATGATGTTTGGCATTTTGCTGTTAATATTAAAAATAAAACCAGAATTCTATACATATTGATTTTATTGCCTACTGTTTTATATTACAAAACAAAGTTTATAATATACAGTGTAAACTCTCTATATAAGCACATTCATGGGACTGTGCATCGACGTTACAAAGAGTGCTGTTAAATGGAAAAAAATCTGTATCACAAAAATAAAAAGTTAATTCCAGACTAGTGTTAACAGTAATTTCGCCTGACGTGTTTCCTGGATCAGTAATAATGATATACGTAAACGTACACAGTTTTAACTAATTTTGGCAACTTAAAAGTACTTTATTATTTATTTTCGGTATTGAAACTGGTTGTTGTAGAGTGTATCTTTGATGGAAGGCAAGCTAAACCAACACAAGTCGAGACATTTCGACGCTTTAGGGGCTCATCATTAAATCGAGACGATAAAGGAGTTTACACTGTATATGGAACATAGGGAATGTACACTCATTCTGACCAACGGTATGCAACCTGCTTTAAATTATTTTGACAACACCAAACGATAAATGTCAAAAGTGTAAAACACTAGTTACTTTAATGTAAAAGTAAAAATGTTTAATATCAAGTAATAGTAATTATAACATCAATCTATCTCGCACACTACAACATCAATGTGTAATTAATAAAAAATGCGTTAAAACATCTTAAACGTCAAACATTCACTTAACGCTAGAATAATTCTTACCTTACTGTAACACTACAATTTCGAATCGGAAGTATCGGATTCGGTATGAGTTTTTGGCGTGTTTTCAGTAAAAGCGTCGCTTTGTTTAGTATCGAGCGCGTCAGGCGAGCGTGTGGAGTCGAGTTGAGTTTGTGGCGTCACTGTCGGAGCGGGTGAGTGTGTCGGAAGTTGGGTGAGGTTTGTGACGGTGTGAGGCCGAGCTCGGCGCGGATAGTCGTTGAAGATGTGAATGTGTGGGACGCGAGGTCAGTCAGCCTCCTGCTCGTGGAGCTGGGCGAGCAGCGCCGCGCGCCGCGTCTCTAACTCCGCGTCGCTCCACACCGCGCCGCCCGACCTTCGCATTCACACACACATTATTAACTCCGTCGCCCCCTTAGCCTAACTAACACGCTCTTAGCGCAATCTGAAAATTAATTATTTACATTTTGGCGACTAATGTAGTCCTCGGTTCAGAGTTAAACAATAAAGATACAATCGGTTTACGCTAAATTTTTTTTTTACATTTGACCACAATCAGTCCAATTAGCTGAATCGAACGAAGATTTTTGATTTGAATCTTAAAAAAAAATAAATACCAGTAAACGAGCTGCTGAAATGTCTCTTAAGTATAATTATTTAGGTGAGAACTTGAAGAGTTGCTTCACTATGAAATAAAGACAAGCCAAATGATACTTTTTTGTAAAAAAACTGATAAACAAAAAGTTAAGAATTTAAAATTCTTAACAAAAACTATCACCTCTCATACTATCATGAAAGAACCTGAATCAATTAGCAAAGTAAATTAAAACTACCTTTCTTTTTTGTCTTTTTTATCTTTCTTCTTTTTTGGTTTATGCGAGACGTCCTCTTCGGGACTGGTGGGTGCTGAGCGCTTACTTTTTTTCTTGGGACGGACCTCTTCCTCTGAAATGCCACCTTCTTCCGGTGTCGGCGACTTCTGATTTGCAAAGTCGGATGTTAAAAGTATAATTCTCACAATTCGTTAAGTTTAGTAAGAAATAAGTCATAGTCTAAAGATAACTGATAAACTTCCTTAAAATTTGTCTATCTGTCAACATTTTCCTGACGCACTTAAAATCTGTTGTAAGTATATAAATATTCACTACGCATTAAACGTATTAAAACTGTGACTAAACTAAACTTGTATATTCAAATAGCCTGTGATTGCAGTTTACAAAATACCTTCCTTAATGTATGTTTTTCTGTTAATTACTATCTAAAATCATAATCTTTTTTTCATGTAATGCATACACAATACGAAGATACAAAAAGAGTAGAGAATTGAGTTTTATGAATAAGGTTAAATATAATAGTTAAACTAACCGGTGGCGGCGAATGTTTCTTATGTTTCTTCTTGGACTTCTTATGCTTCTTGTCTTCGTCGTCTGGCGGCGAGGGGGGCGGGGAGGGGGAGCGGGCAACTTCTCCCTTCTCTAGTGAACTCTCGCGCTCACGCTCTCGGGATTCCACGGGGGACACCGATCGTGATACCGACTGTAATTTGTATACATGTGGATGAAAGCTTAAATTATTAAGGACAGTATGTGGTGGTAACAGGCATGAAGTCGTGGTATTTCTAACATAATTTAACATACATTTCTAAACGTGCAGAAATATTTTTAAGCCTATCAGACCACTTACCAGAGAATGAGAACGCGAACGTTTCTTTTTCTTTGACCTCTTTGCTTTCTTGGGTTTGGGATGATGATAGTGCATACAGCTGTCTTCTTGTTCATGTTGGTAATCCTACAAAACATAAAAATATTTTAAATAAGTACGACAAACTATCACACAATACTTTTCTAAAAAAAAAATACTTCAAAATTGAATCACTTCATTTCATCTTTAAATATGTACTTATAATATAATATATCTAATCGTACAGTGGTCTTTCATATCATATAATACTCATATCTTTAATAAGTACAATATAAAACAATTTAACACTTTTTTAATTATTACGTACTTCATTAAATAATCGTTTGGCACGCTCAATATCTCGTTAGTGCGTATTAATTTATTCAATACGGAAACATAACAAAATCATCACACATACAAATATAGAGTACATACATAAATAATATTTCAACTTCGCGTATTTTGCTCCATTCACTTTAGTTGTCTTTTATGTCAAGCCTGTTTCTCGTTTGTCTTTGCCCTACTCTCTACTCTGTGACCATTACCAGCCGAGTCTTGTTTTTCAAACGAAATAAAAGTCTTTAAGTTATTTTCCACATACAAAACTACTTGTTTCCATTAATTCTTAACATAAAAGATAAAATACAATAATTATTTTAAAAGGCACTTGAAAGCAATAAGACCACGATTGCAATCAACATTTAAAAGTGAGTTTCAATTCATGATAAAGTTACATAATTTTTCAAGATTTACGGTTTACGATTGGCCAGTGTGAAGCCAAGGCGGGTAGCTGATTATATGTATATAATTATAATTCTAAACTTTACATGAATATAAAATACAGTCTTTTCTTTTCGGGCTTATAAACAGATTTTTATAGTTATAATGTGATAAGATTACTCTAATTTTTGGAGTCTGATGTGACACGGTCGGAGCGTCTCGTTATAGTTAGTATATTATAGTTTTTAATGAACTCGAGGACACCGAAACTTAGATAAATCGTAGTGCTCCGAAAATTACACTGATCATTCGTTTTTATTATAAAATATTGATGTTATATTTAGAAGCAGAAAAATTACCTTATATATTCTTTGGCGGTCTTCTTCATCCGGCACTGCCATGAACTCAGGTGCGTTCAAATCGAGCTTCTCACGAACTTCACTCCACGACAGAGTGTGATCAACTTCGGCTTCACTTAACGCCCATTTAAACGAACTATCTATCTTTTTCTGCGCTTTCGACTCTTCTTTTATCTTTTCTTTGTTCTTTGTTTCCGCCTGGCAATAGCAGGTTACAATTAAGATTTAAAATAGCGAAATTTACACTAAAATTTTCATAAATATAGTGAACCAATTCTTTGCGGGCTAGTTATCTTCTTGTTGTACTTAAAAAACTACGATAAATACGCTTTATTTCAACTTAAAACGTAAATAACTTATGTGTTTGACAGCCATTATATGTAATGAAATTTTATCAAACGACTTGTTTACCATGATCGTAGATCGTGATAAGAGTACATAAGGGCATAGAATTGATTGCCTGCCATCCATTGGACTGTGAGATCTGTATTTAAATTTATCAGTCAAATAACTCTTTACATATAGGTAAACAATTACACATATGAACGTCAGAAAACAAGTGAAATTATTTCTAAATTTACTACCAGTTCGCAAGTCAAGGGCTTAGAGGGGGCAAGGAGAACTGGTAAGAAACTATCTGGCACTCTTTTTATTCCCTAAGTGTTTAGTCATACAAATTGTTTGACCTGGAGCAAATCAATCCCAATTATTATAATCCTTAAAATACTCGCCAAATTTATAAAAAATCTTTATTAATTAATTTACGGTTAACAAGACGTTTGGTTTTTTGTTTTTTAATCAAATCTTAAGGGCTTGAAAGAGGATTCGCCACTGTCGAGAATATGCGAGAACTTAATAAATTGAATGAGAATTTAAACTGAAACAATTTCAATTCATATTCATAATGGGCCACAGCTCAACATACCTTTTCCAACAATGAGTTATAAGTCAATTTAACATTTCCAGCATCTAACGATGCTGACTTGCTATCTTCACAGACAATAGTCGCGAATTCCTCAAACGTCGTATCGGCCTTAACTTCAAACTGCTTTTCTTTTAGAATCTCCTTAATAACCTTCTTTTCATCATGGAATCGCGCTTTAAGATTCTCTACGTAAAACTTGAATAAGTCTAATGGTGTTGAACCGCTTTGACCTGCAATGCAATTTGTATATTTATAATGAAACCGTTTGGAATTTAAAATGTAACGTTAATTAAATGTCTTTTAAAATACGGCGCGACGATAGTAAACACTTTCTTCATCCTAAAGGGAGAATGGACCAGTCATACTAGTAACCGGCTGGCCGGAAGGCCCTGGTGGCTAAGTTCAACAAGTATTTCGACCCATCAGGATACATCACATATATACTAAGTTTCAGTGTATGACATCATCAAAGTGACTTGTAAGCGCAGACTGCCACAAAAATATTACTGAATAAATAGAGAAAAACAGCTGGCTCTTAGAATACGGACCTGAGTTAAAAACCAGAGAAATAATATTGCTATGGCTTAAAATGTATTTTAGATTTGTAAGAAATGTAAAAGGCGGAAATTCACATGCAATATTATTATTATTTCTTTTAAGCCATAATTGGCGTACAAGGTTAATAAATACAAAATAATTTCAAATTAGTTTAGTACGAGTTTTTTTAATATGGGTATTTACCAAGCATGGCCGAAAATCTCATATCAGCAGAAATAACTGGATATAATTCCACCCACAGAGACATCGACGTCAACTTTCCCTCTTCGTGGAGACCATCAAGTAGTGCCTGTATCAAAAAAAGTCAATAAGTAAAAGTAAAAAAAATCGAATAAAGTAAATATGATTGAATGTATAAAAGAAATCAAAACTCCGTGTCGAACTTTCACGGGCCTTGGCTTTAGATTTGTGCATATTTTTTATAACACATTAAAAAAAATTAAACTTACGCAACTAGGTATACTGAAATTTAGATTTTAGTTAAGACAAATAAAAAATCGAAAAAGTTGTTCTCCGTTAGTCTGTGGAAAGCGAACCGTAGTGAGGGCGCTGTGTTCTAAATTTTGTGATGATGAATCACGTCATTATAGTTCGATACTATATTGATAACTAACGGGTAATAAATTTAAAATATGTATAACTCTAAAAACGTTCATTAAGGTCAGAGCTCTTACTCTGTAACTTCCAATAGAGATACCAACAATCCCTCTTCTAATGTGACATCAGCGCTACGGATATTGTGAGAACTACATCAATCTTGCATACATAATCGTCGCACTGGAAGTTACAGAGTAAGTGCGTTGCGTCTATATTCTGTGAAACCGTAGACAAACGCTATTGTAAAAAGTAAAATAAACACTTGAAAGGTAAAAAGCATATTCAAATTTCAAGCGGAAATAGGTATGTTAGTCGCATTACCTTGTGACTGAAAACTGACTATATATTATATAATTGTCATACAAAATAACAAATTCAATAAAAACTGTATATAAAATCTTTCTCACCAAAAAATTGTCTCTGTTCTTTCTCTGCTGGCGTTTATTTCTCTTCTTGATCTGTTCCTTTTCTTGCACAAACTCTGCTTCCAGATTTCGTATATGTTGCTCAAAAACTAGATAGAGAAAGTAAAATATATCGGTACGAAGATATTCACAAGTAAGATACATTTTCAGCAAGCTGATATGTTTATGACTGTTTCGGGAGAAGCTCCATCACAAACCAGAAAATTTTAATTTGCACAAAGTTACTATCGTTTTCACGCGTTTTGAGGGCATTTACTACTATACCCCATTTGATAAACCAATCCTGCAAAGAAAGTTCTCGAATATCGCTCAACATTAATCTCAGCGATATATACGGCCGAACAACCGACTTGTAATCAAATTTTGAGTGCAATTCCGAGAAACAAACTTCGAAGCGATAAAAGTGCGAATATTGAAGACAAATTACAAAGGACTGTGTGAAATGTGCGTAATTGAAGTAATTAGTGACAGTATTTTGTAAATTAATTAACAAAGCAGCTATGCCTTTTTAGTAACTCCTTGCTGATAATTCTAAAAAGAAGAGAAAAGATTTACAGCGTTTCTTATCCGCACCCCTACTAACAATATGTCTGCTCTTAGTTTTGTCGTGAAGCACTCGAATAATCGTGCTATGATCGTAATAAATTAATACTAGTATTATTGAGTTTTCATAATTTCTTCAAAAATATTGATATATTAAATCTTTAGGATTAATAGTACATATAAAATCAATTGTAAAAATATTAAGCAAGCAATGTACGACCGTATTGCTAATAAGTGATTTTTTCCAGACAACACAAGTACAACTTACAATTACTTTTGACATGAATACAAATTATCTCTGAATTGATGACTTGGTATTAAAAGCAAGGGCTCACTGAAACATGAAGTAAAAGAAAATACCTATAAGAGCATCTTCTTTATCCATTCCAAGTAAGCTTACGTCATTCTTAAAGGCAGAATTTTCTAGAAGCAACACTTGTGCCTCGCTCCACGTACTGCTGTATGTTATTTCATTCATATTTTCTAGTACCTGTTAAATAAAATTTATCAAATTGTTTGTGGAACATCCAGACACATTCCTTTAGATATCTGTTTCACCAAAGTGATTTCGGGGATCAATTGATTTTAGTTAGTTACTAACAATTAACTAAAATTAAAATAAATAGAAAACGACAAGATCTTATAACAAATAAGACTGCATGCAAACATGAAAAACAAATCAGTGCGCACATTTGGTTGGAATTACATAGCCCTCGAAATTTAAGCATTCAATTGTCGCTTAGAGGTATAGCAATCAATCTCAGAGGTTGACCGTGACAAATGACTGTCACTTAGGCATGTTTCTAACTCATATAGAGTTTTAGGAGGGATGGGACCTGGTTAATACTTTCATTAATAGAGTTTTCTCGATTACCCAGCTCTCACTTATACAGGTCTCTGTGTACTTAGGGTCCTTCAAGAAAAGAGCGTACAAATTCTTAAAAGGCCGGCAACGCACTCGCGAGCCCTCTAGCATCGAGAGTGTCCATGGGCGGCGGTATCACTTAACATCAGGTGAGCCTCCTGCCCGTTTGCTTTTTGTTTGTTTGTTATATATAAAAAAAAAAAAAAACTGTATATATTTAATACAGGCTAATTGAATTGCATTACCTGTGCTAACATTTTCATATTCCGTTTTTTAAGAACTTTCGCTTCTTCCTTTTCACGTTTAGTGATTGTGAAAATACAATCTTCGTAGATATCACGACGGTCCGATTCGGGTACACAGCGCCAAATCTTTAAACAAATTGTATTTAACGTATTAAAGGAAACTCGCTGGGCTCAAATTAATACATGGCAATGCCAGGCACAAAACGAAGGCTATTTGCCTATTAGAAGGGATGAGGATCAGAAATAGAAATGTAAGGCCCAGAGCTACAAGGTTATAGCACTGTTAGTATGATATATGTACATATATATGTAATGTGTGTGTATGATAGTATAATGATTTTTTAGATATTATAGAAAAGGATGATCTTTTTTATGTAAACGGTTGAAAGCCGAGGCGTATATCGTTAGAGTCTAAGTTCCTATGAAAAGTGCCAGTGCCATTTCAACCATGAGATAATAATTTATGGATTTTAATTTCAATATATTATGGATTTTTTTTCATGTTTAGAATCTTTCTAGTATTGAAATAGCGTTTTAGGACTATCAATTGCAATTAGGAGAGATCAAAATAAGAATGGAAGAGAATATATTTCATCGGAGCCTGTTTTATTGTATGAAGAAATAGGACTCACCTCGAGATTTCCAAACATATCTTCACACTTGTAATACTTGGTGAGGGAAGTAACTCGATCACAGGTTAGTAAAAACTCTTCTAAGTTTTCTCTGTTCTTCTTTGTTTTCAATCTGAGTAAGATAAGATTACAATGAGATACAAGATTTCAATATTGAAGACAGATAATATCTACCGTCTCTATCTATGAACACACCTTACGCAGTGTTAGAGATGACTCTGAGACCTAAACGGCTGGACCTATTCTGATGAAATTTTGTGTCTGTTCACGTGGACACGAGAATTTCTAATTATCACTTGTAATTATTGTTATATATAAGAAGTCGTATTGGTAAAAGAAGAAAGATGAATTTGTATTTAATTTTAATAGATTTATAAATAACCTATGTAAATAGTTAAAATATTTCCGTCTAAGTATTACTATGGCATGCAGTCCTCTCAATTATATTTTGGATAATGAAATATAAATATTGTACTTTACCTCTGTTCCTCCCTTTCATCTTTTAGTTTTTGGGTTTTATATGCATTAAATGCCTGTTTCTTTTCATTTAATTTCTTAAATGATTGGTAACGCGGGTCCTTAGAGATTATCTTCACACATTGCTCCCAAGTTGCATTTGATGCCACATTCTAAAAGCAAAAATATCTCTCCATACACATTATAAGATAGTTTTAGGCCCATCTTCCAGAATGTCAATCAAACTGAAATCTAGTTTCAGTCCCCGTCAAACCATTTCTAAACGAAGTTTAGCTAGTATTTTAAACAGCTCTCAAGACAAGATTCTGACGTGTGATACAAATTAGCAACAATTTTATTATGAATTACAACATTAAATTACATGTAAGTGAGACATACCCTCTCCCGTAATAATTCCTTGAAAGCCTCAATGGCCTCTTTCTTATCCTTGTACTGTAACTCTAACGGTTGCTCTGTTGGTTCCCCATTAACTTGAGCAGGGGGAGCTGCTATTTCTTCTGGTTTGACTGTGTAGTATACTTATTGATTTTAAATTAAAAAATCCTAAATTAATCCATTAATATTAAAAAATCCAATAATATTTATGCAAGTTAAGACAGCTAATGATTTTAATTTCTGATTGTAGGCAGTTAATATTCAGAAATCATTTATGAAGTTACCAATACTATACTAACCAAACTTATATGCCCTGAGTTAATATGGGTTTTTATGCAATAATCACATTATTAGAATTAGCTTACTTTCATCTGGTATCGGAATAGCATTTGTCAATGAGGGGTCAATGGAGGCCAGAGTTTTGGCCATGGCTTCATCCAAAGCTGAACTTCCTGTTTGAGCAACTAGTGCAGGAGAAGATGGCAGAGGCACTTCTCCAGCTGTCATATCAGCATGTAATCCTGCCCTGTAACATTGTCGTAGGTCATTCAATATTTTTAATATTAAAGCGTCACTAATTTGTCTTATCTAAAAGTTAATTCAAGAACCTAATAAAAAAACCAAATATTTTACCTAGAGAAAATTTTAAATACGTTTCTGTAATCTTTAATTAGTGTTGTGGTATTCATCTATGTAATCTTTAATGTTTTGAAAGAATCTGACATCGCAAGATAGTATGAATCTCTATTAACGTTTATATTAAAAACATATTAGTGTGATATAGTTTGCATTGCAATATGATTTTATTTATTTTTATGACCCACATCAAAAAACTTTCCTTTTATGAAAACTTCTTTTTTACAGTACAAAATACCTTAATAATTTTTTAAATTATATTCCCCTCAATTTCACATGTACATATAATCATATCATAATTTTTACATAAAGCTTGTGAGCTGTCATATTATCTATGGTTTATTACTTTCTAATTTACAGCTTTAAATTTCAACAGTGGTTCTATTTCTTTAGCCAACAGTTGTTGATTAAATATGTATAAACAGCTATTATGATAGACTGAAATATCTTCAATCCAATTTTCTCAATTTCTCTCATAAAACTTACTACATACAGTCTAATTTTTTAAACTATGTATAATTATTATAAAAGTACATACTGTGCAGCTTCCTCCACCTCAATTTTTTCTTTAATTTCTTGCAATTCTTTCGGAATTACCCAACTTGACTCTTTTGTCTCTATATTGTGATAATAAACACGACCAGCATCTGTAGTATATTCCTTCCAAACACAAGATGACAATAATTTCTATAAATCAAAATATATTTTAAATTAATCTCTTCTATTATGCACAATTTGTTTCCTCTTAATAAAATAAATTAACAAGTATATAACTTGCCTCTGCAGGAGTTTTCAAATCATCTGGCTTTTCCCAGAGGCTCTGTTTAGTAATTGAATTATAATAATAGGTGCGTCCATCAGGAGCTTTGTGCTCTGACCATGGACTCGTCTGGTTGGCCATTGGTGATATTTCAGGTGCTGGTGCATTCAAGTCCTGTGTTGATATAATGATATTATGAAAATTTAAATATAAACAGATATGGACTTGAGTATGTTTGAGTGAATGAATAGATACTTACAGGTTTAAATGGTGGAAATCCAGGTGGAGGCATCGTAAATGACGCCATCATTGGGGGATAGGCCATTGGTGGTGGAATTGCACCCATGTTTGGTGCCATTCCTGGAACAGGGGGCATTGCCACGGCTGGCGGCATTGGTGGTGGTATGCTACCTATCATAGGCGGAGGCATCAATGGGGCCGAAGCCATCATTCCAGGTGAGCTGGTTTGTGATGCGTCCTATAAATATATAGAATAATTAATACTAATACATATTAATATAAATAAACATGGAATATTGCAATAACGAAAGACTGCACTTGAAGCTGTTATTACATATAACTCACCATATTAAATTAACCCTCGCAAGTTATAACCTTATACTATAAATCTGGATAAATCCGGGATTTAAAAAATTATCGGTTCTGAGAAATTTCCACATTAATTTTATGATGATATTTAAAAATCAGCAAGCTTTGCTGGCTACCACCAGAAAACATTGCCGGTTTCGGGATTATTGTTAGTATTCAATTATTAATAGCATTCAGTATGAACTATGAACACCAATAAATACAGATGATGAACTTTCAAGTTTCAAGTTTTAATCCACAGATTAAGTATAATTACTACTTTAACAGCACAAAGTACTTTTATATAATATATTATAAAGGACGTAGCCTTTTAATAATTTTATTTTTAAAGTTTACATACAATAAAATGTACTAGCATCAATCTGGCTTCACAGCGGATTTCTTTAAAACTGTTGATGTACTCGCTACGTTTTGCGACTTGGAGCGGGGTAATATTGTGGGCATTATGTGATTTGGGTTCGAAGTATGCAAAACAGGATCCTTGCCCTTACTTACATTTTTAATAGCGATACTGTTAGAGCGAGTACACTTTGGGCGGTCGGCGTTACGTTTGACGCGCGTTGGTAGCGCCGCACAGCACTTTGCAGGCGCTTGACGAGCGACAGTAGGGCGACTCTAGATCTGGCTCATTTCAAAGTAATATATTATAATATATAAGAACAAATCTTCAATAAATAATTACTCACCCGACAGTTTCATTTTCTCCAAACTATCATCAGATTCATGAAATATTATATATTTTAGTTTTTGGATTTCAACGATAACGCAATCCATATAAAAATGATCGTTCTCTGTTTTCGTCAATTTGCGTCAATTCTTTACAAAAGCGCACGTTCCAATATACAACAAAATTGCTGCATAAATATCATGAAACACATGGGTATCGCCTGCGCAACGCGCGTTCATACCAAAATCTGTAAACGCGCGCCTGGTTGAAGCGCGGTTTTGCACTTTGCATGTGTACATCCACAATCAAACCTCGTGGTTTTTACAAAGCACGTTACCAAAGAGCGCGGTTCAAAACGTTTAATATGTACGCTCTTAGAATTACTGTATTACATCTTAGGTAAAAATTAATTAACTCGAAATTTTATTTCAAATGTGACGTCAAAAAGGTTTTACTTTACTTATGTATTTTATTTCCAAATACAACGGGTGCATACGATTTTCTAAAATTTAATTGAGACTTTTGTGTTGTTGTTTAATATGACCGATACCTCTTACTTTGATGGTTCTTGTATACAGTTATTTGTAACGTTTACTTTGGTCATATTTCTGTTTTTTTTTATTTTTCGTTATAGATACTAAATTGTCTCTTGCTTCTTTCTGAGGCAATTGAAGTCGAATCATCAATTTTGATGGGTAATTGTTAATGACTTGGAAGACAAACTTTTTTTTCCAAATACAGGTTCTATAAGGGTTGTATTTTGTTTCTCTTTGTACTAACGTGTGTGAGGAAGTCTCACTATTCGATTCTCGGTGTATAATATAAAACGCCTGCTTTATTACAATAATAATTAAATATATTTCCAACACTTCTTATCCTTAAACAACCACACAGCTTACAATTTAACGTCCGTCTTAGTCAAGCGAATCGGTCCGAATACCCTTACTTATTTTAGATCGTATCAAGACGACTCGTCATTCTGTTCGTAACTGTCGGTATCGAATCAATCAACTTACTTACATCGAGAAAACGTATTAAAAAAATACAACCATCAAATAATCTATACTGTAAATTATAAATATTAATTATAAACAGAATAAAATTGTAAAATAATAACATATTATCATAAATTCGTTACATCGTGAATAAAGTACAAAATATCAAATAAAGTAGCTTGTAAATTGAATATAAATATTATTTAAAAAATAAACGTGTTTTAAATAATAAATTTGTAAAATAATAACAAGTAATCTTAAATTCATTACACGTGTAAAAAGAAAAACACCAATAAGGATTCCATCTGCTTCAAAAATCTGAATGGTTATCGATTTGAATTCTAAAGAAAGGACTTAGTTGTTTGTGTGAATTTTCTAAGGCACCAATACTCTGTGATGTTATGCTGTAGAGTTAAGTTTAGTAATCTTAACGACATTCCTCAATCATAGTCGATAACATGCATTCTGCTCCTCTGTTCGTTGCAATTTGTTTCGGTATTCCATAATGTAGTATAAAGTTATCTACAAATGATTTCGCGACGTCTGTTGCAAAAAAAATCAAAATATCTTTATTCATATAGGTAAACAAGTACACTTATGAACGTCAAAAAAATTAAATGAATTGTAAATTTACATTTACTACCAGTTCGCAAGTCAAGGGCGTAGAGTGGGCAAGAAGAACTGGCAAGAAACTTTCCGCCCCTCTTTTCAAACGCCAAGTTTTTAATACAAATTGTTTTAAACAAAGGATTTGGATCATGTAAGCATTCGTCACGTTTATAAATTTACTTTTAACGAAGGCTTTGAATTTATTTAGTGATAATTCTCTAATTTCGCTTGGGAGTTTGTTTTAAAAACGAATACAATTTCTATATTATCTACTAGAGCCTGGTTGGTCATACACTCAAATTAGTTCTATTTCGCGTATTATACTGGTGAGTCACCATTTGTTTTAAAATCGTTTAAATTGTTTTGTACATACAAGCATGTGCACGTTGCATCTTTAGCAGCTATTGTTCGACATAGTTCGTTTGCATTGTAATATTAATATATAGCTAAAATTATCGTTGTCCCTATCCAATAGTCCTGCTATATTTAAATATTGTTTTTTAAAGTCACTATGGGCAGTTGTAGTTTTAACCATTGGTTCTTTTGTTTTTAACTATTATGTTTTTCACATTTATCTCATCTTTTCACATAATTTATTAGGCTAGTCTTTTTCGAAATCTATCCAAAAAATATATTCCTTCCCTCCCTTTATGTATTCCATTTTAAAAATAATATTCTTCTAAAAGTAGTCTTAATTTCACTAGGCGGCTAGATGGATTTGTTCGTATTTTTTTTAATTTCTTACCAATACATTATGGTCTTAACTGTTTTACAGAAAATACAATTTCTAACAACTCCTTTTCTATCGTCGGATAATTTTTCTCGGCTTTATTTAGACTTCTACTAGCATAGGCTACTGGTATTTCTGATATGACTGAAATAGCTCCTAAAGAAACATTTGATGCGTCTGTTTCAATGACAAATTGGTTTTGTTCACTAAAGTCTGGATATAGTAATTAATTCTGGCGGTGAGAATTTTTTTTAACTCAGCAAAAGATTCTTTACATCCATCCTACATAAGTTATTCAATGGGTAAGCAATTTCTACAAAATAATCTATAAATTTTCCGTAGTAAGTCTCGAATGCTACAAGTATATTCCGAATCTTCAAGTCGAGCACTTTTTTCGAGATGACATAAAAAAACGTGTGGAAACAAGACTGCTATGAGGGTCTAGTCAAGACAGCGTAACAGTGGTCTATGTAGAAAGTCGAAAACTAAATTTGTATGAAAATGACAGCTAGTGTCCACAGTTGGTACCAACTACTACCAAGATGAAGAAGACGACACAATCTTATATGTTTATAATCACAAAAGTAAAAATAAAGAAAACCATGAAGGTTAAGTGCAAAATCTTAATTTGTTATTATCAGGTACAAATAGTTAGTTTAATGTTTTACAATATATAAAATGGCTTTCACTAATAGATTGCAATTTTTTCATTAATGGCTCAAATAACTCATCTGTTTCATTATCATATATATTTTCAATAAATATATCACTTGATAATTAACTAATTGATTGATTTAATCTAAAATTCAAAATAAAAAAATACTCAAAACGTAAACGTTAATGAAATAATCAAAATCCAAATGACTAAAATTAAGCGTAAATATAGTTTACAACCAATTATTATTGTTTAGCACATTATTTATACATTAATGAGGTTGCTAACTCTATTTAGAACATTTTTTCAACACTGGCTTAGCGCACTCTGCTGATGCATTTGAAAACCAATTCACGTTCCAATTAAGCTTCCGCATAATGCGGCATTGTGCGCCACTGAGTCGCAAATCGCAATATACTCCGTAATTGGAAAACTGTTATACTGAAAGGTATATAAACTGTTGATGACAGAAATGTAACTAATAAACCTATACAAGACTGCTAGTACCAATATTAGATATCTGTAGAATGAAGTAAAAGTTATACGTCAACGTTGACCACTGACAATTGACATTGGTGATTGTAGTTTAACAACGTCATATAACTTATGACGCTTGTTTAATGGATTTTAGTTTTTTTTTAGTTTACCGCTCAACGTAAATAAAAGTTAAAATAATTATTCCTATTAACTAATTTAACCACTGTTTTTAAGAGGATCCCAATATGTCGAGCACTTCTCAAAAACATAGAAATTTTGTCGCTGAACCCATGGGTGAAAAACCTGTAACAGATTTAGCTGGAGTGGGAGAAGTTTTAGGAAAGCGGTTAGAAACAGCCGGTTTCGATAAGGTTGGTTTTTTTAACCGTTGTGTAGTTTGAAATTCATGTCAGTCTTCTAATAACGCTTGTTTTTATTATTCCGGACTAAATTTTAGTTTACAGTTAAATTCAATTATTAATCCTATCCAATCAGTATTTGTAAACTGACAAATATAAACTGTTATGGTTTCGTATTGAATGACAAAAATCGTAAACTTTCTAAGTGAATTTACTATGTATTGTTTCAGGCCTTTGTAGTATTGGGTCAATTTTTGGTTCTGAAAAAAGATCGTGAACTATTTCAAGAATGGATGAAAGATACTTGTAATGCTAATTCAAAGCAATCCACGGATTGCTACCAGTGCCTAAAAGACTGGTGTGATGAATTCTTGTAACTAATATATAGTTATATACAAATGACAGTGAAACAAATCTCAACAATTAACATATCTGACATCTTTTAATTACTAACTCATCAGGTTTGGGCATTATTGCTAATGATTCAATTGCTGTGACATTTTTAATAACCTCTATAAAGGTTCTCTAAATGATTACCTTCTTGTATTGTAATTTATTATATAAGTTGTTTTTTGTGTCCAAAGTAGTGTTTTATAAGTAAATATTGGTATTAACATTATTACTCTAATTTGTTTAAAGGCAGATACTAAAAATAGTGTAAAATATATACTTTATACTATAATATTTTAAGTAAATGATATAAATGATTGAAGCCTTTATGTAACAAACTTAACTGTTTCTGTTTTAACTAAAGTTAAATATGCTAATATTTTTATAAGAAAATAATAAGCATACTCCTTTAAAAGACAGACATTATTGAGTTGTAAGAATACATAGTTATAAAAATAATGACATACATAAGCATGCAGGTTAACCCCCTTATTCCTAAAATTTGTCTGTTTAGCTTAAGTACTCTATTTTAAAGTAAGGAGGCAAAGAGTATTTTAGTTAAATTAGTGTAAAATTTGTTATGAATTAGGGAGTAATCTTATTGTATAAGCCCTGTATTACCGCATAACGTCATTGTTTATTGAAATAAAGCTTAATAAAAAATATTTTTTCGGTTTCGTAAAAAACCCCTTTGTAATAACTTAAGCCTTACATGTTTTTAAACAAAGACTATATTCTTAACACAACGACCAACCAATTTTTAAAGATTTACAGAAATTATATTAAACATTTCTGCCATTAACTTTACTAAAAAAATATTGTAAGGTTAACTTTTTAACTTTTAGATTTTCATTAATTTATTTAATTATAATTCAAACTGATTTTGTAATATAAAAGAGAATAAAATAATATCAAAGAAACATGGTTTTTCTATAATAGACATATAAAAGTATTTTTATTAATATAAAACTGTTGTGTTAGTTACTGCCATGGTAAAATTATGATATACAAAGGTCTATGTTAATTATGTGAGATAATTATAATTTCCTTAAAGTCCCCTCTTGAGATCTTTAAGATTAGATTGGCGCAAAATTCAAGCTTTAATTAAAAGAACATTCCAGAAAATGTAATCGACATTATAAATTAATTCAAAAATAATAATAAATATATCTTTAAATCTTTACTCATCTTCATTCTCTGTTAACAAACTCAAAGCATTGCTTAGTCCTTATTTCCATTTTCCTTACAACGCAATGTGAAACTGTCAGATGAAATACAACAGGCTACGATTTATTTAGAAATACGAATAACAGATGGCGCCATAAACTCTCGTAAGGTATCGATTCGAGAGTTTTTCAAATGTATAAATTAATTATTTGTTTAATAAGTTCAAGTGGAGTCTCCAAAAATTTAAAAAGAAATGTGAGCTAAACGAAAACTTTAACATTTTTGCTCTCGAAAATTCCAGCCTGCGTAAAGATGTCACTCACTCAACAAGGCAGGCAGTTTTTGACGCGCACCACCACTTTGTGGAACCAGCTGCCCACTGAAGTATTTCCGAATCAATCCGACTTAGGGTCCTTCAAGAAAAGAGCGTATAAATTCTTAAAAGGCCGGAAACGCCGAGGCCGAAAGATTCGTTTATGGTACTAAACGCTGCTTCAGTTATTGAAGATATTTCACTTGTAGTTTGATTAACATTTTTCTCCGCAATACGTCTTCTGGCTATAGCCCATATTTTTTCAATTGGATTTAAATCACTATGATAGGGATGTAAACGCACGACGCATGTTGATTTAATAAATATTCGACTTCATATACTGGGTCTCCTTTGTGTCTTTTATTACTTCGTACAACTGTGGTTTTATCCAGTAATCTTCAGAAGGAATACTATTATTTGTAAGCCATTACTGCAATTCTACTATTAAATTGCTCATTGTGGGTGCTTTGTTTATTTGTGTGCAATGGTGCATTATCCATAACCACGATACAGTTACGTGTCAAATTAGCAACAATTTTTTCCGTCATCCATCAATATAAACAATAGGAATCCATTATCCATTCGATTTTGATAAGTGTGCACACTTATAAAAAACGTCTATTTCTAAAAAAACTCTCTTTCGGTTTCTATTTTTTTTGGAGTTACAATTTTAGAAGTTGAAGCTTCAACTTTATTACCTTCTTGAGTTATTTAAGTGACACTGAGTTCAGAAATACCTGAAACGAACACATGTATGAATATCCAACAATATACTAATACAACAAAAATACCCCACACGGAGACAAAATACGACGCAATGGTCACCCCAAAAATTATCTGTCAAGAAAGTGACCCGAGGCCCGAGCCCGTACTTATTGTCCCGTTCTGCTTCACAAGAATGTTTCACTCTCTCGGCCAGAACTTTTAATGACTTTTGGCATGATAATTACTAAATTTGATCAATAAATACGAATAAAAACACAAGACACTCAAAACGCTTACTGCACCTGTCACAACAACAACATTCAAATTTTGCCCGCGCGCAGACTTAACTGGCGCGCACTCTACCGACCGCGTTGTGAACTGTCGACACCCGCATAATGTTGTAGTTTATGGTCAACAGGAAATTTATTTACTTTTATTACATTTAAATATGTGACATTAAGAATATATGCACAATATGAAGGAATAAGATGCTACGAACAGCAGCTCGTGCTCGCACGCTGTCGACTTTGCGGTAGTGTAGTAACATGTCTCTTGGTTGCGAATGAAGCATTTTCGACAATAGGATAACGTAAAAGCGGTAGTGTATGCAGAGAAATTCTCGGTACCAATATAGCTAGACCCACTGGGGGTCTAGTCTAATCTGTATGAAAATGACATCTAGTGTCGACAGTTGGTACTAACTACTAGCTGTCATTTTCATACAAATTTCGTTTTCGACTTTCTACATACACTTCTGTTAAGCCGTCTTGACTAGACCCCCTTGTCTATTTCATACGATACAATAATTGTCTTGTAGAATATTTAACAGTAACAACATCTCTAGTCTTTACAGTCTGTGGTTAGAATCAAAAATCTTCGTAAAATGACATATTATTGTGATTCAAATTACCAAACAATTTAAACATAGATGCCAAAGTTTTAGTAAAGGAAAATGATAATTCTCCTTACGCAGGCTTTTAATTTTCTCGCTACAGTGCTACACCAAGTTTTATATTTAGCATCTTTCGTTGGACAATTAATTGTGATCACACTATCGTCACTTATTAATTTTATATTTCGAAGTATAAAAAGTGCTTTAGTGTTTTTTCAAATCGTATACGAAGACAATGTTTTTATATTTACAGAAGAATTACCAAACTATTTATCATTATACTTTGAGACTGTACATGTACAATACTTGCATATTAAAAGTGGTTTGTGGCTACTGTCTAGTGAATTAATATATAAAATTACTTCTTTTTTTTCATCAATCAGAAATTTGATTGATACATTACTCTTAATATTTTTTGAAATATTTATAATTTTAAAA
Source organism: Pieris mannii (assembly GCA_028984075.1). Classification (NCBI taxonomy): domain Eukaryota; kingdom Metazoa; phylum Arthropoda; class Insecta; order Lepidoptera; family Pieridae; genus Pieris; species Pieris mannii. The sequence goes on from CM054784.1 coordinate 5,109,197, forward strand.
AAGACTTTGTTGTTATTGGGAGATGCACTATGGATATTAATAACATTTATACCATTTCATTTACCATATTTGCTTAGAGTACTAGTACTTTATATCAAAGAGTTTATTATTACTTTGATTATTGATCTGTACACAAGTCTATTAAAGTTAACAAACTTTTTATCAGATGTGCCTTTTGAGTCATTCATTGGAATTATGACTGCTATAGCCTTAATACGCTTTTATATAACTTTTCAAGCTGAAATACATTTGGAGATTTGTAATATATATTTTGCTATTGTAAGGAGATTGTGGTATATATACTATTCAGTTTATAACTACTTTATTGATACAAATGTTGCTATAATAGCTAGAATTGCTAATGGAGAACAAATTATGACAAGAGATATCCCACCAGAGGATGTGGAGGAAATAAATCCTGCTGATGCATTATGTGTTATATGCCAAGAAAGACAAAAGTGTGTATTAATATTACCATGCAAACATGTGTGTCTTTGTAGGGAGTGTTGTCTTCGCCTTTATGGGTATCAGCGTACTTGCCCTATTTGTAGAACATTCATTTATCACTCGGTAACCATTTATTTGTGATATTGTATTGTAATGCAGATCTAGTACTCTATAATTGGATAATATATTGTAAAAATAAAATTTATTTTATAAAATGTGTATTTTTTGAAAATATTTCTTTTTCTTTTGTAAACATTCTATCATCTTATGTGTCAACATTGAATAAAACATATTATAGGTTATCATAATATATTTACTTGCTTAAAAGTATACCATTCAGGTTTTTTTACATATATATAAATATTATAGACAACATTTAAGTAATATTATTTTTATATCGTATATTGTGGGTTGCTTTATATAAATTCAATGTAAAAACTGCAAAAACTAGTATAATAAAACCAATGGCACAACCTATAATATCACCAATTTGCATGTTAATCCACTCTTCAAATAAAATGCCAGATGCAACTATTACTAAAGACGTAAACATGACATAATATACAGGTGTAACAATGTTACTATTAAATATGTCTAATGATTTATTTAAATAATTAATCTGAATAATTATGCCTGCAATAGCTACTATAAGTATTAACCAAAATATAAACATATCAGATTCATGACTGTTTATTCCATCTCTAATACCAAGAGATATAGCCTTACAAAACACTACAGAGAGGCTTCCTATAGCAGAACAAATTATAAGATATACTGTTATGTTTGTTTTTCCATATTTTGGAACTAACCAGAACTTCACAACCATAAATAATATGATAATGGAAAATACATATGACACAAACAAAGTATCACCCAGTCTCAGTACTAACTCCGAAAATGTTTTAATGTTATCACTTTTAGGAGAATGTACAATTAATATAATAGAACCGATAACACAGAGCACACAACCAATCTGAAAATGTAGAATTTATTGTTACAGAAATCATGCAACTTCTCTAAAGGGCAGAAAATCATGAATGAAATTTTTTAAGCAAATATGTGCCACACATGTGCCTTTTATCTAGAAAAAATATATTTGACAGGAAATGATTTATAATGAATAGATTTTAAAATGGATGTAAAAGAAAGAGAATATTAATATTATTTTTACCTTTCCAACTAAATGAAGTGTTTCTCCAAGAAATTTAGATGATAATACTGCAGTTACAAGAATGCTCAATGCTCCAAGAGGTGTGACCAATGCTGCTGGTACAAAAGCATATGCTAGAAGATTTGCTCCCTCTCCAATTCCCACTGCACAAATAATTTTTCATGCATTATCAGCAATATTAATAATAACATAGTAGTAATCAACAGATGTTTATTTACTTGTTAATAGTCCAAGCCACCACAGCCATTCTTTTAAATATGAATAACCCCCAGATGAAGCTCTCAAATTACCTTCTACTACTATTCTTTTTAATGCTTTCTTTTTGACAATAAAACTTAAGCCAATAAAGACACTAGATGAAATTGCTAAACTTAATCCAATTATGTAGGATATATATTCGGGATTTTGTTTAACCATATACTCTTTTGCCATAATTACTGTCTTGTACCACTTAATTAATATTCTTGTACACCTAAAAATATGGTACAATGATATTAATGCGTAAAGAAATACTTTTTTAGAACATCTGTTTTGCGATAATTATATTTTCGTCTTAACCATTGAATGATAACATGAATTCATAAGAATTTATATTAATTTTTTTCATTTCAAAGAATTTCTAAGAATAATCAATAAAACATCATTTACTTAATATGATATTTTTTTTAACTTTAAGAACTATCATAAAAAAAATAGGTTCCCGCAATGATATTATGCCGACATTATATTATACCCTTTTGATAGGCTGAAGGCCCTTCTACGCCGCACACGACAGTCGACACTTCGACAACACAAGATTATTTTATTGATTTTACATTTTTTTTTAAATATATTACACGAGCATGGCTACAAGATTTTGTCATTTATTATGGAGAAGTAAGAGCGTGACAACCAATCGGCATGTAATTAATTATTCAATCGAAATTAAGGTAATAATAAAAGATATCAACGATTCATACTATACAAAGTATTGGAACTCAATCCGAAAGTTGTTGTTTGGACTCTGGAAACCAATGTTTGTTATTTAAACGTAAACGTCATACCGAAACGTTTGTATAAATATTGGTGTTTCCTATTAAATCTAATTATAATAAATAAGTTGTTATATGAAACGCTTAACAATAACAGTTTAACAAGTTAAAAATAATATAGATATAACATATATTATGTTGTATAAGTTGTTTATTTATTTATTTATTAGCCGGATAAAAGTCTATTGGCAATTCAGCCCTATGGTACTTTTGTATTGCCAGCTCTAACATGTGAATAAGTGACCAAAATAAGACTTGGCTTAAAGGTCTCGTTACCAGGCCATAAAATTATTATAAAAAAAAAAATTGCCAGCTCTACTGTTTCTGTTCTTCTTGTACTAAGATTCTCCCGCCAATTTTTATATGTCAAACTCATCTAAGTCCCAACTCCCATTAACGAGTTTAATTCTCGAATCGCGGTTTATATTACTTTGTAAGTAGGTGTGTACACTGTACATCTTAAAAAATATTATTCACAATTACATCTGGCGTATCTAAGCTAACTTTTAACTTGATAGATATACATTTTCTTAAGTTTGGTTCCTAATAAGTTGTCACGTTTAGACAGAGGTTTGTTGTTAATTAAGAAAGTACGTAAGTGTGTACAAATTCATTGTTAAGCTGAAATAAAACTTTTGCTTATTTTTATACCTACCATTCGTGCTATTCAAGCTTATATAATATGTAATTTCAGCATTTCAAGAAAATACAGCAATAACAATTCGAAGTCTTCTATTTCACCAACTAGGCACATTTTTTAATCAAAACAGTTTTTTTTAAAACATCAGCAAATCACAAAGTATTAAAGTTCATAATGGTTGGAAAAATGAATAAGTTATACGTCCTTAAACGTGGTAAGTTAAAAATGCGTTTTATCATTATGCCATTTAAGGTACACTTGAAAAGTTTTATAATATATTTTTAGTAAATAATTTTAAAATTTATTTATATAGATTTGTTTTATGAATGGTATTTATAACTATATTTATATATATTTCTATTTTCGCTGTCTGTTTAAATGTTGTATGTATATTCAAGACTTTTTATAATTTTAAATTAGGTGGAAGAATGGAAGAAGTGCACATTGATAAAATAACATCAAGAATAAAAAAACTTTGTTATGGGCTTAACATGGACTTTGTAGATCCAGTAAGTATACTTCAAGAACTATTTGTAACATATAAATTTTGCATTACATTATTCAATATTCAACAACTTTTATTATGCAAAGACTATAAATCTTCTTCATTTTTTACCATACTAATATTATAATTTTTATTGGGTATATTAACTTTATCAAGATCTTATGATTTTTTTATGTATAGGTAAGCATAACACTGAAAGTTATAAGTGGCATCTATTCTGGAGTGACAACAGTTGAACTAGATAATTTAGCTGCAGAGATTGCTGCTACAATGACAACAGATCATCCAGATTATGCTGTCCTTGCAGCTAGGCTTGCTATATCCAATTTACATAAAGAGACAAAAAAACATTTTTCTGGTAAGTTATGATCATTGCTATTTAGCAATAAATATGACATTTTTATTTTTGTGAGGGTAAGTAATCTGGTCTATATTTTATTTACAGATGTTATGACTGATTTATATAACATTATCAACCCACATACAAACAAAAAGGCACCCATGATATCTGATTTTCATTATAATGTTATTGTAACAAATAAAGACAGATTAGATTCAGCAATCGTATATGACAGGGACTTCAAATACAACTATTTTGGTTTTAAAACTTTGGAAAGATCATACCTTCTCAAGATTAACAATAAGGTGAGTTTCTATGTAACTTAAGTTTATGATGATACTAAGAGAAAACACTTATCTAAATATCATCATAAAAATATGTTTATTGGTTTACCCTATTGTTTCAGGCTATTTAAGAAATGTACTTTTTTGCAGGTTGCAGAGAGGCCACAACATATGTTAATGAGAGTGGCAATTGGTATACATGGAGATGACATAAATGCTGCCATCAAGACATACAATTTGTTATCTGAAAAATACTTTACTCATGCCAGTCCAACTCTTTTCTCAGCAGCAACACCTAGACCTCAGCTGTCTTCTTGTTTTTTAATTGCTATGAGAGATGACAGTATTGAGGGTATCTATGATACCCTAAAGCAAGCAGCATTAATATCAAAGTCTGCAGGTGGAATTGGTCTTCATGTTCATTGTATAAGAGCTAAGGGAACATATATTGCCGGAACAAATGGAGTTTCAAATGGCTTAGTGCCTATGTTAAGGGTGTACAACAACACTGCAAGATATGTTGATCAAGGGGGAAATAAAAGACCTGGTGCATTTGCTATTTATTTAGAACCATGGCATGCTGATATTTTTGAATTTTTAGACCTAAAAAAGAATACAGGAAAAGAAGAAGTGCGTGCCAGAGAGCTTTTCTATGCTCTTTGGATTCCTGATTTATTCATGAAGAGAGTAGAAAAGAACGAAAATTGGAGTCTCATGTGTCCTCATAATTCTCCTGGCCTTGCTGACTGCTGGGGAGAAGAATTTGAGAAGTTGTATGAGCAATATGAACAAGAGAAGAAGTATGTTAAACAAGTTCGTGCACAAATTTTATGGAAAGCAATAATTGAGGCACAAGTAGAGACTGGAACACCATTTATGCTGTATAAAGATTCATGTAACAGAAAAAGCAATCAACAAAACCTTGGGACAATTAAATGTAGCAATCTTTGCACAGAAATTGTAGAATACACCTCGGAAGATGAAGTGGCTGTCTGTAATTTAGCATCAATAGCTCTCAACATGTTTGTCAATGAAAACAAAACTTACAATTTTGAAAAGTTAAAAGAAGTCACTAAAACAATTACCCAAAATTTAAACAAAATTATTGATGTGAATTACTATCCAGTTCCAGAAGCTAAAAATTCAAACATGAGACACAGACCAATTGGGATTGGTGTTCAAGGTTTGGCTGATACATTTGTTTTAATGCGTTATCCATATGAAAGTGAAGATGCAATTAAATTAAATCAACAAATATTTGAGACTATTTATTATGGAGCCTTAGAAGCAAGCTGTGAATTAGCAGAAAAAGAAGGTGTATACAGTACCTTTAAAGATAGCCCCGTCAGTAACGGTATTTTGCAATATGATATGTGGAATAAAATACCTACGGACCTTTGGAATTGGGTTGCTCTAAAAGAGAAAATTTCTAAACACGGGCTTCGTAACTCTTTGCTTTTAGCGCCTATGCCAACCGCATCCACAGCACAAATTCTTGGAAATAATGAATCATTTGAACCTTTTACATCAAACATATATCAGAGAAGAGTTTTGTCAGGAGAATTTCAAGTAGTGAACCATCATCTTTTGAAAGATTTAACGCAAGCAGATCTATGGGATGAAGACATGAAAAACCTTATCATTCATAACAATGGTTCAATTCAAAATATCGAAAGAATTCCGAAAGAAATTCGAGACTTATACAAAACAGTCTGGGAAATTTCAGTTAAAACGACGATCCAAATGGCAGCTGATAGGGGCGCATTTATTGATCAAAGCCAGTCTTTTAATATTCATGTTGCTGAACCAAATTATGGAAAATTGACATCTATTCATTTTCATGCATGGAAAATGGGGCTTAAAACTGGAATGTATTATTTGCGCACGAAACCAGCTGCCAATGCCATTCAATTTACGGTTGACAAATCAAAAGTCAAAGTTGGAAATGGTAAGGTTGATAAAGACGAAGCTGATATGTCAATGATTGCATGCTCATTACTTAACAAGGACCAATGTCTAAGTTGTGGTTCTTAGTTTTGACCATTTTCTTAATTATGAACTTTTAAATCGGTTTATGTTTTTGCTTCTTTTAATAAATGCTTTTATAATCGTATTGTTTTAATTTTACCTACGTTGATAATCTACAATCCATTATAATTTTTCAAAATAAAGCAGTAATAACGAAACGACGTGGAACATAGAAATACATGGTCTATTCAATACAATATATAAACTGTACAATATTTCGGTTACCCAATTCGTTAATTTACGTTACAAATGCAACTGTCAAATAAATGACATATTAATTATAGATTTACAAGGCTTTACAAAAACAAGTAATTTGCTCACATGAAGTCCCGTTTCCCGGTGTTATTTGCTCGCAGCAACAGCAGCAAATTCTGTTAATACGCCCGACTAGTAGTACTTACTATAAAGTTTTGAATTATTATTATATATAACTGGCGATGAACTTCTATTTATTAAAAACCTGTAATAAATTACGACGCAGCGGAGGGCTGGCTATATATATAAAAGTCATACATACTGTCATTGACTTTTTTGCGGGTATTATCAAGCTCTAGAACTTAATCATATTTTTCATTCGACTGTTGTTTTGTATACTACATGGAATTTTGACCTTATGACAGAACTAGATTTCGAAAGCAAATATAACCATATACTTAATAAATAAACTTGCCCCAAATATGGTTATCACTTATCATACAGACATGATGGTTATGCAGTCATCTAAGATTGAGTATAATAGGTAATTTGCCAAAAGTTTTTTTAGCCGAACAGAAAGCAGTGCCATCTCTATGAGTATTCTTTTTACTTACAGCCCTAATTTAGGCCGGTGATACTTTTTTGATTTATATTAAAACGTAACTATTAGATATACAAGTTGGCCGAAAGTCGTTGATCAAACGCAACTGGAGGTTAGATGCGGTCATCAGCCGCAAAAAAAATTCTACGGGAGCTACTTCAGGTCAACAGTTTTAATTAATTTTGCGATTTAAAAAAAAATTTACTGTTTTTACTAATTCGTATTAACCTTCGAAAAAATCTATCTATCTGTCTTTTTCATAATATCTACTAGATTGGTAATGTTTTGTTTTCTTTGTCCAAGAAAGAAATTAGAGCTACGCATGGCCATTTGTAATACCTTTTCAGAATCCCTATTAAGTGCGCCAATACTTTTTATACAGGTTCACTTTCCGGTAGAGTACAGGCAGTCAGTACTAACAGCATGTTAGGTTCTCGAAATACGCGACGTAAATCGAAACGACGTAAGTCGAGACATATTTTTTCATGTGTTTACATGTAAAACTCAAGGGTTAGGTTCCATACGGACTCGAAATTTAAAGAAAAAACTGCATTTGGAACAAAGGATGTATTATAACTTTTCCAAAAATCTCTCAGCTCCATGCCATCATTTTCATAAGCCTTTACAACCTGTGTAAAAAGTTCTCCTGAGATAATAGGCCTTAAAAGACGCTATAAATCCATCGGCTGTAACAACGAAGTGTTGTTTGGTGTGCCGGCCCCACGGACATTGATCTTGCGACAAGTGAATTCTCCTATGCCGGAAATCGAAACAAATGACTTATCTTGAGGAATAGTATCAAAACATTGTTAGACGTAAATCGAAACGACGTAAGTCGAGGACTATTTGTTTTTCACAGTCCGGATTTCAGGGTCCGAAGTAAACAAAGTAATGATTTGAGAAAATTTTACATATAACTTAATATTATTATTATATATAACTTAATATTATCTTTAATACACCTAATAAACAAACATAAATAGTACTTATGTCTATTACAAGGACTCGTCAGTTCCTATCTAGTGGATATTATGAAATATTTTCGAATTTTCTTAAGAATTAGAAAAAAAAGTCAATTTTCTTATAATAACGTAAAATAAATTAATATCTGAGCAGGGGTTGACCTGAAGGACCTCCCGTAAAAAAAAAGAGCAGCTGATGACCCCATCTAAACCCTAGTTGCCTTTGATCCATGCCTTTTAGGTCACCCTGTATATGCACACAAGAACAAATTATTTTTATTTGATACTAGCAGCAATTAAAATAGCCTATACTAATCAGTCATAATGTAGTATTCAAATGGTGAAAGAATTTCTAAAATCGGTCCAGTACTATTTGAGCCATTTTGTTACAAACATACTTACATACAAATCTTACCTCTTTATAATATTAGTATAGATAAAAGAATGTTAAAATAAATATATATATATATAGATTACAATAAGTCTCTAGCTTTAATCTAATAATTTTTAATTAATTAAAATTGTAAGTGCCTGTACTTTAAAACATGAAAATCATAATTTTTAATATTTCATTAATTTTTCCTATAACTTCTAAGGATAGGATAAATAATATCTAATGATTCATTGATTTCAGACCGACACTTGCCACCTGAAACAATAAATTCTTAATGTACTTATCTTTGCATTCATCATCATTAGCTTTAGTTAAGGACCATGGAAATAGTGGAGTTGAGTGGAGTGGGAAAAGCTTTTGGCTTTTTAAAAAGGATTCTTTTTAAAGTTAACCTAATTATAAAATTCCTTATTTATATACATTTTGACAACAGCATAACTATATTTTTTAAGACTAACCTGTGATAACCATTTTTCCATTAACAAATATTAGCAGAACAACCCTTGGGCGCACCATTCTATATACCAGGCCAGGAAATAGTTCTGGTTCATACGATGCAAACTGGCCATGTGCTTGTTGGAGTGCTTCTAATCTAATTGGAAATCTTAAATCTGCAGTAGCTATAAAATTTTGAACTTTGTAGTTTAAAAATTTTGCCTAAAATAAATAATAATACATGTAAACAAATTTTATTTTTTATATGCTTGTACATATAAGTGCTTTATAATAAAAGTATTTTATTAAATGACACAAACAGCAACAGCAGGGAAAATAATGTACACACCGGAAATCCTAATTTCTGTACAATCCTAGCAAATTTTCTTGTTGATATGTAAGCATCATGTTCGTTTTTTGCTCCTGTGCACACAATTTTTCCCGATCTGTCAAATAAAATATAGTATAGTAGTACATTTTTACAGGATCAATGAATTTTATTTTAAAATACTAGAAAACATTCCATTTAAATGACTTATAACTGCTGATAGACAGACTGTAGGGATAAATAGTACAGTTACTATAAAGTTATGTATATTTATATCATCCTGAAAATCCATACCTGAAAACCAAAGCTGTTGCACGGGGCTCTAAAATTTTCATAACCACTCCATGAAATCTTGCTGGATTGTATTCAGAATACCTAGTGCGACAATAAATGTCTAACAAGTTAAGCTCACATCCTAAACTGACAGTTGCTACACAATTTCTGGAATAAAACATTATCACCAAATTTTTATATACACTATTTAAAGGAAAGCTTATATTGTTTAGAACAGTGTTAAGTACCAGAAGAATCTATCCATGCCTTTATATGCAAATTATGCACTGAGCTACAACTGCTTTGAATACTTACATATGAAAATTAATTTTGATATACATATTAATGTTTTTGAAGTGAGAATTGATACATGCATAATCAACATTGATGAACATTTAAAAGTATCAATTTGAAAATTTGTAAATAGTTACCAAAAAATGGTCATTGCCCTCTACATAGCTATACCGGAGACAACTTACTGCAATTTAATACTGCCTTTTACTTGACTGGCAGCACTAGCCATTGGGGTAATTGGTACCATTGAGGAATGTGGATTGAGAATTTGTGGAGTAAACGACCTATTTGTAGGAGTCAGAGATACTTCACCCACAATTCTTGTTTGAGATAAAACTTGGATTTCCATAGGATTATTTTGACTTGGTGTTGACATTGTAATAGAAGTTACGCTTTTTGTTGTGTCTAATTCATTATCCCTACATTTTCCTGGTACTTCATCAAACATGTCCTTAAAAAATGTTATACACATCTTTAAAATTTATATTTATATTCAAAGAAAGCACAATTGTAAAGAAAGTATATAAAAAGAGTGAGGAAAAAAAAAGTAAATAAATCAAGTGTATACTGTATAATTTAACTGAAGGTATTATTATCAATTTATTAGAACTTACGTTACAGGAGATATCTGTAGTTTCCATTATTGTGGTTTTAAAATTTGTCTTAATCAATCAATATAAGTTGGGCTTTCGTAAAAAATATGAACTTATTTAGTTGTAGGTTTATCTTTCTATAAAAACAAAGGTACTCATGTCAACTACTCCAAGTTTTACAATTATATTATATTTAATATTATACATCAGACACATTAATTCAAATTAGTAATTAATTTCTGAATATTTGTAATTTGTTAGATTAGTATACAAGTCTTTTAGATTATTAGAGACAAATCTTGTTCTTTGACTTAACTTAAGTAATATACTATACTATATTTATTTATACCCTCCTAGTGGCTTAGACAGGATGCCTTAATAAACAGTAGTGTACGACGTACGTAGGTCGTAGATTGTAAAAAGTCAGACGCACACAATAGACATGTCGACATTCGTGAGTATGTACTGAATCAGGATACAACGAACAATGCCAAGACGTGTACGAAAAGACACACATAACCAACGCTCACGCTTTTCGGCAGTCAGCGGCCAATAAATGTTTCGGCAGTGTAGAAAAAACAGTATTTATACACCATGTTTTTGCGTGATCTCAAAATCTGCTGTTTACTATAATTCGGTACCCCTATCCCCATATTTAATGGCTACTTACCGTTCTAAATACAATTTATATTTAGGACGTTTTAATGAAAAGTGTTTTATTTAATTTATTAAAATAATTGTAATTTTTTGTGTGTAATGTTTATTTTATCTTGCTGTTTAAACGTTCTTGTAAAATAATAATGATCTAAATTCTTAAGTAAAGTTAATGTTTAATTTCAGCTATTTTCATAGTATCGTGTCATATGATGTTATTTTGTAGGGTAATGCCGCTGACATTAATTCGATATTTGTAGTGCAAAAGGGGCCTATAAGAGCGATCTGTTGGTTGTCCCCACGAGAGTCAGTCCGAAGGAAGTTTAAGGAATTACATATTTTGACTATGCAAGTCAATACATTTATGAGAATATTTTGTATGTGCGTAAAAATATAGACATCTTTAAAAAGAATAGTAGCTTCCATAATTAAAATACTCGGAATTAATACAAAATTTGCGCACCAACCAGACTGCAACCAGGCTTTCCAAGGCATTGCAGGCAATTGCATATGTTTTTTCAACAAAATCCCTAGTGAGATACAAATATTGTCAATAAATAAATTTAAATTAAATTTTACTTTAAAGTAAAACTGCTTGCGAAGGCCTATTATAATATAAATAAATATTTAAACGATCATAGTGCTTGGTAAATTGCTTCAGTATAAAAAGGTAACGCGACTGAATCTCTCAGCTGCATATTCAGATTATGGGGCGATCGTCGACATCTACGACTTTTTTAAATGTAAAGTGGGAACAAACCGTGATTCACGTGGTATCAAGTTATTTCAGTATAATTAGTATTATTACTACATATTTTCTTGTATAGCCAAATCCACATTTCAAGGATCGTCATGCTCACTTAAATTACATTGCTTGTGACGGCATCCATGCGTCGGGTTGTCTCTCTCCCTAAAGTATGGTGAGGGAGCCGATGGCTGGCCATGTGTCTTACCCGTGAACGGGTGCTACTTGTGGTGACTGGTCGTACTTGAATTCGTGTATGCGGTGTAGTTGTTTATACTACGTATTTGCGTGTTGTTCTCACGAGTATGTAAGTGCGTGCTCCTATTTCACCATGCCTCCTGCTGATAGAGGATAAATCTTTGTTTTTAATTTATTTTAATATTATTTTTTACTCAAGTTGTTATATGGAATATTGTGTGATAGTTGCAGCTCCTTACAAACGTGTTAAAGCAAAAACTTGGCTATTAAAAAGAGTGGCCAAGAGTTTATTGCCAGTTATTCTCTTCCGTTCTACGCCCTTGATTTGAAAACTGGCAGTAAATGTAAAATCAGAAGCATTTGATGTATATTTCTTTTTTTTTTGACGTTCATAAGTGTACCTACATTAAGTTACCTCAATGAGTAAATGACTTTGAATTGAATTAAATAATAAAGATGAAATTTGCAATTCAACAGAAAATTAGTACAGGTAAATATTGTTTTCTTTTCAAGTAAGCAACAGTTTTATGAAATTTGAACATCCTACTTGTATTGGATATCTTTTATTCATATTTATATTATCTGTAAGTCTTTAAAATTGTTCTTTAATTTGAAAAAAAATTCAAAACAAATTTTTCAACAAATGTTTTATTAAATTTATTTACACAGCACTCGTTCAGTCCATATTAACATATTGTATAAACATACGGGGTGCGGCCAATAAAACATTTTTTTTAATTGGATTGGGCTCTTTTAAAAGTGATGCTGTTCCGGCCATACAGATTCCCATTGGAAGAGCTTTATAATCTTAGCAAATTACTTTCCGTTGGAAAGCTGTATGTCCTGAGTCTAATTTTAAAAACACACAGAGCGCTCTCGTTTGAGAGTAGGCTGGTCTTAAAAAGAAATAGGGATGTTGTAGTCGATCAGACCGTAAGGACCGACTTCGCTAGACGCAATATGCAAGCAGCCTAAATCTATAATAAATTAAATAGGCTGCTTAACATCTACCCTCTCACCGCCTACAACCTAAAAACCCTAATAAAAGACTGGCTTATGAACACGCCATAAGCAGTGTTAGAGCTGCTTTTGATACCCACGATGAAATTACACTTTACTCATTCACTCACTCACTCACTCACTCATTCTCTCTCTCACACATTTACAGCCACACACTTACTCATGCACTCAGTTGTGATGATAACGGTTCAAAAAAGAAAAATGAATAAATACTTTTTATTATTATTTATTATTTATTACCTAAAGGGTACTTAACTCATGTACACTCAAAAATAACTTTTTTCCTATTTTTTTAATAGTAACACTGTACAAAATAATGAAGTTGTGACTAGTAAAGTGAAAATCTCAAAATCGTTTTGCTGTTCTTTTATATCGCCGGATTCATTTACAAACGTTCAGTGTTCGAGTTAACGTAAATAGTTCTTACCGAAAAAAGAGCTACTGCAAAATAGCTAATTTTACTGTATAATCATCAATAACGAAGAGACTCCAGTGCAAAATTGTCGCTTTTGTGTAGTGATATTATATTGATATTTATTATTTATTTATTTTTGTTTGAGTTTAATGAGACAGAGAGACTTACTCTATACGGACCCTTTGGAGTTGTGATATTAACATTATTAATTTAATTAGTGTACTTTAATGAAATTGTTACTCCTGCTACTCCTTGTTTTATCACTACATGAAATTGCTCCTTAAAATTCTATACTTACCTACCATTTTAAATTTTCGCGCCATACGTTTAGTGCCGAATGCCGATGGCATTAATTGGCATGCAAGTGATGGTAATTCTTTTACTATGGAGTTGTTGTTCTTCTTCGCTAGAAGTATTAGTGATCTGTGGTCATCGGACTCACGTGAGATTTGAGAAGCTAAAACTGACAGATGGCAAATATAATGACTGTACTGTAATCAGTAATCTGTGGTTACTGGCACTGAATAGTTTAAAGAAGTATAATAAGGGTTAATTTCTACATTGAAATTAAATTAATTTTAATCCAATATTATCACTGTGATCTTTCATTTGAATTAATAAATTTGTATAAAACATAAGATGGCACCAAAAGCTGGCGGTGACTCCGCCAATGTAAATAATCCATCGGTTTACAAGGATAAAAGCAAACCTAATGATATACGCCTTAGTAATATAAATGCCGCTAAAGGTAAATAAACCCTATTCTTTAGTTATTCAGTGTTTAATAAAATTAGTCATTCTAATCGGTTTGAAATAAAATACTTTTACTCGTTTTTGAAGACAGGGTAGTATTATTTTAACTAAATTAAAATGGGTGATCAGCCAAGAACACCTGGCTTTTAATTTATTTCTTTTGAGCTTATAACTGGCTTTTTCAGAGTTTTTAGGTTCAGTATTAATAATTCAAGGACTAAATTTATTATATTAAAATAAATTTTCTTATTTTTTTATACACTTTTAATAGGAAATTGATAATATATATGGAAGTAATATTATGAAATGAAAATTAAGATCTTTGACTTCATTTTTCAGCTGTATCTGACGCTATAAGAACGAGTTTAGGACCTCGAGGAATGGATAAAATGGTATGTACTAAACTAAAATAATTAGAAGCTTAGTAAAACATTTATAATGCCAATCAGATTGTTTTAAAAGAAATAATTTTTAACTGTTTATTAAGCATAATGTTAATTTTTGATCATTATAAATACTTTACTCATTTATTATAAATTTTAACATAATTATTTTTAATATCATTGATTTTACTAAATATCTTATGATAATTTAAGATACATCAAAAAGTAGTAAAGTTTTTTATTAAATGCCTTTTAATAAAAAAATAAAAAAATTTGTTTTAGATCCAAGCTGCCAATGGTGAAGTAACTATAACTAATGATGGGGCCACTATTCTGAAACAAATAAATGTAATCCACCCAGCTGCCAAAATGGTAAGTATTTGAGGAATATTGCTTAGGTTAGCAAGCATAGCCTTTTTTATAAACAAATGCTTGTGTTTACTGTGCGAAATGTGACGAAACTCACACCAAAAACCCTGCTTAGGGAGCCTGGTGCTGCAACACCACTTAATTAGCTCGTGTTTTCCACACTGTTACCACATCCTATTGTGGTCTAAGTGTGAGATTCAGAAAACAAACTTAGCCCTGACTATGACTTGTGTATGTACTTTAACAGACTTAGTGGAAACTATTATTATCTCGCATTATAATGCCATATTTTGATATCCAGAAGGCCTGTGCTTAGTGCACTAATTTACGCTGTGTTTCAATTATCCTCCCCTTCTGGCTTATACTGGTTGATAGTGATGCATAAAAAAAATTACTATTATCACTTAAAGAGATTGACACTAAGTTTTGCTGGAAATCATACCCTGCTACTATGTTTACTTGATTCAACCTTTAGTAAGTTTTAGCCCAAGTTATTTGTTTCTAGTTATGCTAATATGGTAAAAAATTAAATACAAGCAAATTTGTGCATTTATAATATTAGTAATTTTTTATAATTTTATTTTGATAAATATTACTACATATTAATATAAATTATACCTTCTATTATACCTATTAGTTAGTGGAGTTATCTCGTGCACAAGATATTGAAGCAGGTGATGGTACCACGTCAGTGGTTGTTATTGCTGGTGCGCTCCTCGATGCTGCTGAAAAACTATTGCAGAAGGGAATTCATCCAACAGTTATATCAGATGGTTTTCAGAAGGCTTTACAAATGGCTCTACAGGTATTTTTTTAGTTGCATTTTGTATAATAATTGTAGCAATAAAATTTAAGAATTGTACACCTGCCACAAACATCTTTTTATACTTGTTATTCCATGTTCTGCATTATTTTTTTAAATTACAAACTATAATATAATTATCTCTTCCAGGTTGTTGAAGACATGTCTACACCAGTAGATTTGTCTAATGAAGATGCTCTTCTAAAAGCTGCAGCTACATCTCTGAACTCAAAAGTTGTATCACAACACTCAACTATTCTAGCTCCTATTGCAGTTCAAGCAATTTGTGCAGGTACAATATTTTAAATTACGAAACAGTTTGCTTATGTAGTGAAATTTTAGTGTTTAGTGTAACAAATACTTTGTAAGAGCACCAAAAGAGGTGGATTTGAAAAGTACCTTTTTAATACTTTTCTTGTAAAGAAAACCTTGTAATTTTATAACACCATTTTTAAATTTATATTAATTTATTTTAGAAAACAGTGTTTATAAATTTCATAACATACTGTTTCAAATTTTATAGAAAATTTCTTTAATAAATCCTGTTGAAATTCACTAGTTATGGAGCCAATTCCTGGTGGAGTGGGTGCTCGAGTAGATTTACGTGACGTTAAGGTTATCGAACGTATCGGAGGGACTGTTGAAGATACTCAGCTGGTGCAAGGATTAGTTATCGCCCATCGAGCAGCAAATGTTAATGGACCTCATCGCATAGAAAAGGCTAAAGTTGGCCTCATACAATTCTGCATCTCACCACCCAAAACAGATGTTAGTATTTTTATATTTTTTTAACCTTATTTTAAATAAGAAGACGCCATAAGTATGTGTTAATGATAGAGTCTGAACTTCACATCACAACTGTCGTAATTAAAATTTAAATTATGAATGGTAATATGAAAATTACAGATGGATCACAATGTGATAGTGTCAGATTATGCTGCCATGGACCGAGTATTGAAAGAAGAGCGTCAGTACATATTAAACATTGTTAAGCAAATCAAAAAAGCCGGCTGCAATGTTTTGCTGGTGCAGAAATCAATCTTGAGGTAATGCTATTTTCATTTTGTTCACTCCGAAACTCAGTAAAAATTGTTGTACCTTATATTTAAAATTATTTCAACTTGCTTGCTTGCTTAATTTCAATTGGCTTACTATTCCTTGTGTTATCTATATATGATGTTTAATTTCTAAGGAATTGAAAGGGTGAAGCATTATTGGTTTACTTTGATATTGACAAAATAATTACAGAGATGCCCTGAGTGATTTGGCCATTCACTTCTTGGATAAAATAAAGACAATGGTCATCAAAGACATTGAACGCGAAGACATTGAGTTTGTTTGCAAGACCTTAGGGTGTAGGCCAATTGCATCCTTGGACCATTTCACTCCTGAAAATCTTGTCAATGTAGATTTAGTGGAAGAAGTTAATGAGTCTGGTGGGAAATACATTAAGGTTTGATTTACTTTTTCTCTAAGACTTATTATAATGAACATTATAATACAGTAATAACATAACTGCTGTGTATATATATTAAATATTTCTAATATTCTTTGTGGCTCATATGGGTGCATCTTAGTTTTTAATTTAGCATCCAATAAGGAATGGTAACATTGTGGCATAATTTAAAACAAGGCATATGTTTGATTTGTTCCATTCAAACAAACTGGTGTGTGAAAGACCATATGCTTCCTTGATTACCCACAAGTTGAGTGGGTCTAACGGCCTTCCCTTGAGAGTACTTAATACATGTGCTGGGTTGACTCCGACGGCACTTTTGACATCTTAATCGGGCGTAGTTTTAAGCTTAAGGAAGACTTAGACTCCATTCACAAAAAATCTCTGCGATGACTCCCCTTTTTGGGCATCTTCTAGGCTCGTGATGTCAAAAATCTACAAATGTTCAAAACATTGTTTTTTTAATTAAGTGACGAATAAATATATATTTTTTTTAATTACATCCTTTGACAAATGATTGACTTATCTATATTATAATATAATTATGCAAAAAAGAAAGAAAGTTTAAATATTTATTTATTAAGGGCCAAAATTAAAGGTTAATAGTAAGTATTTAAGTTTGCCCAGCTCGATCGTTTTCTAGCCATGATTCCGCCCTTTGTCCATTTAAACGTTGAAGTAATCTAATTGTTTTGTCATTTTAATACATATTATTGTTAAATAATAGATGACGGGCTGCAGTCAAGGCGGTCGTACGGTGTGCGTGGTAACTCGCGGTTCAAGCGGCGCAGTAGTGGCTGAGGCGGCGCGCTCCCTTCACGACGCGTTATGCGTCGTACGCTGCGTGGCACGACGGCCTGCCCTACTACCCGGTAAGTCGTTTTCACGGTAAAAGAGCCAAAATATGTGGAAGCGGACATTACACAGGCCTTCATACACGTTTTAAACGTTCATCTCCTTGTCCTTCTCTAATTTTATCTTAGCTACAAACTGATCTCAGGTTCGCAAACTATTTACTACTACCAACTGTGGGCGATAAACGGTCTCGCCAAGGTTTATCTATGGCTCCTAAATATTTATCATAACAGCGTTCATTTTCGCAAAGTAGTTGTTTTCTGTAATGCCTTCTTCCAGTTGAACAATCTGCCTTCAAACGCATTATGCAGAGATGAGCATTCCTTTTTAAAAGCCGAAAATGTACCTTCAAAACGTCTGCTGTTTAAAATGTTCATCTTTAATTTCTTATAAAGCGTTAACAATAATTATTTTAAAAGGTGGTGGCGCTCCGGAGGCTGCAGCCGCCGCGGCGCTGTCCCATGCCGCTCTTGTCGCGCCTGGTGCCGATCACTACTGCCTGAGGGCATACGCTGACGCCCTGGAAGTCATTCCCTCAACTCTAGCTGAAAATGCTGGTAAGATATTACAGCAAACACAAATATTTACTTATATCATGAGTTTTGCCAAAGGATACTGATGATACTATAAACTTCTGAGATCTAAGCAGAAAAAGTAATTATCAATTTTATTCAGATTGTGATATAAAATAAAATTAGCCAATGCTACTTCAAAATCGAAGACTGGGAGTAAATATGGGTTTCAAATTGAATATGTGCCATAATGTAATTTTTTAATATTTGGGGATTGATAGTGTGTATGTGATTCAAGGTAATATCACTTTAACCTTGCTATGAAGTAAAAAAATAATCATTTAATGACATTTTCAGGCTTAAATCCAATCGAGACAGTGACAGAATTACGTGCGGCACACGCCAGTGGTTCGGCTGGAGGGGCCGGCGTTAACGTTCGTCGCGGCCGAGTAACGGACATGAGACATGAACACGTGCTGCAGCCGCTGCACGTCACTGCTTCTGCTCTCGCACTGGCTACTGAGACCGTGCGCTCTATACTCAAGATAGACGATATTGTAAGTACAAATTCCTGTCTTAGATGCATAATTTAATCTTTTCAAGAAGATATAGAAATTTTCAGATGCAACAAGTTCATTTTGAAAAAGTAATCAATCAAATAGTTTTAATTTTTATGATTGCTAATTTAATTTCTACTATTATTGTAGTACTTTTTTAATATTGTTTTTTTGTTACAGGTCAACACATTAAACTGAGGAGGGGATAATAATTGTATTCTTTATAGTATTAACATAATTAATTTATGACACAAAAACATGTTAATTTAATTAAATTTCATCATTATGATGAAGACCATTATTTTACTGTTTGCTTTGTGAGATGAACGCTCGAAATATAGAGAAACCAATAATTACAAGTGTATGCTTTATTTGGCTTAATTCTAATAAATAACAATATTAAAATATCTTGTTTTATTGGCAAATAAGAAAATTTTACAGGAGATCAAATTGACTGCTTACCATACTCTTAGCTTTACAAGACTTATCTTTGAGAAGTACTAAGGAATCCGACACAAGAAACAAAATAATGTACCATTACTCTCGTGTTACTAAATATAACGGTAACCCAAATACTCACTATGCAAGGCCTTATGCAATAATTATCAAAACATAACTTGTTGATACGAATTATGATACGGTGGACTGATGTTAGATAGTATACATAATCTAATTATATATTATACTAAATAAGCCGATTTGGCTTAGGAACTTGTGGTCCCATAGTTTTCTAAGGATCTAACAGAGGTGTATTTTTGGGACTGTTACATATTTTTTACTTTTAGTTCTACTGTAATATAGCCTATACTCTGATTCTGTAGAAGTCTGACATTTCAATATAGTCTGTTGATGATCTTATAATAAATCCTAACATTTTATAAGCTTTGCGAAAAATGCTATCAATAGGGTATCAAATAGAAGTCTATTTGATACCCATATTAACAGCATTGTTCCCAAAACGTATAAAATAGCAGACTTTTGCTATCATGCTCCAAGATCATTAATTACGTTGACATTTTTAAATACAGATTTTTTAAGTTCATAGGCGTGTATAATTTTTTAAATTGTTCTTGCGTATGTCAAAGAAAAACAAAACATTTGGATACGTTGAGATCAAGTTTATCAATTTGACAATAAGCTTCAAATCTATTCATCTTGTAGGTCAAATGAGTCTTCTTCAGTGCAGATATATTTTAAGATTTTCATATCGTCCGCGAACAATAATATTTTAGAATGTAGGCAGCAAGTTTAAATATCGTTCACAAATACAATAAACAGTAATGGTTAGAGCATGGATCCTTGAATTGTTGAGATGTGAGACACTGTCATGCTGTGGTAAAGATAAAGTGGTATTAAAAAGGCAATCTAAATATTATGTAGATTTGAAATATTGAACAAATAAATTAGCAATCTCTTCACCATTGTCTGCTTTAAGGTCATTATAGCACTAGCAAAGGCCTTTTAATTTATGTATTTATTCACATTTCGTTGCAAAAAACACAAATAACACAATACATAAAAAACACAAGCAACGGGCGGCCTTATCGCTAACAAGCGATCTCTTCCAGGCAACCCTAGACGTATGACCAAAAGCTTTTGGGGTTTTTACGTATAGAGTTCTCAGTTCTATCAATAAAATTTGCAAAACGTTATTTTTTCGAATCTTTTTATTCGCGTTCTTACATATAGAAAATGATTCAGGTTTTTATACATTTTGATGAATTACGGTGATATTTAGATTTCTCCCTGATCATTTTGATAAGAGGTAATGTGTACCATGGAGTTAATTATTAGTTTTATGATTTTTTATTCGTATGTAGGTATTGGTCACGAACCAGGCTCCAGAAGATAAACCACTCCTTATATGGAAATTGTATTCGTTTTTACAACAAACTCCCAAGCGAAATTAGAGAACTGTCACTAAATAAATTCAAAGCCCTTGTTAAAAGTAAATTAATTAATAAAGCCTTTTATAAATGTGACGAATACTTAAATGACCCTAATCCTTGGGATTGATTTGCTCCAGTTCAAACAATTTGTATTAAAAACTTGGCGATTGAAAAGAGTGGCGGAAAGTTTCTTGCCAGTTCTTCTTACCCGCTCTACGCCCTTGACTTGCGAACTGGTTGTAAATGTAAATTTACAGTTAATTTAATTTGTTTTTCTTGACGTTCATAAGTGTACATGTTTACCTAAATGAATAAAGATATTTTGATTTGATTTGAATATTATATAAAATTTCATAGAATTTAGATACCGCTGTTTCAATGTAATTAGCTGATAAAACATTAATCCAATCCACGCGGCTAAGCTCATTATTTATTTTATCGTAGTTACCTTTGTTATATAATATCTTAAATTAGTGTTATCCGTTAAAGTTTTTGAAACTATAGATTTAATACATATGCACAAGGCTCTGTGGTGAGGGTCTTCTACGGTTAATGGGTCATCGCACGCAGTTACAGCTACTGGTTTGTTAGATAAAACGAGGTCCAATATTCTACCATTAAAGATTTTGACGTAATTGTATTGGCACATATTGCACACCTCTTAGAAATCTATAAATTCAATTTGTTGCTCTCCGGAGTAACAATTTTGAATTAAATACAAAGAACCACCTTACTTCGCTTGGTTTTTGTACAGTCTCTGTCACGTCTCCATAAAATCTACTATTAAAAATATCACTGTCATAGGTGCAGTCAGCAGTTAGCCAAGGAAATGGACTGGCGGTATGTCTGTGGTATTCCCTATAACTCAACGTTGTTCATTCTATTCAATTGCTCTGCCGCATCCCTTTCACATTCTAAGATATCAACTCTGCTTTGTAAATAATTAATAAGTTCTTTAGTTTTTTCCACATCCAGTATATTTTGGAGTCGTAACCCAAAGTCCTTAATAATTGTGCTAGCTTCTACTACAGAGGATTTTAGCCCAGAGAACTCATCTCTCATTAACTAAAGTTAATCTAGCTTCCTAGTTCTTCAAAGGCTGTCATTCTGGATGACAGGGTTCTTTTAACTTCTAACATCTTACTTAATGGTTCATGCATTGGAAAAAGTGTTGGTGTATTCATTTGTAGACATAGTCCACCTGATTGACACTTATGCCATCGCCAAATAGCTTTTCTGTCACCAAGTTTTCGATATCCTCCCTCTATAATTCCTATGCAATTGTAGTGGAACGTTTGTTTACATGATGAGCAAACATGTTTTTGTACACAAGGATACATCTTGTGTGTAAGGCGTTCCGAATTAACTAACTTCCATTCGCAATAACCACCTCCATCGGGACCCAAATGTGAAGGACGTCGCCACAATCATAAAAAGGCTGCTGCAGCCAACAAACATAAGACTCCACCATCACGTGAATGTCGAGGCTATTCAACTCCTTGACACCACGGGCCTAGTAAGAAGAGTAAAATGGACAAAACCATTTGATCTAGTGAAATAGCTTTATACAAAAGGCACTATACTTAACAGAGTGAAAAAAAAATTGAAGACAAGAACAGAGTGTCTTCCCTTTAAATAGGCTGTAAGTAGTGTTATTGGACATTTTCTTATGTTAAAATCCTTATTAGTAAACTAGGTTAGAGTTAAATTATTTATTAGTCTTATTTCAGGCTAGGTTGAAATGTTCCATGATGTCCTAGTAAAGACACATGAATGATAAAAAAAATATTTGATTGTTTGCCTAAGTTCATATTTTTTTTTAATGAATATACTAAGGGTTCCTGTTTAACGTTGATATGGGTGTATTTGATTAGCTGCTTTAATATTTGTCTTAATAGCTGATGGTGCTTTGGGCATTATAGGTGCTGCTGGTCCCATTTGTGGTGTAGGTCCTCGCGATGGGCCCATTCCCGGGGCAACCACTCCTGGTGGTACACAGGCTGGCATGCCGGGTCGGAGACCTTTGCCAGTACCCACAGCAGTCACTAAAGCATGTGTATCAGCAATGCTATGTGTAGGCTGCATACCTTTAACAAAACATAATAGATTCAATCAGAAAATACAGAACATAAATACAGTGGATTTTGCATATAGCCATGGGACCACAATAATTTTGTCGTAATTTCTGGAGATTCTTACAGGCAAAGGTAGAGATGGGTAGGAAAGGTAGAATGGCATGTACATGTATATAGTTTATATTAATTTATTAATGAAAACTATATTTGCACACACAATTTACTTTTACAGTGTATGTGTCTAGCAGCCATACTTTTTCAAAAGTTTACTAAGTGGTAGTAAGAGCCACTTTGAAACAGACCCATAAATTTATCTTTGAAACGTAAATACTTACCTACCTTAAGCTAAGCTTAGATGATATCTAAAAAAAGAAGGAAAAGGTATCCAAAGTTGCTGACCATCTGTTTGTTTGTTTGTGAATGTAAAAAACATAAGAATTCTTCTTCTTCACACTTCTAGGAATTTGTTACAAATGATTCATTGAAAATAGTTCCTACACCCAAACTTGCAGTTACATCAAATGTTACTAAAGCCACATAAATTTTGTACCAAAGTATGCCTTAAATTCCAGGGACTTAGATTTAATGTTGTTAATCAAAGAAGATTAAATAAATGCTTTTTTCTGACTAAATTCTAAGATTTTATTATAAGTAATGGTAAAAACAAACCTCCAGATCTCATTGATTCTCCTTCCCAATCTTCACGTCCTTTTGATATAATTTCCCAAACATGACTTATAACTTTAGTGAATTGTGCTACTTGTTTCTGAAAAAATATATTACAATTTTATCATGTATGTAATTCTAATATATTATAATATATTTGTAGAAAACATTTTAAATTAAATACCTGAGCTGTATCATAGTTTAATGTACTGGCTTTATGAATTAGTTGCTGTAGTCTTTGTTCAGCCTGCGGTTCTGGCTTTGTACGCAAGAGATCAGGTACTAAATCATGTGTACAGGCTGGAACTCTTCCTTCAGTCAACCGAGATAGTTCTTCATCTCTTTCACAGCCCAATTGAAGAGGTAACACTACAACTGATCGCAGTGAAGGAGCTAGTTCAGCTTGCAATATTTTTGTAAGGCCAGTTAACTGTAATTGTAACAATATATAAAGTTGTACTTCAATAATAATAATAGAGTTATTTTTTAATGAAATTACATTGCAAATAAACACTATCACTAGTTGTAAGTGATTACAGAAAACAAGTAGTAAGTAACTCTTATATCTTTTAGTTTGCTTAGAAAGATAGTCACAAAATTAAATATGTTGCTCCTTACATGCCCAGATAAAATTGCATAGTTGTCAAGAAATGAAGGCCAATGGATGGTTTCATACTCGGTTTCTAATTTTGAAATCAAAGCTTGAATAGCTGATTTTAAATCGTTCACTCTATTTAAAATAGCATGTAATGTAGCTTCCAACTGCTTCTCTTCTCTTTGCATTATGATAGAAAAGTTGGGTTACAGTACATTAAAATAGGTTTATTGTAAAATAATAATATTTTTTGTTAATATTTAATAATATACCACTGCTAAGGAGTATTAATCACTTAATATAATAGAGAATAGGTAGTAGGTACACATAAAAACATAATCACAATCACAAATGAATTAATAGGAATATATAGTGTGAACTGTGAAGCTAGCATGATGTCAATTGTCACTCCTCATAAGATCTGCAATAAATTGTGTCAACCATAAAAAAAAAAAATTGTGTCAATTTTCAAATTTCATTTATATTCCGATGAAGTTTATATATACACTTTAGTCCAGGGTGACCATTTGTGGCAGATTTCTGCCATTTGGGCAGATTTGGTACCTAAATTTTAACCCTGGCAGACCAAGCTGACGATTAAAAAAAGTGGCAGGATTTGGCAGATTTCAAAGAAATCCTATTTTTTTTTAAATACGTTTGAATGTATGTAATTCTATTTACTTAGAATACTTATAATTTTCTTTCTTATTATTTCCTTTATTTTTTATTATGCATTTATTTGGTAGGAAATCATTTACTGAGGTGGCAACTTTTGTCCTATGCCAGATAACACGGGAATCCCCGTTTATTCTGTTTTTATGTAGGTACGCCTTACGATTATGAACGGTAATGAATCAGTAATAAGGTTTATTTTCTTAATGATATAACTGATCGAGGTTCAAAACAATGTTTGTTGTTTTGTCTACTGCCACGTTATTCTCATTTGGCGTTGTGGTGCAGTGTCAGTGCGTTGTGTATTCCGTGCATGATGAAGAGAAAATACGAGCGTTCGTACCGGCCTGAATGGGAGCAAGATCCTTTGCTTTCGTCCTGGATTTCCAGAGCAAAGGAGGATCCTGATGTTGCGTTTTGCAAAGCTTGCAATTGTAAATTAGTTACAAGATTGTCTTCATTAAAAGAACATGTGTTATCCCAAAATCATAAGAAGCATATGATTGGGTATAGCGGCCAATCATCGGTGAGTACTTTGCAATAAATGGAAATATTTAATAGACGTAAATATGTAATACGTTTTCAATAGATACCTATTGCAAGTTTAGAAAAACTAATATCAAACAATTATTTCAGGTGCAACAGTTTTTTAAGAAATCTCCAATAGAAGAGGAAGTGAAAAAAGCAGAACTTAATATCTGTGCTATGTTAGTGGAACATAATTTACCGTTCCGGTTAATGGATCACTTAAGTGAAATTATCTCAAAATGTTTTCACGATTCGGAAATTGCCAAGTCCTTTTCCTGCAAGAGAACTAAAGCAGCAGCGGTAACGTATAATGTTTTAAAGCCAGAGCTAGAAGCAGAGATGCTTGCCGATTTAAAATCATGTGAAAACATTAAAACTCGTACACCAATGTTTTCCTTAGTTATAGATGAGACCACAGATGTAACAACCACATCAACGCTTGCAGTTGTTACCAAATATTATTCCGAAAAAGATCTTCAGGTAAAAACAAAATTTTTAACTTTGGTGGACTTGCAAGGAGCATCAGCCCAAGCTTTGTTCGATTCACTTTCCAAGGCGTTAATCAATGCTAACCTTAACATTAACGATGCAATTGGTTTCGGAGCTGACACTACTAACGTTATGTTTGGCGAACAAGGTGGTATTATTGCCAAAATAAGATATGTAAATCCCCATTGCATATTCATTAAGTGTGTATGTCATTCTACTGCTTTGTGTGTATCTCACGCCAGTAAAAACTCTTTACCAAGGGCTATTAACCAAATAGTGCAAGAGGTTTATGGATATTTTACACATAGTAGTAAAAGGCAAAGGGAATTTGCTGAATTCCAAGACTTTATTGGCACTGAAAAGCATAAAATATTAAAACATTACGAAATTCGATGGCTATGTTTGCATGCATGTATTAAAAGAATTTTGGAGCAATGGGATGCCCTCAAACTTTTTTTTCAATCGCAGTTTCTGGAAGACAAAAATATTTCAGCTGAATTTTTATATAATAGTTTGAATGACAAGATATATAAACTTTATTTTTATGCTTTGGATTATATACTGCAAACAGTTAACAAACTGAACACTATATTTCAAGGAGATTATACGACAGTCCACACAGCATTTAAAGACATTTCCGAGGTGTACATGAGCCTTTTGAGTTGTTATATGAAAGGTAATTATTTGAAAACCACAGATCCACTTTGTATAGATCCAAAATCTAACGTCAACTTTTTACCTTTAAAAGATTTGTATTTAGGTGTGAACGTTAGTAAAGAAATCGGTCGTCTATCTGCAGATGTTAGTCTTAAACCTGGAATTCAATCTTTCCTTCAAAGAATGCAAACATGTTTTATTGAACTCTGTAATCAGTTAAAAACACGTTTGCCACTGACTAATCTTTTTAAAGACTTACAATTTTTAGACCCGCAAAATGTTGTTTACAAAGATTTTGTATCAACAGTAAACATTGCAAATAAATTTCCCAATATAGTAGATGAAAATAATCTTCAAAAAGTTGACGACGAATTTCGACAAATTAAATTTGACAAAAGTGTAACCGATTTGTTGGAATCTGGTGGGAGTAGCACCAGTACAAATTTAAGTGTGGATAAATTCTGGGGAGCGATTGGGAAAATGCGTGATGCAAATGGAGCTCCAAAATATACTAATATTGCAAACTTTGCAAAAGCTCTATTAATTTTGCCATTGTCAAATGCCTCTTGCGAAAGAATATTCTCCCAAGTAAATTTGAACAAAACAAAAATAAGGAACAGGTTCCAAAATAAACATGTATCCGCGTTAATAACAACAAAAGAAGGTATAAAGGAACATGGAGACTGTATCTCCTTTAAACCAACAAGGAATATGATTAAAAATATGTCGTCAAAATCAATTTACGAAAATGAAGAGTGCGGAGAAAGTTTTGATACTTTTATAATTGAATAATAAAGGAATTCCTTTGAATAGTAGTATTTTATTTATTCATACCCGTCTTCAATGTCATTAGATGCTATAATATGATGGCATATTTTTGGCATTTTCTGGAGTTAGCTTTGGCAGATTTTGGCAGATTTTTTGCCAATATCGGGCAGATTCGCTATTTTTGAAATGGTCACACTGCTTTAGTCTTTAGTGGATTGATTGGAATTCTAGGGTCGAAATAATACATTATTAAATTTTTGATGAACTAAAAAGCATATATATATATAATTAAAGCAGTCATACAATGTGTAATGTAGAACAAATAGCAGATTGTGGTGATATATTAAGTTTGGGAAGAGCATTGTTTATTCCTGAAAAAGAAGGTAATTTTTTTATTATAATATGAATCATATTATTATCAGTAGGAAATTGTTTGTCAACACAACACACATTTGTCAAACTCAACAGATTTGATTTTATGTTGATCGATTTTGAGTTGATAATTGGTATACAATATACTTACATGTTAAATCAATTTAATTATTACCATCACTTACTTTCTTTGTTATGATTTTTTTTTTATATAATAGGGGCAGGAGGCTCACCTGATGTTAAGTGATACCGCCGCCCATGGACTCTCGATGATAGAGGGCTCGCGAGTGTGTTGCCGGCCTTTTAAGAATTTGTATGCATTGTTAATGATATAACAAAACAAATGTGATGCCTTAATTGATTGCTAATTCTTATAGTTTATTAAATATTGTTGTAGATTCAGCTTGGTTATCACAATGTATAGTATCCCTGTCTTCTTGTGGTAACTTTTTAGCTGTTGGATATAAGAATCGTATTTGTTTTTTAACAACACAATGGATAAGTTCTATAGAGAGCAACAGTTACCTTATATCATGGAGTGGTACCCTCTCATCAGAAATCACTTCAATTTTAGCAGTGACTCTTTGTCCAACACAACAGTCTTCTCAGGTGAATTTCAACCACTTAATAAAAGTGAATACTTATGACAACATCAATTACTTAGGCATACATGTAATTTAGTAGTTTGAGGTATTTGTCATACATTATATTATATCATCTGTTTTAGAATGGTCCTGATTGGTTCTGTGTTATAGTTGGATTTAATAATGGAAGTGTTGGATTCTATACAAATACTGGCCATCTTCTCTTGCTGGAAAAGTTAGATGAAAAAGCTGTTCTGAAACTTTCTTGTCATACTGGTACCTATGGTACTCTGCCAGATGACATTCATGTTTTATTGCAAAATTGTGTTTATGTCATCACTGGTTCAAGTTTATTTCCAACACTCAGAAGTGCAAAAGCTCAGCTGGCTAAAGGTTAATATTTTAAATTTGAGGTAACTTTTAGGCTTTGTTGGGTTTTAAAGGGCTTAATTGTACAACTAGAGGTGTATGACTTATGTATCTACAGAAAATATATCCTGTACTTGTGGTTTTTATACTACATTAAACAATAATATTATAAATTGCATTCAATTAGTGAAGATTTTCATAAAAATTAAGGCAATTTTTTTACTTTTATTAAAATTAAAGAAAGGCAAATAAACATATTTTTTTCATTAACCTACAGTAGAATCCCGATTATCCGGATCAATCAATAAAACCAGGGGTATGCCGTATAATCGAAAATCCGGTTAACCAATTTCAAAGCCAATCAAACAATATTTGAATTTTAATCTTTTTTTATTATATAATGGGTTTTACTTAGATAGTACGATGTGAGTGTGGAGTGTGTGGAGAATAGGAAGGCACAAGGTTTCGACCTAATGACAAAAAGGTTCTTTCCGAATTACCTCGTAAGGCTATAGCCTTACTTGACAACCCTTTTCAACCGGATTATAAGTGTTGGATACTTTCCAGCGCTATGGAAGGTTTTTCAGGTGATTATGGTCCATAAGCCCGGGAAATCGCCACATGAAGTCTCATCTTACCGACCTATAAGTCTTCTCCCGATTGTCTCTAAAGTACTAGAAAGGGTACTACTACGACGGCTCTTGCAAGCTATAAATGAAAATTCTGTAACTCCAGATCACCAATTCGGGTTAAGAGCACAACACGGCACCATCGAACAAACTCACAGGGTGTGTAAATTCATAAGCAATAGCCTCGAGCTAAAAGAGTACTTCTCCTCAGCTTTTCTGGACGTTCATCAGGCGTTCGATCGGGTATGGCACAACGGGCTCTTATGCAAGATCTTCTGCCTCATAGTTTCTATGGAATCCTAGAGTCCGAAGATCCTTATATCACCGATAGAATATTCCAAGTGAAAGAGATGGATTGCACATCAAGCTTTCATGATTTACTTGCAGGGGTAACTCAAGGTCCTGTACTTGACCCAGTACTGTACACCTCCTGTATAGCTCTGATCTACCACGTACCCCTGGAGTCAATATTGCAACTTACGCAGACGATACGGCAATCCTAGCTTCGAGTAAACAACCGGAAGAAGCTACGGTAAATATTCCTATTGAGGAATATCTCTACCCGTAAATCCTCTTACAACTTATCTGCTCATAGTCAGAAGACTGATTGCACGATGCGCTCTTGGAAAAAAAAACCTTTAGTACGATACGTAAAAAACTAACTACATAACTAGATAAATAATAAATTACATAAAATCTATGTAATTTAAAATTTTGGTTGGAAATAACTTATGATTGATCTTTGACGTAATGAATCACATCTTTTTATTGCGGCCAAGTCCCTGATGCGCTTCAATTGTAACAACTGTATGGGATCCGATTCGTCCTATCTTTCAAACCATTAAAAGCAAACATCTAGAGCTTCAATAGCTTCTGCGTGAGATGGTGCTCAATATACATCCCCAGTCTTTTCTTCATCTTTCTCGTTACTATTCAAATCCTCAATGATTTCTTCGTACGTTAAAATTTGGAATCCAGGGTCTTCACTATCGCAGTTCAGCCACGCCAGAAAAAATTCTGTATTCATCCACGCTTCGTTTTGGTTAGCGTAAGTAAAGGGTATTTTAAAACAGCCTGGTTTTTTTTATTTACCAATAAGTAGCAGTGGTAATCGATGTGTTCCTGTAGCGTTTGCGCCAACCATAACTGTAACTCTGTCCTTTCTCACTTTGTGTCCCGGTGCTGCATTTTGGGAATAAAATTTTCGTAACATGTCTCTTTGCGCTGTCAAAACATTTTCAAATTGATAATTAGAGCCGAGACGAATGAGTCCGGATAATCGATGTTCGGATAATCGGGATTCTACTGCATTTAAAAAAGTGATGTCTTTGTGTTCTCTTTCTTTTAACATTTCTGTATTGGTATATTTCGAATCTCAATAGTTCATGCAGGTATCCAAGATGATTACATGGTAGACAGTAAAAATATAAATATAAGAAAATTAATGTTTTCTGAACAAGAAGTCATTTCGGATGCTGCAGTAGTGGGACTGGAGCTTAAAAATACTTATGACCATTTATTAGCTGCTTCAACATATGGAGGATATGATATTTGGTGAGATAATTTCTTATTTTGCTTTTATTCTAAAGTTACTAGAACTATTTTGAATGTAATATATCATAATAATGGACTTTGAAATCTTATTATCAGATGAAATGTTTTTTTTAACAGGTATCGTTCTGTGCCTCCAGTTAATACTTTAGTTTCTGCTGCTGGGCAGAGCCCATACCTAGGGTTTCATTATGCTATAGAAGGAGGTATCACACCACCCTTACAAGATGTTGCAAGAGCTGTCGCTCATAAAATTAAATCAGCACTACCGTAAGTACAGTTTTGTTATAGATACATATTACTAACAATTGGAGTTTTAAATTTCATTAGAGATGTTAAAATTTACAATTCTTGTAACTAAACTTAATTAGTAAAGTACTTTATCTCTATTGAATGTTATTATATAAATCACAATTAAGAGCTTGATTATTCCATGTACGATGTATGTTGGATCAACGAACAATCTATTTCTCAAAATGGCTTTGTACCTATGCCTTTTTACCAGGTAGGTAAAAATACTTCTAAATAGTTTTTTATCTAATTTGTAGAGTACTTCTTCTTTTAGTATTATCTACCACTGGTCTATTAAGTGTGTGAATGTCGTTTATAAACTAACGTGAGACGTTTAATTAGTTTATTCCTTGCAGATAGCATTGTTTTTTTTTCATTATAGCATGGAAAATTTATTAATAACATATAATTTAAACAATGTTTAAGTTATATTTTATGTTAAATAAACGTATATATAACAGTTCAAACATATAAAATGCCATAACATACCGTATGTATTAAGAAGTTTCGTCAAATGCAATTGTACTGTATAAATAAAAAAGTGCGTGCGTACAAAGTACACATGTCAGAAGTGAAACTTCTTTGGAAATTATTTATTATTAAGGTAAAAGCCCCAATAGATGATCATGTACCAGTATATGATCACTCCCATGTATTTGTATACCTATATTCACACTGCTTACACACTGTATATATATATATATAAGTGCTAATGATAATATAAGCAAATAAAAAACTGCGTTTACTGCACAAAACGTTATGCGACAGAATTGCAATTAAACGAATACATCAATCAATAGCGTATATTTTACTCGATCTCCTCTTATAACTCTCTCTCAATCGGTCTCTATCGCTTTATCCCGTTTCTTCGACAAAAACGCTACACATCTTCGTGATGTTTAAAAATTTAACTGTCCTGCGCTAAACTAAACTAAAGAAGTTTCACTTAAAAAATACAAATTATATTTGACATAATATGAAGCAGAAATATCCTATGCTAAATAAATCAAATACATTTAGGGCCTGTTTCACAATGTATGGATAAAGTACCAAATACCTATGCAACACAAATTATTCGGAAGATAAAAGTTTCGAAAATGAAACTTCGCGTTTCATGACGAATAGCGCTATCTGACAGTCGTGAAACGCAATAATAGTATTTATCTTACCAATAAGTATTAAATAGCTTATTTGGAACTTATCCGGACATTGTGAAACAGACCCTTAATATTATTAAATGATGACAATTTACATCTATCTCATCGGATTCTATAAATCAGCTAAATGTTGATTAAACTATTTTTAATCGTAGACGATTCAACGATATAATAAATTATAGTTGCGAAATTTAAAATTAAATTTGAAATTTAGCGAACTGCGAAATCGACTACCGGCGGGGGTCTTAATAATAGTTGGCCATTTCGTGTATATGTAATACATATATGTATTATGTGTAATTCACACATTTTAAATGCAACATCTTTACGAACATCTTTAGCGGTTGGCTTGGCGGTTCCACTGAAACTGCAGTTCCCAACAATGAGCCTCTCATCCGAGCTGAATCACTGGCAATGCGGAATGGATTATATGACCCTCAAAGATATGGTACCTCCATAGTGGTGTCACCTGACAAAAGGCTAGCAGCAATCACAGATAATCTGGGAAGAGTTTCAATATTAGATATTAATAAAGGATATTTGATAAAGTTATTCAAAGGTTATAGAGACGCGCAATGCGCCTTTATTCAGGTAAATATTTTGTAGTTTTGTTTCTATGATGATGCCTGTCCAATTTGTAGGCTCCCGTAGCCCTAATTAAAATCCTCTTTTTTTTCTTGTACAGTCTTGTTCGTCCGTCCTGAGCTTACGGTAACTTAGGGTTCTATGTTCATTAATAGAGGTATTACGAGATGTCTTATAAGATATCCTCGATACAGTCAGAAGTTTTAAATTAATTTTAGATGTAATAACTATTAAAAAACGCTTGTATATAATATATTTTTCATTTCAGCTGTTTGATTCAGACACTAAAAAGCCTCAACTCTCAATGGTGAAGGATATAAAAAGAACAATGTTTTTGATAATTTACAATCCGAAAAAGGGTCTCATAGATATTAGATTAATGCAGAGAGGAAGCAGAGTAGCAGTATTCACTGCAACCAAAAACGGAAAACTTTTGTACAACACATGCGGATTGGTAGGAGCCGAAAAAACTTTTGCCCATAAGAAATTAAATCTCCCCGAATTCCAATGTGTTCTAATAGATCCCGATGGTAAGCTTAAGAAATTTAACATTCCATTTTATTATTCTCTGGAAGGGGAACATTTGGAAAGGTCCAAGGATTTACACACCTTTCGTGCGCTACGAGATGTGATAAAGAAAGGAAATAATCTAGATAAAGACACAATAAATGAGTTACTAAAAAATGCATCGAGCCTGAAGACGTTTGAATGTAAAAAACTCTGGATTGATATTTTGATTAAAAACTATGACACATGTAGGGAGCTGTTGCCGCACTGTTTGGATATTTTTTGGGACAGTTTTGGTGATAAACAAAGTGCTATAGACGACAAAATTAAAAAATATTTTAGTAACATAATACTAGTTACTTTATTTTACAACCATATCCACGACTATAACACTGATGATATACAAAATGTTGCGTTAAAAATATATCAATCATGCAATATTGATACAACTAGTTTTAATCATGAAGCTAAATTTTCCATCAGAAAAGAAAATATGCAAGGATTTCATCTTTTAGAAGACGACAATTGTGTTCTAGAACGCTTGCTTATACTGGCACAGGAAAAAGAGTATAAAGATTATCAACACGCTAAAGTTTCTTTTGCTGAGACGCAATTTAATTATTATAAAGAATTTATTTCAAACTTTTATTTTAATGAAAAAACTAACACTATATCTTTAAAGGACGATATAAGTGAGGAGAAACTTAGTCTTCTGGCTTCTGATTTTTCAAAATCGATATTTAAACTGAAAAATCTTGACAATTTAACCAAATTTATCAAATATAGTGCTATTGATCCAAAGGATGTTGTCAAACTTGTAATAACACATTTGATGTATATGCCTTTAAAAGACTTTAATATAGAATTAATTGAGAAATTAATTCAAATTTTATGCTATACCTGTTGTGCTACCGAAGAGGCTATATATATAGTTTACAATGAGATATCGGAGTGGTGGGAAAGTATTCGAACCATGTTGATAAATATGACGTGCCCTTTGCGCAGTATGATTATAGCAATGGCTTGTAAAGCGGTGGTCAAAATATTCGAAGCAGAAAATGATAAGGATGATGCTTGGGAGTCTGTCACTGCTGAAAACGCTAAGTGGGGTATCCTCATTGGTAAATTAGAAGACATATCTATTCTTAGTATTATTTTAATTTTTAAAGATTCGTACATAGGAAATGCAATGACGAAACTGCACGTTGGTGATATCAATGTCAACTTCAAATATATCTATACTCGAGGAAAGGGATCAGTTACCGAACTCATTGCAAAATGGCTATGTAGTATGGGAGTACCGCCGGAGGCAGTAGTCGTTAATGAATTAATGGAAACATATGGTTCTACAACTTCTGAAGATTTGGATGAAGACCATGCGTCTTATATTTTTATGGTAAATAACAGCCAGTGCGTAGATGAGAATCCTAAAATATTTAAATGGCTTTCGCTTTTACGTCGACAATTTCCGTTAAGTACGAAGTCTGATTATATTATTGCAAACATGTGTTGGGAATATGCTGTTGAGTGGCAAAAAGACATGAAAAAGTACGATGAATTGGCTGCTGTAATACATTGTTTAAGTCACATAACTAATTCCCATCTTCGTCTAGGACTTTTCTCAATCACATGGTGCACCTACATAAAACAAGTTTTTGATTTGACTTGCCGTTTAGTAAACAAAGTGGGTAAATTACCCAAGGACCAACTTTGTTTACAGGACTTGAATTTTGACAGCGAAAGCTTAAAAACAATTTTGGGAATTATTACAAGATTTTTGAACGACTTTTATCAGTGTTCTGTAGACTTACCTGATCGGGAAAAGGATGCAATTCAGTTTGAGAAAATATGGGATGAGAGTCTACCCTGTCTGGTTGAGGTGGCTCAGGATACAACGAACATTAACTCTGATATATTGGAATTAATTTATCAGATGTCTTGTGCAATTTACTATCAGTGTTATTTTAATGTGAAATTTTCAAAGCCTTTAGATACCTTATTTGATATCGATTATCAGATTGTAGTCGAGGCTCTTGCTGGACATACGCAAAAAGAATTTAATTTGAAACCATCAGAAAAGTTATTGAACCCAAGAATGAAATACTTGACAAAACTCATTCGTGTAGCAATTGAGACGATTAGCTGCGTGGATAATAGCGAACAAAGCAAAGTTTATAATGATGGTGACTGTTTGAAGTGGATAGAAAATATTACAAGTCTCGCCGATTTATGGGTCATAAATAGTGACTTTGTGAAACGTCAATACGTAAGTAATATAAAGTAATAACACTTACTATAGATAGCAAAGAACAGACAGTCATGCACGAAAAAATAAATTCGTATAAAATAATGTTATAATTTTAAGGAAAGATTGAAAGGGGGCAAGGAGTTTCGCACCTTTGCTCTTCGCTTTTGTTAGTTTTTATAAAGTTAACTTTCGAAAGAGTAAAGTAAATATTTAATGTTGTTTCAACTTTATTGTAAAGAGATAGTTTCAAAACAATTGCGTAGTATTCAGTCTGATAATGATCATCTTGCAATGTACATACCGGCTCCAATAAAAAAAAACATATGTGCAATTCACACGTGGTAGAAGTGAAACCCTCAAAAACAAAGTTTTTATAATTAATCATAAGTATATAAATTAAAATTTTTCACTTTCTAAATGTACTTAACTTTTTCTTTTAAAACAGTATATTTTATATAAATCTTTAATTTGGCAAAAACTAAAACATCCAAAGTTTGAAATTTGATACAATGAAAAAGCGGCAGTAAAAAGAGGCTGTATAATGCCTCCTACTTCATTTTCTCCCACGTTAAATCTTATGAATTTATGTTTCCGCCTCTTTTTACTGTCGCTTTTTCCATTGCAGCCGGTTTGGAATAACGATTCTAAAGAAGTTTATCTATCTCATTTTCTCACACGTTACATCTTATGAATATAGGTATGTCTCTGTCTTTTTTACTGTCGCTTTTTCCATTGCATCCGGTTTAAAATTACGATTCTAAAGAAGTTTCTCTATCTATCTCATTTTCTCAAACGTTAAATCTTATGAATTTATGTTTCCGTCTCTTTTTATTGTCGCTTTTTCCATTGCATCCGGTTTGAAATTACGATTCTATAGAAGTTTCTCTATCTATCTCATTTTCTCTCATATCTAGCACATATACTTACATAATGCCAACGAATTTTTGTAATCGGCCTGTAAAAGTGGTTCCGAAATAATATTTTTAAGATATACGATGATACTTTTGCATTACTCCCGGCACTACTTTGCGGGTCATGAGCGACGGTCAGCACTTAATTCTATGTTAACTTTTCAGTTTGCTACTTTGTCCTATAAATAGTATGGTGTCATTACTCGTAGAAATTTTAATATCCAACCAAGGTCCCGTAAGATTTAGGATCAATACAATTTTTTTTTTAATTTTAATTATTACAGGTTATTGGCTTGTATCACATGGGCTACGACAGTTTAGCTGAAAATATGTTAGTTTTAATCAATGAACCGAAGTCGCTGTTACCTCCGCTTCTTGCTATCACCATACAAAGACTAAAAAAAAGCTTGGAGAATACGAAAAATCAGCCAGAATGGATAGTCGCAATTCCACCACAAGTTTATAAAAAGATTCAAAATACGGTTTGTATTAAACTACCTACACGTTTTAAGAATCTGCTGCGGCTCAAACACAACAAACACGATTTAAAATTCTAAAATTAAAGAAGCCTATCTAATCTAATCTTTTAGTAGCAGGAACCAAACAGAATCCTTGCTATTTATAGAAATCAAACAGTTATTTACATTGATCGAAATCGCACTTAATTTTTTTTTGTGTATTTCAGCTACCCGATTCTTCTATTCCGCCGTGTCCGTCTTTGTCATCAACTGTTTTGCTTCTTCAAAAGTTATTGATACAAATTGATAAAAAGGCTTCAGAAACAATTGATCAGGCTGATTTAAAAACGGCGAAGCTCTTAATTGAAAGTTGTGAAGTTTTGTTACGAAGAAATCTATAATAAATATATATATAACCAATTTATTTGTATTTAATTAAACTATGAATTATATTAAGAAGCCTTAGCCTAGTACAAATATTTCGATAGTTTTGTTAAGAATTTAATTAATAACAGATTTTTTTTCTTTATCTAAACGTTATAACAATGATGTCAGCAGCAGAAACCTGACAGCTGGACTTTTATTGGAACGTAGTTACTATGTTCGCGTACGTTCGTACTGGGAAACCGAAAGGCCTTGATTAAGCCAATATTACCTATAATAATTATAGCAGCTATTATATTTAAGTATGAAATTCAATATTCATCAGTTTATACATTATAGAATATATTATAAAAACAAAATCGAAAGCTACAGCATACAGCGTTTTTTTACGATGATTTCAAAAAAAAATCATAAAATTTTGGTAAATTGTTATTTTATGAATATCAACTCGTAAGACCAATATTTTTGTTTAATAGGTTTTATGGATAACTACGTAAGTATAATTAACGTTCTGACGCGGGTGCCACGTTCATCGTGTGCCATAATAATAAATCATTAAAAATTCCTGAATATTCGTGAATTTGAAGTGCAATAAATGCATATAGTAGAGACTAGAGCTTGTAGTATCAGTGCCAGTGAATGTGAAGGATTCATCTCGGCGCCTTTAAACACAAATTTCTCGTAGAAGCGTTCGGTGACGAGGTAGACGTGGTTGCGAGGTGACGCACCGCGCGTACACGAGTTTTCGTTGAGTGAAGCACAACACAAGTTTTGTAATCCGCCGTTTAACTGACGTTAGCATAGAACCTAGCTTTCAGTTCATTAAGTCGTGAGTAAAAAGTTTAGAGCGACAGAATGTTTACTGAATCATTCACAGATAACATGTGTGTTATCGATGAATTTAATGCAAAAGTCAGATAATTAAAAACAGATAATTTTGTTCTGGCTAGGGAAACAGAAATGATAGAGGAGAGAAACCTATTTAATGCTCAACTAAAAAACTAAGGCAAATAAGAAAAAACTGAACACATTATTTAAATGCAAGGAACTAAACACATACAAAATTGGATCCAAAACTTACGATCTACAACTAAAGACACAAGAATCATAAAAGATATCATAAACTGCGTCACGGACAATAGTCCGTCCGTTATAATCATAAATAATTGTATGCAAAACCCCATTCTTGTACTTCATGGATCTCCACAACCAACTGGTTGAAGTCTTCTGAGGGAAAGCTCTGAACAGATAAAAGTCCGGGGCCCTGACGGTATAGAAAAGCTGGTGCTGCCTAGCCCAATTACGTTCAAAGGTTTAAAGACAGGTCAAGTACCTAAGAACAATAAATAAAATCTGATTAAGTTAGTCTACGTATATACAGGAAAGGGTTTCCTTTGTATACGTAGAATAACTAAATACGTCTGACATGTCCAACTACCTACCGATTAGTGTTCTTTCAAGTGTGTATAAAATGTCCATGTTAACATTACAAAGCTGACTGGGTCCAACGATCGGTAACCATCAGCTTATAGAACAAGCGCGTGTCACAATATATCACGAGGCTATTTGGGTAAGCTTTTTTACATGCCACATTAACAGCAACTATATAGCTCACGCTGCATCACGTGACCATTTTTATGCAAGACCTTGGTATGTTTTCTGACAAGTCTCTTCATAGTATATTAAATCGGTACTGACTGATGACTTCTCTACAGTCTCTACTTAATCTGTGGTTTAAGGAAATAAAGTCATTACATATTATTATTATTATGTGATTAATAAAATATATACCAAACAATTTACATAATAATTATTAAAGTGAAAACAGTGTTTATTATTAGTTTAATGGTAACGTTACATATAAATAGAAGTCTGATAGAAAGAAGATGCGAAGTCCAGCTGAAGCGGTGTTTCGTAGAGGTCGATGAATAATGTTTTGAATGTATTGTTTAATGGATAGGTAAAATATTCGAATTTGATTAATAATTGTAATTACTGTTGTCGCGATGGGATGTTTCTATAGCAAAAAGGAAATTTCCGACTTGCATCCAAATATATTTCGCGTTGTTAATATTGATGAATATGGCTCAGACCTGTGTTCTGGTCAGTTAGAAATAACAGATATAGATATCATTCTTTATAGAGAAGGTAGAGATTCAACAGTATGGCCACTACATTCTTTACGAAGATATGGCTTTGAAGGAGATTTATTCAGTTTTGAGTCAGGTAAGTGTGACAAATTTAAACTATTTATTTAAATATTTTATTACAATCTAAGTTACTATGCATAATAGGGTTTATTGTGATTTTATGACAATCAATTTCAGGAAGGAGATGTGAAACAGGTGAAGGAATATATGCATTTAGATGTCGAAGAGCATCTGTGCTCTTTAGAACCCTGCAACAACAGATACAATTACGAAATGTTGTCCATGATTCAGTGTCATATCCAGTATCAAGAATCAATCCATCTCCTCAAAGCAGACAAACACTTCAAGCTAGTGTGGTTCACAGATCTTCAGTGGATAATGGACAACCAGATGCAGTTCTGAACAATAATCCTATTTTGCCACCATTGCCACGTAATCCAACTCCCAGGTCTCCATCTAGTGCAGATATATTAGAGGTAATCCAACCATTGAATGGACGTACCCAAACAAGTACTCATGCTACTAATATTTACCAAGTGAGAAATTTTAAAAGGGAACACAATAACAATCAGTCTGAACTTGGAGATGGGCGACATATGTATTCTAATGAACTTAATAGGGACTTGGCAAAGCTTAGGAAAACCTTACGACGTGAAATGGCTTTAATTGCTATCAGAGACATTGAGGATGAGACAAGGTTTCTTAAAGGGAGGTATATGGAAAATGAAGGAGGGCCATCGAATGAAATGACGAATGATATTGACCAAAAATCACTAGGAGATAGTGATAAATTGCATACTGATCTTGCAGTACAGACAAACATAAATTCAGACCTGAATGTTGATCAAAAAGATTCTGTCAGAGATCCTACCAGGCTATATGTTAATATTACACCAAATGAACAACTTGTCGTAGAACCTGTTAAAAATGACATACCTATCACACCAGTTACACCCAAACCAGTAGAGTATTGCAATCTGACTATTGGCTCTATCCCAGAGGTCAACACATATGCTAATCTTATGATAGGTGAAAT
The DNA here is from genome assembly GCA_028984075.1 of Pieris mannii. Lineage (NCBI taxonomy): Eukaryota > Metazoa > Arthropoda > Insecta > Lepidoptera > Pieridae > Pieris > Pieris mannii. The sequence goes on from CM054784.1 coordinate 5,150,008, forward strand.
GGCTGACAATATCAAAAAACATGATCATAATCAGAAATTTTCTGAATCTGATACTTTTATGTCTATGTCACCAGTGGAGGAACTAGAAGTCAACTATGCTGTTTTAGATATTGATACAAATAAAGAAACTCTACGAACAGGTATGCAAGCAGCAAGTCCTGAGAGTCAATCAAATGATAGTTCTAAGAATAATAGTACTGCATCGTATTCCTCACATGCAAGAAGCCGAATGGTATCCCAAAATAGTATAGATAAAAGTTCAAATACAAATGCTGTACCATCATTAGCCACAGCTAGCATAGGCTATACTACTATAGATTTCGACAAAACAGTCGCATTAACTTCGGTTGCGGCAGCAGCTGATGCAAATCTTGATGGTCGTAAAAGCAGACATAACTCTTGTATTATTTCAAATGCTTGTGAAAGGAAGTAAAGAAAATTCTATTCTAGTTGAGAATTATACTTTATCATCATTATTATTTATTACATGACTGTGGTGTTACTGAATATACTAGAGGAGTATTGGGATCATTTGTGTTACCATTACTTGCACACATGCCAAAATTTGTATAAAACGAGAAAGCCTTATACATACTTCGTAATTCATAAATTATAAGTTAGCAAAATACTGATGTTATATTTATAAAACTACTTGTATGTCCAAAGCGATATTCTTGACCAAAGCTAACCATTTTGTTTGAATAATGTCTAGTGTAGATATATCATTCAGAAATAATTATTACTATAAACTGTCTGTGTTGGTGTGGAGTTGTTATCAAACTGGCTGTTTAGTATAATTGTTTCAAATTAGGTACTATTAAAGTAAGATATAAGAAGTATGTAAGTAATACAGCGATTTGCGACAGGCCTAAATGGACGAAATGTGTAAATTTTTTACTTGATTGTATAGGATCAAATATATGTAGCCATCCTAGAAGGCACAATTATTATGTTAGTAAATAATTATCCTAATATTAAGGTTACTGCTTTCATAAGTTGTTTAAAATGCCAAAGATGTATGTATTCAGGTGTATTATAAGTACAATTGTCTTCTCACTGTATTTAAGTAAGACCACCAAAATGAAAAACAAAACTCTATAATAGTAACTTTAAGTTGCTATAGGTACTTCAAAGAAACATCGGTTTATAGACAGCTATTATTATTGGGACAAGATAAGAATATTGCGTAAGGAGTTTAATGATGTATTTATTTGGTATTAATTTGTACTAAAGAAAACTTGATAAGAGAAAGTATGTTTTATAAACTTAGATATTAATTTATTTTGTCTATAGATAATTTTGTAGAATTTGTACTAAAATTTTTTTTTAGAAATTGCTTGATTTTAAAGGCAATCAATATCAAAACCCTGAGCAAGTAAAATCGTTCAAATGATGATTCAATCCCCAGTTTTAAGCTCAAGCGCATAATTTTCGAATCGTCACCGATTTTCGTTATATTCGTTTACCTATAAATACTGGAGATAAGGCAAATCACTTCTCTGGCCCTGTATTGTTTCAAAATTGTCAAACAATCAGTACACGGTATATCGAATTGGAATTGTCTAACCTCATCCACCATCTTCAAAATCCCCTTGTTGAAACTATCCATTTAAAGACGCCTTCGACGGTATTGTGCTTGGGGTGTCGTTTACCGTTTTTCATTTAGAACGAAGCATTTTGTGTACTCAGTAGCGGTGATAACCCAAACTAAGTTCACTTTCTTCTACTTTCAAATATAACCGTTTCAAATAATATTTATATGTATATATATTATTCAAACAACAGGAAAAGTGCGTTTGGCCTTTGACTTGACTATTAACCTCCTCCCCGCGTCCATGGTTACTTACTCCGAAGAGCCTACGCGTTTTCATGTGTACCTAAATGCCAAAAATTTACTGTTAATACAGTAACAACAACTGAAAACTCGTCTAACTAAAGTATATCAAGTACCTAGTACTTTTTTTTTAATTCGCCACATTTCAACTGCCTGTAATCTTAATATATAAGGTTTTTAGTTCTAAAAATACGCCACAATGATATACTCTTTTGTTTCTTGTTTGACTGATATTTAAATTAAGTGCCAAATGTGAAAGTTAAATATAGTGTAATTTATTTTTTGATAAACGTTAATTTGCTAATACTCTATGAGAATGTTTTATCTAAAATATCGAGTTATATGTAGATGATTTTATAATGACATCCACATGTCGGTGGAAATGAAAACCATGAAACTTTTAATTGTTTAATTATTGGTAGTAAACAATTCTAGAAAAGATTGTTCTCGTTAAAAAGACAGTACCTGAAGAATATTTTTTTAATGTATGAAATGTACTGGAAATGTAAATAAAATTTACATACATATTAACATTGTGTTTAATTTTTTGTCGCATATTTGACGAGTTCAAAGGAAATATAAGAAAAACCACCTTAACTTAAGTTTCATTATATAAACATTATATCAAGTACATGAAGTAACTAGAAATAAGCGGCATGACGACGAGTAACCAAGAGCTGCAGATGTCACCTTTGGCTGAAAAAACAATATTTCACTTAATGCAACATCAGCTATACTTAATTTATTATTATTAGGAAGGAGAAAGAACGTTGTCAGCCTCTGGGGTTTATTTTATATTACCGGTACCACCTGTACCCCCTGGCTGCTGGTCACCTATTTAGAGAGATATATAGCGGCTTATAGATGAGATCATGACAGGTGTTTATAGGAGGCCAAGTGCACTTAAAGTCATCCTCCTGGCCTAATCCGGCTGCAGGATTACCCGCTCATCGGATTTTTGTTAAAAACCATTTTTTTACGTATACATAATTATAATTAGGACAATATATATCTACAAGATGCCTATAAAATTTTGGCCGCTAGTATTTTTAGTGAAATTATTTTGAATGGATTTTTGGGAAATCATTTCGTTCACTTGTTATTTAGATAAAATATCGTCTACATGACGACAATTTACATAAAAAATCACGAGTGCCGTCGAACACCTGGCCGAACTTCTTCGCAGCCAGGTGTAAACAGGTAGGATTTCAATACATTTATATAATTATTTAATCACATAGTATGAATTTTTGCGATCTGTTTTATTAGTAAAAATTGCTTAAGCTATTTATATTAGTTGGCAGAAAAGACTTTACCAATCTCAATTCTACGTATCACTCATGCAAAAGATAATTTTAGAAGTTTATTAATTAAATAGTAAGCATAACATAATTACAACAGAAAGAGAGTCAGAGTCACTGTTTTTTTAAAATATTGAGGTATTTGTAAAGTAACATATCATCTGCATTATTGTTTATATTTATATTTTGTACTTGTTGGAAGACTAATACATAGCATGTTTAGTATGTAGGTATATTTCATCAGAAAAGACGGATATAGAGGTATCAGTGAGTGTGGTATAACACTTACAGTTGTTTTCAACGTTTTCAGGGGCCTCGGTAGAAGCCATCTCAGTGGGACTCTCCGTTGTGAATCCTGTCGTTTTGACAATCAAAGCGTTAGTGCGCGTGACTACCAAGCTATTAAATTGAACCATATCACGTACACATGACATTTATTAATATTGAATAAGAGAAATCATATTAACTGCATACAATATCACGCACTTATAATGGAGACATTTAATCTACAGACATTAAATACTTCGTTTTATATTTGTAAAAATAATTGTTCTCTACTGTCCAAAATGAAACTATTTACCACGTATGATGGCAAAATATTCATGTTTCTGTTTTCGTTTTTATATATTCAGTAGCGAGTGTTTTCGACATAGTTATATAGTTTAAATTGTTCCAGTTTGTATTGAATTTTTTCTCAGTAACGAGTTAGATTGCATTAGTAAATATTGTTTTTAGTCATTTCTTTATTTTAGAGAATAATATAATAAAATCAGAATATGTTACATTAGAAAACCGCTGTAATTTTAAAAAAAAAACCAAGTAGTCTCGTTGACCGCAACAAATGCATATCAAAGCAGTTATTTAATTTACGTTTATGTTGGTTAGCGTCCCCACTGTGACGATCCGGTGTCGGAAACCGGAATCAGTCATAAGAAAAATATCGGAAGGCTGGATTAGGCCTTTTCTCCACTGTTCCGATCCGGCATCGGAAACCGGGATCAGTCATATGAAAAATATTGGAAGGCCGGATTATGCTTCTCGACTTTATCCGACAATAATCGATCGGTAAAAAGTAGTCACGCCGTCGCAACGGACGTGACGCTTTATTAAAATTCCTCAGTTTTACGATTCACAATGAGTCCTGCTTTAAATCGCCAACAACTTTTAGCAATATTGCTTGTATTAGCAGTTATACGTTCGAAGACAAACAAGGAAGAAGAGTTGTTGGCTACATCCTCTGTTGAGGAGCAGGTGCCTAATAGAAACATTTTATATTCCTCATGAAATGCTAGTAAACGATGAATATATATTTTAGATCACATAATAGAGGTGGATTGGAAGTATTATGGGAACTATTTTTATGAACCTGGAAACAAACATACAAAATGCCCAGATTGGATGCGCGGTGCGTCGATCACTTCGGACCGATAAAAGACCGCGTCCGATCTAGCAAATTATCGGATCGTTAAAAACCGGATGCCAGAGTAGTAAAGAAGCTTTAAGTACTGTTGTGAGTTTCTAAATCGTATCGGTAATTAATGTTTGACGGACCGGAGCAGTGGAGAAAAGGCCTTAGGCTATCTAATATTTGACTGGGTATTCCATTTATTAGTCGCGGTAGAAAATAACTAAGTGTTATTTGGTCTCGATCCGAACTTGCGTTACCGCTCGAGTCTGTACATCATGCTGCAGTCTATATAAATCAAATGAAAAAAAAATACAACATGGTAAATAATTAATTCACTTGTGTATGTTTTCGTTGAGATTGTATGCAGTCGTAACCCGAATGTTCAATTAACACTGCATGCGCATGTTATGCTTGAAGTTAGTATCGATTAGTATTATAGAAATAAATATAGTATCTACGACATTAATATTTATCCTCATATTTCCAGTAATTAAAGGTTTTCATCAATTTTGATATCAAGTGTATTCGGTACGTACTTTTAGAATCTCGTCGGCATTCATATTATATAAGATTATAATGTATTAACAACTTTCTTATTTAGTTATTATTGTCTAAAATTTAAAAGAAAACATGCAATTAAGTCTATAAGCATAATTATTTGGTGGCTGTTAGTGCACCATAAAACATTATTAGATGTTTTAAATAAAATTTATTTAAATATATATACTATAATTAAAATTTATAGTGTATTTTTGTCGTATATTGGTCGTCTTAAATCAACTCCATATAATATGTTCACTTATCATTATATAGAGATAAAAACATACCGGCTTCATTGTATACTTGAGTTGCGAGGAACGTTACGTCAGAAACATTGAGAGTAGAGAATGTCAGGAGGCAAGTAATTTCATGACCAGATGCCAAATCGCTACTTAATGTGACGTTGCTGTAAATATCGTACGAATCTTCCGATACAATCACTAGATCAGTGGCATTCACTGCCTCTCTGAAATGAAAATAAGCTAAGATGATAATAAAATCTCGCCCATCAATGTATTTTCAAATTAATACGATTTAGGGTCCTTCAAGAAAATAGGGTTCAAGAAAATCGATTCTTAAAAGGCCGGCTACGCACGCAAGCCTTCTCGCAGAGCTGGTGTCCATGGGCGGCGGTGGTGGTGATATCGGTGAGCCAGCAACTCGTTTAAATACACAGTTCAGTGTAGGTATTTCAATACTCTACGCTTGTATAATGTTTGCGACGTAAGTACGTAAAGTATAGTAAACGTAATAATTTATTACCAGCTTTTTCGGAAATATTATATATAATTTACCTAAAAACTCTGGTAAAACAGAGATTTTTAGGTATTTTTAAAGTGTCGCTTTTAATTTTATGATGATTATTTGGTGTAAACTAAAATAGAAGGATATAGATCACCTATTTCAGGAATGTAAAATGAGGTAAACAAGTATTTAGGATAGTAAGATAAAGACTTCGTGTTTTTTTATAATAAAAATCCATTCTGAAAAAAATTAACAGTTATAATACATCACCTAAAGAAATTAAAAATGAGAAACAATTAAAACAGTCAGCAATAGTGCTTTCTGTTAGCCTATCTTACTGTAAGTACAAAAATTATAATATACCTAGTCTAAAAACAGCCCAATTAACTTAAAGTACCTACTCATTCGTGTCTTTCGCTATTGTTCACTCTGTCATGATAATATACAGTTTTTATATATAACGGCGGTTCCTAGTTATACGCACCCATCAACAGTGAAAGTCAGATCTGGATATGGTGCCACACCCAGTGCCTCACACGTAACAAGCACGTCTTCAACGTCATCAGTGTCAGGGCCATCCTCAACAGTACTGAATTCCAGTTGCACACCGGTTCCTTCACCTGGAATAATGGTAAGGTATGTCAGAGAGCTAAAACTCATAATGCATACTCTTTTTTTCATTATCGGTTACAATATTCAGTTTGCCAGGCACTTGATTTCGTCTTTTAAAACATCTATCAAACCTTAATCTACTTGCAAGAGCTGTCAAACCTTTAATTACAATTATTATTTAATTATCTACCAACTGAAATTGTAAGATTCATTTTCAAATGCCACAGATACTAAAACAGAACACTAAAATTGTGTTTCGTAAAAGAAAAAAACAAATAATACTAAATGGATTCTTAGCTATAGAAAGCTATCAACAATACTACAGAAGCTTACTACACAAATTACTATTAATGTGGCTATAAAAACCGCCAAGACTACTATTAATTAAATACTTCATACTAGTGGTTTCCTTGTATATACGAGTACACTACCTGTAACGCGGTTAGTGTTTTATTAATCCGTTTCACATGACTAATCCACCTAAGCATTCCCTTTCAAAAGGGAATGCTTGTCATAGCTTATTTGAATATATCTCATGGAATTTATTAATTTTCACGCAACCGAAGAGACAACATACAAAACATCAAATTAATCGAAATTATAATCATATTTTGTTACATAAATTATCAGAATCTTTAGCACATCACATGCGAGGTGGTTAGTCTAAAAAAAATCTTAATTTTACACATCAAAACAGCTACGTGAAAATCTGTGCAAACTCGTTTGTTGTCGCCGTAGTGGTATAATCATCGTGCAATAAATGTTAGAAACTTTAGTGTGATTTTTTTCTCTTGTGGTAGATCGTGCCAAATATTAACATATTTTGTTTAGTACATTGTTATCTTTACTTAAATAAAGAATAAGATTTATTAAGATAAAAAGATTTCCATTGCCCGCTCTTTCCCGCCCGCCGGACTTTCATTAGAACCATTAGTCATTCGCAATTTACATTGCGTATTTTTTTTAATAATATCGTATTACTGGGTCTGGTAACAACAGAAACAGGCGTGACAACTAATATTTTTGTTAGCACTTACTAAAAACTATTAATGGTTCATATTGCCGTACTTCGTCAACTATATTTGAAATTTCGCATTCATATACTCCGGAGTCCTTCACCGTCACGTTCCGCAGTAAAATGTCGTCATCTTGCACTATTTCTGAAACACAAGATCAATAATTACTCAATGATTTCATCGTTAAATACCATGCTAGAAATTACTAGTAACTAAATATTAGCTGGTTATTAAATTTATATAATTTATACATTAATTATTATTATTATAATAATCTACTGTTTTAGGCAAACACGGAGTAACACGTGTAGAGTTATTTTCCATCAAGAGTTAAGAATACGTTTATTTTTTTATCAATGTACTTTTCAATGGTCATTTCTCCTACAATACCGGTCCTCTGTATTTCCGTTATAAAGTATAATATATACACAAAATCTTACCAATATTATGACGTAATGCATCCGGTGGATGCCCAACTATCCTTTGGTAAATGAGGTTCCTTTCTTCGCTGGAGCCATTCATTGGACTCCACCACCATTTAACAAATAAACCTCTATCAGATTCGTTTGATTTTAGTTCATATCCGCATTTAAGTGGCACATCACCGCCCGCTTTCATATAACCTGGTACCTCAAACTCTGATAATGAGAATTGCTTGCTGGCTAAAAAATAAAATAATTGAAAATACAATATTTATTAAATTTAACAGATATAACAGTGGACATTCAAAACATTTTTGTCTATTGAATATCAAAATATCTTTATTCATAGTAAACAAGTACACTTATGAACGTCAAAAAAGAAGTTACATTAATTGTAAATCTACATTTACTACCAGTTCGCAAGTCTTTTTCTATTAATTAATCTGTAAAAATTGAAAATTATAAATGTAAACTTCTCTAAATACAGCACTGTTTTTGCCAATAGATCATCGTTATCATTTGAACGTTATTGTTTTAAACATCCATTCATCTTTATGATTTACAACATCACTGTCCGCCTACATTAATATTTTTAAATTATCTTCAGGGAAGTACACATTACGGGGGTCTTCCGATTACACCATCTATATTAACAGGATCTTTTACAAGATGTTTCAGGTCGTTAGCAGGTCACCCCTGCTGTTAATTTGGTATTTGTAGAATAGTGAAAATTATTATTATTTCCGAATCTCACAAAATTAGGTCATATTGTATACAAATGAATAAGCGGCTATCTTGGCCAACCTTGAGTTGGTCCGGGAATGTTAAAAATACCACCGCGGTCGGCAGCGACCTCAGTGTTGATCGCACGCGCCGTTTATTCGAATTATTTGATAGAGTTAGCATTATTATCCAATCTTGTATAAAAGGATGCGCAATGCGCGCTCTTCGATACCTCATTTTACTACGAAGTATATCTTACAACTAGATATGATAACTATAGTCGTTAATGATGGCTTAATAATATTAAGGTTTAAAACTATAAGGTAATATTTGAAACAAAAACGCTATAGCAACACAAAATATGAAAGCGATAAACGTTATTTTTTATCATCAGTAATATTTGATAATTTTCAATTATTAGAAAATTTCTATGTCGTACATAGAAAACGCTATATTTACTCGTTCTTTTAACTTTAATATTTTTTTTTTAATCTTGCCGGCAAATGAAATGAAAATATGTTTAAAAAGTATTTATTGTGAAAACAACTTACCTGATACGAGGAGAAGGATCAATCCGAATCTCCACATTGTCCCTGACTTACGGCTGCGAAAACCGCCCGCCCTACACGTTAAATGGCCTTCGGTGATGTCAAGACAACTTGTTAAATCTATGTCAAAATACACTATATTACTCTAGCACACTTTGGCTCTAGTCGCGGCTTTGTATTTCTCGAAATAATTTGCGCGACCGCTGCCGCCTTGGACGCGATATAGGTACATAATGGCGAAATAAACTGTTATTGCGTAGGAGAGAATTTTCTTTCAGTATAGTATGCTGTTGGTCCTCGAGAACATGTAAATATTGCTACTACAAGACATACGCATATATTTCTTATGGGTTTAGAATGAAAACAATTTTAGTAAATAAATATTTATTTTGTTAATATGTCATATAATCTTAATTAACATATAACCTTATATTTAGCATTTGAAATTTCATAAATATTTTATCAATACAATAATTTGCTTACCATAACTAAGACAAGTAAAATGAATCCTTTCCATCATATAATTAATTAAATATTAAGATTTTTGGTTGAAAAGTGCCAATTAAAGTTTTCGTCACTTTTTATGTATTGTAAATTAATGATAAATTTTATATTATAACAGTATATTTATACGATATAGATTTATTTATACCTGGACTCCTGATTTTCCGAGCAGCGAAGGTTATAAACGGATTCTATACCAAAATAACTGTTGTGATGCTACGAATCTTTACTACGGTCATAGTAAATTCTTTACAAGAGAAACATTACGATTCGCAGAACAAAATTACAATTACCATTTAGAATATAGAAATCACGTGCTCCCAGAGCCTTCAGAAACTTATAAACTCAATTATTACATTTAAAATTGCTATACTACAGCGTAAAGTGTGAAAGAAGCCTATCATTGAAGGTTATATTTTTAAAAAGTGGTGGGTTGGTGGATGGGCGCGTGGGTCTCTTTGTAGCACACACATGTGCAACTGTGTCCCTAATGTTGGCACGCGGAACATCTCCTCGGAGGGACACAAGTCGGGCTAAATGTTCTTCAGTGACTTCTGGACATTTGTCAACTACACCGTGTAAGTCTAAAGACAGCATTTCGATATCTTGACACCGCAGTACCTAAAATATGGGATGTCATAACTTTTCAAGTAAAGAAACATAATTATATAATATTAAAATTTAACGTATTCTAATGATATAAAACTGTATTTTAATGAGTGACATAGGGAGTTTTTATTGTGCTATTAAAGGAGATAAGATAGATAGTATTTAGACGCCATATTAATTTTATTGAAACACGTTATTCACCAGGCGCACAATAAGTAAACACATTATTATTTAATGAAAATAAATAATATCACCTAATATTTTTTTTAAATCTCGTCCCTGCCCAAAAAGAGAATTTTTAAATTTAGAAATTTTAAAGTGAAAAACCTTACCTCAGCTAATGTGGAGATAACCTCAAAGGGCCAGTCCACATTGATGCCTTCTGCTGCGATGGCCTGTGCTTTGATCTTCTTAAAGAACGCGCGGATTTGGTTCGCCTCTTTCACAATTTTCGTCGCAGCCTGTTGAGCCTCTTCCACGGTCTTAAAGGTCACCTTCTTAGACAACATCGCCGTTATATACTTTCGATAAACCAAGTTCTGAGCTTCATTTATTACGTAGTCAAAATTTTTCTCTCTCAAATGGTTGTAATCCAGAAAATAATCTTGCAATGTTACGCATATAGTGTCTACTGGTATTGTTGTAGATAGCCACTTAGCGGTGAAGAGATCATTAAAGTGTTCCTCTAAATCTAAAAACGCTTCTTCGAGCAAGAATTTTGCTGCTTCATCCCGCAAATTCTGCAACAAATGTAACGTTTACATTCACTATTTAGATAATGTAACATGATGGTAATTTTACGATAAAAAAACCAATATTTAACAAAAAAAATAAGTAGAGTGACCAATTATTAATTCAAAACCATATTTTATTTGATGAGAGTTATTCGGTTAATAGACATCGCTATTTTCACAGATTTATATAAGTATACAAAAGAAAAAAATAAATATATTGCGAATAAAAACTCCTATTTGATATAAATATAAGATGATGTCACAAATAAGGGAGTAGGACGGCCGAACGAGTAATAAAAGTGCGAGCGGTTGGCACGCTAAGCGACCGAGTGAGGGGATAATCTCTCTAATCTCTCAGTTTAGCGATAACGTGCTTCAAAATAAATGAATTAAGAGAAAGATAGTTTTAAGTGCTTTTCTTTGTTTTGGTTATGATATTTTTCAGATTGTCTATGTGACTTCTAACTATATTAAATAAAAAAAAATGCCAGTCGATTTGCCATAAGGACCGATCAAACGTCAAAAAATGCTTTAGTTACTGTACATACCATTTAATTACATATACAAAAGATCAAGATCTATGAGGGGCTCGGTCGTTGAGGGAATTGTTCGATTGTTACCTGAAAGGTGGCCAGCATCTTATTGAATTTGTCTTCCGCGGCGGGATCATGCCTTCCGGGTGGCCAATGTCGGGCTTGCGTCTGTTGGGCGAGTCGAACCATTTGCTCGCTATTGTTGACGATAGTTATCATGTGATGCGTGAAGTACACAACGCGGGAACGGTCCGCAAAATGCGTATTCTGTAATAAGTTAAAAATGTAAGCCACATAGTGTCATGTATGTCTCAATAAAAACTTTTAGTCTGTATAGGCAAGGAGGTGATCATACTTCTGTGCCTGTGTTTCGCCGTCGATTTTGGCCTAAGACATGATGGCTTTCTCGTGATGGTTTAGTCAATAGTACGAGCGAGTATTTAACTCTTACATATACAGAAAAGTCCATTGGTGCACAGCCAAGGCCCTCAAGGATATAAATCGCAAAAAGTCAATCGCGTCGGTCCATATATAAATATGCTTAAAGATTTAAAGTCTTATAAACTCATATAGAAATCAACTAATTTGTCTTCATTATTGTCATGCAGGCATGCAAGACAAATATTTAACAAATTAAAGTAAGTTTTAATAATAACTTTAGAAATACCTGTTTTAATCTCACCTTAAATTGTATAACACCTTCCCTGTACATGTTACCGAAGCGAGTCACTTGATCAATACTCAGTAAGAGAGCCTTGAAAGTAATATCTTTAGTGATTGTCTCTGTTACCTAAAAAATCAAAAAACTACATCAAAATCGCCCAACAAGAGATATATTTACTAATAAGATGTCATTGTTGTCTAAAAAAATGAAATAGATTTTTTTTTATAAATAAAATGTCAAAGCGTTTTAAGTGTATTACATTACATTATTTCTTTGTTGACGCTCGCCATTGTGACTGGCAGAATGCGAACAAATATTGTATTTATTAATTACTACTTTGTTGCATTAATATCATAATAATTGAACATAATTAAATGAAAAGGAGGGCAACTGGCGGCCATATCGCTTTCGAGCGATCTCTTCCAGGCACTGTGAAAATGTATTCAATTAGATAAGGTAAGCAAGCACTGCAAAAATACATAATACATATAGTTTTGAAGACATAACAAAACAGGAACAAAAAAAATACTAAACTAGAAAGGATACATGAAAAATAAAAAGTACACATGGATCACGGTCATTTTAGATCAGTCTTACGTCCGTAAGTAGTTAGTACGAAAGTTAAAGATACGATGGGGACAGGTTATTATTGTAACTTACACCAAATAAACACATTAACACACAATATTTTATGTAATACTTGAACCAAGAAAATAAATTATTTCCAGAAATTAAACTTAAATCTAGTATTTAGTAGATGCAAATGATGGACGCATAAAAATACCAGTTATTTTTCCCGGTTTTAAGCGGTTCTCTTGTTAGGTTATTACTATCTATGTTATACTACTTGCAAATTGAATGTGTTTTCACTTAATTGCATATGAGCAATTATCGTTTCGTGTTTACGGTTTGCGATATTTTCGTAACTTAACTTTACCTTCGAAATTTTTTTTTTATTTTGAATTTCGTTTAAACTAATCTATGAGAGCCTTTACGGCCTGTATTTCAGTCTCATGTGCCTGATTTCTTTTTTATAGAACAGGGGGCAAACGGGCAGGAGGCTCACCTGATGTTAAGTGAAAACGACGCCCATGAACACTCAATGTCAGAGGGCTCGCGAGTGCGTTGCCGGCCTTTTAAGAATTGGTGCGCTCTATTCTTGAATGACCCTAAGTCGAATTGGTTCGGAAATACTTCAGTGGGCAGCTGGTTCCACAAAGTGGTGGTGCGCGGCAAAAACTGCCTAGAAAAACGCTCAGTTGTAGAACGGCGGACGTCAAGGTGATACGGGTGGAATTTCGTATTCTGCCTCGACGTCCGCCTGATACTCGTTGATAAATCTTAGGCATGTCGGTTTCCTCACGATGTTTTCGAATACACCAATTCAGGGTTAAAGTCACATGCAAAATCCAGTAGGCCAACTCACAAGCTGTATGAAACCAAAATTTAATGTGGGAACGTAGGTGTACCTGCAAGTTTTGATCAATCATTTGGAATATGATGACCGGCGCGTGTGTGTGGAAGGCGGATGTGTGGGGTTCCACTTCCGGGGAACGCTCGCCGCCCCACTCCGCGCGTTCCGCTTCGAAAGTCTTGTCCATCCACTCTCTGTAGTTCAACTCCATTTTCTATTATTAAGATTTAAAACAATAGACATTAGTATTCTAAATCGTATGTCAAACTTATATCTGTATTTTTCTTTGGGTGACATTTGACATTTTGGACCACCTAAATCCGACATTGTTAAGTGATATCTTGAATAGAAGTATACTTAGTAATCTTATTTCTCTCTAGATTGACTTATCAACTCCCATTTTTTTGGAAGGACGATTTTCGCACAGAGATTTCTAGATTATTTTTTTAGTCAATGTATTCTTTGCGAACATATTCTATCAATTTGTATATTTTATGCTATTTTCATCCATTCAAATAATATAAATAACATTCACGGGCACACACTAACATTGCTTTGATAGTTAAGGACAAATGAATATAAAAATATAATAAAATTTTTGAATAATTAAACAAAAGCATGAAAATACCTGAAGATAATCGTCTTCTAACTTCTGCATTATTTCCTTCGAGAGTAATGGCTTTAATGTTAATACATCAATATTTAACTCAGTACTTCCCATTAACTCTGACCCTGGGTATGTGTTTAAAATCCACGACAAAAGTGTGACATTTTCATTACCTTCCAAACCGTTCTGAACAACATCTTGTAACTACAAACAAATATTTAGTTTTTATTTTATAAAATTATAAAGAATATCGTTAGCTCATCTAATAAAGACCTTTCCCTTTTTATTGTGTAACAGACAGTAATAATTGTGTCAGGACAACTTTATAGTGACCCCGGGAATGGAAAAATGCAGTGGAGCTAACGCCCCAGCTTCCGCTTAGTACATAGTTAAGCTTAAAGTCCTAAGGGTTGAATTTTTAATTTCAATTGGACAGGAAATAAAGTTGGAGGAAACAGATGCCTGACCAACTTGTATATAAAATGAGTGTTATTGATACAGATCTTTGGCAATACACGTATAATTTGGCAAACAAAATAAAGAATCTACATACACTTGACGACAGACAATTATGATACATATCAACATATTTGTTAACTATATCATAGTGTGGAGGGAAGCAAGGCACACATAGAGTTTTTACGACCCGTAAATCTTCTAAAATTAACTGCCGGGTCAGTTCTAAGTACCGAATAAGCCATAATTTATTATCTTCTCTTTCATCCACACGTGTGCCTTCGATACGCTCATTAACCGCAGATTCTAAAACTTTAAAAGCCATATTTCGCCAGTTTTTTGGTCGGCCTGGTGGCATGAAACCGGATTGATCTTGCTGCTGAAAATTAAATTTGATTAAATAGAAAAAAGTTTTATTATAGGAATAATAAAGTAATTTATAAGGAACATACATATGTGACAAATAGTCCAAAGGACATACATATTGACAATGATGTAATTGAATACGTAGAACTGTACCTAGGTCACATGATTTCACCAACAAACAATATAGGTAAAGAGATTTCAAATGGAATACCTTTTGGGCTACAAAGGAAGTTATGAAACACAAAATATTACTAATACTGGCGTGTCACCACGCACTAGAGGCATAATCTTGACAAACAGGGTTACCCTAAGGGAAACCACGGCAATCATGCTACCGACTAGCTTGCAAAGGGAGGATCCAGAATTATGCCGGTTAGCCCGTACCCGCTCATAATTCCAACTGCAACTGTAAATCTGCCAGTTACAAAACGACTTCAAAGTCTGAATAGAATTAGTCTCAAAATAATAGTATATAATAATGATAGTGATGGTCCCTATCATTATAATATACTATTATTTTATTTACGGGCCACTGTCTCGTCAATAAACATCACTTTGTCCTTGGCGCGACCCACTGTCAGTGCTGAGACCGTCACGCAGTTTTGGAATGCAGTGGCTGACGACTATTGATAATTATTAGCGTGATTCTAATTAGACACAAAAAGTAGCTCTCTTTCCATTGAGAATTTCTAATAATATAACTTATGAAGATTTAATAATCGGCTCTTTCGAAATTTAGTACTAAGGTATATGTATAAACTCTATTAGCAACATTTTTTATTTATAAATTCCCATGAAACAAAAACCTTGGAGCAGTGAGGTTGCTCCGTGGTGTCAGCTAGAAAACCTGATATTCTGGAAAGCGCAAGGCTGGCTTAATTAGCGAGGACATAAGGGACAACGGACCAAATTGGCGTCTAAGTGCGGAAACTGATACATACATACAACTCAAAATGAGCATTTCAATAAAATCCAAATTATTCATGTGTCATGAGTTATGTGTGATGTCAAATGTGGGCACTAGCAGTATCCAAGATCAAAAAACGTATTACATGCCAAATTGCAATGGAACAAGGGCATGGTCAAAATAAGAGAAGCTTATAGATGGAGAAACCAAGAAAGTATACAAAAGAAAGGGACATCAGAACGACTCGACGACGAACGAGAATGGTATCCACATTATGGAAATCGAGTGGAAGAGGACAACCACATAAGCAATATGATGACATATCCCCAAAGATTTTTTGTTAATTATGGCAGCGCGGTTCGTCGCGCTCAAGGAAAGCAAATAAAGAAGAGTGTGCAGGGCCTTCCATTAGACAAGTGGATGAGGAGCTTTTGCATGAAATTATGAAAAATAATTTTCAAATAATTTTGAAATACTTGTCTCAAGTAATCATTCTGATTTCTAATGAACAAGTTCACAGAATTTTTCTGTAAATAAAATAAAATAAACTAAAATTAAAAACAATATATGAAACTAAAATTGATTTCCAATTTTTCATGATTCTTCAATTAATGTAAAATTGCTGTAGACCCAACTTTTCAATCCATTATTAATGTCTTTACGGTGTTAGTTATATTTATAAAATGCTACTGTTTATAATATACCAAAAAGTAAAAAACTTAAAAAGTCATAACACCAACCTGTAATGCCATTTGGTCCCTTTTTTCTTCTCTTTCAATAATTCTTAAAGCAGTAACTATTACTGTTGGTTCTTTTCTGACAGTATTTAATGTTCTAGCCAATATAAGTTTAATTTGTTTTTCCAGTAATTCTGACACTGCCTGTACATCATCAAAATATGCTTTCAACATGATTTTGTCATGAGAGGACTGGTTTGGTAAACGATGTAATTCATATAGTAAATCATCTCTAGAATTTTCCAAATCACTAAGGCACTGGAAATAATAAGCATTAATTAAAAATCTTGATAAATTTCTATTATAACTAGCCTATCAACTCTTGTATTTAATCAAAAATAAACAATGTTTTACCTGATGTGCATGAAGTAACTTTCCTTCTCCAATCCATTGTTTAGCTTTTGCAACACTTTCGGGAACTGTGAAAATATGTTTTAAGCTATCCATTGCAGTCACATACTGCGAGTGACGACAGTCTTCTTCCCGTACTGCTTGTAGTGATGCTACTAATGGTGGTACACCTTTCAGCAGGTCTTCCAATTCATCCATTCTACAATAATAATATGTTTTCTGATTGATTTATTACATGTTTAAATATTTGTCATTATGTTTTTATAAAACCCTTTACTTTGAACTAATCTGTTGCACATCATCCAGACATTCTTGCAGCTGTCGTAAACCTACACTTACTCCATCTAATTTGCCTTGAACTGCTGATTTTAGTTGAGCTTCAATTGATGCTTTTTTGTGTGTGATTCTTCTTTTGTATTGCTCCACCTTAAACATAAGGGATCTTATAAATATCTTTACATAATAATATTGACATTGGATTAATCTATGCTTATATGTTTACTTAAAAACAGCATTTTGTGTCACATACTAAAATTTTCATATTTTTTTACTTTGACGCATACTTTTTCTAACTGTCCCGGTCGTTGCATCATATTCGTCACCATTTTCTCTGCTGCTGCTTTTGCTTCTTCTTCAATTTCTTCCATTGTGCTCATAATTGTTTCTAAAATCAATTAGATACTTTTTAACTACTAGTAAAGAAAACATAATTATATTTGGAATGTAAATATGTTCTTACAAGCTTTTTCTCTAGGACAAAATTTAATTGTCTGTAATATATGGTAACCAGTTACGGTTTTAGATAACAACTATATTTTATAGTAAATACTGTAGAATCAAGAAATAAATTCTTGACTATTTTCAAATGTTTAGTTATAATTACTACATTAATATTAATATTATAATTATACTAAATTAAAATATTTTCAATTATTGGCTCTGTGATGATAGGTATCTTAGATTATATAGTAGAGATAAAGTAAACAAAGAATTAACCAACAGTAACCTCAGACTAGGCAACGACTTTGTGGTTATTACCATTACAATAAAACAGCTCATGGGTTCTAGTCAAGACGGCTTAACAGTAGTGTATGTAGACAGTCGAAAACTAAACTTGTATGAAAATGACAGCTAGTAGTTGGTACCAACTGTCGATTTCGACAAGCCGAAGTAACAAAAATTCGTCGATTAAGTTTAATTCGTGCAGCTGCATGATGCCTGTATTAGTTTTATAATATTCACCTTGAGTAATATTAACACCAAGCGTGTATTTTGTGGTAAAACTACTTTGCCGAAATCAATAAAATTTACATTAGAAAAATGTAGAAATATTTTAGAATGTCGTCGAAGTAAACCGGTTCTTTCGGTTAATCACTTCTTTAAGCATTACTACTTAAACAACATACACTTTTTGCTATTTCCTCAGCTTATCAATTAATTGACTTCAATTATTTTTTTTTAATTTTCATACATAAAGATGATTTCTTAATCTGATGTGCTTGAGTATGTCAACAATGCTTTTTTTGTGGCCATCCTAATAACGACCGCGATTTTGCGTCACATCCAAATCATCAGATTATTAGATGAGACGTTCTTAGGTTCACTTAACACCCCCTTAAAAACTCACGCACTCGAGTATGTTACATGGCGCAGTTTTTTTTTACATTTTCGAAAGTCTATAGCCGTTCCCGCATCGATGAAAAGGTTTTTTCCCTTAAATTGTTTTTTCTTATAATCTAAGCTTCGCAACTCAATAGGTCTCTATGACTCTCTGATTAATCCCCATTTAGCATCGTGGGCTTCCCTACTATAAAAGTTAGACATAGGTTCAGAATAATATTTGTAGAACTTATAGTTTTACATAAAAGAGAAAAAAGTTATAAAACTATTAATTTTTTTCTCCGATCAAAATTTTCCTAGTTCGGAATATATTTTATTTTCAAGTATGAACAAAAATATTAAAATATCTAATGTAGTAGAAAAATAAAAAAGTTTGTATTTTTTTTATTTGCTAGTTCTTTTTAAATTTTGAATGTAAGAGACAGTGTTTTATTGTGTTTAAAATGCGACTACATTTTTTAAGTTTAAATATTATATTATTTTTTATTCCTTGTTAAATGTACCTGGTTAATTTTAACTCATGAATTTATACGGGTATGAAATGTTTTGCAAATCCTACGATGTGGCATTATGACTAAAACAGAACTATTATATACTATATATAACTATTACATCACTATAATCGCTCTTTTCATGGCGACGAACAATGAAGACTCCTTATTTATTTTCCTCTTTCAAATTCTTATCCAAATTCCTCGTTAACGCGACCCTTGGATACAGAAAAAAAAAATAATTACTTATTCTCGAGACAAAATTGAATTGATACATTCGTTTGGTACATGTTGCAACCTCCATGGAGAGTTGTGGGCAGTCCGGGGCAAAATATCACCCGTATTTCTTTTTCGCACCCTGCTGATACAGGCTGTTACGGGGTTGTTCGTGTAGCTGCAGCGCACGAGGAGACATCGGTAGTGGGTTACGCCTGTCGAAAAATTATGGTCCAGTTCCTTCAGTAGCCAGGGGGTTTAGCCAAGGTGCCTTAACAGTAGTGTATGCAGAAAGTCGAAAATTGTATGAAAATTTGTCCATACGAACCGTCATTTTCATACCATTAAGTTTTCTACATACACACACACACAAGGCATCTTGTCTAAATACCAAGTGTTCTGTACTTAATTTTGTAGTCTATGGTGATTGTTTATTTAAATTGATCGTCACCAGGCCATAAAATTAAAAAAAAAATATTGATTATAAAATATAAATAATAATATTATGTACATTTGAGTACGCACTACGCATTATTTTATAAACTGTAAATTCTTCATAAATATATAATAGAATAATTACTTGCATTTGCACAGGATTAGCTGTACATGCTATTGTTTAAAATAAATCCACTCTAAGTTAATATATACATTATACTGTTTTAAGTTGGTCAAAACTCAAAAGTATCATTTGTAGTCATATTATGTCATGGAAACTTCTTTAGAAGACAAATTGCTTGAAGACATAATAAAAAGTGATAAAAATGCTATTATGGAACATATTTCTAGGGGGGCAAATCCAAATAAAATAACTAGCCATGGAAAAACGTGTTTGGGAGAAGCATCAAAATTGGGTAACATGGATATTGTACAAATATTACTTGATTCATATAAAGAAATTAAAGGGTCAAACAAAGGAATCATTTTTAAGAAATGTAATAGGTCGCATAAGAGGAAATTGAAAAATTTTGGACCTCATGATGGAAGTGTTAGTAAATGTAAAAATAGAAATGAAGAAGTTTATCAATGTCATAAGAAACCTATAAATGGCAAGGAAATTAAAAATAATGAAAAAAAAAATCAGGATATCTTGGTATCTTTGAATAGTGATGGTTCTAGTAGTGACGAAAGTAAAGCAGGAAACACAAAAACTCAGGCAACCTGTGTTGCTGCAACTCTTCATGTTGATCTTGAATGGGATGAGGATATAGGTACAGCTGCACCTATAACACATGAAGATGAAACTTGGTCATCAATTTACAGGTGGTATGCTGCTATATTAGAAAAAACAGGTGCTGCATTAGCTTCAGCATCAAAGGTTACTAATGGAATTAATCAACAAGATGCATATATGAGAACAGCCTTACATTATGCAACAGAGCAAGGACATACTGAAATAGTAAAGTTATTACTAGATTCTGGCATTAAATTAGATGTATCTGCGGGTGATGGTCTTACTGCATTGCATATAGCTGTTATAAGAAACAATATTGAAATAGTTAATATGCTGTTGTCAGCTGGAAGTCACATAAACTATAAAACTCATGAAAAAATGACAGCGTTGCATTTTGCAGCTTCTAGGGGATTTTTAGAATTAGTAAAAATATTAGTCTCTAAAGGAGCACATTTAGAAGCTAGAGATACCAATGAAAGAACTGCATTATACTTGGCAACTGGAAGAGGCCACATTGATGTGATAAAATATTTAATATCTTCTGGAGCCAATGTTAATGGTGAAGAAATCCTTGGGTATACTCCACTATGTGAAGCTGTTTGGCAAAAGTATACTCAAGTAGTAGAAGTTTTGTTAGCTTCTGGTGCTCGAGTTACTCATTCACATAAACTTTTACACAATGCCGTAATGCAAGGTCAAAAGGATATAGTCAGAATGCTTATTAATCAGGGAGGAGGTATAAATTTGTGTGATGACGCAGGGGACACTGCTTTATTATTAGCTGTTAGATTATCACACATTGAAATACTCAAAGAACTATTACATAAGAAAGCCAATGTAAATATTTGTAGTAATATAACAGGTTCTAATGCTTTACATATAGCAGTTGAAAGTTTTAAAGATCTAAACCAGTTTGAACAATTGCTTTTACTATTACTGGAGAGTAAAATAGACATAAATGCAACAGCTTTAACTGGTGACACAGCTCTAAATAGAGCACTATTATTACAAAAGGATCATGCAGCAATATTACTCATTCGCCATGGAGCTGATGTAAATAAAATTGATTTTCTACCATGTGGGTTAGACAACCTATCAATGGTTAAACGAAGAACAACAAATCATTTAGCAAGACTATTACTAAAAGCAGGTCATTACAGGCCTCAACTTGAACAGTGTTGTGTTTTACCAAAAAAAGATACAACTGCATATTGGTTGCACCAGATATGTAAACAACCTTTTAGTCTATTAGATATTTGTAGAATTCAAATCAGATTACTTTGTAGACAAAAACCACTACATCAATGTATACCTTCATTACCAATCCCAATAAGCCTACAAAGATTCTTAATGTTTGAAGATGAAATTTAATGAATCATTTTACTTTTATAATTTACCATCAGGTATCTTATTTATTATTTAAAGTAGTATGTATTACTTAGTATAAATATATTATAAATCCAAAATATAACTTATTGTAGTACAATAACTATTGACATAGAAATTATTTGTTTTAAGGCATAGAATGTGTTATTATGTTTATATTAATTTTAATGACAGAAATGTTATGGACAACACAATTACTAGTGGGGTCCTATAGTATATTCACAATAAGTTTTTATGAATACATTGTACAAACTATATAAAAATCATAGTGCACGGTATAAGTACCTTGATAAAAATACAATATACCTTTAAAATTGGTTTTTATTATAATTAATTATAAATAAAATTAATAAATAGGCATTTTTGTACTCGAAGTAGCCATGGCGCGATTCTTATAAAAATATTCTTTTGTAATGTTATTACTGAATTTTCATGTAACTTCAGAATTTGAATTTAATTGAAATCAGATCGTTCTTTGAGAGCTTAGACGAATATACAATTACTAAGGATAACCACACGGATCAAATTCTTACGATGTGTTAGTACTTCGTACACGTTCCTGATTTTGTAACTAAATTATTAATTTGAAATTCCCTTTAAAAAACCCCTAATATTTTTTCCGCATTAAGATCCAATGCATTTTAGACATACGGGAGTCAAACCTATAACCCAAATAAGTCATACAAATTAAAAAAAAAATATTAATGTAGGTTAGGCGGCGTCCATGCGTCGGGTTGTCTCTCTCCCTAAAATATGGCGAGGGGGCCGATGGCTGGCCATGCGTCTTACTCGTGAACGGGTGCTACTAGGGGTGACTGGTCGTACTTGAATTCGTGTATGATATTAGTTGTTTATACTACGTATTTGCGTGTTGTTTCACGAGTATGTAAGTGCGTGCTCCTATTTCACCATGCCTCCTGTTGGTAGAAGACAAATCTTTGTTTTTATTTACATATTAATTTTATTATTCTTCATTACTCAAGATGTCATAATATGAAACATGGTGTAATGGTTGCAGCTCCTTACAAACGTTGTGTAAAAGAAAAAACAGTTCTTCTCTTCCGTTCTACGCCCTTGATTTGAGAACTGGCAGTAAATATAAAATTAGAAGCATTTAATGTATATTTCTTTTTTTTACGCTCATAAGTGTACATTATGTTACCTATATGAATAAATGATTTTTGAATTTATAATTATGGATGCTACTTGAAATAAGACAAAACCTTTCATGAATATAAGGTTTTAATAAGCTAAAATTAACAGTAAAATTTGCTTTGGCTACATTAGATACATTGACAAAGTCACTAGCAAAAACATATTGACAATGTCATCATTTTATGGTTGATAGTTTCAAGCAAGAAGTTTACATCATTCTCCCGCACTATTTAATTATAACTGCCGTAGTGGCGTTCTCGTCGTGGTACTCAAAATCTATTTTAAAATATAATCTTTTAGAAATTCTGGTGTTTTACGGACGCGCCCAGATCTACGAAGTGTTGGCTCCAGCGGTGGCGATGAAGGTAGTTCGATATCTATCTCTCTGCTATTATCAAGTACTGTCTCATAAGATGAAGGAATCTCCAAGTTTTGTTCTTCTGTTTCTGGAAGAGGTTCCGTCTCCAAGTTTTGGTCTTCTGTTTCAGGAAGTGGTTCTGCGACGTTATGATAATCAGTAGTGTGTTCATTATCTATTCGCAGATCTACCCCTTCTGAACCCAGTGGTGCTAGATGACGGTTCGACACCGTTGTTTCTCGGCCATCTGGGAACCGAATTTATGAAAAATCAGGATTGCTATGTATCAATTCAACCTCTTCTACTAATGGCTGATATTTATTTGTACGATTAAATTTCTTCATCAAGACTTGTCCAGAATTTGTAAGCCACGATGGAACAGAAATGCCGTTAGTAGATCTTCGTGGGTGTCTAAACATTCTTTCATGTGGAGTGCAATTTATGGATGTACAAAGTAATGATCGAATTGAATGTAAGGCTTGTGGTAATACTTGTTCCCAATT
The DNA here is from genome assembly GCA_028984075.1 of Pieris mannii. NCBI lineage: Eukaryota > Metazoa > Arthropoda > Insecta > Lepidoptera > Pieridae > Pieris > Pieris mannii. Next base: position 5,173,938 of record CM054784.1, read on the forward strand.
TTCTACCGAAAGATTCTTCGTTTTCAGTGCTAAAATAATCGTTCTCCAAAGAGTAGAATTCAATTTTTCTACTTGACCGTTACCTTGAGGGTTATAAGCTGTAGTTCTACTAGTGGCAATACCTCGCACATGTAAAAATTCTTGTACTTCAGCAGAAAGAAATGCTGTTCCGCGATCTGAGTGAACGTAAGAAGGCATGCCGAATATCATAAACAAGTTGTTAAGGTGTTTAATCACTGTTTTCGAGCTTACATCTGAGCATGGGAAAGCAAACGGGAAACGTGAAAATTCGTCAATCATTGTAAGTATGAATTTGTTATTATTGTTTGTTGGGACTGGACCTTTAAAATCTATGCTAAGGCGTTCAAAATCAGCCGTTGCTTTAACAAGTTTCTTCTGGTCATCAGAGGCATTTCGGTAGAATCTAGGTTTTACTTCAGAGCAGGTTCGACAAGATTTTGTCATTGTTCTGATTTCTTCAATGGAATAGGGAAGATTTTTAGAGCGAACCCAGTGAAACATTCTCGTTACCCCTGGATGACAAAGGGCCTCATGCAGCGAGAAAAGTTTTGCAGTATGTGTTTCTACCATGGCACAAACTCGAGATAGTGCATCAGCAGTATAGTTCTCTTTCCCTGGTCTGTATATAATATCGTATTTAAAAACAGCAAGATCCAGTCGCCATCTCTGAATCTTTTCATTCTTTATTTTACTTGAATGCTTCATATTAAACATAAAAGAAACCGAACGTTGGTCAGTTACCAACTTAAAGTGTCTACCAATAAGGAAATGTCTCCATTTCTTCAATGATTCCACAATTGCGTACGCTTCTTTTTCAATGGCGGAATGGTTTTGTTCGCTTGAATTTAAAGTTCTTGAGAAAAACGCCACTGGTCTGGAATTTTGGGTAAGTACTGCTGCAATGGAATGATTGGAAGCGTCGGTTTCGACTGTAAAAGGTATATTTTCATCAATTACATGGATAGAGGACTTTGCGATATCATTTTTCAGACCTTCAAAACATGTAATTAACTCGCTTGTGAGCGGAAAAGTTGACGTATTAGCAAGTGAGTGGATCCGTTCAGAAAAGTTTGGAATCCACTTAGAATAATGTGCGAACATGCCGAGTGTCCTTCTTAAGGTCGGTAAATCGTTCGGTGGAGATAAATTATTCAGTGGCTTGAGTCGTTCACTGTCAGGTTTAATTATGTGATTATGAATAGTATAGCCTAGAATGTTAATTGACTCTTGAGAAAATTTGCATTTTTGTATATTCAGTGTTAAGCCGTATTTCTTTGCGGCATTCATAAAACTTTCTAAGTTAAGATCGTGTTCTTCAAGAGTACGGCCAGAAATGGTTATATCATCAAGATACGCATAAGTGTTTTGAAGCTTTTCTTTTCTTATAATCCAATCGATTGTTCGTTGGAAGCTCGAAACACCATTTGTTACTCCAAAAAGAATACGCCTAAATTGGTACAAATTTCCCAGTGCTTCAAAAGCGGTAAATTTCCTTTCTTCGGGTAGTATAGGTACTTGATGGTACGCGCTTTTCAAGTTTATTAGGCTGAAAAATGTATTCTTTGCCACTTTCGAAACTAAGTCCTCAATGTTTGGTAAAGGATACGCGTCGAGTTCTGTGTAACGATTAATTGTCTGAGAGTAATCAATCACAAGGCGTCTTTTATGAGTTTCGCTTTTTGTTATTAGTACTTGAGCCCTCCACGGTGATTTACTTTCTTCAATCACGCCCTCTGCTATAAGTTTTCTGATCTCCTCTGTAATAAATTCATTATCCTCTTTGCTATGCCTTCGAGACTTAATAGCAATAGGTTTGCAGTTAGGCGATACATTTGCAAAAAGCGGTACAGCTGGTACTGATGCTTCAGCTACGTTACAAACTTGTAGTGGATGTTTTGGCCCACCGAAAGAGAACTCTAGTGATGAATGTTCTTCGAGGACATCATGACCGATAATTATGTCAGCACAAAGATTTTTCACGATAAGAAGATTTACATCATATTTATGATTTCCGATATTCAGGGTTTGTAAAGTTTGCCCTTCTACTTGTGAAGTAAAATTTAGAGAGGCCATAGAAATAGTCTGACTGCAGGGTTTTCTTTTAAACTCGCATAGTCTCGCAAAGCTGTCATTAATAAAACTGATGGAGCTGCCTGTGTCGAGAAGTGCTTCTGCTCTTATTCCTCGAATATAAGCGGGTACAGTAGCTTTACGTAATGAAAAAGGTGACGCTGCTGTGATACAAGCGGAAAATTTTTCACTACCTACTACCACAGAGTTTGTAGGTTTAGAAGAGCTTCTGCAAACATTGGCAAAGTGACCCTTCTTGTTGCAGAGCTGGCAAGTCCTTTCAAATGCGGGGCAGTTCTTACGAGGATGTATCTGTCCGCCACAAAAGAAACATTTTCGTCGTCGAGAGTTATTTACAGATGAGCAGATTTCGTCGTGCACAATTTGTGGTTTCGGAAAGACTAAAGTTGGATCTCTTGGGGCAACAGCATTTAACGACACAGTATTGAAGCTTTACGAGTTGATCTCTGCAGTTTCTAGAGAGAGAGCTTGATTGTACGCTTGATCAAGTGTTAGCGTTAAGTTTTCTAATAGCCTTTGTCTGATTTTGTGCGATGATATACCGGATATGAAAGCATCACGCACGCTATCATTTTTGTTCGTTTCTGCATCAACAGCCGCAAAGTCACAATCTTTAGAAAGAAGTTTCAAAGCTTGTAAGTATGTGTCAATATTTTCTTCAGGTCTTTGCTTCCTTGTTGCTAATAATATATGTCTAGCAAAAATCAGATTTTTCGGTTTTACGTACAGTTTTTGGAGTATTGTTATTGCATCTTCGTAGTTTGTGGCTTCGCTTATATATGTGTAGATATTTGGCGATATATGATTTATCAAAAGCTGAAATTTTATGATGTCCCATTTTTCTGGCGGAAGAACCGACTGTGCATCTGTTTCTGGAGCGGTCGGTTTCTGCACGGAAATGAAGTTTTCGAAAGTGTTACGCCAGTGTATCCAAGCCCTCGTACTAGACCCGTCTGACGGGTCGATATCAAACCTTTCAGGGCGAAGATATTTATCCATGTTGTTTTTTTTTTAATTTAGCTTATTAAATTGAAATAAGACAAAACCTTTCATGAATATAAGGTTTTAATAAGCTAAAATTAACAGTAAAATTTGCTTTGGCTACATTAGATACATTGACAAAGTCACTAGCAAAAACATATTGACAATGTCATCATTTTATGGTTGATAGTTTCAAGCAAGAAGTTTACATCACTACTATCATTTTTAAAGATTTATTTATTTTTCAGCACATACAAAATATTCTCATAAATGTATTGACTTCTCAAAGTCAAAATGTGTAATTCCTTAAACTTCCTTCGGACTGACTCCCGTGGGGACAACCCACAGATCGCTCTTATTGCCCGCTTTTGCACTACAAATATCGAATCGTCAGCGGCATTTCCCCACAAAATAACACCATATGACATGATAGGTATCTACTATAAAAATAGCTGAAATAAACGAGCTTTGCTCTATTCTCATCAGTAAGATCGTGTATCTTTTTCACTGCGAACGCTGCAGAACTTAGCCTATTCGAAAGACATATAATATATGTCTCGGCCCCACTGAACTTTACTACATCTAAAATAATTCCGAAGAACACCGCATTATCAACAAAGTCTATTTCCTCGTCTTTAATTATTATTTAAAATATATTTTTTGTAAATTATTATTTATATTATTATAATATTTAATTTTTAAAAATAAGAATTTCATTAATTGTAATAGAATTATTACTGTCATTGTTATCGTTATTATATAATTTTGTTATTCATTGCTTCGGATCTCTTCGAATCAACCGTGGTAGTGACAAGAAAAAGATGGTGCCTAACGGAAAAGGTGATGCGTAACCGAAACACGTGACACGTACACGAAAAATGTGACGGTATTTTTTTTCCAACGCCGATAAAGAAGTTTCACTTCAATAATAATCAGTATGATTTTTATTAATAAAATAGTAATTTTTAACTTAATAGAATATGTTTAGTTTTCAATTATCATCTTATTGAAATAAAATAAATATATAGATGATTCTAATTACCCCTTCCGAATGGTAGTTTCCTGTGGAGAAGAATGGGCAAGAAACTCCACCCTTACTCTTTTGAAATAGAATTAACGATATATTTTAATAAATTAGTTAAATAATTATAATTGAAGATAATATACACCTAGAATAAAACTACTATACAGATAGACTTCTTCTTATCCGGTACACTCTTGACAGAGCGGTGATCGCTATGTAGTAGTGGTAATAGAAGGGGCAGATGAAATGCGCTTCACGACGTTTCAGTGATCCTCCTACGGCAGACTTGATCTGATCAGTCTAACGCGTAGGTGACCTGCCGCGTGGTCTAGTGCCTTCCACCTTCCCCTAGACGACAAGGCGTTCTATGGACTGATCACCATGCCGAGATACGAGTCCGAAGAATGTAAGGATGCGAGATTGTACTGAAAACAGATTTAAGTCACTTGAGGCGAATTATTTCCGAAAAGGTGAACAATCATCACCTTGGTTTTGCTACGATTTATCTTGAGTCCTAACTCATGGCTCACTAGTTCCATCTTTAACAGAAGCTCTTCCCAGTATTGCGAACTGGATGCAAACAAAATCTTATCAGCGATCGCGTAACGCAAGTTCGCAATCCTGTATCCACCAATTGTTACACCGTCTGTCCAGTCCTCCAAAGTGATGCGCATTATTAGCCCTGTGTAAACGTTGAATAAGAGCGATGATATTATGCACCCCTGGTGTACTCCGGCACTAGGATGGAAATAACCTGATAGAACATCATCTGTGCGAACTGAAGCTGTACCTTCTTCAGAGAGCCGTCTTTAAAGGCGTACAAGATGTTTTGATGTACCCATATCTAGCAGGGTCTTCCACAACACCGGCCATCTCACTGAGTCAAATGCTTTTGAGAAATCAACAAAGAAAAGGAATATGGGCTTGTTAAATTCTCTTGACTTCTCTATGATCTGGCGTAAAATGAGAATTTGTTCCCGAGTGCCTTTCCCCCTGACAAAACCGGCTTGTTCCGGAGCGATCTCCTTAGAGAGATCGGTTTTCAGGCGCGAGTTGAGGATATGTAGCAATATTTTGCTACCGTGTGGTATTAGAGCAATGAAGCGGTAATTGTTACATTTCCTCGTTGAGCCATTCTTGTGCAGGGGTGTATATATGGTGTGTGTCCAGTCCGAAGGCCAAACTCCTATCTGCCATACCTTATTGCAGATGAGATGAAAGATCTGGTCTCGACGTTCTCCTAAGGCTTTAATTGTCTCTATAGGAATTGCATCTCTACCAGTTGCCTTTTTGCTCTTCAAGTGTTTTATGGCAGCTCTTACATCGGACAGAAGGATGTCTGGTTCCAAATTCTCTGGCTCTGGTTCTGTGCTTATAGATAGTTGTGACTGCGGATCCAGGAACAATGACTGACAATAGCTCCTTCACGTTTCAGAGATTTGTTCGAGTTCTGTTACCACTTCATTTTTGTCGTTCTCCAAAGCCTAGGTTTTAGGTACAGTTTTAGTAATTAGACGAATTTTGTGGTAAAGATCTCTAGACTCGTGTGAGCATTAAGAATGGAGGTGTGGCAACGTGATCTTATCAGTATGTAGTCAATCTGATTTTAGGTTCTACCTCCAGGTGCCGTCCAGTGAACAGTTTACGGGGATGGTGTTGGAATAGACTATTCACCACTATCACCACAACAATCTTTCACCTGTTTCGTTACGTACACCAAGTCCGAAGTGTCCCACACATTTGCGGTACTGGGCAGAGTTTGTGCCAATTTTTGAGTTATAATCACCCATTATTATAAGTAACTCTCTATTGGGGATTTTGGTAATTGTTGCTTGTAAATCTTGGTGAAAACTCTCCAGTACGAGGGGCAAAGCTTCACTGGTAGAAGCATATGCATGTATTAGATTGAAGTTTACAGATGAGGCTTTGAGCTTTATAGATATAATGCGGTCACTAACTGCCTCATACCCTATCACACTGTTATTCTGATGCAAAGGAATAAGAATCGCTACTCCGTTTTGGCTACTGTCATCGCGACTGGAAAAGTAAACAGCGTGGGCGTCGGTGAAGAAGTGCCCATTTTTTCTCCAGTGCGTTTCTGTTAGACCGCAAATGGATAAACCACATCTAGTGACTTCCCTTTCCATCGTTAAGTTTACCGGTTTTTAGCAACCCGCAAACATTCCACGTCGGCATCTTCTGGATTTTTCGCAACTTGATGGAGTTTCCAGTAGCATTATCTCCACGTGGAGCCTGGTCTCTAACTCCAACATGGCTGGCGGTTAGGCGGTTGGCATGGCAATCGTGATTCTATTGTGTACACTTCCATAGCGATTGTCTCGGGAGATTAGCTGCAGTGGTTTTCCGTCGCCTTCTGTACCAGTTCTTTTAGGAGTTATTTGAACATTGAAATTTGAATTCTTTAAGGGGTTATTTTTAGGGATTATTGTTACATTAAAGAGTAGAAAAAAACAGTAAAACAGTGGATGAGAAAAAAAAAACAGTTTATAGTATTAAAATACAAAAATATATAAAATTAGATCATCAGATCAGCAACTAATTCTTTTGTCAAGGCTCTATGAGTATCCTATGGAGCAGGGCTAGGACCAGCATGTTTTCATGAATGACCGCTATAATTTTTTCGGTGTGATCGTGAAGAACTGAGAGCTTGGAAATTCCGTGATTTGCTCTATTGTAAAAGTTAGGTTAGGTTACTCTTGTTGCCTAGGAACATTTAGGAAACTTTTTAAACGTTTCGTTCAGTCAACTGTCTGACGAAACTTTAGCGACTTGATTGAATATCGATCTTGAATTAACTGTCTAGAGATTCCATTTACTCTCAGATTTAACCACATTACTGCGACATATATATCGTTGTAGTTAAGGGGCTTAACTTAAGAGGGCGTAACTTTAAATATTTATCGAGAGTTGTCAGTGGCTTCTATTCTCGAGTATATTATAGTTTAATTAAAATACAGAATGTAGATGTACTACGATAGTATTGTCTATCTTGTCACATTAAAGCCGGCTTGTTTATCCACTTAGTATTATTAAACTGTATTCCAAACTAAGTAAACATTTGGCCACAACATCTTACCTGCCAGTTAGTGTTTAAAAAAGCATTAAATAATGTAAAAATCTAACAATGAGCTTGCTTTTAGAATACAAACATTTTTTTCCTATTGATAGCATTCAGAAGGTGTGTGAACTATTTGAAGAACAGTTGCGTTCAGAGAAGGAACCAGATTTGTCCCTTTTCTCAATTGTGATTGGAGCAGTAGAAAATAATCTTACTAATATCAAAGCAAGCGATAAAGATGTTAATCTAGGTAACAATAAATTCAAAATGAAGTTTCCCTCATTAACATGGGATGAAGTAAAGGCTCTATACGAACGATTTACTACTTTGATGAAATGTGGCGTGGATGCAAAATTGCTAGGCGGCGAATATTCAACACGAGAATTAGTAAAACGAGTTGCAGATGTCGTTTGGAACTCGTTAACACGTAGTTACTATAAAGATAGAGCACACCTTCAGTCAATATATAGTTTTTTGACAGGAAATAAGTTGGATTGTTTTGGTGTTGCATTTGCAGTTACAGCTGCCTGTCAAGTATTAGGTAAAAATGATGTTCACCTTGCTCTCTCTGAAGATCATGCATGGGTGGTCTTTGGGAAAGGTGGGAAAGAAACAGCTGAGGTATAATTTTATAGTACAAACTTCCCTCTAGTAAATCCTTTTATATTTATATAAAACAATTGTATATGTTTGCAAATTAGCTAAGCTGCAGTGCCATTTAAAAAAATAAATATTGTTTACACTTTATGAGATAGAAACATTAAATAAAGTTTGAGTTCAACTTAGAATGTTTAGGTTGAAGTAATTAATTATTATTTGCTTATAGGTAACTTGGCATGGTAAAGGTAATGAAGATAAAAGAGGAAGATCTGTAGGAGATGGTGTTCTTGCACATTCTTGGCTGTATGTGGCTGGCAAACCAGTAATATGTACTAGAGTTATGGAACTTGCAGCTTTAGTCTCATCTGTCAACCCCACTTTAACTCCGACCATTGATGTCCATGAAGTTTCTCTAATGCAGTATAAACTTCTATGGCTACTGTATGATAAAGGTATATTTTTATTAGGAATTATGAAAAAATTAATAATATAAAAGTGGAAATTTACTTATCACATGCAATGTCTTATTTTAGTGAAGCATAATACCCTAGATATGTCTACAAAGAGATGCACACAGATGTAGATACATTTTACCAAAATATTAACAGCATTTTGTCAGCTGATCTAAAGATATGTTTTCAAAAAATTCCAGGTCATCTGGACACATACCCTATGGCTTTGGGGAATCTTGCTGACTTAGAAGAGCATATGTTATCAAATTATCCTGATGAATCTAAGCAATGCATATTCAAAGAACCCATAGATACAAAACCAAATACCCCAAAACCTGACTCTACAGCTCTCTATCTACAAGCAATCCGTTCATCTAGAAGTCACTATGATGATCGTCATGTTTATCCATATACATTTCAAGGTGGTTACTACCACCGCCATAAGATGTACAAAGAAGCTTTTCATGCTTGGGCCTGTGCAGGAGATGTTATCAGACAGTTTGTATTATTATTAGTTGCTTTCATTTTTTTAATAATAATTCAATCCAACTTAAAAGGGTAATCATTTATAAAAGTTTCAACAAGCTCAATATTATACTTTAAATTATACCTTCCTATTTCTGTAGTGTTGGTAATATAATCAAGTAAGGAAGTTATAAATATAGTAAGATTAAATTTTTTTTTTAGTTACAATTATTCCCGTGATGATGAAGAAATTTATAAAGAATTTGCAGAAATAGCAAATGAGTTAATACCACAGTTAATGAAGGCTGAAAGTTCTGGGCATTCTGCGAGGTCAATCTTAAAGGATCCTGAGTGTTTTGCATCTTTATTGAGGTAAAGTTGAAAACTGCTTAGTTATGTTCTTCAATGAAGTTACTAAATAAGGTTTTTAATAATAACAGATTTGATTAAAAACCACATTTTAACCACAGATTTTATGATGGCATCTGTAAATGGGAGGAAGGCAGCCAGACACCAATTCTTCATATTGGTTGGGCTAAACCTCTTGTAAGCACCATATCAAAATTTGATTCCGAGGTGAGGGCTCAAGTCAACATAGTTTGCAATACTGATAACAACCATATTGGTGAGGATGTACCTACACAAAGTGAAAATAATTCAACTGGAAGCAATGATAGTTGGAATGATGCTTCAAACGTAGAAATGACGGTTCGAGAACAATTGACGGCAGCAGTTAACAGCAGGCCTCGGGTGACACTTTATAGTCACAAAATGGCTGCTCTAAAGCCCTTGTTGCTTGCAGAGCGATTAAACACTCACGCTTTGCAATTGCAATTGACTGCTCAAAGCCAACTTCAACGGCCCCAAACACAACGGCGTGATGATGAAGAACAGAATAGTGGTTCAGCGGGACGAGCTAAACGAGCTCGTCGGGAGCGATAAATTATTTGTTCAATGGCCTAGGCCCTAGGGAGCGGCAATATAATTTCTATGTCGAGTCTAATCCTAGAATTGATCATTAAATGTTTGATTATTAATTGATCTGGACATACCATTTAATATGGTTGGCTATATTTCATGTATTGATGAATTCTATGATCAGCCTGTGACATCACAATACAAATAATGTATACATACATGAGTATGTCTTGTAATTATATATATTTAAAAAAATTGGTATTCTTGCTTAGATTTACCTACAGCTGGTGGTTTAGTTTAGTAAAACTATATAAATGAAAAGTAAATTAAGTTTTTGGTTCCCCCTAGCTGAAAGTATGTGAATAGAAAATTCTTGAATCAATTGTATTTTAAACAGATGCATTTTATTTTTTATTAGATACTATGTAATTATAAGCTAAGATACTCTAAGTACAAAATAGCCTGCATTTAACTAAAATGTAAGTGTTGTGAGATTTTTGTTAAATTGTAGATGTTATTTAGGTTTCTGGTATAGAGTCAAACTCTTATCAATTTAAATTTCCTTATTAGAGTATAACTTATTTAAATTGATGTGCAAATTTAACTCTACGTAGTGGATGTCTGTTTACATAATGTTTAAAGAAATGTCTTTAATGAAGCTTTGAGTAAATTTTCTTATGTTGGAATTTTAAATTTAACTGAGTTTTAAAGAGGCTTAAGAGAAAATGATCTTATATTTTTATTGTTGTAAATATAACATAATTTATATGAAAACATTTTTATTTTTATTCAATGCTAATAAATAATTTCTTTGTTTAGTTTGATAATGCTTACCCAGCGAATTTTTTGTCACTAATGGCGAAATATTAGCATTTAATTCCCAGTATTTTGTTTAGAGTGGCCTAAGGACCTACCTACAAGTGCTTCTTAAGTATTCTAACTAAGAGCTATCTCTGTTTTAAGTTGTTACCTAGCTCCGTCCCTATTTCGTTAAGACCTCAAATAACTCAAAGTTAATTATTGTATTCTGATATCTGTACGATTCTAAATGCGTAACTTACACAAGTAAAAAATAGTGAAATATATGTACGTGTTCGTTAATATCCACGCTCATAGTGTTCGCTAATTTTAATTTGCGTTATCACTACCCCACGTGAAATTAAAAGTTATTTTGAGACATAAAAATAAAAAAAGGCTTTGTTATTTTTTCAAACACATGCTGTTGCAGTGGAACACATTCCATAACACATTGTTTATTTTAAGGTTTTTTTTACGTTTTATTTATAATTATAATTAATAATCTTTATTTCTTCTCTCACATATACATACAAGGTTATTATGATTAAACTAAGATGATAACATTTGTATGTTTTATTATGAGAGACTGGTTTATGTATGATATTTATGAGAATTTGCTAGAATTATATTGTTTAAGGTTTTACAATTATAACTGTTAGTTCAAACTCTGAAAATGTATTGATTAATGAAAACGATTTTCATATAATATAATATTTTTATAGTTTTCAGATATTTGTTACTGCATTGTAGGATATAGGTAGTAGGTAGTATCTCCATTGGTATAATTGTATTGCCAGTTGATTAATATAGGTAAAACAAAACCTCTAAAATTAAAATTAATTAGTAAACACTATCTATCGGCCTTATTATTATATATAAGTTCGGTTAAAAACATTACAAAAAAAAATAATTTTAAAAAGAAATAATATCACGCCTATGATTACTAACAAGATACTAACTTCTCACTTATATAATAAGGCCGTTTATTTTTGATCCCAAAAGTTTTATACACAAACCTTGAACACTGATATCATCAGTAAAAATATAGAAGTTTGGTTAAATAATGGCAACTTTGTAAATTCTTAGAGTGTATAGCAATACAAAGTAATAAAATTAATAAAACTTTTTTTGTTTTACTCTTGGCTATATGAAATTAAAAATTATCAATCGATTATAATCTTTGATTTACAAAACGATTATATGTGAGTAAAGTTCGGTGTCGGTTGTTGTTCAAATAAATGAAACACATGACAAATCAAACGACGGTCACTTGGAGGGAAAGGCTAAGTTAGCCTCCAAAAAGTGGTATGGTCAGCATGGCAAGACGGTAATTGTCTCCGGAGCACTGCTTGCAACTGGAGAACATGGAGTACTGTTGTTATTTCTGAGCCGGAGCTCCCCAGTTGTAGCTCATCAACGAAGAGCGGTTTCAATCGTCGATAACCAATTCCTTTCGGAGCAGTTTGATCCCTTGGCGTAGAGATGTGAGTCCCTCTGTATCTTCTACCGCATGGAGAGTGCTCAAATGATTTCTTCGGATCAATACCTGCAGCTGAGATTTCATCATCGGACGTCGAGGAAAAATACAAAATTCCACCCGTATCATCTCGGCGTCCGTCTTTCCACAACTGATTCTTTTAAGGCAGATTTGCCCCAGCTGCTCCCTCAAGTATTTCCGTACCAATTCGACCAAGAACCCTAATTCTTCCAGAAAAGAGCATACTTACCAATTCTTAAAAGACCGGCAACACACTCGCGAGCCCTCTGGCATTGAGTGTCCATGGGCGGCATTATCACTCAAAATAATGTAAGCTTCCTGCCCGTTTGTCCCATGTTCTATAAAAATATACAATGTTTGAAGCTAAAGTCTTGTAAGTGTGTGCGTCTTGTTTAAAACTTGAGCTCGTAACTTACATGAAATTAGGGGTTGCGACGCTGGACTATCAAAAAACGTAACTTGAATAACTTGAGTTCATTATGGGCTCTCCTAACTAAGTGACACAATATCATGTAATCTATAACGAACATAAATGATGTCGACCTATTTTACATTCTCGTAAACGAGAACGTGATATTATAATTTATAAATGTAGGAAATTCTAAGAGGCTTATTTATTACTACCTAAACGAACACTTTATTGGTATGCACTTTTTATAATTGTATGATATCCAGTTGGACAGGGTAGATAAAATACTATTTCCTGATTTCGTTGCTTGGTAACCGATGAAACAACCATTAAGTTGAATAGTTGTGCTACTAAGAATAACAATAAGGTACGATTATTGTATTTTGAATTATAAATTATGTCAATTCCAGAAATAGCATCACAATTAGTAAAGAATTCATATACTGAATTGAAGAAAAATAGTTCCTCTAGTACTATTATAATAGTCGGAAGTAAAAATGTGGTAAGTATCTATGTATATATATCTATGAATTATTATTGAAGTAAAGAGATATATATGTATATAGTATAGCATCTAAAATGTTACCTAGTTTCCAGTACACAGGTACAACCTATTTTATTTGGTTTTTTTTTTGCGCCGCTGTAATCTAGTTTGAAGCATATGGTTTATAGGTATTAGTAATCATTTGTTAATTAATTGGTATTAGTTATACATCACAGAACCGGATTTCTATTCGTGGCAAAACGAAAATTGTGTAGGGTTAATAGCCACAGCAGGCGATCACTAGCTTCGAATATCAGTGGAAGCCAAAACTGTAACCCACATTCCTTTGGAGGTGACGTTACTTCCTCCTACTATTCTATGCTTTTTGCAGGGAAAATCGTCTTTAATAAATACTTTTCTTGAAAAAAACGAAGCCCCACGAGAGACGTTGGTGCTGGAATATTCTTTTGGAAGAAAGTCAATTCAAAAACATGGAATTGACAAAACTATATGCCATGTATGGGAGTACGGCGGTAAATTGGAAATGATGAAAGAAGCGCTTTCTGCAGTTCCGGTAGAACATAATTTCTATTTTTGTATTATGATTGACTTAAATAAAAGCAGGAGTTTATGGAACGTCTTAGAAATTAGCCTGGAAACGATTGCAAATAATTACAAGAATCCAGATACGTCACCGGAATTAGTAATTATAGGAGGAAACTATGATCTTTTTAAAAACATAGGTACGAACGAAGAGTTAACATTATACCTTTTATCAAGCAATACAATATATATAGATAATACAATATAATAGATAGGCAGATATTTATTGGAATAATCTTTAGATCCGACGACCTGAGACTATTAACAAATATTGTCTAATACCAAACATTTTTTTTTCAGAATCTGAACTCAAAAAACTGATTTGCATAACCTTAAGAAGTGTTGCATTTTTATATAAGGCACATCTTATATTTTATTCCCAAAATGAGGCACCTTTAGTAAAGAAAGCCAAGGATATGCTTTATGGAATGGGGTTTGGTAAAGGTATATCTTTGAAGGATAAAAATACAAATTACATAAAGCCTCTTATAATACCAAAGGGTAGTGACAGCTGGGAAAATATTGGTGTGTCCCCGGCAAATCTGGATCAGGTATTTTTATTGCGTAAAAATTACTTATAATATTTGGAATATGGTACTATATCCCCCGCTGCGTCTGTCGAGAGGGGGACATTGACTAACTTTTCCTTTGATGCCGGTTGTAAGAGGTACCTATGTAACCAGTATTATACAAATGTAACCAGTTTCTGTAAAGCGAAGTCTCGTCTTTAATCGTTTTTATATACTTTAATGGCAATAAAATTAGGGTAGTGGAGTAGTGATGCCGAATCGGCAAATAACAGAAAAATGAGAGTTTTATCAAGTTTTATAATAAGGGAGAATATACATTACAAAATCCAAACTACAATTAATGTGTTACGTAGAATTTTCTGATATTATTTATTATGAAAAATAACATGCATATATTGTAACATAACATTGGGATAGGTATGTGTATTATTTATGCTTTGTGATAATTAGACAGAATCGCTTTATTATTTCTTTACGTATTACAATGACTCCACATTGCATTAAAGTGAGAAAGCCCATTGGCGGCAAGTGAGTCCATGGACGGCGTCACCTTATATCAGGGGAGCCTCCAGTCTGTCTGGCCTCTGTTGTATGAAAAAAATGTATAGTCCCTAGATACAAGCTATGATAGAGAAAACCATTAGATTCTTGTAATTATGTATATATTTTTACCATCATATCACAAATCTGGGTTCTTACACTGACCATTACACAATTCGGCGCTTTGACGCGCAGACGGCGTCGACGCGATGCGAAAACAATTCGAGGTGTGTTTTGTTACTGCTTTCCAAAGAAGTATTTGCAAATAATACTTATTATATATACTGAACTTGAGTTCATGATTCTACTTTCACAGATCTATAAAAATCTTTGCAATAATTTCTTCATTTATTAATAAGTATTTTTTTACAGATAAAAGCGCGTTATATTTCAAAAATATCGTTGGAACCGACAGTAACAATCAAAAGTAATTATTCAGAGGTACAACGTACCCACCCTGAACCCATATTGGATTCGTTAGCAGCATTGAAGTGTGAAGAATTACTTAATCTACAATATTTAGATTCTTCCATTAAAGAGCATTTATCTTGTTTAACATAAAATATGTTTTTATTAAAGAACCTCCTTGTTTTGTGCTTTCACTCTAGAATTCAGCGACAGGAGAGCTTTCTGCGCGAGGGGATGCTCAGTGATCGCTAAACTGTTTTGTAAACAGCGACGAGCTAGCATTAAATCACCAGAGGCCTGTTAAAATAAAAAAAATGTGTTATTTATAATATACTGTATTGTAGACAGGCGTTTGGCAGCCTTCCTAGCAGTATCAAGTAGCAATATGGTCTTATGGTGAGAATGTCTTAGTCTGCTCCTGCTTACTTAACAGACCCCATAATAAACCTGGACAATCGCTGGAAAATCGCTGTTTTAGTATAAGAAAAATTCAATTCAATAGAGGCTTCAAGTAACCTATTTCTAAGTACATCACGACTGCGATGAAACCGAAATCAGTCTTCTGTATCTTACAAACAAAAGGTTTCAACATTACTTAAAAGTGAGTAAGAGTCGGTGAACTATTTCCACCACAATATAAATCCCACCCTTGATTTAACGCTCTTGTGTTTGAAATCGAAACCATGCTAGTGTCTGGGACTCGACTAAATCTAGACACAAGTTTGCGTGTTTTTCGCTCAAAAATACCCTTTGTCGCTACTCCTCTCTCCACTCTCCTTAAAGCTTCAGCTAACATCGGTATACTGGTTCGCGGTTATTTGGAACGGAAGGCTAAGGTGAGACGGTATCTCCCTCCGGTCTACCACTTGCAACGCTATTAGGAACATTTCAACCCCTCATGGAGTATTGTTCTCGTCTCTGGGCGGGAGCTCCAGTACTAACTCTTTCAACATAAAGCGATTTGAATAAGGATAATTTAAGAATAGACTGTTTCTAAAGATGGCAACGCACTTGCGACCCTTCTGGTAATGTGATTGTCCATGGGCATCTTCAGTGACCATAAGCGGTATCACTTAACATCAGGTTAGCCTGGCCGTTTGCTCTCTGTCATAATAACATCCGAATAGAAATCTTCCTTTAAAAATGTTAGAATCCACTTACAAAAGAAACATGCGCAAGATTGAACCAAATGTTAGATCGCGCTTCCAAACTTGTTGAAAAATAGAGGGCTTGTCTAAAACATGGAATAATGAGGTCCCATTGATTGCAGTACAAACAACACAACCCCAAATTGTTGTAAATTTCTGGTCCGGGCAAATGAGTAGCCAAGATTCGCCTGAAACCAAATTTCTGTGATATAGCGTACCCAAGGGACCTTAAAACGTTTGAATTGTTGGAAAATAGGTGAGCCTTTTGTACCGTCAGCTTTTAATGTTTCACGTCGGCTGAAACCATAAGCAATAATATTGCATGTGAAAATAATATCTACAGTTTTAATATGTACGCATATATATAATGACGAAAAACGATCTGGTCATGATATCTTACTTACACATACCTGTAATATCTTAGAGCAATTTCTGGTTGATCATTATAAAAATTATACATGGCTATATTAGCTACGGCTTCCATGTTCGATGGATTTTGCAGTGCAACCATTCTATAGTATTTAACTGCTACGGCTGAGTTACCCATCATCTCATGAATTCTTGCCTCCTCCAGTAACAGCGGAGTATATTCGTGGAAAACTGACAATCCTTGTTTACAAACATCTAGTGCTGAAAGAGGCTGGTTAAGATTAACGTACATAGCTACCAAACGTAAATAAACCGAAATGTGTTTCTGTTGCTTTAATGATCGTCTTAAACAGTCTTCCGTATTTCTATGCATTCCAAGAGCATAATAACATCGTGCTAATGAGTAACTCCACCACCAATCGTGTTTTTCGTCGAGTTTTTTAACTTGAAATATTACTTCTATTGCCTAAAAATTTGTTAAGAAGTCAGTTCCTAGTTTATATGTCGTTTTTGGTGCCCATTAAAATATATAATATGTGTTACCTTGCGAACATTACTTTCACAATAAAATATATATTCAAACAAAGTTTTCGCTGCAGGCAAGAAATATTTATCATCTTCAGAAATAAATCTGAGGATTACAGGGGCGTCGGAATAGGTTGAACCTGCCGCTGCAGCAGTTGCAGCTCTAGAGAGACGAGAAGCTGTAAGCAGAGCGGAATGGGCAGTTCGAGATCGACCAGCTGTTCCTGTCCTAGACCCAAGTGTAGTTGTTGCTAACCTTCGCTCTTGCTGCAAGAATAAATAATCGCTTTTTGGGAGATCAACATCTTAAACGAACTGTGTAATCGCAGATAAGCATTGTTTGATTTCACTGATATACTTCTAGAAAAGCTAGGAAATATAGAAGGTGCTGCATATATAGCAGATTTTTACCTTGATTGTAGTTACGCTACTACGTTTACTAGGGTTTTGAGTGCCTATAAAATTGTAGGATTTAACAAAAATAATTATACATACGTTATTAGCAGTTTTTATTTCTCTTTGAAATGATGTTCCTGGTCTCGAAGTTTTCGCTATACCAGTATTTATCAAATCATCGTTATGCGCATAAAATTCAACCTCCTCGTATCCATTTCCTGCTATTTTCGCCTGCACTGTCATAGCTCGCATTCGAATAAATTCCACAAATTTATTATTAACGTTTTTGGTCACATTTTCAGAAAGTTTAATACACCTGTGGTATTGCTTTGTTTTATAAAGATTTAAAATTCTGTATTCAATTTCCATGGTGTTTCAAATTGGAACATTAATATGTTTGAATGCGTTGCCATGGTAATAAGTACCTATTCAATATACCTACTTAATCATAATCAAAACGTTTTCCTTTTAAGTATCGACTTGATTCGTAAGAAACAAATACAGAGTTATTCGTAATTCAACGTATTCGGGAAAACGTATTGGTAAGTGATAGGGGTGACTATTTGTCATAATTTTGCATAATCTATAATCCATTGCGTTATGCAAAAGACAACCATGTTTGTGTTAATATGTTTTTTAGCTTATTTCAAAATATGTCAAAAACAAAATCAATAATGTACCTATGTAAGAAAAGTACATATCAATTTAAACCTAATTTTTTCTTCAGATTTATAAAATTATTAAACTCGAATTATTTTTGGTTATTTGTCAATATTAAAACAATAATCATAGGATCCAATTTTAAAATGCGAGACAAACATATATTCATTTTTAAGAAACGAAGAAACACTTCAGAAATAGGTCGAACAACCAATAATCCTATATACTGTGTTTTAATTTATAAAATCTATATATTGTTAAAGAATGTAGTGTTCTGCGTCAAAGGTTTTTTAAAAACAACTCATTATCTTTCCCATCTTACGCTACATTTACCCGACATTGAGTTAGACAAATTTATGAGTTGAAAAATAATTACTGTCTCAGTCAGAGATGATCAACTTTAGTAAAAATAAAATTTTTAAAACTATACGATTAAGCATATTTTAAATCATTCAAAATTTATAAGGTACTTTTAAAAGAATTTTTGTATTAAGAACAATATATAACACTTTATTTTCACTAATTCTATACTGAATAGTGGTAGGTAGATACTTCTCATCATTTCTAAATCTATTTTTGTTGTTTTTTCTTAAATAATACTATGATACCTTTGTACCCATGCATGGTATAGGATGACCTAATTCTATAATAAAAAACCCGTCGTTGTCAACACCTGCTTGTATATCGACAATTTTGATATAAAAGACACATTCTTAAGTGTTGAATACTGTTACGTAACGACGTAACGTAACGACGGACGTACCAGAAGTAACAGCAAAATGCTCTTACAAAGTTGTTTATTAACATTTTTGTTTAGTAACTTGCTTGCTGCTGAATCATGGAAAAAACCAGGATGCCATCGAATCGGTAAACTAAGATTTTAAGAAGATTTTTTTGTATTTGTTTGTATAGTTTAGTGTTTATATAATTTTTTTATAGAACAGGGGGCAAACGGGCAGGGGGTTCACCTGATGTTATGTGATACCGCCGCCCATGGACACTCTCAATGCCAGAGGGCTCGCGAGTGCGTTGCCGGTCTTATAAGAATTGGTACGCTCTTTTTTTGAAGGACCCTAAGTCGAATTCACAAGCTGCTGGTTCCACAAAGTGGTGGTGCGCGGCAAAAGCTGCCTAGAAAAATGCGCAGTTGTGGAACGGTGGACGTTGAGGTTATACGGGTGGAATTTCGTATTCGGCCTCGACGTGCGATGATGAAACTCAGCTGCAGGTATTAATCCGACCAACTCCTCTGAACACTCTCCATGGTAAATGCGGTAGAAGATGCAGAGTGACCCCACATCTCTACGCAACGCCAAAGGATCAAGCCGCTCGGAGAGAGTTTGGTCGTCAACGATTCGAACCGCTCTTCGTTGAATACGGTCAAGTGGAAGGAGCAGGTACAGGGGAGCACCCGCCCAGAGGTGGGAACAGTACTTCATGTGGGGCCGAATTTGCGCTTTATATAGTTGCAAGATTACATGTATTGATTTTCAATCAAGATGAACTCTAAACTGTGGTTAAAATTAAATGAACAACAGTTTGGGATTCCCACAAGAGAACAAATTTCATTAAATATATTTTATAGGCCATACAAGAACAATCAGTATTCCGGATTGCTTAGAGTTTAAAATCACAACGAATGCTTGCCGTGGATTTTGTGAGTCGTGGTCTTTGCCAAGTATCATGCTGGGATTCAAACGACACCCCGTCACTTCACTGGGACAATGTTGTAATATAATGGAAGCCGAGGATGTAAGTTTACTTATTTAACAGCTTAAAATGGAAATAAACAAAAGAGTATATAGAATGTATACCGGTAGGTATTTAGTATTCCCCGCATCTATATTGCACGCAATACAATCTTTTCTATCTAATATTTTCATGTTTCTATATTTGAAGTAATTGAAATAATGTTGGGACTTGGTTTCAGGTACCGGCGAAGGTGCTTTGTCTGGACGGAGAAAGGAATTTAATATTTAAATCTGCTCTTTCGTGTGCTTGCTATCATTGTCAAAAAGAATAGTCGCGTCGATTACCTCATTCAGTTTAAAAGCGCGGCCAAGAGGAATACTACTTTCTACAATATAGTTTAAAATAACGTTTAAATTATTTAGTTAAAGTGTAACTTTTTACCAGTACTTAAACAATATTTCGTACTTTGAAACTTATTCGCTTACATCTTTTCTGTATAACATACGAGTGCTCGATGATTGTGTGCATAATGGATTAATGATTAAGCCCCTTAAATATAGTAGACATATCGGATCTTAAGTTAGCAAAAAGGACAGGAATAAATGTTTAATAAAATTAAGTGCTTTTTGAATTGATATAACATAATCAATTTACAATTATGCATTTGAGAAAACTTTGGCTTAAATTTAGCTAGGTTTAGACCACTGTACATCAGTTGAGTGTATTAATAGAGACTCTTTCCTACGACCGACAAAGAGAATTCAGATGGATTCTTTTTTCTGTTTTCCGTTTCGACCGAATTGTAACATAATATACTTAATAGCAAAAAAGTCATAAGTCTGTTTTAGCAATATTTGGCGCCATATGATCATAATAATGATACAGTTTAGATATACGGTGTAACTCCATGTAACATCACTTGATTTAACGAGAAACTCTCTAAAGCGACGAAATCAATTGACTTTGGTTAGTTTAGCTTGTCTACCGTACAATTATACACTCTACATAACGACAGCAATTGAATAATAAAAAGTATCTTTTAAGTTGCTGAAAACTGCGCAGCTGTGTACATTTTTTATCGATTTTCATATCCTAGCCCCCAATAAACTCTACTGTCGGCAACATGCATACCGAACTTTCTAAGAAATTCATTTCTTTTGTGCACAAATTGGTGGCACAGCTTCACCCTTTATATCAAACCTTTAAACATAGAGTAGGCATTTTTTCCTCTAAATACGACTAGTGTCTTACAGCCATTGGACCAGAGTTTGATTTAAAGGCTCAAAGGTCACTACAATAAATTTTGTATCTAAAGCTTAAAGAAGTGACACCAAGTATACAGCAGTCAGCACTCGTTTCAACATGCTGGACTTTTTACCAATCCTACGAGTGATAAGGAGCTAACAGAACCTTAGTTTGATAGTGACGACGAACGTCCGTTCGAACTTCGAAGTTAGAACATGGCAGGAAATACGGTGAATCTTCAAACCTATATCGAAGTAGATATAGGCTTCACTCACAGACAAAGAAATTTTAGATTCAGTGAGTAAACTCAGGATCAAGAGCAAGGAGATGAAGAAGATCAGACTGATGAGCCTGAGCCTCCGCTGAGCTTTACAAAAGCTCTGGAAGCAGCTAAATCTTTAGAAAATTATTTCCTTTATTACCTCAATTAATTAATTGATGCCTCAATATCATAAGATATGAATAAAATTAGTAAAAAAATACAACAAAATTAGTGGTGCAGCAAAAAACGTCAAACAAAAATAACATACTATACGCAATAGTGTTCAAATAAGATTCTTTTTGTGTACATAACTACTAAGACCAGTCTGAAATATACTTTTTCTTTTTCTGATTATTATTCTCTCTATTTAACGACACCTATAACGCCATAAAATGCACAGTCCCTTCAGTGTCGTTATATAGAGTTTACATGCATTACGTAATTATGTTTTATTAATTAAAGAAAAAATTTCATACAAAGAAAATGTATATCGTCTTAAAAAGAGAACCAGACACTGGTCAAAGTAATAGAAAAACGGTATACTCGTAACAATTTGCAAGACAAGAGATTATTTAAAATAAAATCAAATGTCTAGTATTCGTTTTAAGTATAATAAGTATTAATATATTATTATAAAATATTTATTTCCCACATAATTATTCTATGTTTAAGTTTTAATACGACAGAACTACCTATAATATAATACCTAATCCGATAAAACTACAAATCAAATACAAATAATAAAAATTAATAACCTACATCTTTTAACTCATAATATAACAAGCAGATCTAGTGAACTTAGCTAGATTACAAGCAAATAAGTATATTGTATTGAAATGTTTTAAGATAAATTGAACGTATCGCTCGCGTGACTGGGGCCTCGCTAACCATGTTGGAGTCTGGGCGCATAATTTCCGAGTAGATATACGGATAAAAAGGATACATTCAGTAAATCAGTAATTAGTTCATTCCATGCAATCTCTTGTAGAGGTAACGGGTGAATAAATTTTGTATTCGCTCTAAGATGAGACTGTTTTTCACTGCATATGGGGCCCACACCATTGCGTTGTTATTAAGTGGCTTCTGATCAACCCTGGTGTAAAGTATTGATTGAACTGATGTGCGTGTACAGGCAATTCGTTGTAGGAACCCTAGATTGTAGGAATTCTAGATCTTAGGCCTAAGCCTAAGATCTGAAAGAGGTTCTTAAGAACCTCGCGATTCGCGATGATAATGACGTGGAATAAGTGATACTCTTATGATCCTATGTTCAGAAATAAACCTATTTTATTTTTTATTTTATTTTATTCTAAAGTCCTCGTATTCTTGCTTTTCATTCTTTTTTAGAAATCGTTAGAATAGCTTGTTATGTCTGAGCTTTTGTTTCGGCTACACTGGAATCCTTAATTAAAGGACTTTCATTGTATTTCCATAGTTTGTTTCTTACTATGACTGCTAAAGTGACAAAGCAGCGCAAGGTTTACTTGTAATATTGTTAGAATGAGTTTATCATCAGACTCAAGCACTTTAATAAGAATAACATTATCTTTTAAGTCATAAGGGGAAAATTAGCAGTTTGTATCTAGAATTTAACCTTCCATTTCCATTCCCGACGTGTGTTGTGACTACATAAGACACCTGGAGCGATGTCCCTCCAGGGTCTTAGAGCTCCAACATGGACGCCAAGAGAAAAATCATATTTACATGTACCTAATACAATGAAATTATTTTTTTTAATTATTTATTTGCATACAATATCAAAGTTATATATTAACAATCGCTTTCTTTGCTCAATATTAAAGATAAATTTAAATTTTCTGGTCACTCTCAATTATTCATTTGTCCCCATACAAATGTATACTGTAATACTCTAAAGTATATACCTAGTCTTCCCATAAATACTGAAACAAAGAAAAATATATTTTTTTCTATTACAAATAACATTTATTAAGTACTTTTACAGTGCGTTAGTTTAATACATAAATAAAAAGCAATTTATAATATAAAAAGCTTATTCGAAGTGGTCTCCATTGGCTGCGATACAGTCCTTGAAACGTTGAGGCCAGTTATCAATAGAAACACTCACTCTTTCCATGGGAAAATTCATCACTGCCAATCGTATGGATTGTTTTAGGGCCTCCAAATTATTATGCCGTTTAGAGCAAGCCGTACTCTCCAAAACAGACCATAAATCATAATCTAGCGGATTAAGATCGGGACTAGACGACGGCCAGTCTTCAGCTCTGATGAAGTCCGTAACGTTCATTTCCAACCAAGACTGCTTAGACCGAGCTTTCTGACCCGGTGCCGAGTCTTGCTGGGTGCACCATTCTTTGTTATTAAAAATGGTGTTATTAAGGCGCTACACTACCTTCTCAAGAATAGTATCTTGATACACTTGTGAAGTTTTAATAACTTTTTCACAAAAGTATGGCTCAGTCACTCCTTCATAGCTGATACCCCACTAAAAAACCATCACTAAAGTCGGATAGTGCCCAGTTTGCACTCTGTCGACCTATTGGGAAGCTTCCTTAGAGCTTTAAGCACAAATACGGTCTGTTTGTTTGTTAAAATGTTGCTCGATTGTAAAAAAATTATCATCCGTAAACAAAAATTTTCTGTGTCTACTCTTGCGTACGGCTTCGGTAATTTTTTCGATTTTATCACCCTATTCTTTTTTAAATTATCAGTTAAGAAATGAACAGTACGTCTTTTATTGGCTACAAGTCCTAAGTCATCTCTTAGAATACGCAACATGGTTCTAGGTGCTATCTTCGCCTCCCGAGATAAAATATTTTGCTTTCGGATAGGATTTCTTCGAATTCTTTTCCTTACTGCTTTGACAACCTTTTTCGTCGGAACACTACGTGGAAGGCCAGATCTTTTTCTGTCACAAACAGAGGATGTCTCATTGTACCTATTAATAGCCCAGTACTTAAATATTTTACTAATACCAAGTGTATGCAGATTGGAGAGTTTTTAAAATTGTATTTGGCTCCATACCTACTTTGTGTAATGCAATTACAGCGATTAGGTTCTCGTCATCACCCCACTCCATTTTAATATCGCAAAATATAATACAAGCCACAAGGTATTGGCGCCAAAAGTATATTAGATGTATGTGCAGCTGTGTTTTAACTTATAGAGTAGAAGAAATTTAAGAAATGAAATATGAATTCTGACGCTTGACACTGATATTATATGAAAATGTCATTTGACAATTGACACTATCATAAAGCAATAAGCATTATGTTAAAAAATTATGGCCTTGGGGTCTTCCTCTTCGTCAATCGTCATGTTTTGTAAAAATTTGTTTCTTATTATGCGAGTGTAACAATTAATATTATTTTTTTAATCATGAATAGTTAATTAAACTTTCAATGACTTAAACAAGATTACCGAGTTAAACGTCTTTTGTTAAAGATAATCATGTTATGGAGAATAATTCGAATGCCTGTTCTAAAACGCCAATATGGCAAAATTGTGTCCATTGCCCAAAATTACTCTTCACTACGACCTCGGAATTCGAAAAGTTAGTATCTTTGCATTTGTATTATTATATACTGTCTTTGTTTGGTTTACAGTGTTGATGTCCAGAATTAATAAAAAATCTTTTCATGTTGGTTAATCCAGGTATAGTCTAAACGAAGGCTATTTATTATCACGCTACCACGGAAGAAACTACTAAGCACAGTTAGTCATTAATGTAATGGAGCTCTCTAATTATTTTGTTTTACTTCAAATTATTTTGAGTTAAGGTTATAAGAGGATACTAAGTTACCAAGTATAAATTAATAATATTAATAATTTTTCAGACATATTCAAGAAAAGCACAGTATTAAAGATGGATCTATGATATTATGCCAATATGGTCCAAATGGAATTTGTTCTGCATTGCAGTTTGGTGATCTGAGAAAAGCGGGTTTTAAATATCATATTAGACAACATCATTTACTCAACAGAAATGATTCCATAAATGATTGGAATTTTTACTCATCTTCATTAAATTTGCCAGCAGTCTTAAATGATCCTAATAGAGGTAAACAAAGTAACTTTTTTACCAAAACATGGGGAGACAGTTTTATAGATAAAGTAGAAATATACCCTAGTCCTTATTTGCCAGAAATTACCTTATTGCACTTTGAGACTTACTGTAAAAGGATATCAAAAAGATTTAGAAGGCATTGTCAGTTGAAGGAGAACATACCTATCAAGTCCAAGGTCCCAACTATTGAAAATGAATGTGAAGTACCTAGTATATTTTATGAACAAACATTAGCACTCAATGATCCAAAAAATTTTGGCCAAATATTTCCTGGACTTTCCAATTCACAAGATATAAATTCAGCTATAAGAATACTTCAAGAAACATTAAGTACATACCTTGATGTTATTGAAGTGAAAATATCGAAGCAAGTTGCCCAAAAATCAGATGCTTTCTTTCACGCTATGCTATCTCATGATACTATAATGGAACAAATGGCTCGAGCTATAAAGACAGTTCAATGTACCAGAAAAGAAATAATTGATGTTAAACATAATTTAACTTCCAGTCCTCTTGAATTAATAAGCCTTACAAAAATTAAATACAACTTAAATAATGTACATGAATTACTTAAATTAATGAGTACAGTTCAACAAACTCAACCCATGATACAACTTCTATTAAGTACTTCAGACTATGTAGCTGCTCTAGATTTAATTAGTTCTACTCAAAAGGTATTGTCAACTAGACTTTCAGGTGTACAGGCTTTTCGTCATCTTTCCTCTCAGTTAACAGAGATGAGGAGGTTAATACAAAAAATGCTTAATGATGAATTTTCAAGGTATATAATTTCTGACTTAAATAGTTCAGATATAGATACAAATGACATTCCAGACAAAGATAAAATAGTCTCTATAGTATCAGGCATACTGAGATTAAAGGAATTTGAGTTTTTAGATACTTTTAAAATGGAAGCAATGACTTCAATCCAAACAACAATTAAACAATGTGTTGTAGAAATTATTTCAGAGAGAGATGGACATTCTGAAATTGTTTTGAGAGGATCTAGTACAGATATGTGGCTTTTATGCAATGAGGGAATCATATTCCTGCAGAAGGTTACCCCAAAAATAATAAATTTATTTATAAAGATTCTATCACTTTGTAATGTGATTCAAGATGTTAGTCAAATGAGTGATGTTACTGGAAATGACTTTGATGATAGTTGGAACCCAGAAGAACAGAGTGCTTTGGAAGAAAAAGTGAATAAACTGATTGCATCATTGTCAGACTATTGCAATGAAAGGTGTGCCAATCTTATTGTAGCTAGGACTGATAAAGATTATGTTTTTACTGATCTTTCTCAGTTATCCAAATTGTCTGAGTTGATAGATAATTTTACATTGAAGTGTGAGGAAATAACAGGTCATTCCAGCAATGCATTAAAGCTAGCTCTTAGAAGTTTTGCAATGAAATTTATTCAAAACTTACATTTAGAAAGAAGATCTCAACTAACTTCTGCACTTAATAATGAAAAATGGAAAATAGCTGAAGTTCCTTATGAATTGCAAAGTGTTATTAACACCATGTGTGAAATAGGTGAAATACCTTCTGTTTTACACTATGATAATGGAAAACCAGATGGAAAATATTTAATAATTAACAAAGACAATTATGCTGTACCAGCAATTGTCCAACTATTAATTAAAATTTTACTTGAATACTGTGATGCAACAAAACAGTCACCAGATATAGTTCAATATCTTATTCACTGTATGTTAGAATTAATTAGACTTTTTAATTCACGGTGCTGTCAGTTGGTATTAGGTGCAGGAGCAATACAAAGTGCAGGTTTAAAAACCATTTCTACTTCAAATTTAGCACTTGTATCCAGATCTTTGCAAGTAATACTATGGCTTTTGCCCATGATAGTAAATTTGCTTGAAAAATTACATTCAAAAGACCTGGCTCTTAATGGATTCAGTAGCATACAGCATGACATTGAGGGACATAAAAAAGAAATAGAAAATAAAATATCACTCATAGTCAGCAATATGTTATGCTCACAGCTTGTTGGTTGGGATGCAAAACCACCAGTACCATCACAAACATTTCGAAATATATCAAAACATTTAGTTAAGCTACATGAGGCTTTAATAGATATTTTGCCTTTAAATCAGATTCAGAAAATATATATGACTGTCCATGAAAATTTTAAGGATAAACTACGAGAGCATTTAGCAAAATTAAACATTGTTGCAAATGGAAGCCCTCAACATGGTATTGTAACTTCAGAGTTGACATTTTATCTACAAACACTTAAAACACTAAGAGTAATAAATGAAAATGATTCAGAAGATAATATATTGTATGAAATTTGGTTAAGGTATGGAAAAGAAATGTAAAGCTGTAACATTAAATTATAATAACCCTTTACAAAATATTTGCATTTTTTTTAAGTTGGGGTTAATGAAGTGTTCTAAATTAATAACATGATGCATCACACTTCTGTCACAATTTCTTTTTAAATATAATACTTGTTTGTGTTCCAATTATATCTTTGGAAATACCAAATATTTTTTAAGATAAAGAAAATGGAAATCTTATTGATAATTTTTATTAAGCCATCTTGGTTATCTGTTTTGTAACCTAATATACCATGTTGGAGATAACAGTAATTGCATTGCTATTTATCCACGACAGCTACTCCTAGGAAAAGCCTAGGAAATTGAAAATAATGACTGATTCTTTAAAATACTTTTAGTTTTTAAAACATACTTTATTTCATGATTTTAACTAAGACATTAGTTTACAAAGTTTTATATTACTTAATAGTAAAATGGCTAGAGATCGTAAAAATATGTAGCCATTGGATATCTTATTAAAAATGCTAAACATGAACATAAACACTGAAATAATAAAAGACATATTGTAAGTTTCGCTTCTGACATTGGTCCAAGTTTGATCAAAAATAAATTAATTAAAGTAAAATTGTTGGTGTATATACATTGGTTGTCCTCTACCTTATGAACGAGATGTAATAATGACAAAATTCTTAATATAACTCTACTTATGGCATTAATGTCAGATTTTTTTATGACTGTCCTACTTGCTTCCACTAAATCAGTCTCTGCACAGTATTTGGGAAGACGATGTCTTGGACATGGAATGATATGAAATAATTGGGGTGTAGAATAAATAAAATTTAATATTTGAGGAATGAAAAAAAGAAGAACAGTTTTACTAAAATGACCTAAGATTGCAACCACAGCAAATGTCATTCCAGACACATAACAAAATGTATCACCAATAAATACTTTAGATGGATACCTGAAAATAAGATAAAGATGTATAAATTACAGATTATAAATAATCAATTAAGCCCACATCTATTTTCAGCTGATTTTTTTTACTTAAATCTTATTTTATAATCTATACTTATATATGTAAAATATCTATTGTAGGTTTCTTTGTTTGTAACAAGTTAACTCAAAACCAAATAGACTTGTTTAAAATGCTACAAGAATCAACAAGAATGCTACATTAAGCCTGACATAATGCATATTCCATAAGTTTCATGATAATTTTTTGCTTAAATAGCACAGGTTTTCGAATTGCACAAACAGCTCATTAAATAGACTGTAAATAAAATTATTTAAAAAAATGTCCAACAAAGCATGCACAGGCATCTACAGGGAGTTATGGGCCATGAAGGGACAGTTTCTTAATTATCGTAGATAGGGGTATTTTATTGAAAGAAGACAAAAGTAAAATGATTGACGATTTGCGTAAGGCAAGGATCACATTTTGATCATTTATTTAATTATTTACAAAAAAAATCCTCAATTTAACTACGGCAGTTTCATGTATGTTTTTAATTTGATAAAAATGATTAAATTTGCGCTGTTCCTTTCTTTTAAAATGCTTTTTTAATTAAGATGAGTTTGAGTTATAAGTTTTTGGCCATGCTTTCAATAGGCATGATAAAAGTAGGGGTGTTTTTTTACTTTTAAGTCGGTTTGATACCCACAGGCAAGTAATTTTTAGAAAATCACTTACAGATTTTAATTTAGCAGAATTACTAATTTTTAAAATAACATAAAGTCTTCTTTCAGTAAAATACCCTATCTATAGTATTTAAGGTACTTCTCCTTCATGTCTCCATAACTTTGGGACGCCTTATACATATATTAATCTCATCTTACTTTTGCAAAGATAATTAGCCTTTCATAAAAAATATTTTATAGCTTAAATAATACTATATCTATGTATTACATTAATTACATATTAAGCATGACATATGTAAAGAAAAATATAGTTACCAATTGTGTTTTAATAATGCTAGCGTTGTTGCAAGATATGGAATCATTATATGCAAAGAAAAAGTATGGGCTTTTTGCTGTTCGCCACCAAGTTCCAAAATATCAAATATTATTATTGACATGGCAATTATAACAGATTGTCCTACTTCAAGACCATTTATACCAGCTAAAATATTTATAGCATTGGTACAGAAAACTGCCAACATTCCCATATAGACATAGTAGAGAAATCCTAAAATTTTTTTTAGCAAATCAGCTTAAATTGGTTTTTTATTCTATAATACTTTAATTAATATTACAAATTGTACTATATACAGGAATATGACAAAAAAAAATCAGTAATTATATAAAAAAATATAGTAATTAAGTTAAGTAAACATTAACATAAATTGATTAATAATAAATAATATCACATTTATTAAATAAAAATCATTAATTACCTACCAATATTTACAGAACTTCCTAAAATCTGTCTTAATGGTACTGGTACAATTATTGTTGTTGAATTGAAGTTCACATAGTAAACTACCAGCAATGGAAGAGATGCTACTGTTGGCAGGAGAAGTTTATACTTCCACCTTAGATCCAGTACATCATCAGCAAATCCCAAGAGCAACATACAACAGATTGATAACAAACCTGCCAATAACTCTGCAAACTTACCATTAAATATAAGTATATTATTGTCTTTTGAATAGTAAAAAAAATTAACTGAAACATGGTTATGGAGTTTTGCCGTAACAATAATTGTATCCATTTTAATATACCTGTATACATATACAATATTTCATTTGACATACCTCATTGTGGGGGAAAAGTCTTGTATCAATAAGGTTATTTCCAAAAACTATTGGTATGAATAGAAAAATTGTCACTAAAAATACACATCCTGAAACAACTCCTATTGCTTCTGGACTGAAAACATTGTATTTTTTAATATAGAAGTTTTAAAATTCAGTATGTTTATGACATTCTCACACTTACATTTTCTCCTTTGAGATCTTACACAAGTCTACACCGTAGAGGCCGGCATTTATAAATAAATCCTTTAACTTAGGTATTAAATTATCCGTAATAAAATAAGCTATAACGGAAAATATTAGTATAACGATTATGGTCCACATTCTAACCTTAACATTTATCTGGCTTGCTTTTTTAATTTCTACAATTTCAACTTTTAAGCACTTGTTATTCTATTTGATCCATACTATTATTTGTTAATTGTTAGTGTTCTATATTCATACCATACTCTACAGGAATATCGCAATTTATTTTTTATTTTTTTTTCCCGTCCATGGCGCAGGCTATAGACTTTCGACCATACCGCATAGTCTTTCGTAGAATTTTTCCATTAATTATACAATTAGGTGCATTTATGTCTTTCGTAAATTTATCGCAATTTAGTTAGAAACAGTGCTGTGACTTGTGACTTGAGATTTGAGAGTTGAGAGTTGAGACAATTATTTTGAATATACGAGTCGAGACTCCAGACTATTTATGTAAGCAAAATGACAAGACAGAGAATGAGAGTCATGTAACCCAACATTAATTAAGTTACATATAAATATTTTAGCCAATATTGAGACCTTTAGTTTTTATCACACTAATAAATTTTATTTTAAAATTCTCGTTTCCGATAAAGACCATAAGTATCATTTAGATTTATGAACTTTTAAATAAGCCAAGTTGTTTTTTGTTAGCGTCCCAATCCCTCTATCTCTAATTTTGTATTATTTATAAGCTCATCTTTTAAACCATTACAGTCATAAATACCGATAGAAAAAAACCACCAACGAAATTAACGCGTGATTATTTTTAAGTGTATGACACGTTGCCGGTTGCCGTGACGCCCATATTCCGAAAAATGACTCTCGACAGTCAAATTTTAACTATCGAGTCACAATCGCTTGAGCACAGTCATACCTATCAATATTGTCAATGCCCAAATAGGAAAAATGAAAATTTGACAGGAATTAAAGTAGATTTAAATATGAGGGACTTTTACGTAACGTACCTACATAAATTACGTAGTTAAATAGCAGTAGCGTTGTCCTCAGTTAGTATCGTCGTTTTATCAGTAGAAATAATATAAATTTTGTTTTGCATTACCAATATGTAAAATTAGAATCATTTAAAGTATATTTTGTCGTTCATAAGTGTACATTATGTTACCTATATGAATAAATGATTTTTGATTTAATTTGAATAACCAAAGACTAAAAGTAAATAGTCAAATCATTGACAAGCTGTTTTTCCAATTACAAAATACAAATTTTGTCACAAGCTGCGGTTTAAACTTTAAAATACGAAATGATTCGCTAATAATTAGAAACGTTAAGAAAACCGCCGTGAAATACCTCTAAAATCCTTTCTACGCACTGATGCCAAACCTATGTTGCCAATTATTGCATATCAATGGTTGAATGCAACGCCGTATGATACAGCACTTAAGATTTATTTAATTATTAAAAAGCAAGAGAGACGCAAACAATGACGTACATAATTTCAAATGGTACTTACGGACGCACCGGTCAATATTAAATTTTATAAAGTAGGAAGTTTACTTTTATAATTACATTAGTCATTTTCATTTCTTTACTTTTAGATCTTGGCTTGACATATGAAATATATTTTTAAAACTTCCCAGAAACAATTTGACCTATTTAGGTGTCGACCGAAGTATACGAATACGAACTTATAATATACAAGTAAAATATTAGTAAAGAAATTGTTACATTTTAATGAAATTGCGAGAAAATCTGAATATTAGCTATATTGCTTTTTCTAAAATTTACGTATATTTTTACATGAAGCTAAGAATGACTATATATATATATAGTAATACAATATACTGCGCTAGATCGCATGAAGAATAACTTTTCATAATGACCTAACCATCATTAAATGTGGTTAGAGCGAATAAAACTTTGCCTATGCTTGAATTTTTCCATTAAATTATATCATGGACTGTGGCGACATCACAATCAACAACATATCGAATCATTTGGTGTAATGATTGTTATACGAATGGTCCATTACTTTATTTATCGTGGGTATACGTAAATCGTCGCCATATAATTCGATCTAAAAAAATCACAAACTAAACTCAATCATTGCGACTATTCGCTCAAACCTCTTTCCATCTTCACAACATACAAAAAGAAGGATGTTGAAATTGCGGTTACCATTATATAATAACGAACGACATAGTTATTATAATAATAATTTCAATATGAAATAAAAAACACATAATATTTATTTGTTTATTTCAAACACAAAACTGAAAGAATCCACATTTATTCAGGCCCAAATTAAGTTGGAAACCTACAGAGATGACGTTTCCCAAACTATTGAGAAGTTAGTTCTGACAGGCAACAACATTAAACAAAACAAACTTACAGCAATTTATTTCGAAGTTTCCCTAGAACCTACTCATAATACTTAGATTCCGAGCGCACATAAAATATCTAATGGTTGACTCCTGATCACAGAGATTACAAAAAAAATCAATTCAATAAGGAAAACAGGCATAAAACAGCATTTTACCTCAATATCTTTAGTGCAATCTGTAGGCATTGTCATTTACATAAAAGCTGAGATGGAAACAAAATAACAAGGAAAATTATGGAAAGGCCAAAATAAAAGAGTGCCCTTTGTGATTATCATAAAAAAATTCTGTAACATAATAATCAGGCCCATTATTGGAAAAAGTATGTCTATTGCAATTATTAATAGCTAGCAATGTAAAGTTGCATGGTTTCATTCTTACACTTAAAAAAGGCCATACTCTAATTGTCTTGTGCTTGCAAAATACACCTTATCTGGAAAGGTTTGCATAATATTTAACCTTAACACTTGCATACATCATCTAACATTTTACCAGACGACCCTTTGTACAAACTAACAAAACAAGGTTATTAAACTAAGCACAAGTGTTCCAGTAAAAATGATAACAGTTCACTATTATAAAGTTAAATTCATATGTTACCCTAACCCTCATAATGGATCGCAACATTTTGATAATGGCTTATTTACATAGACCATAAGACCAACGAGAACACTAACTGGAGTTGACCGTGAACTGTTATCATCTATCACAATACTACTGATTGTATTGATTAATCCTGCATCTCTTCGGGCAGCTCGTGCGGGTTTATTATGCCTGGCACAGAAAGCTGAACTCTTCGCTTTTCCTCTTGGGCCTGGCGGAGTGCAAACATTCGTTCCTCCAAATAGAGATCACTGTCATCTTCACCTGTGACTTCCTATTAATACAAAAATTGTTATTATACTACATTATTATATATTACCTGACAATTCAAATAGGAAATTCACAATGACATTGACAGTCTTGTAATTGTTACAGAAATAATATGCTCCAAAGTTCACATGTATTTATATGTTCTGGAAGACTCGAAAGAAATGACAATTTTAATGAGGCAGTCAATATTCGTTATTAGTAAGATTTTTCGAGTCCTCGAAAAAATTAATCAGTAAAAATCAATCTTACGAAACAGGTAAAATGTTTATTAAAAATTTATTAAAGCACTTACTCTTATTTGAACTAAAAAGTCTCTTAGGTGGTCCTTAAAGGCAGGTATATCTTGATCTAGGTTAAATAGTCCCTGTACTGTTATTTTCACTTGATTTCCAGTCAAATGGGGGAATGCTACGTTCAAAAGGTTTGCCACATATTCCTGAAATATTGAACTTAGCTACTTAATGAACTTTTTAAAAAAAAAACTTCACTAGGACTACATTCAATGAGTCACAATGAATGATCTAATGCTATAAAACATCATCTTAATATAAATATAGTTACATATATAGAACACTTAGAATGTTTATAAATATTATATCATGTTTAAATATTAAAACAGTAATAATTATGTGGGGTTGCCTAAATTACATAATGTAGTTTTTAGTCCCAAAAAAATATATATAAAAAAACACTACCTGAATATAAGTTACATTATTCTCTGCATTTCCAAGAGCAGTTGTGACACGACCCGTTTCTACTAGTGAAAATATGTGGGCTAATATAGTGGCATGCATGGTAAGTCCTGCTCCATGAGAAGAATCAGTAACAACACTGAAAACATGCTCTAAAATGTCACACAAATAGGTCTGGTAGAAACTCTGTGCAGCCTGGGGATGCTGCTCAACATTTTGTAATAATCGGTACATAATCTGCAGGCCTGTATCTGCTACATTCCTCATAGTATGTTTAAATGCCCAGATAATGGAATCCAACACCAACTTGAATTGTGCTGGTGGTATACTAAGGAATGCTTTAAAACAGTAAGTGTTGACAGCCTGCAATAACAGGAAAAATTCAGTTCTGTGCTCAGGATATTCTTCAAAGTCTTTATTTATCATGTCGAGAGTGCATTCAAAGACTGCATCAAAAATTTTAGGTACTTCAGATGTTATATGACCACCAAGCTTGTTCACTATAGCCGCCATGCAGGACAACACTTCAGGCTCTCGAGCATCAGGGACTGCTGTTCTTTGATAATCAAGCAAGACAGCATCTAAGAGCGGAGGTATGAAGTTTTCCAAAACCATACTGTTATCAGTTGATCGTGACACCCAACTTGCTATCAGCTTTAAAGTTTCTTTTTTGATTATCCTCATGTTCTTGATTAATGGTTGTTTGGTGACAGCAACACTATTGAGAGCAATAGCTTGGCTGATATTTTCAGACATGACTTTGTAAACATTCAACATGTCTAGATATATTCTTCCAAGTTGCACCACATAGGGGTGTCCTAATGCACGACAGGCACTGACATTTGTTTTTAGAATGCTCACAAGCTGTTTCACAGCTTCAGGATCCTTAAGAATGTCCACATTATGGGAAGCCTGTGATATAATATCATCCCACACCTGATTTGGCAATAACATGTATTTTTCAATCAGTTGTTCTTGGGCAACTTGATCTACTTGTGCACTTATCATATAGCCAACAGCTTCATAAAATGTGTGAACTTGAAGTGTTTGCAAATCACAAATAATTGAACTGATTGTACTTAAAATTTCTTCAATAAACGGACATGCTTCACCTACCTGAATGGTAACGAAATGGCGTCGACATTTTAATGCTATTTTAATAAAAGTATCACATGCCATATCTTGTACACCATCATGAGTTTCATGCATGAACTCAAACAATTTATTGACAACAGTTTTTAAAAATTTCCAGTGGGCTCTTAGGAAGCGAGGGTACTGTCCTACAACATACATAATGTTGCTAGCAATAATTGCTTTGTTGTCCTTGCCTTTTTTTTGTTCACACAATCCCAATAAATCTTTAATGACAATAACAAGAAATCTTTTCTCATCTTCTTCCATCATAGCTCCAGATATAGAGCCTATAGCCCAACACAATGTGTTTAAATTTTTCCAGGACCACTCAGTTCCATTAACTTGATTTTGCAGCTTATCTGTCATTATACGTTCTGTATCTGCATAGTCCAAGTGTGTTAAATATACTAAAGTTTCTCTCATATTTTTATATAGACTAATTGAATCAGTATCTTTCATAAACTCTCTCACAACTTCTCCATTTTCATTTTCTACCACAAGTACCTCTTCAGGTTTTGCCATTCTAGAAATCATAATGTAACGTACATTGCTTAGTACATCTGCATACAACACTTTTCTTCCCATACTCTTACCTTGAATGTAGCTAAGGCCAGCAGAATGTGAACAAGGAGCAATTTTATATAAATCAGCAGCGAGGGCATTCCAAAATTCTAAACAGATCTTAAATATTTCAACTTCTTCAACTTCTGATATCAAAACTAAATAACGCAATGCATTCATTAAGGTGTTGGTCAGACCGCGTCTCTCAATTAACTGGCCGTGTTCTTTTAAATAAGTACAAAGAAATAAAGCCAGATTCTGAATGAACACTTGTTCTTGATCTCGTCCTGCAGCATAGGCTTCTCGTATATTAGTAGTAAGAGGTAGCATAATCTCTAACTGTTCCATAGTTTGCACAAGCAATGCAACAAATTGTTCTTCATAGTTACTTACAGTAACGCCAGCAATTTCAGTTAAACAACTTAATGTTACATTACGGAACATAGGTACATTTAAAAATTTGAAAATAAGTGTACTAATTAGTTTCATTTCAAATATGTATCCCAATGGAATCCAGTTCAAAAATCTTAAAAGTGTGTGTAGGGTTGCATCAACCAATGGGGCATTTTGTGAGTTCTCAAGAACAAACTGGCATAACTGAAAAATTTGACTGAATTCGGAACACATGGTATCCTTTAAATGTTTAGCTTTAGTTTGTGTCAGTTGCCCTGTACTAAAAACAAACACTTCTTCACTTAGCAATTTTAGAATGACCATGTTGTTTTGACAAAGGCTCTCATTCGTTTTTGATGCTCCAACTATGTCACTAATAAAAGTTTCCCAGTTGTGTGGCCACTCTCTTTTTAATACTTGAATTAAAATCATATTTAGCTTTTTTAAGTATACTTTATTATTTTCCATAATGACTGGATCAGATGAATTCTTTATAATAAGGCCCACAATATACTTTTTAATACCTTCACATTGGTTTCTTGGTAATATTTTCCATTTTGTTTGTATAACTTTTTCCAATATTTGTAAGGCATAGTATTTAGTTTCCTGGTTTTGAGAGAACTCTAATATGGTATCTACACGAGTCCAAGCATCAGGATGTTCTTTTAATGCAGTCAGAATATCTTGAGCGACACGCTGCTGATCACCGACTGTAGAATATAAACATCCTACTATATTATCAAGTAGGTTTATATCTAACTTTTGATTAAAATCCAAGAGCTTAGAAGCTTGTTGTTCTAAAGTAGCCATTCTGCCAATGTATGTAACTCAAAACTATAAACTTTTTGGCGCTTTAATTAATTAGGCATAAATGTTTTGTTCACATTCATTCCCCACTGAAAGAAATAAATGAACAATTAGAAAGCTTGAACATATCATAACCTATATTAGCAATGTAAATAACAAATAGAGCTTCATTGCGTGTTAGATGCACTATGTAAAAGACACATTATACATAAAGGTTACAGAGTTATTTTACGGAAGACATCGTTTCAGTTTTGGAGGATAGAATTTTACAGAACACACCCGTAGCCCGTAGAATCAAAATGACATTTCTCATAAAATTACAATAGGTATCCACTCCTCGTATAAAAACTATACCCAAACATTTTGTAAAAATTTGACTCGGTTAAACAGAAAAATAGACAACTTACACTCAAAGCATGCCTATTTACTTAAATCTTAGCTTACCAAGGATTTTATTAAATGCGGCGCAATCGGTCAAAAGCACTTCCATACACAAGCCCGTTGTTTTCGTCGTTTTCGGCGACGACTCAGCCCACAGACTGCGTATAGAGAGGGTAAAGGGTTTTTTTTCAGGAAATCGATCAAAAAAAATTCTTATCTGTTGCTCTGTGGCTAGACAAAATATTATCTAAAATAATTACAGATTACTTGGTTATAAATATATTTTGATGTAATATAAAATCATATACATTTTACATATATTTTTTTTTTCGACAAAACTTATCATCGAAAACCTTGAGCAGAATATCATACATAATAAATACATTTTAGAAAAATGAGTGAATTAAGTTTAGAAAAACTTCCTCCAGAAATATTGTTAAATATCGTGAAACGCCTTAAGCTATCCGACCTAGGAAATTTAATATTAACTTCTAAATGTATAAAAGAATTTATTATTAATGAATCTTATTTATGGAAATTAATAAGCCAAGATAGACTCATAATAAGTAGAAACATGTAAGTGTTACATAAATACTTTAATATCGTTCTAAGTACATTTATATTCATTATAGAATTATCATGTCTTAGTTTTCATATGCTTACAACTTTTGCATCTATTACATTTTTACCTATATGAAAGTAATAATTTCTGCATGCTACAAGATCAGCAAAATAAGATTCAAATGAAACCAATAGTTATGTGTATGTAAGCAAGTGTGTATATGCATTTAAATAGCCAAATTGTGTCTTTTCAATTCCATAATACCCTTACAACTTATGAAATTATTTTTCCAGACCCACCTTAAGCTGGTACCAAAGCTGTAGAATATCACACAATTGGTGCCAAGGAATATTCAAGAGTAAAGTAAATGTTTTTCATCCTATAGAATAAAGTCATTGTTTTTATAATTGAAACTCTATTTCAGTAGTAAAAGAAATTTTTTAATTCCATATAGTAAAATCAATTTTCAAGTAACTGTCCATACAGCAAAATATTTGCTAAATTTTGCTGTTTGGAGTAAAATAACATAATTATTTTAGGTTATTATTCAACATAAAATTAATTATATGCCTTGGATGCAATTGTTATCTCCAAATATTCTGTTGGTATCATTTGGTTCAGATCTTGAATGCTTTTTACTTGAGCACAGTGGTGTCAACAGAAAATTATTATGGAAATTAACTGTACCAACTATGGAAAGATTTGATGTTCGTACAAATGATATTTCAAGGTTCATAGTTAAGGACAATATGATTATATGTGGAAATAGGTATGATATTAATTGCATACATATACTACTTTAACTTACACTATTACTTAATTGTTTAATTTAGTTCCACAATGAAGAAAATTGTTAATAAAGAGCAAACTGTGAGGACTGCTATTATTATACACACTGCATAATAAAAGTTACACAATGTATATAACTTTATTAAAAACTGTATTTAATTACAATATTGGCTTCAAAACACTGAAAGAGAATGTGTATCTTTAGTCAACAACTGATTTTTATATTTGCAGAGATGGCAGTTGTGCTATGTATGAATTTCATGATATAAAAAAAAGACCTGTTTTACTAAATTACATACAAAATTGTCATAACTTTGGACAAGAAGAGGTAACAGCAGTTGAAAAATGGAAAAACTGCATTGTCACAGCTTCATATATCAGTCCTGATTTACATTTCTGGAGGAAGAGTAAAATTGGTTGTAGTGACACCTCTCCAAATGAAAGTAAGAACTTGATATATTCATTCATATAAGGGATAAATATTATTAAATAAATGAGTTAAAAAAATGAACAAACCTATGAACACACATTTATTACTAATACATGTATGTTATATTTAGGTTTTAAATAACAAAAGACATCTTTTAATTAGCTTGTTTTGCCTAAAATGTAACCAACCAATGTGCTAAAAAGAATGCTAATGCTAATTTTAATTGAAAACAATTGTTAAAATTGCATAATAGCAAATGTTATACTCAACAATTCATAACAGTTGGTTCTACTATTTATCTAGTTGAGAGATCATAGAGGTATAATTCTAAGCTACCATATTTTTCAGATTTGATTTTTAAAAAGCTTAAGATTCCTGAATGTATTGGATGTCGATCATTATCAATTGATTCAACAGAAAAAAAAATGGCTGTTGGTCTGAATGGAAATATGATGCCTGTATTCATTGATCTCAATACGTAGGTAACTAAAAAGCTTTTTGTTAATCCCTTCGTGTCAATAGCCTTTTTTTCTTTTTTAAATATGGTTATTTATAATAATAAATTAATATTTTTAGTGTTCAATATTTAATAGCCCCAAAGCCAGGAACAAGGACTTTAAATCATATTGTCAGAGACATAAAGTGGCATAATGAATCTGGTGCAGTATGTGTGACACATTCAGGAAAGTTGCAATACATTGACCTAAGGACAGGTGGCTTGGTAAGAATAGTATTTTTTAATTTTTATTAGTAATTTTAATTGGATAGGGTTACTATAATGACTCCTTCATATATACTTTAGGAATATTTTAGTATTCAATTGATAAAATTGAAAAGCTAAATACATAAGTGTGTGAGAAGTTCCCTCTGTCAAAATTGCCAAAACTACTTCATCTAACAAACCAGCGATCTCGGCGAAAGCCATACTGACTATCACTAATTAGTTGGTTCTCCTTCAGACATAGAAGAAACTGACTATTGATGATAGATTCTATCAGCCTGGAAAATAAAGAAGTGATTGCGATAGGTATGTACCTGGAGGAGTCCGTGCGGTCGCTTTATTTGGAAATGATCTGGGAGGAAAACGATAGTCGAAGGAGCCGTGTATCCGGAGTTAACTCATAAGCACATGTCTTGTGGCTATTAAGAGAGAATACGGCCTTTCGCACACCATTTTGTTTAAATTGAACTTCTGCTATATGTTGCGATTTTGCTCTCACAATTCCGTGAGGGTTTGGGAAGCCGCGTTATGTTTATTTTTGGAGTGCTTTGTCAGGATCTTTTAGAGCCGTTGCATAGTTCTTGCATAAGACGGAAAGGATCTTTGCAAGAATGATCAAGGAACCACATACTATGTGTATGGGAAAAAGAGGACGGAAATCGCCGATAGACTAAGAATTTTCATAAAGATAACTGTCCTTATAGCAGACCATATGCATGCTGCAAATGAATGACATAAGTCATTCCAATAAGCTGGTTTGAATTGGGATGTCAAAGCTAAAACCGCGGATGAGATCGACCCAAGTGAGATGAGATCTAATAGCGAAAGCGAAGGTTCAGCTCGGTCAGATAGTTGCGTTGACCACATAACCATTCGCACAGATGTTGCAACTAGTCCAGTCTACACAAGACTTCCCTACGCCGGGCGTAGGCGCTCACTACACCTACGGGTAAAAAGGGGGAGGTTTAATGCTTTTTCAGTTTTTAGTTTTTAATTATTTATTAATATATTTTTCTACCTTACAGCTTCTTATAAAAATTTACTGATACATTTTACATGAACATTGATTTCAGACTTATGAAACTAGGGATCCGTTTGATTCATCTCTTTATTGCCTAAAATCAGACGGCGATAAAGCTGTAGTCACCGGCTCTTCAGAATATTCCCGTTGTGTGCTGTACGATATGCGTTCAACACATCATGTTCAGGTATTTATGTTCTTAATGATTATGTATAGTCCGGTCAATCTAGATCAAAAATTGAGCGTAAAGGTGCAATCAT
The DNA here is from genome assembly GCA_028984075.1 of Pieris mannii. Lineage (NCBI taxonomy): Eukaryota > Metazoa > Arthropoda > Insecta > Lepidoptera > Pieridae > Pieris > Pieris mannii. Next base: position 5,215,455 of record CM054784.1, read on the forward strand.
AACAAGGCGAATTACAGTAAAATTGAAAACATAATTATAAATAAAAAAAGGTTCCCTCAATGGCGACGTACATAGTGAACGTATTTATCTAAGAGAATGTTGAATATTTCTTCGCTATACCACATAAGTACAAGTTATAATGACCGATAGAAAATATCTATATATAAAAGATCTGTAGAGATGTATATGATGCGTACTCAAGCATGCATCATAATTGACCATAACAACTTTTTGAATCTTTATACCTCAGTAACTGTGGCTCGTAGGGAAAATTGTATATAGTCTGTTACCTATAAAGAATATAATTGTAGTCGATCTATTAAACATTCTCGGAAACGAGAATGTTGTATAACAATTTATGAGTGTGGGAAAAATTAATTAAATTTCAAACATTTGGTTTGCACTTCTAATTGTTAACTAAAATTATGTATGTATGTTATATAATGTTAGGGTATTATAAACTTAAATAATTTTGGTGTTTCAGATGTATTTCACACAAAAGAGGTCCACACCAATTTACAGTTTAGAGTTTGATGCAAAAAAATTAATAGCTGCGGGAGATCAAAGAGTTGCAGTCCTTAATTTTAATGTTAATTCAAGTACTACCAAAGCGAAAAATTATTCTTACATTTTTCAGTTTGTATCTTCCCGTAGGTAATTAAAAAACTTTAGTTTAGCTTATGTCTATCTCTTGTAATGTAATTTGAATTGCTTTTATAACACCAATAAAACATAAATAAATTTTATTGATAACAATTCTCTCTTTTGAAATTTTATGATGAAAATTTTTTAGATAAAAAGTATTTAGTGCACTCTCTTTCATATACAATCCCCCTGATAACTTTTCATTTTGACGGGACGGCCGAACGACACAATCGTAATATCGTTAGAATATAATAAATAAAAAAATATAATCAATAAGTAAATCATATGCCTGCACATTTTAAGAACCTATGGTATGGTAGCTAGCTACTAAATTGTTACAAACAAAACAAAACAAAAAAAAAATCATTTATTCATATAGGTAACATTATATCGGTAAATTTTTTTATACACATTGTTTGTAAGGAGCTGCAACCATTACACCATGTTCCATATGACATCTTGAGTAATAAAGAATAATAAAATAAATTAAAAACAAAGATTTGTCCTCTATCAGCAGGAGGCATGGTGAAATAGGAGCACGCACTTACATACTCGTGAGAACAACACGCAAATACGTGGTATAAACAATTAATATCGCCGCATACACAAATTCAAGTACGACCAGTCACCACAAGTAGCACCCGTTCACGAGTATGACGCATGGCCAGCCATCGCCCCCCTCGCCATATTTTAGGGAGAGAGACAACCCGACGCATGGACGCCGCCACAAGCAATGACATTTAAGTGAGCATGACGATCCTTGAAATGTGGACTTGGCTACACAAGAAAAAAGTAATAATACTAATTATACTGAAACAATTTGATACCACATGAATCACGGTTTGTTCCCACTTTACATTTAAGAGAAAGTCGTGGATGTCGACGATCGCCCTATAGTCTGAAAATGCAGCCGAGAGATTCAGTCACGTTACCTATTTATACTGAAGCAATTCATATCCAAGCACTATGATCGTTTAAGTATTCATTTATATTATAATAGGCCTTAGCAAGCAGTTTTACTTTAATGTACGATTTAAATTTATTTATTGACAATAGTTGTATCTCACTAGGGATTTTGTTGAAAAAACGTATGCAATTGCCTTGGAAAGAATTACTCGTTTTATACAGCCTTGTGGTTGGTGCGCAAATTTTATTAGAGTTATATGTATCAACTCTATTTTTTTATATATTATTGAAGTTATACTTTTGGCGCGATGGAGAAAAAAGATTAGAGTGAATTTTTACGATGCGCGCGCACACCGACACCTGAATTCTACATCGAAAAGTTAGTTCTAGGTGGCATGAACATCGATGACTATGTTCAAGTTGTATATTCAAGTATTTTTATTTTAGAACACGTGTTTCGTAACAGTACAATTAAGGAATGTGAATAAATTATTTTTTTGTTTTTATTAAATCAATTTCAAATACGACGGTGATAGTATTTACTAATAATTGATTAGTATATCTATATTTATTGTATATTAGTGATAAAACTGTTTTGAGTTCATTTATAGATTTGAGGTTAATTGTCGGTAGGATTTATTTACATCGTTAATTAAAAATTATTACATTATTATCTAAAAAATATATTTTTTTGGTTTTATTTATTTATTTTAATTATTAAAATTGTTTATGACTGAACGATAAAGACAAATAAAAAGCGGGAAAGCGGCACCACAATAGCATCTTCTAAACGTCTTAAGCAATGATGTCTTCAAAAAAATGTCATGGAATGCTAATGGATTTTTAAAACACCAAAAATAGCTTCATATTATTCTTAAACATGAAAACGTTTACATTTTTATTTATTACAGATATACATACATTATCCTTACAGCCTATGCCAATATGATAATGTCGAGAAACATTTAATTAAATATAATAAAGTACAGATATAAAACTATACACATAATATGCACAATATCGCTACTGTGAATTTACTCTGCGAACATACAAATATCTCGATAGTGTCGGAGACAGCATTCAGTATGCGGAACGTCCTGGATGCGGGAATCTGTGCAACAGACTGGTTCTTTCCCTTGGCAGTGTTGCCGTTCTACCAAATTAAAAGTCCCTAGTAATATGAAAAAATCCGCTAGATATTGGTAAATATATTATTAAAAAATCCGCTAGAAGTCGCTAAATCGTATCGCACACGCTCAAGTCTATTCTTGAAGTCCGCGCCTCATAACTTGGGGTTTTAGAGGGGGCCGATCATCCAACTTTGGCAAATATTTTCATTTTTCGCAAAAAAAAACAAAAACAAATTCAAAATATTTATCCAAAAAATCGCAACAAATGTTCTGGATAATAAAATCTGAAACTGTTACGTATACAAACAATTACATAATTTATTACCTATACATATTTCAAAATCAAAACATATGTCAACCGGATATTCAGTATCCCTGGAAGTGGAGGCTTCTCCAATGCCTACACCAGATTCTTTGGGCATTGGTTTTCCGACTTGATTAATCATCCGGCAGATCGTAACTCGAGCAATCTTTATTTTTATTTTTTAGTTGGTTTCTAATGAGTAGAATGGAGTTTAAAGTTAAAGTTTGTTCTGAAATTCTATTTCTGAGTTTGCTCTTCACAACATTCATGGTGCTAAAAACTCTGGTTATGGTTTTGATACTGGGGAACGTCTCTAAAAATCGGAATTGAAACCAAATACCTACTTAATAACGCCCAAATCTCAGTTTGTCCTAACTGCAAGACGCAAGAGTATTGCAGGCTTAAGTATTGTCTTGCTCAAGTCTTGCAGGCTTCAGTCTTGGTATTGGTCTTGCTGCGATAAGGCGGTCTTGGTATTGGTATTGGTCTTGCAAAAATGAAAGAACAAGACCAAGACCGATTTTGGGCAACACTAATTGACGTGTTGCGAACGTGCAAGAATGACGAAATAATCAACTGAATTTGTCTAACTACACAGCTTGTTTATAGGCAGGGAATTCCCGTTTAGTATTATTCTACGTGGGTATTGCCAGAACATTTGAAAATCAGCTAATAAAAGAGAAGAAATTGTTTAGAAAAAGTTTGTGAACGAGACAAATTTTGGGGTTGAGGCTATTTGAAGATATTTTATGCCAGAACGGATGTTTAAGATTGTTCAGGTGTAGTGGTGGCCTTAACAACACATTACATATTTTACAATTTTTTTCAAAAAAAAGTCGCATATGCGACGGCTCAAAATCCGCTAGAAGTCTCTAAATATTTTTTTGTCGCTAACTCAATTTTTTTGCCGCTAACCACTCATGAATTCCGCTAGATCTATCGACAAAGTCTCTAGAACGGCAACACTGTCCCTTGGTATTGCAAAAACCTAGGGATGCAGATAGGAGATCGTCTGTCCCAGTCTGATCCAATCCACAATTTCAGATTGAAAACAATCTGAGATTGTGGATTAATTATTGAGTTCGGGCGTGAGTCTTACGAATTGTAATTAATTGTAAAAACCCAATATGAAATTTATTCGTTCCAAAAATATTAGTGTAGTTTATAGATTATAATTCATTTGTGCCAGAGGCAGTTTAATGTGTGTATAATATAATGTAAATAATTGTTAAGTATTATGTATGTCGTTCTCTCTAAGACACAGAATTCAATAAAAATATTAGTTGGAGACTTAGTTTTCTTTTATTAGTCCCATTATTATTCCAATTTTCCAAGTATAAAATTAAGATTGATAAAGCGATTTTATACCCTTTATGGAATATTATTCCAAAATTTTTTAGTTAAATGTCTATAATGTGAAAAAAAGTTTCCCTTTAACCGTGGTTTCATAAAACCACACAATATTTTTAATTATTATACATCATCACTAGTTTTGGATCACCAGCATACAAAAAAAGCTGTGCTCTAAAAATAATGAACCATCGAATCATACAAAAATAAAATATTCCCCGTTCATTACACTTTAAGACTTTATTGGTTTTCCTTACGATTGACAGCTGTATGTCAATTGTCATGTTCAAAATGAAACCGATAAGCTTGTAAGTTGTCTGTTGTAATGTGTTTTTTGAGTTGTTACAGTTGTAAGTTGTTCTTGTAAACTATTTAATAATTTAATTGCATAATTTACAGTCTATAGGTATTGTTTTTCCGAAGAAGACGAAAAGTTGTACTTTTCGTCGAGTGTTAAAATATATTCTGGTTTATAAGGGTGTCACTTAATAACGTTCTATTTAATTACAAAACACTAATAATGCCCTAGTATACGTAAAAGCAATTAATTAAATATGAACAGGAAACGAAATGTTAATTTTATTAAACCCGAAGATCCACCTTTCTTAAAAGTATTAAAAAAACAAGCTGGTTATGACGACACTAACCATAAGTTTGACAAACTGGAAAGAAATGAAGAGGACTTTGTAAGTGATGAAGATAGTGAATTACCCCAAGTTGTTGTTTTGAAACAAGGAGACCTAACAGCTGAAGAAGCAGAGATTGAAAAAGAAAAGTTAAAAAAAATAGATAGTGAAACAAAAGCTGATTTAAATGAAAGGGTTATATTTAAAACTAAAAAAAAGAAAGACGAAAAGGGAAAAAAAAAGTCTTCAATAAAAAAGCACAAAACTAAAACACAATTATTATCTTTTGCTAATGAAGAGAATGACGACTAAATAAAATAAGTTTGTGATGTGTATTGTGTTTTAACTGTTGTTTAATTAAATTGGAATTTAGAATCTTATTGCATTATTACACTAATTGATATGGTGTTCTTAAATTCCACACAATTTGACAGTATCAAATTTATATAGAAACAGTTATAATTGTAAATAAACATTTTATAATATTCAAAGCACTCATAATAACTGCCTGGGTGCCAACACGGCTCTGGATGCCTGCTTCTTGTATCACATGTATTTAATAATTGTTATACTATGGCTATCAAACTATTTAACCACCTACCCAAAAGTTATAATAGATCACTGCCATGTAATGCTTTCAAGAGGAAGATAATAAAATTTTTAAAGGCATTGTGCCTTTATAGTCTGGGAGAGTATTAAAACCATAAGTTTTGAGATCAATTATTCATATTATTAAGCCATTAACATGCCTATTTTAGTGGGATTGTGCAGTTTTTTTACAATTAATAAATCTGGATGTACTTATTTCTTTGCAAATAAATAATTTATTATTATTTTATTTGTGATTTAAAGCTTAGTTTATTTTCTAAAAATATTACAGTTGATTTCATTTATTACCAGAGGTTGAGAATTTTGTACTTATGTATGCTTAAAATTCAAGAGATTTAATGTGGCTATAATTGAATAGTTGTAAAAATATGATGCGTGGGGTACAAAGTGCATATTCCTATTACAGCATTGGATGTAATAAATCTTATGCAAGTATTGCAACTGGCACTAAAGACAGATCTTGTCTTTTGTATAGTCAACAAATGAGAAGACTTTTACCGTTTGCTAATTGGATAAATAGGTAATGTAATATAATTTTTAGATTTAAATTTAAGGTTCAGTTACAACATAATATTCTAAGCACCAACTGTGTTACTACCAATACAAACAGTAAAAATTTTAAATCACACATCATTATTTTCCAAGACATAGACTATATTAGTTAAGAAGATATTAAGAAATTAACAACTGTTGGTTTTTACATTTTCTATAAATAAAACAAGGGTATACTTATCTCTAAAACTCATGTTTTATTGACAACTAATTTATGTTTTTCCAGACTCTTCCTGACTCCTTCTCTTTTTAGGTTTTGTTTTAGCTCCATTAGATATTGACATTACATCAGGTCTATAATATACCTGTGCACTATCAGTGTCATTTTCATGTTCAAGCAATTTGCATAATAAGAATTTTCGTTCATCTTTAACTATTTGAATATTTTCTTGTACTCTAGCAACTTCATCACATAATGCTGCATTTTCCTAGATAAACAGTAAAACATTTAATTTCAGTTAGAACTGTCCTAATCAGGAAACAAATGAAATTTATATTTAGATTACTATTGTAGCGTCACACGTGTGAACATCTGAATAAGGTCTCATATAATTCAATTATTATTTATAATGATCTTCGTGCTTAAAAGAACAGTATTTATGACATTACAATCACTAAAACGTAAATATAATATTTACATGTCGTGCTATAATACTTACAATGATTAAGCTTTTTACTTTCATTTTCATGTATTTATACTTTTTCCTATAACGTGAGTTATTATTTCCTGTTTTTATTATATTCATGGTCATCTATGCAACGTAGGTTAAAACCACTTATAACATACTTATACATAAGATTAAAATTTCCGAGGAATATAGGTAACTGTTTTGTATGTATTAAAAATCGGTTAAGGACGAAATATTTGTTTTGCGGCCAGGCTAAAGTTAACTTTATTTTACTTTTTATAAATTATTACTCGTTTTCTCAGCTGAAAAATATTATGGTGAAATGTTAATAACTTATTTATTGCGATCGAGCAACTATATGTACCCCCATTTTCATCTTTTATTATTGACAAATGCCAACATTCAACAACCCTATTACTATCACGGTCGGTTGTCACCTCTCTGCCTCACTGCTAGTCAGGGACAGTGTGCACTGTGCAGTGTTTCTGTGATTTCTTACCATAGTTGTTAAATGAACTACCAACTTAAATTATTATTTAAATTGGTTAATTTATACATATCTTCTATGATATATTACTGTATCTCGTTGTATACTTCTGACGTCTGGTCCTATTCCGATAAGTACTATGTACTACTAGATACTAATTATTTTATATCGCGATTATGCAGGATTAAATATTTTTTTATTTATAACCTTAAATTTTGAAAGAACATGAAACAAACCATACTTAATTTAAAATAATATTTACAATATTTATAGTTGAAAATAAAATATTTACAACCTAATTAGATTTATCACCCAAAGTCTTCATATAAATATAGATAGCTTTCAACATTTTTCGTTTAATATTTAATTTCATGACTATTGACCATAGACTTCATTATATAGAGTACGGAGTACCTTGTACCAAAGACTAATACAATATGCTTGTTTTTACTACTTATTAGGAGTCATCATTCAAGTCAAGTGATATCTGTAATCTGAGGCTCGTCAGTAGAAGACCATTTTAAAATTTAGTTATTTTCCAATCAATAATAATAAATTTGTCTTGCGAAGCCATGGCAAATTTAACAGAAGACGATTCTTCTGCTGAAACTGATAAGTTAGTGCCAAGTGAAACCCATGAAGAAACTTCTGCTGTAGAAAACCAAAATGTGGACGTAAGTAATATAATGTATAACTACCATAATTTGTAGACCTATTTTATTCTTATAATTATGTAGAACGAAAAGGTGTGATTTACGAAACCTTGATATATTTTTCAGTACATATTCTCATTTTATGTAAATCTACAACCTTAACCTAAATTTCAGATCAATGCTCAAATTGATGAACAACGTCAAAGGATGCAGCCGACTAAAATGGAATCATTTTTTGCCATAACAAAATCCCTAATCATAAGAGCGTTAGTAGTTTATTTTATTACATCAATGTTTCGGCAACCTTCTGCACCAAAAACTGACGTTACTAGCTCCCCTGGTGTACCTAGATTACCAGCAGTTAACATGTTTCAAAATGGAACAGTTGTGGATATGTTTGCATATATATCAGAGCATGAATTTTTAGATCATTTTGAACATGCTCAATTGATTTGGAAAGAAACAAATCTTGTGTATGGTGACTGGTTTGGTGGACCCAATAATGATGGAACATATACTCATTCCACTAGTATTGTGCCATCAGAGTCTTTAAAGAATAATGGCTCTATATATATTCATGTTTACGTAGTTCCAAATGGAAAGTCACCAAATCCAAAAGATAAAAGTAATTATGCTGGACCATATGTTACATATGGTAAAAAAATGGTTAACAAATATAAAAAATTAAAATATCTAAAAACACATAACCTATTGACTGGACAAAGTGAAAAGTCGGAAGAGGAATTAAAAAAAGCTGAAACAATGAAAGAAGAGATAGTGTCACATTGGCATCCTAATTTGACTATTAATTTAGTAACAGATCAAACAAATTGGATGCAAGGCAGTGTTCCGCCACCACTTGATGAATTTATATATTTTTTGCCTGATGGTAAGGAGTATAAACCTGCTGTGTTCTTAAATGATTACTGGAATATGATGCGTGACTATGTACCACTCAACAGCAGTGTTACTAGCCTTGATCTGCAACTAACATTTCAACCATTGAGTCTTTTCAAATGGCAGTTATACACAGCACAAGTTATGAGAGACAAATTGAGCATGTTTTCAGCTCTTGGTGCAGAGGAGCAAGATGAAGAACAGGATACTGTGAAAGAATTGCTTTTGGACACATCTCCTTATTTATTGGGTTTAACTATATCTGTCTCTATCCTACATTCAATTTTTGAACTTTTAGCATTTAAGAATGACATTCAGTTTTGGAACAACAGGCAGTCCTTGGAAGGACTCTCTGTGCGATCAGTTTTCTTCAATGTTTTTCAGTCAACAGTTGTATTGCTCTATGTATTAGATAATGAAACTAATGTTATGGTTAGAATTTCTTGCTTTATTGGTTTAATGATTGAAATCTGGAAAATTAACAAGGTTATGGATGTGAAATTGAATAGGGAAGATAGGATATTTGGATTTCCCAAAATATCTTTAACGGATAAGGGTTCTTACGTAGAATCAAGCACAAAACAATATGATATGTTAGCCTTCAGATATTTAAGCTGGGCATGCTTTCCTCTGCTGATTGGATATGGTATTTACTCACTTTTATATCTGGAGCATAAAGGATGGTACTCATTCATTCTAAACATGATGTATGGATATCTATTGACTTTTGGGTTTATTATGATGACTCCTCAATTATTTATCAATTACAAATTAAATTCTGTAGCACATTTACCATGGCGCATGATGACATATAAATTTCTCAATACCTTTATTGATGACATATTTGCATTTGTGATTAAAATGCCAACAATGTACCGTCTGGGATGTTTTAGAGATGGTATGTATAAAATAATCTTGATTCCTCTCAATGTCATGGAAGATAAGATAAAATAATATGTGTTATATCTTTTCAGATATTGTATTCTTTATATTCCTGTATCAGCGCTGGATCTACAAAGTTGACCATAAGAGAGTTAATGAATTTGGATTTTCTGGGGAAATGGAGCAGCAACAAAACCAAAATCTATCCCTAACACAACCTGAAGTGACTGATAAGAAGAATGATTAATTCTTTAAGATGTTAATACATAAATAGAGGTGGTACATTAGCTAAATTTTTTATCACCTGTTTCTCAAAAATCTTAAATGATCAGTAATTCCTCATAATTAATAAATATGTGATACAATGACATTTACATCCCTTATGTCAAAATTGTCTTTGTGCTCTGTTCTTAAAATCCTTATAATGGAATACATATTTCATAAAAGATAATTTTGCTAGGATAATTATCTTAATTATGTTTATAACTACAATTATGGATATTATTTTATGAGTTTCATAAAATCTAGTAAATAATGATTATGGTCTTTATACTAAAACCCTTGTTTATACATACAATATTTATATATTATTAGTTAAATTTAAATTAATTTCTTTACAATAAATATTCACTTCACAGTTTTTGGTATGTCAAGTAAATAGATCATCTGAAGCATGTTTTGTATAAAATTTAAAAAACTGCGGTTACCTTAATTTAAATTATAGCTCAAAATAAACATGTAATTGTCTTTTGTGATGGCTGTATGTAGAAATATTTACAATGTTGTTCATGTTAGATTGTTCTTTGTAAGCAGTGTTCCTCATTAGGAGATAAGTTCAAGGATATAATGCATCTTATAAATATATTTTTTTGGAGTTACATCCATTGCTATTTCCTATTGCATGAAAATATGATGCATTGCAGGCAATAATATTTATGAACACTCTATGCCACTTTATAATAGAAAGAAATAGCCAAAACCAACAATAGCTAGGTAGCTATATAAGCTTACCATTACATGGTCGGGTACCTTTGGAATAATGTATTCAGTATTGTCCAGTAGAAATAATTTATGATTCTGTAAAATCATTGTTATAGGAATTGTAATGGTTTTTTAAATTAATATTGTAAAGCTTTGTTTAGATTAATTATTTAATAAACTTCTAATGTAAGCCCGTCTTTAAAATTCTGAAATAATAATTGTGATTTAAATTAGTACAAGTGTAAACTTATAACTATTATTGTTATGATAAAATGACGGTATAATTTTAAGAAATATTTATGTCACCCACTAGTAAATTTTATGCATTTCGAATTTATGGATATATTTTAAATTATAACATAGTTTAATTCACTTATGCCTCCAATCTTAAATTAAAAGTATTTAATGTACTATTTGTTTTTGTTATTGATACTCTTAATTACGTAGTTATAACAGCTCTTAATGTTTTAGTCACAAAGAAGCGGTTGATTTAAAAAAAAGATATTTTAACAACTGTTTTTTACTTGGTTAAAACTTAATATTTAACTTATTTTAAAGGTTTATTTGTACAATAAAATAATTGAGTACAATCTATGAATTATACTTATATCTCCAAAAAGAAAAACCTCTATGTTGTATATGCAAATTGCTATTGGGACGTCGCTGTAGAAAAAGAAAGGTTTCAACATACATTTAAAGGAACAGGAGATTTGTAAGCTTATATGTAAGGTACTGATGCTATATATCTATTATCTATGTTAAATGATTTAATGGTGCAGTTCTTAGATTAGAGATCAGTTTTTATCCTGACTACTATTCACCGTATTACATAATCCTTTCTATGGAATTGATTTGATGCGGAGAAATCATTTGTAAAGCACCCATCTGGATGATGTGACAAAGGAGCTTCCTTAACATCATGCACTGTAAATCACCTCAAGCTTTTTAATCAGTTAAAACGTTATCGTTATCATATTAAAACGAGGTTATCTCACCACGGTATATAATACAAACGCATATTAAAACTAAATAATTTTATAAAAATTACATTAAGATGAAATATTAAACATTAAATAAAGGTAATGCGACAATGAAGCAATATTTGAACCAGTATGTATTTAATAGTTACATAATTTGTACCTGACAAAATGAACTGCCCCGCCAGTCCGCCGTCAAAGCGTCGTCGACAGTGGTACTGGTAAAATGCTTTATAGATCGATTACTTTTCAAGACTGAGTGTCTTGCTTAAAATCGATTTGTATATAATAATATGTACTTAAATGTAATGTAGAGCATTGTAGCTGAAAGTCCTGATATACGTTCTTGGCTCTACCTTCCTTGTGTATATTCTAGTATTGATCTTGACTTTCATCATTACTTAAAATTGTAATAGTTTCTTCATTGCGTTGTGTTAGCGTGTACAACACAAGAGTTCTGCAGGGGATTTAAAATTGAATATTAGAGCCTGTTGGGACATCCAGGCGCCCAGTGACCCTTCGCACCGCATCGGTAGCACCGTCCGTAGCCGCCATAGTATGAGCCCGGGTTGCCAGGGACGCGTTGTCTTCGTCTTCTACAACTATTACTTCCTGCGGTAACTGCAATAACATACAAGCTGTTAATATGATTATTTTAGGGTTATTAAAAATAAGTAATTCAGCGTCTTGGCTTTCCAGAAAGCGCAAATTAAGGAAGTCTTCTTTTATATAAAATATATTTTATACTAGCCGACTCGGCTAAGGTTTTTGTTATATTACATAGTAGTAAACGATTCAAGGGAAACGGTAGGAGAACTTATGTGAAAGGCAGATAGCTTATGTGAAACGTTGATACTTTTAACACAGCGCCATCTGTTAGAATTGTATCAAATAATAAACAAATATTTGCAATAAAATAATATATCGGGTATAAATTGAGATGTAAGCTATTCTATATTTTAAGTTAGATCAAACTGCACACGGTGTGCAAATTTGATTGATATCGGTTCGGTAGTTTAGGAGTCCATCGCGGACAATAAACGACACGTGATTTATATATAAAAGATTAATATACAAAAATATTTATGTAGAACACGTGGGTTTTTTGAAATGTAATCGTTTATTTGTTAAGATAGTGGTAAAGATATTAATAATTTTTTGTACAATGTCATAATAATAAGTTATTTAGAATTTGTGTTAAATTGATATAAAGGCTAAATACAGGATATAAAGGCGCCTTGCCTTTAAAAATTTAAGAACTTTCCATTTGAAAGAATTACACGGCAGTGATGTATATCTTCAAGGAAGTTGTTTCATAGCCATAGCGTAACGATTTTTGTCGTGTCGATGTTTGTGTTCCTGCTATAATGCAAATGCTCAAGTTGTATCTGTATACCTAGAAACTTAGTTGGTACGACTTCTTCAATTGACTCGTATAAGTAATTATAGGTTATCATTATAATTCCGAGAATGTATATATGTAGTTAGTTTTTTTTATATTTACACATAAATTAATACTTTCCAACCATACCGTGACATTATTTACTCTTTCATTCAATAACGATTCGTGGTTGCGGGTTTTATCTTATCTTTAGTCGAATACGAGGTAAACGCGCTAATTAATTGTTACAATAATGTGTGTGTAGTCTCCTGAACTGTGAACAATATACATTTAATTTAATTGAATTGTTTTCGTTTCCGAAAGGCGTATTTTGCACGACACGATGAATTCTTTGGGGATGAAGTACAATACAAAATTTAAGCTAGGTAATTAAACTGTATAAGTAAAACACCGTAATTTAAAAAAATCATTCTAACAGAGTAGGTATTGAATATCTGAAATTGTTAAAAAGATACTTCTACTATATTTTTAAATTTCGAACATGATTTTATAAAAAAAATATTGCATTCTATTTTTGAATATTGTTTTAAAGCAAAAAAAATTGGTTGCCTGTAAAGTCGGTATACGGGCGAAAGTTTTACGTGACAACGACTTTGAGTGGTAAAATAATTTTAATGTGAATATTCATTCGTATAGTAGGAAGAAGGATGAAATAATAGTAACAATTTAAAACATTTATTTATACAAAGAATTATATTTAAAACATTAATTTATACAAAGAATCTCGAACTGTGCTCGAGTGGAAGGGACGCGTGCCTTTCACTTTTTATGTCTGTCTCTCTCGCTCTTAGGCGGGCTACCCATGCCCGAGTGGAAGGGACGCGTGCCTCTCACTCGCTCTCATTGTGAGCGGATAACGTGAGCGGAGCGTAACGCAGTTTCTTGAAGTGTCACCCGGCAAACCAATTTATAAGACGTTGTCACGTCAAAAAATCACTTTCCGTAATTTTTACCGATGGAGTAGACATTGAAAGAAAACTAAATAGCTGTTATTGCGTTGCACCGCTGTGGGCACTCGCCATTATGAAGTTGCACAAAAATTTTAATATAACCCTTAGGTTTGTGTACGGTACGGTGTATAGATAACAACAATGAAGTCTGCAATGTTGAGGACAAAAGATTAATCAAAGCTATCAAGGCGCGGATAGCAAGAAATCCTGTCTAAAAACAGAAGTTGATGGCGTTGCAGATGGGTGTAGTAGGAAACAGTAATAAAGGTTTTAAATAAAGATCGTGGTCTACGAGCATACAAAAACAACAGCGGGCATTTAATGCTCGCTCAAAGCAATAAGGATTAAGAGATCGCGTGACACCGTGGTATTCTCTTTATCGGCATCATTGTCAATTAAATTTTGAATACAATAGACTTTAGTTATTTTTATAATTAAAAAGTAAAATTAATTTAATTTTAAAACGTTATACGACATTTAAGCAGCATAATCTTTAAATGAATTTGAACCTTACCATCACCATCGGTGTCGGAGTCGGAATTGAAGTCAGATCCACCGTCGGAATCGCTTGCGGACGAGAAATATTGACCGAGTATGGAGGACCTGAAGACCCTAAAATAAAGTTAAATTCTTAACTAATTATAAGTATCAGTATCTCAAAATAAATATATTAAAATATAGCCAAAAATGGAATTATCATAATATTCACAGTAATTTTTTGTGTCTAAAATATTTTGAATGAACAGACAATCACTTGTTTCATATTTATATCATGAGGACTGCGACAGTGCAAGATTCACGGCATGGACTACACGGATGCCTTTCGCAAAGTGTCTTTAAACTACTCCAACAAATAGAAACTGTAGGTGATGTTGAACATTTACGTTATGTTGAACTCAATTAACGTAATCCTATAAACCTTCCGGCATAAGGCCTGGCATAATTGCAAGCATATTATTAACACTTACCAGTCGTCCTCGAAGACGTCCGTCGCGTCCCCCTCGCTGCTCGTGAATTGCCCTTCGCTGTCGTCCCATTGCGATTCACTTTCGCTTTCGGCCGTTGCTCGTCTGAAGACGATCGTAATCATGTAGCACCAAATAAAGAAACACGGACTAATGAGTAACTGGGATCTATTTGAGGCAGATAGTGAACGACCGTTAACCCAATAATCTATCTCTATCCATTTTTGACCATTTGAGATAGACATGTTAATCCAAATATTGATAAATAGAAAATTGTGCCAATAAGTAATCGACGGATTGTAATAGCCATCTGTCGATACATGCTATCCATGGTAGGTCGCAACAGTGTATTGAAATGTATGAAAATGACAGTCCAACTGTGCTAATATCCTATCTTTAGATGTTAACTTACACCAGTGTTTAAAATAATTAAAAATCTTGATGATTTGATAATGTTTTAACCATAGACATGTTTTTTTTAATATTATTTGTACGGTTTTATTTACTTTATTTGGTTTATATTGATTACCAAATATGAGTGTAAAGAGCGAAGAGATTGCATTCTATTCGTCGCCAAAAATGGATTGTCTTCGTTGGGTTTGGTTATTGGGATGCAGATAGGAGATCGATCGACTGTCACAGTCTGATCTCAGATTGCTTTCAATCTGAAATTGTGGATTAATTATTGGGTTCGGGCGTGGGAGTGATTATCTACGACGAGCGTTTTCCAAGATACGTAATGGCAAGTCAATGCCGCAAGAAAATAACACAAGAATGAGCACTTAATGGACCTACTCCAACCGACCGAGCGTGTTTATAAGCGTAGACAGTCGGAGTGTTTAGACTTTAGACTTAACGCCTACGCAAATATTGTGCCGAAGCACCGTCGCGAGAACGTTGCCGTCGTCAGGCGCTTGAGGATTCTTAGGTTAAGTCTGTCGACTCACGCCACTTTGCATTCGACCATTGTAGAATCCACACATTTTTTAATTACATATATTTATTTATGAAGTATCTGGGCATTTAATTTCCACCATTCTATCCTCTAAAGATAGAACATACAGGAAAAAGCGAACGGCTTTGAAAGTTGATGGGAAACCATAACAATAACTTCTCTAGGATATAATTATAGGCATATATTATTATCACCTCCAATGGCCAGGGAGTGTACAGAAATGCAGGAGGCGGAATGCGTGAATATTCATCCAAACTTAAATTAATGTTCCATTTAAATAAGAGAATAGGGGGAAAATGCGTACCGGTTATTTTGCGCACTGGCTCCCGGCGAAGGTAAAGTCTCCTCTTCTGTGAATAAGACAGCTTCATAACTATCGTTTATCGGAAATAAACATTTTAAAGCTACTAGCAAAATGAGTTGCTGTTACTTAGAATTAGTACAAATCTATATGAACGTTGGCGAAGGCGAACATTTGCGAATATCATTGATTAAAAATATAAATTTTCAACAGCTCTTATATGAGGATAAAAGGCCGTATGAAGCCGTCTTTTCCACAAATGAATGAAAATAACAGGTAGGTATACAAATACAAATGCATATTGTCTCACCTTGTCTGATTTTTAATGATTCTTCGCGTTTCTTTTTCATTTCTTGAGAAAGATTAGGAAGAATTTTTTCTATAAATGAGTCCACTACGATAGACCTAGATTCATATTTTATGGGTGTCCTGAAAATATGCCATGATGGTAAAATTTACATATGCAGGACTGATAGGATATCTGTATTCCATGAATCTCAGTATTAAATTTTCTAAGTTTTGTTAGAAGCTTGGAATTTATTTATACGTATGAAATACCTGCAGATTGGACAGTCTTTCTTATTTTTCTTCCATAAATTAATACAATATTTGCAAAATGTATGGCCGCAGCTAAGCATAACGGGACAAATAAATATTTCGGCACAGATACTGCATTGGAGCTCAGTTTCCATCATGTGTCCGATTTGCTCTAAAGGCTTTGACGATTCATACGATGGACCAGCCTTAGGTTGGTTTTCATCACTCACTCTATTCTCCTGAAATTGTTAAGTTAACTTAAAAAAAAAATTAAAAATTCCAAAACGTGTTTGTATCTTGCAATAACAACATACATTCAATTTTACAATTCTGAAGATTCTGATTCAAGATCAGATTAAGCATAAGCTTTTTGTTATAATTATAATATATATTTCAAATTTGTAATTCATCACTATTAGCAGTTGTTGGAATAATATTAAATACGATGTCTTCTTATAATATTAAGGTTAAACATTAAAATTTACCATGTACCAAAATCTTTGAGAAATAACAGAATTCTCAATGTTATACATAGTAATAATAATATTATTGCTTCAATAATGATTTGCTGTTGTTTGAAGATTGTGATGCAATTTTATACATTTACGGAGGTAGGAGTGCCACAAGTGTTAAAAGCCTCTTCTCAGAACACTTGCATTTCCACTTTACATCCACTTTTGGTAATAATAAATGCAGTGAAACCTCTTTATAACATTGTTCGTTATAGCTACATCTTCTCTATAACGCAGAAATGACATAAATTTGTTTGGTTTCACACAAAACCCATACCTTATTTCATTCTTTATGACGCAATAGCACTCTATTACGAAGAAATATTTTCACCTTTAAACTTCAACAACTACTTAAGTGTAATTGTTTTTATAAACAGCTTACAAAACTTATCTTTTGAGGTGCCGAAATTACAAAAGACACCTGAGGTCATAAACAGCGGTCTCGCCTTTGTTATTGTTTATGTTTATGCATTAACACGTGTTGCACAATGGACATGTTGGTCTCAACTCTCAGTTACTAAACGAACTATCGCCATCTATCGTGTATTATCAGTCGTAAACAAACTTTGAAACTGTAAAGATGGCCAGTAAAATAAAAGCATTATGTGTTAACGAAGTTTGTTTCACCGTGCCGATAGAAAGGGGAGAAAAAAGTGATGTTGGCCTCAGCCCATCTTATGTTACTACCATTTGGAAAAATAAACAAGCCATTTTGCAAGTGGAACTGCAGGGAGTGTCCTCAAAAAATTAAAAAAGGCAAAATTCGACGACGTAGATCAAGCAATTTTGTAATTAAATAAGAAATTATTGTAATTGGTTAACTTTGTTTTTTTCCTCTTCTCTCCATAAAACGAATATTCTCCATAACAAAAAAAAATGCTTGATCCCTTGAAATTTGGAATCCCATGAAATAAACAGGTTACACTGTATATAAATAATTTTCTTTTTCTAGTGTACATATACAGAAATATATCTATTCATAACATATCTTTTCTTGAGGTTTTATTTCCTTTTCAACAATTTCATTTGTGCCGACGGGGCAGATACATTCTGTAATTTACGTTATTTGTTTTCCATAATCAATGACATTTTTAAATACTTCATGAGAAAATTTTATAGTAATTTTGATACACTTCTAAGTAATATATCTTATATGTATAAGCATGTTAGTGCATATGAATTTTAATATGATTGCCATATAAAATCATAACCATATTACCTCTTCATTATATAACAATTGTATTTCTGCTTTTTTTGATTCCTTTTTCATATCACTTATTTCCTTTTCAAGTCTCTGCTTGATTTTGTTATGCTCCTCAAGTAACTCCAATTCTCTTTGTTTGTTTAGTTCCACTAATGCAAGCATTTCCTTAAAAGGGAACACAATTGGAACACATTTAATAAAAACTTCATCTGGACAAGTCAGTAAATTTTTATAAAACGTGTCAGAAAAAAATTGGTTAACATATAATACAAAATTAATTTATGATTTCGGTGAAACAGTTATATGAACAAATGTAGACTGAACAAAATTTTAGTCACATTGATTTTTAAATTGGTAATTTATTTTTAGAAATGCTTATTATGCTTATCCTGGAATTATGGAAATATATTTTTTAATAAATATGTATTGAACAAGATATCTTACTTGGTCCTTGGCCAATCTTAATTTCTCTGTTTCAACTTGAAACTCCTTCTCTAATGCCTGTTTCTCCTTTAGACGCTGTTCTTCTTGATCCTTTATTTTTTGTTGTAGTCTATCAAGTAGTTCATGCTTAGAAGTATTTTCTTTATCAAGTTCTGCCAGGAATTCTTCTCTTTCTTTAAGTAATTTTGTTTTTAGAGAATTATTTTCAATAGCAAGCTCTGTCTCTGTTTCACTGTGCATCTTAATTCGATCCTAATAATAGATTCAGTAAATTTTTGAAAATATTATATTGTTATTTTATTAAGTATTATAAAGAAAAAGATAAAACTTATTGAAAAATATGTAAAAATCAACAGCAATGTTCATTCTTTTTTTACTGTATCATGATAAATTAAATGTTTTGTTTATATTGATTGTTTATTTAACAATCAAACATTTAAAGTTTTAGCTTGATCTTAGTTTTGGTTATGCTTTAAAAAATACAAGTGATTTTTTAAAGCATAACCCTGTTATTTAGGTAAACAAAAGGTATTTAACAACATTTTGCCTAATGGTTTCAGTGTGCAACTCATCGGGTGTGCATTAATGGAATTTCTGTAAATGTGGCATTTAACACTCATATGGTGAAGCTAAGCATTATAAAGAAACCGGCATTTCCCAGCCCAAAAATCAATGACTGCCTGTGTGAATAATCACAAAATAAATACAGAATACCAAAGCCCAAACCAAAAAAGTTGAAGCACATTTTTTGCTATTTATTTTTCATAACAACATACTAACTTACCATTAATTCATTAATTTTATTATCCATTTCTTTTTTTAGAGCTGATATCTGAGCATCTCGTTCTTTAATTAGCAATATTTTCTGTATCTCTACTTCCTTTTTCTCACCTTTTAAATTTTCTATTTGCAACCCAAAGCTTCTTTCAAGTTCTTCAACCTTTATGTTCTTTTTTGCATATAGTTGATCTTGTAACAATTTGTTGGCAACTTGTAGTTGTTTTTGCTTTTGTATTTTATCTTCATGGTGTTGCATTTCAATGTTTTGAGATTCTTCAAATTTTAATTTTACATCATCAATAATACTTGAATTTTCATTGTTCTCCAATTTGATCCGCTTTAGTGCAATGTCATTATGAGGCCAAATAAATTTATACACAAACTCCTGAAGTGCATCCAACCTAACAATATCATCATTTAAAAGGTTTTTAGAATTCCCTTTTCCCACTTTAACTCCATTCACTTCAATTCCACAGGCACTGTTATCTTCTATTAACCAACCACCATTCACTTTTCTGAATTTACAATGACTTCTAGATATGACTAAAGACGGTATAACTATTGCATTGTGTAAGCCTCTACCAAGTGTAAACTGAGAACAAAATTAAGTTGTTAAAATTTAATTGTTATGATGATAAAAAAATTAAACTCTTAAGCTCTATGCTCTAGCTTAAGGATTAATTAAGAAAGGTCTGTTCTCATATTCTCCCTGTCTTAATCGTAACCGATAGTTGTTTGTAGGCGATCTATAGAAGAGAACTTTTCACAATAAGCATATATAGATTATAAAGAACATGAAAGTATTTCTATCAAACAGTAAAACATTTTATTCCTTAAAAAATTGAATTTAGTATAAGGACTTACATTCTCATCAGAAGTGATATGTATTTTTCTAAATCGGTTCAATTCTGTTTGAAGAGGTTTACAGGAAACCAATACTGGACGATTCATTTGCATTTTCCATTAATTGGTGGCCACAAAGTATAAATGTCTAAAAGTAATCTGATATAAATTTTATAAAAACGTTGGCGATCTGGGATTCAAGAATTTTAAACTACTTACTACAGAGTACAGTCTATAAATCAAAATGACAAATTGTTTTTTTTTTAATTTATTACATGACTATAGATGCAAGTCATTCAGTCGGAATAATACAGTACAAATTCAACTTAAGATAACAAACTGGAATAATTAAGTAGAATGTGATAATAATAATAAACGTGTCAAAATAAATAATAATTACATATATTTTAATAAATACTAATTTATGATCGTGAATAAATTTTTGGAGCTAATTTTTGTCGGAAGATGAAAGACTTGAAGATCTGTTTAGCTATACTTAATCTTACTGTGTTTTTACGTCTGTGCGTCTCTGACCCTTGAATAATTATACAAAAAAATTATGTATGAATTTTAATTAGATTTAATGATAAACATTAATAAATTAATAATAGTAGGGGAGCCCATGATGCTAAATAGGGATTATATCACTGTTAAATAATGTTAGTAAGAACAGTTAATCATAGTTATAATACATACCTATATTTCCTTTCCTTTGACTTAAGAATTGAGATTCAACGAGTGAATTGTCGTCTATAATTCCCTTAGCCCGCCTCTAAATAGCATCCAAGGTACCCAGATGTCATTTGGCAACAGTGTTCACAACCTGAAGCCAGGCAACTATCGTACCAGGGCCGAAAAATTATCGTACATGGATAAAACTTATCGTACAAGTCAGGAAAATGGATAAAATACTTTTAAAAATCATATAAAACGTGACATTAATATGTTGGAAATGATATAAATATAGTACATATAGTTTAAATCTTGTAAATTTTTGTTTTTTAAATTGAAAAATAATAATTCAAATTAAATTTTATATTAACGTATGGCAAGACCTGAGCTGGGAGTGGACGAGGGCACTTCGTGTGTGAAGGACGTGCCAACATTTCGAATTTATATTGAACAACAGTAACAACCAATGAAAGGATTGCGCCATGAAGCAACGGCATGTGATCCTAATAAAACAATGAGCCAATAGATGGCACTAACACTAAAAACTGTAATTATTATGGGGCTATCCAGTAGCGGCGTTACGGTGGGGCGCGGTTGGGCTACCGCCCAGGGTGCCGGATATAAAGGGGCACCGCAGGCAAGAACTGTATCCAAATGTATGGATAGCAATGTGCATATTGTTAACTATACCTGTAACGCCTAACGGTTGCTAGTGGGGAGAGGAGTTTTTCTAAACTTAAGCTGATAAAAACCTATCTGCGACCGAAAATATCGCAATCCCGATTGACAAACTTGGCAGCTTTGTCAATCGAGAATGAAATTGCTGAAAAACTCGATTTTGATAAAATAATAAAAGAGTTCGCCGACAGAAAGGCTACAAAAGTCAAATTTTATTACTTTTTTTGAAATAAATGGTAATTAATTTTATTATATCTTTTTTTCATATCTAGAAATACTTGAGATTTTAAGAAATGAGATTAATAATCTTCCTGATGCAGAACAGCCGAGTTTCTTAATGAACTGGTTGTAAATGTAAATTTACAGTTAATTTAATTTGTTTTTCTTGACGTTCATAACTGTACATGTTTACCTAAATGAATAAAGATATTTTGATTTGATTTGAACATTTTCCTTCCTGGATCGGCACTTTTGGACAAATTAGATGGCCACCGAGATCCCCAGATCTAACCCCACTTGATTTTTTGTTATGGGGTTATGTAAAAGATTTAGTTTACAGGAACCACCATGCAAAAATAAGTAAATCGACAGGGAGAGAAATTATTAAAAGAGTGAGAATTTGTATACAACAGAACGGATCACATTTTGAGCATTTGATAAATTATTTTTTTTTAAATAAAATGTTAAATTTTATGTTTTTAGTTTCATTTAATATGCTAGGTTATTAAGGAAAAAATAATGCTTATGAGTAGCCCTTTCAAACGCTATTATAAAATACATGTAATTTTACTGTCACATTTGGTGGGTTCGATTCCCGGTAGAGGTAGGCGATTTTTAAATAATCTGTGAATGCAGTTCTACTTATTATTAAAAATTAAACGATGTCTTCTTTCAGTAAACTATCCTATCATTAATATTTAAGGTACTTTCCCTCCGTGTGGCATCGCCGTGGGACGCCCTGTATACTTATTTATTTTATACATAATCTTAAATTCAATTGAAACATTGACGCTCCATATTATAGATAGCCGATGCAAGAAACCTGTTCTTGACGAGAATTCTCTTTCGAATACAGGATGTATGATGTGTTATATTCGAATATGAATTAAATGACGATGATGTCTGAATAGCATAATTTTTGTTATGGATAATTTATGAAATATTTTTTAAATTTAAATTTAATATTGTTTCTTGTTATATTAGTAAGAAGTGTAGCTTGTAGCGTGTTAATTAAATTTGGAATATTTTTTTCCCATATAAATTATTGTATTTGGGTATTAGAAATTTGCTTTTTAATTTTCTACATTGAATAGTGATAGTGAGTTTTAATTGTTTTAAGGTGTTTATGTATAGTAGTTTTCATTTAGTAATCCTAGCTGTACTTTCTCTTGTATAGGTATAATTTTGAAAAATGCAAATAGCTTTCTGTAGTCCTTTTTTTATTTTGATTTTAATTTTATAGGAGCAATTGTTATAAAATACGTATTTGTATTGCAAATATTTGATTTACATAAGTTTTACATGTTCTCCCATAGCTCGAAAGTCCATATTATGTTATAATGGATTCGGCTAGTGCTTTGTATAGTTCTGTACCAGAGAATCTTGTTTGTAAAGTGCCATTACAAGTTCACTTTTAATTTTTATATAAAGTATCACTATGATTTTGTCGAATATTTAGCACTAATGTGATGTTAAATTCTTTCCACATAGAATATTAAATTCTAGACTTCCATTTATTTTATTCGCCGACAGCCTATAACAATTTTTCCTAATTTATGACCAATTTATAAATTAAATAAATCTAAAATTTAGAAGCTCCATTAACTATGTTTCATTAATTCACCGCCTTTTATTCCAAGAGGAATCGGATTAGGGGTTATTATTAACAGCTTTTACTTTAAATGTAAATAAAATTTGATAAATAAATATTAAATATGTTCGGAATTGCGAAGAATAATGAAATTTATTGGAAGTTTCAGGTCATACATCTCTTTTAACATCAACAACAACAATTTTAAATGCGTTTAATTAAGAAAAAGGATACAATCAATAGATATATTTTTGACTTAACATATATAAGAAGTAGTTACATTTTTCATAACCTACATAGTAAAAATAACTAAATTATTATTATATTTTTTTATGTGCATTAGTGAATTACTAATGTAAATTAATAAGATATTAATAATTATAATTTGAATGATAAAACATAGTCAAGGCAAAACATTAAAATAATTCCGTGTCGTATTATTTGTAATTACAATTTGTATAGTTACTACTACGAAAAACAAGCGGAATAGAAACTAACATACATATATATGAGAATTATTAGTCACTTACCGTGATCACGAATATTTATGTGATAAAGCGTAGACATTTCATATATCAAGTTTCACCTTTATGTTCTTTAGTTTAAGGGAAAAGCTTTAAAAAGCTGGCGAGAGTGAAAGCACTGGAACTGCAAGTACATCTTGTCGGATAAAACGAATAGATAGAGGTCTTTAATATAAACGAAGCAGACTTTAGTACTCTCGAAAAATGCAAGCATGGCGGTTGGTTACACGCTGAATTTTTAAACGGCAAGGTTTGCGGCTTTCCGGCGTGTGTAGTTTTAAACTTTGTAGATATTTGTTACTTTATGTTATTTCTCTTTGCCTATTTTCCTGGAGTATTTTGAACACTGTTTTACTGACGATAAAGGTCTATTAAGACTAATAATATAACGATTTATTGTTATTTACCAAGCTTAACGTTTTAATTTTACAACATATTTATCCAAGCCTAACTGAATTTATTGAGCAGCGTTTGCCTAGTGGCTTTAGCATGAGGTCGTAGGTTCCATCCCCCGCTGTATTTTTTGTAAATGGGCGCATTTGATTCTGGCTCATGCGGCGAAGGAAACATTGTAAGGAACTCGGGATGCCTCAGATCCAAACATTTGATGGCGTTTGTCAGGCACAGAACCTTTTATAGATTACCTACTTGACTATTAAAAATAACAAATTATGACGAAACATTTAGAGAAATCTTAAGCCCGGACCGTAAAGCTGATAGCACCACTGTTTTTTTCTAATTGAATACATATATATTATAGCCATCGTTGTAAGAGTTTCTTTGGGTATACATTTATTGCATTACGAGTGATATATATACGTACATACTTGCCGTCTACGGATATCAAATTGTCGGCATGACCTATACTTTAACGTAGTTGCTCGCAAGATGTCTACGCCTTTTGTAAAAGTTTTGTAGTAACTGATAAATTATATCCTAGAAAATAAACATCTGCAGTCGCACGAATATCTACCATATCAGTGATATTTTTTAGTATTCTTCTCTTTGGTAAATTAAAACCATAAACGATATTCAAATGTAGTTGACATTTGACTCGTATAATATTACAGAATTTTATAATTGCTTTCTTCTTGTATATAAATATCAATTTAATTCAACTGACATTACTTGATACAGTCCACTATTGATTATTATCATCGCGACAAATAGCACGGTAATAATATATTAATTTGAAAAGTATGATTATACCTATTTATGTCCTCTTTTATCTGTATTTAATTTCACGTTGTATGATATGTAATGAAAGTATTTGAATACTATAGTATACAAATTTATACATTTAAAACGAAAAAAAGGAAGACAGTTGTAGCTATTGGCTCTTTCCGGTAAGCGCAGTGCGTAACACCTTCACTTTGGCCTTCAATATATCAACGCAGACAGGACGAAAATTGGACTGGACCCTTGTTAATGTCCCGCACTTAGGTCCCACCCTTGTTTGTGATTATTTATTTAAGGCCTATTGATACGCATCTATTCGAAAAGGTGCGAACGAAATATTTTTTATATAGATAAATGTTTAAATAAATTTTATTAAAATAGTGTTTGTTTACAAAACATTTAAAATGTAAAATTTTACGACATTGGTACCTATATAGGTTTAGACTCTCGTAATTATACAGTCTTCACGATATCACATTGATGTTATAATCAACAAATTTGAGGTAATCGGCTAAATATAGCTATATTGCGGAGGTAAATATTAGATAATGAACGTAACTACTCTTTGTAGATCTCAAAACGGCGAGTTGGTTTAATAAATTGGTTTTAAAAATTCCGTTGTTAATGTGGGTTAATATCAATAAATGTAAAAGTAAATTTCACAATCTTTTGAATTTCAGTCAAAACCGTTTACGACGACATCGTTTAGAACAACATACCGCTTATATTGAACAAAATTAAAGGTCCCGGCTGAATTCTATTGTAATACGTATTTAATAAAAACGCCATCAGCTGTTACGACTATCAGTTTTTACGGCCAAATATGAGTTCTCCCTTCGATGTCGTTCTAATAGATTTTGACTGTACATTAAAGTAAGTTTTAGAATAATAGTGATTCTAGATAAAACAGTCGATGGAAAGCACGAGCACTTTACTCGCAATGTAGGCTGAGTGACTTCTTGTACACGGAAGTGCATATTTTATATTCTTATGCGTGACATCGCATTACTTTAAAGCTACTTTGTAAGTAATTTAAATAAAAAGGATGACACAGATCGTTCTATATTTTAAATCAAGAGTTTTGAAGTGCCTAGGAGGTGTATAAAACTATAAACGTCTAAGTCGCGTGATAGTATGGAGTCAGCAAACGTACAAGCCTTTTATATAAATACTTCAACTTACCAATAAAAATATAAATTCATTAATTATTCACCTAGGATATTAAACATGACAAAGACTATTTTACTTGTTGTACATACATATATACACATATAATAATATATTACATGTCGTATAAATTAAATTTAAATAATAATAATGTTGCCCTAATTAGGTATGAGTGGCTGTTATAGAGTCAATGTACGGCGAGTAAATAATGTTTTCCGGAATCGTTGAAATATTGTTTGACGGCGGGGAATAATTTAATAAAGCCGGGCAGCGGTAACGAATTGTGGAAGAGAATAGCATAAGTTAATTACACTAATGAACAAGCGAAGAAGGTGCGTTCAAAAAAATCCACCCCAAGATCACTTCAAAGTCTTTACTGCGATGTTCATCGTGCGCTTCATTAGCGCCCGAAACACTGGGAGGCTTACATGTTGCCCTTTAGACATGATATTTTATAAAACTGATACTTATATACCAGGAGTAGTAATCAAATTATCTGAAATAGATTAGATAAATGAGGTCGTAACAGAAGTTTATGAAAAATATTAATGAAAAATCCTTCTCCTATTTTGATATTTTGATATTTTATGTATTTTAGACTGTATAATCTGAGGGCACGGCAGTGACCCAACAAAGTATAGCAAAAACGCGGTACGGCATTACCATCCGTTTTCTAGAAACAGTTCAGGCCATTTTGGACCCCCTAAACCTTTGTTTTTCATAAAAAATAAAAAATTAACAGCTACAGAGGGTAAAGTATCTTGTACTTTTTTTTGGGTATTTTGATACAATACGACAATGTCATTTTTAATAAATTAGACTCTGTTATATTTTAAATATAGATTTCAAGAAAAGTAAAAAGAGAAAAAGAATAATATTTTTATTTAACTAAACTTTTGTTGTATATTGTATATTTTTCTAAACTAAAATTCACATCTAATTGATTCTTTTTTTTAATCCGTAATATTCCCAATAACCATATGTAGCAGTCTAAGTAATTTTTTTTATTTACAATTAATTCAAAGTATGTTTAATTTTTTGGTTGGTTGATATAACTGTCCAATGGCTTATTAATTATAATAGGTTTGCTCTCATTAAAAAAAATATTTATGCTCATGAGAATAATAAAATAACATTAATTCCATAAATAAAATATCCGCTAAGCCAGCTTTGCGACATATAAGCCAAGTGTTAAAATCGAGTAGCCCGTTCATTAGAAGCAACGTAAAGCTCTAGTCTTAACTATAGAACATTTTTGGTTCGGGAAGAAAGTCAATGGTTTTACGTAAACTTTTATTGTAATTGTAGTTAAGTGTAGGTGATCAAACACCGATACTGTAGTTTCAGAGCTATCTTTTGTCATTTGCTAGGAACAGGTGAATATCGTGGTCTTAAACAGCTTGAATTTCACGTTTTGATGAACTTCTAAGAATATTCTAACCTAACGTTATTTACGTATGTGTGAAATAAATTTATGTGAATATTTTTCCTTAATTAAAGCAAAAAAACCGTTTTGTTGGTAGGTACAACAAAACGTTTGTTTACACACAGGTAGAGTAGTAACTATTTTAATTAATATAGGTAATATAATGAAGTTAACATCGAATTTAAGAAAGACCTTAAAACAAACTACTATGCTAATTAAAAAATATGTTTTTTACTATGCCGAGACAGAGCAGGCTATCCCTAAGATAGTGGGCTTGCACCTTGGCTACCAATGGACATTCTGTCTGTATCCGAATTTAACACTCGTTTGTAAGGCGAGGAAACTTAGACCCAAATAGTCGAAGGTTGCAGTGCCACTATTTTACCAATACTGTGCTACTAAGATGGAAAGGATGTAAGTATGTGTGTGTGCATAGTTAAGTTAAGCTTTTCTTAGATTGTGCTAAAAATATTCTTTAGGTACAATAAGGTTTTAATAACAAAATAAAATATGTGTGTGTACCAGACACTTCTTACACAGGTAAGAAGTGAAACTTTTTTACGACATATCATTTTTCTACTATGTATTTGCAACTTCACGAGAATGGAGTGGATAAGGCTTAAGCCTTAAGAAAAACAATTTTTTCAGTAATATTTATTAATACTTGCTAATTTTAACAGATTTATACAATCACTGAAACTTACAATCAAAAAGTGAGGTTAACCTCAAATAAATATTAAAATCATGCTCATACGTGTTGAATTTATAAAACGAAATGTATTTAATCACTCTCACTTTTCTTGTAAATTCACTTAAATTTGAACAAGTCTTTTTATTTTATCACTTTCAAATTAATATATTGTTATTCTCATTTCAAACCAAACTTCAAAACGAATATGTTGTTGTTATTATTATCATATATTACATTATATTCTTTACGTCGTCAAAGCAACATGGCGCGTAACAAAAAACGTGACGTTTTCTTATAAAATTTCTCCATTACGTCGATAAAGAAGTTTCACTTCAATAATAACAAACAAACAAATTTCTTCATTTCTTTAGCAATATGTACAATAGGATTTAAAATGAGGCCTTCCTAGTAAGTCAGAGACCTGTGACAGGGAAGCTTCGCTCTTCTTTAAATTTACAAAGTTACAACAAGTCGTATTCAAAAACAATTGATTTAAAATAAAAATAAAAACGAGGGTACTATAAAAATAATAAATATATGAATAAATTATAATGAATGTGTATGTGTGGAGATGAAAAAAATAAATAAAAAAGAATTCTAAGCGATAGTGTGCATTAAAAGCATTTAACAATGCTTCTGTTTTGTTATAATTGGGTGTACCGAGCCATTCTGACATTTTTTACATATGTGGTAGATATGTAAGATTATGAAAGTTAAGGGTTTTAAAGTAATTCACATATGTTAAAATTGCAATAAGATCGTATTGCTCATGCTGAGATTAATGTATTTGCGATCGAAAAGGCCGGAGCGCGGATCGGATAATCCGTCCATCACGCCATGTAAATTGAATCACGTCTCTCATCTGTTCACATGAGGGCTGCTTCTAGAAAGCGTATCTTTACTCGAACGTGTCATAATGAACTGTTTTTCAGAATTTCAATAGGACTTGTTTTGTTTTTGACGTCAGCGTTTCCATTTAATTTTCAACTTATATCACATAAATCTTAAAAGTGTTATAGGACGCTACAACGCTTTAATAAAACAAGAAAATACTTCTTCATGATCCTTATAATTAAATATATGTCCTTATACTTTTATACGTTATGGGGATTTGTTGTCCGTTTCTTGATAGGACCTCATACTTTTTAATAATATAAAATTTTCATGATGGAGTTTTAAATTAAGGCCTTAAAAAATGTTGAAGAAAAGAACAAAAAGTTTAGCTTGAACGCTTTATAGATAATTGCATTTGTTAGAAACACTTCGCGATAAAAAGTCTAAACAAAGCATAATTGAAGTTTCTTCATGAAGAGGATACATAAGTGCGAACAACTTTTCCGTAATCTTTCGAAGAGGAAAATATTATTTATGTTACGAATAATATATAAAAAATAATTGATGATTGAGAATCTATTATATAATAAATATATTAGAATTCGATTTTAATAATTGTGCGAGCCATGATGATTTCTAAGTAAAAACTTTTAAATATAACATTATGTACTAACAGACATTATTGTCAGCAATAAGCTTGATTAATATTTTCTGCTTCAATTGGGTGGTAAGACAAAACCGCTGGCCAGGCGCCCACTGCGGCGGCGACAGTCTCAACACATTACAACGATTTATTAAACCGGAAACCAACAACGACTCGCCCCTATGTACCATTTATTTAACACTGACTTATTTAAATAACTGAAACTTTACAGTATCTATCGACTATCTAAACTATTATTTACATACATATTATTAAACATAAATTGTAACGAAGAATAAATTCAAAGTTAAACTTACTATTTCTTAGCTTGATTATATTGCCTGAATCGAAAGAGCTATCTTAATACATTAATTACACTTAATTTTTATAAATAAATTCGCTAAAAAGTTTGTATCAAGTATAGACTACATATATATTATACTATACATATTATTATGAGAATATATAGATTTCAAGTACCTTATTGTAGAAATTCGTTGTAGAAATGCAAATTTATAAGCGAGACCGAGGCAAAATAGGACAAATTGGCTGGTTGCCAGTGCGAGAAAACGCATTTGTAACAAAAGTGAATATGAGTCCACTTATTGTGAACATAGTGTTAATTCGAGTAATTAACGAAATTAGTTCAACAATATTAGTTGTGAGGTACAATGTAAGACTTAAAACTGTATATTTTAAAACATTATACATTGCTGGATTCGGCGTAACTTTACACTAACGGCGACCAGCGCATAATTCATTGTACTGCGAGATATAATGCGGATATTCTCATAATATACGACGCGCAACTTAATCCCGGCGACTTTTTCCACCCCAGATATGTATTTATACAAATGGCCGGCAATAAAAGTAATAAAAGCACTCTGTAAACTAAGCGTATGAGGTACTTTGGACCACTTTAGCGTATGAGCACATTTGTTGAGTTTGTGACAAGTAGCATTTATATTTAAGATTTATCCTTTGTTACGCTGAACAAAAAAAATTGCATCACACCCGCCCTACTTCTACTACGACAACTTTGAAATAAACACTAGCACCCAACGCCTTTTTTTCCAGCAACGTATCTGTGAAGACAAATGTTATTATGTGTTTATTTTACGAAAAAGTATCATGACTTGTAGTTACGCGAATTGTTACGTAAAACCATGCCAGCAGTAGTTTCACTATTAAGAGTAAAGAAGCTAATAAAACATATGCAAAACGTACCTGTACTTGTCGTCTAAATATCAATATCGTATTTTGGCAAAATGGTAAAGTTGTTACATCTTTATGCTAACATTGTGCGAAAGCGAGGCACAGTGTTAGTAATTAACAACGCTTGAAACTTTGGCACACAACGCTGTGTGTCAATGTAAAATCTAAGGACATTCCGGATAAAATAGTCCGAATGCATCACATCCGTATTTCACGCGAGTTCCGGCGCATAAAGGGCGTGTCACTTCAGGGTTTCAGTAGCCGGACGATACATGTTCACACTCGCCATAAACCATAGCCATACTCCACATATTTATATCGAAATGTGTGTTTACGTAGAAATAGTAATGATTTATATAAGCGGATTGCCTTATAATAAACGGAATACTTTAAATCGTTTATTAACCAGAAACGTGTGACGTTTTTAAAATATGTCTGCAGGTCCTGGTTCGTCATAAGTCACTGTTTTACAAAACAATTTTTTTGAGGCATATCTATCTTAGGATGTACGGTGTGCATCCTTTTTACCCACTCAATTATCGACTTTATTTAATCTTGGTTCTGTGGCCTACAATGAAATAAGAGTACGCCAGAATTCGCACTTGCGACGTACTTAATAAAATTTTAACATGACAAGGACAAGGGCAAGGCAATTCGGCAGTACACGCCTGATACGGGTACGTCAGAAGGCGGCATCGTCCGCCGTTACTACATGTGCTAGATATAAAATAAAAAGGGAATATATTATTCGCTATATTACATAAGTCAACCAAAATAGCTTAACGGATCTTTTCTATAGTCCGTAACAAAAGTTCTACTATTTGTTAGTGAGTATAATAAAGTAAGTAAATATCGTTGAGTTTGGGTTGTCTTATAAATAATTAATGATTATTTTTTTTCGTTTGTGAATTATTCGTTAATTTAGAGACACCTCTTGCGTTGATATTGTAAATATACGACGTATGGAAATTATAACCATATTTATCCAGAAATTTCATTTATCTTATAGATATTATTTCGTAGAAATACTACACATCCATCTAAAATAGCGTCATCGCAATTTAATAAGAAAAATAATTTTTCAAAGCGGCGTCGTAATTTTATCCCAAGTGGGTGTTGAACTTTTTCTAAATAATACGCAAACTCTGGAAAATAAATACTCCTGATGAGTTTCAGATTTACGTTGTTGTTGTGTTATGATCTTTTAAAGTTATGTCATTATAAGCAAGGAGAATGTTTAATCACTTGTAGTTTTCACTATTTTTATTAAAAATTCAAAATTCAAAATTTATTTATTCATGTAGGTATCAATGTACACTTATGAACGTCAAAAAAAAGAAATATTAAATGAATTTAATTTTACATTTACTGCCAGTTCTCAAATCAAGGGCGTAGAACGGAAGAGAAGAACTGGCAATAAACTCTCCGCCACTCTTTTTAATCGCCAAGTTTTTTTTTACACAATGCTTGTAAGGAGCTGCAACCACTACACCATGTTCCATATGACATATTGAGTAATAAAGAATAAAAAAATAAATTAAAAACAAAGATTTGTCCTCTATCAGCAGGAGGCATGGTGAAATAGGAGCACGCACTTACACACTCGTGAGAACAACACGCAAATACGTAGTATAAACAACTAATATCACCGCATACACGAATTCAAGTACGACCAGTCATTAAACATAATTATCATCATCTAATACGTAATTACCTATGATGAAAAGTAGATCCTCTACGATAATCGAATGCGGTCATCGCAATGGCTGAACCCAGTCAAACCAGCCAAATCGTGCCCCAAGCCAAAATTTTCTCCGAAAAAGTTACTCGTGAGCGTTTGCTAGTCTGGTGCCGGTCGTTCAGTATAAATTTCTTCAATTTACGTCAGATGTCTACTGTTAACAAATGCAAACTGATCAATCTCTTTCGTAAATCGTGAAGCCACTGCCGCTTCACGACAACGCTAGACCACACTTCAATTGGAATGTCTAAGACATCCACCGTACTCCCCGGATCTTGCTCCAACAGATTACAATTATTTGCGCACTTCGAATAACTCCCTGCAAGGTAAAAATTCAATACTGATGGGGCAGTCGAAACCGGCTTCAACGATTTTATTGATTCTCGTCCGAATGATTTTTTTAGTAAAGGGATCATAGGTTTAATTATTCCAAAATTTAAAAAATCTACTTTTTTTTCCTCCGATACAAACCGCCAATTTCTTATGTGAGAACCTAATATCGCTATTCATTCAGTAGTCTAATTAGTATACCTAATAAATTACACCCACACAACAACAATATTTTAATTTTAAAAAGAAACGACTATAATTATGTCTTAGCTAGGAACAGTTTTATTGGAAAATCCAATTGTGCTTTACGGTACTAAGTATCATACTTTGGAACTCTTGATCAGACGAAATCAGTTTTTATAGTTGATTTGAGAATCTTCTCCTTGTGCATTTCTCTTCTACATTTTTATTAGCTACTTATTTAAATATATAAAGTATAATTAATTAAATCTTAGATTAGCTGTTACTTTTTATAACTTTAATTTTCATGTAACATGTAATTGTCGTAGATATTTAATTTTATTAAATTTTAATAAAATTAAATATCTAAAATACAAGGGTTGCCTGGAATAAATCACTTGTTGCCAAATAGTTTATGAAAATTGAATTTATATGTATTTATAAGATAACGAAGTATAAATAAATAAATAATATATCTAATGTGTAAATAAAAAAATAATGTGTAAATAAGTATATAGATTTGTCTGAACTTGAAAAGAACTACTCTATGATTGCTATTGACGACATATGCTTAACCAAATGGCGCTTTTCACTCTTATTATCATTTACACACCTAAGGGCCTGTTTCACAATGTATGGATAAAGTGCCAAATAGCTATGCAACACATATAGTATTCGAAAGATAAAAGTTCCAAATAAGAAACTTCGGATTTCATGACGTATAGCGCTATCTGACAGTCGTGAAACGCAAAAATACTATTTATCCTACCAATAAGTAATAACTAGCTTATTTGGAACGTATCCGGACATTGTGAAACAGGCCCAAAGACTATATTCTCGTGCATATAATATTTTTTATGCCAAACAGTTTTTGATATATTTGTGGAACTAGAAAATAATTGAGTTTAAAATAATAGAAACCAAGCCCGTTCATAACCATTGGCAGGTTATGGCTCTTTTTGTTCCAGCACTTCAATCTCCTTACCGGATGCAGAGAATAACATGTTATTCATCAGATATAACTTAGACATAATATTATACACGTCGAAATCACGTCTCATCCGTTGAAACCAAGTAAGATTACTCTCGATAATAGCAGATTGTGCTGTCATTAGAAATGTATATCGCGTTTTATTAGTAACAAATTCATATATGCAGCTACATACATTATCGGAGGCGATTAATCTGTGACCTAAAAATAGATTAATAATTGTTGGTCTTATATTAGAATACCTGTTAATAACATATAAATATACTTACTAGTAAAAATTAATTAAATCTACACTTTAAAACTGTCGTGAGCAGAAGTTAAATAATAAGTAAAAATTAAATAATCGAAAAAGTTTTGCTTGTGCGCCATACCTATTAAGTATATATGCAGTAAGTAAGCATTCATTATTCTCTTAGTTCTACTATTCTAGCTTTTTCTGTCTCTATCCATGGCTTCCTTTCACCATTCTCTTCCTCCACCGCCTTATTTTGGGGCGCCCCCTTCCCCTTGGTACTTTCATTACTTCCATTTTTAAATATAGAAGGTGCAAAATATCAAATCTTTTGCTATTTCCAACTTTTACTGATTTTCAAACTCGCAACCCGAGTCTGAGCTCTTTATCTGGTCTTATTAAAAGCGGCGAAAAGCCTGTATTCCGATCACGTAGACAATTATTCGAGTAAAGTGTGCGGGCTTGAATCACTAACCTCAGTGAACGGCCAACTTTTACAATAAATCCATCTTGAGCTCGACAGTTAATCAGTCCCGCGATAAAAGCTTCAATCGGGAGCGAGTACCTGAGAGGGCGCTACTCATTTTGCCCTCATTATTCTCTTTTACGAAGTCTGCTTTCAGCAAATACATAATCGATTTGCAACATGAAACTGTAGGTCTAGTAGGTATTTTTAATGATCATTTTTGTCTATCGCATCGAAATAATAAAGCTTTTTATCCGATTGTAAAACTATGATTACGGATAATTTTTAGTGTGAAAATAATTTTAATTTTTATGCTACCCTACTAATATAATATTTAGGAAAATATTGTAAGTAATATAAAAATTATCATATGAAATTATAAATAAATAATAAATTGTAATTATTTAAAAGCTATAGATATATGTATTGCTTTAAAAGTAAATAACAGCAAAGAAAAGGCAAGCTTATATTTTATTCCTGCGGCAGAGTTTGTTTTATGTAATCTTGTTTTAAAATTAAAATCTTGTTAATCATTTACTGCGTGACGGCTTACTGAAACTGTACCCTTGAGAACGTTTTAATTTGTGGACACTTGTTTAAAAAGGGATTTTCTTGTTCGAAGAATGGATTATTCTCACTGAAGTAGAACTTTAAAAATTAATTTGAATATTAGTAAAGGCTTAGTGGAGCGCAAAGAACACGTGCTGGTCTCTGGAATTTCCGTGTCCATTCTGGCTAAGTTTAATTAAATTCTTAATTAAACTTGTTTAAAATTACTGTAATTAGCATTCATTTTCTTACTCTCAATTAAAGCCTTTATATTGTTGGTGGATTTTTAATTATTAATTAACCTTCACTCTTATTCTATTTCTGCCAAGTTACAATATTTAATGTTGATACTAATAATTGATACATAGCTTCTTTATTGTAAATTTAACTCCTAATCACGTAGAAATAGATTGCAAGGGTGCGTTTCTGCCCAAGTACTAGCTCATAGTAAAATTACGGGTTTGGAACGTGTCTGATATTTTGCAACAAGATAAGGATACATTTTGTGTTGATTCCACTTACAAAGGCCGGAATCACAGAATATTCGTGTAATTTGAGACGAATTTTTGAAGCCGTCCTTTCGGGTAGTACCTATTCAGTGTGACCTACTGCGGATTATGGCGTATGACGGGTTATTTAGCGCTGTCGGCGGCAAAATTTAATGAGGATCGTACGAGCTGTTTTCAGTCTTTTCAAAGTTTCCTTTGAATTTTCCGCGAACATAAAATCTGCGATTCATGTTTACCCTTGGCTTAATGTGCTATTTTAAGCATCATTATCTATATTAAGCAAACGCTTCGTTCACCTTTCCATTAACTTATGACGGGTTTAAAATTGATTAATTAACAAAAAGAAGCATCATTGTAAAAATAATGTGTAAGCTTTTTTTGTACTATTTAAGTAATATAAAGCTTAAATATATTAAGGGATTAAAAACATTGGGCACACGGGCACAATGCCATTTCATGTACTACTATGATTATATTAAATAGCTCGGTTAGTCTTCTATTTATTGTTCTAGCGTTTCTTTTCCAGAGCCGAATTGGATATTAAGTTAATTCTGCGAATAAGTTAGTAACGAGGTTAGCAAAATGTAGGTTCTCTTTGAACGGGTGCTGTAAATAAGAGGATTTAATGGTTATGGAGCTGTTGGAGTTCCTAAGTGAAAATGAAAGTGATACCCAAGAGTATCTTAACGCTTTGTGATTATAAGAGAAATCCTTTAACGCTTATTTTGTAGGGTATAAGGGGATTTCATTAGTCGTTTTTTATTTTTTATGGTACGCGAGTGTGCAATTGCTTTTATCAAGTTTGGTAATCTGAGTGTTTAATGTGTATTGGAAGCAAGTACATTCGTAAGTTTTTCTAAAAGTTTAAATTGCGTATTAACTTTTATCTTTGTGAATCTATATCATTTATAAAATGTATAAATATATAAATTACAACTACAAAACACGTGACGATCGTTACTGACCAAAAATTTATTCCTATGTATTGAGTAGATTTCTCGAAATCACTGCTTTATATTTAATATTAAATAAACAATAATTTTTTTTTTTTCGTTTCTCCGCGATACTCCTGTAAATGGTGTTTGTAGATCGAAGATGCTGCAAATATCTCCCTTGAGAACTTGCGTGCGGGCTACATGCCTTTCAAATATTCTCTTTGAAATGTCAGCTAGATGTAATTCCTTATACATAGTTATTAGGTGCTGAGATCATTGTATCATCTCAGATGTTATTACTACACTAAATAGAAGATAACTAAATACAGTTGACGTCTGTAAAAATGTTTGACAGTGATAATACAAAGTTTCTGTACGGATTATAAAACTTTTACACATTGAATATTTAAAATTATCCTCATTTAAGCTTTTTTAATGTTAACTCGTTGTAATTGACAGATAACATACAAAATGAAAGTAAACATTTTGAAAATTCATAATGAATAGGGCATAAATTTTGCGCTCAGTCCAAGAAAGAACATTCCATTAATTATGTAAAGTTATAATGTAGGATTAATTTATAATTCCTAAACATTGAAGTTTACCTTGTTAAATATTATATATAAAGGCTTTTATTGAAAAGACATCTGCATTGCGAGATGGTTTATAAGTGCGTTGCCACGGTTTCAGTGCAAAGTACTTCTTTTGGTATCAATTTGAAAATATCGCAGATGCCAGCTGCTTTTACAAAGAGGTTGTCTGAGCTACAAAGTACCAAAGAAATTGCAGTTGGACTTATAATGGTCTCAAAAGAAGTTAATCTTGATTTAAGTGCAACTTATGAAGTCGTTTGCAAACTTGGTTTCGCCGGAAGTCGTAAAGGATTATAAGAACAACCTAAAACGTAGATAATTACGATTGTTGCAGATTTTATCTGCGCACGCCTTCTTCATATTAAAAATAAAATAAAAATAAAATACGTTTATTTTGGAACATAAGATCATCATGGTATCACTTATTCCACGTCATTAAATTCGAGCCTGTTGGCATCCCTACTCATCGGCAAAGAAGACAGAGGGTGTTCGCCGAGAGAAAAAGCGGGCGCAAAAAACTCTCTTTACTCTTTTAAAAAAAAGCAAATCATCAAACAATTCTACATTATTTAAAACAAATATAGCAAATTAATTAGAAGTAGCCTGCCTAGCACTAGTCCCAGGCCCTTTTATCAACTAGATAATCACTAACTTTATAGTAAGGCTTTTTACACAGCTTTTCTTTAATACATTTCTTAAATTTAATAAAAGCCAGAGATAAAAGAGCCTCTGGGATTTTATTAAAAAACAGTATCCCTTTTCCCAAAAAAGAATTACTAACTTTAGACAGTCTTAGAAATTGCAGCCTGCGTTTGTTCCGAGTATTGACATTGTGCGTATGTTCTATTCTAGTATGCTATTTTTATAATATATCTTTCAAGGAAGCTTAGCAAAAAATAATAATATTTCGCATTGGAGGTGCCGCGACAATAATAATTGACAGCTTTGAATGAATCTAGTTTTAAGAAAAAAAACGTCATAAATAACACACATAGCTCCAGTAGTAGTTGCAGTGACTCTATATACATGAATGGCTCATGATATATGCTAGGCTCATTCTGCCCGATAATAGAGCAAGCTCAGTTGAATTTGTCAGTGTAAATTCAAATGTAATCATAGCCAGTGACACTATGCAATCATATACTATACCACAGACTATAACGTTAACTCGAATGTATTGTCATTGATTTCTATGCGGTTGACCCTAACGCATAGATGATCATTGCGTAGCGATCATATGCTATGCTTATGCAAGGTGTAGAAGTTGTAATTATTAATCATAAAAAAATATAAAAACCATTTATAATATATTTTAACTTTGTGAAAATCAAATATTTTTTAATGTTATAGGTACCTACCTTATTATTTTGACTAATTAAGTTTGAATTTTTAATAATGCAATAAAACCAAGTCCTTGAATAGGAAGTAACGCATTTGTTATGAATTTGTTTTTAATTTTTATCAGTTCAAAATTGTCTTATTCATAAATAACTTCAAGTATGTGTATTCATAAAATGACAGTTTTATCAAAAGAATCCCAAAAGAAATTAATTTCGGCTTCATAAAGCGTAGGTAATATGTTTGACGACAAACAATATCCTGTAGCGGAGATGTTGACGAGTTTTAAGGCACGTAGTTGCTGCTGAATTCCAATTTAGTTCCACAGAATATTTGGTCAGACAAGGTTTATTGTGTTAAACATCTATATTAGATGCGTTTGTTGTAAATAAAACCAAACGGCCATGCTACGACCGATCTGTGTAATTAAATGTTTTTGTTCATATTATAATTATGTGCTATAAATCAATTTAATTAAAAAAGTAATAGCTTAAATGCGGAAATAGAAACTGCGTGGGAACTGGCGTCTGGACAGTATAATTTTTATTTGCTACGAATAATTTAATTTCGGCATTAAAAAAATCAAGTTGTCTTAATTAAATTGTATGTTAAGTGAGGCCGTGGATCCAAATTAGTGAAGACCCACTGAAAATTAGTGTTGCTGGTGACAGCCAGTTAAAACTGAGTTGGCCAGTTTTTTAAAAGTGATTGATGTTTTTGACATTTATACTAAGATTTTATACTATAATCAATTATATATATTTAAAAAAAAAAGGAAATTAGCACTGCTATGACCTCAAAACTTACGATGGTTTTCGCACAGAGTCGATTAATAAATAAAAAAGGTTAATCGAATAAAAAAAAAAGGTAACACAATTAATTCAAATCTGTTGGGGTAATTGCTCTACATATCCATAGACGTTTTGTAATCTTTGCCTCCATAACTCTGTAGTCTGGGGGAGTCGCAAACCTCACTACGCGTCATCCTCATTCCTCTGCCTCCCCTCCGTCACCCTTCCCTTTCCCTGAACCGTCTTCGGTTCATTATGCAACCGCTTCAGCCATGCGCCAATCACATACCATCACTATATTGCTCACTTAGAGATTTCTATTATTTTTATCGCCGATGAATAAGAGGCTTACTTAAATTCTTTGCAAAATATTATGAAATCATCATATGTTAAGGTTGCTATATAGCAAGCAGTATGACTACTGATTCTGCAAGTCGTATTTTTCCTTCTAATAACCGTTTATACTATTTACTAACCTAAACAAATCAGTTGCTTGCTCCAATTCCTATTTAATCTTTTAAATGATGTCAGTGGTGTGTAGAAAGTGAAATCATGATACAAAAAAACTTGTTTACTATATTTTACTTCTTTATGAGATCTTTAGATAATATAAAAGTATGTATATATTTATCGATGACATTTCCGTGTATTAATTTATAAGCAAATGAAATTTATACCTTAGAAAACCCAATAATATATTTTCGTTTTACCCATTTACGAGTAAAGATGAATGAAATCTTTCCAGATGCTTAGTAACAGCTTTTCGAGTAGCGATATGTACGGAATGTGCGTGGGCGCATTCTTTGCAGTATTACCTGTTTCACAACGAATAATCCGGATGCATGAATGGCACAACTACCAACCTACTCGAGTGTTCCAATCCGAATAGTAATTCATTCAGAATAATTATTTTCTCAAAAGTGAATACGAACATTTAACAGAGATATTATCATTATTATCTCATGATGCTGCCGACGAACTTGCGAGAAGAGGCTCCGGAATGATGCCTGATGGCCCCTATCCGCTCCTTCCCTTGCCCTTCTAGCTAGTGCGAACTTGGATTCTCCGAAAATCCGTCGAAATCCAAAATCAACGATGGTCGCATATTGCGGACTGCAGACAGTCCAAAATGGCTCTGCCAGCAGTGAACCCACAACTGACTAAGCGACTTCTAAGCTTAAACAGAACCGATCTCAAAACAATGATAGGGACAATTACGGGCCATTGTCTCCTTAATAAACATCTGTTTGTCCTAGGCGCGACAGACAGCCCCATGTGCAGAGGCTATTTCAGCGCAGAGGAATCAGTCACCCACGTAGTCCTGGATTGCGAGGCTGTGGCTAAACAACGAACGGAAATCCTCGGAACAGTGAGGTCGCTCCGCGAAGCCTTTGAAGTGCCCAGGAGACTTCTGTGATTCTGGAAGGAACTAGGCTGGCTTAAGTAGCCAGGGTTTTACGCAAAACGGACTAAATTTGAGTCTAGTTGCGGAAATTGAGCCCACCTACCATACCATACATAATTTCTATATATAACTTAAATGATCGGTTATAGAAAGAAATTACTAGGTAATGGCTCCCTTAACAATAGAATAGCCAGAACAGTATGCATTTTTCCGAGGATAGGCTAATAATGTTTAAAGTATATTATGTATACTTGAGGATAAAAGAAAGACTTAAGACAAATGTATATCTTTTCTAAGATCAAGATATGCTTTGAGAGTAACCGTCTCACAGG
The DNA here is from genome assembly GCA_028984075.1 of Pieris mannii. Lineage (NCBI taxonomy): Eukaryota > Metazoa > Arthropoda > Insecta > Lepidoptera > Pieridae > Pieris > Pieris mannii. Next base: position 5,257,207 of record CM054784.1, read on the forward strand.
CATTCGATACACAAGAGTGGTTGTAGCGTGACCGATACGTGGTTTCCGTTTCTTTGATGTTACGTAGGAACTGTTTTTAAGTTATTTTGTTTAACTTTTTTAACAAACTTCGGTTTCTATTGACGAACACTCATGCACAAAATCAAATACGTTGAGGTTGGTAATTACGTCTGAATAAATTTAGCATAACCTAATTTTAGCATAAAGCTTTTTGAATATACTCCATTTTGTTAATTAATTGATGCAGAAAAATTAAACGGTGCCCGTTAAGATTGATCAATAGTTTGGTTTAAACTAACCGTTGAGATATCGTTGAACAAAACAAATTATTACAATATAGTATATTGATTGATATGAAAGTTATAAACGAGAATAAACATATTTATTACAAAATACGTATAACGGGAAAGTCTATGTACACCAAGTATAAAAGTCTTCAACAGTCAGCTAGGTACTTCTTCCCACGTCGACAACGACGAAAGGCTGGTTTTGTAGTTAGGAAGCACCGGTTTCCTGCGAGCCAACGCCGAACGAAGCTTTGAAAAGGACTTGACATTCCAACACAACTTCCCTTTTAACTTTATTTCAATGGTCTTACTTCATGAATAGATAATATATATTATACGTATAGTCCCAAGAGTTTTTATGAAGAATTTTAATTTAAAATCTTCGTCGTGCTACAGTTTGACATTTAATATAATTCGAATTGCTACTTAAAATAAGGTAGAGAATTATTTAAAAAATTTAACAAACTTTAGATGCTTATATTTAAGAATTTTATATGTAAGTTTCTGTATTCTGATGAGGTTAATATGTATGTTTTACTGATAATTTTAAATTAAAACCTATATCATTTCCATTTTCCGTTTTGAGCAGTTTATTTCAAAAATTAAATATATCTATGCCATTTAACACAAAAAAACGCATGAAGGAAACTAACAACACCTACGTAAAAGTGCGAGACATCCTGTCGCAAACTTGAAATAAATGTAAGATATGGTGAGTCAACATGTAGTCAATAATACATTATTATCACGACATGTTGAAACTTGTGTTGACCTGTCGATTCACACATTCTGGTTTATCGCTAGTATGTGGCCTTTTGGTAATAAAAATAAACTTGACTCATCAACAAAGGCGCTATATAAACAAAAGTCGTTTTGCGTATAAATTTATACGATTATATTATAATACGTCTAGCAATAATTTTTTTATTGTTATGTCGTCACAGATTTATGCAGATATTAATTTAAAATATTTGCTTATGCCTTATGCATTATTTTTTACAGATTACCCTAGAATAATGCTTAAACTAAATGAAAGTTTAATTTATTAACTTTTTAATTAATTGTTAAAGAAATATTAACTTTTATATTGATAACATTTTATCCTGAACAATTGTTCGAGACTGTTACATCTAACTAGATGTGAATAAAAAAAGGTATTCTCTGTATATATGATTTTTATTTTGTACCAGTTTTCATGTTCGTCTGAGTATCATGTGTCTCTAGGGAGCACCAATCTACACCACGATTTCGGCACTTCATACAAAATTCAACTGTTTCACTAAAGTAATATAATAATATTACTTTAGTGAAACTATAATATTATTATTATCATATGACTTTAGTGAAACAGGTGAGTTTTTTTCTACGATCTAGCTATTTTAATGTAGCGTCTTCAAATAAATATATATGTATATCAAGAAAGACCAAGCAACGTTTCGCATAGCGCGGGTACCATCCATTTGACACATAATCACCATACAAATTTGATTGGTGTTGTGATACCCCACCTTAAGAGCTGCTTAAGAGGATTTGTTATGCTAACAAATTGTTAGGTGATCAAATTCAAAGCTGTCCGGACTTGGACCTGGATGGACTTTCAAACTTATACTGAAGAAATATTCAATTTTTAATTATATGTGTAAAATAAATAAATACAAAGCAATAAAGACGCTTTTAGCATGCAATAAAAAGAACTAGCCGACGTCGAATAAAACGGATCATTAGAAATAAATAATTTTCCACGTAACACCGAGACCTAGTAACAAGTAATCCGCATTGGGACATTATTTACATTTCAATTTGCACAAACAGCCGATGTAAAGCCCGAGCTTCGAACCTGCAGAATCCGTCGAATTATAAATTCATTTTCATTGGCTTTCTAGGATTAGCAACTTTAGGGAAGTAGATCATCAGAAATAGGATTTTAATAAAGGTTATATCTTTGACGGTTACATATTGTTGGCTGAAATTACGCGTGGGAATGGAACGTGGCGTGATTTGCATGAAACACGGTGCTAACATTTTCTCTGTTAGCATGGCTTAAAGTTTACAGGCGGTTAGGGAGAAATGCGAATTCACGAAATGGGCTCTAGTGACGTTTGTTCACCAAAAATGCGACTCATTTTCCGCTTAATGTGCAAGCAGAGAACTAGCACACGTTTTATCGCAGTGTCTAGCTAATTTTATAAACTGTTCATGTAAAACAGGATTAACCTATATAGTATTTTTGCTTAGGTACGATGCAAATAATAGAACCGGCGCGGCCGTACAGTAGATTGCTTAATTTCTTTTATTAACTGCCGTAACCGAAACGTACAAAAAGCAGGAAGCGGGTTGGGGATTATAAATACGTGACGTGGGACGAAGGATGTTGATTTTGTTGTACCTTGTATACCTTTTGTTCAAGGAATTGCAAACATTTCTCTCCCCAGTACGCTCTACCTGAGACATTGCCTTTTGCCTAATTTCAATGTTTGTGGTACTACGTGCTTTATTAGGTTTATGTATTCTTAAGTGACACTAAAAGGATATATTTCATAGCATATAGGCGACATCGTAACTTACTTGAACGTGCATTCGCTTTGTTCAATACGCTTAGTTTTGAGATTTTGTGAAGCTTTATTATGTGAAGAAACAATTAACGATGACGACGCAATGAATAAGTTATACTATACTTAAAATATTGTCACTTTGAAACATTACATGCTTGTGGGATATGACTATCCTCTCTATGACGTTATGCTAATCAAGTTATTAAAAGAAATATAATTACACCAATGTCTACTTACCTTCATATTTTATGAGTGCCGTCACAGTTTAACCGCTTTTAAATTTAATTTTTAAATACACATCTCATTTACGGATAATCTAAGATCATCTCATCAGATAGCGTCATTCAGTCCTAATAGATGACATCCTGTTTACTCAATAATATTTTACAAAACGTTACTCATCCATTAAGACAATTAATGGGTGCTAGTCGAATTCGACAATTGAACTGAATTGTACCGAAAAGACCTTATTCTCGTGTGAATGAGTAAGTCCGAAGTAATAATTATGCCATTAATTATTTATTAACAAAAACAGGAATAATCTAAGCACAAAGCTTTATAAATTATGGTATAGCTTTACTTTTCAAACTTTTAAGACTGTATACAACTATAACATGATTATAAAGTTATAGATCATTGTAGTTATGTGTGAGCCAAATACTGGCCGAGCAACGTAGCCGTACAATAAAACGTATAAACTATACCGGGGATTTTGTTTACCCAGGTTACAATAGCAATAGCTGTTAGAAATAATATATTAAAAAAATTGAAAGTATAAATGTTATTTATGGAGAAATAGAAAATAACACTAATATTAACTATTATCTCCTTAAGAATCTTTAAGAATAGACCAAAACATTAAATTCATTAATTTAAAAGCTGTAGATAGCCTTATATATTTTAACGTCAGGCTTTTACGATGACTAACGTAATACACGTTTTAAGGCTTATGGTAGAATGAAGCCGCTATCAATCATGATATTTTAAATGTTCAGCAAAAAGCATGATGGATCAGTTCCGTTTCACAGGAAAGTTCATTTTAAAAAAGAAATCCACTAGCAAAGGTGACATAGCCGCGACTTCCTCTGCGATTTAGGATAATAATGTTAAGCTCAAATAAAAAAAACATGTATGTATTGTACGCATGCATCTAAACTTTACATTGTTCTTGCTTTCTGACTTTAATAACTTCAAATCTACGAAATCAACTCCATATGACATCTACGTTAGCCAACTCGATATATTTATTTCCCAATACTTAGTACATACTTAGATTCGATTTTTTTATAACACACGGGGCAAACGGGTAGGACGCTCATATGATGTTAAGAAATATTTTTTTTAAATAATCATTTATTTATTTATTTTATGATTTTTATTAATAACAAAATAGGAATTTACGTGACGGTGGAACACAAATTGGCCACAATTTGCGAATCACCGCTCAATACTACAATAATATTATAACACACAAAAAAAAAACAAATTTAAATTAAATAAAAAGAGAAAGAAAATAGAAAATTTAAGGCATAATTGGTTAACGATCTTAGTGTTAGTGCGGCAGCAGAAGTCGTTATTGAATAGTACTATTCATTCGAGAATATTTGAAAGAGCTTTAAAATACCTGTTTTTTTTTCTTAAAAGAATTAGGACATGCCAACAGTACTCCAATCCATTGATACCTTTACTCAACAGAGGGTCAAGACGTCTGACGATCTCACTCACTTGACCGGTTTATTTCCGTCACTTGGAGGCGCCGTGAATGATCTTATCAAATTGTCGCCTTCGAAATACTTCTTGGTATCTAATCATAAATGACCCTATTCAGATAAATATACATAGCACGTTTCTCTTTGGGTAAATCTTTGGGCGGTATAAACTAATGGGGCTTCAATTTCGTCCATCGAGAATCGAGATCGGTATCGGTCGGCCATTGTTAAAAACAAAGAAATTAATTTGGGCCAGGATTAAACTTAATTTATGGCCACCGATAACATTCAATTTTCGTTCTTCAGCGTCGATTTCAACTCGTATTCCAATCACGTATGTTAATTTATATCATTTGTGAACTTGTTTGATTTAGAAATCATTCTAAGTTAATTGACTGGAGGGGTGGCAATAAATGGGTATAGATTATGTATGGTTGTTAAATGATTTTAAAATCTGTCGGTGGTGATCTTATTTTGAATACACAAAGCACACTTTGTGATATATTGTCGATCGATATTAATTAAATAGATAATATGCATACCTAATGAGACGATATGCGTCTGTTTTACATAATTTGTGTGCCATTTTAACTTCTAATGTGGCCGAATAAAAATGAAAAAAAATTGTTTATATTTATTAAGCGTGTTACTCACCCAATTATAAGTTCTTTAAATTCATTAAATTTCTCGGATAATGGCCATTGTCCGTAGTGGTGACCGCCGGAACTAGCTCATAAGCATTAAATTGGGACGCCTGCGTCTCTTTGTTAATTATATTGTTGACTCTACCCGTTTAAGTCTAAGACAATACAGACGGTAGATTTTAGTAATTTTAACACATTTAAGTACTATAACGCCTCGGTCAACTTTAATGCTTTTTATGTCGGTGAGTATATTTTTGTGAGGTGGAGTATGGAGTATATCATGACGTAAATAATAAGGTAATCTTCCAATTTTAAATGTAACTTTGTACCAGATCTATTACGTGTACGTCAATATTATCATAAATCAATATTATATCAATTGTTTGAGAATTATGCACCATACTGAATGATTCAGTTTATTATTCTTCCGTTTCTTCAATGGTTGTTGTTATAACGGTAATCTAAACAGTTATGAGATTGAACAACTGTATGTCGTATGTTTTTTATACATACAATGTATTATTTGTTGCAGCCGCCGCATCATACATATATTAATATATAATGTGTAATAATATTTACTTCTTATATAAAACTAAATATTACGGGTTGTATTTATTGTGTCCATTATTCTCTTATCATAATTTTTTTTCTTTATTTGTACCGCCTATCGCCAATACAATGTGAAAATACTGTCTTTGGTCTTCGTTCAGAGTAGAAATTAATTTAATGTTTCTTAAGTGCACCATTACGGTGAGGAAGCCGTCTAAATAAAGAAGCATCTGCAGAATGGCAGTTCGCCACGAGTTTATTCCAGGTGCGTAGACAGCTGACAGTCAATATAAGGACATATGGCGGAGCGTGCCAGCCGCGTGCCATATCAAGAGGAACTGTGTTTTTTCTAACACGGTTGCTAATATACCATTATTACTCATAATATAAATAGGAGCAGATGTTCTAATTGCCAGACATAAAAAGACGTAGTTTCTATACTAGCGCCGTGATACTTAAAATAGTTCTGACGTGCTTGAAATGTCATTTCGCTGCTAAATAATTACTGAAATTATTATTGTACCAATAGGCAACATTTGAAATGTCAAGTATGACGCTTTTCCACATTCGAAAAGATATTCCAAAAAGTCAAATCAATTATTTACTCGGAAATCTATACATGTCCTTGTTAAAGGTAATGAAATAAATTTCTTGCAAGTAAATTGTGAATGAAACTACTTTAACGTGACCATTGTGTCACATCCTGCCGTTTGTCGTTACCTGCTGTCCCTTATCCATTATTAATAATTACTTTTGTACCTGAACATCTACCTCAACGTGATCTTAACAAAAAATGTGTGCAGCATAACAATCGGTTGGTGTCTGAACGGAGCTAGCGTGGTATTGTAACATTCTCGCCCTTTATTGAAAGTATAACTCCCACCGCCGAACACACAAGCTTAGGTATTTATGAATGAACGTGACGGTCTGTCGAGCGGGATTTTCGGCCGCGGTAACAGCCAGGTAGAAAATTACACTTTAGGAATTCTTTCAACATGCCGAGTATGGCTACTCAACTCGGTGGCCGTGGATAAGCCGCAGAGCGGGGCGTGGGGTGCTTTAGGCGCGCATGCGTACAGCGGTTTTCACTTCGACGATATCTCCCTCTCAGTTGATTCACAACCTCCGTGGCTGCGCGGCGTGCCGTCATGCAGCGCTCACCAACTTTCTCGAGTAGTGATGTGATACGGTTTTATTCGATATCGGTACATTAGTTGTTTTTATTTGGATACTTTGGATTTCAAATACAAGCGTAAAAAGTGAAGTGAACATAGACGGATAATGACCTATAGTGAGATTTGTTTAAATTCAAAATGAAGTGGCTAATTGTGGCTATTATTGTGATTACATGCCAAACAATTTCGGCTGCTTTTGCCCCTCCTGGGTCGTGTCCGGCCGTATGTGTGTGTAAATGGAAGGGTGGCAAACAGACGGTGGAGTGTGTGGATCGCGCTTTAATCACGGTGCCCGAGCCTGTGGACCCCGCGACTCAAGTGTTGGACCTTTCAGGAAACAATTTACAAATACTGCCACAGGAGGCTTTCGCCAGGACGGGACTTGTTAATTTACAAAGAGTGTATTTAAGAAGTTGTAATATAGGCCAAATTAATGACCGCGCGTTTAAAGGTCTCACGAATTTAGTGGAGTTAGATCTTTCGAACAACTTGCTTACGCAAATACCATCATATAGTTTTAAGGATGCTCCATTTCTTAGAGACCTTGCTTTGGCCCATAATCCTATTTTAAAAATACATTCTGATGCCCTTAACAACCTTGGCAGCTTAGTGAAACTTGACCTATCGCGGTGTGAGATAAGAGATATAGCTGCTGACGTATTTAGAAATTTACATTCCTTGGAATCTTTAAAACTTAATGGGAACAATCTCCGAGAGTTGCCATTGAGTTCATTAGAAAAGCTTGAGAAATTAAGAGTAATTGATCTATCAGAAAACCCTTGGATATGTGACTGTCGTTTAAGAGATCTTAAGATGTGGCTCTCAAATCATAAACTATTTTCTAGTCCTTCTTGCTCAGCACCACCTAGATTGGTGGATAAAGCTTTCTCCGATCTATCTCTTGAAGAATTTGCATGCAAGCCGGAAATTTTACCTGTGAGTAGACATGTTGAAGCTTCAGTTGGAGAAAATACCACTGTAATATGTAAAACGGAAGCTGTACCGAGTGCTAACATTAATTGGTATTGGAATGGCCGACTTTTACAAAACGGCAGTAATTTTAATTCACATCAAAGTATATACATTTTCGAAGCAGGCGAAGTAAAAAAGAGATCGTCGTTAGTTTTAACAAATACACAGGAGACAGATTCTACGGAGTTTTACTGTGTCGCAGACAATAAGGGTGGAAATGCAGAAGCAAACTTTACAGTTCACGTCACACAAATGCCGGCTGGAATGGCATCTTTAGGAAGCGCTCAAATAGCTAGTTTGGGAGCGGCATTATTCTTAGTTATTATTGTAATTTCTTTGGGACTTCTTATTACATTTGTACGATTTCGTCCTGTGACTGCATCTGAAAGCAAAACACCGAATACTTTGGACAGAGTGGTCTCTGGGAATGAAGTGCATCCAACTGTTAATGATAGACCACATGTTGCGGTTTTAGCTAATCGACAAGAATCTACGAATTATGATGAAAGAAAATGCAATTCTATAACAAAACCTCCACGAACGAATGATATTCCATATACAACAAACCATTATGAAGGTCGTGGTAGTATAGTCACCACCGGAGGGACCGTGGCAGTCTCTCCTACTATTTCTGGGGGAATCGATCCAGATCTTATAAATGATACTCGGCCGGATAGCGTAACTCGACCTGAGAGTGGCGAATATGCGCGTGAGGCATCGGACTCCTTATATCCATCGGGCCTTTGGGATCAGATTAAAATGAACCAAGCCAATAACTTGGCACGCGCTGTTAGTTCGGCGATCCCAGCATATTACAATGATCGGACTCCCATTATAGAAAATAGTAGCGTTAATGGTTCTCAAGAAGAATTAGGCTATACAAGTAGAACGTTTCCACGTTCCCATGCCTTAACAACTGCCCCTCCAGCACCGGGCGATGGTCCTTATCCGCCTGACTATGGCTTGCCAGTTGGATCAGCGCGAACATTACGCGTTTGGCAACGTGCCCCGCCTGTACTTCCACCCGTATCGGCCTTAAAGAGAGTGTTAACTATAACTAGGCCTTCAGAGGATAGTTTTCACGATGGCTGTGCCACAGATGTTTAGAGAAAATACAATTACATAACATATATTAGATACTTATACATATTATTTGTAACTATGAGTCAAATTGTAAATACTTGTAAATGTTATTAAAAACATAGATTTTGTATTATATAATAATTTATTTAGTATCTAGGTAGTGGAAAGTTAACTTGGATCCGGATGTGTTGGGTCCACGACTGATTAGATGAAGGATGTAAGTGTATTATTATGTGATACGGGAAGGTATTTAATATTATGATCGCCAAAAAACTAATATACATAATGAGTATTATAAATGTAACCTGAATGTTGATATTAAAATAGATGTTGCATAAATGCGTAATTAATGTTGTGGTAAGGTGTTCACAAAACAAAAGTATCCAAAGAATCCCTCTAATGTAACAAAAAGGTATAAAGATACGAATAATCTATAAATGTACGCACGATGAATGTTTATCGATGTAATTAATCTATGTGAATATTTTTATGTTTAAAAAAAATAGGTTAACATGAGAAAGAATAAAAAGGCGATTGTAAAATTTTAACTGCTGTGGTACATTTTCATTTCCTTTTCATAGCCTAATTTATGTTACGTACATAGGACTTACTTAAATATAAAACGTGTAGATAAAACTTTAAATAAAAAAGGTTCTATTTCTTCTTTCACGGTGAATCGAGGCATAGCTTTAAAGACATTGACACCGGAAGCGCTTTAGATAAGACGTCCGGTGTATGTACATTGTACACATAGAAACTGGTTGTCAATGTTTTAATCTTAAATTAACAGTCAAGTTAATATCGTTTATTTGTTCAGGAAGTCTATGAAGATCGTGAGAAACTTTCCTTTCTAAAATGTGTTAAGCAATTTAAATGCAATTAATAACATATAATTTAAAACAAACTCAAATAATTGTCTGGTGTCTAGTTTTCGTATTTGAGGTAGTAGTTAGGTTTATACATTTATTTGTGCCTCAGTTGATTAGAAACTAAATTATTATTAAAATATTTATATAAGTAACAATTACACATAAGAAGACATACAACATAAGACACAACAATAAGGTTTTAATAATATAGGCAAGAAAATAACTTTGATGAGTCAATGTTAAATTTGAGGCATAAGTTAACTGATTAAATCTACAACTAAAATGAGGAATAAGGGAAAAAAATAATGATTCAGAACGTTCATTAATAATGTATAACCTTTTTTGAATGAGAAATAAGTGGGAGGACAACTATTGTGTGGAGTATCAGTCCGGCATTCCTGCACTATGACAATCAAACGGTAAGTATCGAAAATGTAAGATAAGTATATAAAATTGGACTTTATTGCACTTAATTTAGGATATAAAGCACTGTACTCTAAATATAAATTTATTTTACCTTTTGTTGGCTACCTTTTTCTTTTACAAAAAGTAGGGTCACGGTGCCGGAGAAAAACCGGTTAGCGTTATTTCATTTCCGCTCAATTTAGTTTTTTATTAGAACCGAACCCTAAACGGGTTCATTGGCGTCGGCTTTGAAGCTTGAAGTTAGTGGTGAAATAAAGAGGAATCTGAATAAAGATCAGCCTTTTTTGTTAAGTGGCTAAGTTTTACTGTTAAAAGTAGCGTAAGGACACCAGTAACAAGTAATAGTAATAATAATTAATGCTAAGTTGTTTTTATCATAATGAACTGTTTTAACAGAGCTTGAGAAAAAGGCTTTAAGCCGAACTTTTGTAGTTGAAAGTTTCTTAGAGATTGAAGTAGTGAATTAATTTATTCATTTTGCACAGTTGAAGTGGCGGCAACCTTAGTAAATTTAATGTTTTAGAGTGTAATTGTTGTTGTAGAGTAAATTTACTTTGCACCGTTATTGTCCAGTAGCTTTCCGCTTTCTTATTATACTCCGCAACTTTCGCCAGAAATGTTTTGACACACACAATGGGCTCTCACAATATTACAATTTATTTAGTAAAGAGGTTATTTATGTCACATAATAAGGGCATAGTGAAGCTTGATTGAAATCTATACAGTAAATGTTACTTAAATAGTTAATTCCTACGGCTACACGAGTTGTTGCAAACAATAACTGTTCAATAATCTCGTAATTTTCAAGATACTATATATATGTATATATAAAATAATGGCGTTATACCCAATAAGGTCTGGGATTCAAATTTCTGTAAATATTCTGTGATAACAGACAAGTAGGGGATCAACCTTCTGTGCCTGCCTTCTCACACCGACGACTTTTTGGGTCTAAGGCTTGTCGGTTTCTTCATGAGTGTAAAATGCGCACAAAGATAGCAAGTCCATTGGTGCACAGACGGGGATCGTAAGTTGAAATCACTCACACACACGCCAACACTGCTCCTTTTCAATATACAATAATAAAGTCTTCTTTATTTCCATATCCTTAAGTTCAATTTTAAATGTTGTTAATATTTACTTCTTTTTACTTTTCTCGATCCACTCCCCTGCCATTGTGTCCAGGGACCTTTTCCGTTTCTTATATTTCTACTAAAAAGATACATAAATTAAAATCATAATAATTCGTGTTACGCGTCTCGCGAGATACGCCCGGCTACATCGGTAATATTATTATTTACAATATTCATTGAAGCAATTGCTTGCGAGGCCCCGTTCTTTCATTTTTGTTTGCTTTCTTAAGATATTTAATAATTTTTTCGACAACCGTTCTAGGCATGGTGCGCTTTGTTAACATGTCCTGTAGGCATGTGTTTTTGCTCCAGGTCGTGCCTGGACGGTGTGTTTAATGTATAAGGACTGTTCGCCATTACTGCAGGTCCATGTTGGGCTTGTCATAATTATAAACCTATGCAGGTAACGTGCAAAAGCTTGGTGCCCTGTAAAAATTTACGCCATCTGAGACATGAAACGCCTCTCTTTTATTAACTTATATGCAGCTAACATCTACGATGAACATTTTTGTAGTTCCAGGTGTTTCACCAGAATTTACTTATTGCTATGTGTGGATATGAACCACGTTCGGGTGAAGGCCTCCCCCAACCCTTTCCAGATGTTTATTTTTATCAATAGTCTTTTTTTCATTAATGTAAAATAATAAATCATTTAAAATGTGTATTCGCACACAATTTCGTGAAATCTTACGTTATACACATGTGATAATAGTCTTTATTATCAAAACTTAATTATAAGCATAGAAGTTTCAATGATTTTTGAATTGAAATAATTAACATAGGGTAAAATACACTATAACGTTTTTGAACCATCATACACTTGTCAGGTTTTGGTTTGTCCACAGTTGGACATAGGCTTCCTCCATCCAGTTTCACTCGTGTCTCTCGTAGGCCGTGATTGGCAGCCGTTCAGTATTGTAGATGGCACAACAGTCATACATAATAATATAATACGAAAGTTAATTATTCTCTACATCATTAATTTAGTAATTCATTACGTACATCAATTTATATTATGTTATATGTAATTAAACAACCGCTTAAAAGCACAACAAAGAATAACTCTCTATGAAAGCAACTTCGACTCTTGTCTTGAAAGTATCATATCATAAAGTCTTTCATGTACCAGAAAACTAAGTTTTGTGATTGCGTGCAAATGAAACTTAAAATCCGATAGCTGTTGTATACCTTTGATCCCTTATATAATTAGGATTATTAAATGGACTTACAGTGATATTATTCGAATACAGATAAGAATCCTCGTTCAAAATTGATATATAAATAAAATAAAAAAAAGTTTGTTGAAATACTATAATTAATAACCGTAGATAACTTCCATTTAAACGAATCATTTCAATTTATATGTCCGTTACTCAAAAAAGGGAAATCTTTGCGAGATAAATGCTCGTTTTTCCATATGTATAAGTTTCCATAATAATAAAAAAACTAGTATGAGATATACTTATCACTATGATATAATTATTATGCTTTACAGTAGTAATTATAGTCAGATTTAGGTTGGTTTTGAATTTCGACAATAACTATGTTTTGTTTTGCGGTGTCGGTCCCAACATTATGTAGGTAAGTATCAAGACATTGCCTCGCTAGACCGCATTAATTAATCAGTGAAGCCAGTGGTATCCAATCTATTTTGATAAATCTTCCTCAACATGGGCTCAGTTTACCAATTTGAGTTTGAGCTTTTGTATACGAACTATTGTCGACGGTCGAATGGGTATACACTGTGTATACTCATATCACGACATCCTTCGTTCCACAACTGAGCGCTTTCTATGGAACATTTTGCCGCAAACCACTGCTATGTGAAATCAGCTGGCCGTCGAGTTATTTCCGAACCAATATCACATATCCTTAAAGAAACGAGAGCGTACTTATTCCAAAAAAAGGGTGGTTTCAAGAGTGTCTATGGACGGCAGCGTCACTTAACATCAGATGAGTCTGCTGCTTATATTCTATTTTTCAAAACAAAAGCGTTGACGTTTCTTTATGTCCAAAATTTTCTCTATTTATCAATCAAAATATCTTTGTTCATATAGGCAAACAAGTACACTTATGAATGTCAAATTAATTGTAAATTTACATTTACTACTAGTTCGCAAGTCAAGGGCGTAGAGCGGGCATGAAGAACAAATTGTTTGAACTGGAGCAAATCAACCACAATAATAAGGATCATTTAAGTATTTGTCACACTTATAAAAAGCATCCTTTACACTTTACACCATAATGTATATGTTATAAACGTTAAGTACTACTTTTTACAATTGACGTCTATGTCCGATGTACACCCGTACAAGGCAAAATAGAGTCAATAGATTAAAAGCTGCTACGGGTTGCGATTCACATTGTTCTTGTATTCAGAATTCTCTTCAAATATTTTATTAACTTCAATACTTGTTTGCGTGTGTTGTTCTAAGCATTCAAATTGAGTAATAGAATGCGATTAAATTTAAGAATTACCGCAATGCACTATTAGTACAATGGTTAAGGAATATGAATGAACGTATTTAATTCATTAAATTATTACCCGTCAAGAGCTTGGTTTCGTGCCAATCGACCACTTGGGCATACCTATTTAACATAATAAAGGCCCAAAGTGAAAATGTATAAAAATCATTGATTTTCCGTGACCCTTTCGAGGTCTTAACCAGGAATGTTATATAAGAACAATTTCAAGAAAGTATTTAATAAGACACTTATAATGCGGATTATAAGTTACCTCAAAAATTACAACATTCCAAAACAAGCCTCATACTATCTTATGGGTGTCTATCATATAACAGATTTATTTACCAGCATTTTTTTAAAAATCATTTGTTCATATAGGTAACATAATGTACACTTATGAACGTCAAAATATACTTTAAATGATTCTAATTTTACATTTACTGCCAGTTCTCAAATTAAGGGCGTAGAACGGAAGAGAAGAACTGGCAATAAACTCTCCGCCACTCTTTTTAATCGCCAAGTTTTTTTTACACAATGTTTGTAAGGAGCTGCAACTATTACACCAAGTTCCATATGAAATATTGAGCAATAAAGAATAATAAAATAAATTAAAACAAAGATTTGTCCTCTATCAGCAGGAGGTATGGTGAAATAGGAGCACGCACTTACATACTCGTGAGAACATCACGCAAATACGTAGTATAAACAACTAATATTGCTTGCTACATGAAACATCTTAATAAATAAAGTTGTGATAATTACAGACTGTCATATTAACTCTGACATTTAAAAATAATTAGTATGAAAATAAATATCTCACTTCACGTTTTACTCATTAGGTGTGTTTTACTATTACACAATAAAAATACAATGGAGTAATAAAAGTTTAAACGTATATGTACAATATATTTTACGCTTTCGTTGTTTCTAGCTTTCTATCGATTAATTCATAGAAAGTTAATAGTATTCTGCTGAGGTTTTACCTGGTTGATAGAAAAGTGTTGGAACGGTCGCTCTATAATTAAAACATATTTTTTATTTTCATTAATTCGCATTTGTTTATTGATTTCATTAATTTTGCTATCGATAAACTCTGTCCTTGTTAGTAACAGCCAAGGTACTTAATACTTCTATAGTGCTTGAATACTTTTAGTTGCAGTTTGAAAAATAATGACGAAAGGCAGTAGTAATATAATTATAAAATGTGTACGAGGTGATGAGAAATATGTACATATTAAATTAATTATTTTCTATTCTATGAGAAATTATTGACGATTCCGGTGTGAATACTATTTATAATGTTATAAAAACTTACTTTTTACTTTATCCGAGCGATGTCATAGTATAAAAATCCATAGAACAACGATTTCCCCGACTGTAACTAATGCTATCAGCCACACTAAGTGTCGGTCACAATTAGACACGCCGTGTATAATCAAGACTCGTCTCTTAGTTAAAAAGAACTAAACGACCGATTAAGTTGATAGTTGGCAACACAGGTTCACATTCATTAAAACATCGCTCACATCATTAAAGTTTTGCCTCGTTTTTGCCTTTGTCTTCGTTAATTACAAGTTGGCTCAATTATATAGAACATTGACGGTTATTCCAATTTTAAAGCGTTCACTTTAATTGTACCTTTGGAATAGTTGGCACAATAGACACTATTTTGTGCCAAGTAAATTAAAAAGTTTATTCAACGCTTTCTAAGTATTTAAGAATATTATTCTTATTCCTTGCATGTCTACTTAACAGCAATTAAGTATAGAAAATTATAGCCGGTTCCATTTTCAAATTGTAGAATCAGCAGGTTTCCTATAGATGGAATATTGGAACCTATTTTGGAACCTTTTTGCTTAATCTTATTAGATTGATCATTGATAAGATAATACAAACTTGGTATCGCACCTTAATATTGTTAAGTAGGCAAACTATTTATATGATAATATTTCAATAGTAACTTCTTTACTTCATTTTTACAAAAAAAAATATTATTAGTATTTTTATACTGTAATAATTATTCCTTGTATTTTATTGTCTGATCTAAGTAGAGTGTACTTAGCATCCGCTCTCATCTATACATATATTTACAACACGTAGCCATTCTGAACTTGAACGTAAGACTGCTATAAAATTGGGATGACTCTATAAATATATTATTTTTACTATATAATCAAGTAAAGCATTCATGGAAAATAAAAATAATATTACATATCGTGTAAAAATGTGTCAATATAAAAACGCGAAGCCATTTTTGCGATGACAGCTGTCCGTGATCCCTTGGTTATGTGTGAGCCATCTGTCATTTTTTATTCTCATTATTAAATAGGCAGCCCTCTAAATACCAGGTTTTTTTTTATAATTATTTCAGGCATTACTAGTTAACTATCACACAGGTGTTCAGAAGCCATTGGCTCGATAATATTTCATTATACACGTATAGGTAAACATAATGTTCTGAAATATTTTTACTGCCCTTATTATTCGTGGCCGCAATTTTGGCATGGTGAACAAGTGTGTGACATCATACAATCGATGCCGCTTAAGCACTAATAGATTTTATATCTATGTGCGCGCTTTTTTTTATGAAATATCGCTTGAAAACAGCATGTCGAGATCACGCATAGGGCCAAAAGGTCAGCCTTTAGGAAATAGACAAGACAGGTTATAAGAGAAAACTTATTAAAGAAACAAGCAGAAATATGACGCCAGTTGATGGCCAAGGTAGCAGATTCTTTTAATTTCGTCAAGCCTAGATAACGCATTTGAATACTGCAGTAATGTAGGAGCCATTTAAAACCTAACAAATTTAAATATAAAAGACTAATTACAGCCTCATTAAATTGGAAAATAATCATGGCAATACACAGCAGTAATACGAAATAATGGTACGTAATTCATTACAGTTACACCCAGCATACATAAATAAAGCAGTCAATTTTTGTTTTAATTGTATTGACACAGTGTGTCGCACGATTTAACACGGAATTGGAGCCATGTTCTCACGAATAAATTCATATACGTTGATTGCAATAAATTGTAATCGAGTTATATCGCATGTTTTAACGTGAATCGCCATAAAGGAAATGTATCGAGGTGTAAAAGATATTTATGTTACTAAGTTTGTTGGAAAAGTTTCCGCAAAGAAGCTTTAGGTTACGTATTTCTCGTTTAGTTAGACTTATGTAACTTTTGGCTAAGTAACTGATTTATTGCCATCAAAATATGTGCTGAACAATTTTGCCCTACAATTAAGGCGAATTTTGCCTGTAATGTATTTTTTACCTTTATAATTATACTTATTATAAAGGCATTATCATTCAAGTGGCTTATTGATAATTGACTGGATCGAAATGCCTCAGAGTAATTGCCAAATGGAGTATACGATCAAATCAGGGCGTATGCTCGGTTTGGGTTCGTTCTGTATTGTATTTTTAACAATTCGGGAGCAATCTGTATTCAAACTGGTTTTTAATTTCCTTTGTAATTCGATTAATTCGTTTGTTAAGGACATTAAGTTTTATGAATAATTGATTAATCGCTGAGTTTGTTTGGTTTTATATTTGAAAAGTTAGTTTTGTATTGGTTACATTTTTTTATTTGTTAAACCTACACTGCAGACTTCACATTTTATATTTAACAAATTAAATTTATTTGAATTAATCATAAATAATATTATTTGAAATATTTTTTTACGTAAAAGTTTTAAAGAAAATTTAGCGTAAATCATGATCAAAATCTTGGCATTCACTTACAGGGAATAAAGTTAAGTCTACATAAAATCTGGTTTGGGTAGATAACGTTCTCTTTTACTTCGCTTAGCCGATAAGTCGGGTAAATTCTTCCTTGGGTAGTGTTTTGTGAGCCTCTAAGCCTTAGCACCTTGGGGCTAATACCAGGGATATCTGTATCCAGCTTCCGGTCCGGTCAGTTGCCTTCACATCTATTAGCACCCTGCATGGTATACAATTCTATTAACTCTTTATGGCTCCTAAAATTTGAACAGCGAGACATTCCTACATGTAGATCGAGTTTTGGTTTGGACTATGACAATTCTATATGTAAAAAATGCAGTGAAAGATTTTATTAAATCATCTAATTGTAAGATTATAACATACTTTATTCCTTTCTATAAATAATTATTATGCTTTTGCAACAATCGTACTTTGCGCCTAGTCACAACTCTGAATCTTTGCCGTCTTTATTGTATGGAACAGTTGACATTGATATGTATAATATACCAACATTTTTAAATAAGTATGAATTTTCAATGAGTGATCTATTTGAGATGATACCTCAGTATGAAACAAAGACGTCTCGAATAATATCGAAATATACATAGAAATTAATAAAATAAGGCTAAAATATGCTACAAGGTACACTATAAGATAAATATTGTTAATATAAGATAATAAGATAATGTTGGGTTAAATTAGGCAAACCCCATCACTTTATCTACTGTTGTTTGGACGTTACGAGACCGATATTCAGCGAATAACACATCTCTTTTTTAATACACATTCTACAGATTGGGAACAATATCTTCCAAGTGTTTGACTTACTAGACTTAAATAAAGCCTAAGGCCATGTGAGGAAGAGGAGACCCGGTGTAGAGCACTAGCTTGATTGGTCTTGGCCGCCACTTTTAGACTTCACTTCAGGTCATTCCGCCTACTTTCGCCTCTGCAATAATGCGTCGTTCGGAATTCAGTCGAAAGCTTGCTCTGTAATATTACTTGAAAATGGAAGTGGGTGGACCATACAGTGGGACTGTACGTCTGTTCGTAATTTAACAGCTCTGTGGAATATGAATTATGAATTGACAAAAAAATATATTTTGAAATAGTTTGAAGGATCTTGCAAAAGTAAGTATTTCATATTTATATAATTCGCTACTTCTGTATATAAAAAATGCTGACAAAGTGGCAAATGTTAGTTATAACATGAATGCTATATAGCAAATGAATAGAGGAGAGGCGTGTCTGATGAAGTGCTAACCGCCACTCAAAGGGCTCTTGAACATCTGCAACACTAGCTGATAATTACTCGTTTGCCAGTTGCCAGCCTCATCATAGGAGGCTAAATATGTAATTTAAATAAGTATACTAAATTCAATAAATTTTATTTTTATTGCATTTGGATATTTTTAAATTAGAGAATAATTTAAATTAAGTAAAATACACTGAGTAATAAAAAACATTTATAGTAAATAATTTTATTAATAACGGTTTTCGGTTAGATTGGTAACCAAAGTAACACAAATGTTTATAGACTTGTTCTGTAAGTCACAAAATCATTCTAATTGCATCGTTTCATTACAAACATCTATCATCTTTTATTTAAGCGTAAACACTAATTGTCGGATAGGTACGAAAGAGTATTGTAGTTCAAATAGTGCACTGACAGTGGTTATAATAACTTGCGTGAAGAAATGTATAGTCGGTTACTAAAATCAATAATTTTTTATTAAAATTATTCCTCACTTGGAATTTTAGGTACTCAACGATTTATTTATAATCTAGTAGCGTTTCTTTATCATTATCATAGGCTGGTGGGTGAGCAGCCTTCTATGTTTGACAATGGTTTAGTCACGATGATTTCTCTCGCCGTACGAGCAAGTGTTAAATGCGCACATACATGCCGTGTTAGGAACATCTAAATCATACATTTTGAATAAGTATATAATACTTTCTTTACGAGTTCAAAGATTCTTAGACAGAATCATTAATCAATATATTTTACGTATTATGATAAATTATGCATAATAGATTTAATTAAAAATTCAAAATGTGAAATATAAGAAGCATATTTATAGATGACTGGCAGAGCGAGATTAATGAGGACTCGTTGTGTACCTGCCAAATTCCCCTTTTATTGATTGCTAACACCCCTGTTATCTCGCGGGCGTTAAGTCTTATATGAATAAGGAATAATGTTACAGATTTATGTTACATACTAGTAACATGCGAAGTATGGAGCTTAAAAATGTTAAACTTTAGACTTCGATAATTTTAATTTCATATGAAAAGTAGTAGTAGTATAAAAACCATACACAGCCGTCTAGGATGAAAGAAACATTGTTATATTTACCAGCTGAGAGAGAGCTATAAAAGAAAATCTACATCGACTGGAAAAAGAAAGACTATGTATATGTATGTACCTTTGTAGTCTTATTACAGCAAATGAAAATTAACTCAAATACATAGTTACAAAAGCGATTATGTACGGATAATTTTTTTCTCCCTTTTGGCTTTCACCTTGGCATTCTTTTCGTTCCCTCAGAATCTTCCACGGTTAAATTATTAATAATTTTAGCGGAATTTTTAAAAGAAAATACTTATTGCATATTCATTAAGTTACTTGGTTATTATAAGCTACGTCTATATAAAGCACTCTGCTTTACTGTAGAGTGTAGACGTACAGTTACAAAACTTTGTGGTGCTTAATCGACAAAGTTAATCAGAATAATGCCTAGGAGCTGTTAACTCGGTTACGAAAGGGAAGTTTCCAACCTAAGCTTCAGTATAAATTGAAAAGAAAATTGGGAAATCACTTTGAAGTTTTAATAGGCTTTAGCGAGTTCCATTGGGGCGTTTCAAAACACTACTACTAACGGACTATAAGGATTTTATCAATATCGTTTCCATCGAACATAAAAAATGACATTGTTTTTTCCAAGCCAATATATCAAAAGATTTAAAATCGTGGGTTACAAAAAGCGTGAGAAGCAAACTACTTTTGCATTTATGATAGTGACTGATTCTTCTAAGCTGTTTATTTGTAGCTATTTATAATATATTTGTGCCTTTATTTATATGGAGAATAGAATAAAAAAAACTGTATTCAAAGTTTTTTACTACTTTCCGTTTGCAACAACTATGTAAATTAAATATATTAAAGTTCAATTTTAAAATTCTAATATATTCTCTGCCTGACCTGGCAGACGTAAAATATCATCCATTTTTCGTTGAATCCTCAATAAGATTGTGTTTTATGTTTCGTGTCTAACGATCGCACAATTTACAATTTAAAACAAAAAAAGCTGTTCTATCAAGTTTAAGATTATATATATTCGAGGTCATTAAAATCACTAATAAGAGATTTATTAATTATTATATTCATTTTGAAAGTTGTATTAAAGTGTATAGAAAGTTTTTACAGGTTTTAGTTTCTTGTAAAATAACTTTGTAAATTGGTTCGATTCTCGGACAAAGAAAACATTGTTTTATAAATCACTTCGATTCCCAAACGCTATATATTTTTTCTTTCGAAATTAGTTAGAGTAGAATCAACAAAAATTTGGTTTATATGCTAAAGAACAATCGTACTATAAATAACTAAAAATTAACTGCTTCCATTTGTGGCAGTCGGCGAATACTTGAATTTTATTCTCATTATAAAACGTGGACATTTCACAAACGACGGGGTATCAAGGTTTCATGAATTCACTGAAAATTTCATTCACTGGGCTCTTAAATGACGGTAAAGTGCAGGTAAGTAATACATTTATTACTTACAATCATTATATAACTTCTATTCCTTTCTGTTATATTTTCGAATAACTTGCCCGACAAAAAATATTGACTTAGCCTACACGTACCTACACATACTTAATTTTATATTAAAGAGGAACAATAAAGTAATGTTAAACATGAATTATTACATAAAATAAATAATTTGTGTGTGTTATTAAAATACAACCACATTAGCAATCACTAGGTAAACCACGATAGAAATGGTATTATTATTATGTTATGAAATATAAATGTCTTTAAAAAGGCTTTGTCAGAGGCTGTTTGTAATTAAACTACGAATATCTATCTTCAGCTTTGTCCTGTCGAAGTGGGAATTACTGGAGCCGGTTATGAGCAGCGCATCTCAAAGTACCCGAACTGACTATCAGTCCCCTAGAAAGCAGCTTAAGTAGCAATATGAAGCAATTTATAGTATCTATAAATGAAGAAATTGTATCTCTACGAAGTTCTTGATAAGTGGTTTGCTTTCATTGTCTCTTAATTATGTTAGAAGGTCCGACGCGAGTCACAATTCCAAGAAAATATTTGACACATAAAACAAAAAACAATTTTAATTATCTATGAATATATTATTTAAAGAAAAGTAATATTTAAAAATAATAAATAATGACTTATTCTAGTTTATTAATTATATAAGAATTAATTGGCGATAGAAGGGGTATTAAAGTTGTAAGGAAATTCAATATCAGACTCGCATCTGTTATATGTTGAACATTTTTCTTTATAGACTCATTAGTGGTGAGCCTTGTTTGTGTAGCTGACACCGCGTTCTAAAAAGAAAGGTTTGTGAGTGCAAAGCCAGGATTCGACCTACAATCTCAGCCTTTTAAAACACACGTTTATCTTGGCTCCTAAGCTTGCACTCTACAAAAAAACCAAAGTCATTATTAATATATGAAATAAGTATTACTTGTATTCTAAATACATTGAAAGTGGATACGTTTTGTTTTCAACAATTAGACACCAGTTACTCAAGCAAGATATTAAAGCAATTCCTGCCGTTTATATGCAAGACAAACACGTTGCATTGTCTCAAAGACGCAATCTCCATTTCCCACTAAATAATAGTACCTACGCTATTTCACAACCGTGGAGAAAAAGCCAGACAATGATCGGGACTATACCTATTCGTAGGTTGTACCGTTTTACTTTTACCTTTATGCTGTAGTTTTCTTTTGATGCTTAGAACTTTTATCGAAACGAAAACATTAATGTGTTAAGAATTTCTTATTATAGTGTTTCAATATGTTTGTGTCAATCGAAATGATCCAGTTTGGAACGTTTTGAAATCCTCGTCACGTATAATCAAGTTATAACGCCTTGATTTTGAAAATTGTATTTGCGATTGCGATCATGTGGAGGCATTACGCTTTGGTTTTAGGACCGTTTCGGTTTCTATTTCCCGTCGAGCGTATACTATAATTAAAATTTTAATTATCTTTCTGATTCTATTATTGAGGAGCCAATGTTTGACTCATAGTAAATTTCATTTAGCAATAAAACAACGTGAGGTGGAAAGTTGGGGATTGTGTGGGAATCGCTGACGAAATGAGGTAAGTATTGCCTAGAAAAATACAATTTACTATCTGTTGTGTTATATAGTGGAATATTAGTAGTATGCAGAGCCCCAGCCAGTCCCGGTCATCCACGTCGAAGACTAGATGTCACAATCCACTTCTAACTGTCCTTTATCAGCGGCCAAAGTTGCTTTATCCAACTAAAACTGATAGGAAGTAACGATGAGCCATTACAAGCCGACTTCAGGCAGCATTATCGGCAGATTCGTAAGTAAAGTAAATTACAGAAACAACTCAACTTGCTGCCAACACCGGTAATATGAGACAGCTATATAAAGCAAATAATATCTTGGTAGGGAAGAGATGGCATCGTAAGTAATATAACAATAACTTCCGGCTTCAACGTGAACGGACCTAATTCATACTCTTCGTATCATTCTCGAACAGGCATAAGAATGGCAGAGGGAGATTCATCTTACCTTTGTTGACTTGACCCGCCAAAGATAATCTACCTAGTAAAGGCCAGATTTAGGAACTAATGCGTGTTGGAGTTGGAATCGCACCATATTACGAGAATACCTGGCGTCGTACACTTGTAGATGAGGCGAAGAGAGCTGGAAAGACTTGGACCGAAGTGAAATACGGGACTCAAGACCGAACGCGATGGAAACTTAGTGCAGACGTCCTCTACCCCATCTATAACCCCTAGATATAGGACATTAAGTCATTAAAAATAAAGTTCTTAAAAAAGGAAAATTGGTTTTATTATAAACTTCTGAAAAATACTGTTGAACAATTATAGTTACTTATGTTTTCGTTGATCATTAAGGGAATTTTTTTTTCAAATATTTTACTATTTGAAAAATGAATGAGAAATCATTTTACGGAATCCCTTAATTCTGTTAAAAATAAATTTACCAAATTGCTGTAATATGGAGAAATAAAAAAAATAGTTACTTTTAATAAATCCGAATCATTCATTAATTCGATATTTAATAACATATTGGGGCCTGCGCAGATAGAAAGTCGGCGCATTTACTGATCCGTTGTTTTAAGAAAAATATGGACAAGAGTAATCCAGACGCTTTACGGGCGTTATATCAAAACACACATTCTCCAGAATCATCTAAATTATGTTGTCGAAAAACAACAATTAAATCAGTAAAATATCTATCAAACATATGCATTATTTTTTTTCATATAGATTTAATGAAACAAATGTTAACTCATGTTAAACAACACAGGCAATAGTTGTTTTTATTTTGATACTGATCCTTTTGAATCAAGTTAACCTAAACGGTTAAAAGCCATCAAGCTATGTACCACTCGTCTACTTAAAAGTTCTCGATTCTGATTCTAACCCTAGGTATTTATGTAATGACCTCTTTATTTATAATATAAATACATCGAATAAAGTCTTGATCTTTTGTTGCAGTACGCTCTTGATTGTGAGAGAGATACAAGTTGTGAAAAATGTAGGTTATCATTTTTAATGTTAGAACTGCATACATTATTCTTGTAAAATTATTTCATTGCCTTAGTGACCAGCTTGTTTTATATATGATTTAATGTTATTTATTGAACGCTTGGAGATCGCTATTTAAATTTTGTTGTTCGTACGTTGTTAGAGAATACAGTAGTCATTGTAGGATTTTTTTAAAAGGTATTATTGTTATGTAGCTAACAAAGCAACTAAAGTAAACGCGTATGAAAGATAAAACCTTGTAATCAATTAAGATAAAATATTTTGAGAATTTATTAATAGACGAATTTACTATAGCAAAATAAGGGGTCTATAAATGTGTCCTAATATAATGAATATACACCTATTTAAGTATGAATGTATCTATACCAAAAACTGAAAATAAGTGTTAAGAGTACAATCAACCTATTTTTATCTTTCAACTGTGAATCTAATTAAAAAAAAGAAACAATAAATACAGTGAATGCCCATTTCGGTTTTCATTTCTGTACCTCAAACACTAAAAAACCATCTAATTTTAAATTAGAATTATATGTGTGAGCCGAATATAATATTCAAACACTATAAAAATAGAATTTAAATATTTTTCAATGTCTTCTAATTGAATTTACAATCAAAAACTTTTGTTGTCGGCAAAAATCGTCGAAAAGCAAGTTTCCAGTTTGTTGCTCACCCTTAACAGGATTCGTAGGTATTAGGGAAAGTTTCAGAGTTGAGCACGATTCATTGGCGATCGATGTCTGGTCGTCGAAGAGCTCCTGCAGATTACTGAACCATTTACATATGAAACGCTTTACTGAACGCCTTCAGCCTTGTACTTTTATCCAACATAACATACTTATTCTAGTAAATCCTTCTTATGGAAAACAAATCCTCGTATATTCATATGTAATGGATGCTTTGAAAATGTGAAATTTTCTTTTGTTTCAAACCTTTGTTTGAATCGGGATCGTGCGCAATCAGTGAGCTTGGGATATTTTTTGTTTTAAAGACTACAGAACATGCACTAGTATTTGTATACAACGCAGAATGGAATACGGAAAGTGCTCTCCTAAATAAACTCTATGTACAATGTCTTTAAGGCTTCTTTAATTTAACCTGTATATGTATAAAGAAAAAATGGAAAAGAAGGTTATACATTAAAAAAAGTTCTGATCGTTATATAATAGTATTTGTTCCTAATACAATCGTTTTATCACGTTTCTACATCTGTCACGTCTTAAAATAACGATATTTTGACTTGCACAATTCTTCTAAAGCTTGGCACTAAATATCTCCAGCTTGCAATAAATTCAGCGAGGTATTCAAATTGTCTCATTGCTTCAAATGTGAACGCTTGAATTGGTTTGAACTTTATCGAATCAAGCATCAGATGCGAATTGGGAATAGTTATGAGGGAGTGACATCGAAACTGGGTACTTCAAAAATCTGTCGATCTTACAATTTGTCTTATAAGTATAGGTTTTACTTCAAATTTTATGGGAAAGGTTCGTAGAATATATAATGTATTAAAGAGTAGAAAAGTTATTACGACATTGGCATAGGATATACATAGAATTGAAGACGGAAAGTATGTTTTTTTATGTCTATGAACTGCTTTTGTAAATGTAAGCTGTTTTGGACAATGTGGATTTATATGCGACTAAAGTACTAGATATCCTTCGATATCATATACGTCATAGTGACGTTATAGTAAATACACTTTTGCAAATGCAGTTTACATATAATTATATAAAATTTGGGAAAAGTAAAGATTATAAAAATTTACTCTTTAAAATACTTATATTATGCTTATTGTTTCTCTACATAGATACCGTATTGAAATTGATGATAACAAATGTTTAAATTGTCATGGAACAAATATTCAAAGTGTATCCAATATAATTTTCAGAACGATCTGCGTAAGAAGCTTTGTCTATTAAAACTTCCACATTATTTAAACTTTCCTTAAGCTTTGTATTCTACGTTCTTATTTGTTTCAGGAACATGAGCCGCTTGGCGTAAAATCCAATGTGATATATTTTATGTAGATTAGGCAATTTAACTACAGCAGCGGTACATGTTTCAATTACGTAGCTTTATACTGACAACACACATTCAATTCTTCTTAAACAACGTTCAGCTTTGTGTCTCTGCCATTACGAGCTACATTTCGGGACATATTTATTGTATGAGAGAACATACGCTAGATTTAACTTTGGGAATGATTTCTGGAGTTCCGGTTGTTTTTCAATGTATGAAAAGGAGAATGGGTCCATATTTTACCCGTCACTACTCCATTAGTGACGTAGCAACCCCAACCGATGTGGCGGGGTGAATCTGCAGTGACAGGGGCGTTCACCCGGGGTGCAACCCTCGTTTTTGTTTTAAAATCGATATATTTCGAGGTTTCTATTTGTTATATCACTGTAAATACCAAACACATTCGTTACTTACTACTTATTTCTTTAAACTTTTAATAAAATTAATACATAAGTTTATTTGACTTACCATTCTACACAATTCTAATTGTACCGTATATTGCAAAGTGCAATACAATGATAATATCTATTTATTAATTATTCTAAATCCTGGCTAAAAGAAAGGTAACTAGAAAAGATAAGACACCACCAAGAGAACGTTCTTACATTATATTTACAGTACCTGGATGACCGAGCCTTGCTCGGGATTTTTTTTTATAAATTGTGTTTTTTGGAAATTATATTTAAAGACGAATTACATACTTATAAAATATGAATATAATTATCGAATAAAGATAATTATATTCATATTTAAGTTTTTATTTGACTGACATCTTTAAACGAGCAATTCTATGTTTAAGTTGATAAAACACGAATAAAATGACATTTTCTAGAAATGATTCCTAGCTAGATCGATTTATCGCCCCCGAAACCCCCCGTATACTAAATTTCATGAAAATCGTTGGAGCTGATTCCGAGCTTCCAATTATATATTATATATATACAAGAATTGCTCGTTTAAATATTTAAGATACCGCTACGGAAATAAACCAAACTACAAATTATTATTGAAAGTTTGCAAAATAATTTGTTAATGCGATAATATCGCTCTACAACTGCTACGCTGCATTTCTTCTGTAGCGTAAATAAAATTCAATTGGAAATTGAATTTACTCTGATAAACAATCTTTCATATACAGTTCGTTTTAATAAAAAGGTAATACCTAATATTGCTATAATACACTGCAACTTTAACAATTATTTGCCTTTATTGGGATCGAGCCAAGCAAATAGATACATTTCATACTTTTTGATTAACCACGAATATCATCTATAGAAAATACACAAACCTGAAAGTAAATAGTACTGAACGACATTTTTTTTTTTTTTTTTTTTTTTTATATAATAGGGGGCAAACGGGCAGGAGGCTCACCTGATGTTAAGTGATACCGCCGCCCATGGACACTCTCGATGCTAGAGGGCTCGCGAGTGCGTTGCCGGCCTTTTAAGAATTTGTACGCTCTTTTCTTGAAGGACCCTAAGTCGAATTGGTTTGGAAATACTTCAGTGGGCAACTGGTTCCACAAAGTGGTGGTGCGCGGCAAAAACTGCCTTGAAAATCGCGCAGTTGTGGAACGGCGGACGTCGAGGTGATACGGATGGAATTTCGTATTCTGCCTCGACGTCCGATGATGAAACTCAGCTGCAGGTATTAATCCGAACAACTCCTCTGAACACTCTCCATGGTAAATGCGGTAGAAGATGCAGAGTGACCCCACATCTCTACGCAACGCCAAAGGATCAAGCCGCTCGGAGAGAATTTGGTCGTCAACGATTCGAACCGCTCTTCGTTGAACACGGTCAAGTGGAAGGAGTTGGTACTGGGGAGCCCCCGCCCAGAGGTGAGAACAGTACTCCATGTGGGGCCGAATTTGCGCTTTATATAGTTGCAAGCGGTGGCCCGGAGTGAAGTACCGTCTCGCCTTGTTGAGCACACCAAGCTTTTTGGAGGCTAATTTAGCCTTTCCCTCCAAGTGACCGCGAAACTGAACGTCGTTCGATATGTCAACGCCAAGTATTCCAATGCTGGCTGCGGCTTTAAGAAGAGTGTTTTCGAAAAGAGGAGTAGCGACAAAGGGTGTTTTTTTAGCGGAAAACGCGCAAACTTGTGTCTTCTTGGGGTTAAATTGGACTAGATTTAGTCTGCCCCAGTCGGAGACTCCACGTAGTAGAGTTTCTACTTCAGACACAAGTTTGTTCCGGTACTCATCGACATCTGCCCGAGAAATACCTGCCCGGCCAATGTAAAGAGTATCCCCAGTGCTGTCATCCGCATAGCAATGAATGTTGCTAAGTTGCAACATATCATTGATATGCAGAAGAAACAGGGTCGGGGATAAAACACAGCCTTGTGGGACCCCAGCGTTCACGGGTTTAAGGTCGGAACAAGCTCCGTCAATGACGACCTTGATGCTCCGATCGGCCAGAAAGCTGGAGATCCAATCGCATAATTTCTCGGGAAGCCCATAAGCTGGAAGCTTCGAGAGCAGTGCTCTGTGCCACACCCGATCGAAGGCTTTCGCTATGTCCAAACTAACCGCTAGAGCCTCCCCCTTGGACTCAATTGCCTCCGCCCATCTATGCGTAAGGTATACAAGAAGGTCACCAGCCGAACGACCACGACGAAAGCCGTACTGAGAGTCACTTATCAGCTGGTGGCCCTCCAGATACCTCAAGAGCTGGCCATTAATAATGGATTCCATTATTTTGGAGAACAAGGAGGTTATCGCTATTGGGCGATAGTTGGACGGATCAGAGCGATCGCCTTTTTTAGGGATCGGATGTATCGAAGCGATCTTCCAGCACTCCGGGACAGTGCCAAGCGAGTACAGGTACCGGAAAAGGCGCGTTAAGACCGGAGCCAACTCAGGAGCACAAGTACGCAGCACAATTGGAGGAATACCATCCGGCCCGCTCGACTTATGTATGTCCAAGGAAGATAATGCTTGGCGGACAGCACGTTGCCGGAATGTAACTTCCGGCATCGAAGAATCACACCTTGAAATGATCGGTGGTGATCTCCCTCGGTCATCCAAAGTCGAGCTGGATGCGAAGAGACAGCCTAAAAGGTCGGCCTTCTCCTTCGCAGTGTGGGCCAGCGAGTCATCCTCCCTGTGCAATGGTGGAATGGAGGGCTGACAAAAATTCCCTTGGACAGCTTTGGCGAGAGACCAGAAGGCTCGAGTCCCCGAAGGGAGTTGGGCCAATCTCTCGCCAAATCTGGCAATGTGCTCTGACTTTGCCTTAGTGATTTCCCGTTTGAAGGACCTGGAGGCTGAGTTATATGCTTTTTTGAGTTCGCTGGTATTAGCATCACGAGATTTCGCCGCTTCCGCCCATGCCTTAAAGCATTCTCGCTTTCGACGCGAGGCCGCCTTGCAAGAACGTTTAAACCAGGGCTGAGACTTGCCACCGATCGGCACCGCAGAAAATGGAATAAAGAGTTCCATGCCCTGCAAAACCACTTCGGTGACAGAGGCAGCGACGGAATCTGGAGCATCCAACGAAAAGCAAATAGGCCCCCAAGGGTAGGACGCAAAGAAAGACCGCATCCCGTCCCAATCTGCTGACTTATAGTGCCAAATACGGCGACAACCCAAAAAGCGGGGCCGCGAAGGGCGCGTAGATGGCACAGTACTCCGGACCACACAATGATCCGATGAACCCAATGGCGGGTCAACAGAGACTTGATAGTTCTCCGGATGCGAAGTCAGCAGAAGGTCCAACAAAGAGGGTTTATGACCAACCACATCTGGTATTCGCGTAATCGCAGGGACCATTTGTGTCAGGTCGTAGGCTAAAGCAAAGTCGTGAAAGGATCTTCCCGCGTGATCGGTGGTTTCAGAGCCGAGCCAATCGGCATGGTGGGCGTTAAAATCGCCAAGTATCACGATTTCAGCGGTAGGAACCCTTTCGAGCAGGGAATCTGTAGCCATTTGGATGTGCTCAATGAGTCGGTCAGTTTCATCATTTCCGCTATGGGACCTATACAGGCACGCATAGAATCGCGGATGGTCATCGCAGTCTACGCGGAGCCAAAGGTTAGATAGGTCCCTTCCTTCAAGCGTCCCAAGGCGACGAGAACAGATATCCTCTCTGACGTACACGCAAACTCCCGCCCGCGGCACAAATGAATGTTCCAATTTGTACCCCGGGTAGGAGAGGTAAGAAGTATCAGCCGGGGAGGATATCTGAGTCTCAGTAAGGAAGAATAAGGCCGGCTTCGCAGTTTCAAGGTGAAAGTGAACCGCGTTTAGGTTAGAATTGAGCCCCCTAACATTGGTGAAGTCCACTGTGAGCGTGGAAGGGGTTGCCTTCGGTAAGTTCTTCCGTTTGCCCCGAGGACAATTATTTTTGTAGAGCGCAGAATTGCCCCCCCCAGAATACGAAGGGCAGCCTGTGCGTCCACCACCGGGTGCAGAGTGCCCCGGTGACTGACGCCCAGAGGGGGATTCTCCACCGCGGGCGCGTGTGGTACCCCCCTGGGGTAGATTCTTTTTTTTCTGCACCTTCATAATTTTTTTTTTTGGGGAGGGGGGGAAGGGGGATGGGGGGATGGGCTCCGGGAATCTCTCTCACCGGACGAAACGCGAGTACAATAAGGCGGACCCATTGCATCACTTGACGCCGGTTTTCTGAGAGACAGTGGTACTGCCCCGGTCGTGCCTGCCCATTTGGCTGAAGCCCGAAGGCAACAGTATGGCACTCCCACTAGGAAGGGGTTGACTGATTGCGCTGATGAAATAACCTCTGCCACAGGTTATTTCACCAGTGGGCGATGGGGTCGTCACGTCCCAACGCTAAAACGACATAATTGCATTTTTTCTTTGCTTATAAAATACGAAACACAATTAAATAAAGTATTCTAAATATGCATACTGTATATCTGTGATGATATAATATGTGCCCTATTATTTCATAATAACGTTAATAAAATTGTGGTTGTGGTATAGGTTTAGGTTTTAAAAATCGATCTTAATTCGCAATCGAGTACGAAAATGCAGGCATACGTATGTTTAAAAGGTTGCACAGCTGACTAACTTAACGATTCCCAGGCAACGCAAGTAAACTAAGATAAGGGCGGAAGTGAGGCGAATGTTCCGCTTGCTGATAAAACAACACCTGCTCACAATGAAAATAAGATAGTAAACTATGTATCTTTTAATTAATCGTGAAACTAGGATTTTTCCGTCGGCAAATACGAAATATCCAAAATAAGTTCTAGTAAAAATATCGCATGTAATGATATAGCTCACACAGAGACACAATAAATAATATTGGCTAGACACAGGCATATTTATTCTATTCTCTGTCGGCTCGTATAACTTATATCATGTGCTACATCTAATAGTAATTTAATCCGAGGTAAGACAATGTACAACTGGCTTGGTGTGTCAGTTAATCGGGAACAGTGATTTTCTTGTTAATTACACTACTTAACAAGTTTAGTGTTTCAGCAATGTTTATATGTTAATGTTAATAGGTGTGTGTTTGAAATGAAATGGGCAGGAGACTCACCTGCTGTTAAGTGATACATAGACATGTAGTGTACAATGCGAGAGGGTTCGCGGGTGCAATGCCGGCCTTTTATGAATTGGTTTCGAAATACTTCAGTGGGCAGCTGGTTTCACTTAGTGGTGGTGCGCGACAAAAACTGCCTTGAAAATCGCTCAGTTATGGCACGGTGGACGTCGAGTTGATACGGGTGGATTTTCGTATTCTGCCTCGATGTCCGATGATAAAACTCAGCTGCAGATATTAATCCGAACAACTCCCCTAAACGCTCTCCATGGTAAATACAACCGTAACCGTACAAACCGTGCAAATGATATTAAAATAAACATATCTATTTTAAAAATAGCTTTTTAATTATTTTAAAAACTGGAGTAAGTTAAAATCTTAACATAGGATATTGGCACCGTTGAACTGTAATTTTCATACTAAGGTCCATCCACATACACCGACACGACTGACCATGGATAGCTTGTATCGAGTATCGACAGATGGCTATTAAAATCCGTCGATTGTTTATTGGCACACTTTTATTAAATTTTTTGATTTAGATGTCTATATCAGATGATTAGAAATTAATTAATTTATTTGATATCTTATTTAATACCAAAAGATCGTGAAATTTCTACTGAGAGGCTAAGTTTTTCTACTAAAATAGCGGCCACTAAGATAACGACTTATCATAATTCTTTTGACAAGATGAAGATGACCTTAAGAAAGATGATAATATTTTAGTTTATTATTATGGTCTTAATCTACATAGTAGAGTAATAAGAATAATTTATAATTAATAAATTAAGAGTAAAACAAATTTCAAAAGTTTGGTCCTGGTGGTAGTGTACCTTTAACGCTGGCAGCATTTCCACGCTGTGTTGCGCTGTTGTTATATTTTATTGCTGCACAAGCTCTGGTGTCACAGGTCTACCAGGCGCTAACTTCAATATTTAAGTAGCGTCTGTACACTTGAATCCCACGGCCCAAGTGTCTCTTCTCCAAAGGGAACAAAATTGAAATTAGAGTAAAGACTCTTCTATTAAATCCGTTTATTGTTTTCAACCTGCTCTGCGGCCGCGCCACCTATTATGTTTGTATAAGGTAGGTGAGACGGGGCTAATGTGTCCCATGTAACATCCCATCCCATTCTCCAACGGGATCAACGACATCCCATCCGGCCGCTTGTAACCATCGTCTCTAGCGATGGCTGTTGGCGTCAAAATGGCAAGAACATTGACGTAGGCAAGACAATGCAGTAAGATATCGTTGAGTGCAGCCTGGCAAGAACACCAACCTGCACTCTTTTGGAAATGGAGGCTATGGTGTTCAAGGTCATATGTATCTCTCTGTTCCTGTACTCTCAAGCCATAGTGATTGATGGCTTGAGAGTACACATGAGTACTCCTAAGCGGAAGCTGAAGGCAATGTGAAGTGATTAAGGATCTAAAGTGTATGACGAAAGGTAATTTCATTGAGCTTGGTTGAAATCATTGACCCAACGACCGGCTTCTCTAGAGCCCACTGCCACCAACCTTGCGCGGTCTGTAATTTACTTATATGTTTTGGAATTCATAGTTACAAAGAGGATCATCTCAGTTCCTTTGAAAGCCGACTCTATTAGGCAAACTCAAGCCGGGGTCGGATGCTAACCACGCATTTCTCGCATCTGCTAAATCCGCAATCTCGTAGTTTGTAGAATAAGATCTAAGGATTTTACCTACCATAGTGCTAGATTTGTGAGCAGTTGAGAGAAACGCTGGAAGAGCTACATTTTTTAAAATTGTAAATACTGTATATTTTTGTGTTGGAATTCAAAATATATTCGTTTATTACTCAAGTAGATATCTTTTCATAAGTATATCAAATGGAAGAGACTAGCTGTCAACAACACTGGGAATCCTAGTGTACCGCAGTGTAGTGCACTTTCTCATTTTACTGTACCTACTTCATTTTAATTATGTCTAATAAAAAAAAAATTCATACCTTCATTTTCTTGCAAGAATTTTAGGATTCCATCATAAGATTCAAAACATTATTATGTTTAAGTATATATTTTAAAATATACTGTTTTTTGTTGTTCAGCTTCACAAATGTACTTGTTTAAATGCTAATAAAAATTCATCAGCATTATTTTAAAATTTAAAAAACTGTTTTGAAATGAACTGTATTTATTTAATAAATTTCATATGGTCAGGAAATCTTGTAATAATGTAAATACAATATTTATATTCATCCCGAACTTTTCCTGTTAGTAAAAAAAGTAAAATCCCCGAGGTCCGAATTTAATCAAAATCGGTTTTAAGGTTTTAGGGTAAAAAGTTAAGCTTTTTAGCCTGGTTTGGTGCTTTTCCCGTTCCCGTTTATTATAAAGGTTTATTTAATATGTTATGTATGTTCGTTGTTATGTATGTGTAATGTATTTAAAAAAATGTAACAACATATTCCAATAAAGCATTGCCAAAATAAGGCTGGTGATACAGATAAAAACATCTTACATAACCCATATATTATCATTTTTGGTTAAATTTATT
The DNA here is from genome assembly GCA_028984075.1 of Pieris mannii. Lineage (NCBI taxonomy): Eukaryota > Metazoa > Arthropoda > Insecta > Lepidoptera > Pieridae > Pieris > Pieris mannii. The sequence goes on from CM054784.1 coordinate 5,291,664, forward strand.
CATTGTAGGTACAGAATAGGATTCTAGCTAATATATGGCGATAAATCTTATCTTTACGTAGTAATTTAGTAAAATTTTATCTAAGTTTCTTCTACAATACTTTATGCACATTCAATAAGGCACAGGCTACTCCTGAGTATATTTCAAAAAAACAAATAACGAATAGTAGCAAAGTAAACCCAAATGTGTATATTAAAAATATATCAGAGGCACCAGTAAAAATTCTAACAAGAAGATTTTATGTCGCGTCGTAAAGTGACTGCTTTTTGGTTAACGATGTTTTGATGAGCATGGCTGTAACGTCGCGTGGATATATTTTGTCCTCAATTACTTTAATTGTGATTAGATTTTCTGTTTGCGCTTGCATCTCAAGTGTATTTGACCTGCCTGGCTACCAAAAGTATAGTTATGGGTGGTAAATTAATATTTATCTTGCCTTTTAATATTACAAAAGCACGTGTTGGTTGCATTCATTAGATATGCATAATTCAATTATGATATTTGAATCATTCCAAACCTACGCAATATGACGAACGGCGTTGACTCAACATAAGACATTACTTTCATCGGGTCCTCATAAAGCTCACTTGACGCAATCTTCCACGATATTTTGTGGCGTATTTAAAATGAGTCACACTTGAAATATTCAATACTGCAGGTTTAGCATTTTTGACATATGTCCTTCTCCTTTATAATGAAAAAAATTGAATTTTATATTAAAATGGAATTCAATGTCACTCTACGAATAGAAAGAAAAAATTAGCTAAACTTTTGAATGAAATTTTAACATTATTTTGTTTGTCGTACCCGAAATTTTAGACACATGTATGGGAAGTTCTATCTTGTTTTAAATTACAACCTATTTTTATCTTTGTTAATTGGTTTATTCTTCACAAACAACAGTAATTAATTTATATTCTTATAGAAACGCTCAAGAAAAAATATATATAATATATATATATATATATATATATATATATATATATATATTCACTCGTCTAAAAAGTCTGTTCTGAGTGACGTCTGTTTTCTTCTTTTCTTAGTTTCTATTTTTATGTTGCCCCATACATCAAAATCTTATAGAAAATACTACACAATATAGCATGTACATTTTTAGTGCGTATCTATGATATACACATGTACTATGTGCGATCCTAGATTATTTTACATATGAGTGGTGCTATTTTCTCACAAAATGACTGAGGCAAGACAATTTTATATATACAGCTCCGGTAATGGTCCCGCAGACGAGTCAGGCGTAAACCGATTTCCAATAAATAGCCCATTTATACAATTCGGTACCCGTTTACTTAAATGTCTGGACGCCGACTTTGCATGAGTTTCTCTTGGGTCTTTGTGGCTGTATCGATTATACTTTATATTTAGAAGTTTAAACGTTATGATGATATTGCTTTGGAATTATAAATTTCAACTAAGAACGTGCTGAAATATATGCTTGAATAATGATTGAGTATGTATGTGGACTCTGTTTCCGCGCTTAGACGCTCAATAGGTCCGTTGTGCGGAATGATTGAGAATTCCAAGTACCTATTTATATATTGTATAGATTTAAAAAAATGTGCGAATAATTTTTCAAGATTAATAAATTATTCTATCAAAGACATAGAGTGGTTTCTTTGTCTGTTATCTATATCCTTGGTAGAATAGTTATTTTATGAAATGGTCTAAAATTTGTACAAATAGTTCAATTGTCAACGTTTTATTTTCTGCTAATAAGTTTGATATGCAGAGTTAACTGTGTGGTGCATGAATTATCCAAGTTTTTTTTTAATATTCGCTTACTCAGCTCGACCGGCACTTTGGTCTTCCCGCCTCAGCCTTTAATCTATATTATGTCATTATTTTTATTCTTCTGTATGTAATACCTTTATTATGTTATTTATTTAATATCGGTCAGCCAACAGATTTGCACTTATTAAAACATACTTTACTACAAGGAATAGCTATAGAACCAATTATAGGCTGACACTGGCGCCTAATTACCCACATTAAGCCGTTCTGCAGACCCCGGCACTGACGAAATCGGTATATGTATGTATTCATGCTTCTTATTGTGTACATATTAACAAATTTGTTTTACTCTACAAAGATAGATAATAATGTATATTATACATTTCCTAACTCAAAGTGAATACGTTCTACGTGACCATTATTGTGAGTATGTAAGCGAGATAATATTAACCTACACCTCGACACTTACTGCATTTTATAGTGTGCGATAAATTGAAAATTTCGTATTCAACTTTCAGGAAAGTTTAGCTGTACAAGTACCAAAATTATATGCACTGGTGCTCTTTTTCCATTTCAGTTATCACAAATTTCAACTACTTATGTTTTGAAACGGGCTCGTAATGAAAATAGGTTTAGATCTTTCATCATTACGAAATGAATACTTTTTATGAGACACTACTCTGAGAAGGTTAGTTTCTACGTATAAAACATGATATTTTAAACAATGATTTAATATAGTTTATTTTGTTGAGAAGTTATAGTTACTTTTTTGTTATTATTCTTAGGTACAGCTTAAATTGTGTTTTTTATTGATAATTTAATAGGTATTAATTATAAATAAATGCATTATAAAATATAAAGATATTTTTATTTAATTTTATTTATTTAATGTAATGTAATGTTTCTTACACACTACAACGTAAAGCCCATTTCTGTATATAATTACAATAATTATGAACAATTAATTGTGTATAATTTAATTATAATTTGTACATATATATTGTTAAGAGATAATCGGTAAAATAATAATTCTGTGTCTGAGTTATGCCATCCACTTTGTATATAAGATTTGTCCTTTACGATGGGTAAGTTTATGAAAATACATCACGTATATAAAAAGACATTAGGTAATACTGTTTTACACTTCTCAGAATCATTTATATTAATTAATAAATACCAAAACACTGTCAACGACGCTAAGAAAAGAATGTTTCCCACAGAAATCCCAGAATTAAAAATGCAATTCCTATTTCAGTATATCTTCAATTTTATAATTTATAATGTTAAAGAGATATTATTTTTGTGCTGTCAGTACTACTTCAGAATCCATGTTACTTCCATAGATTTTTATTGTGTATTCTTTTAAAGATATCATTATCGAATTGATTACTATGGGCTTGCGTTCCACTCGTAACCCAAGTGGCGAGTTAAAAATATTTTTTATACATACGCAATTAATACTCGTACGAAAAACCATCATAAGAAAACGGAAACCTTATACCCGAAAACCGATAACTTGTGTCATTCCCAGGCAATTCATATATTTCTATATAAATTGATCAAAGGAACAGATGTGAGGAAAATACCCATTTACGATTGAACTGGATTGTTATTATTAATATTGTAATACCGAATACTGTTCGATTCTCAGTTAGTATCGGATTAACAGTCTCATATTTAAGGTTGAAAGATAACTTAGGTAATACACACAATTAAATAAAACACAACACATATGTGCCGCACGTATAAACCGTGACGCATGGTTGAAAAATCATTCAGTTTGCATGTGTCAAAGGAGTATAACTTTCAGTATATCCCGCCTTTATAACTCTATTCATTACATATATCTATATATACAAATATCATATAACGTATTTCAAAGAACATAAAAGCCCTCGGAATCCTTAAATGAATTGATGTTTCATTGTTTTATCGTCTGCAGTAAATAAGTTTTTCAGTGCTTCATTCTCGTCGCAGTAATAAGAAAAGTTGCTGAGACTGCTAATAGGCGAATTTTTTACAGTTCTTTAAGTACCGTTTTTGTAAATAGCTTTTATATTATGCAATACCTTGTAATGACCGTTACAAGAGAAGGAAATATCCACAGGAACCTCAGAAAAGAACCGACGGATAGAAAAATGATTAAGATCCTTAAATAGATTATTTTTCTTGTACAAGGGGCGTAACAACCTTATAGGCATAGGACACAGATTTGTATGTCTGTTTCGTTGTTTTTTTTCTAATATATTTATTACAACTGACATACGCAGTAATTTTTTTAGGTTAGGTAGGGATGTCGGTTTCCTCAAGATGTTTTTCTTTATCGTTCAAGCGGGAGTTAGCTGCAAAGACAAAAACACCATAGTGTTCAAACAGGACCACAGCAGTCGTCACGCTGAAGGCAAAACGCCATTACTGCTTTGTTATATTTTTTTTTTAAGTCTTAGTATTATTTCCTAATATTCAGGTTTAATTGTATAAAACATATATATATATATATATATTCAGTTAAAGCAGATACATACTATACAATTAACTTTATGATTAACTCAAATATTAAATTCATATTCTATATAATTTACTCTGTATATAGTTGATATAGCAGACATCATCTTAACACTTTAAAACCTAAACCTCTAATCTAATTCAGTTAAACATATTTTCAAATTAAAATTTCGGCACTCAACTTTGCTTTGATATAATGTAATTTTAATGATACAAAACAATGTGTAAAGGTTTTAGTGACCGAATCCCCGGCAAGGGTTGATGTTTCTTCGCAAATATTGGGCAAACCGCTAGAAGTAAGAGAATAAAGTATAAAATTAAATATGTTTCTCTGGTCAGAATTAGACCAGTCTGGAAGTTGCAGGGATGAACCTAAAATTCCATATGAGTACCCGAGTAAGCAAAGGACCTCTATTTTTAACTCGGTACAGTAAAGAAAGAAGATTTGGGAAAGTCTCAGAGAAATATTAGGGGTGTCTATAGAAGAATGAAAGGATTATGTTTGGGGACGTTATAATCGTATCTTCAATAAATACATAATTTATAAATTTAATGACAACAGGTTTGGTCATTATGGAGACTAGTCTCTGGTCTAGAATGAATAAAAATAATGATGGGGTACTTAATTAACGAAGTGACCAATTTCACTGTTCATCCACAAAGATTATTGCAGAATTGTTATGTTTATCGTTTAGTATGGAAAATAAAGTTACGTTGCGAAAATAAAAGCATCTCCCAGAATTTGAACAAAAGAAAACTTCACCGCTGCCCCTCAAGTATTTCTAATTTATCGAGCAACAAAAGCAATTTTGCAACATTTGTAACGCGTGCGATGAGCAACCGTTATATTCCTATCTAATCTTCAATAAAGTTATGAAACTGTATTTAACCTACTTTTACTGCATTAGACCATTTTTATTTTGGTTCTTGTTAATTCATGTATGATATCTGTTTCTTTCTTGTTATTAATTGATACATTGCCGTTTGGTGGCCTTGTGTGCGTCGTAGATTTTCGAATCAAAGATATGTCAATTTCGTGACCGTGCGAGTTAGTGTTATTCCACAAATGAATTGAAATATTTAAAAAAAAATTATTTTTATCAAAACATGGACAAACATTTACAATAACATCAAAAGATCGCCAAACCGTATAAATAACAGTTTGTTGGCGCTAATAAATTAATAGCCTATTAATTTAATAGACTATACATTTAATTAAAGTAAAGGAAGCTCGTATTTATGCAATGCAGTGTCATTCGAAAAAGAAAAGAAAAGCAAACTTTAACTCTTCTCTTATTATACTTAACATAATCGTCGATTTATTCTATGTTCATGTATGTTTAAAGCAATATAGAAAGTATATAGAGTTCTTCTATTTCCGACATCGTTTACAGATGGGATATTCTTAAGTTTTCTAAAGAAACTGGGACAACGGATAGATTTTGTTAAATGAACATATTGAAAAATAAGGCTATTTGTGTTAAATATGTAATAGACGAAGGTTCTGTGACATATGTATTATGCAGTTAAACATTACAACATAAAAGTATAACAAACTATTTGAAACTGGAGAACACTTATTCTATTTGTAATATACTTACAAAATCAAGGTATTCGCAATAAAATCAACAAGCACACATTACCTATCTATATTGAATCTAAACAGCGCAATCGTGGAATCGTAAAGAAAACGTAGTCAAATCGACACCGTTACAGATGTATAGCTGGCTGGGATTCTTACGATTTATGAGGCAATATGTTTAACGTCTACTACGGGAACCCTCTTCGGCATAACGGCTGTTACGTAAACAGATTGCTCACGAGCCAAAGTTCTAGATATCGACAAGACCGTGCACTTATGCTTTCGTGTACGAGTATATGACGTTACTAGTACATTAAGATCGCTAGTTGTAGGAAGCACTTTTAAATTTAGAATATAAAAGCAGCTTTTAATGTTACTTTGATATTGCTTTTATGTTTAGTTATGTAATATAAGTAAGTTAAAATAAATGATCAAGGTATTGCAATTATAATATTGTATATAAGAATTGGAATACCATTACTTGATACATTATTCTGAAAACTTAAAATGTAACTGATATTGACTTATTATTGACTTTTCCTACCTTTCGAGCCCCTTGGTACACAGCTCGGGTTTGAATTTGAACATACGATTTTTGGGATGACAGTCGGAAATATTCAGTATATACCATAATACCAATTTTGTATTTGAAAAGTTAATTAATAAATGTACAGTTCTTATTTTATAACTGTATTTTATATTTTATATTTTACATAATATACTTTATTACGTAAACATATATGGTTGGTAACACAAATTATCAAGGAGTCAACGGTCGGCTTTATCGCTAACAAGCTATCATCTCTTTCAGGCAACCTTAGTAACGAAAAAGAAAATATCTATATATAATAAGTATCCCTTGATACTCAGGTGCAAAAACTGCTTCACTAAAGTAACAAAAATAAAATTACCAGTAATAATCTTAATAGGTGAAAACTTGTCTTAAGAACCATGAATCATAATTAGTCCTATACAATATAACTATCGGTAGATATATTAATTAGCCGGAAATGGCGTTGCGTCAGCTGAAGGTTTTGTAAGTTCCTTTGTTATAATATAATATGTTATTATTTCTTTGAGAATTGAGTTACTCTGAATCAACATTCGTATTATATTTATTGAGACGCATTGCTTTCATTTCACGCATGCGACCTGGTATTTTTATTTTATTAAGATACGAATGTGGTTCTTTGAAAAACGGGGGCATACGTCTCAGCTTTTACTTTTATTAAAAAAGGTTCACGAATTTTTTAATTTTACGGTACGGGAAATTACTAAATTCTTCTTGTGTACGATATATGATATCCGTTATACCACAGTAGGGTACTTTTCATTGCTGTCCCCTTGATGATGCTCTTAATACTTGATGTGTTTCATCTTATTGTAATATAAAAAAAAACTAGTCTCAAGCTGATTATCTTGAGAGACGTTACTTAATATTAAATCCAACACGTTGTTACAAATATTGGATATAAAATTATGCTGTGAAGAATGTAACTTATTTATAAAATCTTCGGAGATTTCTTGTAAATGGGTCGTTCCCTGTTTTAAAATAATAGGTCCCGTGGGAGACCAATTAATGTTAGGAAGATTAAAGTCACCAACAATTATGAAGTTGTCACTTGCGTTTGATTCAATTATATGACTGAACGAGGAAATAAACGTCATAAGTCGTTGCGGCTGCTTAGAATCGGGAGGTATATAGACCAATCCGATATGAAGATTACGCCGATCATTAGCTCCAAGCGAATTCTCGGGTATAGTTATCCACAGAGTTTCGCCATTAGTGCAGTTCCATTCAGGTCTTTCGTATACCTGCAATTTACGAGATATATAGATTAACAATCCTCCCCCATATTTTTTATGTGATGTTTATTTTGATCTATCGCGCCGAAACATAGTATAGTTACCCCCGCAGAGTTCGCTATCGTAAAACTTATCGTTTAACCAAGATTCCGTTATTAAAACTATATCAAACGTAGAGGAGTAGATTACGACAAAATTCACTCGTTTTTGTCCGCAAGCCTCGCACGTTTTGATAAAATATGGTTAGGGTTTTATCAGACATTTAAAGAAAAATGTAAGTGTACCGACATTTATGCAAATATTCTTATTACGGCGGGAAGACCTCGACTTTTGTATTACTATTGCTGTCAAATTGTAAATCAAAAAACAAAGCGTTACTAAAACTACTGAACTAACAGAACACACGAACGATGCCGTAAAAAAATTGATATTATTATAAAAATACAGATGGGAAGTGGAATAGGAAATTGCTGGGGACTCTTCGTTTCTGCGTAAAAAAATGCAACAGTTTCTGACCCAAACGAATTTGTAACCTTTGGTCGTAGCCAGTGTTTTTACGTTTTTTAATAGGTATTTGTTTTCAGGGGTCAGGTGCTCGTTTACAAAGAATTTCTTTGAACTTCCAACCAATCCAGTGTCAGATGTTTGAATTCCTCGCCGTTTTCTTAAACCAGACAATATTTTATCTTTAATGTCGCGAGATCTGAGACGCACCACAATTGTTTTTGGCTTTCCTGGTAAAGATTGGCGAATTCAATATCGCCCGGCTGCAAATCCACATCAGCATGTTTTGCGATTTTTTGTATTAGTGAGCGTGTCGACTCGTTGCTAGTTTGAGGTAAACCTACAATCTCCAAATTATTCATCCGGTTCCACTGTTGCTGCTTCCCAATTTGAAATTTTAGTTCACTTACCATGGCATTGCAATTCAAGAGATCATTCTTAAGTACACTCAATTCTTCCTTTAGAGATTTTGTTTCTTCGACGAATGGAATAATGAAAGACTTGATCTCTTCTCGCAACTCCATAATAAGAGAAGCTTTTAGAGTTTCGATCAGCTTATTCTGTATATAACCTAGTTTAGTGTCTATTGCCTGGTTAATTCCCTCTGTAATTACCTTCTGCAAGTCATCCCTTGACAAATCCTTTGTCCTAGATCCTTTTTATGACGCCGCGTGGAGGCTTGCTGCTTTTCAGGCGAAAAGACTGCTGATATAGCATTGGTTAAGCCCGATATGCATCATCCCTGTTTGAGTATAGATGCAACTGACTTACTTCTACGCAAAATGTCTCCAAAAGTAGATCTGAAGTATAATTTCTACCGCGCTGACTATAATGCTATCAATCAGGAACTAAGCAAGGTCAAGGAGATACTATTGACGAAGTAACTGCAAAGTTTTACGATATTCTGAATAAGATTATTGTAAATTATGTCCCAATGAGTCGTAATAATTGTAATAATAAGTACCCCGTGTGGTACTCTAAATCTCTGATACATGTTATCAAGGATAAACTAAAAGCTCACAGACGCTGGAAAATGTATAAGAACCCGCGAGACTACGATGAATTTTCATTGTTACGTAGTAGGCAAAAGCGTATATCCAAAAAGTGCATGCTATCTTATGAACAGCATATACAAGAAAGCATGGCTAAAAATCCTAAGGCGTTGTGGTCATACTTAAAAAATAAGAGGCAATGTAAATCTGAGTACCCAAGCATGCTAGTTCTTGGCGATGTGTCCTACAAATCGGAGCCTGAGATTTGTGATGGTTTTAACAAATTCTTCAACAGCGTCTTCCACTCTCCCAGCGATACTTATGATCTACCTGACCTACCCGAGTCAGATGTTATATATAACAACATTCACATAACGGAACATGATGTCTTTAAAGCTATAACAAAATTAAATATAGACAAGGGTCCAGGAGTGACGGAATACCTGCAGTTTTCCTACAAAGATGTAGTAAGGAACTTGCAACACCACTATCATATATCTATAATTTATCCCTTAACACATTCTGCACATTTCCTTTAAAATGGAAAGAAGCACATATCGTTCCAATTCATAAAAAAGGCTCCAAAAACAAAATTGACCACTATAGACCAATCTCAATTCTTAATTCTTTTAGCAAACTGTTCGAAAAACTAGTCCATAATGTTATGAGTCCATTAATCTCTAAACAACTACCAGAACGACAACACGGCTTTACTAAAAATCGTTCAACTATTTCTAACTTAACTATTTTCACTGACTATATACTGCGAGGTATGGATGAGGGAGAACAAATTGATGCTATCTACACGGATATAGAAAAAGCTTTTGATCGTGTTGATCACATTATCCTTTTACATAAGCTTTTCTCCCTGGGAATACGTGGCGATCTTTACAGATGGATAAAGTCATACATAACTAACAGACGACAAGCAACAGTAATATGCGGGTACAAAAGCATGTTCACTAACATCACATCAGGAGTACCCCAAGGGTCAATACTTGGCCCGTTATTATTTAATGCTTATTTATACGATATAAAATACTGCTTTCGCTTTTCCAAACATCTTATGTTCGCGGATGACAAAATTTTTTTCTTAAGAATAAAATCTATAGATAACTGCAATCAAATTCAACTAGATCTTAATAGACTAGAAATATATTACAAACAAAATAAACTTACAATAAATATAAACAAATGTAACAAGATAACTTTTTCACGTAAGAACAAAAAAATACAATATATTTACAAAATCAATAACATCCCCATAAAACAAGTAAAATTAGTTAATGACCTTGGAATATTATTAGATGAAAAAATGGGCCTATCAGAACATATCGATAACATAACAGGCAAAGCGTATAAACAGTTAGGGTTTGTCAAGCGGTCATGCAAGACATTTCAAAATATAAATTGCATAAAAACCCTTTATTTTGCAAATGTCAGAAGCGTGCTGGAGTACGGAAGTATTATTTGGTCTCCATATTATGTAAAATACAAAAAAGCTGTGGAAAATATACAAAAAAAGTTTATCAAATTTCTTTGTTTCAAAAATACAAAAGTTTCGATAGTTATTCAGGTTCTTGCTCATATTTTAATTTAGACTCACTAGAATTTCGACGGAGTCAGCAAGATTTGTTCTTGTTACATGCTATCCTTAATGGGCGGATAGATAGTCCCTATTTGCTATCATTAATTTAATTTAAAATTCCTCCTGCGTATGCGACAAGATACTCAAAATTGTTCAGTGTGCCTCGTACGAAGTCGAATTACCTGCGTAATTCTCCAATGTTTCGGGTTATATCGAACTATGACAACCATTGTCAAGACATTGATCTTTTCTATCACAAAAAGAGAGATGTCAAGAAGTACTTGGAGAAACGGGAAGACTCTGATTTTTTTAAGTAGTAGTTTTAAATTCTTAGTATTATTTGTTGCTTTTAAATGTCAAATTTCAGTTTTTTAATTTTATTATTATTATTTTTTTTTTAATGTAAAATTTTCTTTTAATGCGCTTTACTTGTTTTCTGCTTTTTATACACAATTTGTTAATCTATGTAATCTGTTTTGGCTTTTTGTATTGTATTAGTATTTTGTATAATAATATGTATTAATTAGTAAGCTGTTAGATTACTTATAATTAAATAAATAAATAAGAAACGTATATTTGGGTGGAAATCAAACCTAATATAATAAATTTAAAATATTTATTTTTGTTTCTTTATTTGCTTTTAATATTTAGATTGACGCATCAATTACGTCTACATTCACAAAATTGTATGAAACTTAAGATATCCAAACAATTCTGCGTCACAAATTTCGGCATTGCGTGTCAGTTGTTACGTCTGATTAGATCTTAATATTGCGTGGTTACTGCTTATACACCTAATGGATAGACTTTACTGAAATAACAACAAAATACCCTACTTGGATGGTAGTGCCAGGCATTATCAGTTTTTTTAACACAGGCAAATGATTGGAAATTCACGTCAATTGAAGCATCAGAAGATTTTTCACATTATTTTATATTTTTTTTATTCGACTAAGTCGTTCAAGAAAAGAGCGTACCAATTCTTAAAAGGCCGGCAACGCACTCGCGAGCCTTCTGGCATTGAGAGTGTCCATGGGCGGCGGTATCACTTAACATCAGATGAGCCTCCTGCCGGTTTGCCCCCGGCAATAAAAAAAATATATGGGTTTTTTAAATATTTAATATATAAAATTGCAATACGGAGCGGGCAATAAAATATAAGTTCTATTCGAAATTGTATGTAGGAATATGTACAGCAACTGCTCAGTTAGTCACACACAACTACCAGAAAGTCTAAAGAATCGCAATTATAATCCGAATTATATTACAAGGTCAGCTAAAGGGACAGTGATTAGTTAAAAGACCTTACAGAGCTAGTTGAATAGAATTAGGACGCGTATTCCACAGCTTTATAAAGTAAAAGGATTCCGAAATAGTTGAGTTGTGGGAAGGAATTTCTATAGAAGTTACGTAAATTGTATAAAGGAACGTACATTTGTAATTTTCTGTTTACAAATGATTGATTGAATTAAGATCTGTAACAAGAAAACAAAATTATTCAACCGTGTAAAACGATGAACACGACAATAATAAACTGACAATACCTTATCTTCATTCTCTTATCACTGTGTCTTGTTTTACTTGACGTTATCTATCGTTATTATACATATATTAAGTCTTCAATACGTTCGTAAGTAGTTTTCATCTCGTACGTGACACAAGAGATTTGCTAAGATGAGATTTTTATTACTTCTAAGTTTTGTTTTAATAGTGACTTTATCGTCATGTTTTGCCGGTGATTTGATACTCGGTACAAGCTACAATGGAAGGCTGGTGTGGCAGCAGAAAGCTGAATATATGGCTATACCGTTTAAAAAGCGGGTAAAAGAAATCTTCTATTCCGATCCTAGACAACAAATAATAAAAGTGAGTTGATGATTGTATATTTGTAAATTTCATCATTTTAAATTAAATTTTACTAATACAGTATTTTAATAAGCACAATGGTAAGAAATTCCGTTCTGTAACGTATAAAATGAACCTAGACATTAGATAAAAAAATATTTATATGTAGAACGTTAAAATAAACGATCCTTACTGTTATTCAAGAGCCCTACTATTTATTTGAAAACTACAGAAACACGAAGCTATTCTTGCTTTTATTGGATTTAATATGATAGCCTTTAAATATTTATTATATTTTTCATAATAACTGTGAACTTGTTTTATATTAGTGTGTATATGTGTATGTAGAAATTACCTTTATAAATTCCTGTAGGAATATTGACTAATTCAAACAATGTTTATTGTTAGGGAATAATTGCAAGAGACCTGGAGCACTCCGAAGCCTTGGCCACCATTACAGCGGGAGGAGTAGGATCTTCATTTGCTAACATCCGACTGAAGAGCGCCCGCGGTAGTGGCTTAAATTATCAAATTGAATTTTATGTTTAATATAAAACTATGTAGTTAGTTTTTATACTAATAATTCATATTCAGAAATACAGTCTTTCCAAGCTGGGCTGTATTTTGTTTTATGTACGTTATTTTGAAGGATTAAATATAATTCAGAATATAGAATACAATATTTTAACCTACATAGTAGTTATTATAAATAAAACGGATTAAAATAAAATTAAAACTAATTTCATTTTATTTATTTATTCCACTAGATTTTTCTATCTTAACAGTAACTACGATTTCGATATAATACCAAAGAAAAAACCCCAGTTTCAAAGTCATTCGTATAAAATAATAAAATGCCTTTTTATTCAATTCTAAACGACAAGTGTTAATGTTTAAAGAACTTTATTTCTCATTACAAAAAAAATATTTACATGAGAAACTTAATATTATACTATATATATTGTTCTATAAAACCAGCAAAGTTTTGTATTACATTGCTTGTAAGATACATTTGAATAATATTTCTTTCATTACTTAAATCAATACAGTACTGTGAATGTGTCGGGAAATACCATAACGACAATCATGTTTTCATTGAAAAATATAGTGAAAATTTAAATTTTTTGGAGAGCGATTAAAATCACATTTGTGTGTATTGGTTTTGTGGTTAATGTACAATTTGTATTTAATGGTCCAGTTGGTATGGTATTTTTGTTACATTACGGGCTTGTGTAAATACTACGACTACATTTTCACTACTTTAATGTCATTAATGTTTCATACAAACCAAACCATAGTAACAATTAGGTTTTAAATTGATTCCAGATATTATTTTATTGCCTTTAATAATTCCTTATATTAAATGCAATCTGTATACTAAATTAAGCGATCTATTTGCTTAGAGTGTGCAATCAATTTAAGAGCCGTAGAGAGATCGATTGGACGATTAGGTCCAGCTGATGGATGACGTTGTCCTAAAACAAGGACAATCAATCAGACTACCCCAATTGCCTTCAGAAATTAACAGTAATTTATTATTACTTTTTATAATGCTATACCATCGAGGCATCTTCGAAAAAAAGGTAAATTCTAGGCATATATATTTATTAGTTAAACCTATTGTGAATACATCCAATGTGTTTATATTATGTTTTATTTTTAACGTTGTTTTTATTGTAAAGATGTATCTATTTTGTTTCCAAATAAATAAATAAATAAATATCCCTTATAAGTCCCACTTCACTTAAATGATTATTTCTTGCTTTCTATTCTATTATTTGATCTATATATAAATCAAATAATACATAGAAATTTTTGTACAAAAAATAAATGTGTTTAAAATTGATGTCATAAATATTAATTACATTTATTTTTTGTATTGTATTATACTATTTATTGAATACTTAATTCAATAGCTGCATAAATCACATAATAATAAAAAGACTACGTTGTAATTTTCACAAAGACAATTTCCCTAGAGTTTTCTCTAAGAAATACCTTCGACATAGTATTCGAATTTAAAAATGTAAGTTTTATAATGTTTAATAAAATCGTTGCACAATAGTGTGCATAATAGTATTATTATAATAATATAATAATTTCGTCTGTGTACTTTTAATAAATACGATTTTAATCGGAACTATGGAGGTTTCCATTGCCGACTTAGTAAAGTTCAGCTGTATCGAATAATGCCCAAAAATTGTTGCATACTAAATAATTTTCTTGTAACATCCACAAAAATGTGTCGTAAGTTTGATACTCTCTGTTTTTTTGATAACGCAAATTATACAATCAATAGTATTGTTCTGAACATTAATTATCATATATCATACATTTATACATTTAATATTGTGTATATTAAACTATTTTTAATAGACATAATAAAGAACCGTATCGCTCTGTGCTATAAAACGTGCACTCAATTTTTTCAGTTGAATGATCTTAGGCGTCGTCGCCAAGCGGTAACGACAGTAGAACAGAGCTACAGTGTATATAGGACAGTCTTACGATAAAAAGCACGAAACTAGAAATGACGAAACGAGAATTCTAAGACGAGTGAAACAAAGGTTCGATTTTGGATTACAGCGTTATTGGAGACAAACGAGCTGATGAGTCCGAGTTTAACCGTGTGTTAGAGGTTTACAGGTGCGTTGGCGGCTTTAAGTTGGTAAGATTAATGACACTTATATATAATAAGCTTTCATATACAGCGACTTACTAACCCTATATCTATATTCATCTTAGCTTCGATCAAAAATATTAAGTATATTATCCAATAATGTAATATGTCTTATTGAAAATTTTGATGCAATCGAAATTGTTATTTAAATTGCAGGTCTGAGTTATTGAGACGGAGAGTAAAAAAAAAATTGAAAACAAAAGAAAAGTTTTCGAATACTTACTTATGATAAATCGATTCGATTCGTTACAAAAACAGCATGTTTTTTGAATATAGAAGCCGGCCAGTTAGTTTGTAGTTGGATAGGTTTGACCAACTATATTTTATATTCTGTGGTATTGTGAGTTCAATTCCGGTGTATTGATGCTCATTATCGGGATCGGTTACGGCTGCAGTGAGTCGTGATGCCATTACAATCCACTCCATGACGATTCGTGATTCACGGCCGACACCCATGGTGATTTATATTACCAGTTTCGTTTGTGACTCAGACACTGCCTTCGTGAAAATACACACAAATTTAATGATCAGCCAAACTTTTATTGTTTGTACACGAAAACAAAAAAAAAATATTAGTATTGAACGTTTGCAATCATTTTTCATACGAGTTACGTTGAAAGAAAAATAAGTTGTTGTAATTGTCATTTCATTTCAATCTTCCTAAGTTCCCTATATAATCGTGTTTTAGGTTTAAAGACTTTATTTTGTCAAAACAGACAAAAATGCTACTTACATGAGAAACAATACTTCAGGTTAGTCTTTCAATATTCACACATAATCACAAATGGTACATGCAACAAACCTTAAAGTAACCAAAGATACATGAATAAAAACCAATTATAAGAAAAATGAAATTAAAAGTAATTTTGTTTGACATATTCACCTAGCCTCGATTTGAATACATTAAAGGAGGAATATGTTGTATATTTGTGGGTAGTTTATTATACAGCTGTGCGCCTTCGTAAGAAAACATTATTTTGCCGTAGTTCGTGCGTATTTTAAATAGTGCAAGGTAGCTCGTTCGACGCACACTTCTATGACTCACACGTTGCGGTTTGGAGAAAGTTAAACTAGTGTGGAGAGAACTTTTTATAATTTTTTTGACAAGAATACATGTATTGTGTTTTAGAAGTGAGACGTTAATAAAATCTAGACAGGCAATATTAAATGTTTATTTGCGTAATCGGACATATGTCCATAGAATGTGTTATTTTTTACAGAGATGATAAGTTCGTAACACATAAAAGTTACCGTAAAACTAAAATGTTATTTAGGCTTTCTGTCAATTAACTATGTAATATAACATTTCCAATTCTTGCCTGACGTAATTTATATTATTATTTGTAAGCTGTAATTGCGCATTTAAGTTTAAAGTCACAGTGCTAGGAAACAGAGCAGAACTTTGCGAAGAGCTCTTATTAAAGACGCTCCTCTCTATGCTTCGTCGAGTCATAATCGGGCTGTGTTACGGAAAGTTTACCAGCTGTGCAGTTTAGATTTTTCAAATAAGATTCTTATTACCTTACATATGAGCTTACTAAACGTGTTTATGTATTATATAATACTAGAGACCCGCCCCAGCTTCGCACGGGTGCAATGCTGATGAAAAGCAGGTTTTTATTATGTATTGTTATTTCCGTCGCTGGAAAGCTCCGATAATATACGCGTTCGATCGCTGCTAAATAAGCTGTAATGGGCTGTATAGATCTATATTAAATGAACAATGTATTCAAGGTATTTAATTGGTTAAGGATTAATGCTGTATTGGTTAAAATCGCTTCGAAAATCAGGCATTATTTGTCGTAATAAGTAAATTATTTTGATAAAACTCGTAGGGTTCAGCCTGCGTTTGCAATGTAAGCGGAAAAAATGTAATTATTTACGACATCACATTATAAACCTCAAAAATAACAGTACTTCTCCACTATTTAATGGATGTTATTATACATATAAACCTTCCTCTTGAATCACTCTATCTATTAAAAAAAACCGCATCAAATTCCGTTGCGTAGTTTCAAAGATTTAAGCATACAAAGGGACATAGGGACAGAGAAAGCGACTTTGATTTATACTATGTAGTGATGCATAGATGAGAAAGAATTCTGTTTGACATTAGTGAGGACTTTCGAAGTTCAACGATAATTATTGAAAATTATCATTCGAATTCAGAATGAACAAAATTTATACAAAACAGAGTACTGTTTAAAACAAGTATTTTACTCTGCTGAAGTTTAGATGATGATTGTGTCTATCTACTTGTCATAAATAAATCACTTTGTTACAAATATATCATTGTCAATCAAGAATGAAAACTCGTCCAACAAACACTGTCTTCGTCACTGCCTTTTCCACAGTGTCTCTTTTTATATTATCGGAAATATTGATTGAAGGAATTTATCCTATAACTTATAAGGTATAGTATGCCACAGTTTACTGAACATAAATAAATCGTTTAACAGGAGTAAACTTAATAGTTCACTCGAGGTGACTTCCTAATGATAAATTAACGTCGCCTGATGCATAATTAGTAAGTAATAAAGGTAGTTGAAATTATGCTTTACACGTAAAGCTAAGTATAAAGTTTGGAATTAACAGTGTACTTTTAGATATGTACATGACCCACCCGTAGTTGCGGCGTACGGAGCGATCAAATTCATTGCAAAAGAAAAGCGGTTTGTTTTTTTAACATCTCTATTCCAACCACAAAGAACATCCGTTCTCATAGTACGTGTTTTATAAGTACAAATAGTATAATATATTCCTACATGTTTACACTATTTCCAATGTTGAAGCGCTGAAAATTCCGTGTTACAATTTATGATAAATAATAGTATGTTGCTCATTCGGAACATAATAGCTATGCTTTTAGAAATGTCTATCTTGGTACCTAAATAGTAATGCGTAAGTAGAGCTTAGTGGGCAGATCCTTAAAATAGCTACATATTATATGCATATTTGCTATGCAATTCTTAACAGGCGATCGATGTCCAATTTATCTTTGAAATATGCTGATAACTTACTGAATTTAAAAGCACAGAAGTATGTGCTTGTTTGTTTAAATATGTGTGTCTTAATCTTAAAAATAACTGTTTTATTTCATTCAGTTTCGTAATTTAACTCTAAATGTTTTTTAATTTACCTAGAGATAAATAAAAGCATTGACGAATGGTATAAATAAATAATAAGAACTACGTTACTTATACGATATAAATTATGCATCAACTGATGAAATTCAGCTTCAATTTCAAAGGCTACTGTCATGTTTATTGTTGTTTCATATAATTGCCGTCAATGGTCGAGCTATACCCATCAGTGTGTAAAAAAAGTCGTGGAGCTGGCGCTTGGAGACGCATTGCGAGGGCAGTGCTCCGGCGTCATTGTCGGTGGTCAGCGGTGTGTGTCGCCCATCCAACCACGAAATCGCTCCCAACAGCGCACTACTACTTGCATTTCAGATTTATTTTGAGCAATATGCTAACGCTGGTACTTATATGCTGATACCAAAAACAAAATTATATTTAGAGTCTCGAATTAGTTCTAAAACATAGATATTCAATATTGTCGATGGTATGTACTAATTATTTAAAAAATAATCTTTAATTAATACAAATGTGAAGTCGTTGCCAGGGATAGAAATTTATTTATTTATCCTTTATCGCCTTATACAAAAACACACATAACAAAAATAAAAAAAATTACAAAAGATATAAGGCAAATGGCGGCCTTATCGCTTACAAGCGATTTCTTCCATTCTGAAATCGAAAAGTTTTTGTTCCTAAATTGAAGTTGAATTTCACTAGTTGAAGCATAATTTATATCGTTATAAGTGATACTTAGTATATAATTATTTATTTATATAAATTAGTAAACGGTTTTCTTTACCTAAAGGTAAAAAAAAAACATTTAGAGGTAAATTACGAAACGGAATTGAAATAAATCAACAATACAACAGGTTATTTTGTAGCATACATATATATACCTTCGTTTGAGATCGCCACATACATTTACAAATAGTTACGTAAACTTTCAGGATATCGTTGTGGTCTGACCAGATTCACAGCCTCAAGGGATATTATAAATCTCATAACCAATATTTAAAAAATTCCTTTACTTTTAATTAATTGTTGTTTAATTAAGTCAATTTTCTTTAAATGAGATGTGATTTTGGAATAAACTAAGATACGTGATATCTAAATTTTTGATATGTAAAATTGTATAGTTGTTATAAATGTTATTTTGAGTCTACGGATTAAAATAGTCCATAAACACGTACTGCAAACACGGTAGTAGGTTTGCTAGTTTTGGAATCACTCTTCAACTTACAGACCTTTGATTAGATATAAATCACATAGATATACAAAATCAACACAACATATAATATAAAGTTGAAGAGTAATGCAATTAGTAATAATGTTGCGAGTAAAAGATACGCACGAGAGAGATTGAGAAAAGTGAAATAGAACACTAATGAATATTCATGAGATTATTAAATGTATGCATTTGTATTCCATAAGAGTAATAAGGGCAGGGTAAAGGGCGGAGACCATGCGTCGATATTATTTTATCTTCTCTTCACTATGAACAATTCTTAGAATGATTTCTACTCCTGGCTTTTATAGTGATAATATACATAAATAATAGACAGTCGTTGTCGTTGATTTCGAGAGTTGCAATTTTTTATAAATAAAATATTAAAGATTAATAAATAAAATATAAAATCATTAAAGAGCAGTGTTGGCCTAGTGGCTTCAGCGAGGTCGACCTGAGGTCGTAGGTTCGATCTCCGGCTGTGCACCAATGGACTTTATTTCTATGTGCGCATTTAACATTTGCTCTAACGGTGAAGGAAAACATCGTGAGGAAACCGACATGTCTTGGACCCAAAAAGTCGACGACGTGTGTCAGGAACTGTAGACTGATTACCTTTAGATTTTTAGATTTTTTTTGACCTTTACATTAGATTCAGAAATTTGAGGCCAAGACCTAAAAGAAGTTGAAGCTACTGATTTTTTTTAATCAAACAACTCGCAACAATATCTTACATTTTAGGATGGAGAGAATTGAATGTTTGATCTTTTTTAAATAAGTAAATTTTCTGCATGGGATCAAATCGAATAAAAAATTCATTAGCTAACTTATGAAAGTCAGTACAAAAAACAATAAGAATAAAAAACGTATGCTCGTTCACGTCGACCACGATAAGCGAGATATTTTTATCAGGTATGACAATAATTGTTCTGTGAATCGATTGCTTTTATTTCCTCCTCCGTATTATTAGATAGTGACAGATGTTGTTTTGTTTTGTAAATACACGTACTGTATTATGTTTATAACAAATTCTAAAATCATTTATGACTAAAATACAGAAGGTGTGACAAACATGACATGTCATATTTGATTGTATTATGATAACAATCGAAATATATTTGTAATTTAGTCACCCAACAGTGTGGGGACTAGCGTTAGATCAATCTTGTCACAACATATTTCTCACTGAATTAAGTCTTTATTATTATATTTATTTTGTATGTATACCGTAGGTATGGTCTATAATATTTTAATTGAATATTCTATCCGAGTGACAGCATCACGCTTGTGTCGACACAATACAAACGTTTTTTATTAGTACCTATGCAAAGACTTGTTCTGAAATTAATTACTTACACGACATTGTTTTCTCATAAATTCTTTTCTCTTGATTGATTAAAAGATTTTTCTCGAAAGAGATCGTTAACCGTCCAAAAACAACGCAACCAACCGATATCCAGAACGGAACACATTTTTTGTCTCCAATGAAAAATGATCCAGCATGTTTTCAACAATATCGATTTCCATCAAAGAATACCTATTACAAAACTTAAACAGATTGTACTTGAAACTGTATAGTGCAAGATCTTGAAATGTGGTCACCAGTAAATAAATCAATCTTTTAATAACATGACTATCATTTGTAGGCACAATACTATTCATTTATATTCTTAGTACAGAATCCACTCACTAGGGAGGTAACCCGTATAAAACCGAGTTTGTCTGGAAGTCTTAAAATGGCAGCCTCACTATCAGACTAGAGTACAGGGGGCTAATCTTCTGCTTGCTTGAAAAACAATGATTCAAGAAACCGTAACAGTGAGAAACCAGACCGATGTTTTACCGACGACCTTTGGCATTAAATCACGGACACGAATTGCTTTTTGGAATGTAAAAACGCTTAGCCATGACACTCGACTAGCACAAGCAGAAGCAGAAATGATTAGATACAATCTGCAAATACTTGGTTTAAGCGAAGTACGTAGAAATGGTTTTGGTGAACTTAGAACGTCTAAAGGCCTTACTTTTCTATACTCTAGGAAGGAAAATGAGGATGACGACCTTGAATATGGTGTCGCTTTCCTCCTCTCTAACTCCGCAAAAAGAAGTCTTTTGGGCTGGGTCCAGATCTCAGAACGAATCCTTTCGGCCCGTTTCAACTTCAGAGCCCGTAAGATCTCCATTGTGTATTGTTACGTAACACTACATACTACGTCTGGGGAGGACACCAAGGATGACCTTTACAACACTTTAAATGCTATACTTAAATGTATTAATAAACAAAACATTGTGATCATCATGGGGGACCTTAACGCAAAGGTTGGAAGCGAAAACAGCAACTGTGAGCGTAACATGGGCAAATACGGACTTGGAGCATGAACCGAGAATGGCGAACGGTTTATAGAGTTCTGCTAACACCATGACCTGACCATCGGTGGGACACTGTTCATTCATACAGATGTACATAAGTACACATGGAACTCCCCTGATGGCTTCACGAAAAACCAAATTGACCACCTTGCTATCAGTTCGAACTCGCGCTCATCGTAATGTTCCATCCGTAACAGGTATAACATACTGATTTAATACATTTTATTTAGGTCAGAACTTATATCAATTGTGGTATTATATATAGAAAGTATTTATGTTTAGTTGAAAAAACATATTAATTACATGCAATTAAGTCAACGTACTACTTTTATTCTAATTACTATTGAGTAACGATACTTAAAATAAACCTTCAATCTATACATACTATAATCAATAGAATATTTTTATGTGTTATTAATCAATCAAATCAAAAATATCTTTATTCATATAGGTAAACATGTACACTTATGAACGTCAAAAAAAAAACAAATTAAATTAATTGTAAATTTACATTTACAACGAGTTACTAACCTATTACAATACCCTTACCTCGGAGCAATATTTAAGGAAAATGATAGCGACAATTCAATAAAATTAGTAAAAAGTTTGGTTAAATATTAGAAAGCCCAAAGAAATTTGGCAAATAGAAACCGACAAAACAACCACATAATTACAGTACAGTTAACATCAAATCGATATCCTCAGCTCCATTATAATTTTTGTTTGGCTTGCATTTTCTCTGTGGGAATTGACAAAAATTATTAAATCTAGATTATTTCACAATTTACAAAAATGTGAGTGGCCCTACCTGCTCGTTAGATCTGGCACTCTTTTTAATCAACATTTATTTAATCGTTCATAATAATGAAAAAAGTTCTGTAGCACCCCAATGGATATGGGCATTCTAATGCGAGACAATAACGCCATTCTCATACACGAACAGCCATCGTAACCATGGTAACAAACATGATATTAGTTTTAGTTCTCGTTCCATAGGGCCATTATTGTTTTGGCTGATTGAGGTGTGTATAACAAAGTTTGACGTAAAAGTTTTAACATTTTTCTAAACTCGTCAGTCTAAAATAACTCTTTGGCAGTAAGAAAATATTGTTCAATTTGTCCAAATTAAGTCGGTAGCCAGTACTAAATCATTCTTAAAATATAATTAATGTATGACGATTATAAAACTATATCAATATAATATTACTAATACCCTATATCTGAAAATGATATGAAATGACATTCTTCATAATTACACTTTTTATGCCAGTACTAAATTCAGTCTGTTATCATAACATAGTTTACCACAGTGATTCGGCTCGCCGCAGATATACCTGCTTTGGTTTGAAAATGAGATTTCAGTTCTACTTTGATATAGTTGCTCGAACTTATTTTGAATGGGAATGTAGCAAGTTGTAAGTAGTGTTGGATAGAGGAACTTCGAGTACATTTTCTGGATGTTAAAGGAAACTTGTACGTATACGAATTTGTCAATTAAAAATTAGACTTTTTCTCGTTAAAATCTTGTGATAATTCACCATAGAAATAAGCGTATCCAAAATTTGTAAAGTTTTGAAGTTCTGATCTCTTCTGTCACGAATGCTGGAACGAAACTCTTGTCTTCATCCCATATGCTTGTTAAAACGTACCTCAGCGGCGGTACAATTTGGAATTACATTTCATTAAATTTTATTTTATGTTAACTCCATATCATATTAAAATTAATTTACATAATAATTTAGTAAAGTAAATCATATTACCCATATTACCTTATATTAAATTTTTCAAGAGGTAATTACATATTTCTCCCTTTCCCTAATTTAATAAAATGCTTAGCTTTATTATATGATAATTCTTAAAATATAAATCATACGAAAAATTCTTGTCCTTTTTAAATGACCCATAAACCCTAAATTACTGGCATTTTTATTAATATGACTATGCACGTATTATCTATATTCAGTCATCCAGCTCTTTATAAAACAAGGCCAGATGTTGATTAAACTACGTTAAAATACGGTCCAATAATAGAAAACATATGATGAAAACTGTACATGTGGAATATAGGCGATGGACCCAGGATTATTAAGTGTAGCCTAACCTCAACCAAAACAAAAGAATTTTAATTATTTGTTGAGATCGATACCTAGCTTTTAAGCATTATTAAAGAAAAATGATCAATGACAGGCAGAAATTTGACGGCAGATAAGATATTATTGACAACTTCGACAAGTTCTAAATATTTCACCTTCATCTAACCTTTGTATTGAAGTGTATATTCTAACATTGATGAATTTTCTCAATGAAACTAAAGCTATAAAGCAAATGTATAGCTATACATTACATAGCGTGCTTTTTTGAATTATACACCATTTTTACGGTTGGAATTTTTGTTTGCAAATACAAATTAAATTTCACTTGATGCTAGAGATACGGTTGTATTCTTGATACACTTTTGATCAAAGTACACAACATCATCATCTTTGAAACTAATTTTTTGTAATTTACAACTAATTCGATTGTTATGTGTTACATAGCTTTTCCTTAAATTTGACTAATTATGATTAAGTTTTTATTGACACACGTATTTGTTTTCGACCAGGGCATGTTCGCGAGTCAAAATATTTTTTTTTGGGAAATTTCCAAGCCACGTACAACTTAGTTTTATAGAATTTGCAAATTCTTTTTGATCGTAGTGCCTTATTTTGTTAAATTAATAGTCGAAATTCTGTATAATTGAAGTCATTACAGTAAAATAAGTCAGCTGAGAGCTATTAAATGTGAAATGTCGTCGGTAGTTATTAAACTGAAAATAGGGCGGTTAAGTTTACTTGTGTGCCATTTTCCAAGCTAATCTCGACTTCGTAAACTCGACAAATTCACTTTGTTATAAGTTTGTCCTTGATAAGTACTTTGATTCGATAATTATTTTAATATATTAACAATTGGTGCTACTCTCAAATACAAATTCTCGTTAAATTAAAAAATTTACATTTAATAACATTTTATCTGTTAGACTAAAGTTAATTAAGATAAATAAAGTAAGTTAAGTTCTTTTTAAAAAAATGGTAATTAATTTTCACATTTACAAAGTTTACAAAGTTAACAATTTATATATTATAAATAACAATAACGGCAACATAATTTCGATAAAAAAATAAAATTGTTTTATTAACCAAAGTCAAATTGGAAATTAAGCACCAAATGCTGCAGAATTGGAAAAAAATTGAAAAGGGTCGACTTATTGAAGGCATTCACCCGCGGATTATCCTATTATTACTCTGAAAACTCTCAGCAAAAGAAAAAAGGGATCATAACAGAATTTATTCAATACATAAAGAGTATATTTTATCGTAGGCGCCTACGGCTTCGAGAAAGTTTGAAGTGGACTAGGAAAATTATTTTCAAAAGTGACCATCGTACAGGCTTCGTACAAAAACTTCTGACACATAAAAAAGTTTTATGGCTCGATAAAGACCGTTTGAAGGGTCTGCCTGGCTCTTGGAGCTCGCTTTTCAATGTACGAGTCACATGAACGATTAGTTACCCGGCGATTTTCTCTAGATAATTTCTTATGGAAACTTATAAAACTGAATAATATATTTACGAAGAACTCGATAATACTTAACGTCTGGCTTTCCAATTACAATGTATACCGACATATGTAACCACGATCTTCACTTGGTTTTACATACACAATAATACGATTATTATCTGAAATTTAATTTTAATTAAAATAAAACGACTCGTTCAATCCATGATTATGTTCGTTAATGCGGAAGTCGAATTTTAAATAAATTATTGAAAAATATTTAACGCATTATTATTCTATTGAAATAGATTTCTAAATATTTATATAAATACACGACAGCTGGTGCTGTTAATCCGTAATTACAAGTTATATTATTAGTTAACTAGTGGCTCACAATACAATGGTTGTATTACATTAACACAATTAGACAGTAATTTATTGAACAAACAAACCAATTAAATGGTTTATTACTAGGGTGTTTACCAGATTTTAATTTAAGTATTGTTAGTCGTTATTGCGTTTTCAAGTGAAACGCTGTCGTGAAAAGGCAATATCCTTACCGTGTAAAAGGTGATTAATGACCCAGGCGCAAAATATTGTATGGCTTTTATTTGATACTGAATCTTCGGCACAATCCATTTCATTGATGCGAATATCACTTAGGCTATATTATATATGGCATATATAATAGTAGCAGGATTTTAGGAAGGCATTATATCTTAGAGCAGAAATGAATGGTGGCTCAATCTAGCTGAAAGGAAGTTTACGAAATATCTATCTATGGACTCATTTTAATACGTGTAGTACTGATGTCACTATTAATTTTGTGGTTTGAAATATCCTACTAATTCACTATTCTGATAAGACTTGAAGGCGACTTTTTTTTTCTATAAAAAAATCAGCTATGACTCTATTTCGATCATCAGAGCTGATTTATTTTTTACCTTGTATAATTCAATTTTTAAGATTTATAATATTCGACATTTATAAAAACATGAGATATTTTTTCTCGATATGACAAATTTGTGTAAAAGTTATGCGAGACTTTTAATTTAATTTGAATTGAACGTTTATAACATATTTATCCCCTTATTAAAATGCCGTATGTTACACCGATACTTTATTTTTCTACGAGAACACAATTAGAGAGAAAAAAATGAATAATAACTGAAAGTTAACTCAGTGTTGAAAGTTAGTTTCTGTTTTTTTAAGTTGTTTATTTTAAACATAACCTTGTTAACGTTATTTTGATTGTATTATTAAACGTTGTTATCGTTAACATTTTAATGAAAATTTAAAAACCAGTTTTATGATTTAAATATATAAATCACTACATTACCGAATTCAACATAATTAACATTACAGTCATGATAATTTGATAAAAAAGCCAATAGTGTCAACCAGAAGCCACTAAGTGCTTTGACAGTGATCACCTTTACAACATTAACTTTTAATAATACAGTCAAAATAACGTGAACAAGATTATGTTTAAAATAAAAAGGCGGACGTAATTTTGTATACCTCAGTGTCTAGTCCTGAATAATAATTAAGCTTAATTCGTGGCAGCGCTCCTTAGACCTGATATTAGGTAATATCTGTATATATGTACTTAACCAGTCACGATCCAATTGTATAAATCAATTAGCCAAATTTAGTTAACTGGATTTCATTCATGAAAAATTACGTTAAGCCGAAGATAAAGTCTAAAGAGAATGTTAAAATTGCTTTAGATATTGTATAAAATTACTGACTATTTATTTTAGCAATAGCTTTTAATATTCTAATTAATCTTATGATTACCACATTGAAATTAGGAAAATGAAAATGTACAATAAATCAACAATTTCAACCAATAAAAAATGTAATGTAAAATATTGCAATTTGGTAATAGTAGTGAACTTAACATTTATTAACATAAATTCTTAAGTTCAGCTAATCTGTAACACGAAGTACTAGAAGTGTAGACTAGTAGGCGGTACAAAGTTTGCCAGGTCATCTAGCATTAGTGTTAATACAAAAGCTGTAACAATACAAACTACATTTCGTTTTCTTAAAAAATAGGGACTTTTATTATATACAAAATTTATTGTATTACTGTTACGGTTTCGTATGTACCATGCAGTACATTTCATAATCAATTGCTAAATATTTATATTACAATAACAGAATTAATAGATCGTTTTGTTATTTATGATTCAATAATCAAACCGAATTTCTATGAAATTTTTATAATGAACCTAGGAATTCAGGATAAAATTTTGATGTTTGCTTTTTCATATTTTTGCCTAACGTGTAAACATTAAAGGCCTCGAAGAAGAAAATTCGAAGGAATTGATATTCAAAATGAGTCCAGCCCTTCGTATTAAAGCAAAAATATTTATGGAGCACTTGTTGCTGTAAATTAATAAGGAAACAAGTTAACAAAAAGTGCAATAAACTTCGCTTAGAAAGCTTAATTTCCGCTAGGACTCGAAGAGCTGACATTAATCAAGTAAATTCGTTCCCGACTGCTGCGAATTTCATTACAGATTTCGTACAGTCGGGGATTAACATTATAATGAATTTTTTTCCCTGGCTTCATCACGTATTCTAGGCGCATTATAAAAGAGTTCTAAAGAAAAAGCGCTCGTGACGAGTGGGAGCGAAGATGCTCATTAATTCAAGTCTTACCTATCATAATATTATGAGCTAGCCTACCTACTATTCCACGAGTCAATAAAGTAAAGTTAAACGCAACGCACTCGCGAGCCCTCTAGCATTGAGAGTGTCCATGGGCGGCGGTATCACTTAACATCAGGTGAGCCTCCTGCCCGTTTGCCCCCTGTTCATAAAAAAAAAAGTATATTTATGCACATAGATACTGAAAAGTAAAGCTACTTAGATTAATTTTTAATTAACAGAGCTGGTGCGGCTTGTGAAGCGGCTGAAAAAGCTAAGGCATGCAAATACAGGGGTCTAGGCTCCGAATAAGATTCTGTCCCATTCAGTGTCGATACTCTTGTTCCGAGGGTGCCAAGGGTCATTAAGGGAAATTTGAAAAAGGTTAGTCGATATCACAGGAGACCGAAGAGATGGCAGCCGTCTCAGATGCAGAATTAGTCACGCTATTCAAAGGGGGAACGCTGCCAGTATCTTCGGAACCTTGCCAAAATGGACTCCTTTTAATAATATATTTTAAGGTTAGACATTTTTTTTTTGTTATTCTATATAAATTCAAATTACTTATATATTGTTTATTATTATTATTTATTCAGCATTCAGTAAAACTAACTGCCCAAAAATTAAAGTACTTTTATTGAAACTTAATAATGCTATTTACGAAGAATAATCGTTGTTTTAAGAACTGTTTCAACACAATAACATTCAGCTCTCGCGAGAAACGCTTTGAAGAATTTTGGGACAAAGAATAATGAAATTGCTTTTGCTTTATTTTCCATTTGTTGGCAGTAATTTATTGTTATGCTTTTCTCGGCTCAAGACGTATGCAATTTGATTTAAGTTGTAAAACGGATACGGAATTATATATGAGTCAAAATAATACTAATTTGTACATTAAACAGATTAGGTACACTTAAATTCTATAAAGACTCCAAAACTTTCATTGAACATTTCATTAAATATGAAAACTACAAGTCAAAAGTTCTTATTTAGAAAGTTTTTGCTATCATTGATATTTTGCATAGAAATTGCTTCATGAACGCTTGCTGTTTGCACCTCTCGCGTCTGTGTTTACTTCGAAAAGTAAACCAACTTGTGACTTTGAAGTATCGATCAAAGACAACGAATCGAGTCAAAGCCGTTTGCGACCCCAAAGTTTCGCCATTTGCATTACTTTGGGCGTAGAAAGGCTTTAAGTGACGCTGTGATTAGAGAACCACTCGAAGTAACGACTTTACTCAAAATTGTCTTGCTCAGTAACCATCGACAACCCATGTCTTTGTCACAAACCCATTGATTACTTATTACTTTAGGCATGCTTTTTTAATACAGAGTATTTAACTAAATTGTGTTTGTTAATGTGAATATATACTTGCCTTTTTTACCGAAAATTTTGAGGTTTCCGCTGAATAGTAGGGAAGCGGACAGGACAGGTACAAAGAAGCGTTCGTGTTCGTTTTGTGTTAATTTTTTGAAGTGTTAGTCTTTTTGAGGTATTTAACCGGAATCTATCCTAAGACCTAACTGCAGTTAAGATATGACCATGAATTAGTCCTTAGTACCTCGATGACTATTTTTTTTATTTTTTATAAAATGTGTTTTTTGGAAATTATATTTAAAGACGAATAACATAAAATGATGAAATATGAATATAATTATCGAATAAAGATAATTATATTCATATTTAAGATTTTATTTGACTGACATCTTTAAACGAGCAATTATATTTTTAAGTTGATAAAACATTTTCTAGAAATGATTCCTAGCTAGATCAATTTATCGCCCCCGAAACCCCTCGTATACTAAATTTCATGAAAATCGTTGGAGCCGATTCCGAGATTCCAATTATATATATATATATATACAAGAATTGCTCGTTTAATGATATAAGTTTCGATTATAGGGATCGTATTCTACAAAAAAATCCTGTATAGAAAATTAAATTTTTGTGTTAAAATATAGAACAGAATACAATAATGTAATTTAATTCTCATAAATTAATAGTCAAATTTATGACAGCCCAAACAATTAAATGTAGAAAACAAAAGAATATTCAACACGGAATGTTAGAATGCAAAGCAGACAATTAACTTCATACAACAAACAATTTGAACTTAGGTGTCATGGGAATAGACTACAGATCTCTAAATTAGCGACGTTAGACCCTAATTAAGATAGCGACTATACAAAACATTAGTGTACACTTTATGTTTGGTAGTTTATATATATACGAATATTTCTAGCTATACGTCGTGGTTTCAATGCGTTTATTCAGTTATAAAATATCCACATAACAAAAAAAAAATCGTACAACGTAAACTCGTTCGCAATATTTTTACAAATGCTGGCTTATATTATGACACTATTACTTTTATATTTAATCAAATGCAACATTACACCTGCTTTGTGCAGAATAAATACTCACACAAATAAACAATTTCTTTTGTTTTTACAATTTTTTTTTAATGATTAAAGTACGAGTCGAGAATCTTGTAAAGTTTTTTTCATCCCTTCATGTCGGCTCCAATTCACTTCAATAAACCCTGGGATTGGTCGTAAATGCGTGATCGACCTATTGGTACGCTTGATGAAGTGACTTCAACTATTTACATTTATAGAATTGAGACAAGACTATGTTTCGAGGAGAACGGATGCTTTAAATTTATGTTCCTGATGTATGTACGTTAGCCACAAAAGTAATTTTCTATTGACAAAAAGCAAAGTATTTTACTTTCATAAATTCTGAAATAATCTTGTTCTAATGGCTATTTTATCAAGATGTATAGTGACTATTTAGCTACATTCATTTATATTATTCATTCATTGATGTTAGTAAAATATATTATTATAACCATATAATATAGCTCAACGATACAAGAATTTTCTTCATGCAAGCAATCGTTGTCAGCGAGATTCTTTTGTGTAGTAACATGTATCATATGTATATTATTCAGTATAACGATAGGTATGCAACTATGCATCTAGTGAAGTTAACAGTCTATGTGTGCATTGCGATGTCGACAATCACAAGTGGAGTTAATGGGATGGCGTTATAGAAACTGCCTTCCTATCCATCACTCGTAAGTGAGCCCGGATGGACCACTTAGCTTCTGTCCGCCATCCAACGCTTTACCTACATCCGTTTACGAAACATCTTACTGATTTAGCCAAGTATTTAGGTAGCATATTATTGTAGTAGTTCTAATTTCTAAACCTCTGTACCAAAATATTATGTCTCATGCGTTTACGCGTTTACGTTTGTATTGAGTTGATTCTATTAAGGATATGAGGCTTGCAGATAGTAAAATAATTTTACAAAGTATTAAAACTAAGACTTATAGCTACTGAAATGTTTCAAATATACATTTATCAATATTGAAGTATACAAAACCGTGACAGTAGAAATCGGAAAACGTCGTTTTTAATAGACACAAAATGCCGAATGGTTTATATATTTTTACCGTCTTACCGATAAAATCTTCTACTCAACAAATTTATTTTATACTGTCCACATTTTCTACCATTTTTTAATTACTATTCGGAAAAAATATGAATATTAGATGTAAATTAAAAAAGAGAGGATATTAAATTATATTTTCTCTTTTTAATAAAAGGATAAAATCGTCGGTAAATATCACTATTGCTACTTTTAGTATCGATCCATTCATGTTCAGTTTCGAGGTTTAATTATTAATTAAAACATTGTTCACAGGCTTTCTTCGTGTTTTAATATGCCGGTAACCAGTTAATCTGGATAATTACTGGGTGGATATTTAAATTGTCAGCCAATGCATTAATAACACGGTACTTATGCAGTTGTAATTTATAACAGAGTTAAGATGATTTACTTTTGGAACGGTATATTTTGACATTTAAAATTTTCTTTCACATTTTTTTTCTAATATGTAAAAGAAGGAAATAGTAAAAACATACAGTAGTGATTTGATATCATACCACTAAACATTAATTACTTAGGACTGAACCCTGTCTCGGCAGCCCCAAATTAACGAAATGAACAAAAGAGTCTATTCTCTTCTCTCGATCTAAATAGGTTCCGCAAGCTCTACTAAAATTTCTGTAAATAATTTACTTTTCCTTGACAATCTGTCAAGGAAAAGTAAAGTAATTACTGTTATTTTTTTTATTTCAGCTAAAATTAGTGTTACATGTTATTTCATGTTACATGTACATGTAACTCAGTAGTGTTAAGTGTTGTCTTGTGATGTCAATTAGACATCACGAGACAACATGTCGCCGCTTCCACCCATGCTTTAAAACAATTTCGCTTACAACGCGCGGGAACTTACAAGAACGCTTATATATACGCTTATATACGCTTATATACGCTATAACACAAGAACGGGTTGTGCATCGGCACTGCAGAAAATGGAATAAAGAGTTCCATGCTCTGCAGATTTTTATCGGCGACATTGAATTGTTAAGCTATATACTCGTATTTGAGGTAAGGTATTAAATTACGGCTACAAAAAATTAGTATTTTTAATTGAATGTACATTTATTCTATAAACTATTTTATTAATTTATAAAAGATAAACTTAATTCCTCCTTTATATACTTTATATGACCCGAGCTTATATTTACTCATTTTAATATTTTTGCCGTTCGTCGTAACTTTTCAAAGAACTGTACCGAGGTGTACGGCTGGAGAGCTAAATTGTAATTTTAAATTAAATTACGTTTTTATTTCTAATTTTATGGATTCTTCTCACTCATACAGTTACCATAATTTTATAACTTGTTGCAGATACTTAAGTTTTTTACTAGCAAAGTTTTAATTTCAACATACTATGTTCTAGTTCTAGACAAGTATTTTTGCCTTCGTGCATCAGAGCGTTTTTCCATTTCTATACCAGTGTTTTGAGCGACGAGGTTAATAAACACTGTAATTAAACGTTAAATGAATGAATTTATTATTTAACGTTGTGTTTACCTTACTAAAAACGACGTGAAAATTGGTCAATATTCAAATTTTTATCCCCAGAAGCATGCGTTTTAACAAAAAATTATATTATCGTAGCGACGTAACGGAACAATTTTACATAATTTCTTATTTTGACATTGGAAAAACAAGAGACGGTTTTGGCGTTTCCGATATACTTTTTAGCAAACTAACATTTATTTATTTATACCAGAAATACACACATTATCCTTACAGCCTATACCAATACGATAATGTCGAGAAACATTTAATAAAATATAATAAAGTACATAAAAATTAAACACATAATATACACAATATCGCTACTGTGAATTCATTCTGCGAACATACAAATATGTCGATAGTGTCAGAGACAGCATTCAGTAGGCGCAACGCCCTGGATATCAGGGATCTGTGCAACAGACTGGTCATTGCCTTTGGAAACGCACATAACCTTGGCCTTCGCCGTTGCACATATCCCATAGGTAATAAGAAACCCCGTTCTTGGAGTACACTCGGGTTGCACACTACGTCCCTTAAGACTTTCAGTACGCAGTAAGCCAACTGTAAGTCCCGTCTGGTTTCCAATTTATTGTACCCCACCATTCCCAAGACAAATAATATGGGTACATTAAGGGATAGTAGGGATAGACGCCCTACAGTTTGTTGTAGAGATGTCATGTAAATTTACATAGATCAAATACTGTAATAAAATATTTACAATATATTAAAATATAGATTCCCGAATTGGTGTTATGACAAAATTTATTTACCAACTTATACCAGAATTACTGTTTAAGTATTAAAAGTTAAAATGACTATTTTTGTGCGTTGACAGTTTGCGTTCAGCACATATCCGAAGGTATTTTGGTCCGTGGGTAGAAGTAAAAACAGATTGTACTGTCGCTGC
Organism: Pieris mannii; assembly: GCA_028984075.1. NCBI lineage: Eukaryota > Metazoa > Arthropoda > Insecta > Lepidoptera > Pieridae > Pieris > Pieris mannii. The sequence continues at coordinate 5,325,635 of CM054784.1, forward strand.
CTAATTGATTGATATCCTGTGGCATGAATAACTCTCTCTCTCTCGAATCTATCGTCGTGTTAACCATAGGATTTTCCTATCAATAGAGCTAAAAGCTTTTGAAAGCTCGAAATTCTAGTCAAAGGCTTTTATGCTAAATAATTTAATTTCACATCAAAAGTGTATTACTTTCTTCACAAAAGCACATAGAAAATATATGGAATTGTTTAAAAATAAATACAAAAAATCGAAGAAAGAAACGTACTTCAAAGTATAGGTATAAATCTTTGTGGAAACTCGATGATAATTGTATATTCTCTATGGCTTTTAGGATTTTTTTTTTTTTAATTTATTTAAGTATTCCTACAGCTAATTTTTAAACAATATCCAAACAATTACATTACACACAAAAGCCAAAACGGAATACATATATAAACAGAAACATAAAGCACAGTTTTACAAAGCACAGTTGTAAGATTGATTGATTGGTAGATCAAAACATAATCTTATTCAGACTACTACTACTATAGTTCTACAAAAATAAACGGCTACTTAAAAATAAAAACTAAACTCAACTTTAAAAAATATTACCACTATTGCTCGACTACGAAGAATTGTTACGATAATTTACTGTTCTAACAAGTGACGAGGAGCATAGGTAGGTAGTGGGTGAAAGTGCTATATTTAAATTATAAAACTCTTGCTCTTATGCTATATATACATATACGAATACGGATGGGAACTGGAAATATGTATATAGTACCAGTTCCCAGAGTTAGTCCCTCAGTTTGAGAACTGGCAGTTAATGTAAATTTATCTAATGAATAATTAATTATAAATATATATGTATGTTCCCTAATATAGCTAATTAATAAATGATACATTGATCTTTGTCAAAACTGCACAACATTTACATCGCTTTCGATAGTTACATAGATGTTTTAAGAAACCAACAATTTTACTTTTTAAATTTCGGCAAGATCAAAACATTATTTTTGTTCCACAGCTATTCATGAGAGTTATATGTCAGTTTCACTGCCTTGTCTTTATACTATACCTCCCTTTAATTAATTATGCTATAGTTATAAATTCACAGAAACATTAATAAACGGCAACACAATTTTATCTTACATAAATGAAAACTCTTGTGATTTTGGTATTGTCTATTATTAACATAACTTTTACACATTTAAAGAAAACAAGATTCTTCCCAAGATTGGTACGTGAAGCCATTGAAATCAAAAAACACCCCAATTCCAATAGAGAAGTTGGCCCAAATTATCAAACACCTGGGATACAATAATATCAAAATTAAAATCTCCAGACAAAAAATCCGCAAAAAAATAGAGGACACCGTGAGTCAATTCTACAAAACCCCTTCGTCTTTAAGTCGATATCAACTCCGGGGAAATAAATATGATGATGATATAACGCTTTTTACAGCTGTTATACTTTTTGACATTCAACACCCCTTTGAACGTCGAGAAAAAAATTAAATTATATTTGCTAAAAAAATTATAAGTTTATAACAATACATAGCTTCAATCCGTTGAAAAAGTGTTTCATTGTGATTCTATTAATAATTACAGTCAAAACCGTTTAATGACGACATCGTTTCGAACAACATACCGGTTATATTGGCTAAAATCAAAGGTCCCTGCTGAATTCTATTGTAGTAGATACTTAATAAAAACGTCATCGGCTGTTACGTCTCTCGGATTTTATGACCAAATATGAGTAGTCCCTTCGACGTGATTTTAACGACGTCGTTATACAATTTGGACTGTATATAGAACTCCCGCGAACTTCGTTTTGCCTAAATATGATTTTTTTACTAAGGCTATCTTTTGTGAAACATTTTGGTTTGCTATATCATAAAGTCATTCATTTCAAAGCCTTAATTACAACTAATACAAGAGAAGTTTATAAAATATATATATATATATATATATATATATATATGTATATTAGAAAGTTCTTTAAGGTTTTAAAGTCATTCATATCAAGGAATAAATATATATATATATATTTAATATAGTAACTACTTCAGCTGTCTTCTACCTAAGCACTCAGCAACTTATTTTGTTATTTATTTTTAACAGATTTTGTCACTAAATATTAAATAGGTAAATGAGTGGTATACTACAAAAGTATTCAAAGCTGATGTCAGGGAAGATGTTTCCGGGATTAAAGCTAATTGTATAATTAGCTGCTTTTCTGTTTTATTTATTTCGTACTCCTATAGCTAACTTAAGAAACATAATACGATTTACAAAACAGAGTTCTTGATATATTAAACAATATTTTAGAAATTAAATGTAGTTTCAAGATAATTGTGTTAAGAGACTTTGTAAGATGAAAAAAAAATCAGATCACTTAACGTTGTCTACAGTTGGACTGAAAGCTCAAATCCATATAGCAAGAAAAAATTAGATTCAAAAAGAAGACTTCCCTGTTCATCAATGAACGAAAATACCTAGAAATTTGCCTAATAAAGAGAACAAGGGAGAATGGTGAAAATGACAAAAAAGTCATGTTGTGTAACCAAAAATTATGTTTTTGTTTTTGACGGATAAAAATAAAATAAAACCATTAGAATCTCCTGACCCGGCGAGAACCAATCATAAAAAATAAGTTAACCAGTACGCAATTACTTAACAAAAGCAACTACTCCACATTGCCCTCCAAATGCCACGACAACTCAATCCAATTTTTCACAAACAATATAATAACAATTACCAGCGCCCCTTCCACCTCTCCCACTACGTCCGGTCCCCACAGGAGGGCCCCACTGCAACCCTTCACTACACTCTTTATTTCTCAGCAAAGCAAGCAAAAGCATTCAAAAAGGAAAATCTATTGTAAAGGCTACAAACAAACTCAGAACTTCGCATCTTATGGGTGCCTCTTAAAATTAACAGATTCATTCAAAAATAAAAATATAATTGGAACATCGAAAACGCAACGTCTAGGAACAAAATTGAAGTATACAGTAATTGTTTACTCTATTTTGCAAGACATAATTAGTTCAATATAGAGTCGGCTTTTTAATAAACTTACACCAGAGAAAAAACATGAAAAGCTTTACTCGCATTTCTAAACATAAATGTGGTAGGCATATAAAACCCCTTTTATACAAGTCTACACACCCACATAACCAGCAAAAGAAGACGAACCAGAAATAATTATCGAGTAAACTTGTATCGAGCCTTGGATCTTGCACATAAAACATATGTATATCGAAATGCCAAAATAGTCCAACCTCGGCCAGATGAGATACCAGGATATCTTTGGAGGAGGCCTTTGCCTGCGGAAGGGTTTCTTGCAAAGTAATGTGATGATGAAAAAAATAGGAACAACATTTAATGTAATTTATTTTCTAGAAAAATATTATAACAGGATTAAGTTTACTTTTTCTTTATTGCAAAGTATGTCTTTGCAAAAACCTTTTTTATTTTGACTTTTGTCCAATTCTAAGTATATTGTATCACAAAACATGAAGATTACTACAAACTATAATATTTTTATTAATGTAACATTAATTTCTTAAACTCTAACTAGATTTATACATGAAATGGATCTAATCAAATAGAGGTTGGAGGTTAAATATATCAAATCAAAAAGTCAATCGGAACATGTTTATTTATATCAGGACGTGTTAATTTGAAGGCGAAGCACGTCGCCATGTTGACTTGCGAAAGAACCATTAGGAAGGGAGAATCGAAACTCCCTACACCCACGACTTACCTGAATTATAAATAAAACAGATATTACAAAAAATGCCAGATTTTGCGGCTAATATATAACAGTATGTAGAATTAAAGTAATAGTAATAAATTTGATGAGAGTAGTATTGGCCTAGTGGTTCAGCGTGAGACTCTATTATATCTATATATCTATGATCCCTGCGGTCGTAAGTTCGATCCCCGGCTGTGCACTAATGAACTATCTATGTGGGCATTTAACGTTCACTCGAACGGTGAAAACTTCTAAGACATCGTAAGGAAACCGATTTGCCTTAGACCGACAACTTCTATGGCGTGTCAGGCACAGTAGGTTGATCACTTACATACATATTAAATTAACGAATGATCATGAATAAGATACAGAAATCTGAGGCCAAGACCTAAAGGTTGTAGTACCACTGAATTTTTTTTTGCTTGTATAAGATATGGTCTGGGTTTCTTTAAATCATTTATTAATTTTGTATTTCAGCTATCATTATAATTCAAAAGTTTCCAAAGTTTTGTGTTATACGTCTACCGACATTCGGCGTCCGTTTTGTCAGTTTTATTTGTAATTATAAAGTGCAAAAGCGTGACCACAGCGAGAAATTCAGCAGATAAAAATTAATAATAGTGTATGTAATAGTTTTTTTTTGCGAACCCGGCAGAAGTGGGCTTTCCTCGGATCCAAAATACAAAAAAAGCCATCTAATTTTATATATACACAAGCACAGAAGATAACATTATTACTTCGAACTGAATAGGCCACCCTATCATTGAATGTACCGAAGACAGTTTTTTATAAAGGTGGTTTAAAGTTTTTTAATTCTCTTTTTCTCCTTTCTAATCTGTCTCGTCTGCTTTTATCTCTACCTCTTGGTTATTTTCAATATGATTCGCAAAGTTCCCGCAAAATATAGGAGCCTTCTAAATAATCTACAGAGATCTTGTGTGTTCTTTAATATTTATATTAGCATATTCAGTATAGTACTTAACATTTGAGCTTGGCTTTGATTGATTACATACAAGGCGTTATGTTATGATATTGTAAGGTTATGGAAAATAAACGATTGAGTGATACCTGTATGGTAAAAGTTTATACATATATATATATTTAGCCGTTACATTATCGACTGGATATTTTGTATTCCAAAGTTAAACAATTATAAAAAAAAATTCATATTAATGACTTACTTCAAACATATTAAGTTTTGGCCTTAACGAAACAGTCGATAATCGTGATATATCACTCGATATTTTTGTCCGTGTGGGCAGTATATTCCTAAAGGCTATACTATACTGTTCATGGGCTTTCGGATTAAACGGTTAGCGTGTTCTATCTGCCACCCGGGCAGTACTCAAGCGCTATGAGAATCAGCGCAGTGCAGAGGATAAGATTGATAATGTAATCGATCACATACGGTCTTTAATACAAAAATATTTATTGTCATCTGAAATGTTTGTTTTATTTTTAAAGAAATAGCATTCTTTTTAATAATTTATAGCTTATTTTTAATGGAAAATGCGTAATTAAAAATTGTAAAAATTACACATTTTCAAAACACACGATACGCGTTGACGATTGAGAATACGTAGCATAAATTTATTTCATAATTTATTTATAATAAGCAAACTGTCGGACCCGACAGACGTTGTCCTGCATGTTATTTCAAGCGATAATTATATTAAACAGAGTATGAGAGTACCGATTACAGTGCCATCTGCCGGCCTGATTTGGGAATCTTTACCATCCAGGGCGCCTCCCAATTGCATGAAAAAAACATTCAAATCGATCTAGCCGTTTAAGATGATTTCAGTGACATACACACGTTCAGCAGAATTGTACATAAAGATAATATATAACTACATATTAGCTCATACATTTTCTTGTTTCCCTTTCTAAAACAGTTGTTTTTGATGTATTGTGCTAATCTAGTTATAAGTATTGTCTATTACATACTTTACCTTTTAAGCTATTGCATAGATTGTATATCGGGCCTTGAGCGTGGGGACCGAATCCCGAAATTCCGTAACGGAAAAAACCTAACACCCCCCCCTACTCCGACCACCAAATTTTTTGATATTAAAATAAGCGATATTAAAAGTAGCCCTCTTTTATATATATACACACACACACATATATAGTTTAGATTCTCAATAAGTATGTATATATTTATATGTGTAAATTCATTCTTCATTATGACCAGGGCCGAAGCCTTCAAAAATGGTAAAAAATGAAAAAAAAATACAGTAGGATGAAAAACATTAGAAATGCAGGGGAATATGATCAAAATGAAAGGAAAAATAAATTACGGTCGATCCGAGTTCGGGAAGTGGGAGGGGGTGAGTTTTTAAGGGTGAAAAATTGTTTATCTTGATTTCCGGCGAAACTACCAGTCCTATGGTAAAAAATAAATAGCAAAGTTGTAGGTCATAAAAAGATCTACAACTTTTGTATTTACAATTTTTTCACATAACCTCAAAATTTAGGTGAAAAATTCAAAAAACCAAGTTTTTGGTTTTTTATTTATATCTTTTTTAAAAAGTTTTTTTTTTCTACGAAATTTGGTGAAAACTTACCTTATTATGTCCCAAATATACTGTAATTTATTTGATTAAAAATATTTATTTTTTTGCCTCATTTTAACTTAATATCAAAAAAACACCCTAATTTTCAATCGAAAATTCTGACGTCAAAATTTCAGCTTTTTTCAAAAAGTTTGGGGGCTTTTTGTTCGTTGAAATATCTACTTTCTGATGGTGTAAAAAAAATACATTACTATAGGAAATATTATTAGAAAATGCAAAAAATTGAAAAAACCTCAAATTCGATTTTTTTTTTAATTACTATGTCCAATTTTGAGGTATTTGTAAAAAATTGTAAATATAAAAGTTGTAGATCTTTTTATGACCTACAACTTTGCCATTTAACTTTTTTCCATAGGACTGGTAGTTTCACCGGAAATCAAGATAAACAATTTTTCACCCTTAAAAACTCACCCCCTCCCACTTCCCGAACTCGGATCAACCGTAATTTATTTTTTCCTTTCATTTTGATCATATTCCCCTGCATTTCTAATGGGTTTCATCCTACTGTAATTTTTGTTGGTTTCAAAAATTATCGACCCTGGTCTATATGTATAACAGAAACCATTAAACCAAGTACGTGTACTATTATATATATTGCATAGATTTTATCGCAGGCATTGAGCGCGGCTACCGAATATGACGACACTATGACGTAATAAAGGTGCGCCCAATATGTATTAGAGCAGGACAGAACGCATACTACGTGTCACATCTCTCTGACGAGATCGGTAACGTTAACGTAACGTAAGCGCGGCCGGTACGCGTTAGACACGAGACAGGCTATATAGGCTTGTTAGTCTGAGTCTGGTAGATTGAATTAATGTCAAAGAAAAAAAATACTGCATAAATAAAAAATAAATAAACAATTATAATTGCATAGGTTGATAAAAAATGCTATGCAATAGCTTTATCGCGGCAGTCCCCGAGTGCCACACGTTTCTTTTTTTTTAATATTTATGCCACGACCAAGGGAAATAGACATTTATTTTGATATATAGATTGTTCCATAACAGCAAGTTTTTATTCAGTTTCTAGCCGCACCTAACCGCAGTTAAAATGTAGTAGTTTCAGACTAAAGTCAATTTGTTACCACAATACCCTTGTATATTTATTACGTTTCGCTAAGGTGTGTACTTAGGCCACATTTATTTCTGGGGAAGTAAATACAAGTTTTGCTTTGAGTTTGTTTGAAATAGAACGAAAATGAATGCGTTCTGTTTACCTTAAGTATTCATTTAATTTGTTACTTTGTATAAAGTAACGCGCCGGTTCTATTTAATGGAAATGGTTTGTAGTAGTCGCGATGCTATTTTGTCCTATGTTCACGAATACTATATTATGAAACACACATAACGCCCAAAGAATTGCTTTTTATTCTGTAATACAGACAATCTAGATTCGCTTTAATATCTATCAATTTGAACCATAGTTGATGTAATTTTCAGTGGAATATTAAAGTCACTGAATTCATTATTATTTATTACAATAGTTAAAGAACATGCCAAATGTTAATAAACTTATTATTTTCTTAAATAAATTACTTCCAATATAAATATATTAGAAGTTAAATGATCGATTACAAATAATGAAACTTGATATAGAAAACGTCGCAATAATTTGATATTTGGCATTCCACCGACCCAAATTAATAATTTAAGAAATGAATGATAAGTACATTTATAAAACATCTTATCTTTATAGCTTGAAGGGCAAACGTAACTGAATCCAAAATTAATAATTTTATTGTTTCATAGTTTAGAATCATTACTTAACGAAGAAAATTCCGAATATTTTTAATTTTGAGCAGAGCCTCAAGCGCATTTGACTTGGGACAGTTCATGCAGGGATTGCAGGGACTACCATGCATTCCCTGAATCAGACTCCTGATTGAGTATTGTAGTATTGTGGTGATGAGACCTTGGACCGAATTCGGTCTATTTGATTTGTGGGAAGATTGTGATTATAAGTGAGATCGGTGCCTAGACCCTGCCGCTAGCTATAATTTAATTTAATAAAGTGCTATTTGCTATGTTAAAACGAATCAATCTTTAAGATTTTTTATTTAATATTGTACGTTTATTATGCGCATCTTTTGTGCTCACCTTTTACGTTACTTTATTTACGCCTAAACCTGTTAAATGACGATATCAGATTACGATGAGTCACTGACGATATTATTAGACAATACCGATGGAGTGACGATGTTCTCCAATATATATATGAATAATAATAAAAAATAAAATTGTTTCGATTTTTTATACAAATAACAGCTATACTTTATATAATGTAGCTATACTTATATATGCAAGGAACCTTTTTATTCATGCACTTTAATTATAATTTGTTGTCTATTTTTCAGCTGAAAAGTTCAGTTTGTTGTTCAGTATATGCAATGAGCTGAGCCCGAGCATAGATGTATATTGGCTTCGAGCTAATTGCGATCGACTGGTGCTTCCTTCACCGTCAATTCAATTACAGCATAAATTAATTTACCTTAATGCTTTGATTTCTGAAATACTATTTGTATTCTACGACAGAATTACATATGAGGCCCAAATACGACCTATGTTATATTACGATGGCCAATTTAATTTATCTTTTTGACCTAGATATAAGCTAGCCTGTATTAGGTATACAGTACAATACATACTATACGCATACAAAGCTAAAAGCAGCTATTGTTTTATGGGAAAAACCTATATAATTAATTTTAGTTCAAACGCGCCTGCTTTGATTATTAGCAATATATAATTTATCTATCAAATTTGGTACATATCATAAATTTTACACAATAGAAACCATCATATCCTTCGAGTTAAACAAAGCGTTTTTAATACATTTTCAAAACAAACAGTTGCGAGGTGTTTCTAAACTCTAAGGTGTTATTAATTCGATTCGTATGTTCACATTTTAAGGCTGGCAGCGCATTCGAGAGCCAAACAGTGTAAGCGTCTATGGGCGGTGGTATCACTTAACAATAGATGACCATCCTACCCTATTTACCTCTGTTCAGTCAAAAAACAACCTTGTTTCAGTAACGGCAACTCGATAGTGAATTACATTATCTCGTTGTAAAAGTAAGGATGCAATACCGTATGCCGTGTAATCTAGTTACTTGCTACTAATAAGAAAAATATTGGTAAAAAATAAATCTTAAATGATCTCTTAGCCAACCATTGGATTTATAATTGAAGTAAGTTTGCTTAAGCGTAAAGCGTCAAAAACAAGTAGATCCGTCGGGAAATACCCTCGGGTTAAGCTCTACGTGAGCAGCATCGCAAACAGTTTAGTCTTGACTCAAAGATACATTCAGAATCGTAATTAGTAAAACTAAACTTGTAACGCCCTAATAATAAAATTTTTGCGCAGCTCGGAGGCAGTCGGTCTTTCGGGAGTAATCGGTCTTGTTTAATAAAAAATACTTTACTATAAGGAGAACGAACTCGGAGGTCGACAAAGAACAGCGGGCCCATATAAAAATATAGTCCAGATGGTCGTACAAAGTGTAAAAAATGCTTACCCGTAAACTGTATACATTCCAGAGCATATAAAAAGGCTACTTGTGTTTCATTTACTATTGACAAAATTATATGTAACAGTAAAAATATATTTAAAACATAATATTGTATTAATGACAATAAATAAATTTTAATAACATCAAAAATATCATATAACATTCATAGTTTCTAGCGTAACCGTTTATTTAAATTAGCGGATTAACAAACAATCTATAGCGTAATATATGTCGGGGGTATGTAATCCCTATAATCTGGACTAAGCTATTTTGAGTAGAGGTGAACTAGGGCTCGTAATGCCGGCATGATGGATGCACTGTGGGATTATCAGAAGGCCGCGTGCTGTCGGACAACCGCTCTCTGTAATAACTCTGCATAGCAAGCCTAACATGATATTATATGCAATATTGGCAATATTACGCATATTATTCATATCATAGAGGTATTCGCCATAAATTCGATCGGTAGATTCTACTGATAAATATACGTATGTCATGGCCCAATTGTAGATTGAATCATTCCATAAAATGGTTGAACGTTCAACGTTAAACCTTATTTCAATCAGCGTTTCGCCTGGTTGTAATATAGAAAATACTATGCGTTTGATATCTAAAATTTAATTTATTATTAATCATGATCAGTGGTAAATTATAATAATTAATCATTTTGGAATACTCAGATATTTTTGTGAACATTCTATTTGGTAAAGGATTGGATTTCGTGATAATAATAATAATAACTAATTTACCTTTTTGTGTAATTAGTTTCACGAAAATGAGTAAATAAAACAAATCTACATATGCAACATTATTGCTGTTTTACAATTTAATTATCTACTATTGATTTGTGGGTGGTTTGCAGATTCCACTTTGATTTAAATATCGTTAATCATTTGGACGATATTTAATGTCGATGTCGATATTTAATGACATATATTATACAAAGTTTATTTCGTAGCAAATACTATTTTTAAACCCAACCATTATTAAAGCAGATTATTTTCATAAAACTGAAATATCGAAAATATTCAATCAGTTTTGATATTTTATGTTTCAAATACAAGGACCGGCGGCGGCGGAAGATTTAGAATGTTCTCTCTCTTCATTCGGCAGCTCTAGTCAGAGTGTCGTTGTCAGCTAGTAAACAGTTTCATCGGTTTCTGTCTAGCATCACTGTTACTACAGTTTTTTGGACGATTTTACTTGATCGATCCATCTAGATGATAGACGGCCACGTGATCTTTTGCCATCTGTATAAAACAACCAAACAGTTTCTTCAAGTTTAAATCGCATTTGCGCATTGTAATTCGTTGTTATTTAGCATATGGTAGACAGGAATGGCCGTATGAGTTGGGTCATGATTGATGTGTTGGTTCTACTCGTATTTTACGGTATTTTTTACATTCGCTTCCAGCACTGTGGTGCTTTAAGATGTGCTTAAAGGCATCATTCCTTTGCCTTTCTCGAGCCGAGATAGTCTACGTTGAAACTTAGTCCATACGGAAAGAAAGGAAATACTAGATCCCGTATCAACCAATTTGGTATCAAAAATTTTTTTTTGGTTTACCAGTATGGAGTACCAATTCTTGTTTTCTTCCAGATTCTTAATCTTGTCATGACATTCTTAGGCAATTCGCCTCTTTATCTAGGAAACAGTGCTAGGCAGAGATATGATGAAGCATATCGTAGAAACAATTCCTCCAAGTTGTTGTTATTGATGTCGCCAATAGGTAAACACAATTTTAAAATTAAAACATTTTTTGATCTATAAATTTAAATAGGTATTTTTAAATTGTGTACTTTTTTAAATTTTGTATGTTCCATGAGTATTACTTGAATAATAAATATAAATTAACGATTGTGATTGTAAAGTGTAAATAAAAGCATGTATTCTACTATACAATACTTTATAGTTAAGTAAAAAGCAGGAAATCTACAAATATGGTTTATTGCTAAGAAAACTTAAGTCATTTACTTAATTGCACATTATAGAAGTGCAACCCCTTTGTTATTAAATATATGAACATTAAATGTTTAATATACAATTGAGCTTGTTTCGTAAAAAGTATTAAATATAAGTGTGCACCAATCGCAATTTTTAAACGCTATGTCATCGTTGGTATCTTTTGAATTTTTCATTACTTTTTAAATTCATATTGTAGATTTTCCAAAATTTTTTTTCTTCAGATAATACAGAAATATCATAGAACATAAGTTGAGCAAGCAAATATAGCAAGGGAATTATCAAGGCTGTAATCGCAGTAACTGGGACATGATGTTTCAAATGGTTCTGGATAACCGGGGGACGATCATAATTTTGGCGAACAAAGGGGCCTCGTGAACGACGTGAGTCGAGTTCCTTAGAACAATAAGATAATGATTCGTCCGCTCGTGAAGTTTCCCCGAGTTCTATATTATTAAAGATATTCATGTTCATCGCAATTTTGTATTTTATGAGCCAACATTTAAAAGATATTTCTACTGTCATCTTACAAAATAAAGATACAAGTAAAAAATACTCATGGCTATATAAAGTTTCAGGATAATATTTCGACGTCTAGTGGTCTTATGTATATTTTTTTCGAAAGAAAGAAATAAAAATACAACCTAACCTATACACGATAATTCATTTATTGTAAATATATCTCTTCTATTCCAAAATGTCCTTAATTTCAAGACTGTCTCCTGAGCAGTTAATTTAAAAGGTTTCAGTCGTAGGGTTTCGTGTTCGATGTGTGCGTGGATGAATATGATGAAAGGAAAATTATTCGTGTTTATTGATGCGTGATATACTGTTGGTATACTGGGAGATATTGATTTCTGTACAACGCTCTCTGTCATCGCAAATATAAGTATCGGAAAGATTTGGTCCAATCCTGTTGGCTACGCAATACTCAGAAAATGTCTATTAATCAATTATCCATGTAGAAATTGAAAATACCGTTGTTGGTGTTACTTATAATTCTATGCTGCTTACAATTCTATTTAATCGCATAAGTGCTGCAGCACTAAAGGTAACATCTCGTTGTACAAAGACCGCCTTTACTTCAGCAGTTCTCACTGACAATACAAATTCGCAGGAGGAGATTTTAGTTTGAAAATAAAGAAATGTTTCACATATATTTTTTGTTGCTTTTCATTAAATTATGTTTAATATATATATTTAATAAATAAATAAATATATATTATTTTTTTATGCTGCATTTACACATGTACACAAATATCATGGGAGCATGGGCCTCATCTGATGTTAAGTGATACCACTGCCCAAGAACACAAAAAAAAATTCAAAATTGAAAATTCCATCTCCAACTCAATGCCAGAGAGCGAGTGAGTTGCCGACATTTTAGGAATTGGTAAGCCTTTTTCTTGATGCACGAAAAACTTAAGCCGTATTAGTTTGGAAATACCTTGACGGGCAGCTAGTACCACACAAAAACGGTGCGTGGCAAAGAATTCCTTAAAAACGCGCAATTATGGAAAGTCAAGGCAGCATTTGAAATTCCACCCACTCATGAAACTCATGGAGCTATTAATCCGAACTCTGAACACTCTCCATGTTAAATACGGCAGAAAATGCTGAGACCCAACATCTCTACCACTACGAGTATTTATATATATATTTTAATTAAATACGAATTCGCACACGATGCAAGTGAAGAAAAAAAAGAAAAATAATCATATTTCTGATCAACGGCCTACAAAATTCAAACTTACATAAAAGATCTTTATAAGCTGACAACAAGACTAAGCAGGATATAACCTACATATTATTCAGCTAGACATATGTAGGGTACGGGTAAACTCAGCACATCAATGGGTTTTACTACTGAACCATCTGGTAATCTTGTTCTAGAAAATACTTCTACAGATTCATATCCACTACGAGAAGTCTCATACTAAAGTTATATAAATATTAAGAGTCCTCAAGAACTACTTTCTATAAATGTAAGACATATACACTAAGAAATATTCAAGACAATCTTGTCTGAAGGCTTGTCAAAATCTTCAATATGCCTGCACCAAGACATCAAGTGCACCTGTTACGGTGCCAGGTGACTGGTGACTAATGACACTGACTTTGAACAGCGATTTACATTCCTTCCTTGAGATATTGTCATTAGCTTGTAGGTACCTCATAACAAAATCGTTTAAAAATAAATTATAATCTTGCCGCTTTATTATAAATAAACCTACATACTCATTTGAATTATTGGATTAATTATAAAAGGTTTGAGTTTGAGTCTATCAGCTGTACTCCAATGTTATTTAACTTATTAGTATAGCTACGATTGACTGGGTAGGTCAATGAAAGACGTCAAGTCAATCTTTAGTGGCTTATTTAACGGTCAACTCATAATTATCAATTAAGGCCGGCAGCGCACTCGCGAGCCCTCTGGCATCGAGAGTGTCCATGGGCGGTACTTAACATCAGGTGAGCCTCCTGCCCGTTTGCCCCCTGTTCTATATAAAAAAAGTTTATGGCTCTAAGTAAAACAAAATATTTTGTAAAGTTACTTTTTTGTATTTATTATTTTATAGAAGTTTGTAACATATATATCCATAATTTATTATGTGCCAGCTTTAGAGTCTGGATTAGATTGGAATTTTTGTTAAATATCAGTTGCATTAATGATATATATTTTTAAACCAAAAACGCTTATATTATTTCATCATTCATATATTTAGTCTTAACGGTCACCATTAATATCTCTAGTGTTAAGTCTTAACGGATTTTCGTACTTAAAATTAAATTTAAAAAGGACGTACTGTCATAACAAGAAATTATGGTAAGAATAAATCCGCGAATATCAAGCAAAGCTCTTGTTAAAAGTAGAAAGGTGGCAGCTGGACAAATAGATTGCCGGTCCCCCTTCCTTCGCATCTTTTCGTTGCCTTGACAAACGAGCGAGGATACGACGAGGAATTTGTTATTTCCCAAAACTGTTTTCCCGTTGTATATTATATACTTATACCTTGACGTACCACTTGTCTTTAGTGTTTTATGATTTTCCTCTCCATTAGACCATTTTCGGTTTTGTGTACATAAATAATACTCATAAGTACTGCCGTGATCTGGTTTCATTTTCATCAAGTGAAAGCAAGTCAACTGTATTAGACCAAATTAATATACTCTTTTTAATGTTGATTTAATAATCCTTTATGCTTAAGTAAAACAGTTGTAGTAAAATAAATTTTCCTAACTTATCCCAATTTAGTAGTTATAAAATCCCATAAGTATTGTAGTAGTAGGAGTAACTATATAATTATGAAAAAGATTCAAAAAAAGGAAACTAGTAAAATCTATCCATCGCTTTTGTTGGGAAATTCAAACTCTTTCTTACAAAAACGTTGTATCCGATTATGTCTCAATAGAGAGCGGTCGGAATAAAAATTACGGAAGCGAAGAGAATATTTCAGAATAACGGATGCTAACTGTGGGTGTTGTCTTGACAGAGAGACTGAAAGTAATCAAGCCAGTACCGTAGCCGGTGTTGAAACGAGGTCGACAATATCGGTCAGAATATTGCTCGTTATGGTCTAGTCAACAGTCACAGCGAGCCAAAGCGCTTGGCTGTATCACATTAATAAACTCCTTCGGATATCTTGCGTTTTCCTTGGAGAATTTTCTTATGAAAATGTAGATATGTTGTTATATAAATCACAAGCAAGACGCTCAATAGATGTTCTCATAAATTATTTATTTAGAAACACTTACTAAACTTCCATAATTAATTTCATTACTAATTTATATTTTTTCGAAATCCCGTTTCTGGCCATTTTTATGTTATTTTAATTTAAAAAAATCAGGTTGTATAAATAAATAAAACGTATTTAGTGCTATCCCTTAACTAATGAGGTAGATTTATAACAATTGACAGCCTCTTTCTAGTTGATGTTTTAAATAAATAAGGCTTTCTAAACAACCGTTGATCCTTTAATATATAATTAAGTAAAAAATTGTTAACTATATCGTATAAAAACCATAGATAAAACTAATCTAAAAATATTTTTTGTTTTAGGCAAGTTACTGTTGCAAGTGCTGTTCAGGTATTAGTTTTCTAAGCTTAGTCGCTAGAAAAACATATTGAAAAAAAACAACCACAAAACGTGTTGTTAAATTGATTTAATTAAAACAATATTTTTTTATTTAATATAACAAACCTACGCTCATATTCAAACAATTCACCATTTTACCTTTGAAGTAATGAAACCAGTATACCTTACGAAATTATGTCTTAATTTTAACAATCCTATTGCTTTAATATATAATTATTATGGCATGTATGAAACATTGAACCAAATTTGATGTTCTTGATGTTAAATGGTATTTTTAAATTTTTTTTAACCACACTGGATGTTAATGTTTTTTTACATTGATCTGTTTATTACTTGTCATAACGTGTAAAATGGAGTAATTGTATTTATCTGCAGCTGAGTTTCATCTTCGGGTATTAAGACAGAATACAAAATTCCACAGAAATCTCCTTTTGGAAGCACTTTTTGCTGTGCACTAACACTTTGTGTAGCTATTCATCCATCTAAGTATTTATGAACCAATTCGATGGAGTGCTGTAAGGAAACAGTATTACAATTTTTTTTAAACTTGGTAGTGCAGAGATTGTTTTCCGGTATTTGTAGAAAAATAATTTAAAAAAATATAAGGTCATTTTATAGAATATTTTTTAGGAATAAAATTACGACTATGATATCTAACTTTAAGTAAGCAATTATTCATGACTTAATCACAATTTTAATCTGGGAACATACGCCCTATGCGCTAACAACTACGCAAGGCGCTGACTAATTACATTTAATTGAAACATCTTGTATCTTTAGAATGTTATGACGACTAACTAAGTTGACGATTTGCTTTTTTAAAAGAGTACCGAGAGATTTTTCGCCGGTTTTTTCTCTCGGCCGGCGAGTAGGGATGCCTACAGTTTCAAATTTAATGATGTGGAATAAGTTATACCTTGATGATCTTATGTTACAAAATTAAGGGTTTTTTTAAAGTGTATTTGTTAATCAGAAAATGGATTTCTTATTGTCATCTTGTCTTAACTTAAACAATACATAGCTAATAATCTAACATTTATTCTCTAGTGTACTTTAAAGTATTGTCTTATAAACGTTACCTTGTCACAAGCTCACAGTTTTGAGTCTTGTTTGCACTACAAACAATAATGAACAAAACAGAAATACGTTCCTGGAAATAAAATCAGTAAACATCGGAATTTTGTAAGTAATTGGTTAACCCGTGCCATTTTACTTACACGCTACCCGTCAGAAGTATGTGGGGTCATGGAGGGTCCACTCAATGAAATGTGGTTTAAGGTAAGCTTTTAATTAAGTTAAAATAGAACTTATTAAAATACACACTGCATATATAGAGGAGCGATAATACTAGCTTTATGTATGCAACATTTCATAATTTTAGTGTATAAAAGATGTGGCGATACTTACAATGAGTTAAATTAAGAAACAAAAACAATTGGCAACTAATTAACATAATTAATGGTAGTGACAAATTTATGTTATGATTTTTGTCCTTCGCCTAGTTCTTTTATCATGTTCGACTTCCTATCACACACCAAGAAAACTATTTCAATGATAATATCGATAAGACTAAATTTATTTTTGTATAATAAAAAAGATATGGTAAATAAAATAAAAAGAATAGTCTATTAGAAAATAAATAGACATATTGCGACAGAAATATACAAAATAGTATCTTGTACTAGCCTAGCCTTTTCTATTTTTATATTTCAACAAGGACTTCTATTTCTTAATTTTTCGTTAGGAAACCCGAGATTTTTAATCGAACTGGCTTAGAGAAAATTTGCTTGCTTGTTCGTGCACAAATGGCACAAATTTTCGTAATGGAAATTGGGCGAGACGAGATTTTAGAACTAACTAAAATATATACATCACAGAAGTTCAGTAGTAGATAACTAATGTTTACAATACCACAGACGTAACAAATTAAAGGACGTTTTAAAAATATAAGCCATTTTAAATATTTAAAATATTATATGTATTTTTTAATAAAAATGTCATAAAAATTTCTTTAAAGAAT
Organism: Pieris mannii; assembly: GCA_028984075.1. Taxonomy (NCBI): domain Eukaryota; kingdom Metazoa; phylum Arthropoda; class Insecta; order Lepidoptera; family Pieridae; genus Pieris; species Pieris mannii. Next base: position 5,343,522 of record CM054784.1, read on the forward strand.
AGATCAATACTACTTTCCTTATATATTAATATTATAAATAACTAAGTGTATTATAATAAATAACCATAATGGATTAAAGCCGCAGAATCGAATAACGATAGGAGCACCTTAATAATGGCAAGGTTAAAGATAACGACTGGAGAAAGGAAAGCAGCAGGCCAAATGTACATAACTAACAAATAATAATATCAATATTGTCTAAGGACAGGAAGGTTGAGACTGGAAACGATTGTTGTCAAAGCAGCAAACGGGACCCCAAAGAATGACTAAAAAGCACGAACTAAATTTTAAGAAAAGCAGGACCTGACCCGGTTAGTATGACGTCATAAATTAGTTTCTTGGCAGATGCCACTTTATTTTGATATTAGAGTTAGTTTGGCTTTTGTATGGTGGGTTCCGAAATAGTGCTTAGGACTTTGTAGTGGTGGGTTCCGAAATAGCGCTTAGGCCTTTGTAGTGGTGGGTTCCGAAATAGCGCTGTCTTTGTCTCAATAGCTCGTTGTTGCTCTGAAAGGCCTTGTGACAGCTTAGCTCGGGTTGTTTTGGCGAACATAGGTCGACCACAATATCAACCTGTACACGTTTCATGACATTTCCTATATTCGTAGCTAAGCGAACGAACACAAATCGACTACAGAGTCAAACATTTTTAGAAAGAGATGTCAAATGATATTAATTAACTTTAAGTTTCAAAGGCTTTAACTTATAACAAATTACTTTTAATCAAATACTTATTACAGATCATTGAATAGTAGTTAATTTTTAAATATAGATTTGAATTAATGTTTTTAAATATAATGACAGTGGCAGCAGACAGTGACGTCATTCCTTCAACCTTATAAATTACTTTAAATAATAATAATGACTATGGATTATTGTCTACAAATTATATTTTGTTTTAAACTGATTACTTTGACGTTAATTGATTAACTCTGTCATATAACAACAATGGCAGATATCACATTGAAATAATTTTGTATTCTGTGTGATTGTCTTATATCTGTAATCGCTATATCTATGTATCAAAATGTTGTTATAATAACTCTACGTCAAATACATCTAAAATACAAAAACCATTTTAAAGTTAATCCAACTTATTTTCAAATATGAGATCTAAAACTGGCCGTCCAAAGTTTGACAATTGTACGGCAAACTTCAAAGTACCAGGATATGCTACGACGTAGCACTTGTGTCGTAGTAACAATATTGTAGCATCATATTCTTTCAAACATTTTGAATATAAATTTAATATTACAAATCATACTTAAGACAATTTGTTTAATGTGTTAAATTGATTGAGTTGTCGTTCAACTCAGTCAATTTTGTTGTGTCGCGATGTATGTTTTCAGTGTGACTTCCCTTATTATTTTATTTATTTGAAGCAAATAAAAAACTGAGATAATTAACCTCTATTAACTTTTTAATTTATTTATTTATACTTCGTTACCATAATATTAAAAAAAAATATTCGTATCCACAAATTTTAATTTAATTATATGTTAATTGCATGATAATTATATAAGGATAAAAGCTACATTGTCAAACCCTCAAACACTGCATTGTCTACATTATAAGTATTAAAACAAAGGATAAAATAAATAAGTAACAATAAAGGTAACTGCACAAACATTGCTTACAAACTGTGAAGTTTTTTTTGCCGGAAGCGGTATATTTTTATTCAGCGTAGAATGTTTGATAACAACCACAGCGAGATCCAAACAAAAGTTTTACAGACTAACAAGCGTTTCGGATTTGCATTTCATCGCATCCGAAATCAGCACTTTAAAAGAAAATTTAGCTTTTCTTGGAGATTGGGCTCGGATGTTCATTTATGTAATTGAATGCTAAATGGATTCAAATGTGAAAACCTTACGATTATTTACGAGTATACATTTAACGAAATGATTGGGCATTCGAAATATTTGGAGATTTTCACTTTCGGTATAACAAATACTCAATATTTCATATTTACAACAAGAGAATATTGGTAATTAATACCATCTAATTAATAATAATAATTATAAATAAATTATAAACTCTGCATCTTCTACCGCATTTACCATGGAGAGTGTTCAGAGGAGTTGTTCGGATTAATACCTGCAGCTGAGTTTCATCATCGGACGTCGAGGCAGAACACGAAATTCTACCCGTATCACCTTGACGTCCACCGTTCCACAACTGCGCGTTTTTCTAGGCAGTTTTTGCCGCTCACCACCACTTTGTGGAACCAGCTGCCGATTGAAATATTTCCAAACCAATTCGACTTAGGGCTTCAAGAAAAGAGCGTACCAATTCTTAAAAGGCCGGCAGCGCACTCGCGAGCCCTCTGGCACTGAGAGTGTCCATGGGCGGCGGCATCACTTAACATCAGGTGAGCCTCCTGCGCGTTTTGCCCCTGTTCTATAAAAAAAAAAAAATCGTTTGCAAATGAAAAATCATCATTCAATTACTTCGTTATTTTCCATTTCTAAAATCTCAGAACAATTTTTTATAAGAAAAATCCGTTAAAAGTATATATAACCTATACAAAACGTTAAACATAGAATGTAGCAATATCGAAGCAGATCACGTAAAACTGTATTTTTCTATTATGGCATACGTGTCTACTCTGTGTATGTATTATATTTCATAATGGCGGTTTAACTGTTTAAGATTCAGAATAATAATAAGTCTTATCTGAAAATAGCTGCAATGAAAAGATGCGGGGTCACTTCGCATCTTCTACCGCATTTACCATGGAGAGTGTTTGAATTTGGATTGATTCCTGCAGCTGAGTTTCATCAAGTTCCACAACTGAGCGTTTTTCTAGGTAGTTTTTGCCGCGCACCACCACTTTGTGGAACCAGATGCCCACTGAAGTAATTCTGAACCAATTCGACTTAGAGTCCTTCAAGAAAAGATTGTACCAATTCTTAAAAGGCCGGCAACGCAATCGCGAACCGTTATACGTACATATACGTTTCATATGCATTAGTTTATCATAATATCTGCATAAATAATCTATTAAGTTTTAATTTAAAAATTATTATAACTAAGGAATGTAGTTTTTCAGTGTAGAAATAAGTTGGTTTCAAATGAGACTGTTATCTAGCTAGAGTTCCGTAATTTATTGCGGGAGTGTTATATAATATATCCGATCATCAAATTTCTTTTCACGACTTTATGATGACTTGTACTTGTGGTGACTGGTCGTACTAGAATTCGTGTATGCGGTGATATTAGTTGTATAAACTACGTATTTGCGGGTTGTTCTCACGAGTATGTAAGCGCGTGTTTCTATTTCTCCATGCCTCCTGCTGATAGTGGGCAAATCTTTGTTTTTAATTTATTTTATAATTCTTTATTATTCAAGATGTCATAGGGAACAAGGTGTAACGCTTGCAGCTCCTTACAAACATTGTGTAAAAAAAATTGACGATTAAAAAGAGTGGCGGAGAGTTTATTGCCAGTTCTTCTCTTCGTTGTACGCCCTTGATTTGAGAACTGGCAGTAAATGTAAAAGTAGAATCATTTAATGTACATTTCTTTTTTTCTGACGTTCATAAGTGTACATTATGTTACCAATACGAGTAAATGATTTTTGATTTGATTTGATTTGAACGCAGCTTTGTCTATTCACCTAAAACAATTATTGTTGTACTGAGGATCGCTTGGGATTTATGTTAATCAATACTTTTCTGGTCTAAGTTTAAATTGACTATATTGAAGGTACGAAGGAACAATAAGATTTTATTTGGGTAGAGCAAAGAGAAATGCCTACTAAAGTTACATTGTTTGTGGTCCCATCGGGGGTTTCAGTCCTCCAACTGTCTGTAAGTGATGTGTGAACGCTATATTTAGTTCTTAACTTGGTTTATTCGGCTTATCTTATTTTATTTAAACTGACAACCACTGCATATTCATATATTAAGTGTTTATTAAAACTTACACATTAAAAAAATACCTGATGTCGGACTTCTATTACTGAACAGCTCCGTCTATTTTATCATTTTTAATTTATTTATACTTAACACGGAATAAACTTTTCCATGTATGAACTTAAATTTTCTGGGACTAAATTTGATAACACCAAACGGCCTGGTTTCGCAGGCTGCAAAACCTGTCATTCATTTTTTACTTGAAGTTTCTGAACTACCCATTCGTATAGATTCTCCAGGTGCATTCTGGGGTGTGTCATTAACTGAGGAAATGCAGCTTTTCTATGAGACACGTTTTTTGTTTGTCCGCATCGCTATGGTTCTTCGGTGTTGTTATCGCAGTAGCATACGTACTACTTATTTTCTACAAAATTATGATTAGTCATAATTAGCCTTTTAAACGGTTATGTAAGAACAATGTTAGTAAAGTGGCTCAATCTGTAATTCTCAACCGTTCGAATTCCGATTGTTCGAATATATTTACCAACATTTAACGAACCACCTTCTTGTCCTAAAGAAAATTAATGAAATAGTGGCAGAAATATGTTACTGTTTCATGCCCTATTTAGTAAAAAAGTTAGTTAGTTAGTTTGAACTAAATGTTGCTATCGTAGGTACCAGTATTGTGACGGCAATTGATTCTATATTTGGAAGCTGTAAAAAAATACAGGATAGATCTTTTTGTGCAATTGTGTTGGAATTGAAGGTGAGTTTCATGATTCAATGCATATACTCCAGCTGTTATTTTGATTGTTAAAAACGCCTGGATTCTAAAGCAACGACTGAGGTCAGGTATTGAAAAAACAGTGTCGATATCACAACAAACCCCGAGGCTTTAGCGTCGTTCCGTTGTTACCCGCACGTGACCTGAATATCCACAACCCAATGTTCGTGGATACTTCAAAATGTTTCCGTTCCGCGATCTTTTCCTAACCGAATCAGATCTGCGCAAGTAAATAGCTATACGATCACCTTTATTATATCCTTTCCATATACTTAGGATTCAGATAAGGGTACCTTTATCGTTTATAGTTTGATTTAAGACTTTAACTTATTGTAACTCTGGATGATATTATATATATATATGTGTGTATATTTTACGTTATTAAAAATACTGTTAAGTCCAAACCTAATATGAAATAATCCAAATGTACCGTACTTGGCTGATATTTCTCTATAACTGTATATTATAACAATTATATATTTATTTATGTACTGTTTTCCATATTTTTTTAAAGGAGGGTTAATATACTTGATGGCCCAGTACACGGAACCAGTCAGAAGATTACATAATGGGTCATATGGGATGGCCGCATAAATTGGGCATTTGATATATTAGTAAGATTACAAAACAATAAGTATCTGCATATATTATTTTCTCTGGAATAACCTACTTTTAAGTATATACAAGTACAAGAATAAATAAAGAATATTTAATTAGTAAAATAAAATAATTCCAAAGGTAACATTTAACTTTGCAATACCTTAATTCTTTGTTTCAAGGGAATTGTAAATTAGCGAACGATGACAAAAGCGTACCTGAATTTGAAAGTCGCTTTACGGGAGTTCAATTAGAATATACATTTTTAATTTAATTTGTTTGTTTTTTATATAGGTCTCTGTGCAAGCTTTATCAAGATATTCAATAAATTAAAAGAAAATATAGATTCCGTGAAAAAGATAAATTTATATTGAAGATGTTTATAGAATAATCGTGTTAGTTTTATAAGATGTCGGGTAGTTCGTTCTGTCCGTGTTAAAAAAAATCAGTGGCGCTACAACCTCTTTAGGTCTTGGCCTCAGATTTCTGAATCTGTTTCAAGTAGGTGATCCGTCTCCAGTGCCTGACACACGTCGTCGACATTTTGGGTCTAAGATAAGTCTGTTTCCTCACGATGTTTTCCTTCACTGATCGAGAAAATGTTAAATGCGCACAAAGAAAGAAAGTCTATTGGTGCACAGCCGGGGATCGAGCCTACGACCTCAGGGATAAGAGTCGCACGCTGAAGCCATCAGGCCAACACTGCTCTTCTGACCGTGTTAACCGTGTCATATTTTCTACTACGTGTTTTACTTTTGTGTTGGTTTTTATGTGATCAGGATCTAGTACTTTTTATCATCAATATGTGTGTAATGTTGTTAATTACAGCATTATTAAAATTAATTTACTTACTACAAGGTGAAATACGTAATGTTCGTAATAAATCTGTTTGGCCATAAGGTTTTGAATGGTTTAGGCCATTAAATTTGAAGCGTCAAGCCATAACATTCCAGTTTAAAAGTGCAGAAAAATGCAATATATAAAAGCAACAATCTACAAACTGGGGTCTTTATTGCCAGTCACCGGAGTCGTGCGGCGCGTGACGTCAATATTTACCACCCTTTTCACTGAAAATCTAATGGGTCGAAAGCGGTCGCTCCTGTTTTGAAAACACTCCAAACTTCTATGCTAAAATCAATTAATAGTCATTACATATTTGTATTCAATTTAATGTGCATCTATCTTATGCGGTAATTAAATTGACTCCGTCAAAAGGTAGCGGTGATGCAAGAAGGTGATGAAGGTAGAAAGCGTACCGGCAAGTCTCGTACCTACATTTCAGTAATTTTGAATTAGAATATTTTAATTATCATAGTAATGTAATGTCATGAGACTAGTAAAATGATTATTTTTATAATATATTTTAGTCATTACATTTTAAGGTTATTATATATTATTTTATGCTATATTAATATTAATTTAACTTCTTTTCTGACGTCGATAAATGTATTTGTTTACCTAGAAATAGGGTTATTATAAGTTTTTTACATTATGTAATGTAATGACAACAATTCATAATAAAAAGTAGTTTTTATAAATTTATTAAGTATGTAAGTTAAACGTTAATCATTGCACAAATTCTCGTCTAGATACGACACACAATCTGATATAAATTCATCACCAAAAATATGTCGCCGTAACTTTAAAATTAGTATCTGGGTACGAAAAATGAAATTACAAAATGCATCGTGGTAGTTTCATCTCGCTTATTATAAAAGACGTTTCATAGCAGCATAAAATATACTAATAAAATGCGGTCTTGGAGAAAGTTTAATAAAAAATATTCACAATAAAGTCTCTGTCAAATGACACAAGTGAATAATAAAAGTAGTGGTTCCATTACTGTGTTTTTCGCTGGTCGCGTTTATTTTTAAACAGAGATATTGGTCGGGCGGAACCGAGATATTGCATGTAGCTGTCAACGACAGAGGTTTCAACTTGGTTATGTAACCTGTTTTATCTCGCTCAAGTACTAACAATACCTTATCTTTGTATTGTGGTTTTCTTATGCCTCGGACAAGCGAAGAATACTACTTGTATCAGTTATATTGCATCTGACGAATATTGTTATTAAACATACTGCCTTTTTTCTTACGAGCTTAATATAACTTACTTAAATTATAAAAATATTGTATTTATTATTTTCAGAGCCACTCTTTAAACGAATTAATAATGAGCTAATGGCATAAGACCAGCCGTAATGATAATAAATTTAAATTAAAAAAATATAAATTCATGTTTGAAAACAGTAACGAGAATAAAATGAATTAATAGCGTTCATGCTTTAGTTTGCTTGTAAAGACAACCCTTCAAACAAATGGTCGTGAGTATTTATACTGTATTAATTATTTGCCTCTATTACTTTTGTTTATTTATTATATTACTCATCGTGTTTCCAGTATTACTGTGTTTATAATTTATGTACAAACTGTATAATTTTTCGTAATTTTACTAGGAGCATACGAAAAATAATATACGGACGATACGCGTCTTAACATACGGCCTTTAAAACATTTAAAACTACCTTTTAAAAAAGAGATAATGCTAAGCAGAACAGGCTTGATATGATTTCGATGGATCCCATTAAAAACAACATGGCATCCAGGTGCGAGGCTATAAAAGAGTTATTTTCACAAATTCACCCAACTAGTGATAGCCCGCCGCGCTACGTGTCCGGTGAATCAACGACCGCTTCGCTCGGTCGGACAAAAACGGAAAACCATTTTACGGTCCATTGTGAAAGAGGATTGGCAATTTCGTGCTGAGCTTACTCGACCGTCGGCTAAAGTTTTACAATGTCTCTGATGTATCGAGAAGTTTCTGATGAACTTTAATAAATCGTATAGCATTATCTTATAAACGTATTGAATGTTCACGACAATTGAAGGTCCATAATGAAAACAAATAGTTCTAGAATTCCTAGAAAATATCATTTTAAGTATTGATTTCAAGTGTTTCGTGCTATACAAATAATTTGATTGGAAGACTTCGAATTATTGTAGCATATTTTGAAATATTGTGTAATACCCATGCTAACAATCCCAAATAGAGTACGCGTTTTCGCATTGATTACTTATCTACTTAACACAACGTTATATTTTGCTTGTTCAGTAAAAATAAAAGTTTCTAAACGTATATTAGAAAATTTTGAGACTTTAAATTACCATCCATTATTCGATTATATTTCATTCAAGGATTGAATGTATCCTCGCTTCTATGCACCAGAAATAACCACAACGTACTTTGCATGTTATTAACTTCTAGTAACCCATAGATGACAGTATTATACAAGACTTGTCATGTGATCATTTTGTCTCGAAACTGTGCAAAAACCACAACTTATGTAGGACTATGGATAAAAATGAAAAAAAAACATTTAGATTTGAATAGTACCAGTGCAAGTACTAAGTTTTTCAAGAGATTGGAAATTAATTATTTGTTTCAACATAAATACCTATTTATTATATTATATAATATATTTTTTCAACTTTTTAATTATTTTGAATTTGGAACACGTATATTTAAAATTTTCTTTCGACTTTGCGTCATTTCACATATATTTTTATGTAAATTATCAAATTATAACATGGAATGTGATGTTAAAGAAAATAAGATTGCAGTGATCGCCTCGCACAAGATGGGTGTGACAAGCAAATCGGTCATATTCCAGACACTTAAAAAGCTTGTATGACCCGTATGTCGCCAGATACTTTAATGAAACAAATACAACAATCTCTCATCAACACATTTTAAAAAAAATATATCGTGTACTTTCCTCCTGAATTCTGCACGTGGTCATAAGGCGCGAACTACCCAAGCCTGGCTTGAAACCAACGTTCTGGACTTTATAAGACCGGAAAACTAGCCCTCATCTCGTCCAGACCTCAACTTTTAGGACATCAAATTATAGTCGGTTTTATTATACGATGAGAGAACTTGGCATGCTCTATACGACACGATGACATTAAGGGCTTGTTTCACAATGTATGAATAAAGTACCAAATAGCTATGCAACACATAAATTATTCGGAAGATAAAAGTTCCGAATAAGAAATTTTTATATCCTACCAATAAGTAATAAATAACTTATATGGAACTTATCCGGACATCCGAACTTGTCCGTCACTTATTGGTAGGATAAACAGTATTTTTGCGTTTCACGACTGTCAGATAGCGCTATTTGTCATGAAATGCAAAGTATCTTATTCGGAATTTTTATCTTTCGAATAATTTATGTGTTGCATAGCTATTTGGTACTTTATCCATACATTGTGAAACAGGCCCTAAGTCTCTTAAAATTTTTTCGAAGCAAGCAGTACCGAAATTCCCTTTGGAAACAGTGCATACATCCATAGATTCGTAGAAAGAGATTAAAGGTCCGTATAAAAGTTAGCCATTTCGAATACAATATTTTTTTAATTAGTAGCTGAGACTTTAATATGTAAATATAAATTTTAATAATATTACAATACTTTATTATGTCTGGACTAGGTATATTGAAATATATTTAAAATATAGAATACTAACCCGCCGATCTATATAAATATTTTTTTTTATTCATTGAGCTCTGAGATAGGTTGTCATTGGCAAAATCATATTAAGGCGAAACGAATTTTACGGGGGCAGCTTAAATAAATATAAGTTTTAATAAATAGACATTCAAATTTGTAATCAGTTCTTTTTAATACGAAATTCAAATTTCTTAGATTGTACTGTTATTTATAAGTATAATGCTAATCATTATACCTGTACAGAAAGAGTAATACGAGAGACAAAACTAAACGTTTGTAGCCAGTATTTTTTAATTCGTATTTCAGGACAAGTATATCTCGCACAATCCATTAAAATTGAATAGCCAAAGTTGATGCTTATCAAATTCGATTGCGGGTTAATTGCACGAGACTCTAGGCCTCGTATCCACGATGACCACTCGACGTCAGTTCAGTGGTGTACGCTATTGTGGTAATTACTGCGTCGCGTATGACACATCATGTCGACCCAACTCGGATTGCGTCGGTTCCAATTAAATCCTGACATGCGGCTTCCGTTTACAACAGCTTTTATTCATTGAACGTTCGGGTATAACAAAGCAATACGATTCCTATTTAAATTTATTTTTTATTGGAAGGACACGTTATCAAATAAATGCTGTCAAGTTGGCTATTTTCGGTGCATTTAACAATTTCAACAGACTCGATATTGTTAGCTGTTTATATGATATGCGAGATGTATCTTTAAAGCAATAAAAAAAATCAGTGGCGCTAAAACCTCTTTAGGTCTTGGCCTCAGATGTCTGAATCTGTTTCATGATCATTTTTTAATCTAATAGGCAAGTAGGTGATCAGCCTCCAGTGCCTGACACACATCGTCGACTTCTTGTGTCTTAGACATGTCGGTTTCCTCACGACGTTTTCCTTCACCGTTCGAGCAAATGTTAAATGCGCACATAGAAATAAAGTCGATTGGTGCACAGCGCGGGATCGAACCTACGACCTCAGGTATGAGAGTCGCACGCTGAAGCCACGAGGCCAACTCTGCTCTTCTTTAAAGCGCAGGTGAGCCTCCTGCTCGTTTGCCTCCTGTAACATAAAAAAAAGATATATCTTCATATAAATTTATAATTAATCAAATGAAACACAAAAAGATTAAATTCGGTAAGCTTTGTTTAAATAGTGTTATTTGAATACTAATTAACTAATTAGCTAGACTGACTGCCCTTAGCGATGTTAATTAATATTGTAAAGAGAATCAAAATTAATTGTAATTTGAGATATAGTGAGCTCCCATATCTCGTGGAGTTACGTAATTGAAAGTAGATTTGAAAGTTTACAGGCGTCGTTCGAAAACAAATGAGTGTTATTTTACAATTACCACTCGCGAATATCGCGAAGAGGATTCCATTTGTCTTGAGCTCTCCAAGTGTTTCCCAGTGGGGTTCTCAAAGTGAGTCAACAGGCGCTGCGATAAGATACAGTAATCCTTTCGCTTTCGTATTTCTCGCCTTCTTACGGATATCAAAGCTTATGCACTTGTTTGTGATTATTTCGAGAACGCTATAATTTTATTTTTACGGAAATATAACTAGTGAGCGCCTTATTAAATCTTTATTGATGATTTGAGTTTTGAACCCAATTTATAATTTTATTTCTTTATTTCATTTATTTATAATTGATTTATATACTCGTAATATGCTCGAGGTCTTGGGTCCATTAAAATAAGAATAAACATCTTTAAGATTAGAAGAAGGAAGAAGGGAAAAGGACGAACAAAGCAGACGAAACAAAACCCACCACGCCCCATTAAGGTTTAATGTAACTACGACCTCATTATTAGATTTATTTACATAATTATTTTAAAAATCAAATTGACTAAAAGCGATGCCTGAATTTTAAGTTACGCTTTTAAGCTTATAAGATTTTTGGGTTCAGCAAAACTTCAAAGTATATCAAGGATATTCAGGCAATAAATCAAGCCGCTAGGGGATTTTATATCGTGGTAATATTAGCCACGTCATCGTATACTAAAACCTGTTGAACAAGTGCCCTACTTTGTCAGAGGCATCACCTGAATTTATAATATACGCTCTTTTACATATTTTGTAGAACGTGTTAAAAATCCGATTAATTTTGGGGTGTATTTTGTTTGATCGTCTTTGACGGGCAAGAAATGTAAGGATAAGTATTTGGAGGGTTCAAAAAATTACTGGACCGAAATTACTCCGCTTATGACACACATCTTGAGCAGTCAACAGTTCACCATGGCTCAGCACAACGTATTTTTCTACCTCCTTTTTATTGAGAGAAGAATATATAGAATTAATTATTGTTGTAATGGGAAACCCATACTTTCATTCAATTTCTACAAATTTATTAGCAAGCCATCTTTTAGTAAGAACATATTGCATCGTATTATCGGTTAAGTCAGGGTGTCATATGCTGTAAACTTGGTAAGTATAAAAACATGAAAGATGTAATATATGATTGGAACTTGTTAGAGAAAAATGATTCTTTTAAAATAATCTGACGTTCACACCTGCTGTCGCCAGTTTCAGAAAATTTGGAAAAATGGGGGTAATTTTTCAAATGTAAGTGCCTGAAATGATGGGTTTTCGTAATTTATTAATGTTCACACTTGTTAGACGCGTCTTTTCAGGTATACTTTCAAGAAAATTCAACCAGAAAGTACGTTCGAATAAATGTATATTATAATGGTTCTATAGATATAGTATGATTAAGTCATACATAACCATTTGATTGAATGCTATTATATGTTCAAATCCCCAGACTTACCGAGCAATAAATTTCTTAGCTGTGGTCTTACATTCTTTAGATATTACTACAATCATAAAAACCATTAGCGGTCATTTAATTGACCGTCTAGGTATTCTAAAGTCTCATTTACCAACTACATATATGTCCAACATAAAGTTTTGTACGTCTGTTAAAATGTTCGCCCACATGTCCGGCGTACATACTTAACGTCTATCGAATAAATCTTAATAAGTTACACTTAGTCATATAATTTATAAATTTGATCGCGTACCAAGCCCACAATTTTCAAGCTTTTCGATCGCTAGAGTGTACATAAAATAAAATTTATGGCCCGTAACGGCCCTACGAAAAGCCGCCACAAACGTGCTCAACCGTCATTCCGTATACCGCAAATTCGACGAAACATCTTCAAAGTTAGGATTTGTGTGAGACAAAAGAAAATTAAGATAATTTAATCTGGTACAATTCCCTCGTATTGTTACTAAATCTGTTTAGTTATTAGAGATTTTCCTTTTTTATTATTTTATTATTGCGCTGGTTGTTCTGAATATGCTTTTTATCTCCGCGTATAGTATAAAGTAATAACGTCGATGTATGCCAAACGTGTCTACAAATACTATTGTATGTCTCTTTTATTATGAGATACATTCAAGGCTTTTGTTGCTTGAACAAACCGAGCCTTTAAATTTTTTTTCTAGTGTTTTCAAACTAATACGGAACCAATTTGCTATAGATTTCTATATGTATCTCATTGGTTTTTTTCGATTAAATTCGCTTGATCTAGCTAATATCAATCTACATTTCAGAGCAAACAAACCAAACGCTAGCAAAATAGACTAGACGAGATCTATAACAATTATGTAATGTTGATTCAACCAAATATTGTTTGACGAAATTCGTTCCACGTTCTATTCCAAATCTCAGCAAGTTTAACAGTAAGTTAAATTGAATGTCAGAGAGCTCAGTGTAGTGGATTCAGTAAATGTCTTTCGTACAGGAACTGAGTAAAGTCTAAGACAATCCACTGGTTTCTGTCGGCTGTAATTTTAGTTTAGCTCGTTCTAGAATGAAGCCATTCCGCCGTAATCGATTCGTTTTATTTGTGCAATACGAATAGATTGTGTGAAACAATGGACAAATATTTTTGCTAATTTCAATTATCGTAGTGATACTCTGATACACCTTACAAGCATAGAAACGATTCAGAATTATTATTATATAATTATAAACAGGTTTAAAAAAAAGGGGGTTGGATAAAGTTATGTGAAACTAACAAAGTTGCGAGAGTCGGCCACGTACTTGAAAATCAATTGCAATCTCGATGTAGGAGAAAGAGAATTTCCGAAATTCGAAGTCCTCAATAAGTGTCGTTAAATGAATACGAACGGACGAGGTAAAAAATTCACGAAAAAATACTTTCTCGGACCGCATGTAACGTTCACGCCGAACGCAGGTGTTACTAATGTGTCTGACCTGTTTCATGGTGACGAAGGTGCTAATAAACGGTACTGAAATTTCCGTGTTGATCGGATATAGATTTTACCCGAAGTAATCGTTTTTTTAGTAAAAGGGAAAAACTACCATTGTATATGTGTTATAAATAATCAGATGGCACTACAACCCTATAGTGAATTAGAACTTCCGTTTCATAAACAAATGACAAGGTGATGAGACTTCAACACATGTGAAGATTTTTGGATTTCAGAAATCCAAATTATCTCACGATGTTTTTCGTCACCGTAAGAGCACATAGACAGGACATTGATTGGTGCACAGCAGGGGATCGAAAACTACAGCCACGGAGATGAGAGTGGGCCTCATAAATCATTGGGCTAACACTACTTTTATAAAATATGTAAAATTTTTAACCCGCTCAAAGCCTTATAAAAGAATGCTACTTGCTATCATAATTTTATCTCAGACAAAATGTTTTTATCCTTATAGAGAACCATCACAAATACGAAACACAAATCAATATATTATATCTACCTCGCGTAATATATTTTTGGGTCTTTACGGAGTTCACCAAACGAGCAAAACTTTATTGCGTACATTGGAAGTGAACATTAGAGTACACATCTATTCAATATATATATTTCTACTAAAACACTACAATATAACTAATACTGCATAATAATTAACAAAATAACAATCGTAACAAGGATGAAAAATATTTAAATATCCGTTAATAATGGTTTAGATTAGCCACTATGAGAATAAAACTGAACGTCAAATGTCGTGCTCAGACGAGTAGCATTATTGCAAGACGTCTCAATTTAAACTTTCGTCCGCCACCATTCTACCGTATACCCGTAACTGCAGAATTAATTTAAATGAAATCATCACAGTTTATTCTAGTGAGATGGTGGGTCGGGCGTTCAAGCGACAAGAAAGAGCCCGACTCATTTACAATTCCAATTAAGGACAATTCTCATTTACTTTGTCTTGCAGCAGTAACAAATCAGTGTAGCCCTTTCAACTCAAATTATTTGAAACGTACATTTGCAATAATTCAAGGTTTGATTTATAATTGAGATGGGGATGCATTCATTTAAATTATTAGAATTTGTAATTATGAATGTTGCTGAAATTGTAATGGAATTTCTCTAAAACTAATGTTCTATTCTAATAGTCTCTAAAATAATCTATTTAAATAAAAATGAATCGCTAAATCCAATACGAAGCGCGTCAAAGACGGCAGGCCAATTCGAGTATTTTTTTGAAATTTTGCTCTTGAATTTTTTGAGGAAGGTTTTTATTGGGAGAAGCATTAGTTTAAAAAAAAATAATTTTAAGTACTTAGGTTTTTATTCTGGAACAGCGAACAATCTATATGGGGTAGCATAGCAAAATGTTTCATATGTTGAAATGTAGCTACTAACAATTTAGGCTAAGGAAAAAAAAATAAGAGCGTAACGAAGTTCTCGTGGGCAGCTAATAAGTACGATCTGATACATAAAAATTTATTATAAATAAATATTAACCAGTTTTAAATACTATTAAAGAAAATGGTTGTGGGTGTAATAACTTTTAGTTGCCGTGACGACCCCATCGTCCACTGGTGAAATAACATGTGACAGAGGTTATTCCACAAGTGCAATCAGTCAACCACCTTCCTAGTGAAAGTACCATATTCTTGCTTTCCAGATTCTGCCAAATGAGCAGCCGAGCACCGGGGTAATAATTTACAACCCACTTTGGCAGTATTAGACGTCGAAGCAGAATACGGAATTCCACTCGTATCACCTTGGTTCATCGTTCGTCGTTTAGTTCACCGAGCGTCGTTTCGTTCTTCGTTCTGTACTAATTGAATGTTTTTTAAGGCAGTTTTTGTCGCGCAACACCACCTGCCGACTGAAGTATTTCCGAACCAATTTGACTTTGAATCCATCAATAAAACAGCGGAGCAATTCTTCAAAGGCCGGCAACGCACTCGCGAGCCCTCTCTCCATGTCCATTAGCGGCGGTATCAATTAATATTTTAAATCAGTGAGCCTCCTGCTCGTTTGCTACCTGTATTTCTATATAAAATTCTATATTAAAAACTTGTTTAACTAAGTAAAGAGTCAGTAAATAAGTAGACGGAATGGTTCTGAATAAAATTCTTTGAAATATTTCAGTTAAGATGACAGAAAATAAATTAAAGAGCATTATTGGACCATAACTATGAGCTATGTTATATCGCTTCGCCGCACTTAAGGGTTCGTTCATTTTGAATACTATCTGCTCACTTTGAATGATCCTTTTCCTCAATAAAATCCCTACTTAGGTACCGTACTGTAATAATGATGTTTACGAACGGACATCAATAAAGGCAACCAAGAATCAAGAAGCAAACATTTTATTTTAATTTCTATCCAAAATTCAATTTCATTATTCTTTCATCTCTTTCCACTCCGAATTATTCGCATGTTAGCGAATAATTTTTAGCGAAAATCCCTTTTATGATAGTTTCAGTTTAAGTGCCGTGTCAAAACTTGTTCTCCTAGCATTCCATGTTGATTTATGACTTTGATATGTCAATTCTCTGTCAACTAATATGATTTATTCGATCATTTAGATATCCTATACTCGATTCCGTTAAATCTTATAAAAGTTCTAAAACAAGATTTTCTATGAACTATTTTAGATTTTGTTTTTGTTTTTATTACACTCGTTTGATTCTTTGAAAAATTATAAAAAATATAACGATGGCTGAGGTAGATAAAAAATCCTAATACGTATTTTTTTCTGCAGGCGTATTTCAACAGGTGGTTATTAGCGCTGGAGGCTAGAGCTAGAAATTTCCACAGAAAGCTGATTAAAAACAAGAATGAATAGATGATGCCGCTATGTCTACGTCGCTAGTTCGATATTAAGGTTTGTATATTATAAATGGGATTTGATTTAATTGCCCTTCAATTAAATAAGTGCTGATGGTACTAATAACTAATATTGTATAACTATAAATAATCTAATATCTATCTATATAACTAATATATCATCTTCACGCACATGAACTAAAAAGGGTTAATAAAGCAGGCAATCTAGATAAATATAATATCAATCTTAGAACTTATAATGTAGAATTTAGTATGAATTTGTGCTTTGTACAACTGTGCTTTTTTTATTTATCTTTGAATGTGTATTCCGTTTTGGCTTTTGTTAACAAAATAATTATTTGAATATTGTTTAATGAGTAGCTGTAGGAATACTTTAATAAAATATATAAATTTACATAAGTAATCATAATAGAACGTGATCAATGAAATGAATGTTATGTTAAATGGTGAAAGATAATATCAGCAAGCTTTGTATATTTTTTAGTTCAGAAACATATCTTAGCAATATATGATACTGTTGAGTACCTACTGTAAACATTAAGGAAAAAATATGAGCCTGAAGCTAAACAGTGTGTTCCATTAGTGTCATAAAAGGCAGAATTTCGGAATAACCGCGAGCCCGGCCCATATCCACGTGTGAAAATGCGCAGTAACATTTTATACGGGATCTAAATGTGAGCAGATGGCACAATGCGAATCGCTGGTAGTACGGCGTGGCCACAATCCGCCATTACATTTTATGCAAACACGAATGATTTCAGTACAATTTCCGAAGCCAGCCTTTTACAATGTTTATGGAATAGTCGGGCATGAACGACGCTGATTCAACCGTGAAACCGTGTTGTTATCGAGACCAAACCTAATTACCTGTGTCATAATGCATAATAATATTATGCAAACGTTTTACGATAAAATGTTTTATGGTCTCCTTTGTGGTGTTCTACATTATAAATGTCGTATGTCCGGTGTGTAAAATGAGTGAAACAATATACGGGTGTAGGAATCAGAAGTACTCTTTGTTCGAGGGCGAGGATTTTAAAGTTTATAATATTAATTAAAATCGTATTTACATTTTCTAGTATAACCTATAAGTAATGGCGTAGCTGGTTAGAAAAGCTATTAGGCGTAGTTTTTAAACTATACCTTACGTCTATGATGATTTAATCATTTTCAATACAATCTTATAGGTTTTGTGTTACTAAGCCAAGAAAGTAGGGGTCGAAAATTGTAATATCTATAATTTACCCTACCAATAAATAACAAACCCCTTAATATATAATTCTTAATATACTTATTAATAAAACGACGGAACGATATAATAAGGGGTCACATGTATGATGGGGAAGAAAAGAAGAGACGAAATAAAGAATACAGCGTTAAGGAGAATAACTAAGGTAACAGGTGTTACAATAGCAATCAAAAATCTAAATTGGAAATGGGCGGAACACATTGCAAGAGCTACTTAACTGGTGCCCTAGGTACAGCAAACGCAATAGAGGGAGACAATTCAGAAGGTGGATAGACCACATTAAAGAAACAGCAGGTGGTACATGGCAGAGAGTGGCACAGTGCAGAGGGAATGGCGGAATATGGAGGAGGCCTTTGATAAAAAAGGGCTCACAGATACACTAGAAGAGGATCAAAATGGAAATTTGTTTAAATGTAAATATAAAATGTAAAATATATCTCAATAAAGGCTATTATTATTATGTTTAAACCAGAGCTATCCTAAGAGCAAGTAATTGCTAATTTTAAATACTCTATAATGTCGCGTACTTATCATTCATATATATTTCTTTTATATCATATTATCATATTCATTTATGTATATTTCTTTTCTTTTTTTGACGTTCATAAGTGTACATTATGTTACCTATATGAATAAATGATATTTGTTTTGTTTTGTTGTGTTTTATTGATCGTTAATAAGTGAAATTTTGCAATATAGTAAAATGATTGAACGTCAGTGACTTTGCTTTTGAAAGCTTTTCGCTGCAAATTTGTTTTCATAACGCGAATTACTTTAAAGTGTAACGTCACAAATAGTCTGAATTTAGAAATATTTTTCCTTGGGCACTGTAATCGAATGTCATATGCGGTCACAACGCGACAGAACTATTCATGGACTGCCAGCTGCCGCACTCCGCGACCTGATTTATGTGCCAACATTGTCCAACTTTCTGCACCTTGTTTCTGTAGCACTTGTACATGACATCTTAAATATACGAACACAGATAGGGGTCACAACTATTTTGTTTGAGTTTCAAAACTTTAACAGCTACTTCTAATCATTGTTTGTGAACTGGGTTAATGTTAATCTATGATTTTAAAATGTATATAAGTCCGAGTATTTGCGTAAGACCAGACGATAACACAAGCATAGCAGACGCACAGAGTTCAAATTAAGAGCGAATGTTTATGTAAATTGCCCCGATCTAGACGATTTGGTTTAAAAACAAGTGAATGAAATTTTTGCCCAAAAATCAATTAAAAATACTAGTGGCCAAAAGTTGATAGGCAACTTGGTAAATATATATTCTTCTAAAATATACTAAAAATTTGGTTTTTAGCAAATTACCGATGAACGTACTAATCCTGCAGCCGGATCTTGTAATATAACTGTTTTACTTAATCACATTAGAAAAAATATTAATTTATGGATAATTTACGATCAGAAAAAAAGATTTTTCTTCTCTGATAAGTTATTAAATAAACGATTATTGTTACATATTCATTAAAATAACATTATTAAGATGATTAATAGTTTTACTTCTTATAATTTTAGTCAGCCCAACTGGCATGAGCACGTTAGATTGAATGCGCTTAAGTGCAACTTAAGCCGGTAATAAAGTCACGACTAGAAATTGAAGTAAGCGCTCAATTGAATATCGGAAAAGCAGTAATTTGTAAGACGTCAGAGCAACTTTGTCACATAGAACCGAGGTTGCCAAGCGCAAGCGCTCATAAACTCATTAAAAGTAAGTTTCACGTGCGAATAGGATTAGACTTATCCATATAGAGGACAGTTTTAATCGAGAGCAGTTTACGAACCATTAAATTCCACGACTAGGTATAGCCGGCGTGGGACTGTTAAATGAAATTTTAGATACAGGGTTAAGCGTGGTAATCCCCAATATAAACTAATTGTTCCGAGTGATAAATATGTTAATTAACTTTATATTTGTTTTGTATACGCATGAAGATTACTAACACTAAATTGTTTTAAGGTTTAAAACGTTTACAGTTTGTTTAGTTACGCACGTTAGCACGTTGACTGTGGGTATCCTGACTTTGATTTTTGATCAAAAATTGTAGTATACTTTTTTTTTCTTTTTTAATCAATTATTTATTTATTTATAAGGATTTTAATTTATTAATGTACGAATAAGAGTAACAGAGGGAGAAATTGTTTACGCATATAAATAAAAAAGACACTGTTAAACTTCGGATAGCCAAAAATATAAATATTTACTATAGGTTTGCTAATTCAGCTTTTTTTATAAACTATGTAGGTTTAATGGTAATTGCTTTTGTAAGTGTTAATTAAATTCATATAGGCTTAATATGATATAAACGGAAAGCTTTGAGTTCGTAACATCCACTTTGACGGTCCTCGGGGCAATTAGTTGTCAATTACTGAACACTTCTCGTGTCCAGTATTAGCATAAGTACTTGCTTTGATCACACATATTTCCTTTCAAGTTCCTTCGAAATTGGACAGTACTAAGGCGGAGCATGTAATCAAATTGATTTTTTTCTAACTTTATTGGTATTGTTAACCTTTAGTTTGTTGTAATTACCTATACAGCATCTATAATGAACACGGTCTTTTCACATGACTTAACTAAAAGTTTTCAATATAAATTGCATCGATCTAATAAAGGTCTAAAATACTATTTCAAACTTTTGTGTTAATGAAATGATTATTTTTATTACTTAGACAACATTTTATACAAACACATGGAATTCTTGAATGAAAATTGTTTGTAACCATCACGTCATGCCAGCGGCCTGCAAACTTCTCTAACCAGATGCCGCATAGCGTGGCGGTAAAACTATGTTAAATTAAACGCGACTAATGTCAGCAGTATCAAACCATGCTAGTGTAGAACTCTACGTGTTCACTACTTCTGAACAACTTCCTGTACAAGTTTCATATTTATAAATGAATATACATCTTATTTTGGTTTATATCGATATCAGTTTTCAATCACAATAGAACCGAAACGTTGAATACTCGACGAATGAATCAATGGGCAAACTACAATTTATCAACGGAAAAGTAAACGTATGTAACGAGCATATTTTAAAAGAGCTGATAAAGCGATAAGAGCATTACAAAGTTGTCATTGAAAGCTAAATCACGGATGAAAGGTGCGCAGCTGACTAAGCTCCATTTCGCCAACTTTTTGACGCTTCATTTTGCTTCAAACGATTTATCTAAGAGTAAAAAATCATTCGGAATGAGATGGATTGTTAAGTAGTCAGTGAACATCGGCTTAAATGGGACTGTATAAAACTCATCACCTTCTGCACCCAGCACCGCCTCTTTCATGTTGGGGGATTTCGTTCGTTCATTCACCTTAAATTGTCGTCATTGCGAAATGCGAAATAGAGCACACATGATAAAGAGTTTCCGATAAAGAGGAGCCATAAAAATTTTCAATATCCATTTAGTAGGGTAAGAACGAATTATACGCAAACCGAGTTGCTTTAATCCGGGTTAAGGATATCGATGATACACGCGCACAAAAAACATCAGACGATGTATGTAATTTGTATTTTTTATATTCAATAATCATATAGACGTAACTGTGACCACGATCATAATGATTTTAAGACCGGAACTTTTAATTGTTATTATGAACATCTATGTACCTAAATAACATAGTTTTATCTATCTATTTAAAGTGTTGCGAGGTAGTGAGCAACCCAAAGAGTTCTCCAAGAATTGTGTATCATTTGTATTTAAAATTACACATTATCGTATTGGTTTAGCACTTTAAGGATAGTGTATATTATTTTTGAAGTGAAACTTCTTTAGGCATGAGGGAGGATTTTTTTTCCGTATGAAACGTAATAATATTAATATTAGCGTCACGAAAGTGGGCAGCGGTTTTTTTTATTGAGCCCGATTGAGAGAGAGAGTGAGAAAGGGTGAATGTAGCATGAAGCAATTAACCATGGAGCGACAGTATCCCAGGAACATGCGTGTGAGGAAGATCGAGAGAGAGAGTGAAATAGAGCGAACGTCTCATCACGCACAGTGCCATAGAGCGAGAAGTGGAGAGACTTATAGTGAGAGAGATTGAAAGAGAGAGTAAGGGGAGATTCAGAAAAATCCACGCTATTGGTTAATGTATTCATTTAGTAATTACATATTTTTATTTATTCATATTAAATAGAATAGAAAATACACACATCAAATATAAAATTGTCAACGAAAAGTTTTCCCTCGAAACGATCCTGACAGTCCGAAATACAAACTTCAATCCTTCGGGAAAACAGTCAACTCAACTGACTTATCATCCGAAAGCGAGTGCTTTCACAGCCGACAGCCCATGGGACGTATTCCTTTCCACTTGTTAACAAGCGAAATAGGTACAATTCAGGGATTCAAACAGAGATTTAGCTTAATAAAATACTTTTACGGCCAATAAATTTAATTTTAAAAACTAGCTAGTCGCGATAGAGAAAATTTAGGACATGTTTCTGATTAGAATGTGATTGAATAACATAAACTTCGAGTAGTTAACGAAGGAAATTTTTAATTGATCTTCATATATATATATTGCATGTGAGTAACCATAAAGTGAAAAAAATGTGCAGCAACTTAATCTACGCTTAATTAGTTCATTTTCAGAATTAGTATTTATATGTTATATTTTTTTAATTGCAAAAAACGCCATTTTATAAATTCTACAGGATTGTTGATAGGCTCTGAAGATATACGACATTCTGGAAAAGGTGACTACAAAATAATACATAACGAACATAATTCTGCGTCTGAAATGGAGGATAGCGATGAATCTTTAACCACTCAGTCCATATGCTGCAGCTTTTACAGCAGACCCGATTCAAATAGGTAAAACTCCACCGCATTTATTTCTACTCGACAGCACATCATTGAAGAGGGCCCTGGTTCAAAAAGGTCTGTTTAAGAACAAAATTTCGCCTGTAGAAATTTGGAAAATTTTACTTACCGATAAAATTGGAAAGTAATCCTAACTTGCCCAAAGAGCAATAATGTATAAGATAACATGAACAAAAGGCAAATCTTACCTTGTTATTATTTAGGTTCTAGTAAAATTATGGAAAGCTATAACTTTTTTCCTAGATCCAAGAATAAAAAGAGTACCATCGTTTGTAAATCTGGGAAAAAAACTGTTTATAAGCCTTTGTTAATTGCCATCTCTGCACTGATTATTTACGATCTGGATCCCAAAAATAAACTTTAATTTTAATAATAATAAATAAAATTAGTTACTTATGATTTACATACTCACATAGCCAGCGGTCAGACGTTTTTTTTCACCGTTTAATGCCATGCAGTGAGCATAATAGCTATCAACGAGTTCTACAATATTGTTGCATAATGAAGTGTGTTAAAATTAAAAATATTCCATAAATATTTTAAAAACATTTCTTTATTCATGTGACATAAGTCTAGAGACATTTATAGCTTTATAAGTAGTAAACCCACTTTATTATTGTCGATTTACGTAGCCTTGACATGCTGGGTCAGAAACTTTTATCCACACAAAGATTTGAACAAGGCTATGAATAAAAATAAACACTTAGGATAGAATATCGCTTGTTTTTTCTACAAAATGGGTATTTAATTTTTTTTGTTTAGTAATAATTATTGTTTTCTATAATATTTGTATGATATATTCGTGTATGTTATAGATAAATATAAAAATGGATAAAGTATAAATGTAAATTACTATAACCATGTTTCTAACCCGTAACAAATGCATTTGAGAGACGAAGCGTATAACTTTACATTTGTTTTACTTTAGTTTTGTTTGCATTCATATCTAATTGTTTTTTTAATTAAAATAGTTTTCGATGTGGTGGTGTGATGTTTTAAAAGCCAATAGATAGAAACATGGAATGGCAATATTATTTTGTCTTTTATTGATTACAATGTAACGATTAAAAGACATGAAACATGTGAAAACGTGTTTATATATATATATTATATAGATCTCCAGCCCATGTTTATCCGCGATGGACTCTTAAACTACTTAACCAATTTTAAACTAAATTGGCACACCGTGAGCAGCCTGGTCCAACTTAAGAGATAGGATAGCTTAGATCCTTAATTATAGTCGCAATTTTATTTTATTGCAAATTATTTGTCTATAATTAATTGACAGTCACAATTATCTGTTAACTCATCAGATGTAGATGATGATGTGTACTTTACGACTGGATTGAGTAAGTAATCAATAGATAGCTATTGATTACTAACTCAATCCACTGCTATGGTAAACTGACAAACGTATCATATAAGCTACAATTCAATATCATGATTACCACGTGTTATTGAGGCTAAAGTATAAATTTATTTTGTGAAACGAAGGAGCAACGAAGTTCTCGGGGGCAGCTAGTATTATATAAAATTATTATAAAAGATATTCCAACGAAGCGATGTCAACAACATCGGGAGTTCGCGTATTTCTACTAATCTACCGTTGAAACGGTATTGACGAAAGCTGCCTGAATAATTAATTACTGTAGACACCGTGAGACATCTACAGGGAATCTCGCTCTGAACAAGTTGTTATATATGATCAAGCTAGATTTATTATGGTATATACAAGCCCCTTTTCATTCAATATATTGTTTTCAAACATGTGTAACATAAATTTCCTAAATAATAATAATAGCGGTAATTGTTTTTCTTTGCAATATGTTTATTCTTTTCAGTCTTTAATTTCTATTAAATATATTATACAATTTTAGGGAAACAAAAGTTAAAATCTCTTTTGGCTTGTTACATCTAATTAAATAGACCGTAAAATATGTAACTTACTATTACTAACCTATTTAAACATTACAGGTGTTTCATGAAACTGAATAACTGTTTGAACTAAATTACATCGCTTCGCTTCATACATATAACGCTGTGTCCACGTGCAATTCCCAATTTTGTTTTCATGATTCAATTACATATAATAAAATCAAGGGCTTCGAAATATAAATAAGAGGTATACTTTAAGTGTCACGTCTAGTTCATCTATTCTAGTTAATTGAAATCGACTGAGATATGTATAACTATATCAAGACTTCTTGAGCACCTCGCCCAGGCACAAAGTTGGTCTAGACAGTACAGGACCGAAAAAGATAGGGAATGAAAGGTATATTTTATTGACTATTTGCCTTCGTCCTTGGCCGGGTGTGGAAGATAATGGTTATCCTTATTATTATAATAATACAAATTTACATATAAAAGAAAGTCGTCCTATTCACACTTTTTATAACTCAAGAAAGGCTGAACCGATTCGGCTGAAAATTGGTAGGGAGGTAGGCTCGGAGATGGACCTACGATTGATGTAAAGGAATTATTACTTCGCGAAAGCGTTCGGTAATAGTTCCCAGGGTCAAGGACAATTGCGTTGGTGCGCATAAACCAACGGCTTTAAATATCGAGGCTACATACTAAATACTACTACTACGGGGTTAAAATATAAAAAAAAGTACAACATAGTAGCATAAGCATAGAAAAAGCGAAAAAAAACGGCATTCGTAAATAAAACATTTTTCTTAGAGGTACTGCCCTAGAGCACAGTTTTCATTTGTTTCACAAAAGCGGTTAATGTAAATGGTTGCTCTTTAACATTTAGCTCGATTGCGTCTCACGACTTGCATTGTTCTTGCTTAACAGTACTCGTAGGAATAATGAGTATAATTTTTCAGGAGTTGTTATTTTTTGATTCGCTTGTTTTAACAAGTGTATGTGACTTTTTTTCTATGTACCAACAGGTGTATTTACCAACTAACATTATCGACAAATAAGCTTATCGAAGTGTTTTCTTAGTTAAAAAGTTATATCGTAAAATTGGTCGTTTTTATTTTAATTTATATATAAACATTCCTTATGTATATACTATTGTAGAAAAATGTATATATTTCTTATTTTTTTAACGTAGCAACTGTAACCTTAATTGTCTATTCTTTATTTCTTATTATCATTTGTCGATCCGAAGTGGTGGGACCTGTAACACAGGTGCTCAACCTTTAGCAGGCATCAGTCTCACATAAACAATAACAATTACTCCAAAGAAGAATAACAATTATTTAGATACATTATTGTAACAAATCATGTATGAAGTTTTGTAAGTTTTTGTTAAGAAAATAAATAATAATAATTATTATTATTAATTACAATATTCATTTTCTAAAGCAGTTTGTATCTAGGCTAGCATCGTTCTCTTTCTTATAATAAAGTAAACGTAATGATCTACCACTTTAAACAACGTTTTTAAATAGTATTGTCTTTTATTAACATAACTTTTACACATTTAAAGAAAAACACTTTTTTACGGATTATAGTTATGTGTTATTATATTTAAACTTATAATCATTTAAACATTATTTTAAATTTAACCGACGTTTCGCGTGCTTTACAGCGTAGAATCACAGCTGTAGAAAATGTTGTATTATCTGTATTTATTTCCCCGGAGTTGGTATCGACTAAAAGATGTAGGTTTTTTTCTTTAAACGTTTTTAAATATAACTTTACTTAAGGTGAATAAAAAAAAAACGGTACTATTAGATGATAATAATGAGAACAGCAATAAGGCAACAATATAATGAGATACATCAGGTATATAAGAAAAAGTAGGGTTAAATGTATAGGTGTGTAGTAAAATCACAATATATTTTGTCTCGTTTGCCTCATTTCTTAACTAATGTAGCTTAGGTAATCTAACAAAGCTAGAACTCAGGTAGTTCGTGGCAGAATTATAGCTAATCTCTCAGACAAGCACTTCGTGTAATTGTGATGACTACTATTAGATGAATTACCCGTTTAATTATTCATTAGGTATATTTCGCACTTCAAGTCTGAATTAATTAAAGGTGCATTGAAGCGTTTAGAAGGATTACCGATTAATTATGACAATTTAATTAGATTAGTTTATGGTTTATGAATATCAGAATTTATTCATGTAACAAATACTGTATATTTGATTGTTTACTGGTGACTTACAATTTATCAAACGATTTATGTTATCAAAGTTCAAACCCACAATCAATCAACAAACAAACAACGTGTGTATACGTCGAATCTAGATCTGTGTCCATAAGCATATTTTAAAGTGGGAACAAACCGTGATTCCTAATGTGATTCCTAGTGATCCTAAATAATAATAATAGCGGTAATTGTTTTTCTTTGCAATATGTTTATTCTTTTCAGTCTTTAATTTCTATTAAATATATTATACAATTTTAGGGAAACAAAAGTTAAAATCTCTTTTGGCTTGTTACATCTAATTAAATAGACCGTAAAATATGTAACTTACTATTACTAACCTATTTAAACATTACAGGTGTTTCATGAAACTGAATAACTGTTTGAACTAAATTACATCGCTTCGCTTCATACATATAACGCTGTGTCCACGTGCAATTCCCAATTTTGTTTTCATGATTCAATTACATATAATAAAATCAAGGGCTTCGAAATATAAATAAGAGGTATACTTTAAGTGTCACGTCTAGTTCATCTATTCTAGTTAATTGAAATCGACTGAGATATGTATAACTATATCAAGACTTCTTGAGCACCTCGCCCAGGCACAAAGTTGGTCTAGACAGTACAGGACCGAAAAAGATAGGGAATGAAAGGTATATTTTATTGACTATTTGCCTTCGTCCTTGGCCGGGTGTGGAAGATAATGGTTATCCTTATTATTATAATAATACAAATTTACATATAAAAGAAAGTCGTCCTATTCACACTTTTTATAACTCAAGAAAGGCTGAACCGATTCGGCTGAAAATTGGTAGGGAGGTAGGCTCGGAGATGGACCTACGATTGATGTAAAGGAATTATTACTTCGCGAAAGCGTTCGGTAATAGTTCCCAGGGTCAAGGACAATTGCGTTGGTGCGCATAAACCAACGGCTTTAAATATCGAGGCTACATACTAAATACTACTACTACGGGGTTAAAATATAAAAAAAAGTACAACATAGTAGCATAAGCATAGAAAAAGCGAAAAAAAACGGCATTCGTAAATAAAACATTTTTCTTAGAGGTACTGCCCTAGAGCACAGTTTTCATTTGTTTCACAAAAGCGGTTAATGTAAATGGTTGCTCTTTAACATTTAGCTCGATTGCGTCTCACGACTTGCATTGTTCTTGCTTAACAGTACTCGTAGGAATAATGAGTATAATTTTTCAGGAGTTGTTATTTTTTGATTCGCTTGTTTTAACAAGTGTATGTGACTTTTTTTCTATGTACCAACAGGTGTATTTACCAACTAACATTATCGACAAATAAGCTTATCGAAGTGTTTTCTTAGTTAAAAAGTTATATCGTAAAATTGGTCGTTTTTATTTTAATTTATATATAAACATTCCTTATGTATATACTATTGTAGAAAAATGTATATATTTCTTATTTTTTTAACGTAGCAACTGTAACCTTAATTGTCTATTCTTTATTTCTTATTATCATTTGTCGATCCGAAGTGGTGGGACCTGTAACACAGGTGCTCAACCTTTAGCAGGCATCAGTCTCACATAAACAATAACAATTACTCCAAAGAAGAATAACAATTATTTAGATACATTATTGTAACAAATCATGTATGAAGTTTTGTAAGTTTTTGTTAAGAAAATAAATAATAATAATTATTATTATTAATTACAATATTCATTTTCTAAAGCAGTTTGTATCTAGGCTAGCATCGTTCTCTTTCTTATAATAAAGTAAACGTAATGATCTACCACTTTAAACAACGTTTTTAAATAGTATTGTCTTTTATTAACATAACTTTTACACATTTAAAGAAAAACACTTTTTTACGGATTATAGTTATGTGTTATTATATTTAAACTTATAATCATTTAAACATTATTTTAAATTTAACCGACGTTTCGCGTGCTTTACAGCGTAGAATCACAGCTGTAGAAAATGTTGTATTATCTGTATTTATTTCCCCGGAGTTGGTATCGACTAAAAGATGTAGGTTTTTTTCTTTAAACGTTTTTAAATATAACTTTACTTAAGGTGAATAAAAAAAAAACGGTACTATTAGATGATAATAATGAGAACAGCAATAAGGCAACAATATAATGAGATACATCAGGTATATAAGAAAAAGTAGGGTTAAATGTATAGGTGTGTAGTAAAATCACAATATATTTTGTCTCGTTTGCCTCATTTCTTAACTAATGTAGCTTAGGTAATCTAACAAAGCTAGAACTCAGGTAGTTCGTGGCAGAATTATAGCTAATCTCTCAGACAAGCACTTCGTGTAATTGTGATGACTACTATTAGATGAATTACCCGTTTAATTATTCATTAGGTATATTTCGCACTTCAAGTCTGAATTAATTAAAGGTGCATTGAAGCGTTTAGAAGGATTACCGATTAATTATGACAATTTAATTAGATTAGTTTATGGTTTATGAATATCAGAATTTATTCATGTAACAAATACTGTATATTTGATTGTTTACTGGTGACTTACAATTTATCAAACGATTTATGTTATCAAAGTTCAAACCCACAATCAATCAACAAACAAACAACGTGTGTATACGTCGAATCTAGATCTGTGTCCATAAGCATATTTTAAAGTGGGAACAAACCGTGATTCATGTGGTATCAAATTATTTTAGTATAATTAGTATGGCCATGCGTCATATTCGTGAACGGGTGCTACTTGTGGTGACTGGTCGTACTTAAATTCTTGTATGCGGTGTTATTAGTTGTATATACTACGTATTTGCGTGTTGTTCTCACGAGTATGTAAGTGCGTGCTCCTATTTCACCATGACTCCTGCTGATAGTGGACAAATCTTTGTTTTTAATGTATTTTATTGTTCTTTATTACTCAAGAAGTCATATGGAACATGGTGTAATGGTTGCAGCTCCTTACAAACAATGTGTAAAAAAAAACTTGGCGATTAAAAGGAGTGGCGGAGAGTTTATTGCCAGTTCTTCTCTGTCGTTCTACGCCCTTGATTTGAG
This sequence comes from Pieris mannii, assembly GCA_028984075.1. NCBI lineage: Eukaryota > Metazoa > Arthropoda > Insecta > Lepidoptera > Pieridae > Pieris > Pieris mannii. The sequence goes on from CM054784.1 coordinate 5,373,566, forward strand.
AACTGGCAGTAAATGTAAAATTAGAATCATTAAATGAATATTTCTTTTTTTTTGACGTTCATACGTGTACATTATGTTACCTATATGAATAAATGATTTTTGATTTGATTTGATTTGATATTTAATTCCTCAAAGTATATTTCGTTGCTATCTATGCAATTTTGCCATCTTCTAGGTAGTTAGTACTCTAACTTAAAATAACTTCATACTTATAGATAAGTATTTACAAGTATGAACATCAGAAAAGAAGTTAAATGAATTCTAACTTTGCATTTACTACCAGTTCGCAAGTCAAGGGCGTAGAACGGCAAGAAGAACTGGCAAGATACTCCCCGGCACTCTTTTTAATCGATAAGTTTTGAGTAATACAAATTGTTTGAACTGGGGCATATCAATCCCACGGATTGGATTTAAACATCGATCAAATCAATAAAAGGCTTTATTGATTAATTAACGTTTAACGAGTTTTGAATTTATGATAATTCCCTTATCACGCTTGGGAGTTTGTTGTAAAAACGAATACAATTTCCATATAGAAGTGGTTTATCTTCTGGAGCCTGGTTGGCCGTACGTTTAAATTCGTCTGTAGTCTGTCTCGAGTATTATACTGGTGAGAGTAACCATTTGTTTTAAAATCCTTTATATTTTTTTGTCAATACTACAAGGCTTCAAAAACATATTCGTGCTGACTTGAGGAAGACAAGAAATAACCCATACAGCCCGAATATTTTTTTATTTATTTATCCTAAGCAATAAATTAAGATTTAGTCGATGTTGATAATTAAAAAAGAAATACTTTGTAGTATTATATATATATATATATATATAGGAGTAGTATCAGTCAATTAAACTGTTTCCTATTACGAACGAACAGCTTTTCTGACAAATTAAAACGTGTGAACACCTGACTGAAGCCAGTCAGTACTCACATGAATACCACAAACTCGTTCTGTGTCTGTTATTTCTGCACAATAATTAAGTAACAACGACGTTGATTGACGCCATTTTAGTAGGCCAGAAATATCGTACCTGATAAGCAGATGCCCAAAAGTTTCAATTTACATTTAGGTTCAGAGCCACCATTTTACTAATGTATGTATCACTGTTTTGGTGACAAAGCAATCGATATCGTTTAAAAGCCTACTTTTTGTGAAGGCTGTAGCCATACGGCAGGAGTACTTACTTACTTACTTACTTACTTACATTATGTAAGTTACATCGCCGCATGTAACAATCGCCAGAAGGCTCGCAAGCGTGCTGCCGGCTTTTTAAGAATTGGACCCTAGGTATAATTGGTTAGGTTAGGTTATTATTAATTCAAACATCGATATTTATATATCTTTATTATGTACCTATCTATTATTTATAAGCTATTATTTTTCTATCAGATTGTGTTTACTGTGACTGTCGCATAAGTTGGTTAATATTATCTATATTATATTTTGGGAGCTTGAATACAAATCACGATTATGATATTGCTCAGGCAGATAGTAAAGATAATGAATCATTCCTTCAGGAAGGCGCCAGAGAATTATTATTATTACTAAAGATGGCGTCCGTATATGATGCGATGCAGAAAATAATTACTTTTTCATTATTAGTATCATAAAAACAGTCCGATAGATTAATAACAGAATAGTTTCTGAATGTAAATTCAGTTAAGTACATATTCAGTTCGTTGAATTAACTTGAAAAAGACATAAATAAAATGACCGTAGCACGTTAATTTAGGTCAACGTGAAGTTATTCATAAAAAAGAATTCGATGTTGTAAAAATTGTCGTTTTTCTTGTAGACTATACCTGAATAAAATTGGCTTTACTAATAGGTACTAATTAATTTGAAATACCAATTTAATGTGGTACCAAAATCTACTACTTTTTAAAATATCAATGAATCAAAGTGTCACTTTGAATTCCATATAGCACGAATACATTATGAAACATAATTTTTTGTTTAGGGTCTTACAAAAACGTCATAAAGAGTATTAATATGCCTGAAACTATAGCAAAGCACCTACACCGTAGTATAAAATCTATTCATTGTTACGTAATGATTTTCAGATAAATTAGATTGGCGATAATATCGTATCGAAATATTTAAGGAGGAATTGGGGTCACGTCTTTCGGATTACGGCTTATTTCCAGCGTCTCTTTTTCTTCGTTTGACGCTAATCCTCCGGCCTTTCCGAGATCATCCTTTCGCCTTTGTTTCGTCGTCACCTCACCGTATAACTATGTTTACTAATTAGGCCATAGTAAAGCGGATCTATTTCTACATCTACTGCGAAACAGTAACTATTTAATTCAAGAACTCTTTGAAAAATACTAGTTTAGACTTGGAACTGAATTTTTTATGCTGCCAACATGGGATGCCGTGCTGGAAGTAGGTACATAATGTTTAAGTACCTAACATTAGAAAATAAATAATATTATTTTCCTTAAAGTAGAACAACGGTAGATAAACGTTCCTTTAATAAGATTGTGATAACATTGTCTTTAGAATTTTAAGCAAATGTTTGAGTCGTTCAAATATCACAAGTTGATTTCTCTTAAGAGAATTAAACTATATTATTATTTTAAATAAAAGGGATTTTACGTAGCGAAATACAAATTCAGTACAGTCTGCTTAGGAAAATGTCGTTTATCATCAGGCGAATCCAGCTAAGCAACAAAAAGGGCTTTATCTGCATAAGACAATAGAAAATTAGATACAACTTATCTTTCATCTATTTTATTTTCTAATTACGTTTTAAATTAAAAATTCAAAGCCAGATTTTTATTAAAAATAATTAATTTATAGATTTTATCGTAATGCCAACCTAAACATATTATACCTACTTTTTTTACTGTTTCGAAACTTGAAAAATTCAGTAGGTATAACAGTTCCAATGGCGCCTGGGCGAGGTTTGGCAATCTTTGAATAGCGACGACTGAAGGAAGAGTGGCAACGTCGCAAAAATGGTATGGGGCGATAATTAAGTTCATGGCGGTTGTTCAAATATACATTAAACGAAACTCTTTATTTGAAGCTGAGTGTCAACTAGCTTTAATTGTTTTAAACTTCAGATTATAGCTTACATAAAATTAGGGATAGTGGGAGTGTAACGATAGACTTAGATAAAAATCTCAGTTGACTTATGGAAAGACACGTTACCTATAAAGAATATGATATGTGACCTATTGGACATTATCGGATACGAGAATGTTATTTTACTATTTATAAGTATGGGAAAAACGAAAGGGTTCATTTTGGCTTTCTCTTTTTAAGTTATATTTGGATCATCACATTTCCATCGGATTTGTTCATTTACTAAAGATCCATAATAATTATGTATAAAATTAAGCTAGAAATAAAAATAAGCCATTATATTTAAGCCACAGATTTATATTTCTTATAACGGGTTAGTAACAATTCAAGTTAGTGCAATAATAGTATTAAGTAGCAAATGTGACTATGGTGCATGCCGCATGGACAGGGTCTGAACGCCTAAAGATGTGGGGTTTTTTATAAAAAAGAAACTTAATAAATACCGAAATCTTTAATATATATTCACGGACACCCCTACCATAGTGTGTCGTAAATTAGAAAATAATGGCACTCCAGTGCCCTTTTAGAGAAATCTACGATACAAAGCAAATGCAACTCTTTGATCTAGTTAGTAACGCTAAGATTCTAAATGGTTGTACTCCATAGAAAATATTACATAATATTAAGAACATAGACATACATCTACATACTGATGAAAATAATTTATCATATTTAACAAATTCCCAACAGTAAGTATTTGAGAGTAAAATTCGTAGCCCAGACGCCTCTCAACCAAAATGCAATAAAAGCTCGACCAACGTGCTGCGAGGTTATGTGACAAGATAAGCTTTATGCAAATTTCAGTTAACACAGTTACAGATTTCCACATGGCCAAAATAGATTAATAAATTTATAGTGAGTTTTACATGCATCATGGAAACTAAATATTTATGCTGCTTATTATATGAAACCTTAGCTATTATTTTGTATTTATACACTGAACGTAGGTGTCTGTAAAGTGGCGTGTAAGTTATAAGGAAAATATTCTGATAACTCGTGGTTATTTGATATAACCACATCAGATTATTCATTCGAATATTTAACCTATACATAAGTTCAAGAATAAGCCAAACGCTTTTCTACGAAAGATGGCCTCGCGTCGGTCCCATCTACGACTTACAATGCCAGTAACACGTAACTATCGAAGTTTTGGCGTGTTAATTATCGTCATTAAAATACACAAATACACATTTTAATTTTCGATCAAAGCAGTGTATGGCAAAATTAAACTCCACGGTAGTATTAGGATTAGACAGGAGAAGATATATAATTTACTGGTACGGTACGACAGCACGGACGACGACGCATCATGACTCATCTGTGTTCGTTTTATTGGACGACGTATATAAATAATAGTTTTTATTTATCTAACTTTAAAGTAATTTTACTCCATAAGACTTTTCAAAGCCGTGTTTTATACGGATAACTCACAGTAACATTTTATTATTCATACCGTCAAATAGCCCATTACAAAACGGGTGTGTGATCACTTTAGACAATTGAATAATCGCCGATCAGCCACCTCAAATGGTTTATAAGGTACTTAAAAGATATCACTTTGAAGCTGATTTTTATTAAATTTTGTAACTTTTTATACTTATATGTATTTGCGTGAAAAAAAAAAGTTTATTTTGGAACATAAGATCATCATGGTATCACTTATTAGAAGTAGCCTGCCAAGCCCATTTATCAACTAGATAATCACTAACTTTATAGTAAGCCTTTTTACACAGCTTTTCTTTAATACATTTCTTAAATTTAATAAAAGGTAGAGATAAAAGAGCCTCTGGGATTTTATTAAAAAGTATCTCCCTTTTCCCAAAAAAGAGTTACTAACTTTAGACAGTCTATTACGGGTTATGTTCTATTCTAGTATACTTATCACTATTTTTGTATACTTACATAATATTTTCATAAATATATTGCATAATATATTTTAAATTATAGATTGCACGAATAGCTCTCTTCTGCAGAATGAAAATAGATTCGACATCAGCAGAATGCCCCCATAATAATAAGCCATACGTCATTAAGCTGTGAATATTGGATCTGTACATAACATATTTATTTGCATCACATACTAATAAGTATTATAATAAATTCGTTATATATAATAGAATGAATTAAACGCTTAAAGCGATTTCTGCAAATGAAATTCCCAGTGTTAGTGTTACAATCATTAATTACGATTTCTCTTAGCTGTGTATCAATTCAGTTAACGGATCGCTTTGCATTTTCAAATTGCGCACTATGTATTTACTAATACATACTCGGTCGGCTTCCAAACATGCCTGCATTGCATTATATACAATATAAGATTATGTTATATGTTATTTATTTTATATATATGTTATATATTTTTAAAAGGCATTCAACAACAATTTGTTGGTAAGTAAAGGCATTTGTCATAAAAATTGTATATAAAAATCCCGTTTCTCTGGTTGTCACAATTTCTACATGAAAGTTAGTCGAATAACAACAATACAAAAATCACACCATGAAGGTTGCATGTCAATAAAAGTATCTACCCTAAAGAAAATACCTATATTAGGTAAGCTTATTTCATTTAAATTTTTTCTAATCAATTATTTCTTAATTAAAAACCCGATGGGACTGGACACATTGATTAAATTTATTCAGGCAAGAACACGTATGTATACCTTTAGTATTCACCTGTATTTTTAAACTATAACTAACTACAATAAAGATACAAAAGAAATATTTTTACTAAAACAAAATAGTATATAAAACTCCACGTGTTCGTCCATCCCCTGCCACTGAAAACAAAGCGCGATCGATACCTTAAAATCGTAGTAGGCCTAATTCTATGTAAGTATAGTAATACCTAAATAGGTAGGAATATCGCTTCATTGATGTTGGGTATTCCATTATAATTTTCGAGATGCCAATTGAACTACAGATTATGTGAACAAATCTACACACAAACTACAGGAGGGTTGAATTATAATTCGAAGTAAATATACATATTAAAAATCAAATAAATAAAAAACTAGATCACTTGATTACTAAGTCCATAGTTATTATAAGTCCTAAAAGAATATACAGCAATATGGGAAAAAATGTGTAGTAGAAAACACATATTGCAGTGTACTGTATTTGGACCATTGTTCGTTAAGTTCTGGTTAATTAAGCCAGCCTAGTAGCAGAGAAGTGTCCGAGGCACTTTTCATTTCTCTTCTATGGGAAGCCTCAGCCACGCATTCCAAGACTAAGTGCGTGATTCCTCTTCGCTTAAATAGCCTCTGCGCCAAGGAAAGTTATTAACTGTTAACAGTATACTAACTACTCGAAACTCGTTAAAAAGGTAACTGTATGTTATTCTTAGCACGATGACGTATTTTAAAGCAGGTCTGCGCCCGGGATTTGATCCTGAACCCTCGCGATCTGCGATGAAAGTAAGTAAAATATAACATTTATCAAAGTCATTAATTAAACGTCGGTGTCATTATCTATAGAGTATCCCTATATTTCGTGGAGAATGAAACTTCGTCATCCTGTGTAATTGTAATGTTACGCTAACAGTATATGCTCAATATTAGTTACGGTTTAATCAAATTAATAATAACTATTCTGTATCACTGTATACGAGATTGTTTGAGTTGTGTTCGGGTGGTTGAACAGAGAATTTTAAAGCAAACTCTGTTGCTCAAAAGTCTAGAAAAGTGCTTTAAATACTATGGCTGGGCGTAGGCGGCTTTATCACATTACATCATCTGCTGACTCTGCAAAAGCAAATCTATTTCAAGAATTGGCTCATTACTATTGTAGTAAGTACTTGATTGAGCAAGCAAAATACACATTATAACAAATTCTGAGCGAGGCTAGTCCAATTTGCTTTACTCTTACAATAGGCGTTAATAGAGATGCTTTATGATTACGAATCAATCAATGTAATCTTATTGACTTAGTAACAAAGTTCTTTTATTAATTACTTATTACAAAGGTTAGACTTAGTGCTTATCGAATATGATCTTGTTAAAAATGATTGATTAGGGGCCGTTCAAGTGTTACGTAACAACTAAAGGCGGGGCGGGGAGGGGTTGTGGGCAATCATTTTCTTAAATGGTGATTACGTACACAGTAATTATTTCCTTTTTCATAATATATAACATTTTACCCACACTTTTCTATGCTTAAAAACGAATTATTTTTTGAGAGCTTCGATTACTTTTGCTGACAAGAGGAGGGGGGAGGGAGGAATTAATTGCAGTAACTGCTTACATAACACCTGAATAGCCTCTTACCAAAAAAAATATATGAGATGTTCCTCCTGCCTACCTGAGCTTTCCATTTGTTATTGCTTCCTTCATCCATTTCTCGCTAGAAACCTTTACGATGTCGATTACCTATCGCTTGTTGGTCTCCCCACGTTTCTTTTCCTGGTGGGCCCCTCCAGCGGGTGGTTGAACATAAATAATTGTCATTACTCGGGCCACCAAGTGAATAAACGAAGTTTCATTGCCACATACATAATAATATATATAACTACGTTTATAATAAATAAAACTGTAATATTACCGTAATAGATATTTAGATTGTATACAGCTTAGTCACCGTCAGTCAACAAAGGTTCTTATATCATAAATATTTTATAACAAATAGGTATATTGTAAATAGAAAATTATATTTGATATATTCTATAAATATGGAATTAACTGTAACGTATGAGTGTATTTTGTTGAATCCACAGATTGTCAGATACCGCAAAATGTGTTTTACATTTATTATAATTCATTCTAAATTAAGATCTTAATTTCTAGAATTTTGGAGAAAAATACCTTTTATATAGTCTCGTATAATGACTTCAAATTAAAAAAATTTCAAAGTATTTATATTTTACGGACAATATTTAATATAATGGTTTATATCATTGTAATAAACCTTTATGACTATTTCATAAAAACTACAGATTTCTTGATTTTCGCCACAGCATAATGGAATAGGACAACAGAATACTTTCGGTTAAACGGAAGTAATATTTTGAGTAGACTTTTAACCTAAAAAAAACAACATATAAAATTTCGCGCTAAATAGCCGTATGCTTGTCAGTACCGTCCTGACAAACATTATCACAAATGTATTAGTTTATATGTAAAGTTAAAGAGGAAAGAAACCATTTTAATGTTTATTAATGCTCATTTAAATATGTAACTAGCTAATTAAAGTAATTTAGAATAAGCTTTGATCACAATTAAACTAGGAACAAGGAAAATTCCGTTATTGCGTCGCAGGTTAAAAGGTTGGTTATTTAAAAATCGAACGACCTAAATGTGGCCGTCTTACTGCGGAACACAAAAAGTGAATAAATAGCTTCAACATTATATGCGCCCCGCAAACTGTTCGCTGCCTCTTCCTAAGCGATTTTTCATGAGCTATACCGCGTTAATGTGTACAAACGCGCTTGGCTTCGACGGCATACTTTACTCTTTTACAGGAAATAAATTATGCTCAGGGATCCTGGGAGGAAAAGACGCGTTGTAAAGAATTTCGCCACAGATAAGTTAATATTCACATTAAGTTCATCCTCGAGTCGGCAAATGTGATTAATTTTAGATCTCGCCGGTGTTTTTGGAAGTAAATAGGATTATTCTAGTATCTATATTATATTAGTGTTAATGATTTCAGATGTTATACAACATCTGTGATCATTAACACTACAACTACAACATGTGGTTCCAGGCGTATTTTTACGCAGGTTAATAGTTAATTCTAACTGAAATAACTTATATATCGGGGTTTTGTTGTCATTATTATTTATTGTAACTTTTACATATCTAGATGTTTTCTCATTGCGTACTTTGTTATTAGAATAAAACATGATTCATATATGGTATGACTTATATTAAAACGAGATAACGAGTCTCAATAACGTAGCAATATAAAGCAAAAACCAATTAATTAGCAAATTCTAAACACACAACGGTTACTCCATATACTAAGGTAAACAAGTGGTGACCACAACTCGCAAGACCAGTTTAAGTCAGTTACATTGCATACGTGATTCAACTCGGACATACGTTACGTTAATAAAATGAGATCCATTACGATATTGTTTATTGTACTCGTATCATGCATTTCTGCAAGTTACTGTAAGGACCTTATAGTGGGAACCAGCTTCAACGCAAGACTTCTTTGGCAAGAGAAGGCTGAATACAATTCCATTCCTCTCAAAAAGAGGGTCAAGGAGGTGTTCTTCTCGGATCCAGGACAACAGATTATTAAGGTTATTTTTTAAATAAATAAATATGATGTCACGATTCGCTTGTTTCCTAATATTTTACCGCGGCGTACGATTCGTTGTTAAGCAAAATTTGTTTAGTTAACCACATGCGTGGGCGCAGTATTACGACTTAACAGTTTAAAAGTAATAATTATTGGTTAATTAGACGATGAATGTAACGTTTTATACGTGCATATACACAGAATCAAGGAAATATTATTTTCTTCGAACTACATTAAAATTTAATAAAATGTTTCTATCTCTCACATACCTATCGGAAGTTAAAATTCCTTATATGGCCGTTTCACATTCATTTCATTACTTGCAATATATCACACTATATAAAACACTCTTTGTCTATTAAACAGTGAAAAGACGTTCTTAATTTGAATTTTACCCATTGTCATATCTATAGCGTGAAAACATATTTAAAATTTAAGTTTATTAATATTTCGTCTTCAGTTTTCGATACAAACTCTGCTGACCATAATTAAAATTATCAAGCTCTTGATGATCAACTCGATTACTCAATTTAAAGTTAATTTAATTATAAATCAAACCTCTTGGTTAGGTTCCATAATATTGGGGTAATTTGATTGAAAGAAGGTCCTCACTTTGTTTAGCAATCAAGGCCAAATATTACGATAGCTGTCTGTATAACCTCGGACTTCTTTTAAATGAATTATAACTAAAGTCGATAAAAATAAAGTAAGATATATGGAAGGTTATCATTGTGTGCTTCTTAGATATTTGCTATCGTTATTTTCAAAATAGTTATAATGATTTGATTGTGTAAAAATTTTAATAAAGTTAGATGCAAATTTTATGACGTTCAAACTTTCCACACATACTTCTTTAAAATGTATACTTCATACAATTTATTCGTTAAAATTAACTTTGATTCATATACAAATATCAGTTGACAATATCTATATATTCTACTTATTCTTGATTGATTTAGTGCTTGTTTGCTTTAGTGTGTAAGTAAATCACCGTTTTATCACAAACTACTATATTATTATTTAGAAATTTAGATGCAATATTAAATTATATATTATGTTAAAAAACAAAATTTTAACGTCACACAAAATACAGTTTTACAATAAAATGCCAGTTTAACGATTCAATATTCTGTTATCGTAATCATCGTAAGGATGTAATCAAAGAGCTATAGAGTGGGGAATGATTTGTGATATGAGAAAGTTAACGAAATATAATTCATAATAATATAGTAGTAATTTGATTCGTACTCCCTTACCATAAGGTTTATTTTTGAATACGGCACCCACCGAAATAATAATATTCCTTGGAGTTAATAACTCTTTTTAAAAATAGACAATCTTTTGGTCATTTTAAGCAAATTTTATTCCTTAAATAACATTAATTAACCCTTAATAAATTTACCATAAGCCTAAAATAATAACGACTCATGGCCTTTATCATTCATTGATTTACATGATATGACTTCCCCTTAATTCTGATACTAAATGTACGCCATGTTTGTATCCAGAACCATTTGACTGTACACAGGATTTAGCAAATATTATAATATGAGTGGGCATAAGTAATGTACAGCAACATTTTATTGTAATAATTAAAGTAATATGTAATTTTCAAATTGTTGTGTGTTTCTCAAATATCGACGGCCACAACATCACGAATAATTATGTTAGTGGATTTATATGCTTTGAACGTGTCAGTGCACGAACATCAAATTCAGTAAATCGTCGACAAACGGAAGTCATTATCCGGAGTCTCGACTTTGGATCTTAGCCTTAGACTGTATAATATGACCTCTCATCTCTCATCTACTTGCCTGTAAACAATTAAAACATATAGAATAACTTAATGTCCCCTTCAAGGGCTTAATTTGGTTATACTTACTCCTAACAAAGGCTCAAGTGATACAATTGTTGTAAATGAAATGTAGCGTGGGTGAAACAGTTAAGATTGACCTTCAACAGCATTTAAATGTGGGACACGTAATCTCTGTTTAGTTACATGACGTAATCTAGGGATTACTCATTTAACATACCTATCCATCTATACTCCCAACATAGGGTCCTAACTATACTTTACGTGATAGTAATAAGATAAATAAAACAAAAATCAGTGGCGCTACAACCTCTTGGCAAGGTCTTGGCCTCAGATTTCTGAATCTGTTTCATGATCATTTTTAAATCTAAAAGGCAAGTAGGTGATCAGCCTCCAGTGCCTGACACACGCCGTCGACTTTTTGGGTCTAAGACTTGTCGGTTTCCTCACGATGTTTTCCTTCACCGTTCGAGCAAATGTTAAATGCGCACATAGAAAGAAACTCCATTGGTGCACAGCCGGGAATCGAACCTACGACCTCAGGTATGAGAGTGGCACGCTAAAGCCACTAGGCCAACACTGCTAAAATTAGATAAATAATGGTTACCAAAGCATTTTTTATGAATCTTAATTGAAATAAATCGTTACCAAAAGAGGAATAAATTAAATAACTAGCAAAGGATTTACTAATAATAACATAGCTTCTTTTTTTTTTAGCGATGTTAAAAAGACCGAGAATAATTCACACTTTATTTACAATTTAGTAAAAATGTGACAAATACTAGAAGTTTTAACTTAATACACACGTTCATTTTAAATTAAATATTGGTTTCAGGGCATCATAGCACGGGATTTGGATCACACCGACGCCAGTGCGACGGTCACTGCGGGCGGAGTGGGACTCTCGTACGCCAACATAAGATTGAAGAGTGAACGAGGCTCGGGTCTAAATTATCAAATTGAAATTTACGTCTAAGCTTCTACTTATACAAATTGTCTTCAAATTAAGATCATAAAACCAAAGTTATAGACATAGACATGAATTTGGAATACAATTGAGATTGACGCTTTGCAGACTTTTTATTTTATAGACTTTCGCCCCCATAATTATTCATCCCCCTTATTTTAATGTGGTTACGATTATTGGAGATTACGGAGATTATAACATACTCTGACATTCAAAAGTTGAAGTATCATTTCACTGTTATAAAATGAAATAATGCAATCATATGGTGAGGCACTTTAGTATGACTACAAATTTTAATATATATTGTACCTAATTCTAGAAATATTGAGTTTAAAGATTATAAGAAACACCAAGAAACATTGTTAACTGTGAGATCAGCATTGTTGGGCCAGCTGCAATAATAGACGCTGTGATATTTTAAGTTTTCAGAACAAAACATAAAATGTCAAAAGCAACAATAGACTGATGCAACTTGAAAGTTACATACAAATAGCGTTTATTATGTAGTATAGAAACTAATTAAAATAAATAACATGCCGATGGAGTTACAACCATCTCAACAATCCGTTGGTGCCGGGTTTCGAACTAACGACATCAGGGATGACATTCGTACGACTGTTGAAAGCAAAAGGACAGTTCTTTGAAATGTAGGTCTGTTTAACTTCACAAAGCAAAACATGTTTGTAAAGAGGAATTAATTACAATTAAATATATTTTTTTTGTAAAAAAAAATATAATATCTTACTTTTAAAACTATCAATTGACATGTCATGTCTGAACAATAACGGGCAATGTCTTGTTATCTTTTTCTTAATCGACAAGTAGACTTCCGACTCGAAATAATTACGGATTTGCCGGAATAAAACGGGAAATCGGGTTTCAAGCTGTCAAATTAACACTGTCCAGCGTAAGCTAAAGTGAGACAAATTTAATTTGCCTCTTTCTAACACACAAAACTCTTACATTTTTATTTAAGTTGGAATCTTTTATTTCTAAAAGATTGATTCCAATTTTAACGTTAAGATCAAACAAGTTTCTCACAAAAAGTACGCACATACGAGAAAACATAAGCTTAAAGTTTATTTTGAACCCTTTTTTTTCAATTGATGTTAATCCTAATCACAACAAGTATAATAATAATATAATAGACAAATTATATGATTGACTCCGCACTTCTCAAACAGTTGTAGCATACACAAATTCCACCATTTGCGGTATATTCATAATGCAAACAATACTGGGAAATTCCCTCAGACTATTAGCATTACAAAGTGAACACCTAGGCTGAATCCAACGATCAAGTTTACCTTGCACTAGTAAATGTTTCTACAAACAAGTGCTAACCTCAATAAAGCTATTTATTTCAGTAACATAAAATGTACTATTGTCCATTTGAAGTCAGTTACAAAATTAATGTTTTTTATTCGTTCATTCCCCAATTGTGGTTTCTTAATGCATATCTAAAGAACAGTACAGATTAGCATCAACCTTGTGTTTACAAGCAGAAAGGTATTTCCAAAAGAATACCACTTTGGGGCATTCATGGAAGGTGTTCCATATGCTTAAAGTTGTCAGTCTGTTGTCAGTCACAAGATACTCACAAGCTTCCCGGCGTTGTGTGCTAAAGGCTTGTGATTTAGGCAGAAAATGCGGTAGTTAAATTTCAAGGTTTATAAATATCCTTTATACCAACTAACGGACACACAAAGGAAACTTGGATAAATATCGATCAAGGAATCTTTTATACGTTGGTGATCAGATTTTTCTATATGACACAAGCCGATTTATGGATTTCAGATATCAGGGTTGTCTGACGTTGCTTTGCATTAGCATTCCCACGCTGCAGTAAATAGTCATGGCTCAAATAACCGAATGAAAGATTAGAATTGAGATTCGTTCGCCTTTATTATAAAAACATAATCTAAGTAATATAATTATACAACTGTCAACGTGGAACTTTGTTGTTATCGTTAAAAAATAAGGAGAAATTTTAATAATGTTCAATGGCACCCTCAATTTAAATGCAAATCTACACCCACAAAACGACCTCGTCATGTATAAAACTTGGCTTGAAAGACAATTACGAGGACCCAACTTCCTGTTAGGGACAACAGGAAAATGTGTGAATAATGACAATGACAAGTTCAGCCTGATTCGAATAGATTGTATATGTACTTGTAACGATAGATTTAGCAGTATATGCGTAAATTTAATAGAATTAACAAAAGCGGATAAATGTTACGATTTTTGTACTACGATTATTGGGAGAATTCATAATGGGTGGCCTTGAAGCTATTTATGTCACTTTCGATAAATCAGAATTAAGTGATCTTAATTAACAGAAGTTAAAGTTGTGTTTACAAAGAAGCTGTTGTTCATAATAAATACAATTTTGATTGTTTTGTGTTGTGTTTTGATTTTATTGTTATTCTTACCCTAAGAATGTCTACCCATGTTATCATTAATAAACTTGAAGCAAACAAACCCACCTACTACAATAATTATAATTGTAATACCAAATTGAATTAGTGTAATAACATAATATCATGCATTATATTTTAGCATTTAAGATATGGCTATACAGTTTGAGCATATTACTAAATGGAAACACTAGAAAGTCAAACATGTGAAGTCTTTGATACGCACGTAATATGTTGATAGGTAATTATATGGCTTAGGTTGAACGCTAAGCAATTTTTATTACTCTGAGAATCGAACCCAGAACCATATATTAGAGGAACGTTACGGATGAAATAAAATATTTGGTATTATTTAACAAACTACAGGAAGGGAAAGAAGAAAGAAAAAAAATCACTACATGATGAATGTTCGAAACTGCAGTTCTATTAAGGCGAATCACTTTAATTTGTTATGTTCCTAGGTTTATGCATCCTAGGTACTTGTAAAGTCCTATGTATGTATTGAAGTGACTGTTTGTGAGTTTCTTATTCAAATGTATGTAGAGCACCTGCGTACTAAGAAAACTATTACGCTCTAGAAAGCTTAGCTTGCTAGTTAGAGTTACACAAAAATGGTTATTTATTCTATTGCAAATACAATACATATATACAATTTTTATAACATATTAATAATAATATTATGACATGATATGTACATATACTATATATATATATATCACACGTATAAAACTTGACAAATATAAAATATCTATATAATACATTATAGTCAGGACAGCAATCGCTATTGAAAGTTATATAGTAGAATGTCGTAGATGGTTGAAATCTTAATTACTAATATTTTGTTACTATTTATTTTGTATATATCAAGTGCTAAAGAGTGTCTGCAAAATAGAACACAAGAACAGAGTGTCTTCTTCCCTTTAATAGAGACTGTAAGTAGTGTTATTGGACACTCACTTATATAATAATCCTTTTTAGTAAATTAGGTTAGACTTAAATTACTTATTAGTCTTAAGTTAGGCTAGATCGTAATGTTCCATGATGTCTTAGTGAAGACACATGTATATAGAAAAAAAAAAAAAAAATATTTTGTAGTGAAGAAATTATATATTTGTATAAAGTTTTATCTATAAAATAAAATCTATATTAAATCCCAAAAACAATACAACAATAAATTACGTAACATTTAATAGAAATGAACTAGCAAAATTTTTTTATATTTCAATTATGTAGCGTTCGAAGGGTGAAAGATGTGCCGAATATATATATGTAAATACATGATACAATAAAGTAATTGTATGGTTTCATCTAACAATAGCATAAGCAATAACTCTTCTTCATATATTAAACTATGTCTTTCTTTGTCCCTCGTCTGTAACGGAAAGCCTCTTCGATTGATGACTACTATTTGCACGGATCTTGAACTCTTCGAATGACTTTCAAGTTTACCCTTAGTGACAGTGATTTGGATGTAATTTAGAAGTTTTATCTGGTGCTTTATTATTGAAAATGTTTCTCTTTAACAAACGCGATTTTCGTATTCCCCGTGGGATAGAATCGTGCTCATATTGAAGGAAATATTTACGAAAATTCTAGCTTGAATAGCATATCATTTAATACTTAAAACTTTAAATTTATTTAAACAAATTTGTATATTTGGGGAAAGTTAAAAGTGTTTTTACTGAAAACAATTAAAACTTTTTGTTTTTAATATCATAATTTTTTTCCTCATGCTTACATGATCAATAAGTTATTACTTCTTCATTAAACCTAAGTAATTGTAATTAATGGAGTTAACCTATACTGTACATAACAATTAAAAGCAATAAATCCTTCGCTGAATTGTCGATTTCCATTCTTATTTTTTCGTTAGGGTAACAGCTGGGTAAAGTATAAACTGCAAAAACGAACGTCATATTTACATATTATTACATTTTAGAAAACATCATCATGTAAGTATTTTAAATATAACATATTTCTATTTTTTTTATGTTACAGGAGCCAGACGGGCAGGAGGCTCATCTGATGTTAAGTGACACCGCCGCCCATGGACGCTCGCCCTGCCAGACTCTCTTTTTTTGAAGGACCCTAAGTCAAATTGGTTCGGAAATACTTGAGTGGGCAGCTAGTTTCACATTGTGGTGGTGCGCGGTAGAAATTTCCTTAAGAATCGCTTAGTTGTGGAACGACGGACGTCAAGGTGATACGGATGGTATTTTTTATTCTGCCTTGACATCTGATGATGAAACAACTGCAGGTATTAGTCAAAATAATTAATTGCATAGTACTGATAATATTAACATTAAATTCCACGGATGCAATATGCAGTCACTCTTTCTTTAATTACATTAAATCTAATTATGGTAAGGATGTATAGATAAACCAAGAACTGAAATGGATTACTCTTTAATGGGTGAGTAATATATTGTGTATTGCGTTTTCAATGCAACCACATCAAAGAGGCCCAAAGACCTCAAACAACGGTTTCGCTGTTATTCATTTTAGTGCGTACTAATAAGTTTACAAACGCGGCATAATTACTATTTGCGGTTTACGATCGAAATTTATATTGAAATACAATAGAAGCATGTGATAGATTTTGCTCGAACATACAAATTCCATACGCGTCAATTCATTTATTAAAAATTCAGGTAGGGTTTTCATGCGATTGTCACAGATTTATGCATCTCTTTCAATAATAAGGTAAGTACTTCTAGGCCCGTCGATTATAAGACACCGCGCGAGTTTCCCCAGATTTAAGAATCGCTTGAAAAACCAGTACCTATCACTGCTTTGTAGAAGACGTCCGTGATTTACAACGTTCGAACCCAGAATGTTTGTATTAACTGCAATTATGTACTGAAATTTATTTACGGATATGTTCTAGAAAATATTTCTATGTAGTATCTTAATTAATAACATAGTATTGTAACAAAAACAGTTAAGTATGAGCTTGGTGGAATTATAAAGTAATCAATATTTCATTAAAATCAACTCGAAGGGAAACTGTAAAATAGCATTTGAATTTAAGTCGCATTAAAAGTTTGTGTGGGCAGAGTTCGTAGCACAATGGGGTGCTGGAAAAATTCTAATTACTTTAGCGAGTTGGGCTGGAATTTCAAAAAGTTTCATTCGTTTGGCGACTCAGCCGGTCTTAACTCCAATAATAAATTTTGCATCAAGCTGATATCAGTAACAGCGTTCAAACCCTTCTTCAATACATTTGATTAATTTGCAAAGTTTCATTTTTTTCTTTTAATCCTTAAAACTTTACGGAACAAAAAGATTAAGTATATCTTTCATTCATGATTCAGTTTCTTTTTTGTTTTCAATTTTTAATGGATTTTTTGAGCCTCTTAGAATCGTACATTACTGTCTGTAGAAATTTAAATAAATGAACATGTCAAACAGATTATACTTAAATTAATTGCACATTATAATAATTATTACTATTTTGCAAGTTGTAATAGTAGTTGCAGTTGTACAGTTTCTATAAAGAAAGCAATAACTTAAAGTATTAAAACTGCACGTTTAACGTATCCAATTACTCTGGTGTCATCAAAAAAAAAACGTTTATTGTATTTTTGCTTGTCAGTAATGCAGATGGTCAATATCATATAGCTATTAAAATACAGATGTATTGCTACAAATAATGAAGTAGAAGTTGAGCAAGTGCCCCGGGCAGCCGTGAAGTGTTGGCAATTTGATACAGCCGGCACCTCTTGTTGCCGTCGTTTTTCTCAACGCTTTGTTCGAAAAATGTACGCCTCGAGTGCCTTTCATAGTGTTATTATATTTCGTCAATTTTCTCTGTATTATCGCCTTACAAACGATATTATGAAATTGGCCTTGTTAGGTTTCTATTAAATTAGGCGATTAGCTTACGAAGGAAAATGACGTGATAAATAAAGTTGTTGAGAAGTTATTAAAATTAAATTTTCCATTCCAAGTCGTTAACAAAATGAAAGAATAAATTAAAAGGTAAATAAAAAATTGTTTCTATATTTACATTGATAAGGAAAATATTATGTTACTTCCCCGGGCGATATCATTAAATTACTTCTGAGAAGGAAATCTTAGAGCATTTTAAAAATGTAAGATGTTATTAGCGTATTTGATTAGATTTTTCATACGCTATATTTAAAAGTACGGCTTGCGATACTGATATCAGCTTATTAAATAAAACGAACGGAAACATAACTGAAATACTTGATGTTCTTATACAAATGGCATTCTAGGCTGAAATCAACACATTTGCAACTCTATTCTTGTTTGTCTGAATACAAGAGACTAAAGTACTGAACAAAGCACCAAATAGCTTGTTTTAGAGGTGAATTGATGCTCTGTGAAGTGTTAGGGTAAAGTCCCAGCAGGCTAGAAAAACAGCGTACGTGATGAATGCGGACGTGTGGTGTACGTGAATTAAAATCTCGACAATACGTGAGGGGAGAAGCAGGTGGACTATATTTATAACCATAACACGAGTACATCGTACTTTTAAACCGTTTTCATCTTGCTCACGCGGGTCGGCGTAATTTATTACCTATTGTGCGAATATTTCATTTATCACGGTGAATTCAATTTACAAGACAATTAATCATTCCTCAGTACCCACTGGTCAACGGTATTGGACATGCTTATTACAAACAAGTATATATTAGAGGCGTACACTAAGCTGCTAATTTAGTAATCAGTTATATTCATAGAGTTATACACAAATAAATTTTCCGAAATCAATAATAGACAAGGAGAAAAACTAACGATTTATTCCTTTATCGTTTATAGTAACTTATTGAATTTGAACAAAATGTGGTAATCGTGTAGATAATAACATATCATTATAAATAATTTTAAAATGTTTGTGGTTAATAATACCACACGTAAATCTCGCTTCTGTTAAAAGGGATATAAATATACAGTAAATTTTATAAATTTAAATTCATTCATTATAAGTATTACAATATGTCAGATTTGGGAACCCTTCTAACTAAAAAATACCAGTGTCAAGGATCCCAGTTCTTCTATAACAAACTTTTGTTTTTTTTAATAGAACAGGGGGCAAACGGACAGGAGGCTCACCTAATGTTAAGTGATACCGCCGCTAATGGAAAAATATCCTTAAAATATATTTATATATAATCTTATCTTATATCTTTAAACGAGCAATTCTTGTTCAATTCTTGCAATATAATTGGAATCTCGGAATCGGCTCCAACGATTTTCATGAAATTTAGTATTAGTTTTCGGGGTATTTTAGGTTTCGGGGGCCATAAATCGATCTAGCTAGCTATCATTTCTAGAAAATATAATTTTATTCTTGTTTTATTAACTTAGACTTAGAATTGCTCGTTTTAAGATGTCAGTAAAATAAAAACTTAAATATGAATATAATTATCTTTATTCGATAATTATATTCAGACTTCATCATTTTATTACTATGTAATTCGTACTGAAATATAATTTCCAAAAAACACAATTTATAAAAATAAATAAATACCGAGCAAAGCTCGGGCATCCAGCTACTATATAATTATATTGCGTGTAAAAATTGTTTAATATGTAACGTACAAGTCTACAAATTGACGTAAAAACAATCTAATGACAAACACTTATGATTTATGATGTATTTCTCATCGGACGGATTAAAGGATATTCAATGCAATAATGTTTAATTAGGGTACATTTGCACTCGTTACTTATTTATTATGCGAAAGCTGTTATAATTTACAATTAAATTACATGATTTACACTCCAATTGTAATATGCACGAAATAATTACCGTAACTAACGGTAAATATGTTAGGGAATAAAACTGTATTGACCTATTTTATAACCACATTGAAACTAAACAAACGAGTGGCGAGTTATGTAACCTAACATTAGTCATATGACATATATATAAATATGCATATTATATAGTTACATATATATACATACTAGCACACTCGGCCAAGCGTTGCTGTGGCTAAGGTTTTTGTTATATTACATTAGTAGTAGTAAACTATTCAAGGGAAACGGAAGAAGAACTTATGTAAGAGGTAGATAGCTTATGTGAAACGTTAGTACTTTTAACACAACGCCATATGTTAGAATTAATTATTTATTAATAATAAAAAATATTTCCAATAAAATAATATTGCGGGTATAAATTGAGATGTAAGCTATACTATCATTTAAGTAAGATCAAACAACACACGGTGTGTAAATTAGATTTATATAGCTTCGGTAGTTTTTGAGTCCATCGCGGACAAACAACGTGACACGTGATTTATATATATATACAACATACTAATGACTACTGTAACATGACTAATGTAAGCTTTATACATAAATACCCTTAAATAAGCAAAAATAAAAAATAAATAGTATTTGTTAGCGTCGCAACCCCTGTACCTTTAATTTAATGTTAGTTATTAATTATAAGCTCCTATTTTAAATATATAAAGACAGTTGACACCCAGCAACAACAGCCAACTCCTCACGATGTGTTCCTTGACAATTGTAAATGAGCAAACAGAGAGAATGTCCATTGACGCACAGCAGGGGATCAAACATACGACCTCAACGATGAGAGTTGCACGCTGAAGCCACTAGTTCAACACAAGTTTATTTGACACTATTTTAGAACTTTAAACACAATAACATATCAACTCATATTTTCAGTGTTAAAAGTCATAACACTTCATTAAACTTATATTTAATTAAATATTAAAATAGATGAACAAATTTTTAAGCATTTCTAATAGCCAACGATTACTCTTTTCCATATTAATTGAACCTCTTTCTAAAAGTAGTCTCTTACTAAGTACAGGCCAAGTGACAAATTTGCATTTTTTTTTGACTGATAAGGGTCAAGTATAGGAGTTTATAAATATCAATTTTTGTGTTGCCATACTTCAGTATTCAGCCGAAACACTTTTCATTTTTACATAATATGCCTTGTGAAATATAAAACAGGAACAATCTCGATTATTTCGCTTTTTCGTAAATCGTAATTACGAAAAAGCGAAATAATCGAGATCGAATCGTTGGTTATTTTTTTCGAATCGACTTGCGACTCCTTTAGCTTATTTTCAATTTTAATTTAAACCTTAACCCATGTTACTTATTTCTATGAGTTTATAGTCTGTTCATAAAAATTTGATTTTAAAAATTACATATTAAACAAAATTACTTGTAATATAAAGTCTACCTAATTGCAATTATTCTAAGAGAAATGTGCTTCATATGAATAATAAAATTGTTGTGAGGTATCTAAAATCACATGGGATTTGCGAAAGCGGTCCTTTAGTAGTTAATAAACCAACAATTTGTCTTCACGTTGGATACTCTCCAACAAGATATTTTCAACTTGTTTTCGTCATCTATTATTTTTGGTTTACTCCTTATTGTGAGTATATCAAATTCCAATTTTATATAAATATGGATTTCTTGAAGCCTATTCAAAATATGATGCGACAATGGTGCCATATAATTTATCAAGTTATTGTTTGATCATGTTCAATTATTAAAAATAATTTAAGCGAGTATATTTGAAACGTGTTGAAGTGAATAATGATGTAGACGTAATTTGTTTCCTGTAAGTAATATCTATTAATTAGCCTTGACTCATTTTGTAATGAATATATCATAATATAAACGGTACATTACGAAAATTAATAACAAATGCAAAATCAAAATTGCTTAAATCATATCAATGAGTGAAAAGATTTTATAATTTTAAGGATTTGTAAATTTTTTTGAAATAGCATCCATAAGTATAAATTATTTATCAAAATTCACTTCATTCATAGTAACAAATATAAATATAAAATAACTTTCGCAATTTCTCATTGCCTAGTTAGATATTTTCTCGTATTCGTAATTATTTCTTATAAATACTTTAAACAAACGATTTTTTAGACATAGAGCACATTGCGAAATTTATAAATATCCTCTCGACCAGTGATTCCTAAAGTGGTCTATATCGACCCCTAGGGGTCTATGACAACCTGCAAGGGGTCTAAAAAAATTTGGGGGTCCATGAAATGAAAATGGGGGTCCACGATAGTGGATCTCAACACATACTCTGATAGTACCTATTTACTTACATTATACTATCTTATAATATCAAAACATATACATTATTTATAAAAGTTGCTATGAAGTAAAAAAAATATTTTTTGTAGTTTTAATTCAATTAATAAATGTATAACTAAACAAGCGTTTTTACTTTAAGTTTTTAACACTAAACTTCATTACAGTTAGAAATTTACAGGAAATCAATATCAGGTAAGTACCCCCTGGTAAAACGGAAAAACATGGCAAGGGGTCTACGACACAAAAAAGTTTTGGGGAACTCTGCTCTAGACTACTATTCCAAGAACAAAATTCATTAATAGAATATATTTGGAATACATATTTCGATTGTTTATAACTGATATATTTATTCTGGTAAAAACGTGTAACCGACATCAAAATTTAATAAACAGTGTATAGGTACAAGTAACAATTTCGAGACCTTAAACCGTAAGAGATATTTCAGTTAATATTGTGAAAACTATCTACCGGATTATAAAACCCTTGGTGCGTCTATATGGCAGCTTAACTTAATCATTTGACACCACAATCATTTAGAAGTTCTAGATATTTGAGTTATTACGTGGGTAATACTGAAAATGTTTAGAACTGGCCAGTTAAAAGCATTGCTTTAAACTTTTTTAAATTTCAATTTTAGAACTCTCTGGTAACCTAACGTAGTGTATTGCATAAATTTCTCATTTGTTTTTACTGAATTGACGGTAAATCTAAAACTCTTGTTACACGTGAAAATGAACCTAACGCGAGAAATTTTTCGGTCAATGATATATTATAACATTCGTTGTGGGCTTACACAACAACAAAGCTATGATAGGTTGCGATTAGCATTTCTTAATGAAGCCCCATCTCGTGCAACTATTTCAATGAGTTTAACGAGTTTAAGCGTGGGCGTCCACGCTTAAACTCGTTCTCCCTCGCAATCACAATGATGACCCGCGTGAGGGATGTCCTTTAACATCGACTACTGAAGATAACATCAGTGCTGTGTTACGCATGATAGAAGAACATAAGAGAGTGACCTATCAGCAGATACAAGAAAGCCTAGGCATTGCATGAGTCAAATTTTAAAAACCATTACACGAACATAAGACAGGAAGCTTTGTACCATGGATTCCCCATACTTTAACCAACGGCCTGAAACACCTTCGCATGGACTGGTGTCAAATGTTAGATAAGTTCAACGGCGGCGGTCACAGGTGTTGAAAGAAGGATATAGAGAAACCAAGAGATCACCTCCCCTTTCGAGGATCGGCCAACTAAGGTAAAGATAGAAAGAAGTCAAGGAAAAAAGATGATTGCCTCATTCTTGTGCCAAAAGACGGAAGAATAGTTACTGCAGACTGGTATGTCAATCGGCGTTTGCTTACTGTCATGAAAAAAGGTCGACAGCAGCGTCCTCGAAGCAGGATCCTCCTTCACCACGACAATGCTTCAGCGCGAGATATTGAGTCATCCGCCATACAGTCTTGACCTGACACCCTGCGACTTTCAATTTTATTCCCAAGAACTAAAAAATGCCAATGAGACCCCTGAGGAACCACCCCCCACAGCTTATCTCAGTGGTTCCATCGAATGCGACGATATGTAGAGAGGAACGGAGATTACTTCGAAAAACAATAAAAGTATTGGCAACGAAAAAAATTTCTACATTAAGGCCTTTTTCAGTTTCTAAACATTTTCAGTGTTACCTAGGTATTAAGTGATATACAATACGTACTTGCGGGTTTTTGAACTTGGTTATAAACTTTCTCAGCGATCATGTTCAGCAAGTACACGATTTCGCAATGCAAACAATTGAACGTAAAATATTGTATTTAAAGAAATGACTAATAATTAAAAAAAAAGTATGAATATATATTACATAATCCTTTGAACTACATTGTTGGGGTTTTTATATTGAAAAATAGAACGGTTCCCGAAACCTTTTCCTGGGAACAGCATTAGAAATATAATAGGAGGAGCAAAGGTGCGACAATGTATATATGTAGCTAAACATATAGAGTTGTAATTAGAGAAGTTTGGTGTGTGAGTTTCCAACCTATCAAATAACAAAGTTCTACAATCACCGGTTGGGTACTGATTTTCCTTCATTATCTACGCTCGATTCTCTTCAAACAATTTTTGCCGGAACGTCATTAAAATTACTGAAATAATTTTTCTAAAGTTTTGATTAAAAGGATGGAGATTCAAAAATTCTCTCTTAATAATGAAATAATATTTTGAATTATATATACTAGATATATATATAACCAAGATAAATTTGCAAGACCTGACCTAAATCCTATTAACTCCGATTTACAAGATTCACTTCAGACCATGTACAACGGTTTTTAATTAAATTCGTTCATAATTACGAACATGGGCGGATCGTGAATTCGTGGGGCTCTGGACTGTCTACGAGAAAGCCCCCGAAATGTCCCCGTAATTAACACGCGAAAACATACACCGACCGAAAACAAGCGACGGGGGAATCTCCTGTTCCGTTCGATAGACGCGAATCGCTCATGGGCTGATTGATATCAGGGATTGCCAACCTTATGACTGGGTTTTTTTTTTAATTTCAAAATATCGCCTATACTTTTTTGTTTTCAGTGGGGTCTTTGGGCCCTGTATATCCACGGGGCCCGAAGCCCTTAAGTTTATCCGCCCATGATAACTAAGCGCAATAAGAACTTTAGTACATGTTTTCTCAGTAAAAAGTATGTAGAAATAAAAATACCGACTTCGAAAGTAAAAACAAATTCATGTATACTATAAAAATATTATTTTACCTCAGTATAATATTGGACAGATCCATTTATTACAACTATTAATCACAGGTTAAAGCCGCTGTCATATGTAGAACAAAACGTGTCATAATTAAGGTTCCGTCTAACGTTGACGTTAGTTTAGCGACATATTTGAACTTCATTATAACTTTCAGCGTGATGAGAAAATTATATCGATATTAGTAGGTAATTATATGTTTTACGTGTTACTTTAACATATATTTTCGATAGTTTAAGTAAAATTTAATGCGAAATGATGCGAAATTCATCACAAGATTAAACTAGGTTAAAAAGTCAAGCACAAAAGTGGAAGTAAATATTACATTGGCAGGTTAACATTAACACGGAATAATGATATTTTCTATATATATGTGATACGAGTACAATAACTAATAAGTTAAAGAATAATCTCAACTAAAACTACATAAAAATTATACAAGTACATAAATTAAACACTTATATATGTATTTATAAAGTTTTGTTCCTGTGGCAAAGAAGCTTGAAACTGATAGCATTTCCTCACTGTATGCGATACATACGAAATGTTTAGCGTCAGGAATTATTTTTTTTAGATATTTAGTTGGTTTTTTGTTATTTAATATTACTTATTACTTTTGTATACACGTATCACTACATAGTATAAAACAAAGTCGCTTTCTCTGTCTGTATGCTTGATGCGGCTTTTTTAAATAGATAGAGTGATCAAGAGGAAGGTTTATATGTATAATAACATCCATTAAATAGAGGAAAAGTACTGTTATTTTTGAGGTTTCTAATGTGATGTCGTAAATAATTACATTTTTTCCGCTTACATTGCAAACGCAGGCTGAACCCTACGAGTTTTATCAAAATAATGTACTAAGTATTGTACACATGGAAAAGGTCTACAGAAAAGTCCGTGATGGTATATGTCTATCTCTTATGGAAAACCCACAATAACTTTTTTTTGTCATTTACTTTTTACGAATTTAATAATGGCTAATTTTCGAAGCGATTTTAACCAATACACCATTAATCCTTAACCAATTAAATACCTTGAATACATTGTTCATTTAATATAGATCTATACAGCCCATTGCAGCTTATTTAGCAGCGATCGAACGCGTATATTATCGGAGCCTTCCAGCGACGGAAATAACAATACATAATAAAAACCTGCTTTTCATCGGCATTGCACCCGTGCGAAGCTGGGGCGGGTCACTAGTTATGTATAATTACAAAAATATTACCAGTATTACATACAATTATGTTGTACAAGATAAGTCCTAATTAAACAAAGCCGAGTAAGGATATTTATTTTACATAGCACTTTACAAAAGGTTCTGGCCGAGTTACGCAACACAACCGCGTAAGCTAAAATTATATTTGTCGGTTCCTACACGTACATTTTAATTAAATTTTAATATATACCTTAGTAATAAATCAATTAAAAATAATGTATAGATTATAATAATCATCAAAAAGTATCATACTATCACATGAGTATGACAAATACATCAACTGGGATTGGGTATGTCGTAAATTGCAATTTCTCGAATTTACAACAATTTGTAAAAATTATTACCGTTGCTACATGTCCATGATAAAAAATCAAAATATATATGCGATTAAAACCACGACATTGAATAAAGTGCGTCCGTCCATCGTACGTGAAAAATTTGAATTCGTCCATCAATATTTCATATAAAAGTATTATTACCAACAATTTAAGCATTTTTACACAAAATTGTGTTCCAATATCAAAAGCGTAGAACTGAAGTTGATTTTTCAATTTGTTATTTTGTTCTCTAGATGTAATATATAAATTTGTTTGATGGCCCGCTATTCTCCTTCAAAACAGTGAAATAATACTTGTAATGTTTTGCTACTTTTAAACATTATTCCAAATAAATAATGTGTCTTTTGCTTACACCAAATATCGTGATTATTTAATAAATTATTAAGAGAGATGTTATTATTTTCAATGACAATAAATATTACAAAAATATCTGACTGGTATATTCTGGCATGGTATTTTCTTAAATAACATCACAGAACAAATGATAACGCAAGGATACCGCTTTCTATTAGATAGACATTCACAGTTTCAAGGCCCTAATGTACCAGTAAAAAACGAATCGGTTTACCTAATTAATTTTTCCCGTCGACTAAAATATACTGGAAATTTAGTTCAGTTCGATATGGGAGTGCGGAAAGTGGCCTACTGGCGGGCTCCACCGGACGCCTTGATTATAACATAATTGAGTGCTTCCTCTGATATAAGGAGCCTCCATTAAGGTCGTGCAAGATAATACAAGCTGAAATAGAACCTCACCCTAATAATCCACTGAAATTTATGGCCTTATAAACGTAAAGAGAAATAATTTTCTTTCGATTAAGGAAAAAGTAATCCTTAATTTATTTTAAAGCTTCTAATTTTAAAAATTGATAAACATTTATTCTTGGAACAATATACACATTCTTAAAATAAATATATTTTAAGGGCCTCTATAGAGTATATGCCTCTTTCAATTGGCTGCATTTCTCTCTGTCTTGAGCGTTCTTCTCCCAATCTTCTGTTCCAACCTCCTTTAGCTCGTCAGCCACAGTGCAAAAAGGCGACCTCTCTTTCTTTTTCCTGTTGGTCCTTTCCAACTTGCTACCCTCTTTGTCCATCTGCCATTGTTTTCTAACGGGTTGGCCCACTCATTTTGACTTTTTTGCAATGGTGAAGTGCATTGACAACTATTGTTTGTTTCTTATTTCTGTACTTCTTATCTTGTTCTTAGTTTTATAACACTATGTTCCATTCCTCGTTGAAAAGTTGTAATTCTTCTGTTTGTCTTCGGGTCGTATATTCGTAGTTGTAAGACAGCCATAGCAATATACACGTGTCTGTCTCGACGTTCTTCTTTGAGAATATCCTAATACCATAATTCATTCCATGACATCTTAGTTCGCCGCCCGACTTCATCATAGTGCCGTGAATTTTTAAAAGATATTTACCCAAGTAGATGTATTTATACTATGGAGTATGGGGTATCCATTAATTTGGACAGGATATTATAGGTGACTTGTCATTATTTTGTTTGGTTTTTGTTTAATTCCAATCCTATTGTTTGGCACAGAACAGAGATGTTTTTCACTTCTATAGTGATGTTTCTGTGTAATAAAACAATGTCATTACCAAATTACCACTTAAACTTATCCATGCAAAACTTTTCAGATATATGATAATAAAATCCCTCCCCTCACATACTTTTAGGTCATTGTAAATTTTTCGTGTTCATTTATATCTCTCACTGACCGGTATGCCTTAAGTAAGTAACACAGACCATCGGCTTTTTTGAGCCTAAGTCATGCCTGATTTCTTACGATGTTTTCATTATTGTGCACAGCTGGAGATCGAACCTACGATGTCATGGAGGAGGCTGTAAGGCAGCGGAAATGGCGTAGGTACGGCAATAGCAAACTATTTAATTCTACATACATATCATTTTAATAACGTAGGCATGTAGAATTGCAATAACCTTCATTAAAAAAAAACTAAGCGTCATTTTATAAATATTAATTTTCTTTTCCTGGTGATAGTCTGTAAAGAACAATCCTTCCTCATTAAATGGCATCAAAAACCAACAATATCCTTAGTTACATGAACCAACACAATGCGCGTTTTTTATTACTAATAGCGTCAGTGAAGGTTGTCTAGTTTAGCAAACATTTTTTCCTATAATATTTAAATAACACTGATGTATATCAACAACGTACTGATGTATATCAAATAATACATAAATTTTGGTTCTTTTTGAAATAACTTGTTGGTTAGCTAAGAGTTAACTTTCCTTAAGGTACGATAAATAATCTCTTAAAGAAATTAGAACTTTTCAAAAGCTCTATTCCGGAGAGTCGTATATTTAGGAAATGTGGCATTTAATCTTTTATGTTCAAGATTTGCACATTAGTCACTCGCGTTGCCTGCTCTTAAATACTTCTACGATTTACAACGCAAAGAACTCATGAAAATTTACTACATATAAATAAAAAAAATTAAAATCATTCTTTGAACCTAGAGTGTATTTACGTACAGCGGACCTATTGAGCGTCTAAGTGCGGAAACAGAGTCTATAATATAATACGTAAAAATTGTAAATGTTGTGAAATATTGCAAAAGAACTTTATGTTGTAATTAGTATACCTTAATTTATAAATAACTTTTTTTTCATAGTTTTATGGAAGTTAAGGTAAATTAAACATGGTGTAGAAAAATAGATTTGCCTTATTACCTAAAACACGTTTATACGGACGTTGTTAATGAAATAAAAATATAATATAAAATAAATTAAATAAATCCAAATATGAAGTTGATTCGTAAATGTAAGGAATTACAAAAGATTAAGGGCCTGTTTCACAATGTATGGATAAAGTGCCAAATAGCTATGCAACACAAAATTATTCGAAATATAAAAGTTCCGAATAAGATACTTGGCATTTCATGACAAATAGCGCTATCTGACAGTCTGAAACGCGAAAATACTGTTTATCCTGCAAATAAGTAATAAATAGCATATTTGGAACTTATCCGGACATTGTGAAACAGACCCTAAATCTTTTGAATTTGGAATGAGAAAACATTGTTTAATACGAATAGTTAATATTATAATAAACGCTGACTATATATTGTATTAGAGCAGTGTTGGCTTAGTGGCTTCAGCGTGTGACTCTCATACCTGAAGTCATAGGTTCGATCCCCGGCTGTACACCAATGGACTTTCTTTCTATCCGCGCATTTAACATTTGCTCGAACGGTGAAGGAAAACATCGTGAGGAAACCGACATATTGTCTTAGACCCAAAAATTCAACGACGTGTGTCAGGCACTGGAGGCTGATCACCTCCTTGCCTATTAGATTTAAAAAATGATCATGAAACAGATTCAGAAATCTGAGGCCAAGACCTAAAGAGGTTGTAGCGCCACTTTATTTATTTATTTATTTTATTAAGACAAGCAGTATTTATTCGGAAACAAAACTTATTTAATGATAGATAGAAAAATTCAAAAAGGATATTCTTTTTTACTCTTTCAACGAAGTAAGAATTTCGTAGCAAAGTACTGGCATTCAAACAAACTTAATCCAGAAGCGAGTGTCGAATCGAGACTACGTTAAACTGGGACAATAATAAGCACTGGATTCAATAAAACTACTGCGACCCTCACAGTTCCGGAAAATGGACAACTTCTCACGGCTTTTATTTGCTTTCAATTCCGCCCTCTGAACCAAGATTATTTCCTACAGATTTTAATAACGTGTTTCAATAATTCATTAAGATATCTTTGTTAATGCATTTTTTATTATGTCATTTTAAGATTCAGAAAATTACCATGTCAAATAAATAGATAAAATTTATTTACCTAATTTATATATTGCAAAATATGTGTTAGGTTTTCATGTATAAGTTTATCATTTTAAATAAATAAAAATAAATCAGTGGCGCTACAACCTCTTTAGGTCTTGGCCTCAGATTTCTGAATCTGTTTCATGAATATTTTTAAATCTAATAGACAAGTAGGTGATCAGCCTCCATTGCCTGACACACGTCATCGACTTTTTGGTTTTAAAACATGTCGGTTTCCTCAGGATGTTTTCCTTCACCGTTCGAGCAAATGTTAAATGCGCACATAGAAAGAAAGTCCATTGGTGCACAGCCAGGGATCGAACCTACGACCTCAGGTATGAGAGTCGCACGCTGAAGCAACTCGTATATCATTTTATTATATACAAAATATGGATGCAGATGAAACAAAAACGTTCACAATAGTTTGTTAACATTTATGAATGCCACGTTTTGTTTTACTATCGATATACAAACTAAACCGGTTAGGTTTTTTATTTCCAACCTTTACAATTTTGTGTGTTATAAATCCGTTGTACATGGTAGGATAATGGTTGACACGTAAATGACATAATTGCTTATGTTAAAGAGCGTACCAATTCTTAAAATGCCGGAATGCCCTCTGGCATTGATAGTGTCCATGGGCGGCGGTATCACTTAATATCAGGTAAGCCTCCTGCCCGTTTGCCCCCCTGTTCTAAAAAAAAAATGTGTGTGTGTCTATTTAATGTAAACTAGAGAAATAGTTTCTTGGTTTAAGGCTGAAGTATAATTATTATTGATACCATCGCACTTTTTAGTAACATTGCCTGGTCCAGGGTAAAAGATGATCAATAGATAACCCTCCTAGTTATTTATGTTACATATTTATTAGTTTAGTTGTTTATTTTATTTATTATTTATTTGTTTAGTTTTTTGGCATTAATATAAACTAAAAAGCCTGAGAATTATTTAAACCACCTCAAATTAAAGAAAACCCTGCTCTTCAAATCTAAATTGGTGTCTTCTAATTATTATTCCAAGTATTCCAAATTGTTTTATACTTAATATACAAAAAAAAATACTATTTACACATGGTTTTTGGTCTTTTTTTATATGAGTAATTGACCTTCTGTAACTAAAATAAATATTGAATATAAAATTGTTTTCTTAAGCTGTCAGCCGCAAATTAACCTTACTATAAAGGCCTTCACACGAAATATTAGGTTGGGGAAAAAGTATTTTCGCATTATAGTATGTGTGAACTTGTAATCAAATCTCTTTGGATATATTTTTTGTATCTGGCTGGTTTTGGCATCATTAAAAGTTTAGATTTTAAGGAAGATAATTTCAAATTCAAATAAGGAAAAGGTGTGATTTTTATTTGTTTTTCGCACTGTCATCATGACTGAATCTGGTGAAGAAATTCGATACATTTTAAAATTTTATTACAAAAAGGTAAAAATGCAACGCAAGCCCCAAAAATGCGGTGTTTATGATCCTATATTTATTTATATATGTTACCTACATACTTAAGTTAAATGTATATAAACTGTATTAAAAAATGTTATGAATTTTCTTAAAATATGCGAAGAAACTTTTTCCACAACCTTAATTGTAATTCTGATTGAATTATCATATTAAAATTTTAATTATATTTTACTTATTGATGGATTTTATAAAAGAACAACGTTAACAAAGAACAACAGAAGAGTTTTTTTTAAATTGCCTTAAGAATCGCTTAGTTGTGGAATGACGGACGTCAAGGTGATGCGGATGGTATTTTATAATCAAATAAATATAGGGATTTTTATATTATCGAAGTTTTCATACGGATCCGTTAAACGTTTGAAAATATTCTGTAGCCCGTCAGTGATTCTAGTGTTTAGAGATTTTAATGTTCTGTTCGATGCAAACAAAGAGACAATTATTATTATTTCCTTTATAATATTACCTATAGTTGTAGCATAAAGTACTTTGATGGATAGTATCTACTATGGGATATAATTATTTTATTTTTTATAATTAAAGAAGAAATTTCTTAGAAAAGGTTCTGTTTTCTTTATAATTTAAGACCAGGTAGGATAAGCGTTTAAGAAAACTTTCCTATCTAAAACAGATTGTTTCGTCGAAAATCGAACTGAAAATAAAAGGAGCATAAATGTTCCGCTTGATTATCTTCTACAATTTCTCTTTGTACTTGATTTTAATACCAACTGTTGTGAAACAACGCTTAAAACATTTTATAGATTTGCTGAAGTAAACCATGTTAAAATATGCGCAATATTTAACATAAATGACATAAGCAATTACGATCACTAGTTAGAGTATCGAAGTAAGAATTAATATGCATAGTAAACTTAAAACTTTGTTAGGAGTTGAGTAAGTTTTAATAAGGGTCTCTTTGGGTCATTATGGGCTCGTAGCGGTAATCGTCAGAGACGGTACGACCCAGCACTTAACGACACTTCTGGTTGACGGAGTCCCTCTTGATGGCGTTTGTGCTTCGAGAGCCGTCTATACTCGGGTATAAATTAAAATACTATATAATAAAACTATTCCTCAACACAAATACCGCGTGGACCGCAGGATCTTATTAAGAAGTAAGTGTCTGAAACTTGTACCTGGTTACTGTTAATTAAGTTAAGCTATTGCATAGATTTTTCGTGGGCTTTTAGCTACCTAATCAAGAAATTCCGTAATGAAAATAAAATACCCACTACACGATAAGGTAATATAGATGCGGCCAATACGCGTGAGCGGGAAAGAACGCATACTGCGTCTCATATCGGTCTAGCGTGATCAGTGACGTAGCGCACAATAGAAATAAAGATAAAATAGCTCAACCATCTTTCAGATTAGCCAAAGTTTAAACATGATTTTTGGGGTATTGTGTTATATGTTATGATAAAATACCTTGTGTTATATTAAAACTAAATGAATGATTTTTTTTTTATTAAAAGTACACTTTGTGTGTTTACAATATGTTAACTATGCTTGGAAACATGCCATGGCCCTGCTCAATAGGGCAATCATAGAGCCTTGACAAAATCAATTGGTTGCTGATCTAATTTTACATATTTTTTGTACTATAATAATATTATACATACGAATTATTTTATGTTTATCTCAGACACTGTTTTATTGTTTCGATATTTGTTAATATATGAGGAACATGTATACTTACAATACAATAATAGACCTATGTAGTAATTTTATTCAGGGAGTACATTGTATTCACATAAAATTATTTAACTAAATTCTTAAAGTAAATTCTATTTTAAAAGAGTAAGTGTGGAGGTTCTTGCCAATTCTTCTCCGCACGGAACTATTGGAAGGGGCAACTAGAATCATCTTTATATTTTAAAAGTGCGATTTTTGGTAGATTAATTGGAATAAATGATTTGATTTGATTTGCAGTTGCGTTAGAGTAGGACAGAACGCATACTGCGTATACACATCTTTCTGTCCAGATCGGTGACGTAGCGTCGGCAGGTGCAGTCGGCACTCGGCACGCGTTAGAGTGAGACAGATTACATATTAATGTTAATCTGATTCTGGTAGAGGAGTAGAGTGATAGATTGAATTAATATCAAAGACAAAAACTTGAAATAATTTCGAAGAAAAAAAGTACTGCATAAATTAAAAATAAATATAATTGCATAAGTTGATAAAAACCGCGGTTTTCCGCGGCAGTCCCCGAATGCCACACGTTCTCTTTTTGAAATCCTTCAATATATACCAGCCAGTCGTAATACCAAAATAATAAAAACAAATAAAGTCCCATATGCAATAAGCATGAGTATTCATGGAAATAGCAAGCAATGAAAATCGTTTTATTAATTCGCCCGGTAGATTCCAAGAATTCTAGTTGAAATCATTTTCGATTTACGATACTTATATTATATATTCTCTATATCTCTATAGTACAATATATTTATAATCCTATATTTCCAGTATTCTTTGTCGTCATGAAAGGAAATTGATCGGCCATCTAGTTTTTTTTAATAGGATACAACTTAGGCATTATGGCCGCTCTACGCCCTTGACTTGCGAACTGGTTGTAAATGTAAATTTACAGTTAATTTAATTTGTTTTTCTTGACGTTCATAAGTGTACATGTTTACCTATATGAATAAAGATATTTTGATTTGATTTGATTTGATATACTTAAAAGTCCTCGATAGTTTATATCGCTCGCATGTTTTATAGTTGGAAAGTTCAAAACCTGAGAAGAGAGATAGCGATAAGTAAACGATAATGTACGGAAACAGTACATTGATGTAGGCTTTAGAATCCTTCTCCTCCCGAGCGCCAATTTGCTTTTAACACAAATGACAACAAAGATTCCCTTTCTAGAAATCATAC
Organism: Pieris mannii; assembly: GCA_028984075.1. Taxonomy (NCBI): domain Eukaryota; kingdom Metazoa; phylum Arthropoda; class Insecta; order Lepidoptera; family Pieridae; genus Pieris; species Pieris mannii. Next base: position 5,408,661 of record CM054784.1, read on the forward strand.
CATATATGGTTTCCAGACGAATTCTAAGTTTAAAATAATAGATATTTGTTTGCTGATTTTGAAGTACGTCCATTACGGTACTGCCCGTGACGTAAAGACGATAAAACCTTACGTCATATTTATAAAAATAATTTCCGTAAGCTAAAATGCTCGAACCTAAATAAACAGATGAAACAAATATTTAAAAAAATACTTTTCAATTTAACATTAAAAGGCACCCTTTTGCTTTTTTATTTTTGTTTAACAACGAAATGTAAACAGCACTTGGAAGCGGCGTTTTCACATTGCGCTTGCTTAGGATTCAGTACATAAGATAAGTGAATAATTAATTGATTTACGAAAAAATCTTGCACACGTCATTTAAAAATCTTTGTTTAACGTGTAACGTGAAAGTGTAACTAGTTCGTTGACTAAGAATAATTATTGGCTTAAGTTATTTTTCTTTGAATGAATACTTGAAATTGACATGTATGTTGGAAATAGGCATAATCATAATATATCTTTGCATATATTTAAAAACCAATGTGGTCGTCACCGATTCTAGTGCTTTAGTGCTAAGCTATGAAAAATAAGATTACTTTAATTTTAACAATTTCTGACGATTACGGTAGAAGTAGGAATTTGTTATAATTTTATCAGGCGCTTGCTAATTTTGAAAAGCTTAAATTTAATGATTTTACGGCTAAGCTTAGCAAAATGAATGCCGTCTTGATTAGAGAAATAAATTGACGTCATTAAATAGACACTCTGGTGGATGATCCTAAATGTTGAACAAGTTTGCCGAGTTTAAGTCGCTTAGGCTGATTTATATTTCTTTAAAGACATACCTATTAAAACTTTTTTCAGATTGCAACTCCTTTAACACTTTCAATTTCAACTGCAATAAATCAGGTCTAACCGCGGCAGCTTTCACGTTATGACTTCCTCGTAAAATTTACATTTAAAAGTTAATTTTCTCATTCCCGGCTCAGGGCAATTGTTAATCGTGGATTCGCGTAAATTTAATGTGGATGAACCCATGATGGAGCTTACAAAAAACTTTCTGCTATACATTATCTACATGGATAAGTAGGGATGTGACAATACAGGCAAGATGCCAGTAAGTTTGTTTCTTTGAAACAATAAGCGCTAATTAATTTGTAAAACTTTAATTATCCGTACAGTTGTGTTGGTGTTGTTGTTGTCGTTGTCGTATATCTCCCAAATCCCGATTGAATTGGCAGCAAAATTAAGTCAACTATATTACAATAACAACGTAACGTCTAAGAATTCTTAAAGGTTGAGTTTCGCCAAGACAATATCGCATTTCAATCACCTTATTTTTTTATTATTATAAATACATATACCATTAATCTTTGTAATAGTTCTAATATATTATGTTCAAATTTACAGAAAATAAACTAATTAAAACAGATTTAAAAAATATGTAAGAATCCGTACGTATAAAAGCTGATTTTCTTACATGGAAATAGAAAATCGTAGTGCTAGTTGAGCACTTATATCTGCGAAAAATATTATGTGAACTGCATATATATACGCTGGTGTCTGGGTCGTTAACCGGGAAATCCACAAAAGAGTTGGTCTTGCGAAGACTATTTCGTAGTCCACAAACGAATTGCAAATTCGGGCGCAGCGTTTGCTCACCCGGCACCCGCTAGCATTCGCCAAACACGGCCATCTCACGCTAAGCATGCTGATAGAGCTCATACTTTCTAAGCATTTCCCACTACATTTCAAATATTAGCTAACTAAATTTTAAAATAAAATAATTTTGTAATTGGAACAATTAATAATGTAAAAATTCGTGTCACAATAGCGATACAATTTTAGTTTTAAGTTTTGGGCTTAATACATTTGATCGTATATCCCACTAACCATACCAGAAAATCTTAATGGACACCCATAGAAAAAAAAACAGTACGTATACAGCGGATTCAAAGGCAGACTTCAGATTCGAGAGTCATACAGTTAACGAATAGATCAAAACTGCACTTTAATTCATACATATATCTATTAATTAGACCTTTATATAACTTTTATAAACATAAATTAAATTTTGCTTTTTTTCATGTTCTGGCATGATACTATTTTTATACCAAATTAACGTTGACATATAGCCCGTAAGAGTGCTATTGAATAATCCTTTTTAAACCGATAACCTTATTGTACAAAATCGCAATTAATAAAAAAAATCTATAAATACGCTCCCTAAAACTAGATTAAACTACCGATTAGGTTGAACTCACTGGATGCAATCGGGCTCCAGAAATAAGTTTACAACGAATAAGTTCGGAGTTCTCATAAAATTAGCGCACTTTAAAATAGCCGTTCCTTTAGTCTAATTAATTATATTCCTAAAATATTGTTTGATTTATGTATAACGTGAGGTATAAAACACTGATATACTTAAACTACTTTACCCAATCCCATAGATTTAATAAATAAAGGATCGATGAAACGTAATCTAACTAACTACTAATACAAAACGGGCAGCATTACATATAATTTTGCATAATTAGTAATGGAATCTACTTGGTGAACTTCGTAGTTGATATTTGGCATATATATATATATAATAGTGGCTAACAAACAATTCTTGAATTACCAAATTCGTAAAATTATTTAAAGAATATATTTTTCAGTTTTTATATTATTAGCTGTATCTTCCTTTGTTATAAATGTCCTGTGTTAATTCAAATTAATATAATTGAATTATAGTAGTGATAATTCACAAACTACTGACAAGTATGTATCTTTGCCTATGTTATCTTAGCCTTTCGCTGTGCACTGCATTGGAATAAACACAAACGTCCTAATTAGTTTTTCAATTATTCGTTAAAGTGAATAATTTCAAAGAAAACTGCATTTCATTTCACCTTTACTTATTTTATTACACGTCAAAGCCAAATTAATATGTAATTGATTTCGATAAATTGTTATATTCTAATATTTGATGTATGTCTTTTTTCGAAAATTGCGTAAATAAATATTGTGACTCAAAATTTGATAGCGAAAGGCTATACTCATGTATGTATAGTACGTGTTTATTTTGAGAATGACTTGAAATTCTTCAATTAGAGAGTGTGCGTCGTGCGGCAGCGGCTGTCACCAAAAGTGAGCCCAGTAAACCGTCTTTCTGAGAGTAATTACACAGAACTTCATTTAACTTGCGCGTCTCAGAATGAATTTGTGTGCCGCTAAGCGCTCCATCCCTGCTTAGTCTGTTACGAAATGATACAACTTTAGGGGGATTTTAACTTTTTATTTATTACATTTTATAATAATTACACACGATTACAGAAAATTAAATAATTAAATAATAAAAGTCCTTTTCAAATAACTTAAGAGAGTTCATATAAGTTCAGGAATTTAATCGACGTAAGATTCGATCATTCCTTTAATGATATTCTTTTAACCTTATATATATATATGATTATTATAACCTTTTATAAGGTATGTTTTTAATAAAAAGAAACGACAAATCTAGTTAATGTTTCTAAAGACTTTTCTTTCAAAACGAAAACCGCATTTCCATAAAACAGATTAATATTAACAATAGTAATGAATTTGCAGTTCGAGTTTATTATTAAAGCCAAGTCAAAGCGAAACCATAGACTACAAAATATAAAATATAGCTGCGTTTCTAAGAGGTCTGATGAATTGCCTCATAAATTGTGCCTCGCTTGGGTCTCCGTCTGTGAGGAGCAAGTGACGTGCTCATGTTTTAGTGCTTCTTAAGATGTCTCATTTTTCTAAGCAAATAGTTGTAATAGCGAGGGATTTGGGGGCCTTTAATATTTCGTAAGTAATTGATTTTCAGAGTTTGCGCACTACATTTCTAATTCAAAGTATTCATTTCAATTCATACTGATAACTTATTATTTAATTACATATATAGTGTACAATGTATACATGATAAAATAAATGTTTATATACCTAATAGCGATCAGTAAAAGTTCGTGATATTTATACACTTAATTTGAAATGGCCATGTGTATTTGTAAAACCTAAATGGGGATTGCAAATGTGACATTTGACGTCTCGAGCCTTCACGATTTCATTAACGTGAGTAATTTCCAGGCCAGGAAATTAAACTCTCTGCGTAGTGCGCAGTCAAGTCTGATACACAGATTTAACTGCTAGATATCTAATAGGTGACGAAGCCGTATTTATTTCTGTAAAAGTTGTAAGTATTAGGAATATGTAAATAGAACTCTCACTCTTTGTGTAGTTAACATTATTTCCCATACCCTAAAAAACCTTTCTATTAAATCATTGCTGCCAGTGTTTTCTTAGTTAAACATTACTACGCTGGATAATAATATCTGCTTCTATAGTTCAATAGTTTCTGTGCCGCCAAAGGTATACTCTATATTCCATACAATAATGAATAACGTAAGATAGCAAGATCATAAACAGGACAGACTCTGATGTGGACGAGGCTTATGTTCTAAGTTCAGGAGTAAGCAGTGTTTGATAAGCTATTAATAATAAGAAAATCGCAATTGCATTTTCCCCACGCCGTAATTAGTACTATATACCTTACGTATACCGTACATCTTCTTCCGAGTTGAATTTGCTAGTTACAAGATAAAAGCGTCAAGTCATCCGGTCAAACATCCTACTGTTTTATATATCCGTATATTACGAACCTTTATTTGTATAATTGAAAATCTATAGTTAAAGTTATAACTAATTCTTACAAAAAATATTACATTTATTTCATTGGGATTCTTAATTCAAATAAGCCCTTTATAATTACATAACCTCACCCTTATAATTATATTAACTGCCTACCTACGAGAACGAGCAATTATTTTGTCAAAAGATCACCAACCTTTGGTACCTGACACACATAGTTAGTTTTTCGGTCAAAACTATATTTTATCATATCCTATATCAAAATATGACACAGTTTGTAGTCCACACATATATTTTATTGATGAACAACCGGGGCTCGAACGCAAAAACATAATCGCGAGGCTAACAATACTCTAGAAAACGAAAAAAAATCATTGCAGTAATTGCAATTCTCTGTCGTTATATAAAGTGTTATCGGGTCTACGTTCAAACTACGGCTACGAGTCCTCATCGATCGTGCCGTGTTGCACTCGCCACTTACTGCTACATATTGCTTATTTTAGTTCTAACGTTCCATGCACGAACGCTTTTCACTAGAGACATCATAATTTTTATTGTGCCATTTTATGAAAAAGCTTTTGAGAATGTAGCTAATACTTTTAAAACAATTGTAAAGTTTGTGACATAGAAGTTGCATAAAGCTCCCACCGTAATGGAAAGGGTATTTATAAACGTCATGCCTGAAACCTTTCCTGGAAGTTGGGTAATATTTTTTGTTTGACAAATGGTTACGGAAACGAGACTTCGCTAAAGTTTCACCCCTATTAAAGTCGAGTACCTTCAGTACTCGGCGTTTTTTAGAACATTAAATCTTTTACATTTAGTATTAACCAAATTAACGTTTCGAACATTTTCTTTTATTAACACATCCTTTTCGTTATCCTGATTAATCACAGCTAAAATAAAGTAATGAAAAATTTAACGTGCTCGAATGCGTACTGCTAAAAGCAGTAATTAGGAATTGAATTTTTTTGCGGAATAGCTAAATAAGCTATTTTGCAAAAACGGGCTCCGAGCACGTCTACGTCAGACAATTAGATTGCATTTAATTATCTGTAATCGACCTTAGAATGTAAATTTTCTTAAATGCCCCGTTTTTAGCAAAATAATTAAGTATATGAAGCAGATTCAACTTGATTAATAATAACAAAATTGATGTCACTACCGTCGTCCGACATTATTACTTAATGTTTAAACACAGTCAGTGCGTACGTCCGGCGCAGGCTCCGATCGGAAAGCAACAACAATCCATACTCCATGATCGATTCTACGCACTACTGACAAATTGACATTGACAACAACTTACAACCCAAGATTACAAGATGTCTATGATATCGCGTGGTGTGGCCATTTCAATAAAACTAAGACGTCGTGTTCTATTATAACATAATCTCTGACATATATTTGCTGTAGTCATATCATCCAACACTTGGATCCCTAACGTCTACTATACAAGCAAGTCGTAGAATATATGTTGTTTATTACAAGAATCTTGCAATGAGAACATATAAAGTTTAAAAAAATAGAACGTTTTTTTTTGTAAATTGCTACGAAACTGGTTTTATTTTTTCCCATAGTAAAAGAATGCAGTTCAATTCAAACAGTGCACATGGTATTTATTTATTTTAAGGATAAATATAACTGAAGGATACTTAAATTTATAAAATAATATAAAAGTATTAAATAATAATTCGGACCTCGTATCGTACTGAGAAGTAATGTGTTTTAAAAGCAAAATGTATGTATATGTTAACATCGCAACCGTTAAGTGATTTCATTTTTATAGTAACCATAAAAGAAATGAAGCAGAAGTTTCAATATAAGTGGCCGAGAAACAAAGGAAATCTTATAAAATCAAATTCAAAAAACGCGACTGGAAAATGGGTGATATAATTTAGCCCTCATCGACGGCGGGAATAAGATGATAACAAGATGTTTAGTATTCAAGACACGAAAGGTCGATCCACCTGCTTTTCATATCACGACTATTGTCAACCCGGAGGATTCGAGAGAGATTCTCTATCGGAATGACAATTCTCTTTATGAAAATCAATTGAAGAGCACGTCGTACGGCAGTGCAATTTTATTAATAGTTTCCGGCTAAGCCGAACGATCCTTTTGCCGATCGCCGGAATTCCTTTGGCCTTTCCCTTGTCCAGCCGATATCAATTATTGGTATCGTAGTAATTTGGTTTATATAGATTGACTTTTAAGGTATTTTTAAAAGTACTATTTGTATTGTATTGTATTTGTATAATTAAGTAATTTTAATGCATCATCGACTGTCGGTAGATTGGTTCTTTTGTTTTATTTTTATATAATAAAAGAAAAACATTTTGTTAATCCGAATATAAAAAAAAACACTGTATGTTTTAATTAACACAAAATGACATGACTTCTGAGAATTACGGTTTTAATTTAGTTATTTCACATTATTCTATTGATTATTCAACATGTTTTCCTTTACGTTAATCGATCAGTAAAACCTCGTAACACTTCACAATATTCAGTTAATTTTATGTATTTTCTCCAAAGTAACGGAAATCTGATAAATGTTTAAGCCTATCCTTTCTGATAAGTAGCTTACATGAAAATGTAATGAGGGCATTATTATTTTCGCAAGAAAAATGGAGCAATTATTTTAACGAATGTTCGCCCAGTTGTCCAATTTTTATTATTTATTTATCATTTATGTTTCTTTCCGATTCACAAATTTTCGAATAATGAATACTGTCTCTCATGCGATTTCGTACATAATATTTAAAATAATTTGTACAATAATTTAGTCTGGGCATATTTTCCATTATCCATATCACCCATCTAATATATTGCCAATAAATTATGCAATTATGCGACATAAATCGATATTAATATGAAAACAAGTACCACGGATCATTACGTGGCTATTACAATCAATAATGGATGCATTGTTAACGGATACGTATACAGCACTATCGACAAGCGACCGACGCCAAGTTAATTGACCCATTTGTTAGGGATTCGCAAACTCTAAAGACAATTTATTTGTGTGTGTGTACTTCTCATAATAAACAGGCTATTGTGTTGTGAGAATAGAGAACAGATTAGGAAAAGATCATCTTTACTGTATCACAACAGCTGCCTCATTAGTTAGCAAATTTGACTTCAGAGCATGAAGATTGAGGTTCATATCCCCAGTGGAGCCAATGAAATGGATACAAGGTATGTATATCCAAATCAAAGTCCAATCAAAAACCTTAAATGAATAATCTAACCTAACGGTGTTATAACACCCTCATGCCTTGGATGTAATATGTGGTATTAATTCTAAGCTTATTATCTTAATGCTTTCTGGTGTCGGACATCCGTCTCATCGAAGCTATGGATATAGCACTAGTGACTGTCCGCACATTTTTGCACTCTCCTACATAAATGGAAATCAATAGAAATTTTCGTCGAGCCCGAGTCAGCCAGAGAACATTATTATTAATCAATGTATAAATACAAACAAAAACAAAACAAAATTTATTTATTCATGTAGGTAACAATGTACACTTATGAACGTCAAAAAATTTAAAAATTGTGAATTTACATTTACTGCCAGTTCTCAAATCAAGGGCGTAGAACGGAAGAGAAGAACTGGCAATAAACTCTCCGCCACTCTTTTTAATCGCCAAGTTTTTTTTTTACACAATGCTTGTAAGGAGCTGCGACCACTACACCATGTTCCATATGACATATTGAGTAATAAAGAATAAAAAAACAAATTAAAAACAAAGATTTGTCCTCTATCAGCAGGAGGCATGGTGAAATAGGAGCACGCACTTACACACTCGTGAGAACAACACGCAAATACGTAGTATAAACAACTAATATCACCGCATACACGAATTCAAGTACGACCAGTCACCACAAGTAGCACCCGTTCACGAGTATGACGCATGGCCAGCCATCGGCCCCCTCGCCATATTTTAGGGAGAGAGACAACCCGACGCATGGACGCCGCCACAAGCAATGACATTTGAGTGAGCATGACGATCCTTGAAATGTGCACTTGGCTACACAAGAAAATAGTAATAATACTAATTATACTGAAATAATTTGATACCACATGAATCACGGTTTGTTCCCACTTTACATTAAAAAAAAGTCGTAGATGTCGACGATCGCCCCATAGTCTGAAAATGCAGCCGAGAGATTCTGTCGCGTTACCTATTTATACTGAAGCAATTCATATCCAAGCACTATGATCGTTTAAGTATTCATTTATATTATAATAGGCCTTAGCAAGCAGTTTTACTTTAATGTACGATTTAAATTTATTTATTGACAATATTTGTATCTCACTAGGGATTTTGTTGAAAAAACGTATGCAATTGCCTTGGAAAGAATTACTTACTCGTTTTATGCAGCCTCGTGGTTGGTGCGCTAATTTTGTCTTTATTACGAGTACTATAATTATGGAAGCTACTATTCTTTTTAAAGATATCTATATTTTTCCGCACATACAAAATATTCTCATAAATGTATTGACTTGCCAAAGTTAAAATATTTAATTCCTTAAACTTATTTCGGACTGACTCCCGTGGGGACAACCCACAGATCGCTCTTATAGCCCGTTTTTGCACTACAAATATCGAATTAATGTCAGCGGCATTACCCCACAAAACAACAACCTTATATATGTTAAAGTAGTGAAAAAGCTATATGATTTATGTGAACGTTGTGAGACAGTAGTAAATGTAAAATATTCCGGATTTTATATACATATTTATTAAATATTAATTGAAACAATTACACCCTACTTCTTTCTATAATCATATAAAATTAATTAAGCACAACATGTGAAACTATAATATACCGCATTGTTTGATTTATAAAACTTACGATGTAGACCTATTTCTCCAAAAATAATTTTCCATTCGTGCTCTGAGTTTTTCCTTACGAATTCATTGGAATGGAAAGAATAATACAATTGCTTCTAGCCATATAAATATGAAATGTTCATTGTAAATGAATCGAGGCATGCGGTTTCGTTGGTAATTGTAAGCGTATTGAGAAGCTGTGTGCACCAGAGCGGAAACGGTGACGCAAAGATTGATGAAATTAAAAAGAATAATAAAACGTATAAAAAACAGTGAACAGCTATTTCATAATATCACCTTGACACGTACAACCTTGACTTTAGTGAAAACGAGAACATCACCCCCAAAAAATCATTTATCATCAAATAAAAAGCTGCGTAATTCTTCGATATTAGATAATGAAGCAATTTATATAATGGAACTATGCTAAAACCAAGATAATTTTTACATTATGTTGGCTTTGTAACCGCTTAAACGATCATAATCATTATACAAACTCATATTTATAAGATCGGAGGGCCCTCGCTATACGAAGGAACTTATTGGCTGAAAGGTTTGCGAGGGGCAGCACAGATTATAAAAAGTTTTGTTTAAAACACACTCTATATGAATAAATACAGAAGTGCTGTGTTGTAGCTTAGGTAAATAAGCATGAATAGAGGGTTTTACTGTGACTACGCAGTCCTACGCAAAATAATTAAGAGTTCTAGGGATGGGATAAGACGCTCTTAGAATATAATTGAAAAGGTTGTTTATTTAAATGTGTGTAACGAACAAATATTTTCACGTTAGATGTCATACACTTGTACTACTGACAAAGATAACCACGGTGTGACTTTTGATCTTAAAAATCGTGGTCAAAAGACCACGGTTTTTTATACTTGAAATAATAGATATACTAGACACTCTTATTTTATAACTTTTGATTTCTTCATCGAAAATAATGAACTTCAAGTTGTACTTCATTGTTGTTAGATAAAATCCAGGTCATTTGTGTGATTATAACGTTCAATTTTTGTTACCCTGACACTAAATACTGACACTGAACCTCAATAATATCAATACCTCTGTACGGTTTGGCAATACTATAAAAGCCCGCCAAAATTTTCAACAGGCATCATTTGGCAGTCGTCCATCTGTAAGTACATCTTATAAAGTTAACATGAAGACTTTGGGGCTCTTATGTTTATTTGCAGTTACGACTACAGTATATTCAAGAAATGTGAGACAGAAACGCGAAGCAGATCTTGAAGAAGCCGCTTCTGGACATTGGTTAAAGGGTGATGGCGGGGAACATCACGGAGAATATTACGGAGTAGATGGAGGACACAGTGATAAAGGCTACAAAGGATACCACGATCATGGTTATGGAAAGAAAGGTCACTCTGATCACGAAAGTTCTAAAGGACATTTTGATGAAAGTGGTGGTAACAAAAAACATCACCACCATGACGAAGGTTATTATGACGGCCATGCTCATGGTGAGAAGGGAGAGAAAGGGCAAAGTTTTGAAGAAAACGGACACTTTCATAAAGGTCATTCCACGAAAGGACATCATGGAATACATAAATTAGACGAGTTTAAAAAAGACAAACATTTTCATGACAAACACGGTGAATCAGGATTTGAAGAAGGATATGGTGGTCACCACAATGAAGGTGGTTACACTGAAGGGAGTGAGTTCCATAAAGGTCACAGTGGCGGTGGATTCTATGAGCACGAAGCTGGCAACAAAGGATACTTTGAGAAAGGCGGGCACCATGCAGACCATGAAGGTCATCATGATAAGGGATCCAACGACGAATATTGGGGAAATCATGAGGACCACGGCAGCAAAGGTGGTCACGCTAATCATGAAGCTTGGGGTTCGGATAAAGGGCACTATTGAGGTCTGCCGTAAAGAATTGTAATACTAACAATCGCATTTTTGTTACTGTTGATTATTTTGTGATATTATTATTAAATGAGAAATAATAATGTACTTATTTTACTTGTTACGTCACCAATAAGATAACTCAGTCAATACATAATAAAATTAAAAAAAATTAATATATAAAACTTGTATGAGTATTATTAAGAAAACAATAGATGTTTTATCTATTTTTTTAATGATACCGACGGTATTCAACGTTGTCAACCTCATTGTATATCTTTACTTTAATATTAGTAAGTCCTTGAGTAAACCAGAAAAGAACATGTAGCTTATCGTTTGCCTGCATCCTACTTGTTAGAACCTTAAGAACGTAGTCCCGAACAACAGACCCCAGGGACCAGGATCGACGAAACTAAATTGGCTTGGCTGATGATAAGTGCCTAGCGGTCTTTGTATGTGGCTGCTATGGTGAGGGGCACTGGGTTCGATACCCGGTTCGAGGGTAAGTTTTAAATTTACTCTGGCCTTTTGTAAGTTTATACGGTACCTTTTAAATTTACTCTGGCCTTTTGTAAGTTTATACGGTACCGGGCGAGTGCTTAAACCGTACGTGGCGGGCACGGTTGAAATTCTATAGAATGCAGTGTGCACTATAGAGATTCCTGTGTTAGGTTTAGAACCGTACTGCTACACGTTCTAGGCCGAGGATGGTGATTACAGTGGTCAGTAATTTAACATTCCTTTTCCTTGGGTAGAATGCCTAGCCATCCCCGAGGGCCCATCTTAAGGGCGTGTGATGGGCTGAGGTGTTTTTAGTTTTTAGTGGGTGGGGTCTCGCTGCTCCTCTGAATAGCAGAGGGATTTGAGTGTAGACCCAGCCCCACAGTCCTCGAGTCAAGCTCGATATTCTTGATGCAGGTCTGCGTAAGTGCATTTTCACCTCATGAAAAATAAGGTATAATCAGCTAACTTAACAATGTTCCTAAAAATAATACTCATGGCTATAAAAAAAACTGTTGATGTTGAAAAACAATTGGACTATCGAAATCACACCCTACGCCAGTTAAGTTTGGTGGCGGTTGTTGAAGGGATGTTCAAATATCTATGAAAATTTTTGTTTGAAGCTGGGTATTAACTGACATTAATCATTTAAAATATGTATATCTTTATTACCATAAATATACAATTAGGCGGCTTATATCCGTCAGGGAAACTGAAGCTGGAAGTAAAAATCTATGCACCGATAACTCGACCTTGACTTGAGTCTGTGCCTAAATTAATTTCCTAATCGACTGCAGCTTACAGTATAAAACATTTTCGTGGTTGAATCTATTATCATTCAACTAACACTAAACCAATATGAGGATTTGCGTTCTTGTGGTTTTCGGGCTGGTGGCACTGGTTGTCACTGCATCCACGAAAATCACCAAGGAAAAGAGATCAGCAGATTTAGAAACAGCAGCTTCTGGTCACAAATGGGATAAAGGTGGCGGTCATGAGCATCATGAACATCATCACCACGCCCATGGCGGTCATGGCCATAAGGGTCACAAAGGCCATCATGATGATCACCATGGTCACAAAGGCCATCATCATCATGAAGGACATAAAGGACATCACGATGAACACGGCGGTCATAAGAAACATCATCATCACGATGAAGGTTATCATCATCACCATGATCATGGTGAAAAAGGAGAGCATGGCCATGGCCACGAGGAACATGGTCATTGGCATAAGGGCCATGATACGAAAGGGCACCATGGTATTGAGAAACATGATGAATTCAAGAAAGACAAACATTTTCACCACCACCATGGCGACAAAGGCCATCATGAACATTACGGGGGCCATCACCACGAAGGGGGTCACAAGAAGGGAGGACACTTCCACAAAGGGCATAAGCATGGTGGACATCACGAACACAAACATGGTGATAAAGGTCACCATGAAAAGGGGGGTCATCATCATCACCACAAAGGTCACCACGGAGACGGAGGACACCACGAACATTGGGACCATCATCATAAACACGGAAAGAAAGGTGGTCATGAAGACCATAAGCACTGGGGCCACAAATCTGGTCACTAAAATTTTAACATTACTAGTACTACTTGTAAATAGTCAAACATTTTTTACTTGTTTGTAATAAAATTTTATACATAGATACATATTATTGTTTGAGATAAATTATTCCATTATAATAGAGGAAAAATATTGTCAAATTTCAAAACAATTATGTTTAAATTTGATATTTAAAATAAAATCAGTAGCGCTACAACATTTTGAGGTCTGGGCCTCAGATTTCCGTATCTGTTTCATGAACATTTGTCACAATAGGCAAGTAGATGATCGCCTTCTGTGCCTGACACACGCCGTCGACGTTTTGGGTCATGTCGGTTTCCTCACGATGTTTTCCTTCACCGTTCGAGCAAATGTTAAATGCGCACATATAAAGAAAGTCCATTGGTACATAGCCGTGGATCGAATCAACGAACTTATGCATGAGAATAGCACATAGCAAATTACAGAATAATTCTGTTCGAAATACGCCAGCCAGCGTAATTGATACACATTTTATCCCAGGTACTTAACCAATTTATTTTAAGCTATTTAACAAGATTTTAGATCCCATCAGATGATTTATAGAATCTTAACAAAATGTTATTTTTAATAATATTGTCAAGCTTTTTAACGTCTCTATTTACACAATTACACATATATATAATATTTTAAAATTGACGTAACTTCAAAACATTATTAGAATTAAACAGGCTAAGGCAAATTATTTACAATCATTCTACATTATCGTCGCCTCATCTGTGACAGTTTTCTGTTACGTGATTGACGTATCACACAAACCAATATTTTTGTATATATATATATGTATACAAAGATTAATCCTTACTTCCCTTATCCTCCTTTCCTCAAGGCATTACGGGTGAAAGACTGGACCGATTTCGCTAATTCATTTTTGTTATGTTTCTCAGGAGAAGAAAAAAATACGAATACTTATTATTAATATTATAGTAACGTAATAATTAGAGCCGTTTAAAAGCCATTATATAGAGGAGGTAGAGAGAAGAATTAAAAAAGCCTGGAGTTCATATTGGTCACACAAGCTTATTTTCAAGTCTCAAATAAGTCTATCACTGAAGAAAAAAGTGATGGACTCAGTTGTGACACCTACACTGTTGTACGGCTGCCAATAATGGCCTATCACAGTTGAATTAATAAAGAAAATTCAAATATTTCAACGATCAGCCGAAAGGAGTATGTTAGGCTTAAGTCTCAGAAACAGGGTAAAGAGTACAGCGATACGACAAAGAACAAAAATAATAGACGCGGCAAAAATGGTGTGCCGCCTGAGATGGCGTTGGGCAGGGCACACAGCAAGGAAAAGTGACAACAGATGGAGCGAGAGAGTGCTGCACTGGAACCCGCGCGGCGCGAGCCGGCCGCAGGGGCGCCCACGCCGACGCTGGGCAGATGACATCATCGCAGTCGCCGGGGTTACCTGACCGCGCCTGGCCCGCGACAGACGCGAGTGGAACCGGAAGGAGGAGGCCTATGTCCAACGGTGGACAAACCAAAACTTAACTGAATGACGTTTTATCATCCCTAAATTTTAAATTTTTTTGGAAATAAAGGCTATTATTATTATTATTATTAATAATTAGAGCATATAATAAGTATATAGCTTTACAAATTCTAACTTTTTTGATGTGACCTTATGGCGTTTGAAGTAACATTAAAAGAATGCGTGTGGCAAATATCGACAAAAAGGATGTAAGAAAAATGAATATCGCTAAACAAATGCTTCGATCGGTGTTATTATATTTATAAAATACATATAAAATAATTTATTTATTATTTCTAACAAAAAATAATTTCATTCACGCCTAATATTAAAAGTTCAATTTAATATGGAGTTTTGGTAAGTTTGGATAGACTAACATACACGTTACTTACATAACACTTCGTATTGGTTATGAAGAAGAATAAAATCCGCTAGTTCTTGATAAATTAATGATTCCTTGTAAGTTATTTTACTTTTGCTTACGCTTTTAAAGCTATGTTTTTTGAAGATTTTATTAAATAACACCTTATTTATCAACCTGTCAAAAAGCCTCAGTCAAATAGTTCCATATATTAAAGAAATATAGGCCTACTTTATGCACACAATCTTAATTATGTATACGGTATTATATAGAGTATCATTCAGAGTCTAGAGGTAACAAAAAACATCGGATGAAATTGATGACAAACACATTAATTAATACATTTATCAAACTTATAGAAGTTTATTTAATTAGTTTATTCCTTCATATATACTGTACTGTTTTATTTGCAAAAAGTGATGCCATAACTAGCCAGGGATAATCGGTGAAATGAAATGAAATCGTTTATTTGCTAAGATAGTGGTAAAATTAGATACAATTATTATAAAAATCCGCACAATCCGCCATACATAAATCGGCATGCAAATGTCATTAATTTTATTATGTCACATAATAGAAGCATTAACATAATGTCGTAATAATAGGAAAGTTAAGTTAATATAATTGGTGTTAAACTTATGATCTAGATACTCACCCACGCTACAAAAGCACCTTGCCTTTAAACGGTGTGACGGTACTGTCTATAATTAACGAAATTCAACGTTAAACGCACGAAATCTTCATGATATGGTTAAACAATAGTAATCGAACTATAAAGCTGTAATAACATTATTCACAATTAGAAGCTCCAAACAATCTCACAGTATAGTTTTGGTGTATTTAATGTTCAGTAGCAGTGTTGGCCTAGTGGCTAGTCAGCGTGCGACTCTCATATAGGTTGTAGGTTCGATCCCCGGCTGTGCACCAATGGACTTTCTTTCTATGTGCGCATTTAAGATTTGCTAGAACGGTGAAGGAAAACATCGTGAGGAAACCGACATGTCTTACACCCAAAAAGTCGACGACGGCACAGGCACTGGAGACCGATCACCTATTTGCCTATTAGATTTAAATATGATCATGAAACAGATTCAGAAATCTGAGGCCAATACCTAAAAAAGATTGTAGCGCCTGTTATTTTTATTTATTAAATAATCCCATTAACTGATTTTATTTAATTCAGGAAAGCAATATATTCTACTCTTGGCTCGTCAAACTACCACCTGTAATTAAATATCTATTCTACTTCACTTAGTGATTAGTCTTTGAAGATACAGAATATACAGAGTACAAAGATTAAAAAACTACTACATTTTTATAACCCGAATCGTTAGTCGAACGGAATCGCACGTGCTGGACGTGGATTACGACATAACCACATGCTTGTTTTGTTTTCTAAGTATGCATAAAACTAAAACTTTCTTCCGAATTAATTAATTTTCTTTTATGCTAGCAATAAACTCAGAATCAATATGTGTAGTATACAGACTGTGTACCTCAATGGTCAATAACTTTTTATTTGACTTTGACTTAATTAAAACATTATTAACTATAAGAAGAGGAAGTGATTCTATTTTGGATTCTGCCACCAATATCGACGGTTTTTCACACTCCCTCACTGCTTTATTTAAGAGTAAGCAACCATTAATGTCCTCAGCCTTGTATCTTTCTTCTTTATTATATAGCTAAAAGAATGTTTGTCGTTCTCCCGTTTTATAAATTTTGCGCTGTCATGTTTTGTTTTGTTTTATTTTGCATTATTTTTTATCAGTGAAACTTTATGTGGATATATCATACGTATTTATTTTTTTATTTTTTTTTTTTATTTTACAGAGATGTCTTTTTTTTGTTTCCTTCATAAATAAATACATAGGGAGTAAAACCAGCGAAGTAAAGTGAATATTTGCCGCACCGTCATTGACTATCTCTACAGAAAACCTGTGTGTTGCAGGTTTAAAACCGTCTTCGCTGTATCTATGTATCTATCCTTTAATCCTTTTTATTTATTTATTTAGCAAAACATACTCTAAGGTACATACCTAAAGGCAACAAGTCAAACTGTATATTTTATTTAATTGCAATAAATTTAACTGCATTTATTGACATCGAGCCGACCTTGGCAAAAAAGGTATATAATAGAGTCAGCTTGCCACAATTGCTTAATAAAAGTGCAAAGAAAATTCTCGGCGAGTTGTCTATAAAACCATGTCGTAAATCCGCGTATTCATTTAGAAACAAGTTCGAGCAATAATCACATTGACAATGAAGGCAGTGCTTGTGTCGAGCTGTTTGCTCGTTATCCTAGGCATATCTTTAGCACGAGACCTCAGGGAGGAACGTTTCAATGACCTACAGATTGCGGCCTCAAACCACCATGAGAAAGGTGGCGGTAAAGAACACCATAAAAGTCACCACCACGTACATGGCGGCAAGGGCCATAAAGGATACAAGGGCCATCACCACCACGAACATGGGAAAAAAGGTCACCAGAATCACGAAGGACATAAAGGACATCATGGTGAGCATGGGGGCCACAAAAAGCAGCATCACCACGATGATGGCCACTACTTAAAGCACCATCATGGGGAAAAGGGAGAAAAGGGGCATGCTTTCGAAGAAAAAGGCCATTATCATAAAGGGCATTCAATAAAGGGCTATCATGGACTGCACAAAATAGATGAGTTTAAGAAAAATAAAAAGTTCCATGACAAATTTGGAGAGTCAGGGTTTGAAGAGGGTTACGGCGGCCACCATGATGAGCACGGGCACAAAAAGGGGGGCCACTTTGCTAAGGGGCACAAGCATGGAGGCCACCATGAACATCATCATGGAAAGAAAGGCTCCCATGAGAAGGGAGGACACCACCATGAACACAAGGGACATCATGATGAAGGCGGCCATAATGAGCATCATAGTCATCATCACGATCATGGCAAGAAAGGAGAACATGAAGACCATAAACATTGGGGCTTTAAAAAAGGACATTAATTTGAACAAGTAGTTTGGACTCTTGTTGAAACTGTGTAATATATTTTTGTATTGTTTGTTAATAAATGCATTTAATTTAATATTTTTGTTTCATCTATGTAATAAATATTATTATTAATATGAATCGAAGCTAAACAAACAATTTGGTACATTTTTCTCTAATAGTATAATAATTACGATCAATATCAGCACGACGGTAGTCACACATTAACGCAAATAATTCGTTAATGTAAGTAATTAGCGAATGTCACTCAATAACTGTCGTATTAAGTAACAGTTGCTCACAGCGTGAAGGATTTAAAGTATGTCGCATAGAGCAATAAATCTAGTGTGAGGTGTGACACCAGTAAGCCCCACATTTGGCCGTTAATTAGTGAAGAAGCGTTATTAGTAGATTACACCCACGAACAAATTGAACATTTTTCGAGTTCGCAATTAAAGAAAGAGATACATACTCATATTACCATGAAAGAAACGAAGAAATTGTTGACCTAGTAATATAAAAGACTGAATCGCCGCTGTAATAATTTGCAATGAGTTTATTATGGGTATAAGGACTTTAATTTTTAAAACTAAAGGTTCCGACGCGATTATAAGTTTATAATAATACATTTATAAATTACGTCTATTTGTTATAGATCATAATAAAACAAAAACAAATTATTATTTTTTTATATTCAACAATTATACATTTTTAAATAAAATAACATTTAAATAACCTTTATTAAATAAATAGTTGACCAGATGTTAATATTGAGAGCAGCAAGCCTTGTTAACAAAGGCCTAGTGACCTTTCTTATATCCCCATTTCTTATGATGTTCATGGCCACCTTTCTTAGCGTGATCACCATGGTGATGATGATGTTCATCATGTCCTCCGGATTCCTTATGACCTTTGTGCACATGGTGACTCCCGCCCTTTTCGTGATGGCCCTTTTCCCCATGTTCATGCTCGTGATGGTCGCCGTGATGATGACCCTTATGGTATTTTCCACCCTTCTTGTGTCCATGTTCCTCGTGGAAGCCTCCGTGTTTTTCCTCGTGTCCTGAATCTCCATCTTCATCAAAGAAGTGCTTATCTTTTTTAAATTCATCTAGTTTATGGATCTCGTGGTGGCCTTTTGTTGAATGTCCTTTATTGTAGTGTCCTTTTTCTGCATATTTATGCCCTTTTTCCCCCTTTTCGCCCTTGTGATGTTCATCATAATGGCCATCTTCATGATGATGTTTTTTTTCTTTTTCTCCATGATCATCGTATTCTCCCTTATGTTCTTCTTTGTCATGGTGTCCTTTTTTACCCTCTTCATGATGATGATGTCCCTTATATCCTTTATGACCCTTTTCACCGTGATCGTCGTGATGTTCAGCGTGGTGATCCTTTCCGCCTCCTTTTTTGAACTCATGATCCTGGGCTTTCTCTGCTTTTTTATGTTCTGAAGCTGCATCTATCTGATCGATATCTTTGTCATAAATCACATCTTTTTTTAATGACTTTAAGCGCCTTGCATCGATGTAAGCGACGTAAAATAAAAATAGTCCTAATAATACTAACGACCTCATGATCGGCCAGAATTACTAGTCTGGATTCAGTGTACTTATTTCTTAAATTGACGAGATAACTAATTTCGCAGCCGTTTTATATAAATCGTTGTGTAACATTATAAAATGACGAATCTTAGTAATCTATTGCAGCAAGTATTTTGTTGTGTCTATGTTTCGAATCCGATAGTAATATTTAGTATAGGTAAATTATTTTTACATTCCATAATGTAATGTCATGGCTCTTATTGAAATATTATGTGATAGTTACCAGTCGGTCAGTATTAAATAGACAAAATAAACGTTACTTCATACAAATTAAAACATTAAACATTGTGTCATATTATTCTTTTTAGCAAGTATAATCTTATTATATTATTCATATTAATAAAGGCATTAAAGGTAACGAAGGAAGATAAAAGCTTTTAAAGTGAAATTATTCGCCGTCGCTTAATTATTCCTTCCTCGTTTACTCATCTACGTCTTGTAATTTCGGCTACGTATGTATTAATAACTAGTTTATTAATAATTAATTTTAGTATTTCTTTAGCAGATATAAACGAGAATTTATTATATACCTATTACATACACAAAAATGTTGTATAAAATAATAAAAACGATGCGCAGTCCTTTTAAATATCCATACCAAAATACATTTTTAACTTACGTTGGGTAATTAAAATTATAAACAAATTTAAATGTGTTTGATGTTTTCAAAGCCTTGCTAAATGAATGCTGATTTCTATTTGATAGACAGAGAAATGTCCAGGACTATGAATATATTTTATAGCAAACATAAGTGTTATTCCCAGAGCTAGATGCCTTAGATGAAATCTAATAGAGTTCAGCGCTGGTACGATTGTGATGTAATTTTTGCTATTTACCCAGTCCCTCATACAAAAACATTGCGAGCAAAAAGATACTTAAATTTTACAATGTGTTTGTAACATTACGTTACAGTAGCCATAAAAGGGCTACGTAATATTTTCCGGTCGACTAATTATTACAAGCCGCTAGACGTTATTATAAATATTTTATTATTTACATAAAATAAAATAAAAAATTGTTTATTTATTATAAGTATGCATTACAATGTGTAAGATTTCAGAACCCTTTTAACTAAAAAAATACCTGTGTCAGGGTGCCCAGCTCTTCCATAACAAACTTAACATAAATTCCTTAAAATATATATAAATATATTTTATATATGTATAAACATAATTTGATTATGTACTTCTTTTATTGTACTTATTAAGGTTTAGGTTTAAAGACTTTCTCAAAGAAGGCAAACATGCCACTTACATGAGAACAATACTTCAGGTAAACATAAAATTGTAGTCGTTCTCCTCATAATCACAAATCGTACACGCAACAAACCTAAAAGTTAAGGTGACCAAAGACACACGAATAAAAACCAATTATAAGAAAATGAAATTAATAGTAATTTTGTTGACATATGCACCCAGCCTCGATTTGAATGCATTAAAAGAAGTAATATTTTTCATTTATGTGGGTAGTTTGTTTTACATTTATTTATATATTTATGAGCATGAGTGTGTGGTACAAATATGTGAGACAGTCAGTGAGTGAATGAAGTGTGTAACTGCATATAAGGTCTCAGAAGCATCTCCAACACTGCGTAAGTGGTGTTCATAAGCCTTTTGTCGTATGTTGAGTTTGTAGACGGTGAGCTGGTAGATAATAGACTAGCAGCCTATTTAATTTACAAAAAAATACATAAAGGCTGCTTGCAAATTTCTTCATAACCTATCCCTCTAGCTCGTTAAAACCCAAAATTCCAATACAAATGATTGAGTTGAAAGACGTATAATAATTAAAACTATCAAGGGTGGCACGTCGATGATATCTATATTTTCAAGAAAATTGCCTACAAGGAAATTAAAAGAAAACACATAATTAAGAAAAATATAATATTTCAATCGATCAAAAGTAGTCGGTACAATCTTTAAAGAGGATTCTGTTAAAGAAAACTTATAGGTACTTAACGAGGGTAAAGTGTAAAGTTACAAAAATACAATCACCAGCATCCATGTACATACAAACTACAAACAGCACTCACGCTACCAATATGCTTATATATACTTTTTTAACGGAACCTAAAGGTTGTTAATTTATACAATTATAATTAAACACAATATTTTATAAACTATTAATCTGTGTTTCAACATTACTTTAGTTTATACGAGATCAAAATGAAGAACACAAATAGTTATCCTTTAGACAGTTATTTTTTTATTTTGCTAACTATTCAGTTTAGATACATTATCGCCTATTTGAGAGTCGTACAAATAGGTCTACATAAAATACATTAAATATGTAAAGTCGAAATGAATCCCTTTATTGTTGCCAATCTCGATAGCAACTGTGTAACTTCTGTCGAAACCAAAATTGCTTTCCGTGTATCTTGTTTACTAGCCGAATGGGAAACTACTCAATTATCTCCTCCAAAAGATAAGCTGTTTTTTGAAAGCTTTAATAATTGATATTCCATTAAAAATATTAAAAATAAAAAAATATTTAACGTACGTATTGTGGCACAGTGACTGATACAGTTTATTTGCATTCCTTGTATTATTTATCCTTTTCTACCCTTAAATTATAACTTTTGATCCTAGATATATCTTCTATATCAGCGAAATTATGAATTACTTTTACAGTATGGCATTTTTTGTATGTCATTTCACGCACGTTTCCATTCTGTATATATATGTATATGTATCACGATGTTTAGTCAAGGGCTATATATGTGTTTAAAAAAATTTCCATTTTATAAATTTATTATCAAAAAGCAACAGTATAAAAATAACAGTAACAGAAAAAAATATTATATGTAAACTTATCTATAGGGCACTTGCCGTCGGTGGGATTTTTTCATTTATTTGTGTCCCTTTTTAAAACCCCAGTGCTTATGGTCTTCATGACCACCCTTCTTTCCATGATCATGATGATGATGATGATGCTCATGATGACCTCCTTCATCGTGATGGTCTTTGTGGTCATGATGGTGTCCACCCTTCTCATGGTGACCTTTCTTACCATGCTCGTGATGGTGATGTCCGCCATGCTTGTGTCCTTTATGGAATTCACCGCCTTTCTTATGACCGTGCTCTTCGTGATGTCCGCCGTGGTGTTCATGGTGACCACCATCATGATGATGATCATGGAAGTGCTTTTCCTTTTTGAATTCATCGTGTTTATGTACTCCGTGGTGTCCTTTTGTGGAGTGTCCTTTGTGATAGTGTCCCTCTTCGTGGTGACCATGTCCTTTGTGTCCCTTTTCGCCGTGATGATGTTCATGGTGATGGCCGTCATCATGATGATGATGTTTCTTATGCCCGCCGTGTTCGTCATGATGTCCTTTGTGTCCTTCGTGGTGGTGGTGTCCTTTTTTACCATGCTCGTGATGATGGTGGCCCTTATAACCCTTATGACCCTTATCTCCGTGATCATGGTGATGATGAGCATGATGTTCGTGGCCACCACCTTTGTCCCATTTTCCACCATGGCCTGAAGCAGCTGTTTCAAGATCAGCATCCCGCTTCTCTCGAGTTACTTCTCGGCAGCTGACATAGGCCAGCGCCCCTACCAATATACAACACCATAGTATACTTCTCATGTTGCCACTGTATCCGTAAGGCTGTGCTGAAGAACTGATAATTTTTGTCGATGACAATTCATTTTTATAGTTACTAATTCTTTAAGTTAGTACTTGTGTAATTTAAAACACCAAGGTTGCAACTGTGTCGTAGAGGCGAGATACGACTGCATTGCGCAGTGGGACCCGTTGTCCGAACAAAACATTCATAAAAAACGTGCTTGTTACTGGCGTCGGTTGCAATGTGAACAACGCAATATTTCCCTCTGGTGGTTTCAACTTCAATTTTCTCTATTTTTTTCAATATAGACTTAGGTTTGTTTTGTACATTTAAAAATCGTTTTAAATATTTTTAGCGCGAGATTAAATCTCTTGAGCCGAGTAAAAAGGAGAAAATGTTGACGCTGGACAGTGCGAGCCGATTGTACGACTTTGCTTTTACAATTCACTTTAATAACTGGGGTCACATGGGATGTCTTCCATAACTTTTGGTAAACAACTGAAAATAAAATAAAATTGAAAATATGCGATATAGGTAATATTAAATAGTCTGCCAGTTCTTTTTCGGCACAATTTTTCATTTATTAATGCTACGCTCAATTACTTCTATTTCATAACTTTTAATATCACAATGATTGGAGTATGTTTTTGCGTTACGAGTGGCAGTTGCTGGATTAAGCTGCAGGTGAATCTGCCAGATATACTGTTTTTTGGTGTATACGGGAATAAATATCTTGCCAAAGTTGCTAGTTTATTATTTAAATGTAATGAAATGGTATTTAAAAAGTTAATGCTTTGCAAATGTCGTGCTTAATGATTGACCTAAGACGTCTTAATTCAATTTACGTGTATAACATCATTGATAAACTTCCACTATCAATGGAGCTGCTCATTAGTGTTTAATTTAGGAATTGTTGGACTGTAGTCCACGTCTATTAGAATATGAAATAACGACAAAAAAGCCTATATTAAAGTTCCATTCATTTGTTGGTTGACCATGGTTCACGGGTTTTCGCAGGTGGGTAAAAATTGTAATTAAGAGTTACTTTACTCTGCTGTAAAGTAACTCTTGCTTGTTGATCCCAGCGTGGAGTCGATAATTTAATATGAGTTGTTTAGGAACCTCGATTTATGATAAGTTAGGGCGAAGACTGCATGTTTAATTTTTCCAGAAACAATTTACACTAAACTAAACAGAAACCATTATTCGCAAAAGATGTCAAAGTTAGTGAATCTCGATAACGCCGCTGGTTAACAACTACGACCGTAGAAGCATTACTTGGAAAGAACATATTTAAATTGTCTACTTTGTCGTTGCTCTTACATATGCTCTTAGATATACGTTCCTTTGAACGGATAACACTTTCACAACGTCCCGTACGCTAAGTGATAACATGAATGTACTCTAAACTATAAATCTCTACTGAACAGATTATAAAATGATGAAATACGTTGACCCGATATTATTGTGCTTTGGTCGCGCCTTGTGTTTGAAAATGGTTTTATGAGTTTTTATTAAACTTTAATGTTGTTAAGTAAGTAGTTAATAAAACGAATATATTTTTATTTAATTTAACTATATTATTATAGCCACCCAGCAAAAGCCGCTACGTCGAAGGTCGTACTTGTAGAAAACAGCAACAAATATTTAACACTTTTAGTTCTATAGGTTTAAGGTCTCTAGGTCATTGAGCCGGCAACTCCTGATATCGGCAGCGAAAAGCCACCTACAGACCATCCACAAGCTAACGTTTATTAAAGAAATGCTCACCCAAAACGTTCTGACGACATGAAAACCTACATGTAAAAAGTTGGGTTACGTCGTTTAGATAGGCCAGCTCGAAATCCTAACCTCAATCCAATTGAACATGTTTCGTATGATCTAAAGACACAAGTAAGATCAGTGCAACCTGCTCCACAAAATCTGGGAGTTAAAAAGAGTCATCGAAGAGAAGTGGGAACGTATTGCACAAAACGTTATTAAAAACATCGTGAAAAGCATTCCCCGAAGCATTCAAACTGTGATTTTGGCAAACGGAGGTCACACTCGTTATTAGTACATTTGTATTATTTAAGTAAATCTATATTACTGAAATAAGAATAGACAGTGGCGGTAGCCAGATTTGAAAAGTCATTAAAATACAGTCAACAGATGTATGATTTAAGAGTTTGATGATGCCTATAAAAAATCTGCGACAGCATGTATAATAGAATTTTTTATTATATAAAAGCAAGTCCTTTTCCGCGTCTTTCTGAGTCCCACTTCTATCTAGAATAATACATGAGGAAGGTAGGATTAGGCATATCAAGGTTTACGGGTCTTCGCTGCCCGCAAGAAGCCGGGTCGGGACGTCGCGTCGCTAGTTTATCATAAAGCTATTAGAGTGTTCAAGATCCTCAAAAAAAAAAATTCCCTCCCTATTACTTTTTAACTGGTCCAAACATAAGGGTAATTTTATTATCTTTAGTTATTTTAAAGATGCTACGTATACCATTTCGATCTTAACAAATTATTTCGTTAACTGCATTTCTTAATATCCACGGGATAAGTTTGGCCGTCATCGACAAATTTTAGTGCGATTCTTTATATATACTTTAAAATGGTAAACCACTAAATAAATACACTGATTTCGCAACAAAGAAAAACTCGCTAGACATAAATAAAACAAATCACTTTTTTACTTAATTTATTCAACAACAAATAGCAGAGTTCATTCTACAAAATCCTAAGTTCTCATTAATACCGTAAACTTAACGTTAATTTAAAACTAAATATATTTTTTTTATAACATTTATAATCACAAGAACAACTTTCAGTTGAAAAAAAATCAATTAACTTAACGATTACACTGTGTTAAACACTTTTGAAATTGCAATTTTTCAGTCCTCAGTACTTAAAACTCTTCGGTTTGATTCCGAAACTTCTAGAAACCCGAGCAGTCGACATGTAGATGTTCGCCGAATGACAAGAATTTTGGACTCTTTAATATATTTTTCAATGCGTGAACAACATAAGATTTTTTTATAAAGATTTTAGTTAGAAATGTAGAATTCATCTCCGTAAAAATGCTTACATCTATGTTATGAATGCAAATCGTTAAACAGAGACTTACATAATATAGCCTCGAGACAATTATTTAGAAAAATACACACTTAAGGCAACAACAATGTTCTTACTGAAGTTGATATCTTTTATATTAAAATACAAGCGAAACGCAAGCATTTTTATTACTATCACTATTTTAAATATGTTGAACTCTATAAGATGGAACAGCATTTTACAATTTACAAAATTTTGTACGTTAAGTATGTTCAATTCTAATTTTACAATTAGCCGGAGTCTAACATTATTAGAGAACTCCAAATACAAGAGATATGCTTGCATTTAACCTGCAACGTAAGCGAGGAATTATACTATCGTGATATTATCGTAATTTTAGATTACAAATGCTT
Source organism: Pieris mannii (assembly GCA_028984075.1). Taxonomy (NCBI): domain Eukaryota; kingdom Metazoa; phylum Arthropoda; class Insecta; order Lepidoptera; family Pieridae; genus Pieris; species Pieris mannii. The sequence continues at coordinate 5,435,556 of CM054784.1, forward strand.
TTTACAACTGAAAAAGAACTTTATATTCAATAAATGACAATGTTCTAGCAATTCTGGAACCGAAATCGTCCGTATATAATTGAACTTGAAGGCAAAAATTCCGTGATTTCATAATAACTTCCTCGACGAACGTACGTATTACAATAAAATAGCGTGACGTAATAAGATGCTTGAATTTTTTTTTAATTTTATATTGATAACTACGCTTGTTACCATGGTTACCAATTTTATAAGGAACACCGAAACCATGGTACCAACATGGTACCCGTAATAAACAGAATAATTAAAGATTCTAATTCTTAGACGATGATCGTTTTCAAGGAACGCGCTAAATCCGACCACTTGAGGTGATACGGGCTGTATTAGCGAGAAACGCATTAGTCGGATCGTAGGACCTTTGACTTCCGACACCAGAAACTTGGTTCAGAGTTAGTGGCCACAGAAGACCTTACAAAAACGACCAATAGGTGCCAACATGATACCAAAAACACTACATTATTGTTATACGTTAACATGCCATTAAGTACGCAATCTAAGCACACTCCATAAGAAATTAATATCAGAACTATTGTTGGGCTAAGATCATTCAAATGTCTAATATGACATTAATTCAAGTAGAATCCTCGTTCATTGGTTGCCGAGAGTAATCTCTCACGAAGAACCTCTTTGCAAGAATATTCTGGTAGTTTTAGATAATGTACGCAAGTATTAACTGATGGGTAAGAACCATCGCCAGCATCCACCTGAAAGGGAAATATTTTTTTTTTTAAAAACGCTTGCCAATATTTAAAAAAAAATACATTTAGAAACAAACAAAAATAAACAATAAAATCTGATTGTACACCTTTCAACAGGCAAACAGCAATACTTTATAACTATTACTGAGTGAATTCTTCAAACTTTAATATGTAATTTAAAAAGCGAGAATTAGCGAAATAAAAGTTATTGCAATTAAGAGATAGCATTGTAAGAGATATTAATTCACATCTGATACGAAACGAATTCTTTGGCTTAAATATGCTTAATAAAGAAATTTATAAAGGATCGCCATAACAAAACAGGAATATGTTATAAACTTTTTTTTAATTAAAACCAAAACTTCTGTACTCTTTCGTTTACAATCGATCACTCTTAACAAATGCTTTGTTGAATACATCTCACATAAGTATGCAATAGCGTGAATGACGCTGGACAAATCATAGTAAATTATTGGCTATGCAAAGAACTGGCTAATTAAATCATATATATGTATTCATACTTGGGAGGTATAACCATATATTCTGTTTTTTTTTTAATCTTGACATTCCTTTAATTATATTAAAAAACAAAGATATTTCCCTATCTTTACTGGTACGTTGTCATTTTTTATAATTACCTTGCGAACAACTGTAAGTCTAGGATGAAGATTAGCCAATCCACCGGGCGGCAGACTGCTGCAACCAGTTGCGAACTGAAGGAAAGCCTTGCGCTCGCGTTGAGACATCTCTACTAGCACTTCTACTAGCCTTAGGAAACCCGGACTATAAAAATACAAAAAAATTTTAAAATCTAAGAGTAGGGATACATTTAGTGGAACACGTAATTAATCTTAACTTATCGTAAACAGATGGTTAAAATAAATTGTAACTTGATACTTAAAGGTTTGGGTATAGTCGTTTTAGAATAGGGACACATTAAATGGAACAACTAATAAATCTTAACTTATCGTAAACAGATGTTTAAAAGAAATAGTAACTTGTCGTTTAAGAATAGGGATACATTAAGTCGAACAAACTAATTAATCTTAACTTATATCGTAAACATATGTTTAAAAGAAATAGTAATTAGTTAAATAGAAATATTAATAATATGGTGGGGACTACATAACACCTCCATTTTATAATAAGTTCTTTTCTTTTAAGATTATTAATGCTTAGAACAATAGATGGGCGCAATAACCTTTGAAGGTCTGATTTCTGTATTCTGTACACACGGTGTCGAGTTTTTGGGTTAAAGGCTTCTTTCCTCGCGACGTCTTCCTTCAATGTACGAGCGAGAGTAAAATTCAGTATTTTACGACCCCATAGACAAAAAAGTGGGCGCCCGTAGTCCATACATACGACCTCAAAGACAGTCGCACGCTAAAACCACTTGGGCACTGCTGTTAAAACTAATTTATCAAAAGTTGGAAAAAACTGACCTATCACGCGTGTATCCCAGCTTAGGCTCCGTGTACTGAAGGAGATGGTCCCTGGTCCACACGGGCCCACGTTCGCCACAGACCAGTAAACGCAATTCGGGTGGTGAGAATGCGCGCAGACGTCTCGGCGGAAAAACAGCGCCAAAACCACGTCGGAACTCAGATATTTGGCGCTGTACGCCGTCGTTGACCATCCAACGGGCGCTTAACGTTGCGTATTCACGGGCGTTATGTGCATCCACCTATATAATTGTATGTGCAACAAATATGATTTGTAACTAATGTCAAATTTCGATTTTTATTTATTTTTGATAATTTACATTAGGAAAATGCTTAAGCGAAAGAATTATATACACAGAATTGTTAAATTTCCTACCTCGATATGTTCTCCGCCATCGCATAGCGGCTGAATTGAAACCGATGGATCGCTGTTGGAAGCCACGTGTGTCATGGTCAGTGAGAGCTCCTCGAACGTGGCGCCCTCTACCAACAACGCCTTAGATTTCCTATCCTTCTCAGCCTCGTTTATTGAATCATCTTGCTTTAATGCGTCGTATTCGCGAGCAGTTTCTATTACGCTACTTAGGAACCTGAAATTACGTTAACAATTTAATTATTGCGTAGAGATAAAATATCCATGAAAACATGGTAATGAAGTGAACGAATCCTGGATCAGGATTAATGATATGTCAAATAACCAAAATAATTTAGGTGAAATAATGATGAAGATGTTTAAAACTTGAGTAAACATGACCTGTTAGTTAATTTAGTGATTGCTAATTAGTTACAGTTAGGCCACTAACTATTGAAATGAATCATAACTAATTTTAAATTTAAAAAATAAATAAAGTGCCTACCTATGTCTAATGGGATCAACTTCCTCCAAATGTTCAGCAGTGAGTTCTTCTCCGCACATTATTCGCAAGAAAGGCTCTGATAAGGGTAAATCGACTAGACGCCCATCTTGTAAAACCTGTAAATATAAACAATTAATATAATATTATGAACAACTTGATAAACTATTTTAATTTTCAAAATACATTTAAAAAGTTCTGAACAGCAACTTAATAAAACCAAAGTTAAACAACTGCAAATATCAACTTGCGATAATAGAGTTATACAAAATTTAATATAATAATAATATCTGTCTTGATGTGTCTCACTTAAACTGTCGACTTAAGTAATAAATTAGACATATACATATCATTTATTACAAACAAAAACACACACACATAAACACAAAATAAGAATAATCAAAGAGAAAAAATCAAATAAAAGATATATAATTTTTTTTCCCCATCCGGTTCGTCTCAAGTATGTAATGCGTTAAAATTCACGATTATGGATATAAAAAATCTAACCTTAGCTAAAAATACTCCTAGGAACCAGAAATATTTGCAAACTATATCACAGATTGTTGATTGTTGCGGCAGAGGCGCAGGGAAGAGGCCCCCGGCGCGGGACACGTAGTATCCGATCGGTTTTTCTACTGAAATTTCAATGTCATTTCAATTATTTCCTGTATATTTAATATGCAGGAACCCTTAATTAGATAAAGCAGTAAATGATAGTAGTATAATGATGGTCAGATAAATATGAGACTTCTAACAAAAAAGATACCAAACTTGTAAATAATTTGACTAGCCTACCAAAAATAAAAATCATTATTTTAAAATTCATATTATACATGAAGTTTTTTCATTAGTACATTTAATTTAAACAGTTAAAGTATTATTCGAATTATTTATCAATTATTAAATACATTTTGTTTCTCTATAATGTTAAAATAAACAATTACCCTCGGGCACAGTAATATGCGGCGCGTTGTTTTCGAGCGTGTACGCATCATTGAGCCACATATTGAGATCAGTGCGTTGCAGTTCAGCAGCCACGAGTGCGTAGAACTCGAGGGTAGGTCCCAAACCGGTGCCTTCTTCGCCCTCGAATTCCACTTCCAGGACCGATTTTCGCCCTGCATGGACGCGCATCACCTGAAAATATTATTATATTACCTATTGAAACAACGAAATTCATTATATTGAATATATCATTATTTACTATTATTTGAATGGGGAAAGAAAATCTGAGGCAATAAATTCGGCAAAAGGCGAAATAAGGTTTTATTATTAAAGAAGTCGGATATGGCATTGTAATAATGTAAATAAGTCATAAATTCATATAACCAGAGATTTCACCACACTATATAGCTACAGTTATCTCATAAATTGAAAATCTAGACAGTTTATTAAAATATTTTACCTGCATAGCAGATCGCAGCAAATGCGTATCCCGTGGTATTCTTACACGCTCATGCCTTAATCGACCCATTCGGAACTCTGAGGCTTCGAGATCCGCACGACGGGGCGACACAGTGTTACCGGCCCTGTAAATATTGTGTCTTTAGCTTTACAAAGCTTTAAAAATGCTTTTAAAGTTACACGAAGAATATGTAACATATACCAATATACCGACCAATATACGCCATTTAAATTCTATTAATAAAATTATATGAGGAAAGCTATAAGTTTAAAATTTCATACACAAATAAGATGTTGGAAAATAAACAATAGATTCCGATACTTTACTTAGTGATAACTAAAAAAAGTAAAAATAAATGCTTTCATAATTGGACTGAATATACCTCTGCCTATCCAAAGCCCGATCGCGCTGTGCCTGTAGCCAGACTATCGTTCTTGATGTACCAAATGCTGTACATGCGAAGAACATCTGTCTAGTCTCCAGTGGGAACAGGAAAGGACACCAGTCATTCAATTGTTGGCACCTAGAAGAAAATGTCGAAATTATTTGAGGTATTATTGAGTATATGTACAGTTTGATGTTTTATAATATTGCAAAATAGGAAACTTAGTAATTTTATGGTATTTCTGTAGGTCATATGCTAAAAAACGCATCTATCATGATTGACTATGTAAGTAAATGTGTTTGCGTGTAAGCGTAAGTGAGAACGAGTATCACGTATGTGTGCGTGTACGTATTTATACATACCATCTAGGTGCAGCTGCAGCAGCAAGAGTAAGAGGCTCTTGCAACTGATGGTGCAGTTTTGTGGTCAACTTGGCTGAGAGCAAAGCATGTGGTGGTAAAGAAGGCACGACTGCTTGAAGGCGCCGAAGCACGCGCACACAACACGAGACCATGGCGCCTCGTTCAGCGTCCCCACCACAACCGATCACACCGCGTTCAACTGTTTATACATATATAGTAACAATGAATTCTCCTAATTAAACAACACAGTTTTAAAAATACGATTGTCAAGACCAGTCTCCTAATTTTGCAGACATTATTTATCGGGTCAACGAGCATGCCTAAAAAGCAGTCTAAACATTGAGTTATGTAATCAATTTGCATTTATACCTGTTATTTCTTTTCTTTAAAAACTATAACTACTCTTAATTTTTCTCCTAATTTCAACAATTTTACTTTTACCATCTCTTGAGCTCAAGTACGTTACCTTTGTTTGGTCGAATCATTTGACAAAAGAAGGAACTGTGAAGCCTTCTTTTGTCAAACCATTCATTCGTCACGTCAACGATAGATACATCTTAAATTTTCTTTATGATAAATACCCTTATTTTTTTCATTCATTCAAGTTTTAGTGGTATGTTCCTCTGCGACCTAATGTCACTTTGTCCCTAAATTTGGATACACACGACCACGGTTTGTTTACCATAGTATGCTGCCGAACCCTACGATTAACTAGTCTTTTACGAACACGTACATAGAAATATAGCAATAGTTCTACAGTAATAAAATACTTTAAAAAATGTACTATATCAATTAAAATACATGGACTTACCTGGATCGGCTGGTTCCTCTTCCTCAGTATCGCTCGAAGGCGTCAACGTGTCCGCAATATCCACCTCCTTGTACGATAAGCTGTAATATAAATATTATTAAAATCTGCAAAAATCTTTTACTACACCATATTAACTTACCTCCTAAATTTAAAAATCCCGGCAGCATACATTATAGTACTAGACAGTATATTAGTTATAAGCTACATATATATGTCGAGTAATACTCAGATTATCATATCAAGGCAATTGAGTATTGATTAATTATTATTATATTATTACTTTGGTAAATAATTGAGATAATTGAAATTAAGAATGTAATAGAAGGATCTATGACTTTTAAGATGGATGTTTGATTCTATTTGTTTTTAAATTACGACCAATCAGAGCCGAGGAAATGCCGCAAGTGGGGTCATTTTGTCTTTGGACAGTGCGTTCCGGGTAAGCAGAGTAGTTCTGATTGAGTATTCAGAAAAGCATTTGAGATTGTGATTAAAAGTGAGATCGGTGCCTTGAACCCGCAAAGAATCAATCTAAATGAAATACTGTACGATAATTAATCTAAACCACTAAACCCATAATGCCACAAACGCCCACTAAACCCATAATGACGATATCGTCGACGTCCATATCGATGGAGTGACGATATATCTCATAATACGATCTCTAGTAAGTTGATAGACTTTTTATATAATTTTAAGAATTAAAATATTGAAATAGACGGGTCTAAAATTACTATGTTGTAAGATTTATAAAAACATCTCTGTTTGTAAAAAGAAAATGTATCTATTTTTGGATAAAGCAAAAAATGTTTGAACTTACGTATACGTTGTATCTCTATGCGTATCGTGTGCGGGTAATTTAGCATTAAGTGCCAAAACTGCCCGATAGAGTGTCCAAGACGGGTTATCTAAGGGCAGCGACACACCGCCAGATGTTAATATCAATTTAAGGGTTGGCAGACGCGTTGCTGGATTATTCAAATTTTCCGTGAGTGTTGCGTCACTTTTGTTTGCTGAAGGCTCCGTCGGCTCTTCCGCATCAGAGTCCTCATTTAGGGGTATGTCGAGATCTATGGATAAAGATGGCATATTATTTTCTCAAGTTATACTCAGACAATTGAAAAATGGTAATCGAAATAATTACGATTGAGAGATTACATTTGATCAGTTATTATATGTATAAATACAAAACTATGTGTTAAGTTGGTATTAAGTAGTTTACACATCGGGTGATGCAAAAATAGCAAAATTTTCCAGATTTACCAACTTACCAACAGTCTGGTTGAGGTTTGTTCTTCCAGGTCTCGGATCAAAAGCGGGTATGAGCGCTGAGAACTGTCGCTTGAGCACGAAGTCGTCATCCCAGGGCTTGCGTGCGCGCCATACAGGATTCGAGCCACGCTGCACAGCTTCTAGGGCTTCCTCCTCCATCAGAGATAGTAGATTACGGGATACCTGCAACTATTGTTAGTATGATAAATACTTAATAAGTAATACAACACAAGCTGTCCTTAGACAGCATTTTATCCTGCTTTGATATAGGTAATTAAAAAGATTATTATTAGAAAAAATAATAAAAATGATACTTACGCAAGTTACTCTAGGTAAGTCTTGGTAAGTGGTTTCGTTTTCTTTGTCGCTATCAAGAGCATCATCCCCATCATCATCGTCTTCCAATTCTGTCAAAAGGGCAGGCGCGCGACAGGACTCCAAGAAATCCTCTAGAGACACCTGTAATACCACCAATCGTTTGTGACTCGTGAAATATAAAAACCTAACAAAAAAAGATGGCTCCAAAATCACCCACAGCTTACATAAACAACTGTGTATGTTTTTAATTTACACACTTTTAAACATTGTAATGATATTAGGAAAAAAAGGACTAGTGCGCATCGACTCATATATATCGAGAATTATAAAGAAGTTTTTGTTTCCAATAGTTATTATAGTAACTGAATTAATATAACACTATATCCATGAAACAAATAAATAACTAAATCAATGGTGTTACGACCTTTTTTAGGTCTGGGCATCAGATTTCAATAATTGTTTCGTAATCAATGTAATATGCAATAGGTGATCAGCCACCTGTGTCTGTCACACGCCTTCGACTTTCTACTTGGTCTAAGGCAAGCCGGTTTCCTCACGATGTTTCTTCACCGTTCAAGCGAATGTAACAATGCGCACATAGAAAAAAAGTCCATTGGTGCACCGCCGGGATCGAACCTACTACTTCGTGGATAAGAGTCACACGTTCCAGCCACTAAACCAACCTGCTCTATTGTAATACAACAAATATAAAATTTGAAATACCTGTTCACTCTCGCTGGATGTTGAAGTAAGTGATAAGGTAAGCGCATTCTGTGCGTTCGGCGCAAGGGATGGGTAGCTTTGTGCGGCCGAAAGTAGGCCGCCGGGGAAATTACTGGACAACGCTAGACGTACCAAACTAAAAAAGTATCATAAGAATATATAAAATTTCAAAGATTATAACAAAACGAATAAGTTTTTTAATAATATGATATTGTTTCTTAAGAACCTCCTCACTCACCTAGGAAATAAGCTACTTGGGTTGTTACGGTTCGATCTCTGTTGGTTGGAGTTGTTTCTGGACGCACTTGACATACGGCCAACACCCAAGGATTCCAACAAACGAGCGGCACCCTACAATTCACACACATTTTAATTACATAGTAATATTAATACACAAAAACACCTATTTCTGTTTTTCTTCATTCCGTTAATTCTAAAGTGAAATTATAATAAAATATATGCATATGTTTAAACTACTTTTATATACATTTGTCGCGCTCCTAAACAAGACTGCTGTGGTTACATTAATACAAACCACAGCGGTTTTCTAATGTAACATTTTGTGATATATTATATCAAAAAATAAATCAGTGGTGCTACAGCGTCTTTAGGTCTTGGCCTCAGATTTCTGAATCTGTGTCATGATCATTTTTAAATCTAATAGGCAAGTAGGTGATCAGCCTCCACTGCTCGACACACGTAGTCGACTTTTTGGGTCTAAGACATGTCGGTTTCCTCGCGATGTTTTCCTCCACCGTTCGAGCAAATGTTAAATGCGCACTTAAAAAGAAAGTCCATTGGTGCACAGCCCAGGATCGAACCTACGACCTCAGGGATGAGGGAGAGTCACGCGCTGAAGCCACTAAGCCAACACTGCTTAATATATATTATTTTATAAAATGAGAAAAAAGAAAAAAACAATTTTTTGTTTTATATCCAATTTAACAATGTACATAACTGCACTGACTACGGGATATCTGCTAAATACAGTGAAACGATGAACATCGATGATGGTTCAAGAAACAACTTTTATATTTAAATAAAAATTTTGTCCTTAACTGAAAAACGCTTTATATTACCTGTTGTGTCAAATCTGGTTCACTAGCACTCATTGTACCGCTTCCTTGTCCATCATTTTTGTGCTCCACATATTGACCATCGCTGTTCTCGTTTTCTTCGCACTGAAAAAAAAAAAAGAAACGCTCATTGCCTAATATAATACTATAAATGTTGCTTGATAATCAAAATACATAACTTACAAAATAACAACACAATTTATAAAAATAATCGTACATATGCTACAAACACAAATACAAGATAAATTCTATCAATAATAACACTATCTACAAAATTAATGACTGTATCTACGGAAAAATATCCTCCCTTATATTCTGAGACATCGTCGTTATACGCTTTATCTTATTATGTATACGCATGTATACGCGAACGTAAAACATTAAATGAATTAAATCGTCATAAAATGGTTCATGCCCATTTACGGGCACTTAAACCTTATTTATTAAGAAATTTGGTTTTAATATTTATAATTGCTTTTTATATCTCCATAATGTTATTGTGCTGGCTTATAAGAGTTTACAATTGTGACCATTGAAAAAAAAACTTTTATTTTGGAACATAAAATCATCAAGGTATCACTTATTTTCACGTCATTAAATTCGAACTTTAAATTTTTACTTTTTTTTTATTTTAACTTTAAAATCCATCATAAAGGTCTATATCATTTTCTTCACAGTTGCTCACACAAAACACAATTTTCTGATGTAAACAGAACATTGTTTTTAAATTAATAACAAATTTTAAAAATATGTTTTAGTATTTAGAAACGCGAACGTGTCTCAGAACAAGCGAGCAAATATACCTGTATGTGCAGTCTGTTAGCATTATTACGCAGGGTGTGCAACAGGGTGGCGGGTAAGGCCAGCAACTCGCTCGAAAGCAAGGCGTTGGCGCTGTTCCGCTGAGCCTCACCGGAACTGCGCCGGCGACGCTCCTCCTTCGTAACACACTGCTCTACACTATTTATAGGGCACGCGATTGAGCCACTACTAGTCTTTACAACCCTTATCCGTTTAAAGGCTTCGAAGCTTACCGCATTGTTATTCGATTAGTAAACGTGTGCTTAGGGACGGTGTTAAGAAAGTTCTTTAAATAGAACTGATCGTCAATAATGTGTGTAAATTTTTAGTTCACACAGTAATACTGTTAAATAAATAATATAACATGGTGTAATGGTTGTAGCTCCTTACAAACATTGTGTAAAAAAACTTGGCGATTAAAAAGAGTGGCGGAGAGTTTATTGACAGTTCTTCTCTTCCGTTCTACGCCCTTGATTTGAGAACTGGCAGTAAATGTAAAAATTGAATAATTTAATGTATATTTCTTTTTTTTTGACGTTTATAAGTGTACATTGTGTTACCTATATGAATAAATGATTTTTGATTGATTAATTCTAGCACGAGCACGGTAGTTTAGTAGCAACATTTAACCTCGAACAATATAGCAACTCACCTCCTGACTATTAGATTCCGGTACCGGTTCTTTGGCTGGGTATGGTTTGGTTATGTCAGTAATACTAGTAGGCCCCATTTCCATATTCGTTAAAGAAGTGTTCGCTAAATCTGCCATACAGTTGTTCCCTTCCGCTCCCAAAGTTAGCGATTCCACGATTGTGGCGAGATCTGTCAATTAAAAGCTTTAAAATGTCTGCTACACTTGAATGTCTCACAAGTAGTAGTTTTAGGATAGGATTCAGATTTTATGCTAAGTATAACTCTCGTATGTTAAAGGGTAGTCAAACTTAATTCAAAGTCTAGACTTTGAATCTTGCCCTACGACGTATCATTCGAATATCATTACCAGTATTAATATGGTGCGTGGAGTTATTGATAGCCGAGAGATCCGTAGCGTGCATACGCGGTCGCGTCATATTACTTGCCATCTCCTCTCCTGATATGTTATCAGCTGACGATGCTTGCTCCGTAGACGCAACAGAAACCTGAAGCATTTGTATAGTAAAAGTTTTGCTGACTGTTACCCAAAATATAAAAAAAAAATCAATGTGTTAAAGTATTTGTTAAAAACACACAGTTGTTTGTGTCACACAATGAGATACACACAGACAAACAAGGTTACTAGAATTTAGAAAACATTGCAAATGTCTCATCTCCTACTGAGCGTCACATGACGAACTAAAGTTTTAATCTAAATTGTTTACCGGCCTTTTAAAAATTATAGCCCCTTTTTTGAAGTAAAATTGGTTCGTAATGCTTTAGTGAAAATATATTTAATAATCATAATACTGTACTTACAGCCGTCCCCTCATCAATCCTTCAACTATATAATATGAGTACTAAATCGTAATACCTGGTTATCATTATTAGTAGCATCCGGTAAACTTGGTGTTGAGTGACTCTTTCGCGAGCGTGCGTTTGTATTATGTTCGTAGCCTCCTACTAACTTCAAGTCGAACTTTCCGTCCGCACCCATACGATACGAGTTACGGCCACCATGATCCCACCTTTGGAGGGAAAATAACATAAAATTTTTACCGTTTTATGTATATTTAAATATTTTTACCCATTTTATTATATTTACAGAATTATAATTAAGTTATTATTTCGATTCCTACCTGACATCAACCCATCCATTGTGAAGGTCAGATGTGACAGTGCCCATAGCAGGTTGGGCGCCGTCTTGATCCCTCCACTTCCAATCGGGCCCTCTAGCGACTCTTGCGCCTACGCAGACGCCACGTGCATTTCGAGACATTCGACGCGTACGACTTCCACTCCCTGTGCTAACTGACGTCACAGCTGCCACGCTCGTGGGACCACCTACTTGACGAGGTACTGAGTCGATAACGCTTATTACCTAAAGGAAAAATTATCATTAGCTACTATACTTCGATAAGGCTAAAGAGCGATATATGGATACAAATGCAAAGATAGTTCACCATTACAACGTTAGTTACAAAAACTGAATTTTCAAACATTTTAAATGCAGGTTTGTCAGGGTCACAATATTTTAAAAAAATTCAGTAAAAAGTTTTTAACTGTCATCAAACAACTAATCAAATCATAAATGGTTCCTAACAATTATTGGATTTTTTTTATAATACGGGTTGTAATTTTTATTATTCATGAAAATTTATAATACATGTTTGAAACCACAAAAGTTCAAGAGAGAAGTCTGTAAAAATACCTTTCCGTAGATCTCGAGTCCAGACAGCGATAAATAGTGACTCTGTCCCGAAGAATTCTTCCCGTTCTGTTGTATGCGAAGATATCTGTATGGTAAATCGCATCGCACGCGCCAAGTTGCTGTACTGCCGGGCTCTTGCAACGCCTGTTCGTCTGTGTGAGTCACTAAAGTAGTCCATGTCACACCGTCCGCTGACATCTGACACAAAGACAAACACTTCTAAAGATCTACTTAAAATACTGTTTATCAATAAAATTAGAATAACACATAGTTATATATTAGTACATAAAAGTGTTCTAACAAAATTACTATTTGAAATAATATAAAAAAGGGACACTACACATACTCCGATTTTTAATTCCGTAGAATTCTGACTAGCTATCATTTTTTGACATGTCAGAGATAGTAAACCTTTTTTCCGGGCGCATTTTCAATTTCAATACGAGTCGGAACATCTGAGTCTATACATACATTTTATTTGTTAGTGAATGTATCCATTTTATTAAATGCGGTGCTCCACATTAAAACGTCCCTTTTCATAACAAACAGTAAAAATCGCACAAGTAAAGATAACATTTCATATTTTGTATTTTAATAAAAAGGTTAAACCTGGAATTAGTAGGCAGTGATGCCAGCTAAAGAATAAAATGAAATTAAAGTTAATTCGATATATGGTTCGTGATATTGTAATATTTGTTAATTTATTTTAGGTCACTTGAGTAAATATTTGGATTTACCTTTTTTGGGTAAAACATAAAAAATACATAGCATTTTATTTTTTATTACCCTCAAATAGGTCAAATGGAACAAAGGTCAGAATTCTAAGAAGTAAAAAATCAGAGTATACACTACATCTTGCCTGAAAAATATATTTTCTATTATCGCCTTTTTGGCTTCATCAAATTGCTCTACGAAATAATTTAACAATCTAGACTGTCACGAACATTTATTGCATATAAATACGATATCCACATTCAAATTCCATTCCACAATACAATATATAAAATTCAATAAATTCGAATTGTTAAATTACCGAATATTTTATACTAAAAAGACACAACAGTACACAAACCTGGAACAGCCAGTTCCTTAGCGCAGATCGCCCGTACCCGCGCGCGTGTCTCAACGTATACGCAGTGGGGACAACATTAAGGCCGAGGTCTAAAGCTATGAAAGCACGTCTATCATCGTTTGTATGAACATTCAAAGGTTCTGGTGATCTCGAGAGGACATCTTCAGCTCTCCCATAAGGTAATTGTCGTCCATCCGATGACCAAACGCTGACAAGCGCGTGTGCGCCTGGATTTACCCATTCGCAAGTACCACCATTGCTTCCGATGAAGTAAATTATGCCATTGTCATCGAAATCGTGCTGTGGATACAAAAATGTGTTTATAGTTCCAAGGCAAAACAATTATTTTTATACAGATTTTATTTAACTATTATTATTTATTAATACAACTATTTATCAATTTAAAAATGGGTAATAAAATAATTTACTATATCAATACATTATCCGTGGTCATACTACTTTTATATTATTTACTATACTTACGTCATACGTGAAGTTAATTGGCGCTTCCGACTTTATTCTCTGAACAAAATTGTATGTAGATCGCTCCATATCGTACCACTGACGCGCGACAGATTTAGCGAGGAATCGCTCCAACTGTCTAATAGTCGTTAAGGCCTCAACCCTAAGATTGCGGTTGCCGTTATTCGACGTTGTGTCTTCGCTTGTATCGTCATTTGAACGTTCCACGCGAAGCCTGAAATTTAATTTGTTTAATAAGGCTCCGGTAGACTAGAAAACCTGGAAATTCAAAAGTAAAGCCAAGAACTATACTAAAACGTTTAATTCGATTCCAGATTTGACAATTTCAGTATTGCAACGTTATGAAAACTACTCAATAGTGACGTTGCGAAATTATTCGATAAGGAAATGGAATATTTCTGGATCGATTCCTTTGGTTTATAGATAGATATACTTATATCTAAACAACTACTACTTTAATAGAAACTAAGTATATCAGGAAATTAAATAATTCTGAACCGATAATTTAGTTATGACGATTAATTTTATAAAGGACCATTACTTTTTCAGCAACAGTGAAAGCTTTTCGTGGACGTTTTTTTCTTGGGGACAAGAAAACATCCACGTTTTTTTTGTGATGTACTTGGCTGAGAATCCATTTTGATGGAAAACCAGTGCAAATAGATTCACTCAAACTTCACAAAAAACTATTAACTATACTATAATAAAAAACTAAAATATTAACTTTTTATAAAGTAAAGCAGCAATTACTAATTAATAAATAATTATGTATTTATTTAAATAATAATCAATAATTTCGGCTTTAATTGGCACATCAATATTATGATTACATAAACATAAATCGCAATTGTTTATCAATTTTTGTGTACAACAACTACACTTTTATATGTGGCATCATTATTTTACAAAATTACAGTAGCTAATGTCAAATGTGGAATCGAAATATAAGGCGTGGTATAAGTGTTTATATTGTAATAGCTGCAACTGGGTATTATAATTCAATTTAAAAATTCGTGATAACACTCATTTGCATAATTATTTAAACGTACATATCACTGCATACAACCAAACAAATCGATAGATAAAAGTATATTAAAACAATGCCGTCCCTATATGTGGACAAGTCAGGCGATTTCAACATACCTAATACGCTTAGTAAGATGATGTAAAGCAGAAGGGTGTGTTGTTGGTGCATCCAGTACAGGCGCAAGCACCGGAAGTCGTTCCACACTCTCTAGTACCGCGACCAGCCGCGACGCGACCGTGGCGCCAGTGTCTCCCTCCATTAGCCACTCGCGAAGAATACGCTCGCGCTCTGATAACTGATTTGGTGCATCTGAAGCAGACAAAGTAGATTACTATTGTGTGTCACTTAAATATAATTAAAGTCACATTAAAGAAAGACAATTTTAATCCACAATTAAAAAACAGATTGTTTTCAATCTGAGATCAGACCGTGACAGTCTATCGAACTCCTATCTCTACCCCAATAACCAAACCCTACGAAAGCAATCTATTTTTGGTGACGGATAGAATGCAATCATTTCGCTCTTTACACTCATATTTGATAATCAATATAAAACAAATAAATTAAATAAAACCATATGACCAAATTTTATCAATATTTGAATTAAGATGTCTAGCTCAGATGGTCAAAAATGGTTGAGATAGGTTATTGGGTTTGGGCGTTATTTAAATTTAAATATACAAAGGAAAATCAAAGATATATAAGATATATACATAAAGTTAAAATATCTTAATTCCACACTTACCACTAGGATGTGGTGAAAGAACCTGCAAAAGTGCAGGAGCCAAGCCTGAAGACTCCAATTCGTAAGCAGACAGCAGCTCCTCACCACATAACAACTCCGTCAGATGGTTGAGTGTTTCTTGCAACTCTTTCTTCCAATCACCTAAAGTCATAAATAAAACATTAATTTAATTTATCCATAGTTATGATAAAAACATATTACAGTCCACTTCATTGATACATTTAAAGTAAACTTCTTGTCTATCAATCCGAAACAGTAATCGTTTTACTCAAAATCAAACACAAGGACCTCTTGGTTAAGCATAATAAACCACGGCAGCGTTTTATTCTATAAATTTATAATATTCTTTATTTTTTGTAAAAAGAAAAATAACACATAAAAATTAGTACCAGTAGCATCCGTGGAGATTTTATAAAGCATTGCCAGTAAAGCTCGTAGTCTCGCAACGGGCGCACGTGGTTGTCTGCACGCGGCGCTCGCTAAGTGACGCGAGTACAACGCACGCGCTCGCTCGCCAACCTAACAATAAATATATTATATAATAAATTTTTCACAAATATCATTGTTATATATAATATTTTATTTCGTAAACGCAAGTAGGCTTTCTGTAATAATTATGAACGTTATTTTGTATTAGTATTTGTTCTTGTTTGATATAATAAAACATATTTAACATACCTGAGCCTTCTGCGCCTCAGTTTTAGCGGAGAATCGGCTACGGCCTTGAGTCGCATTGCCATTATTAGTCACAGCCGGCCGACGATCATTCCACCCACTTGCTAGGTCGGGACCTAAAATACATTACAATAAAAAATATCAAATTATACGTAAATCATTTTATATTTAATAATATTAATCGATATCGAAAAAAATGAGAATAGAGAGATATGGATTTTATTAATTTGTTTATTAAAACATAATATAAGGCACTGAAAAATTTCAGCCTAGCAATTCTTTAACTCACTTTTCATACTTTAGAGCAGATTCCAGTCTCAAATCACGTGTGAGTCTTTACGATTTGGCATTTTAGAAATATTAATGCATTAGCATTATACTATGCAATTAACTTAATGTAACACATAAAAGATGCTAATAAAAATTTTCATATAAAAATATAGTTGTCCAAATTTTATTCAAAATAGATTTGTGGTCTCGGCTTAATATCTCTTCTTGAACATGATTGTTACGCTGGTATATTGACTAGATGGTAAGCATTGTGACAGGTCCATCAGGTCACATGGTAAGGACTGCCTTCGTCGTCTCCTATCATAAAAATCGAAAGCATAACCTAGTTTCTTTATCTGACTAATTCTATACTAATGATAAGAATCAAAATCAATCATATTATTTTTAGTAGAAATTTTAATTTTCCAGTATTTATAAATTGCAGTTTTTAATTTTAAATTACGCACCAAGAAATGTTTCGGCAGTGAACGAGTGTTTTGTCCCTCTGTTTGACTCAAAGATAAAACCAGGTAAATCTTCTCTCAATATAGTTGTCTGCTGCTGCCCATCAGTATTATGTATGTGAAGTTCTTTCTCCCTGAAAACAGCCATAAGAAAACTTTATTTCATTCCAGATTTAGCAGAGTTAAGAGCCCCACTAAGGGTCTACCTTTTTAAGAACCCTGCTGGCGCACTGATCAGCTACTTGCCAATGAAGATAAAATAACTAATGGAACAGATGCGAAAATAACCATGCTTGTAACGCCATTGAATTATTATTATTAATACAATATAACACAACACACATACATAATATAAATACAAAAAAGTTACAAATAAAACATATAGGCTTAGATGAGCTTACAGGGCGCTCGCAAAGCTTAAAGGCATGCAAACAGCTGTTTAGCATCGACATGGACAAGATAGCTTTCAATGACAAGACCTGTACAGTTCCTGGGTCATCGGGGTACTTTAAATAATGGAGGATTTTTGTTTTACTCTATATTAACCACTTGCGTACAACAATAGAATATAAGCGAAGTAATGTAATGTTAATAGCTATGTAACGAATAAATGCAATATTGAAGACATTGCGTACGTCTGGCCATACTCTCGGGGCGTAACTCCCATGATTTAGTTAAATACTATGTAAGGAATGACTGCACCGTAACAGTTGAAGAGAATACGTGCATCTGGGAATACTCTCGGGGCCTTTCTCCTATGATTTAGTTAAATGCTATGTAACGAATAACTGCACAGTAACAGATGAAGAGAATACGTACATCTGGGTATACTCTCGGGGCGTAAGTCCCATGATTTAGTTAAATGCTATGTAACGAATAACTGCACAGTAACAGATGAAGAGAATACGTACATCTGGGTATACTCTCGGGGCGTAAGTCCCATGATTTAGTTAAATGCTATGTAATGAATAACTGCACAGTAACAGATGAAGAGAATACGTACATCTGGGTATACTCTCGGGGCGTAAGTCCCATGATTTAGTTAAATGCTATGTAACGAATGACTGCACGGTGACAGTTAAAGAGAGTGCGTACGTCCGGCTATAGTCTCGGGGCGTAACTCTGACAATTTCCAAAATCGTCACGCTTATAAAACAGAAAGCCTTAGCCAGCCTTGGCTCACACAAGACCTATTTATTACTGTTTTATATTTATTATTTTCTATTGTGTCAGTATAACTGTACTGTAAAATCAATATCTTTAATATATTAACTTACTTTTTACAAGACAATACCCAGTTTCCAAGTATAAGCTTTGTATTGGTTGGCTTAGATAGAATTGGTTGGGGCACTGAAGTTTTCACTGACGCACGCGCCCTCTGAAGTTTGTCTATAAATTCACCACGATTTTCTGAAAATTCATTAGTCATAAAGCTAACAGTTTTTAAATAAATTGACAATTGAACATTTGAAATTTGTACAAAAAATATCATAAATTACTTCTATTGATTCGATTTTAAAAATGCCCTAGAACATTAAAAGATTCCAATATCACACAGTCTTTTACTTTTCAGAATAAGGACGTACCAGTATTATCAGTCTGATGTTCGGGACTACCGCTAGAGTACATAGTAGCCAATTTCCCATCTAAAAGGAAACGAAACCAGCCGTTAGAGCCCGTACTGAGCTCAAGGGCGGCAGCGTCACTCCACACGTAGAGGGCATCTCGTCCGCGGCACAACGACCATTCGCCCCAAGAGTACGCTGTACCATTTGTCAGGCTGGATGCGTCTTCGCCAGGTTGTTCGCTTGATGGTCCTTTACGATAAAATCATGTGTATAGTAATCTAAGGTCCCAGGTTTCCGCGTATCTTTTACTGATTTTTATACATTGGCGTACAAGGCCTTCCATAAAGATACTTTAATTAACGCTTCAATGTGCATTATCACATGTGGCACAGGTAAAAAGAAAGTGTGTGTAAAAAAAAAATAACTAAAATGCAGTAGTGATTAACGATAAATATTACAATTAATCAAAAAGATTTTATTTAAATAAATTATTAGTAAATACTATCACCGTCGTATATGAAATTGATTTAAAAACACCAAAATAATATTTATTTATTCACACTGTTAATTGAACTGATACGAAACACGTGTTCTAAATATAAAAATGCTAGAATATACAACTTGAACATAGTTATTAATTTCCATGCCACCTACACCTAACTTTACGATGTCGAATTTAAGTGATGGTGTGCGCGCGCATCGTAAAAATTCACTCTCAACATGTTTTTGATTTTTTCTGTCTTAACCACGTTTCACCGTTTCGCTTTTTATTCTTATATACGCGTCAATATGTATGTTTTATTTCAATATATTTATTTATATAAAATTAGACAAATTTGTAATATTATATATTTTTTAAAGCACAAACCTGCAGCTATCACGGCAGCATTGTTCTCAGTCGCAAGCGGTGGATAGGCAGAAGCCAACGCGTCCACTTTGCTGAAAACGCCTAATCTTGCGAATTGCTCCAAGTAGATATCGGCCGCTTTGATCATTAGTTCTTCTGCTATACCAAGGACCGTTAAATGTCCATCATCATCATCCTAGGGAAACGAAATATATAAATCCATAAACAGTCGCAAATCCAAAAATTAGAGTCGTAAGAAATTCAAATACTATTAAAGTAGTCATAGATAGAGCATGCAAGGACAAAATACTAATATTAAGAATTGAAAAATTCCAAAAACAATTAATCTAAAATGAATTTCAATGATAAGGGCACATTCACTGAATGCGGGTAAAATTCGATGGTGTGTTGCTTTATACATCGATTTTTTAGTTATGATTCATGAATTACAAAAATATGTTAATGGGGGCTAGCGTATTTATTTACAACAAATTAACACGAATTTATACCGTTTGAAGTAAATATTTGGAGTTAACCCGTGCGAGGGATATTAAAACAATAAAAGGAAGGAGCGTTCACACCATCGTAACTTTACCACGGGCGGGCGGATATAGCGACTGCGCAGATACCGCGACTGTGCTCGACGTCCGGTATCGAGATCCTCCTAGTTGTATAGAAATTACTGATGGCTATACATGCTATGAGATAATTTTTAATCTTATCGTGTTCTGAATGAATTTAAAGAAAGTAATCGAAACAGTGATTCTGAACCGATAAATAAAGGCGTGTAGACCAATTTTTCGAATCCGTCCATCAAACATAGACTATAAAACTTTCAAAAGCTTACAAAGGAAGTTTTTTATTTAACCCGTATACGGGTTCATGTTATTTTCTTAATATACCAATTATATAGGTTATTTTCTAATTTCAATCGACTATTAGAAAAATATTATTAAACATATATATATTATTTTACCTGTGTATCTAGGACTCTTGCTATGAGCCTTGTCAGAAGCGACGCAGTTCGGGGCGTGGATAACGTACGTAGACGTTGTGAGGGTGCGTAGTGCACCATTTTGCGTACGAGTGATAAACACGCACGTTTTACTCCTACGCCGCCCGCTGCTATGTAACGCGAACAGAACACTGGCACCAGACGACTGAAAACAAATTTGAAATAGCTTCTATTATCATAAACTCTTTCGAAATTTAAGTCCCGAAACCAGGCATGACAGAAACGTTTCTGCATATTATTTACCATGATAGGCCGTTACGTCCTTCGTTGCAATTCTGATTGCTTGAGTAGATACGTACTAAAGAACCTTGAATTGGCTAACAATCGCTAGGACCAAGTTTCTAAGATTTTCAAGATCAAGAATTAGAAGTAGGCACAGGCATGTATCACGACATGACAAATTAATTTATCAATATACGTGATAAATACTAAATAGTCTTATACAGCGCTGATATGTAAGATAAGCAATTGAACTTACTCTAAATAGATTGCAGCCATTTCCTTATCACCGGTGTCTGGGAAATCATCATCGTTGGATGAAGCCGGCGAATCTTGATTGCTGACAACAAGCCATTCTCCGGGGCATTGCAAAATGGCCGCCACTTCACGGTGACCTGTTTTTGTAAAATAGTGGAGATTAAAAATGTTACAAAACCTAAAGAAAGTTAATAAATAAAAATAAAATAAATCAGTGGCGCTACAACCTCTTTAGGTCTTGACCTCAGATTTCTGAATCTATTTCATGATCATTTTTAAATCTAATAAGCATGTAGGTGCCCCTTCAAGGGCCCGACACACGTCGTCGACTTTTTGGGTCTCAGACATGTCGGTTTCCTCACGATGTTTTTCTTCACCGTTCGAGCAAATATTAAATGCACACATAGAAAGAAACTCCATTGGTGTATAGCCGGGGTCGATCCTACGAAAATAGGTAAAAAAAAATATATAGTATCTATACTGTTAGTTATAAGAACATTTACTTTTTTATAATAAGAAAAAAGGTTCATTTTTTATGTACACCGAAACTCTTTTAAATTAGTTAACAAAAAATAATAATATCCATTATAAGTCTCGGCCTCAGATTCCATGATCAGCAGTTTCCTCACATTGTTTGGCCTCACCATACGGGCGGTTACATAATTTGCACATAGAAGAAAGACATTGATTGGTGCATAACCGGGATTAAACGTATGGTCACATACCAAAAAAAACAAGTTTATATAATTATGCAATTTGAACTGACATTAACATATTATTGAACTCAGATAAATTATATAGGGCAAGGTGAGTTCGAGGTACGATTTTATAGGGTTAGAGGATAAGTGATAATGAAAATGCAAAACTGACCGGTCCGTTTACCTTGATCGTGCCTTTCCCTCGCTTTGTCGAGCGGCGTTTTTCCATCTTCATCTCTAAGGTCGGCGTTGGCTCCATACCGAAGGAGGACTTTGGCAATAGCAGGTCGACCAAAGCATGCTGCGTAGTGGAGAGAAGAGCTTCGTTGGCCACGGTTTACGTCCGCCCCTGAAGAATACACGGAGTCAGATTTTATATGGCACGTGATGCTTTTCTAACTTTAAGAGCATATGTATTAATGGCCACATAGTTGGATAAAACTTTTGAGAATACAGGGCTAACGCTATCCAAAAATATAACTGTTTATTTGATAACCCTGCATGAACAGTTAATTCGGTCAATTTAATCTTATATGGCTTTCTCGTAACTCAAATCCAACAATACAATACATTTTAAAATCGAACTATAGTAGTTAAGCGATCCAAATGTAAGTACTTCCAATAACTTACGTGCAAATTTAATAATTACATTTTTTAATCAAAAATCGGAACCTTCAACCAAATTACAAAATAATGCGTAGTTTCAATCGAGCAATGTACAATTATTTTATACTAGAGTATATGTATTATTGAAAATAAAGCTAGATCCACACTCATCAGTCTGTTGGCGGTCCGATCTCGATATGGTAAAATTAAAAAAAGGAATGAGTATGGACAATTTTACACGCCCGTCTTATATTCGTGCGCATCGTTGAATGGTCCAGTTAATAGATTGTGTCGGGTTTACAATAAAACTGTGATAAGCAATGACTCACGCAACTCCATTTTTTCAACACCTTTCGCCGAGTTGTTTTAGCAATTGCATTGTTAAATATTTACTATAATAATTGTTTTCTTTGCTTTGTTATATTTCTAGCTATTTACTATTCAGTTATATTATATATTCGCGGTTGCTTGGCGGACTCATGCGACTTCTACGAAAACAAAGAGTCCCCTCGGGAGTTGTGTGCTGCAATATTGCGATTATGAGGAATGTGCATGGATCTCGTTGGCGATGTGCCTTTTTAAGTTCTGATGTCATTTTTAGAAAAAATGTATGAAAATACATATGTTAGATAAGTATGTGATTGTCCTCATTTTAACAAGTGTTATGTTTGAGAGCATAAAATAATATATTATCCGTAAGTGTAGTTTTGGTGGAATTCAACTTATATGTAAAGAATATTTTACCAAACCGAGAAGGAAATTGGAATGGAATTATTGTGTGTATCCAGCAAAGTAATACAATAAAATACATTATCCGTTAACTTTGAGTTGAAATTACAGTTCCATGTCAAGTTGATTCAAAGACATTAGCAATTTCGGAGATTTATTTCTTAAAATAAGATATTTAGGGTAATCGGAAGCTTAACCACTTTCAAAGCCAAATACCTTTTTCACATAGAAACTCCACCATCTCCCTCGTCCCGAACGCTGCCGCCCAGTTGAGAAGAGTCTGTCCCACGTCATCGGTAAAATTGACATCCACGGCGCCAGTATTGACAGCTGACATGAGTGCATCGGTGTCCTTTCCCCTTATACAATCGATCAGCTGCCGATGAGACTTGTCCCTCACCCCCTCACCACTTGCAGACACATTTGAGGACCCCACTACCGAGGAACTACTGCTTGCTGTAGTTGAACTGTTGCGGTTTAACCCACTGTAATTGTCATAAAGTAAATTAAGATGCTTCATTCAAAAGACATCTTCTGCTGCTATGTACCAAGAATTTAATTTTGCATTCCTTATATATATAGTAATAAAGCAAGACAAACACCAATCATTTATTTTTGCTTAAAATATGTATTAATAAAGCAGAGAGTCAATGTCCTAAGTCGACACCCCGATAATGGATAATAATAATAATGTATTTATTTAAGCAGATAATCATAAGTCCATATGGTTATTACTATGTTGGGTACAATATTATCCTAAATATTATATTAGTAGATTTAAGGTATATACAATCATAAAAATTGATAGTAAGCCTGACCATATTGGTCCACTTGTTTGAATTAAAGTTTGTAAGTAGTTACTCTGATGTTTAAATACGTTGAATTCTGACAGCTACCATTCTTGAGATGTCAGAATGTCTATGTCAGGCCTAAAATTTAAATACGAGTCCTTTTCAATTTCAATACGAGTCTGAACATCTGAGCCTATACATACATTTCATTTGTTAGTGAATACATATATACATTTTATAAAGTGGTCCACAGTAAACATGATTTTACGGCAAGTGAGATTAAGAGATTAGAAACGGAACGTATCCGTTTTATCACAATTAGTAAAAACGCACAAGCAAAGATAACATGTTTTTTTTTTAATTGTAGGCGGTGATGCCAGCTAAATAAAATAAAGTAACTAACGTTAATACAGTATTTTGTCTGTGATATTCAAATACGTATTTATTTGGTAAAACATAAAAAATACGTAGCATTTATTTAAAGCACTCGAATAGGTCTAAGTTCTCCTGTCAGAATTCTACGAAATGAAAAATCATAGTTTAGATACACAATTGTACTACAAAGGCCGGCAACGGACTCGCGAGCCCTTTGGCATTGAGTGTGTCCATGGGCGGCGGTATCACCTGTGCCCCCTGTTCTATAAAAAACATACTTATACATTTTGTACGTACAACAAATACCATTCTGTATATCCACTCGACTTACGTTTGTATAGCTTGACGCCCTTCGCAGAGCAATACGAGTAATAAGTCGACCAAACGCATACACTCCAAACTCCAGCGTTCATCTGACTGAACAGCTGCTTCTATAGCTGAACAAAGGTCCAGGCGTACTAAATCCTAAAACGAAAACCATTTTAATACTTATATGAAAAAAAATTATAATTCCTATTATAAAGTCATACATACATGTGTGATTTGTTCAGAGCCACGGCATAGCGTGGTTAAGAGACTGACAGTGGTAGATACAGATGGCACTGAACATTTGTCATCGCTATTTTCTGTGCTGCCCAGACGATGTACCAACTCTTCAATCAAGCCTAAATATAAAAAAATAACAATTAAATTCTAAAACCTATCGAAGACAGGTGGTAATCTGTGGCCACCAAGAAACAATGTTTTTTCTGACTGACCCAGGACTTTCGGCTTCCAGACCATGTGTACTAAACACTAACGCCATGGACTACAACGCTTGTAGTAATACTGTCAAGATTGGACTTGGACTCTTATGCTGGATTAGACTAAGTGATAGTACTCCAATCTAGCATAAGTAATGTTTTTTATGAATCATCAATAGCTTTAAACTCTATTAGAAAGGTCGAAACTTCTTCAGCTCACCTAATGCAATTATAGTAATAAACTGAATGTATTAAGGGCGCATTCTAAAAAACATGTATTCGATAACATCTTATCCATTTAATCGTTTAACAATGACCTAAAAACCTCAATACAAAAGTTCTAATTAATTGCTAATAAACTATTATTTATATGCGTGACGTGTTATTAAAATAACCCCGTACCATGTTCGGCTAGAGGTGCAGGGTCGGCGTGAGCTCTCGCAAATCGGTCCGCAAGTGACGCAAAGCATCGTAAGGCCGCATCGGCTACACGTGTATCGCTGTGTCGTAGGAGGGAGGACAGGGAACTCACTGCATCGCCCACACGGGCATCTCCAGGTTCCATCTTACCGCAGACTCTAAATACAGTAGGAAAATCATAACTAAAGTTTTGAAGGTCGGAAAAATCTGTATAATATATAGTTTTCAAGTAAAAAAAAAGTAAAAGTAGTCAGACACGTATTTACTATTTTTATAATAAGAACAAGATTTCATATAATAGGTAAAATAATAGCTACATGTTTTAACCTGACCATTGTAAATGACCTTATGGAATATTACCTTGAAACAACAGCCATAGCTGAATGTAATGTGTCTTTGTGTACAGAAGTTCCGTGATGAGTAATAAAATGTAGTACAGCTGGTAATCCACCACCTTCCCACACTGCTCCAGGTTCTCGGGTACATACTAACTCCAAAACCTGCAAATGTCATTTAGCTTAAAAATAAAACTGTGTTACCAAGAAACTTAACTTTGCCTTCATATAAAAATATTCTAAGTTAATAGTAAGAATTAATCAGATAAGTAGGGCAAATTGGGATCGCATGAAACAGACCAAATTTTAAATTTGAAAATCTTGAGTAATGTCAGCAAAATTCAATAAAGGACCATTACTATCATATATTTATAAAACTAAAACTTTCCGAAAAGTTTTACTAAGTTAAGACTACACTTTTCAAATTATGTCAACAGTAAACAGCATATAGGCAACTGTTAGCTTCTAGTTTCATTTTCATAAATTGAAACACTTGACGAACCTTGATGCATTGTTCAGCAAGGTCTTTGCTAGTCCTATTGTTAGGATCCACAGTCAAAAGTCTGCTGCATATTGCTTTTACTGCGCCTTCAATAGCTACAATTCTTCTGGTACATTCAGCTACAAAATATAAATTCTTTGGTAACTTTTTCCAAAAAATAATGCTTGAGAATCATATCAGATGCTAATGGACAATGTAGACAATAACAAAGAAACATTAATAAACCTTACAGACACCAGTTTTTAAAAACATACTTATTGAAAATTGATAATATAAAATTAAGAAAACAACAACTCATATCAACAATGAATAAACCAATTAACCATAGGTAACTGACCTGATACATCCAAATAGTAGGTTATTGCTCTAGCCGTGACTTCTAATACATTATCTGGTGCATATTCATCAAGAAATATTTTACACAAAGCCGGTAGGAAAGTTCGTGGAGGGCAGCTGTAATACAAATATAATTTAGTTGTTGTGTTAGTCTACATTATCATGGTGATACTATACAAAATAACTTCCCAGAGATACAATGCCAACAACTCTAAAAATTACATAAAATGTTATGGCATTTATGCATAACTGTCACAACATGCCAACATAGCATTATCAGATTTGCATGAGTAAAAAAACCCCTTGAGTACTGACAAAATCAACAAAAACAAAGGTATAATAAATAAGAAAATATATTTAAAACTCATAATTAAGTAATTCTTAAGGAAAAATATTTGCATTTCTGCTAATGATAGAGTTAAGTATACAGTAACAAATCAATATAGCATGCTATTATATGACATTGACTATATTAAGATCATTTTTATTTAATTCTCAATTATTAAATTGAGAATTACTTACTGTTTATTTATAAATTATTGTATTAAGAATAAAAATTACCTTTCAAAGCACCGGTCAACATTATCTGACATGAGCAAAAGCATACAAAGCTGCTCCAAAGCAATTAGCTGCATATCACGCTCATCACCCTGCCCTGTCAACAGCCACTCCAGCAGGGTCTCAGGATCCACCTCAGCCATCTTAATAAAACCAACAATTTTTTTTATTAATATTTACAAGCAATTTAAACATGACATATTAATATATACAATTTATTTATAAAAAATAATACCTTGGGTGAAGTTTGCTCCTTGCACCTAAAATAAAACAAATGATATTTATAATTAAATTATAGGTCTAATAGTTAAAATACCACAAGTGACAAATTTTGTAACTAAGGCTTAGATTCTGAGTCAAAATGTTGCAACAAGTATGCCTGCCATTTACAAAATCCAGTACATTTATGAAATATGAATCATACTTAGCAATATTTCTAACTATCCTTAAATTAATAATTTTAAAAATATATTAAAGACAATAAAGTTCTTCAACATAAATTTATATAAATTACATCACAATTTTTAAAGATCCACAATATGGAGTTACAAATTAAGTAATAGTAAAATGTGAGAATTATATGGAATAATTACGTGCACTATTTAAATTTTATTAATATTTTATAAAATTGATACTTATTGGAAATAAAAACTATATTTTCATATTAGGATCAAGATTTTGCAGCAATTTAATTCTATGTAGGTACTAAATAGCAACATAATTTTAAAGGTATTAAAAATAAAAGTTTTCATGCATGATTCAGAGCGATTATTGCATATTAAGTGGGTTAATTTCAAAAAGAATGACCCTTTCTCTTTCAACAATGCATCACATAAGTAAGACCAATGTTTGCCGATTTTACAACCACGGAAGTATGAAACGGCGATGTTATGCACATGTTATGTTTTTATACACAAAATAAATATCCAATATACCATAATAATTATAACGTGACAAAGTAGAACAATGAAAATATCAATGTCAATACATTTACCTTTACTAGATCATTACTGACAAATCAAATCAAAATAAGAAAATATTACGAATATTTTTCTTTCGTTTAATGCGACTTTCACTAGAACACAATTCAATAATTACATGAGAAACATCTTTTTTTACGATTTTCACAACATCATCTGTCATACATCATCCTACTTAATACTCTCTACTCGCCATCACTGTAGGTAGTGATGTCCGGTGAAACTGGATACAATACCCAGAACCGGTAACCGGTTCGTTTATACAATCGAATAATGCGTAAAACAAAATTCGATTATTTAGATTTAAAATTTAATTACTGATTTTACTATTTGCAAAAATTACTAGTTACCATGTACTTTTGTTGCCTTTCTAGTAAAACAACAACTGGGCCTATGATGATTTGAAAAGTATGCAACATAAAGCAATTTATTTAACGAATAAAGTTTGTCCGTTTAAAAAAACACATGCGTAGAAATAATAATTCCTATTTGGGGACATCGTGGAAACCTTATAGATCACAATAAAATAGTAAGTTGTTTTTCTAAAAAAAAAAGATGATTTTATCGTCGGGGCGCAGTTATAAATCTATAAATTGGTCTTTAAGTCGTTGACCATATCTGTCTTTAAAATAAAATAAAAATCCGTATTGAATAACCATTTATTTTTACCTATATATCAAATTTATCTGTTTTATTTAGATAATAATTACCTTGTTCATTATTCGCAGGTGAAACGTAAGCCATGAAAATTTTAATAAACCGAATTTTTATCGACTTCGAATCGATGATTCATAATTCAAAATCAAGTAGTATGCTGCGGTTGACCTCACTATGGAACCATAGAGTTTGTCCACGATCTAGTCAATAGTCATCATCTGTCAAACTCATTTATGGCGATTGAATTTGATTTTGGAGTACCTATGAATTTTTATTTTTTTGCTCATTTCTTATTTATGCAAGATGAATAAATTAACACTTCCGAAAACGTATGCGCTACTTGCAAGATCTGATAAATGATTTTTATGTTCTTATTCATATCTAATAAGTAATAGGGTATATTTTGTATAGTATCTCTTGGAATTGAGTAGGTAGGTATATATATTCTTAAAAGACAACAACGCAATTGTGAGCCTTGTGGCAGTGTAAGTGTCCATGTGCAGCGGTAACACTTAACTTCCAATGAGCCTCCAACCCGTTCCCCGTTATTTAAAAACAAATATACGCCCTTACCGCCTAATTTTTCAACCTGTCTCACAAATGTAATTTTATCCTTTAAACAACAACTTTAAAAAAAATCCTATTGCTAACTTCAGGATATTCCTTATAGTAGCAGAAAAATTTATATATCAGTGAATTTATTAACAACTATTATAGTAATTTACGTTCAGCTATAATTCTTATAGTGTTATATATTTTTAACACGTGAACTATTCAGAAATAAAAAAAAATATTCATTATTATGTGTTCCGTTTGACGTCCGAGGTCCATTATGAGAGTACATCGTTTCCGTTTCCGCTCAAATTGCTAGTTTACCGACCATTTCCCACCACGTGACACCGCCGCCAGCGCCCAGCGTTTGAAACTGGAACTAACTTTTTATCGCGCTAAAGCAAGCCGCCAGAATTCTTGTTCATTGTTGCGTCGTTTTTCGTCTAGCACAGTCGCTAGTGCAAACTTAACAACGAATCAGTATATTTAAAGTTATATCGACCTAAAATTTATTTTCAAAGTGGAAATATTTATATATATACGTAAATTGGTGAACTCGGTTTTCACGTTCTAAATACAAAATGGTTAATAAAAGTGCTAAAATCTGTGAAAAATGGTTAATAAAAGTGCTAAAATCGGCGGTGTTGGCTACGCGGTCCAACGTGCCTAGCCCGCACTTTACAAAGCTTTCTCATGTCACGGAAGATTTTGTCTCTGCAAGTTCTAACAAGCCGAGTTCTTCGCAAAGTTAGCACGAGTGAAGAGGATGAAGAACCGCCGCCAAAACAAAAACGAAATAACCACGTGCGCAGTAATTCACGTGATTCTTCTCCAGATTTGTTTTAAAGGTTTGAGTAATTGTCGCAGAAATTGGTGAGTCATCTTAATAATACTTTCTCCAATTATGCTGCGTCATCCGTGCCTGAATCTATATAGTATAATAATAATGCAAACCTAAACGACCCGTTTTTGAACCATGCGGCTTAACACTTCTGATAGGAACTGTGTACGTTATATGATATACAAAAGAAATACGTTGCTTTTCCTGCTTTTACCGATTTCAAAATAAATAAAGACGTTTCCTAGAGGATTCTTTATAATTGTATATCATGGAACGAAGTTTTGCGGTCTTATCGAACGCGTTCGTAGCTCAAAATGAGTTAGTCAATAAGGCGTTACGTAGCGTTTTAGTGGTATTCTCACTTGAACGTGACGCTTAATTAAATTCTATACATGATCAATTGTACGAATGTTTTGGTCAAAGTATAAAGTGAGTAACGGGCTCACGATGTTTTACAAATTATTTGCGGCAAGCAGGCCGAAGTCTTAGAATCTCGCTGTAAATCATTGCTAAAAAAACCTAAAAAGAATTCCCCCTCTTCGGAATACATGTTCAATCCGGAACTATTATCTACATATTGACATAAAGTTGGTGGTATTGACAAATTTGGCAGAATTCGCGGGTACCAACCTAAAACAATACGCGTTAAATGACCTGTACGTTCTGAATAGCCTGTAGCTTCAACTTCTCAGGTCAGTCAAAAGCCCTTTCTTTGTAACCGATACAACTCAAAACAAGGACAAAAGAGTCACAACTTCGATGATCACGAAAAGAAAAAAGGGGGGTGCAAAAAATAACAGATTAAATAAATACAAGTATAAGTGACTCGATAGGCTTTTCGGGCGGTTGTTTAAGGTTCACTATCACAAAAAATTGGACGATATTAAAACCTCTGTCTTCCATTCTAAAAATTTTTTAAAATAAAAATTACCTCCGCTCGAATACCTTTCAATCGAAAACCCCCAGTAATACTGCCAACGCGGGAAATCCTAAAAAAGTTGCAAACACCTGTTTCAACTTCGATGTCGTTGGAAATCCATTTCATGATTCTAAACCATAATAAATACTGGAGCCAGCCCTATTGACACCGTTGTTCATATCTGCTCTTTTATAATAACGAAAAAATAAATAAATAAATCCGATTTATTTTCAACCCAAGATCCTTATTTTCATGAAACCAGAACCTTTTCATCTGTTTCATCACCACCAAATGCCAAATTTCCTATAATAAAGCAATGGTAAAGGATCTCGGCCAAACCCAGTACCATGTACCGATTTTCCACGAACATAGTTTCTTTCTGTGTACCAGTTATGAGGGAAGGCTCATTCAAATGACATGTCTACCTCTTGGGTTGGCCATAGCTCCAAAAGTTTTTGCGTCGGCGACAACTTGGACAGCCGAGCTATTACGCCGTCAAGGCTTACTAGTAATCGTTTTCTTGGACGATTACCTACTGGTCCAACAGGACAGAACAATTCTGAACTCCCAGGTTCTCGTAGCCATGCCCTTTATCTTTAAGAACCTGGACTGGACCATAAATCTAGAGAAGTCGATACGCACTCCAATGAGGTCGATGGATTTTCCGAGTATCACGTGGGACACAATATCAAATGCAAAGTCCTCACCTGCAGAAAAAGTAATCAAAATTCGTCAGTGCCAGTTAACACGCCTGTCAGCCGGCAAGTTGGACCCTCAAGCAGGCCCAACTCCTCTTAGGGTATGTCAATTTTGCGACCTCCATCACCCACCGGGGGAGGTTGCATTGCCGAACGCTACAGCGATACAGGAATGAATTAAGGAAATCTCCTCTTTGCCCGAGTCCTTTTGCAGAGGAGGTGAATCAAGACATGGTATAGCGGATAACCTATCTCAATTTTGCGACCTTCATCACCCACCGGGGAAGGTTGCATTGTTAAACACTGCAGCAACAAAGAGATTCATTAAGGAGACCTCCTCTTTGTCCGAGTCTTCTTGCAGTGGGGGTGAAGACATGGTATGGTGGTTGCATAACCTCAGTCACAAGACCCCGATTCATTTCGAAACAAGGCATATGCGTTACATTGTCACCGATGATGAAAGGTTCTTGGACACAGTCAGATGGAGTGGCATTGTAATCTGAAGGAGATGCACGCTCTGGTAGCAGCAATCTTTTTGACACACTCCAAGGTCCTAAAGCACTCGACGTTAATCCTGCAAAGCGACAGCAAAATTGTTGTATAGTACATAAAAAACGAAGAAGGAACAAGGTTCCCAAATGCTGTTAAAATTGACAAAAGAACTTCTGGCACTGACTTACAGTTTGAATATTGTACTTATCCCCCACGACACTTGCTGGGAATGTGCAATGTGGAAGCCAATTACCTCTCGCGCAATCGCAGGGGCGCCAAATGGCATCTTTTAAAATGGCAACCATATAGATCTTTTCGCTTCTGGAGAGGTTCATGTCGTAGCAAGTTGTGTCGCTAAACTATTAGACTCGAACGCTTGCTTTAACGACTCCTTCATTAAGCAAATACTGGAGATACGATCTAGTGTTGATATTTCCACCGCCAGCGCTTCTACCTCGAGTGCTGCACCATTTCATCTCATTCTAAGGGAAATAATAGCATAATAATAGCACCCAGATAGATGGAGGACGCATTTTTTGGCGCCCGGATTTGATAGTCCGAACACTTGCACCCTCGCTATCAGTACGGAATCTAAACAAAACCCTGATATATACCGTAACTAGTTAACCTCCTCCTTAAGTGCAGAAATTACAGTTGGAAGCGTTTTTGTCTAGGAATCTTTAACATACAACTGGACACGAGACGAAAAACTTTCGTCGTGTTGAAGAACTTCAACAAGGAAAACATAAGCCCCTATTTGGTATAAATAGGTAAATTGTTGTCAACAGAATATGTCGATTCCCGGCTCCTCCTGATGTAGTTAGATACTTAGCAAAACTATTTATCAAATGATCATCTGGCATATGGTTCAATTTGTGAGACTCTAAGCGATGTTAAGATTCCATCTAATAGTAATTTATTAAAAACGAACATAGTAAAGCATTTCCTTTTCTCATATCGCTTATAGCTAAACCAATCACGCAGGAATTGCCAGTATGGGATGCACATCCATTATAATTTTATTGGCGTCTCGGCGCACAGTTCATGATTTGACTCTTGCGTGGCGACCTTCATCATTTTATTATTAGCCGTAATTCCATCACTTTGCATCTGGTTTTCGGTTCTAAAACAGATACAGAAACGTATAGACAATCAAGTTGGACGTTTTTATCTTGCCCAAATAAGCATCTAAATCCGTCATTTGTCTTAGGATACTCATAACCATCTCCAATAATAGGC
Source organism: Pieris mannii (assembly GCA_028984075.1). Taxonomy (NCBI): domain Eukaryota; kingdom Metazoa; phylum Arthropoda; class Insecta; order Lepidoptera; family Pieridae; genus Pieris; species Pieris mannii. The sequence continues at coordinate 5,469,200 of CM054784.1, forward strand.
GTGGCTCCTTGACAAATTTATTTATTACAACCAGAGATCCTGTAAGACTAGCTACCCCCGCAATTATTGGGAGCTAGGTTAAGAAAACCCTTTGGAATCGGGTATCGAATCATCGCCGCGTCGTTGATTAGGTGTAGCGTCGCTAAAGTTTTTAGAAAGATTTCCCATAAATTAAATTATTGCCAAGGTAAAAGTGGCGTCATGAAAGTACATAAGAAATGTTATTGTCGAAATCTAGAAAATAATAGTCGGAATGCTGAGACTCGATCGGGAAAGTCTCTTTCTCAGTAGGATTTTCGGCCGCTTAATGAATAGCCAGGTTTTACTACTTCATTATAAACAATGAAAATTTATTTACCATATTTATTAAATGGTACTTAAGCTTAGGCTTTAATTAGATTGTATTGTTTATTTCATCATGATTCTATCGGAAATAAATAATTCAAATCACATTGTTGCGTTTTTTAGTTATATTATTTAACTTTACAAGCCACCAGGAGATAACAAACACGTCTCTCATAATGGACCTCGGACGTCAAACGGAACACATAATATATAAATTTTACCTAAAAATAAAATTTGTATTATGTTTCCTAAGACGTCCGAGGTCCAAACAAGCTCTTCCTGGTTCTCTAATTATGAGACAAACAATGAACAAGAATTCTGGCGGCTTGCTTTAGCGCGATAAAAAGTTAGTTCCAGTTTCAAACGCTGGGCGCTGGCGGCGGTGTCACGTGGTGGGAAAAGGTCGGTAAACTAGCGATTTGAGCGGAAACGGAAACGATGTACTCTCATAATGGACCTCGGACGTCTTAGGAAACATAATACAAATTTTATTTTTAGGTAAAATTTATATATTATTTAAATCTAACAAACTCGTTAGTGTTATGATACATTAAATTAGAGTAATTTTATTTTAAAATGTGTTTTATCTTAAAATACTTATTAATTATTTGTTTTTATTGATTCAAATAATTTTTTGTTCAAAACATACGAAATTTTAATGATTATCTTTAGGCGTATTTTTTATTTTATTGACGTATAAATACATTGTGTTAGTATATTAATGTTTGTTCATCGTCCCAATTTAAAGTTATACAAACATATTAATAAATATTGATATATGGACATATAAGGTTTAGTTATAGCGGAAAATTAATTATATCGGTTTGTCCTCGTTCATCGTATTATAGCATCTTTTTATAAAGCGTAGTGAATTTCTGCAAATGTAAAATGTCTTTCTAACCATAGTCGTCATAGCTTTGAATTAACTCTTAATTAAGTCATAATAATGCCTTACAAAAATGTAATCTAATAGACTCACTATTAGATTACATTTTTCTAATTTAGTAGTCCTATTTGCAATTTTTTACAGACACATTACATGAAGAGTGTAGTATTGTAACAAAATCGGCGCAGGCTGAAAATCGATTTTAATGTTTACAAATTTACTTTCATAGCAACGCAACGTTACAAGAATTGGTTGTGTATAGTTTATATATCAGCTAAAAGAATCCATTCATAATGGAGGAAGAAAAAAGTAAAGAAGAACAAGAAGACTGGAAAGTTTATGAAGCGCTGAGGTGTACAGAGGTAAGCTATAAATGTTTATTTTAGAAGTTCTAAAACATTACTACACAGGGACCCACGTTTTGCTTAATAGTATCTATGTAAAACGTCAAAGTACATAAATATATTAAAATATTAAGGCATTAGATGAATAAAAGAAATCTATTGATAGCTTTTCAGTGTTGCCGTTGTTATAAACATGTGTATATGCAAAATTATTCAACATAATATATGTGTTATTTTTTAGAGATTAATTAACAAATAACATCATTAGTTATAACTAATATACATTTGATTTAACACTGTATATATATTTAATGAGAAACATATTGAATACAATACCTTTACCGTTATATATTTTTTCATACTTTAATTATCTCTTATATTCAAATATGAATAACAAAAAAGATGTTTCCTGATTCCTTAAAATATCTAAAAAGCATGCGCTTAGCCGTACCAAGCACGGGTATTACCTATTTTCATTTATGATTGCTAATTATGGTAATGATCCTTGACGTAATCATGCGATTGCAGCTAAGGCACTTCTTCAAGAGATTCAAATAAATAGTTGTACTGGTAATAAATAATCTAAACGATGCTTTACTTGCTCAATTTATTGTATATCCCTAATCCAGTATTTTCCTTAACAAATATGTCGGTAATATATTCTTAATATAATTTTAGTGAACCCGGAAGTTGATATAGTTTAAACTATCATTTTGTATAACACACAAATATCATAAAGATATAAGCATTGAACAACTATGGGTAAATTATTTAAAAAATCTCTGTTACATTATCTTATTTACCCTTTTGATTAAATATCCGACAAAAATAATATACTATCTTATCTTACCGACTTAACCAGATGCGTCCTGCGTTCAATTTTAAACTCCTATTATTTTCTGATTGCTGGCAGCATTGTCTTGCACGCCGGACTTTTGGACAATTGGGGGTTTAACGACGCTACTCTTCGACATTTTTAGTATCAAAATCAGTAATTTTAAGTATTTACAGTTAAATATCCTGTTACATAAGTTGCCTTAACAACTGTATATAACTCATAAATATCGTGCTGGCTTGCGAGGTTGAAATAGCATGTCTTATCACGCTATAAAATACTTTGATTCCTGATATCTAGTCGTCTTTTGCACGCCAACATCAACTGACTCCAATAATCATATTGTATTTTATCATGGAATTGTGTAAGTTCATAATATTTTTTGTTAGACACGGTATAGCCACAGATCATTTCTTTATATTATATTCTGGAACTATAAAACAAAGGATTAGGATGTTTTAGTATTTTGTGCACGGCCTAAACTTATTAGATTAGACTTATGCTTAGACGTAGATCTTATTTCACTTACGGCTTAATTTTCAGATGGATCCTGAGATAGGCAATGATATAGTTACTGCTCTTAGAAGTGATTTAGCGGGATTACAGTATAAGCGCAATAAACTAATTTCAGAGGTATTTTATGTGCAATATTCTGTAGCGTAGTAATTATTCAACAAATATTGTTAGTGTTGTCACCATTTTTTATTTTTTTTTAGAACAGCGATTTAAAAAATCAAATGTTGTCACGAGACCAACGTATACTGGAACAACAAGTAGAAATAGATCATCTTCGCGAGCAAAATGCTCGTCAGAATGCTATCATATCATCACTCAAAAAGAAAATTCAAGATTTGGAAGAGTTCAATCGTAATTTGCAAACGTCGCAAGGTAGAAGCGATTTGACAGTTCAAACCCTACAGAGAGATAACCGATATTGTGAGGAAAAGATAAAAGATTTAGAAAAGAAGCTAAGGTCTCTCGAGTTGGATTGTCATAATGAGGAACAACAAAAGGAAAATGCTCGGTGTCAGTTTCATGACCTCATTAGAAGGTTGTCTGTGGCTTTGGACGTGGAGTTTTGCGACACAACTCACACGCATTCGCCTGAAAGTTTAATTATAAAAGCGGCAGAACTTGTTCAAGATATAACACGATTAAAAAACAAATGCATGAATACTACGGAGAACTTATCAACCATCGAACAGGATTTACGCAGTTGTCGTGATAGTTTAGAAAGGGCCAACTCTGATAAAGACATTATCCAAAGACAACTCTCTTCCCACCTTCTTGATATTGAGCGCTTAAAACAAGAAAAGGAGTCACTGGCAGTATCCAATAGAGTTTTAGAGAGGGAACTCCACGAGGCTCGAGAAAAATTTTCTAACTGTTCGAAAAATTTAAACGTCGTAACAGATAACGTGAATCAAAATGAATCTATGATTATTCAGTTAAAAGGTTTGTGGGATTTAATAAAATAAAATAATGTTGTGACTAAACTGTTTCATAATTATTTATTTTTAGAGGACTTACGACATCGAGATGAAAAATATCAAAGATTACAAACAGAATTCCGTAATACTATGGAATCTATTGCAATCCTGCTAAGCCTGCCAACTCGCTTCGTTGAAGCTCATGAGAGTACTATTAAAGACCGAATTAGAGAAATACTTAGCGACAATAAAGATAAATCAGTGGTATGTATATAACATTAATTTAAATAAAATATTCACTATTTTAGAATCTCTTTTTTCCTATTATTCAAAATTAATTATCGTGTTTATTTGTTTTTTTTTTGTTGAGTTATTCGTAGAATAAAATATGAGGGTTTCTTGGTTTCTGCGATTCATCTGATAATTAATAAATCTTTACTTATAAAATCTTACTAGCAACTCGAAGCTTTCCGTGACAAATTGAACCTGGAAAGCCAGCAGCTAGGCAGGACGGCACACTTGCACGATCAAGCTTCGACTCGCGTGAGAATTTTAGAGGATGAAAGAAACATGCTTGAAGGCAAAGTGCATAAGCTGGAATCTGAACTTAATGCTTTGGAACTGTCTAAAGATAACTTGCGAAAAGATAAATCAAATGTAAGTTGGTATAAGATACATTATTATTTTCCTCTTGATTTTAAAATAGATATTTGACTTGAAAAGTTGCTAAACTTGAAAAAATAAGGAAAATACCTACACAAGTATTTACGACAATTCAATTGTATTATTAATGATGTATGGTGAATAAAAAACATAATGACGTAAATTTATTTTCCGATCTAATCTGTATATGTATTGATTTTGTTCCTAATATCATAAACAATTGTTTCGTATCGCAAAAATATACTATTATTATTTTTAGTTCGTTGCATTCCTTGAGCGACTCAGCCGAACTCTTAATATGGATGAGTTAACACAAGACATCGGTATAGAACTCCACACTGAGTCGATTTTACATAGGGCCGAGCAACTGGCGAGACTCGAGAGCGATAAAATTGTAGACAAGGTCAGTTCCAGTAACTCAGTGAAAGGAAAAACATTATTCTTTTTTATTCCAGTCACATTCAAGTATGGCAACATTACTCGACTTTAAATAACTTGTAATATATCCAGGATAGGCCACGAGATACTTCGTATTAAGGCAAAGAGAATTTACAGTACGTTAAGTTAGTACTTACTTTGTTTTAAGTACCAAATATATGTTTTGCAACTTAACTATGTCGTAATAATCATGATATAATATTATTTGGTCATTTCATTTTTTTTGATATTGACTATATGATCTTAATTTTAAGAAATTACTTCTACCAAGTTTCTTTTTTTTTCAAATTGTAACGTTAGCATATAAGTCTCATGTAAGTGACTAATGTCTATTATGATAATAAATGTCTTTAAACCTTAATATCACAAATAGTAGTATTAAATGTGTATTGTACATAGCTGCTATATTATGGATACTATGGCACACTGCCGAGGCTGCGAAGAGAAAGATCTTTTCATGACTTACCCTATTTAAAAGAAGTAAGATTGGCATGGCATTAATGGATTCACGTATTTAGGAACATAATATCAGTAAATTTTATAGTTCAATAAAACACAAGTTACGCACGCACATTAATTAAATTCATTAAAATCTCTAGTTAAACTAATTAAATTATCACGTATCTAAGGCCTTGATTAAAATAACTCGTAGATAGCGTCATCTAGTAACATAAATTCAATATCGATTCATTATTTTAGATTAGTTAGTACGTACAAAATTGCATGTAATTTATAAGAATGTGTCCGAAAATCATACTTGAATTATTTCTTCACTACATATAAAATTTATTCCCGCTATAGAACAACTTAAAAATTAGGTAAACTCCTAAAACTTATTTTTATACATTCCTTCGAATAAGCATAGACTAGAGAAGAATTTTTTTTAATTGTGCGCTTTTCTCATCTAATAAAATCTGTGATATTAATATATAGTAAGCATTATGTTTTTTTATTATTTCGACAATTCAAAGGATCTTTACAATGGCTTTTTCCTTAAGCTTTCACCTTAGTTAAATGTAGGTTCTTGTTAAAAATATATAAATAAAAATCATAAATATTTCAGACCGCAGTCGTTTATCAACTGCAACGTCGAATACGTATTTTAAGGGAACAACTTCAGAGGAAAGACTTACATTTAGACTTACTGCGTCGGAAGCTGAGTGTTCAGGTAGGTTAAGTATTCTTAGATAACTTTTTATTAAATTATTCAAGGATATCAACATATAATATTAAAAACAAAGAAGTCCTCATTACACCATAGACAAGTTCATTTCAGTGTTATAATTTCAATCAAATTCCATATGTAATTAATTCAAGTAAAAAACTTACCCCGTTAATCCCTTAAGAACTAAATCACTTTAATTGCATTCTTAGATATATTTCGTCTCTTTCCGTCAATTTATCTTCTAGCTGCGATTAATAGGAGACGGGTTTAGTAACAATGAATAATGGGATAAATTGTTAGGACGAGTCTTCTCGAGTTCGAGCCGTGCTTCAAGCTGAAAGGGATGAAGCAATCGGCCGTAGCAAGAAGCTAGCTCGCCAGTGTGACAAGCTTAATGTCCAACTGAGTGATGCTCGTTCCCAACTTCGCGATCTTAATGCACAACTGGCTGATGCTGCAGAATACAAGGTACTATAATATACATTTTAATAAAATAATAATTAGTTTAATATAAGAGATGAATACACCATTAGTAACGTGCCCCAAATCTCTCCTATGGGGCTTGGCAAACTTATGTCTATTCATTAATAAAGTTTCAAAGAAAGTACGTCAACGTACTAACATGACATAATGTTGTTATCGATTTTGTATATAATTGCCCGAACTATGTATGATAAATTGGATGCTTCCTTGAGTACAGCTGCCATCGTCGTCGACAATTAACGAACTGGAGCGAGTTTTTACTCTTCGGGTTCGATGTGGGTCCTTGGCAGATTGCTTTAGTCATTACATGCGCACATGTGGTTTTATACATGAGCAATAATTACCAGCCCAAAATTAAATGCCCAAAATGAATGAAAAGATTTGTCAAAGCAATCTCAGCTCCTAACAGTGATTTTTAATAAGTTGACAAGTAAATAACTTACATTGTATTGTATAAAAACTGTAATTAAAGTAATCAGCATACATATTTATCGATAATGCGGAAGTATGATAACTAAGTTGATTAAACAGAGCAACGTATATATAAGGTAAAAGTACATTCTTTTTTATAGAAGATAAAACAGACAAAAAACTATTAAAAGGAAGTATTTATGCGATAATCAGTCACGATTCCGCGAATATGTAGCCGCAATGGATTGCACCTATGAAGTATTATTTATTTGTATCTATTTATACTGAAACAAACGTTTATGGACTCTGTTTTTTTTATAGACGAGTAGATGATCAGACTTCTAAACATATTTAAATAATAATATTAAACAATAAAAACTTTATTTATGGCAATAGGGATAATTTGTCTCTAATAGTTCCGATTTATCCTTGATATTTATTCTCAACCTTACAAATATTGCAGCAGTGTTTGTTGTCTGCATTTCATTGGTGCATTTCCTATGACCTCAAGATTCAAAGCCTCTAGACTCAAAACTAACATTGCTTAGATACATACTTATGATAATCAGATAAATTTCTATGATTTTTACGAATACCTACATAAATATGTATTAAATAATAATTATAAAATAAAGAATACAATAGCGTTACAATCTGAGTCTCAGATTTCTTCATAAGAGTTGTGTCGCACAGATCGTAGTCAATATTCTAGCTGGAGCTCCAACAACATAGTTCCTTTGTATAAAAAGTGAGTTTTTAGAATCCCTTTTTTATCTACTGTTGTATACCAGTATATTCTGATCGATATTTTAAATATAGAACCCGGATGTTAACAAAGTCGTTAACCCATCAACATCAAGATATCGGCTAGTCTCGCTATACTCTGATCGATTTGCGTTATACTAACAACAGTATAGTTAATAACAGCATATAAACTACTCGAAGTGGATTTACTGGAATATTTTCTAGAAGGTTAAAGTAATTACTTTGTGTAAATCTTATTGTAGCGAACCGTTTACCTGCGCGATAATTTATCTGATTCTCTACCATAAATTTGCTAAAGCCTACTCGATAGCCTTTAAGTATAATAATAATTCTGTAGTATTTGAGTGGTATTGCATTGTGTATACAATATTTACGAAAAAAACAGTTAAAAATAACAAACATATGAGGTTTCCACTGGGTTTATTGCACCTAACAGATTACATCGCTTGAACGAGCCAGAAAGATAGAAGAGCTGCAAAAGAAGATAGATGAAGCTGAACTATTAAGAGCTCGGTATAATCGCAAAGTCAGCGTTCTGAAAGACCAAGTACGAGCTACTGGAGAGACCTTCGAACAAGAGAGAACCAGTACAGAGCACCAATTAAGTATTCTAAGAGATGACCTAGCTAGGACCAAAGAGGCACTTGTGGAATGTCAGAGGCGGGAGGCACAATTGCAAAGCTTTAGGTATGAGTAGAATATATCAAAATATGTAAGTTATAATAATAAGAAAAGCTATCCTACCCGTCCAACTATCCTGTATACTCTATATCTCACCTTCAGTAATGTCGATCGGAACCCCCTCACGGCCTCCGTCCTCCGGCTTTTAACAAATATCTGTCTCGGTTTTCTTTCTACATCGCGCCATGCTACCGCTTCTATTTCTTCTATCTACTTCTTTTGGAGCGCCCTCTTCTCCTCCTTACTAATCCATTTAGTAAATCTTATACTTTGCATCTGTATATCTTGCTATATTCCCGGTAAATAAAGTACTAGTGGGCTGATCAATTAAAAAAAGGCGTTGTTAAACGCCAATCGGGTACCTAATCCGCTTTCGGAAGTTAATTTGAATTGTATTTTTTTATGTTTTTGTTTAATTTATGTTCGCTGTAATTGTCTTTAAAATAGGTAGATTGTAACTTATTATAACTATACTGTAGAAAATGCATTATATATGATATGGTTTACTTTAATTAATTAAACCTAAATTACTATATTACATGTTTAATATAGCAGATAAATAAACTAGAAAGTCTATACATTACTTGTAACTTTGCATTGAATTTCAGACACTCGATAGCAAAGCTACTAGGCATACTAGTTCCATCGTCTGTGTCAGACTTTGAGATGGTATCTCGACTGCAGAAGTTAATAGATGCTCATCACGACTTCACAACAGTGTCTCGACGGTACGACGACCCTGCCTTATTGAGGGCTTCCTCAAGGTCACCTCCACCTTCTAGGTGTAGGACGAGGACACCTGATAGGTAATTATACCTAATAATATTTTTAGGCGAATGAAGTACTTGCACCCGCGATTGAAACGCGTTTATGTTTTTACACATCTAATGTTTTGCGTGCGTGATTCGTATAATCCGCGGAAAGTTCCAGAACTATTGGAATCTGTCGTCTCAAATTAACACGTAGTTAATACCGTAATTGTCAGCTGTAATTCATATTAGTTTTTATTATTTTACTACTTTACACTTTAACTAAAATTCGATATAGTATCAAAATCTATCGTCTTTTTAAACTTTTCTATATAAACATTTCCTAACCTTATCATGTCCTGATCAATCGTGACCTGTATAATTCTTGTATCTCTTCTTCTTTTGCATTACATCGCTATTAGCTATTCATGAATCCTTAAGATAATCTTTTTAGTTTTAGTTATTAATATTCTATTTTCTCTAGATTAATTAATTATTATCTATAGATAAATATATATATAATCAGGATAAAAACAAAAAAATGATATATATATATTTTATATAAATTCTGGTTATGCACTTCTTGTAATTTTTATGTATTGTGTTATTCTTTGCAACGAAGTGTGAATAAATAAAATAGTTAAAGCTACTGTTGTAAAGGTCCCTCCGCTACGACGATTCTGGTTACGCGGATCCCGCGTTCGACCTTGAGGACGAATTATACAAGAGTCGAGCCCCTTTGTGACAGTCGCGACGCCGCGCCCGCTTCTAGTCTTGCAGATGCTGGCTGAAGAGGAGGCGCACATAACAAACTTAATTTTCTATACGTCGTTACCTATTCATTAAATTGATAATAATGTATGATTGTTTAATGTTTCAAGGTAGCTCTTCAGAGATATCGTGTTTGAATGTTTTAACAATATCTAGAGAAAGTTAATCAAAAGATCTCATATTTTATTTTGTTAATATGTTTCTTTAATTTTTACAACATCTTCAAAAAATATTTTTGTCACTTATCGAGACCTACCTACTCACGACTGCCTAAAATGCCTATTTGCTCGTCTTTGTATTTTGCTTTTTAAAGTATTATTTTAAATAATAGAATAGTTGAACTTCCAATAGCATTATTTGAACATTTGAAAATAAATAGGAAAAGTATTTCAGTACTCTAAATAAAAATAAAAATAAATTAAAATAATAACGTGTTAGATACTGATAGTATTTTGAACAAGTACAAAGTTGGGTGTATCAAGGATGTAATTAAAACGCGGAAGGAAATGTCACCAAACATTGACACGTAATCTAAGCAAAATAATTATTTATTAATATGAAATCGCATTCCAGCCTATTGTATACATTCAAGAGGCAAAATGATCTCAATTTTAAATAAACGTTGTTTCTTTTTTTCAAATTTATCTTGGCCTATAAAAATATCAAGAACATCAGAAAATAATAGTAAACATATATTTACTACTTGCTAGACGCATGAATTTTTTTTTTTTTGTAATTTGACTATCGGAATTTTATCTTTATATTAACTACTTAATATTCCTTCATTATTTATAAGTATATCTAGAATACTTATAAATAATGAATAGAATTAAATTGTGTTATGTTAAAAATTGGTTTCGTAGCCTGTGTCTATCAAATAGAAAAACAACTAATTTTAATTTCGTAATAAATAATAGTGTATTAATATATAATAGCAATAAATAGTGATTATGATTTATATAACGCACGTTTATAAAATACAAAGTATTATAATTTATTAAGTTCTCGCTCCCGTTGTTTTTAATAATTGGTTAAAAATCAATGTTAAATTCTATTTTTATATAATGTCGTTACGCTGAATTTATTTATTTGTAGTATAAATTGTTATTGTTCGTTTTATATTCAATTTAATTAAAGAAATGTTAACAATTAATCAAATGTTAATAATAAAAAAAATTCTTTGAGTTCCTATTGTTGTTAGCAATTTGTGAGTGGAATGGTTTATTTAGTCATTATTATACACATCTAATTTAATGATTGAATTAATGATGTATCGCTAAGTACACTTTTATGTAGTAACTTTACACGTTTGGTAGTTTAATATAAGTCTAAAGCCCCACTGAAATAAGTAAGTAGTACAGTAGTAAGTATTTTTATAGTTATCTATTCAAAAAGTAGTAACTAAGTTCTGATAGGATTAATATCTAAAAGACACTTTACAAGATTGTTACTTTTATGTCACCATCTAACAATGAAGTATTATCATGGCTTCTGCAACATTTTGTGAAATAAATTTCCAGTCGTGCAAAGCTAGACTACTAGTACATTAAATTAATGTTGTTTCTACAAAATCCACAAAGATGTTTAGAAAATTAATATGTAAATGTGTGTTCAATATTCTTAATTAATGAAAAATAGTTTATATTTTAGAAAATAAACTAATAATCGGCCATCAAGAATTGTTATTTGTGGTAACACTGTGTGGGTAGAAGCATTTTATTAATTAACATTTGAGGGTAGGGTACCCTAATCATATGTAATGAATAGTGAATTATATCCGATTGCCTTAGTTCAATCTCAGCTATGTTCTTGTATACAACTATTCTGATTTTACTATTTAATTCCGGTAAGTAAAATATCTTTATTTTCTGTATAATTTACAAAAGTCGACTATGTGAAATAGTGTTCATTGCAATTTGTATTCGCAATAAAGATTAAATGATGACTTCGTTAGCTGTCGCCATATTGTCTGATTTACCTAACCTTTAAGTATAACATGTGTTTAACAAAGTGTAGTACAATTATGTTTCCCTTTAAAGGGTCTAAGCATTTCAAATATGTATATATTTGCAGTAATAAGAATCGTATCATATGCTACATAATTAGTTTTACGTTCAGTTTGCTCTCAATGTTGAAAGATAATTTATTAAGCGCGAGTAAAATATGCAACAATAACAATAATTTTAAAATACATAAAGAGATTAAGTATTTTGAAACTATTTAATACTGAACACCTTAGCTTAAGTAGTTTTTAAAACTACTTCTTTTTCGACTTTAAAAAGAATATCATAAGTCAATAATATTTTTAATAATTATAAATGAAACTATAGAATATCGTTAGTTTAACATTAGCTCGAACGGTGATGGAAAATATCGTGAGGAAACCGACATGTCTTAGACCCAAAAAGTCGACGACGTGTGTGAGGCACTGGAGGCTGATCACCTACTTGCCTATTAGATTTAAAAAGTGATCATGAAACAGATTCAGAAATCTGCGGCCAAGACCTAAAGAGGTTGTAACGCCACTGATTTATTTATTTTATAAAATAACGCTAATCAAATTTATAATACATTTTATGGCTTAGATATGTCGAACTCACGTTACGTTGAATTGAATGAAAATGAAGAGCAATTATATAGAACTGCATATGATACACCCCCATACCATGATGATTGCGATGATGAAGACTTACACACTGGGAATCTAGATTTGGTTAACGACGGCATTTGGGCTTTGAAAGCAAAATTCAAAGAATTAAAGGCATTCAACAAAGCCTTAGTGGCGAATTTGCTTACCACGAAACTTAAACTGAAGGAGCTGTTGGTGAATAATGTACTTGAAAAGAAAGAAAAGTTGGAAGCGTTTAAAAAGGACAAACATATAAAATATCAGGTATTTTTTTATAATTAATTACGCACAAATCAAGTTGGCGAGGTGCCTATTAACAAATATCAGAGAACAAAACGGAAAAATATTACAATTTGAAAGAGATTTTATTTTTATATTACGAAATCTACAATTGTATAAGTATCACATTGTTGATTAACTTCTTTACAAGGGTATAATTAAATATGATACTCAAGGTCTAGGTTACATTTTAACCTTATGTAGATCAACGTTTAAGTGAAAGCCAAATACATAGATTGACCTTTAAAATTCCTTTAAATACCAAACAATACGACACAAAGAAATTTCAATTTATTTGACATGTTTTTTTTCTTTATTTCAGTTGCAAGATCCGCCATATTCACAGTACCCTGCAATTCCTCATGGTTACGACCCATACATTGGAATGTAAGATTATATAGTCAAGTATTTTGCGCAGGACGCCTTTGTAAAGAAAAGTTTTTTGGCAAAAGATTTACGTAATTTTCTAATATTGTAAAATGTTTTAAATATCTTTTAAATTATTAAATTTGTATATTTATATTATAACGAAATAAAAATTATGAAATGGCCTACAATTAATATGCTTTTTTTCATGATATCAATGTAACGAATGAGTACATACTTTTATATTATTTTACTTATAGAATTAAAAAAAATGTAGACAATCAATGATTTGCTACGCAGTTCGTAGCTTGCAGTAAACGACATCAACGCAGCAGCCTAGCGCGTGCTAGTTTTATCATGTCATCTCCTGTTTCCCGTCACGCATTCAAGCTTATACGTCATCAGTTCTTAAGAAAGTGCATTACATAAATTAAATTCTTAATTGTAAGGTCATAAGTAATCGTTACTGTTGAACAGAGTAGTTAAACGCGGCGCGCGCGCTGGGCACACGTGTACTAGAAGTGGTCGCTCTTACAGATTCGTTGATCGAATACAAAATAAGAGACCTCGCTTAGTTTTACACTGTGCTAAAAGTGCCTTCTCAAGTGAATAATGACATAAAAGTGATACCTGAAGGATACATTTCGAAATGTTTTTTGTAATTATTCCTTTCCAAGTGGATATGTCACTATCTATTCAGTAATACCATCTATAATCACAGTGGGGCTTATCGTCCCGTCACGAGATGAGGATCAAACTTGTATGGATAATATTTATGGTAGGTATTTATTATTTACGTCAAATATTTAACATATTTGTACTACAATATGATAAATCCAATAGCCAATAGATCTTGTTTATCTATTGGCTTGAATATATTTTGTATACCACTAATAGAATGTATTTGGCATAAGAAATATTATAAATATTATTTATTTCAAAGCAAGCGTAGATGTATAAACGCCAACAACCCACATCACTCACTTTATACATTTAACCTTCAATAACGGAACAGATAGAAAATATTTGAAAATAATATTTAGTTTTATACATTTCTACGTCTTTCTGCCACGGATTAATCTTACATAATTCAAAGGACGAAAACAAACCTATGGATCAATTCCAGGGAAACAATGTCATTGTTTTGAAACTATAAAGGGGCGATAATCATTTTCATCTTTGTCTTGCATCTTGGACAAAAATGGTAAAAAATCGATCGATGGATTGTTATGTTTTACACATATAGTTAGTCACAGATATTTTTTGATCAACTATATATATCAGTATGAGTTGATAGTATTGTTTTTAATGTATATTATATACAACAAAGTGTATATATTTTAAAATTAAAAATGCAACTACTTAAAGGTAACTCTATTGTAAGCGTATTATACTTGTTTGCACGTACATCCCTGTAATAAAAGTCCTATCTGTCTTGAGCTTTAGATCGTGAGTCGTGACTATGTAAATATGTTAATCGCAACAAATACATATATACATAACTAAAGTATTTGTCCATATATCCGCTAACCGAAACAAATTCCACAAATTGATTTACACTATTTTTTTGTAGATTAATGGAAAAAGACTCGAGAGTGTCAATGGGCGTCGGTATCACTTAACATCAGGTGAGCTTCCTGCCCGTTTGCCCCTTTTCTATAAAAAAAATCTTGTAAGAATGTGAATATAAAAGTACTAGGGACCAACGAAACAACAAGAAAGTTTGTTGAATTTAAAGTTATGCGGTTTTCGTGTTTTATGCAAATGCAATAAAATCCTCGGTTGAGTTTATTTCAAAATTACAGTATTGTGAAATCAACAAAATAATATTAAGTATTTATAATTAAAGCTTCAGATATAAATCAAAGTAATTATATTATAATTAAAGAATGCAGAATCCAGACAGTTATTAAAAAATATATGTGAATAATATCATAAGTAAAAAATATAATAAATGTCACTGTGATCTTTAATAAACTTGATCTGTACTTACAAATTTCAATCCAGTTTAGGACGAAACGAGTCTAGGTATTACTTCCTTAAGATACCTATTTAACACGTACCTGTTATTATACCATGACCTCAAATTATGTCGCATGTCGATTCGAAACAACGAGTCTTACCAATTGAGGATCAAATATGTAAGATAGGAAAAATATTTAATTAGTTATTTTTGCTTACAAACCGTTTGCAAAAAATTACACATATTATACAAATTAGTAGCTGTTAGGTATGGCATGAATTTGAATAACGTCCCATCTAAAAACCTGGATATTTAGAGATTTTCTGAATAAAATACAAAGTGTTCTATAGGAAGCTTAAGAAGATTTATGTACATACTCGTATATAGGTACTATCTATTTAATACATACAGCAATTTATTGGCATTTAAATAAAATTCCTCACGATCTGGTAAATCTGAACTGGTTTTCTTGCCTTGTCATGCACTCAATTACCTTTTAAAGGTAATAAAGACAATGGAAACGCATGTTTATATTTAAAACGCACAATGGTTTATAAAATCATAAATTTGAACCTTTGCATGATAAAGTTCACGAACAAGTAAACATAGTTGATCATTTTAAATAACTTTTTATGAAATCATAATAATTGAAAATAATTTAACAATGTGTATAAATATTAGTTTGACAAACCAACATTTACACATATTTTAGTTTATACACTAAGTATGATAAAACTTGAATCAATTTCTTTGTCATATCTTAAAACAGATTTTCTATGATTCTTAGAGCCACTTAGACTAGTATAATACAAACAAATACTCTATGGTACAAATTGAAGAATCATGAGGAATTTCAATGCTTTCCACTTCAAAAATATATGCATAGTCTAGTCCAGTTAAGAAGAAATAATCATTAATACCCTTCGAATACACTTACTTGCTATTAACTAGAAAACTCTGGTTAAAGAGGTTATACATAGATTGAACACACTTCTAAAGAAGCATAATTACTTGATATCGAAATGTGCTAAAATCAGCAAATCTAGCAAGGCTACATACAACACGAGTTTTGAAATAAACCGTTCAAATTACCATTTTTTGTTCAAATAGATACTCTAAGAAGCTAAAAAGGTAGAAGCATATTATCAGTGGCTACTTCCTTTAAATTCAATTATAAAGGCGTTTAAATAGATAAAAGGTTTCCGAAGGCCGACTTGTGAGCGTGTACAATCATATCTAAGCTAATTGTAATAATTATTAATTGGATTAAATCATTCCTAACAAAACATGGTGCAAAAAAGTTAAATTGCCCGAAGCTAAAGTATGTATACGGTATATTAATAAATTTATTATTTTATTTGTTTTTATGTTACTAAAGTTCTATCTCTATTTTCTATGAATTGTAACTGTAATTACTACATGTAACATTAGTAAGTCACTTTAACAATTAAGGTAAGCAAAAAGTCTTATCTTAAACATCAACTAGAGCCTTGATAATTTTTATTGTCACAGCGCACGTTTGAAATCTTAAGTTGGCACTGATATATCATCTATATTCCCCTAGTCTTACGCGTAAATAAAAACCATTTTCACCTTTCGTTTATTATAAATAATAAAATACACATTCAATTCTTTGGATAGTATTCCTTCGTTCGGTACATTCGGTTATGGTAACAGAATTGTAATAAAAGGATTCATGTGCATTAGTAAAAATATTATAAAAGTACTAATTTTTTTAATAAAAAAAACTTTCTTATCTTCACAGCGCAAACACAATTTGAATAAAAGATAATGATTTCAATCTTTATATTAAATATATACATCAGAAGAAGTTAAATCAGTACTTCTACATTAGAAGAAATTTTCCCTATTTCTTATGAATACCCATATATTTTATTCTAAATTGTGTAATTTAATAGAAACAAATATTAAGGATAACGATACTTAATGCCAGCTTGTCCCCATTTTTTATCACTGGCGTCTGTTCGGCGATTGACAATCACCAGTACAGGTTTAGTTTAAGTTTTACCAGTACAAGATATTATATTTATCGTGTTTGAGCTTCTCATAATCGATTATATTTAAAATGATACATTTGTAATCATCATAATTAAAAAAAAGTCATATTAACTTGTATTTGTTCTACTGTATTTCTAATAAACTTATGTGAGGAACTTAGGAAGTGGTTTCTTATTTTTTGTGACTATTTTTGCAACTTTTAAATAGGTATTTTGCTAAATCTGAATCTTGAATTAAAAGAAACTTACAATCAGGCCAGTTACCCAGTCTTGTTTTTAAAAACGTGGTATAGGTTCATTTATGTAGTCTAGATATCAACACCTGAATACAAGGCCATTGTGCGGTCACTGACAGCCACTCGTCGTTGCTAGGCCATTCAATTAATGATTTCCGCCCTCGTTTGAGTACTTGAACTACATAACCACAAAAACTTATAACTTATTCTTTACGTTAATAATGTATGCCACTATAAACATAAAAATATCTTATTTCATCCTTACTTTCTGTTTTAATAGCATGTATTTACAATGTAAAAGAAATTTATATGTACATAAATCGCTTAACAAATTGTTATTTTGTCGTAACTTCGACTTGAAATTCTTAAAGATACTTAAGGGACAATAAAGCCTTAATATTTATGGTAATAATACAATATTTATTATAATGCGTTATGACAGTGATAAGTATAAATGGAATGAAATATAGAACACACACAAGCTCAGAAAAAAGGATACTAAATTATTGACGCTCGGCTACCTCTTCCACACTTTTTATAGGTCGAAGTGGCATTTTAACAATTTTACATAGAATGCATCCGGGAAGCAAAAAATACTTTTAAATGTTGGCATTTTTTAAAATAAATTCCATAAAATCAGAGAAGTTTAATTATAACATTTTTTCAATTATTTATGTTGGTTTTAAAATTAAAGACTGTCGAGACGTGTGTTTTATTTTTACAAAAGTAATGGTGA
Source organism: Pieris mannii (assembly GCA_028984075.1). Taxonomy (NCBI): domain Eukaryota; kingdom Metazoa; phylum Arthropoda; class Insecta; order Lepidoptera; family Pieridae; genus Pieris; species Pieris mannii. The sequence continues at coordinate 5,487,393 of CM054784.1, forward strand.
TAATATGATACAGTCACATATAATTTGTTCACAAAATTTCTAAATCAAGTAACTGAATATCATACCATTTTAATACATTGTAAGATAAATTATAATAGGTAAGTAATTCTAAATATTCTTTTGTCTTTTGCAGATTTTGCCGTTTATATTGGTAACGCAACCAGTACAGACGCAACCAGTACAGACTCAATATTCTCCGCAAACTTACAGAAATGGCGACCAGAAAATTAATTCTACTCAATTATTACCAAAGCATGAAAATGATTCAGATGAAGACGGCCAGATAATATCTGTTAGGATAACGTCTTCCGTGGCTGTTGGGAGAGGAACATTTGATCAGAATGAAATGAAACCAGGTCTCGAAACGCCCGACATTGAGCAAACTACCATTGAACCTATCACAACACCCACTGCTGAAGTTACAGGGTCTTTTGGAACAGCTACCAATTATGAATCAATGACTACTACATTTACCGAAGCTTTGACAGATTATCCACCCCATCTTGCTGGTGCTAATATTGAGTTTATAAAACAACTTCAAGCAAAAAAAGAAACACGAGCTTTACTTATACCTGAACCAGCATATCAAATACAAACGAGTTATGAAATGTCAAATAACACAGAACAAGATCCATTATTACAGGAAACGATTAATGAAAATGATAAAATCATTGAAGATATTCCTCTAGCTAGATCTATTCCCTTATCTTATTCATCTAAAAGTTTTATTCACAGACAAGGAGATAATAATCAAAAACTAACAACCGTCAGTTTTAACATAGTGCATGACAGACCAAAACTATTAAATTACAATAAACAAAATTCAGCTAGTGGCGATACAAATCTCTCTGCAAGAAAGTTTTACAATGAACCTTCAAAAGTTTACAGCGAGCCTGCTCAAATTTATAGTGAACCTGCGAAATTTTACAGTGAACCAGCAAAAATTTATAGTGAACCAGCAAAAATATACAGTGAACCAGCAAAAGTATATAGTGAACCTGCGAAAATTTATAGCGAACCAGCAAAATTTTACAGCGAGCCAGCGTCATTACATTTATCTCCAAAATCAATTCCACCCAATCGTAATACATGGCTTCCCCAAACTGGTACTACTAGTTTCTCGAGTACTTATAGTACTACGACATCTGATCCCCTTTACCCAAAAAACTTAGACAAAAGAATTGAACTTGCACAGCCTGAGAAGAACTACGAAGTTGACGAAAAAGTCAGCGTGCAGACTGATGGTCGCAGTCACGGTGAACAAGCAAACAATCCTGAAAACTGCAAACAAGAAAACTGTAAAGTAGGTTATGTTGTGGAAGGAAGACAATTTAGAAAATACCGCGTAGAAGAAAGGACTTCAGACGGCTTCATAGTCGGAGAATATGGAGTAGTGAGAAACGAAGACGGGGCGTTGAGAGGAGTCCGTTACACGGCAGATAGTGAAGCTAGTCCTCGTCTCATTCACGATGCACTTATGAAGTTCCTACAGCTCAAGTAGAATTAATTTACATTAAATGTTTTGCTCAGTTTCCATGTTGCCATTTTGAAACGATAAACCGTTTTGACTGCTTATTTTTAAGTTCACTATGTTGTTTAAATAAAAGTGTATTGAGACTGATTTCAGTTTTATTAGTATTAAGCTTCACAAGCTTAGTGCTTTGACCTGCTTTTTTCTACGTCAAAATAGGTATTTTAGATATGTTATTATTATAAAAATCAAGCGACCTCTGCCGTAACATTCGTATTTTCATAGAATCATCAGTCTGATTCCACAGAGGGAAACAAACGATATCACTTATTAAAGAAAGTCAACGGGGTAAATAAAAGTTATTGTATTTGGAGAACAAAATTCCTTTAATTCGTTATTTAACACACCTTAAGCCTTAAAGTCGAACATCTCGAATCCCTTATAAATATTATTAACCATTATATTAAAATTTTATTGTGTGGTATATAAACCTAATATTTTCATCGGAATATAACATTTATGAAAATATTGTAATTTGTTATTAACATTACATTGAATTTCGGAACAAGGTAACAATATGTAGATAAACTGCTTAATAGATATGTTTTTTCTTAACAAATGGATTATTAGGAAGAGATTGAACAGTTAATTTTGTATAATCAAAACATTTGAACAATAATAACATAAAGTGAGATTGTAATTAAATATCCTTTTAACACTTACTAAAATACTAGGCATATTCTTATAAGATATTGGTGCCATTGAATACAAGTGATTTATCTTCGATTAACTAGCCGCTACATGAAACGCTCATTGAAAAATTCATACACTCACTCCTTTGTAACGAGTCGTTAAATCGATGGCATGCGATCTTTATTAGTTTTCCGATAGGTATCGTATTACTTACTATATATTATAACTATAAACGTATCGAGATTCTATAAACGATATCAACACTGTAAGCATCGACAACAGTTTGTGCATGAACAATTAACAATCAAATACATTATTCCGTGGAAGCACATTTAAGTTTAAAAAATTTAAAACACACCGACCTCAGTCGATACTAAACTATGATAAGTTATTGTACCTTCGTTCTACAGTAATAAACAGATTATAAAATTAAATAGAGTGCTGAGTTAAAAATCTTAGGAGTAGCTTTTCAACAGAAATCTTAACACTTAGGAACTTACTTAGGCAAACTACTAATCTTACATTTTTATCCTTACATTTTGCAAAACCTTTCAGACATGCATAATAACAGCCATTGCATTAGATATTTAAGTATTTGTTGAACCGCATATTAAAAAGATATGAATTTTACGTAGACTTCTACTTTCAATCATAATACAAGGCTAACGCGGGATGCATTTTGAAATAAATAGTTCTTACTTAGCATTATTAAATGAAACTATATTTTATTTAAACTTGCCCACACACTACGGCAAATTATTCAATCCATTTTAAGTACTTTAAAAATACTAACAAAGTTTATATCAAAACATTTTTTTAATTCTGCAAAATAGTAATCATTTTCGTATAAGAAATTGATTTTTTATAAAGTTATTAAGAAGGTGTAAAAAACAAGTGTAATAAAAAAATAATGAAAACTAGGTTAAAGATATATTTTAGAAATACAGATATGTATTGGCACTTAACTAAATAATTGCGGTCAAAATGTAAAACACATTAGGCAACAACTATGTATGGATAGAAAAGGATACATAAATTATTCATTGCATCACAATCTATAATTCTTTTCTTCTGATATCGAAATGTAAAATAAATATGATAACAATTAAAAATACCACAAGACATCCATACCAATAAATATGCATAATACTAACAGTGATATAATTATTCACATGGCGACATAAGCGTCAACGAGAAATATTTAAACATTTGTGGCAGTAAAAATTGTGTAAATTAAATTTTGATGAATTTGTACGATTTTGTTTTTAATGAAATTGACTAACGACCAATGCAAACAATTATTCCGTAATTTGCTAAAATGTATCATTCGAATACTTTCAACGAAAATCTTTCTGAAAATCCACATTCGTCACCTCCGTTTTACCTTACAAGGATTCAACATAGCAATGATATTTTAGTCGTAGGTTTCAGACTCTTGCTGGACCAGCTTGAATCTACGCGGACTCTTTACAGCGACAGAACCATGTCCGTCTAAGGACAGACGACCTTTCATCTGTAGGTATCTGTAAAACAAAAATTTATCAGAAACTAATTATTTCGCGTCAACAATTTTATAAATGTACTCACCTTTTAATGTGGCGAGAAACAAGTTTTGTCGGACGTTGCTGCCACTCATCCAACACTTCCTTTGGAGCTAGAACCTAAGATAAATAAAGTAATTTATTTTTTGCACTATTTTATAAGCGACCAGCCAGTTCTTGGTAACATGTACGTGCACATCAATAAGTGAATGTATGTCTAGCTACAATGCAAGATTTACAAAGGATCATAATGTGATTGCGTTTATGTTAGCCTTAAGTTTATAATTTTTAAGGGTATTAAATTACATTCGTCTTCTAAGCATTCTGAGACTTTTTTAACGACATTTTACAGACAAACGTATGTTCACTTTAGAACAGGTTACAATCGAGTTAGTCAATCAGACTACCGTCTTGTACCACACCATTTAATTTGCAATATACCTGATCTCCTTTCAATCTGTCCAATAGGGTGACGCAGATGACAGCTGCCTTAATACCAGCATGATGAGTTAGTGCTGCGAAAGCCAACGACTCCATTTCTATATTCACCACACCCGATTTGTGAATACTCTCCAAATATTCCATTTTATCATTTTCTGTGAAGTCGCAGAAGGCACCGTCTAGACGACCTTGACCTGAGTCAATGAATATCTATATTATTATTAAAAAAGGAGTCTAGTTAAATTGAAAACGTGCTTAAGAGAAATTAGACTCGTAAACCACTGTAGAAGCCCTTTTACCTAAAAATTCTTAATTGCATAACATTCTAATTTATTCATTATTATATATTCTGAAAAAATAATAAATAATATTCAGATGAAATATAATAAGCTTTTTTAAAATGACCCAATAATTCCGTTTGCGCAGACAATAAACCATTTGACCACTAAGAAAAGGTCCAGGAAATTCTTTAAATTGAAAAGCCTCGTATCTTCGTCTTATTGTTATATAACAGACGGGATACTGCCACCTATAACAAGCCTATCATAATGTCAAAAAGCTTGAGAGTGCGTTGTTAATACATTTTACATTTTCACTTTTGACATAATATATATGCATATCATTAAAACTATGTCACGAACTAAGGATTGCCTTAACGCACGTTTTACGAACTTTTTTACGAGATCTATTATCTGCCTCCACTATAACATATGTTCTCGTTATTTAAACATTTGAGGCTTATCCAATGCATATAAGTTATTAACGAAGCAAAAGCTGATAAAATGTAGACGTTTTAATTAATTACCTTCATAAAAATCGTATGTGCACATAGTTTTCCCTGTCACTGTGTCATAAGGATCTTCGGGATCTCCCATGGCCTTGAGTTCTCGTGCCAGCCTTCTATCCAATTTTGCTGGTCTTTGAAGTGTCTTTCCAAGAACTGTCTGTAATTATTTAAAATGAATATTTTATTTACTCATGTTTGCTAGTGATATTTAAGAATTACGTAAAAAAACTACATAATTTACGAAATTATTAAAACTATTTAATGACATTTACTTAGATAGGAGGTCTTGAAATAAATGGTGCTTTATTGTGGATTTATATTAATTTTAATACATAATAACAATAATAACAACACAATAAAGACATTAGTAATAGTGCCGTTACTAAAGATATAATTCATCTATCAATAAAACAAGTTCAGTTATAAAGACCTTTAAAGAATTGCGTAGGATATATACAATCACTTTGCGAAACGTCGGAATGTTATCGATGGCCCTGGCACTGAACTGAACCATATTGTTCAGTTCAGTAATGACGAATGTAGACCCGTTGAAGTAAAAATGACTTCATTTAGTGTAACACGATATAATGCTTTTATCACAATCTAAATGGGAATTGATTTTCTTATCTCGATAACACAAAAGCTTGTATACACTGATTAGGTGTAATGGGTTTTTTTATTATATTATATACCTAGGTCGTACATATTTCATTTAAATCACTGTTTATATTTTAAACGTAAATCTAGAAAATAATAGCTTTCATAGTACAAAATAAGTTATATTTATATATTTTTATCTTACATAAATTAGGACAATTAAAGTATAATATTAACCTGGATTTTACAAAAAAATAATTAAGTTTAATGGTAGTTACTGTTTAAACATAAAGTTTTATTTTTATTTTTTGTTATTTAAAAAAACAATATTTAGAACTTAACAATTATAAAAAAATACTTACTGTACCTACTATAAACATTATTAGCTATTGAATTTTATGTATCTAATTCCTTTTTTGTCGCTTTGCAAATAAATCAATGTGATATTTGAAAACGCTTTTCTTTCGGGTTTTTTTTTAATATGATAGTCTAAATAGTGATATCTTATAACCGTTAATATCTTACCAATTCAAGGACATTACGAAGTGCTCCATCGACAACTTCCTCTGAAATAATCACTGTACCACCCTCATGACCGATTCCGCCACAAGTCCCTATCCTGAAGAACACTGGGTCCCGAACTTTAGCGTGATACATAAGTTTTATGACTTCGTGGAGTAGAATGCCCACTGATGGAATTCCCATACCGTGCTGCAGGCAAAAAGTTTTATTCTAAAGTATTTTTTAAAGAACACAATATGTTGGTACAATAAAATTATTTCATAATTAAAGAATTTATTGGAAATCGAATCAAAAATAGAAAATTTCATTAAATATTTAGGAATGTCTCACTGTTTGTCTAAACTGGTTTAAAATTAAAAGCAATCTTTTTAATAAAAAGTAAATTTAAAATTTAATTTACGAATAATATTATATGTGGGTTTATTATTTTTTAAGTTTATAACATCGTTTATGTAACCAATTATTTGACGAAGGATATTTTATTGAATGCATCCCACAATATAAATTGTTGATTGGACTCAATTACATAAGACATAAGACGATCAACGCTTGACAATAAACATTCATTTGTTCATTTATCCCAATTGAAAATATTAGTGAGATCGAATAGATCATATTAAATCAGTCATACATAGATAGATAATAGTTTATAAATAGAGGACATTTAGGTATATGAAACTAAATTGAATTTTATCAACAAGCTCGTATCGTCTATTATAAACCATATAATATTTTAGTATGACATATATTGTGAGCAGATTGACCTGTGGCTCTCCTAAGCGTTTATGACAATTAACAATACTGGGAATCATTCGTCTCGGATACCAAACTCCAAAACAATCACAACATGCTAATTGAATAAATGTCATTTGAGCCTCCTTGCAATTTAAAAATTAAAAATGTTCGAAATTTATACAATTAAACGGCAAGATCGATAGAATGATTATAGCTGTTCATTTTTTTCTGTGGAGTAAAAGAAATTAAACAATCCATCTGATTGGATATAAGTGACTCTGAAAAATACATTAATTTGATTCTTACGCTTATAGACAGTACAGGTCCAACTTTATACATCGAGTAGCGGTAGGAAAAATGACTGATGTCCTGCAGCGTAGTTCCGCATGGCAATTTGTGGCCGATTTCTGCCATTATGTTGTAGGCAAACTGCTCCATTCGTTTGGGAGTTCCGCCCATGCAGACAAACTGAAACAAAAAATATTGACCAATGCATTTTAATCAATTTTTTATTGGTAGGGTTATTAATTTTGTAAACAATTCCATCGATCACACATATCTAGACATTGTTTATCTATTGCATTTAAAAAGGAAATCCTTTTGCTGTATGTCTACCACACATGATCCAAAAAGAACAACGAAAAATATAACAATTCATTAAATAATGAAAGCATTTAAGTCAAATAGTGTAAAAAATATAAATGTCTAAGTCTTGTGTACATAATATGTATGTGTGGTGTTTCTCACTTCACGTTTTTTGCCACTTGTTTCATAATCAGGTAGTAAACTAGTAAATGTTTATGTTTGTCAATATGAATAATAATACCTTAACATCCCCAAACATCTCGACCAAGTCATGGGAGCCACTTCCCAGCGCCAGGTGGTACAATATGTCTTGATCCATGAGTTCAATATTTGGATTCCGGAGACGCACCGAGCCATCGGGATACCTATATATGTATATATTATAATTAAATACATTCCATGTCAAAATAGTGGTAAATATTTTTTTATTTGTATGATAACATAGGTTTTATCATATCAATAATAATATGTATTTAAACAATAATATTATAGATAACAGATTTATATTAATACAAATAATACAAAACAATTTATGTAGTTTGTAATATATTTTGTTGTAATTTTTATAACCTAATAGCATCCAAATTGTCGACCTCCGAGTCATTTTGGGAAAATTCTTCTTCGTAAGTCTTTCGATGTGGCTCATGATTTGATCTGTTCTGGTTCTCACCGTTACGCTTCAGGCCATTGTCCAAGGCTTGTCCTTTTAAAGGCATATTTAAATAGTAAAGCTGTAAACATGCAATAAATAGATAGATAATTTTCATATATTTTAACTTAAACAAAACAAAATAAAAACAGAAAAATAGATCTCTACTTGTGCTGTCTATAATACAGAATATATATGTATACAATCATGAATCTATTTTTATTAAACGATTTAATAAAATGTTTCTAAATAACCGAGAAGCAGAAAGTATGTGTACCTGTTAATACAGGTAATCTGACGAAACTAAACTCTGTTAACTTTTTATGTCATGTTTGGAAATGATGCAACGGATGATTTAAATTACAATCAAAATTATACAGAACGTCAAAATTTATATGAAAATTTTTGATTTAATTAATTAACAATTCTGTTTAAGTTGTATATTTGCAAATATTAAAAATATTATCTCAAAGAACGTAAAAAAAATATGTTGAAGCAAAAAATAAATTCGATATAAAAAATAATTTCGAAATACTTACCCACTTGTTTTTCTTTGATCGTTAAAAAATCCACCGCAATCGACGTGTTGTTACGGAGAGCACAATATGAAATGTGGTTAAACACTGAACAGCTACAGCTAGTCACTTGTGATTATGTTACTGTGGTACTCTGGTAACTGGTAACCATACTTACAATGAGCTCACCGAAAACACAAAAACAAATGGTGGAGCTTTGAAAATTACGAGGAATGCAAACATGTTAACAATGCATTCTTTGTTTAATTCAAATTAAATAACGATTTTGATCAACATGCATGTAAAATGCTATGGCCCAATCAATGACCTTGTTGTTTTTATTTCCCGTAATAAATTATATTTCCTATAACGTCAATAAGCACTGTAGTTGTCAATTCTTTGTCATACAACGTAATATTGTAAATATCGACATCATAATAATTAGAATGTCCTTATGGCATATTTTATTCAATAGCTTTTTGGGTATTGTTTTTTGATTTGATTGTATATAAAAGATGATGCAGTATGTAACATACACAGGCTAACTGACCAAGCCGTGCTGGTCATAAATTAATTAATTACCAATTCCAATCAATACTGGTTAACAAGATTAGTAGTATGACACAGTTACATAGGTAGGTAGCTAACCTGAATGATTGATAAGATGTGGAAATTGAATTTAAGTTTGGCACAAGTAATAAATTAATCTAACGTTTAAATAATATATATGACACTAAAAGGTCGTCATTTACGTGATAGTCGATAATGACGTATTTTAATCCGAACTGGGTATCACAGCATTTTCATAACAATAAAGATATGTACCTAAAGAATTTAAATTTAATTTTGAGGATAATTATTATATTCGAATCATTTAAACAATTGGATTTAAATTTAGAAATACGATAGGTATTCTTTAAGCACGTTCGATTACGTATTTTATAAAACGTTACTCGCGTAAATATATTGTATCAAAAGGTTTATACTTTTTTACTCACAAATAAAATATAAATCACTCAATATAGACATTATATATAGATATACCAACTTTATACGATTCCTACTTCAATTAAACTAGGTTAGAAGCTAAATGGGGTCAAGTCAAGTTCGCCTAGATTCTAGTATTACGACTAGTCTAGATATCTTATTGTTTACTAAATCGAAAATGTAGTACTATACGGGATTAATGCATAACTTCAAGTTGACCAAATATATAGTAGGTATATTATATGCACATGCAACATTTATAGTCGTTATATATGTTGTAAAAGTATGAATAGTTCGGGCTTAATAATTTTCGATTATTCGTACAATTCGTACTTTAAGATTTGAAGGTCGTAATCTTTTTTTATAGCTATTAATACTGCTTCCGATAGCTTATTTTATTAATTAACGTGATTCTGATAAAACTGAATTACTCACTCATCACGAAGCTCATCAGTATCGAAGGACATCGCTATATGCAATCACTACACTAGATTGTAAGATAATTATCTAACTGATGGTGGATCGATGAGTACAGAGAGCAAACTGGTGCGCGGTTTGCGGGGAGTCGCCCTGTCGCCAGGGTGCGGACAATGCGTGAGACTTGCGCAGAGCGCTTAAGCTTTCCACGTTCATATATAACATAAAACAACGCTAAAGCAGTACATTTTATTAAAACAGATCGTAAGCATGGCATGTAAAATGTTTTTATAAGATATCAGTTTCTTGGCACGTTCATATTAGACTAAGACGCGTTGTTCTTGTCTATGTTCTTTATAACTATAAACGATTATAACAATGAAATTACGTATATAAGAAGTACAAAGCAATCAGGTAACTTTAATGATGAGTAATTTGAAAGGCAACACGCGACCGTGTCCCTAATAAGTGATCTGTGATAGACGAAGCTATTAGGTAAAAATCATAATCATTCGTATGTGAGGGTTTTCATACAGATATTGTATATTAAATGGAATTTTAAATAATACAAAAAGACAATGCGCAACATTTTATTAAGTTTAATCCACATACATATACACAGGAGATTGAAGTAGTTGAAAAGCTACACTACCATTGTTCCTCAGAAAATACAATTATCTAGCTAACAAAATGACTTATCTTATAAACTAATAAACTTAACTGAGATTTTAAAGCTACAGCAAAAATTAATCTAATAAAAACTATACAATATTGAACTTATTAATCGGTAATTCATTATAAGAACCAAAACAAAAATTCAATATTTCATAATTAATATACCTATATGAGAATATTTGATTATATAGTTTGAAAATTTATTAAAAAAATCACTGGCACGACTAGTATTATTATTTATAAAACTTAGGCAAACCTAACTGCATCTATAAACAGTGGTCAACTCTGAAGCAGACAGTAATCTCGTTTACCGTACCGTTATAGGTAATCAAATGAGTCTTAATAAGCATTGAGCCAATGTTTATCACAAAAAATACGCAAACAATAATAACATAAAACCATTAATAAAAAAACCTCACTGGAAACTATGACACACGATTAGTATGGGAGGCACTACCATCAGCCTGGTTAAAGAGATAAAAATATTGGGATTAACCATATTTGAGAGACACACGCTTAAGAAGCATTTTTAAAATATAACAAAAAAGGCGACAGATATGTACAAAAATGGCAAGAATGACGAAGATGGATAGGGCGATGAGTGACAAAACAATAAATTATATATAGAGTTCATAACTTACGACTCAGCAGCTTGTATATAAGTAAAAAGCTATAAATATCCAAAAGCCGTTCGCACAGAAGATAGCAAAGACTTACCGAACAGCTTTGCTAAATTTCGCGATGCGTTACTGCCTCACATCCCCGGGATAAGCCAGGGACAACGCATTGAGCAAGCTTTCATATTACCACACCCCGCGGCACACACGGTAATTGAGAACAATATCGCTGTCGAGCCGGCAGAGTTAAAACTCCGTGAACATTTATAGATACGGCTATATATCGAATGGAGCGGAGGGGTCGCCATACTGCGCTATCTCCAGTCTCCACAGGCGCTGTGTCGTGACAGTCATCACTAAGAGCGATCGCGGGCGAAAGCGATAGCGGTGGTTAATTAGACGAGATCCGCAAACGCAATACAGTACCGCAACAAGCAAAAAACCTACCCTCTCTTCAGGATGGAAATGCACGTCAGCATGGTGGGAACGCGACAGTACCTTTAAGACAAAAACGGCATACAGAATTCCCTTTTTCTACTTTAAAAAGAACTGACGTAAATTTGAAGATAGCAATATAAACAAAAATTGTACAAGTGTAAATTAAGATAATACCGAGTTTTGAAAAGAAGAAAGGTGGCTAGTCATACCCCCTGTTGATGTAGTGATCGTGTAGACGAAGGATGAGTAATAAAACCTCCATCTCTGAGCATAACAAAACACAAAGTAATTACTTTGACAATCTATTATAAAGTACCACAAAATTAACATGAGAGATTCAAAATATATATAGTTATATCATGAAAATTCTACTCATATAAAGGTCTAGAAACATAATTATTGAAAAAAAACCGCGAACTTTCCTTTTATCTACTACGCCTATGAAAACATAATCGGGCAACTTTATATTAATTCATACAATTAACAACAATCCAAAAAAATGTAAACAGTACTGTTTCATAAAAAAAAATTTGAAGGATCATACACAAATGCTGCTTAATTAGACATCCATTATATACATTAAAACATATGTAATTGGCAAGTAAAAGTAAATCATACTATTAAAATATTGCAGTTCTCTATTAGTTTTGGATCAAATCACTATTAGGAACATACACATCCAAGAATATCTGCAATTTAGCCCAGAAGCCATAATGCAACATAAATATACAATACAGATTAACACTCTTAAGAAATTCACTTTTTGTAGCCTTTAATATGAAATGTGTTAAATTTATAATAACTCGTACACAAACCTTATAATAATAGCAACCTAAACATTTTAAGGAAGACGAAGCCTACAAAGCTTTGAAACCCTTAGATTTAAATAGATATATGTATTTAGTCATCATTCATAAAATTAAGCTTTCTTGAGCATTACTAAGCTGACTTAAGTTAATTAAATCGTTAGTTTTTGATACCTTATGAGTCGAAAAAACATATTAACTCTGAGTGTTGAATAACGGATTATAAACTAATATCCACTTTCATAGAAACTAAAGGCTTGCACTCTCATCGTTTCATTCCTTCAAATTCTTTACGCTGTGATGCTAAGAGACAAACGACTACTTTGAATGAATTAAGACTGATTAATTTTAATGCATAAAGGGGTATCCCTTAACGCCTAAACCCAATAACCTATCTCAATCCATTTTTGACCATCTGAGATAGACATCTTAATCCGAATTACGATGAAAGTCTGCCAACAACCAATCGACAGATTGTTATAGCCATCTAACGATACAAGCTATCCATCATTTCATACTAAAAATTGTAATAGCCATCTGACGATACAAGCTATCCATGGTAGATCGGATCGTTGTACGGGGATAGACCTTAGTATGAAAATGACAATTCAACTGTGCCAATATCCTATCTTAAGATTTTAACTTACACCAGTTTTTTTAAATAATTAATACGCTATTTGACATATTTTAAACACAGACATGTATATTTTAATATTATTTGCACGGTTTTATTTACTTTATTTGGTTTATATTGATTATCAAATATGAGTTTAAAGAGCAAGAGATTGCATTCTATCCGTCGCCAAAAATGGATTGCCTTCGTAGGGTTTGGTTATTGGGATGCAGATAGGAGATCGAGTCTGAATCAACATTCTCTAGTGGATTAATTACTGGGCGGGCGTAAATCTATTTGAGGATTGAATATCAGACCTAGCTCTTTTTGAAGCTTATAGTACGTTTATAATTATTTAATTCCACATTAGCCAGCCGTAGGTAAACTTAAGACACGTACATTAAAAATACATGTTATCATTACACTTGAGTTAAGTTTTTTGAAATTTCTGTCCACTAGTGATATATGAAATATGTACTAGCAGTAGTTATATTTACATAATTCATTAACATTTTTTGTTCTTTAGTCAATTCTAAACAATTAAAACTAAATCGGTCTTAGTAACTGAGTAAATTCTTAGCCCAGAAGAACGATTAATTCAAATCCTGAAACTATGTACTGATTTAGTTTAGCGTAACCAATGTTTGATTGAAGATACAAAGTCGAGGCTTGACAAAAATGTATTGGATTTGAGACTGTTTACAAGCTGATGCCAGGCTATAGTACCAGACCGTCAAATTATCGTATCCACTAGGATGAAGACCACTCTTTTACACACACATTATCACACGGTCGGAGTGAATTTTACACTAAATCTCGACTTTAATATTTTTATACGAGCGCTCTATAAATTTCAGCGAAATGACAACGGTGGTCCTAATTTAGTTTTTATGAATAAGTAGGTATATAATTTCGTATGCAGAGTATTGTGATAAGTTACTATACTAACACTGATATGCTAAAAATCAATATAAGTAGTTTTTTCTAGGGAATACCGCATGTGGCTCTTTGTAGTTTGGGTCCGGTTGGTTGCGATAACGTCGGGCGATCCATACAGCGAACAGCTAAAAAATACGAATATATTATTTATTTACGAAACTCGGTTATGTATCGCATACCTACAGATTACAACATAAATTAAAAGCAAATCGATATATTTAATGTGACTAAAAAATTCTTAAAAAAATATTTTAAAAAACTCAGGTAACTTTTACCAATAATGGCTTTGTTTGTTGTTTCATGTTGAATATATGTTTTGATCTACCAATCAATCAATCTTACAACTGTGCTTTGTAAAACTGTGCTTTATGTTTCTGTTTATATGTGTATTCCGTTTTGGCTTTTGTGTGTAATGTAATTGTTTGGATATTGTTTAATGATTAGCTGTAGGAATACTTAAATAAATAAAATAAAAAATCAAATAAAATATATAAGAATTGATTCTATTTCTACTTTCTATAAACTGTTCTAGCGTCTATGAGTTAGCAGCATCATGTTTCTACTCAAAATCGCTATATAAAAGACGTAGTTAGCAATTGGGGCATCTATAGTCGAAAGTTTCCTTATTTGTCTAAAAATTTCAATTAATATTTATTACACATATCCGGTAGAGGGAACTGTATATAAAATGTATTAACTTAAACCTTGATACAATTTATTGTTTATTCATGTCAATACTGCTATTTTTAATAACAAGGTTAGAAATCCTTATCTCTATTTTTTTTACGCAGATACGCGAAAATGACGAAATCGTCAATATTGACGATTTTATCAGCTATTTACTTAAAAGTTAAATGAATTGCGCACATCATTATATATGACCCATCGCGCATTCGACATTACTTGAATATTTCTTAATAAGTAAAACACGCTGTGTTTAATAAAAATTGCTTACGCATATACCGTCATTGGATAAGCAATAAACTTAATGTAATCCATACTTTGGATTGAGGATTGAAATCGAATTTTAATGAATTAATTTAATATAATTTCAACTAATTTTGTTTTAGGACTGTATATCGGAATTACCCTCAACATATACAACATAAAATACGACTTTTGTTATTTAAAATTAAAATATCCAAATATGTAAATATATTAAATAATATAAAAACAACGCATAAAAACAGTGCCTTCACTTTCAATTTTAGCAAGCTTTACGATAATTAAGTGTAATTTTAGTAAGCATGCAGTTATAGTTAATACCTAAATTAAATCAAATATATTTTATAAACACAATAATATTTATACTTTTTATATTGTTCTATATATTTGAAATAATTTCGTTACTAAGGCGAATTTATTACATTAATGTCAGCTAGACCATAGACATAATTGCACTATGGATTTCTAAGCGCATTAAGCCACATGCGAATGTTAGTAAAAGGTGCATGCACAAGTTATGTTTACACGAAACCATTCCACCTTTGATTAGTCCACAAAGCATTCAAAGAAACGCGCTTGGATTAGCACGTGGATCCTTCTGATTGCGATACCTTACAGTCAACCACACACCCAGAAACTGCAAAATCCATCCCAATATTAGTAAAAAATGGCTGTTAAACACAAAAATCTTGTTAGCTGCAGATATATTCATAATATTGTCAGTTATTTATCTCGCTTCACTGTTAAGAAATGGTATAGTTTATCAAAAGAAGTAATCCTATATTTTCGATGATGAATTTTCAATACTACCAGTGTGCCTGAGTTGTGTATAAATTGCATGCCTTTCACAATTAAATGTACACCGAAAATTCATTATGCTAACTGGTACAAAAAAGATAAATTGTAAACTTCTATAAATAAAGTGACAAAGCATTGTTAAATATTTGAGATAAAACATGTGTAAATAACAAAGATACTCTTATCATAATATACTATTGATATAAAGACGCATAATTTGACAGTATAAGAAAATACAGCTTAAATTTTTTGAATCAAGGAAGGCTTTACCTAACATACTACCTACCTACCATACAACTACTACTCAAGTAATTCAATTTAAAGTCATTGTATAGTCAAAATGAGGGATTACTCAATGGAATTACCTGTATATATATGTATGTATGTATTTATAGAATATGGTTTACCACAATTATACACATGTTAATAATACAAAACAGGCTTATATTGCCTAGTAATAAACACACAGTAAGGCCAAGAAGTAGGAATATGCAAAATAAATAAACTATTTTACCTCGGTAAAGCTGAAGAACAGTCCAATTCCACCACACAGTTTAAATGCATAATCTATTGTTTCCTTAAGCTTCTCCATACATGGCTCACATTTACATTCATCTGTGACTGGCATGTGTTTGCAGCAATTCCCCTGATATAAACATACAATTAAATATACAACATAGATAAAAAAGAGAAATATTTTTAAAAAAATTATGTATATATATATATTGACACATATATAGAAAAATTGTATTTTTACAAATTCTTTCTCGAGTCTTGACTCCGAATTTTACCCTAAATAAAAAATTCATATAATCACACACATTTTAGAATAACAATTTCTAATTGTCTTACATCAACAACAGCACAAGAAGGGTAATCCAAGGTGGCATTTGGTGCAATTACTCTGCTTTTAAAGCTGCAACATTGGAATCGCTCCTGCACCTGCTCCTTCATATCCAGGTCAACTGAATTCCATCCCTGTACATATAATTTTACAAATGTGTAATAATGTAAAAATAAATGGAATTTGCTCAGGTAACATTATAATACCTGTTGCGCCAGCATCTCTTGCTGGTCAGAATTAACTCCAAGACAAGCACAAGCAATCGAAAACTGCACCAGAAACAATAGAAATAAAATGACCATGTACTGTTTTATATTAAGAAAATGTATTCATATTATTATTAGATTGTAATTAGTGTTTTAAAGTGTTTCATGGTAACAATAGTAAAACAATTATAACATTTATATATTTGATTATTTATGACTAACCTATATGCCAATCAATATTACTAATCTATAATCTATAATATAGTAAATTATACAATATTGAAATGTCACACCAAAAACTGTAAATCTCTGTAGAATAAAAATTTGACCCATAACTTGCTTCATAAAAAGGATACAAAGAATAACATAACTTGATGATGCTTTACAGCACCAGCTAAACCCAGAAGTGATATTAGAATTAGTAAAATTCCACAAGCCATTATCCCTCCAACTATAGGTAAGGTTGTTAAAGCTGAAGCCTGGCCATAGACAGCTACGGATATAAGAATTGAGGCCACAACCTGTTAAATAATTTTATTTAGAATATGTATATCAAATTAACAACATAAATATAAAAGTAGGATAAAATTAATCGCTTCTTACCACATAGAGAATGTTTAATGCTATAAGAGCATTTTTAGAGCACGTAAAACCTCCACACATATTGAACTTGACTTTCACTTGAAACGCTTATTATATTGTTTTTATTATATTAGCTCTTACTTGTATGAATTAAATTCAAAAAAATGTATCCCTATTATTTAAAAATAAAACCGTCTCAGGGTATGAGTAACTATTAACTGCTTTACAAGTTTAATTTATTTAACGAGAAATATTTTTTCGAAAAGCTTAACATGAAAAACAATAATTATTCTACTATTACTGTTATGGAAATCATAGTAAACAGAATTTTCTTGGGGAATAAAAAGCACAGAATAGATATTATAAGCATGCATAAAAAAACAAAACCGTATACAGTTTTCAAAGATAATAATTCTATACACAGCACAACTAAACAGACTACGACGAAATTAAGCGAAAATGTATACCGGAATCTCATGGCATAAATATAAATTTTGGTATGGCAATCAGCAAAGTCAAATGTCTCGCGTCAAATCAAACTACATATCAGTCATCTGACAACCGCTGCTAGATTTTCTGATCTTATCTTCTTCATTCTTGAAATCTTGAGATAATATGTTGTTCTTTTGAATACGTCGAAAAAGCCACTCATCGAACTTGAGAAATATTGTTTTTATGTTTACTGTAAAATAAAATAAAAGGTAGTAGTCCGTTGAAATGTTACAATTTGAGGCCCAAACCGAAAATTTTTTAGAGGATGCAATTTTATTAATTGAACATGTATGGGAGGGGGTTGGATTTAGAAATCAGATGACTGATCTCGTCTAGGCACTCTAAGGGACTCCATTCAAGATTAACTTCTTAAATTAAATTTCATTTAATATCGTTATTAAAATTATTTTTTTCTGTTAACAGTTAAAGTTTGAGAACAACTAAATTTTTGTAAGTCAATTGGGAACGGAGTAAGATCGAATGTTTTGTATATTAATGATTTACCCCATCATATTTTTTTGGGTAAAGATAGAAAGTTGAGATATCCCAAATTACAAAAATAGCCGTATTTTGATGTGATTTCTTAACTAAGAATAAAACTATAGTTATATACTCCTGAAAAACAATCTCGAGAAATTAAATCACTTGAAGATTTTACAAAAAAAAATCACGACTCAGAAATTATTTACTCCATGCACTTTTTGCGGCTAACTTCGACTATTGTTTGGAACGTTAGAAACTGGTGCTTTTAATAAAAATGCCTCGGCTCTCAGTTCAAAAATACGTTAAAATTGGTGTTATAAACCATTTGTTGTCTTACCCCAATATTTATCTCCCGCCACTTACCTTACGAAATGTGACACATCTGATTGGGAGATAACGGGACTACTCACTATATAAAGATGCGGAAATTTATTTAAAAATTTTAAGATTTTTACTGAACCTCATAAACGACTACTGTTAATTTTGTATACTTACCGATTTTAAAATGAATATAGATTTATCTAAGAAAGTTTAACAGTTAAAACTTAGAACAGGAACCACTAAGCAATACAACTACAAACTATTCTTCACAAAAATACGTTTCAATTTTAATGGTTCGAAAATATGTGATTCAATTTACGAATCTAAACTTATCAGCACCTAATAGTCCAGTAATTACGTACATTCAAAAAAGAAAATGAATTTGCGCTTCTAATTTTTTAATATGTTGTAGGGGATACCTAGAAAAGCTTAACTTGAGATTGTCGACCAAGCTTTCCTAGGAGCTTTCGCCGCCATCTTGGAAAACGCTTAAAATTTGTTTTTCGGCAATAACTCGGCTATCCGATGAGATTCGAAAATTTTTGTAGAACCCTTGTTGTAGCTTTCTTTGTGCTCTACAATAACGCCTGAACCATTTTTAGCGTATCATGCATCGTTATCGAGATATTGATCGATAAAGTCAAAAATTTAGGACACAATTTTTGTTTTTTGCTTTTTTTTTCTTTGGGTCTTAATAAATATGAAAAATTGTGGAATTCAAACTTGTAGAGCATGTTCAGACCTACAATTTCCTTCTTGGATTTTTTTATGTTGGACAAAAATTACGATCTCCAGCGCGCTGCAAAGTCGGTGAATCCACACTCAGCGTCGAGCGAGCTGCTGGCTCGGTTGTCTGGATGTCGAATCGAATGGTAATTTGTTCAGGAAATTGATGGGATAAAAAATATGTACATAGAGCAACAAATTAAGGATCACACAATAGTAATTTATTAAACAAATAATTTGTTTGTGCAGTAAAAAAAAATATTTTTTTACAATACAAAATAAACAAAACAAAATAAACGGAAAGAAAAATATTTTTTTCTGCACTCGAGACACGAACGATAGACTTTTTTCATGTCTTTTTTCGCTTGGATGGTCCAGGCTGAAGATCTTCGTCCTCCGTAAACTCTTCGAGTTGTTGTGTCTGTTGAAACGTTGGAAATGATGCTGATTCGATGAGAGCATCGTCATCATCATCGTTACAGACATAGTCGTCGTCGTCAAGCAAAATGTCGACTCTGGCGACGTTTCTGCATGTTTGCCCACTGCAGTGCATGCAAATAACGGAGCAACTGATTCCCGCTTTTCTGCACCCACAGGCGGCCTCACAATTTCCTTTACACTTACAGGAAATGAGCTTTAATAGTTCAGGCGGAGCGGGTTCGGCGGTGCTGGTGATTGGTTCGAGCCCTCGATTGGTCTGACGCCAACCCCATCCTTGTGGATCCTTGAAAAATCCGAGCCGTTTGAATTTGGAGATACGTCCGGAAAATATGTTGACGCACAGCGCTATTGGTTGGCGGGAGTAGTGAGAGGTGATTTACTTTATTTACAAATAAAACAGTCTCCCATGGTCACAAGATAGTTCAAACACGTGTGCTCACTTCGAAAGGCTCGAGGCAACTAACCGAGATGCTACGAAAAGAAGAACACGTTTCAACACGTAGACCCTAACAAAAGGGTCCCTTTATACCTGACCCCTCCAACTCCAACGGACGCTCTATGCGGGCACTCCGTTATAACGAGTTTACAGCCAACTAGACATCGAAATTTTTGCCCAGAATATCGGAACCCTCGATTTACACTACGCACAGCAAAAACTCAACACGATACGATATACTAACTTGAGCGCGCTGGACGCTGAGCGTGGATTCACCGACTTTGCGGCACGCTGGAGATCGTAATTTTTGTCCAACATAAAAAAATCCAAGAAGGAAATTGTAGGTCTGAATATGCTCTACAAGTTTGAATTCCACAATTTTTCATATTTATTAAGACCCAAAGAAAAAAAAAGCAAAAAACAAAAATTGTGTCCTAAATTTTTGACTTTATCGATCGATATCTCGATAACGATGCATGATACGCTAAAAATGGTTCAGGCGTTATTGTAGAGCACAAAGAAAGCTACAACAAGGGTCCTACAAAAAATTTCGAATCTCATCGGATAGCCGAGTTATTGCCGAAAAACAAATTTTAAGCGTTTTCCAAGATGGCGGCGAAAGCTCCTAGGAAAGCTTGGTCGACAATCTCAAGTTAAGCTTTTCTAGGTATCCCCTACAACATATTAAAAAATTAGAAGCGCAAATTCATTTTCTTTTATTTGCCTTTTTTTCGGACGAAATGACTGGACTATAACTCAATCGTTGTATGAAAGCCTTATAGTAGGCTCCCTGTATCATTAGAAGTATATATTTTTCGAGTAGTCAAATAGTTTTCAAACTGCACACCATTACGAGCACGATAATATATCATTTTAGTACACCATATTGGATCCTTAAGGATGTGCCTTTTTAAGTAAAGTTTACTTATAACTAAATTGATTTGGTTTATCACACGAGCAAACCAAGTTTAATGTACCTACATGTAAGAGTACCTAACTACCTACATGTAAATTTTCTACCACAATAAATTCTCAGCGCCATGATATGAATCTAAAAAAATAAACTTACCAGAATATAAAGATACACATATTTTTTTAATTTTATTTTTACGTTTGTAAACCTTAAAATAATTATTTTGCGCTATGTAAAAACGACTAGATAATCAACCAAGTAAAAGCCCACTAATCAGAACTATTCTTGTAGAGTGATTCACGATGGCCCCGTCTCAGACGATATTCAAGTACACGCGGGCGTCCGACAAGGCTGCTTACTCTCGCCACTACTTTTCCTGGTTGTTCTCGACGGGATTATGCATCGCACACATCAGAGCAAGCGCCGCGGCATAGAGTGGGGATTAACCAACATATTGGAAGATCTGGATTATACCGATGACCTATGTCTACTAAGTCATACGCACCGTGACATGCAATCTAAGTTAGACGACCTGGAACGCGAGGCGAGATTTGCGGGACTCAAAATCAACACCCGGAAAACTAAAGAAATGCGTGTTGGAGTTGATAACCGCACGCCATTGCGGATGGGAGTAGAGAACGTGGAAATTGTTAAAAAATTTGTTTACCTCGGAAGCGTCGTGTCTGAAACTGGAGGTACAGAAGAGGATATCACCTCACGCATTGCCAAGGCCCGAGCAACCTTTGCACAACTTCGGCCTGTATGGCAGTCACGGATGCTGACGCGTCGAATCAAGATTAAAATATTCGGATCCAACGTCAAGTCTGTGCTGCTTTATGGGTGTGAAACGTGGAAGGTCACCAAAGACATCTCGCACCGACTCCTGGATCTACTGGCCAGAAAAAATCTCCAACGAGCAACTTTGGGAGCGCTGCCGAGAAATCCCGATCAGTCAGCAGATCAAGAGGCGCAAGTGGAATTGGATAGGCCATACACTTCGAAGGGATCCCAATCATATTCCCAAGCAGGCGCTTGATTGGAACCCGCATAGAAAGCGAAGGCGTGGCCGTCCCAAACAAACCTGGCGCCGTACAGTAGCGGACGAGGCAAAGAGAGCTGGTAGGACTTGGAGTGAGGTGAAACACGAGACGCAAGACCGAACGCAATGGAGACTCGCTGTGGACGCCCTCTGCCCCACCTAGGGGTTATAGGACATGAAGAGAAGAGAGAAAAACGACATGAATTGTGTGATAGATTAGATTAGTACATGATTAGAATGAAGGAGAGGGATTACCATTGTTCGACAGCTGTAATAATATAATTATTACGTACGTAGTAGTACTACTGTGAATCTGACAAAGTATTAAACACTAGCGTAAAATACATCATGTTGTACGAGACATTGTATTGCAGGTGCAGTAGTGGTGTAGTGCAGTAGTTTTGAAATCGAATATTTGACACAATAACAAACCTCTGTTGCATTATAGTTTTTAGTTTAATACTTTGTTGATGTTAACTGAAATAAAGATTACAACACCAATGTAAGGAATTTTTGCAAGGACTGATTGCAGGTTGGTTTCAAAGAAATAATTTGTGAATGAATTAAATCCTATAATAATAATTTTATTCTTAAAACTTAACATTCATACACCTAACTATACAAATAATCATGTCTCTAGTAGCCCTTCTGGATCATCAGCCATTAACGATTTTTCAAAGAATTGCTTTCTATGCACTAATGCAATATGTGGCTGTCGCAGTCTATAATTGACATTTCCTTTAACAGTGTACTTTCTTTCCCCTTCTGGTCCCATTAATTCTCGTAAAGCTTGATTTCTTGCCAGAAGTTTTTCATAAAAAATTACACCACTTTCAACATATTCTTTTCCAAGTTGAACAAGAGCTTTATCAGCACTAGTCTCATAATGAACTTCTGTTGCATCCTTTAACAGGAAATAAGTCCCTAATCCAAACAGTCCAGTAATGGAATATAACATAGCTCTCATTGCAACTGGAGCTGCATATAAATTAAGACGTTTATTTAAGTATGTTGACAAATTATATACAAGAAAAACTGATATGAAGGGATATGAGGACTCAAACATAACTTTATTATTTTGAGTCATCAATATTTCTCTGCAAATTGCAAATTCCTGCACTTTCTCAGGTAGAATTAATGCTTCGCCAAGTTTTCTTCCAACTTCAGATGAAAGGTCAACGGGTTTCTGATTAACCTGATGAATAAATTAAGATTAAACTAGTTACCAGGAGATCACAACATTTCAGAAGAACCTTTTTGTTGTAATGGACTTTAATATAGCAAACATAACTTTTCACACACATTTCAACTCAAGAAAATTCATATTAATATAAAAACAATTTTGCATTAACAATATTTTTATATTTAAAATAAAAATAATGTTCAAGCAAGATTGTTAAATTATTTTTTTTATAATGAACACATTACTTAAAATACAAACAGGTGGAATCTCATCTTGATGATCTTACAAAACATCTGTGAACTCACCTGAACATTATCTTTAGAAACATCATCTAAATTATTATAATTGAAATTTACTGGAATACCAATTAAAACACCAAACCTGGAACCTGTACTACCTAAAATAAGATATTAATTGAGTCTCTATTTCCAATTTAGTAAACTTAAATTTACATTTGTAATATACACATAGAACCAACTTTATAGATCGGTAAATATATTATTTATTATTCTTAAAAAAATTATAAAAAAAAAAACAGATGCAATGTGAAACCAAGACCCAAATAGGGTTGATCACCACTGGAATATTATTTAGTTTTATATGATTAAGCTGAACATGTTAGTGAAATTTTATATTTACTTCTAATTGATAAACATAGGACATACCAGCATGAAACAAATCAAATCCAAATACAGTAAAAGGTTTTAATAATTTTCTTTGTACTTCAGATACTTTGAGGATATCTAGACATCTCTGATACCTATCGCGAAGATTTTTTGTTAAATCTACTGGTTTCCCCGCACTGTAAAAATAAAAGCAAGTACATGAAAGCAAGATTATATAACCGACCATGTTTATTGGTCAGAATAGATTTTTAAACAAAGGCAAATCAATTATTTTAATACCATACCTGTAGTAATGAACAAACTCCCTGTACTTATCGATTAAAAATGTATGAGGAGTAAATCTTACTGCTGTTAGAGCTATGCCGGTTCCGGTCACAACTACAAAAGAGAACTTTCTTCCCTGGTCTGTTAAAAACCAAGATATTGGTCTTCGGGTAGTCATTGTCTTCAGAATCACAAAAATATTTATATTTAGTATTCAATTATTACAATATAATAAAAAAATTAATAAAGGCACACGAATCATCAATGATTCAAAACAATTTACTTAATACTTGGAACTTTGAAGCACATGCCCAGATTATTATACTATGCACACACAGATGACAGATGACTTATGACAGGTTTAATATTTTTTTAGAACCGCACTAAAGTAAACCACTCGGAAATCATGGAATAATGTTTGGTTAAAAAGCAGCGAGTTTAATGGCAAACATGCTGAAATTCAACCCGGTAAACCATCTTTAAAGTTAAAAGTTCTAAAATTGTCACTTCTATAATTTCCAGAATGCGTTTAGGATAAGTTTACAGCTCATCAGTTAGCAAGGATTCTTATTGTTGATAGTAATATTTGTGAGAGTGAAGAAGATATTGGTGACCTCGACCATATTTTCTTTTCTTGATCCCAATATAACCGCACCTCCTTTCTGAATTCCTTACAATTACTACATGTTCCGTTTCCGACTAAAATCTCCTGCCTTTTGCTTTATCCTTTATTGTATTATAATGTAGGTATTATCTTCTGTCATAACGAATAATAATATTAAGATTTAATATATTTTATGTAAATATTATGTTTTTAACTTTGTTTCCTTTTGATGTATTTCTTTAATTTTTCTCGCGTTTAGTTTCTCTACCTTTTATTTGAAACTGGCAAAAGTTATTGCAATATATTTTTTAAATCCTCTCAGAATAGCCAGTTTGAAGTAACGCAATTAGAGAAGGCGGCACATACCACTCTTGGAACGGATAAGCCAGCCTTGCCCTTTCTCATCATGACCCAAATTTCCTCCTTCCTCTCCTACCGAATGTTTTATTTTGATTACAAAATAAAACATTTCTATCGGTACGAAGACGTGTTGACTGAAACTTTCTCAATTTTTCCAAGTAAGAGACATTTTTAGGAAAAAATAAATCTTTAAAGATTTTTACGGCGTTTATTATACTATCCCCTAGCTCTTAACACTATGTACTTCGGGCCAGAGTGTATATAGGTCCTGGAGAATATATGCTCTCGTCACATCGCGATGCTCGAAGGCAAGTTCTATCCACTCTTTGGCTGTGTGTAGACTACAATGAATTTCAGAGTAAAATTTTATATTGTTTCAAAACCAAATAAAAGTTTTGAGTCGCAAACGTTGCAATTTACCATCGCACTTATATTCTTTTATACTAATTCAAAAACAGCGAGTGTATTTGTCACATTGTACTAGTATACATATAATATTCTAGTCGTGGCAAGCAATAAAAAACGGCCACGACGCGATTATAAGACAAAATATCCACTGTCGTTGTTTTTTAAGTGGATTTTGCTAAATTGTTGATTTCTATCTGTAATCTGTATCCGTCTATCTAGACTAAAACAACTACAGGGTTAACTGTTACGTATTTTAAAATACCTCGGCATTTAATTTTTATTGCATCAATATTCAGTTTATATTATTATATATATAGTTAAACTTGCTATTCCTTAAATCCTTAGTATATGGATATTGTTACGCAGAAAATAGATAGTGAAAAGCATCTAGTAACACTGGAAAGACCGCCAAATTACTTAATGCCATCATAACCTAAGACAGTAAAATACAATTAATGTTTTTTTGTTTGTACTTTGTGTACATAACAATTTAATTTACCTAGTACAAAACATATTAAATAAAGATTATGTTGTATGTATGTTAAATGATGATGCATCGTTTTTCAATTAATAGCATTATTAAAATTTTCCTAAATAAAACAGCCCATCATTAAGTTCAAGTATCTATACCACAAAATGGTCAAGAAACAGAAAAATTTGTGAAAAATGCAAAGTTTATTCTATGCGTAAAGAACATTCACGTAAATATGCAACTTTTGGAAGAATTAAGTAATTTGCAGTTGCAGTTCCTAGACTATGAATGGGTTCAATCTATATACGATTCTGAGTTCTTCGAATTTGGTGATTTGCCTTCTGAATTTCAAAATGCTATTGACTCTTCAGAAGTAAACTTAACTTTACAAAATGTAATTCATGCAATTGACGATTGGTTATCTTGTAAAGATAATTCTGATGATGATGCTTCATGGGTGACACTCTCTAATCAAGTCAATCATAAAAATTTATTAGCCCTATTAGGCTATTACATTGATTGTGGAAATAAAAACATATTTCCTACCGAGGCCAGAAATAATGCATTGTGGGCATCTCGGCTCTATTTCAAGCTCTTATCTATTCCTGGATATAAAGCATACCATATTTATCACTCTCAACTTTTTGCCCACACTCTAACCTGTTTAAGTTACCCAAAAACTGTATGTGAAAATGAAGATAACTTTTTTAATCCTAAGCAATTGGTAAGAGTAGTAAATTCTATTATAAAAGAACTAAATGAGTTTGTCCATGAGTTGAAAACAGTCATTGTGAACCTACAACTTAGTCCAGGAGACATAAATTTTGAGGATATTCTATCTAATCTGATTGATATTACTGGTGGATCTATTGTCACGAAATTGAATATAGGTATGTGGTAAATGAATAACTTGAACAACCTAAAAGGGTAAACCTAAGGGGGAAATTTAAATTACAGCCATAGCTTTAGCTGTAGCTTTATATTCAACATTATTTTAAAATATTGTCATAGGTTTGATCAATTAAATGATTATGGGTGGACATGTCAACAATATGTGGTACATCAACTACATATTACAGATTATATATTGAATGCTATCATTAGTATTAGAAGGGTCATAAATATTTGGTTATTTAAAGTTTAAAATATTTATCTTATTATTAATGTTTCAGATAAGATAGAGCTAGCAAATTTATCCAAGGTTGTTTATGAAGTTATTGACTTCATACTCTGCACTGCAGATGGGGAACCAGATGCTTTAGCAATTAAGTTATTGTTCAAGGCCATGCTCCCAAAATTTATAGCAGCATCAGTAGATCATAAACAAGCTAATGTATGTAAATTTAAGCATTTAATAGTATGTTAATCCTAGTTATTATAAGAGTATGGTAAGTTGCAGAATTTTAAGCGACATAAACACAAGACATATTAAAACATTTTCTTTGTACAAAAACCTAGTGTTTTATAAATTTAATTCTAATTTTTAAATATTTTACAGAACATTGTAAGAGCGTCATATGTGGCATACTCTGGACTCATCTTAAGTAAATATGGTAAAACTGCACTTTCCAGTTATGTAGTGCTTTTGCAACATTTAACTTATTCATTGGACGGACTGGTAAGCTTAGATGTATTTCTTATATAGTCTTAATCACAAAGTATTTAGTAATCATCTTACTACTCATAGGTGCAATGTCTGTTACTCTATTAGACTTGAGAAATTATTGAATTCTGGAATATATATATATGGCTTGCAGAATGTAATGCAATTCCTTTTCTCTAGAATTCTGAATATAATGGTATAATTCACATACTGAAACACTTTAGCTGGTTCCTACAAGAACATGATAGAGATACACCGGGGTCACTCTTGCTTTTTAATGAGGTAGTCCCTAATGGACCATTTGTAAAAAATGTTTCAATTTCGGTGTCTGATAATTTCATTAATTTTTTGGACCAAGTCTTGTTAACCACAGAGAGAGGCTTGTACTTTTTTTTAATTTGTTTCATTGATACTTTTAAGATTAACCTGCCCCATGTTTGATTTGAAACTATTTTTTTTCCTTCGAACCCAACTATCAAAAGCGAAATTTGCCGTTTGGATCCTTGTTAGATACTTAGAGCAGTGTTTGCTTAGTGGCTTTAGCGTACGACTTATCTCTGAGGTGGGTGTTCGTTGGTTCGAGTCCTGGCATCAATTTTATTTTTACTTTAATTTATTATTTACTTTTTGTATGTAAATTTAACATTCGCTTGAAAGTTTAAGAGTGTATGAGTAATCGTGAGGCCTGACCCAAAAAGTCGACTACGTGTGTCAAACACGGCTAACCTACTTACCTACTTGCTTATTAGATTGACAAATTATCAAGAAACAGATACAAAACATTCATGTTGACATTATTCAGAGTAAATAAATAAACATAGGATAAACTTTTCGTAGGAAAAGGCTGAAGTTCGACAGACACGGATACCATTGGTAGTTGGTCTAATGAGTCTCTTGCCACAGAGATCATATTGTACTACAGTCAAATGGCTTATCAAGTTAACAACTACTGCAAAAGTACCTCATCGACAGGTGGCAATGGTATAAAGTTTACATGATTCATATATTTATTTATAAGTTCAAAAACAACATGCATGCCTCATAAATAAATTAAGAAATTGGCCTAGTGGCTTCAGCGTGCGACTCTCATACCTGAGGTCGCAGGTTCGATCCCCGGCTGTGCACCAATGGAATTTCTTTCTAAGTGCGAATTTAACATTTTGCTCGAACGGTGAAGGAATACATCGTGAGGAAACCGACATGTCTTAGACCCAAAAAGTCGACGACGTGTGTCAGACACTGGAGGCTGATCACCTACTTGCCTATTAGATTTAAAAATGATCATGAAACAGATTCAGAGGCCAAGACCTAAAGAGGTAGCGCCACTGATTTATTTATTTATTTTTAATTAGTTTATGTGGGTAGATTACGTAAGAATATGACGTTAAAATTTTTACACACAAACTAATTAGAAAAGTTTTTCTCTATTATATAAGATCATAGATATTAAAGAAATCGCTCAAATATGAGCCTTTGTACTTATATTAAAGTAATCAGTAATGTACCAACTTAATCATAAGCGGGCCCAAGATTACTTCTTACAGTCTCTTATTTTCATAGGATTCAAATTTTAACGAAGTATGACTTCCATATACAGTAGAACCTTGATAACTTAAACCTCGGTAACTTAAAAACCTCTATAAGTTCAAAATATAATATGTTACCTTCCCATCAGAGCCAAAAAACCTCCATAACTTAAAATACGCAACCTCTGTAACTTAAATGAGTAATCTCTGAATTGGCCCTCAGTAACTCAAAGAAATGTTTCCACAACCTCTATAACATAAAATTGATTGTCGATGAGTCATTTTGAAAGAGTGTGCAAATCAAAAGGTTTCGGTATTTATTGTTTTAACAACTGTAAGATCATTTGTAGAGCAGTGTAGCAACATAAAAGATAATGTATTCTCTTCTCTATTTGTCATTGAAAATCAAATCGATTTAGAAACTAAATTGTTTAAAACAAAAGAAAATCACAGACTATTTTAAGTAGACTAAACCTTTAATTGTAGTTTTATTTTTATGTAACGTGTGTAATGTGAATAAATAAATAGGATTATTTAAATGTCTGTATTTTATAGAACCGATCCTTCTGACGCATTCGAGTAAAAATAGGAATAATACATACCTACCTCTATATTAACCTATACCTAACATAGACCCTTGATAACTTAAAACCTCTATAACTTAAAATATATTGTGTTTCCCTTGGACTTTAACTTATCGAGTTTCTACTGTAATAAAATCTATAATACATTTGATACATATATATAGGCCGGCTTCAGATCTTACCCATATATTCCTTTTTTTAATTTAATTTAGATTCATTTACCTCTATTTAGACTAAATAGTTTTAAACTAAATCACGTACTGTATTCCATTTCAGTAATATTATAGGTAAATATTATTTATGGTTTCAGGAAATATTAGCTCAGCTGTTGCCAAATGATGCAGAGAAACGGAATTCAGATTCAGGAATCGAAAGTCGAAAGACATCTATTGAAGATAATTTGGAAGGTATTATTAGTAGGTTTTTTTATTGAAACTTTTACAAATGGCAACATACGTTTTTCATATTTAATTATTATGCCGATATAAGTGAAATACCAAAGAAGTTAACTAAAAATATTTATTATTTACTTTTAAAGAGGTTGTCAAAACAATACTAATAAATTATTACTGTACAGAAAAAATAAACTTTAACACACGCATACTAGTTGTCAAAGGCCACTGTATGAGTTGCAATTCTTCAAATGATTTTGGCCTGTTCTGTCCCACGTCTGTACATTGCATCGAGACCATATCACTTTGCAACGGCAAACGAATTTGTATAGAAATGGTCACGTGACAGCGTGACTTAATTTCATTCATTTAATTATACAAATTCCATTAGTGGTGTCGTAAGGTGATTTTGTCTGGAGTCCCTCAAACAACTGTTATGGTTTTTAATAATCGTGCCGATTTATTAAGTAACTGATAATTTGCAGTACATGATAATAAGGAAGCAGTAGTAGATG
The DNA here is from genome assembly GCA_028984075.1 of Pieris mannii. NCBI lineage: Eukaryota > Metazoa > Arthropoda > Insecta > Lepidoptera > Pieridae > Pieris > Pieris mannii. Next base: position 5,518,184 of record CM054784.1, read on the forward strand.
CTGAAAAGGACCAAGCGAAAGATACAATGGAGGAGGACAGTCAGTCACAGTCATCTATATCAGAGGTAACGTTGTAAATGGTCATATTTTATAGGTGTTGAATACACATATACAATTGTCTCGGATAAATCTGGTCACCTACACAGGGATGTCCCAGTGCCAGCATCTGTAAAACAATTCAAAAATAGAATAAGGTTTATTCAAAATTTTAACTATTTAAAAAAAAACCGCGAAGATTTTTTTGAAAAACATATTTCCTCTTTGTGGAATCAGCTGTTGCTAGAGGTATTTCCGAATCCATACGTAGTAGCGTAAAAAAGCGTAGCATTCCCTTAAAGGTCGGCAACGCGATGTTATCATTTTATTCACAGTGACCCACGTTCCTGATCGCTTGCTCTCTATCCTGTCCTATGAAAGAAAAGCAGTTCCAAAGTTTATTTATATCAAACATTTTATTTTCAAGCTGCCTATGGCTAAGTCATTACATTTTGTTTCTAAGATGAGATCCTCTCTAAATTATAGAATTGACCCACTTTACGTCATTTACTTATATTTTACTTAAACATTACTTAACGTTTCGATTTGTATCCACCAATAGTGGTAGGAAATGTAATGTAATGTATTTAAATTCGTGAAAGGAAAAATCAGTGGCGCTTCCATTGGGCGTTGCCTTCAAATTTCTGTATCTAATTAAAAAAATATATATATTTCTTAAGAGGCAAGTAGGTGATCAGCCTTCTGTCTGCCACATCCATTTTCTTTTATCCTCGAGCTAGTATTAAAACACACTCGTTAAATATTTGGTAAATAAAATTTTACTTCCAGGTTGATATAGACCCTTCAGAAGATATATCTAGTCTAATAAACCACCGCCGGCATTGCGTCCCTCATGGAGAAATAGTACGTGCGATATACGATCGCATAAGTGACGTATCGGGCACGCTGCGTGCACGAGCGATCGCCATACTTACAGATTTACTGGGATCTAACCATGAGCCCATTATGGAAGCTATGAGGGTGAGTAAAGTGATTTATACATTTAGGTGATTTATTTGTATAATATTTGTATAATGTATAAATCACTTAAATCAAGAATATATATATATTCTTGATTTAAATATATATGTACTTGACTCAGGATTATTGCAGTGTTTAATTAAAGTAATTCATTTGTTTCTTTCCGTCAAATTGTATTCACGGTGTGATGAAAAAAGATTAGATTTTCTAACATTGTAGATTGATTTAAGCGACGAATTTAAGTATTAAATTAAGTATGTGTATTCTTGGGTCAGCAATTCGCAAGGTTAAACTATAATATTTCATTTTTTTTTTTTTTTTAAACCTAACCTACGTACAAAGTTCTCTCAACGTCGCCCTTGTTTTTGGACACTTTCCGTTACTTAAAAAATAAATGTAGTAAATTATATTTAGTAGGATCAATTGCATATTATTTACGTATTATCTTTTTAATTTTTAATTACCCAAAAATACTGTAATTTGAGGTTATGCTTGTGTAATTAAATGTTACTCTTTCATTGCGTGTTTCCGAGCCATATTTTAAAATTTAAATTTCGTTTTTAATGAACCTGCTTTTTCCAAACAACACCAAGTGTTTTTTAAAATGTAGTTTAATTGCTAGGATCTAAGCGGCGATGGGACACAGTGTCAACTTGCGAAAGCGGCCTCCCGTTGTTCGTCTGACGAGCGCGCTGCCGTACGTAAAGCGGCCGTTTCGCTCATACATCGGCTGCTTGTGAGAAACCCTCATCCTACACATTATTCTGTGAGTAATTGTTGTCCTGTCTCTACAGTGTGATATTTTGTATGAGACTTTTTTGGGTTAAAAAAAAAAATTTTAATGTTTAAAGAACTTTATTTCTCATTACAAAAACAAACATATTTTTATTTACATGAGAAACTTAATATTAATATGTATATATACGAGCGAGATACACGTCGCCATTAGCCGTCACAATTTTAGTCAACTATGTTCATTCTAACATGCATCTTTACATATGCATATTTATTTTTAAATCATATTATTACGAGTGTAAATTTTTGTCTTACGTTAACGAATGAAATTATTAGATACACGTTACAGGCAGTAACACACACAAAGATTTACTCAATTTTATTATTTGTATAAAGATTATTTATTTTATATAGAGTGCTGTAAATAATAAAACATTCCCTGTTCGTACACAGAAATATACATATTTTTAAATCGAATGTAGTAAGTAGTAGACATGGGGAGAAATTGGCTGTGCCAAAAATAAATTTAGAATTGTTTCGGAAAAACGCCTTCTGTATGGCAATTAAAATTTACAATAGATTACCGAAAGAACTTAAAGATCTTCCGACAAGAATCTTTAAAAAGCGACTTAGTGCATTACTTTTAGAAAAAACGTACTGCTCAACAAACGATTATTTGTGTGAGACATGGTAATTTATACAAATTTAATTATGTATGATAATTGACTTAATTGATATGAATCTGACTAATAATGTAAAATCTAAACTAAGATAAATTTGCGCGCCACTGTGTGTGGCAGAATATGCGAACGACTGACAATTGTACCACCTTGACATTTTGTACCATATTCGTGCAATGAATAAATTATTATTATTATTATAAGTGTATAGGCTTCAGTATTAACTAAAGTACTAATTTATTCTGTACCTTTTTGTATATAATAAAAAAAAAATGTTTACACTGTGGAAAAGAGTATTAGGACGACTAATTTCGTTTTTATTTGGTCGAAGATTATACGAAATAAAATGAATTTGCAGACTTTAGTATCTCTTTGCCGCGACGCAAGCATCTTGGTACGCGGCGCAGCCGTCAATGCGTTGGCAGATGTAGCGCTGAACAATCCAACTAAACTCTCGCTCAACGCCTTCCTAACTGGGCCCATGCACCAACTGTCTGACCCAGAGGCTAAGGTAAGATGAAGACTTATTCTGTCATAAGAGCAGTGTTGGCCAGTAGCTTCAGCGTGCGACTATCATCCATGAGGGCGTAGGTTTGATCCCCGGCTACCAATGCCGGCGCACCAATGGACTTTCTGTCTATGTGCGCATTTCATATTCGAACAGTGAAGTAAAAAAGTGAAACATCGTGAGAAAAACCGGCTTGCCTTAGACCAAGAAGTCGACGGCGTTTGTCAGGCCTAAAGGTTGTACCGCTCCTCACGTATTTTTATTTTTTTCTATTCTGTCCATAAGAGGTAATCTTAAAGATTTTATAGGAAGACACGACTAAATAATGAAAATTTTCTCTGAAATTCCATAATTATTGTAGTTATTCATAGGTTAGTTATAAGTTCTAAGTACATGTTATTGTACATAAAGGCGTGAACATTTTTTAAATAAAGAAAAATGTATAGTACTATAATTTAACTAGCATAGGTACTCTATAACTTCCAATGGCGACTCCTAGGGTTTTGTAACTAATTTAAATGTATGGGATTATAAATTTTATAGTAAAGGGTGTTTAACAAGAACTTTGTTTTCTAAAACAAAATAAAACAAAGAATTTAGAGGAAAATGAATGAAATTTTTATTGTATTACAAAGAGAAAAGTTTGGCAATTATGAATGAAAAATGATATCTGGCAAATGTCCACCACGACCACGCTGACAGATGTTGATTCTTTCATCAAAATTTTTAATCACTTTTTGGCAAAATGGAGGGTTTATTTCGTAAATGACATCACGGATTTTGAGTTTTAAGGCTGCAATCGATTCGATTGGCTCCGTATAGACTCTGTCTTTAACATAGCCCCACAAAAAATAATCCAGTGGTGTTAAATCACACGATCTGGCTGGCCACTTAACAGCTGAATTTCGCGAAATTATGGGCTCGGGAAACTTTTCTCTTTGTAATACAATAAAAATTTTATTCATTTTCCTCTAAATTCTTTGTTTTATTTTGTTTTAGAAAACAAAGTTCTTGTTGAAATACCCTTTAGAAACATATTTGGTAATTAAAATAAAAATAAATCAGTGGCGCTACAACCTCTTTAGGTCCTGGCCTCAGATTTCTGAATCTGTTTCATGATCATTTTTAAATCTATTAGGCAAGTAGGTGATCAGCCTTTAGTGGCTGACACACGTCGTCGACTTTTTGGATCTAAGACATGTCGGTTTCCTCACGATGTTTTCCTTCACTGTACAAGCAAATGTTAAATGGGCACATAGAAAGAAAGTCTATTGGTGCACAGCCCGCGATCGAACTTACGACCTCAGGTATGAGAGTCGCACCCTGGAGCCACTAGGCCAACACTGCTCTTTATTTCGTAATTAACCACTCTTATAAGCGGAAATCATAATTATACAATTTAGAAAATATTTATTCGCTTTTTTTTTTAAATACAGATACAAGAACAAGTAATAAATCTTGCCCAAGCAATCATAGTGGCGCCCTTGCAAAAGTTCGATCCGACAAATACTGACGATTGCCTCCCTTGGAGTTTCTTGGCGGGCATCGTAAGACTTAATATGCGGAAACATCTTCAGAAAGCCTGCATGCTTCTTGTGAAATCTTCAAACAGTATTAAGTGAGTAATAAATAATTGAATTCGTTAAATTTAATAGCGTTTTAACATAAATTTAATTTAATAATTATTTGGAGTGTGGTTGTGCAATATTTTTACGTCAATTATTCAGAACACACACATACACAGACACACACATACACAAACACACACATACACAAACACACACATACACAAACACACACACATACACATACACCATGTGGTTTCCTTATAATTAATATAATTGTCTATTCTTTACATATAATCATTTTGTCGATCCGAAGTGGTGGAGGCCTGATGACCTGTAACACAGGTGCACAACCTTTAACAGGCATCAGTCTCACTTAAGCACTAGCAGTTGCTCCAAAGAAAAATGACAATTATTGTATATGTTTTTGTGAGAAATAAAATAAATATATTATAAATAATTTAACTAATTGGTCTAAACTTGCGACTTGACGTTGTTGTGTTGAAGTATAATTTAGCCACAAATTTTGTCGATTTTTAATTTATAGAAGATATGTTTAATTTAATTCTCACGTTCTAACAAAGCTAAAAATGTAATCTAATCGTTCGTAGCATGATTTAAATTTAAACGGATATAATGGTTGGATATGAAACTATTTCAACAATAATGTTAGTATTGATTCCTAATTATCAACGCTTTACAGGGTTGGAATTCGCTATTTAACAATATAAATAGAAGAATAAAGTGTTAATGAGAGTAATTCCTGTATAATATGGCTTTAAAATTGTAAATTTATATTAATTTATAAAAAATCCATAATTGAAACATAAAAGTCAGTCACGTGAAACAAAATGTTCACAAATTTGTCTAATAACTTTGAATTTAATTTTATGGGAGATATTAGATAGATATTTGTTTAATTTAAGTATGATAATCACGTAAACGCCCTCACGTGAACAAACGTGTCGTGGAAACGTTTGGGCGTTCTGAAATGTTACAGTCAATATTTAACAGAATTAAGTAACAATTTGTATAGGTTCTTTAATTAAATAATGTCTGAAATACTTTAATAGCCTATTCAGAAGCCAAGCCCTAATATAACGACTCGTCAATAATACGACAGCCTGATCCAGCCATGACCTTATAGTTATTTTATATCCTGTACTAGTTTTCTTCATAATTCATATTTTGACGTATGCTTCGTAAAGCATCATATCCCGTAGGATATTATAGGCTGCTTTGTAACTGTTTTGAATCGAATCCCATAAGGCAGTATGGCATGAATATTAAAAATGAATGTTTAATTTCCAGTCATCGTTTAGTAGATCTAGTGAGCACACATCTTGGCGTACTGTCAGACGCGCGTGACCTACAAAGCCTCGTGTTATTAACAAGCGTAGCAAGACACGTCGAATACAACGATGTAGCTTTTCTACTCGACTATTATTACAAACTGGCAGGTACTGGTCAGGTAAGTAAAGAAATCTACAGGGTGTCCCGTGGCAGATTTAGGATTTCTTAGTTAAATTAAACGATATTATTATCTTAGAATATACATATATTTATCATAAAAAGAAAGACGAGACATGCGGATTTTATTTTTTGAATATCACTCCGTCCAAATGTTTTCCATCGCGACGTACACACTCACGAAATCTTTGGAGAGTATTCTGAGTGACGTGCTGCAAAACTGACCGAGGAATAGCATTCACTTCTCGCACGATATTTTCTTTTAAATCCGTTAGATTTGTTGGGTTACTTTCGTACACTTTTCCCTTTAAGTAACCCCATAAAAAAAAATCTAATGGGGTGAGATCTGGCGATCTAGGTGGCCATGGGATGTCTCCAAATCGGCTAATCAATTTTCCTGGGAATTCTTTGCGAAGGAGGCTCATGGTGGCTCTTGCTGTGTGAGGCGTGGCGCCATCTTGTTGAAACCACGTGTGAGAGCTGTTCGATGGATGTTCTCTTAGTTTTGGTATAAAATACTCACTAAGCATGCGGCGATAGACATCACCATCAACAGTTAAGGTTGCTCCACGAGAATTTTCAAAGAAAAACGGTGCAATTATTCCATTGACAGAAAGAGCTGCCCAAACAGTTACTTTTGGGCTATGCAATGCTTGTTGGTGTTTCAATCGCGGGTTTTGTCCTCTTGGCGCCCAATAGCGACAATTTTGTTTATTGACGAAGCCATTCAAATGGAAATGAGCTTCATCACTAAACCATATGGTGTTAAGAGTTTGAAATCGGCTTAACATGTTATCACAGAACTCTTTGCGTTCTCGGAAGTCATTTGGTTTAAGTGCCTGTACCAATTGAATCTTGAATGGATGGAATTTAATGTCCAAGCTTAAAATACGATGCACCGTGGTTTTTGGAAGCCGCAAACTTGACGCTCTTTTACGCACGGACTGGCGGGGATTTTCTTGCACGCTTTTTGCAACGCGTTCAATGTTTTGTACAGTCCTTGACATTCGACTAGGTCCTGGGCTTGGTTCGTTAACTGTTGAACCTGTTGCACGAAACTTCTGGACCCACGTCCTAATCAAACTTTCACTCGGTGCGTCACTTAAGCGACGAATATTGAATTGAGAACAAAATCTCCGGCGAGCAATAGTGCACGATTTATTAGCTTCAAAATACGCTTCAACTGCGAAGGCACGGTGCGCGCCAGTCCACTGCGACATCGTGACTGACCAATCCGCACAAATGCAGAGCCAAACTGTAACCCCTCCCCGGTCCACCGCGCAACCGTTAGAAAAATATTCGAATTTCAAATCCTAAATCTGCCACGGGACACCCTGTACATTGTAATGCATACATAAACCCTGCCATTTAAAGTGTTTATTATTATTATTTTATTAAATATACGTATAAAACAGTTTATATTGTTATTACTCATATAATCTGGATAGGAGCGTTCAGCGTACTCCTCGCGTCTATGGTCTGCGATGACCTTTTGGGCGTCCGGCAAGCTCGTTTGCGCCCCTATTATTAAAAAAAAAATTTGACACGGGCTTATCGTTAACAAGCGATTTTTTCCAAGCAACTCCAGTATGCAAAAATATAAAAACCAAAACCAACTGAGGTTATTTAACATTTTAACATTTCACCGAGGTTGTTTCGTCATTTTTCATTTAAATAATTGTATTAATAATTCAATAAGCATTATGTTCGTGCACGTTATTATCTATTGTTGAAGCCACACATTAGTTTTAGCTCGTGTTTTTTTTCGCTGGCCTTGTTATTGGGACTTAAAATAATAATTTATTTTAATTTCTAATCTTAGGCGTTGGTCCAAATAAAACGTATACAACATCAAACTGACGCATTAACTCAAAGAATTTAAAACTTTTGTTACGACAATTTAAAAGAATAATGAAATAATTTAGCTAATAACACTTATAAGCGATATCTTCTAAACTATGGAGTGATTAGGCAAACTTGGCAATTAAAAGGAGTGGCGGAGAGTTTATTGCCAGTACTTCTCTTCCGTTTTACGCCCTTGATTTGAGAACTGGCAGTAAATGTAAAATTAAAAGCATTTAATGATTTCTTTTTTTGACGTTCATAAGTTTAGTATGTAACCTACATGAATAAATGATTTTTGAATTTAAATTTGAATGTTTTTAAAGTAACTATTTTTATTTTTTTTTTATTTTTATTTATTTGGTGCACAAAACACATTATAATCTTTACAAAAATAAACTTAAAACTAATAGTTATGAACAGGATTCTAATGTAAAACCATGTGCACACTGCAAAATTAATGTTACATCAATAAAAGGCTCATAACTAACAAAGGTAACATAGTAAAAAAAAAACAATAATAATAATAATAATAAGTTCCTCGACTCCAATTTAACGTAACGTTAACCAGGACCACAAGGGTCAGCACTTAACCTACGATGGAGGATGTCTTTAACGACACTAATGAATTTATTGATGTTGCGACAGAATATGTCCACAAGTAAGTGGTTGCTCTTTGCCATCTCGTTATATTGACGAGCCATCCTGGTCAAAGGGTTGTAAAAAGAGATGTTATTCTTATAAGTTTGAAGGGAAAATAAATTGACTTCGTTAGCTCTACGGGCACTAAATCTAATGTTAAGGCTAATGTGAGCTAGTAGTTCGGGAGAGTCTATAATGGAGTGGGTGATTTTGTAAAGGTAAACTAAGTCGAAGACTATGCGTCTGGATTCTAATGGTTGAACTTTAAATTTCAGGAGTCTATCGCAATAATTTAAGTTAGACCGGCCAGGTTTTATACGATAACATAAAATTCTGAGAAATTTCCTCTGAATTCGTTCAATATCGTCAATGTGCACCTTATAATTCGGCGACCATATTGGACTACCGTATTCTAATATACTTCTTACGAGGCTGAAGTATAAGTACAAGGTGCTACGAGGATTTTTAAAACCTTTTGTGGATCTAAGAATAAAACCCAGTAGATGGTTTGCTTTAGACGTGATGTGACTATAGTGGGCACGGAATGAAAGCTTGTCATCGAACAGGATACCTAGGTCTTTTGCAACATCTGATCTGTTAACTAATTGACCATCTATGACGTAGTTCCATACGATTTTGTTTCGTTTATTAGTAAACGATATGACAAAACACTTGTCTATATTTAAATACATGTAGTTCGTCTTGCACCATAGTGATACGGTATTGATATCACGCTGTAATGTTAAGCAGTCATCTAAATTAGTAATAGAAGTAAATATTTTTAAGTCATCTGCATATAAGAGACAATTGCAGGACAGTTGTTGAATAAGGTCATTAATAAAAACTACGAAGAATAATGGCCCTAAGTGGGATCCCTGAGGTACTCCCGATGTAACTGCGATAGGTGCAGAGATGAAGCCCTTTAACGCAACCAACTGAGTTCTAGAGTCTAGGTATGAGCAGATCCATCTATATAAACTGCCGTGGATACCATGTGACGCTAACTTATGACAGAGCAGATGGTGATTTACTTTGTCAAAAGCCTTAGAGAAGTCAGTGTAAACAGAGTCAACTTGGCCACCTGTGGCAAACACTTGACAGAGATAGTTTTTGTATTCCAGAAGGTTAGTGACCGTAGACCTGTTTCTAACAAAACCATGTTGCTTGTCTGAAAGAACAGGCTTAAAATGACTGAACAGATGAGTATACATCACTGACTCAAATAATTTAGCAGCGCAAGATAAAATACTTATCGGTCTATAGTTTTTACAATTGGACTTATCACCACTTTTATAAATAGGTATTATGTGGGCAGTTTTCCAGCGCTTAGGAAACACACCACTAGTTAACGATTTATTAAAGAGAACACATAATGGAATGGACAACTCCTTTCCGCAACTTTTTATGAAAATAGGAGGCAGAAGGTCAGGACCCGCCCCTTTGTTAATATCCAAACTATCTATTTTACGTTTGATATCTGTTACCGTAATAGAAAAGCCAGATAATATATTAAAATACGTGTTATTTACAGCACCAGATTGGTCAGTGTATATAGTTTTATTAGTTTTATCGTCAAAAACTGAACCAAAGTATCGCGAAAAAAGGTCACATATCCCCTGACCGTCTGTCTCAGAAGTATTTTCAAGTGTCATGGTGTGAGGCACTGAAATATGGCCTTTACGATTATTCACAAATCTCCAAAATGATTTTATGTCCTTGGCCAACGAGTCCTCGATGGATGCGATATACTTGTCGTAACAAATCTTGGTAAGAAATTTGCATCTCTCCCTCAGCAAAGAGAAAACGTCGTAATCGCGGGGATTCCCAAACCTCTTAAACCGTTTATGATATAAGTTTTTTTCTTTATTACATTTAATTAAGGATTTGCTGTACCAGACTGGATAAGATGAGAATTTGCTACAACAACTTGGTGTATTTCTTGATATTATTTCAAATAAAAGCTCATAAAAAGCTTCGGTGCACTCATCAATACAAGGGGACGATAAGATTTCGGACCAGTTCACAGACTGGAGTTCAGATTTAATGTTTTCAAAATTACATTTAGCAAAATTAAGCCGTTTAATGTTAGCGCGTTGAAGCCCTTTAGAAATCTGAATCGGAGAAAGAGTAATCAAAATTGCGGGATGATTTTTATCTAACAAACTTAATGCAAGTGTTTCATTGACACTTATACAATCTATATTAGAAAGCACCAAATCCAACAAGCGAGCGTTTGCATTTGTGATAAAGTTATGCTGTTTTAGATTACACAGTGACATTAATTCATTTAGTAGAAGGAGCTTCTTACTCGGGTTAGGGGAAATTGACAGAGAGGGATTAATCGAATCAGAGTAATCAGGTGTGTTAAAATCACCAATTAATAAGAAATTATCCAAAGGGAAACGATTAAGAAGTAAATTTTGGCAATGGCTATAAAAGAGTTCAAGCTTGTTAATTCTAATATCAGGAGGCAAATAGCAAACACATAAATTTATGCGAGAAGTGTCACGTGCTTCAGGAATAAGAGTAACCCAGACATCCTCCATATCACTATCCCACGATGCTTGACGGATGACCTGGTATTTTTTATGGACGGCGAGTAAAACTCCACCTCCCTCGGTTTTAGCACAGGAGGAATCCGCACGATCTCGTCTGAAGAGATTGTAACGGGCGTCAACAACTTCGCCATCGAAAACACTCATATTTAAGTTCGTTTCCGTCAAGCATATAATATCGAAGTTAGAATTTAACAGATTTAAAGAAAATTGAGTTAACTTGCTACGAATTCTGTTTACATTTTGATAAAATATATTAATCATTGTGGAAATAACGTGTGATTCAGTATATAAAAACAAAAATTGATCAAGTAACTTACTAAGCAATGATAAACAAACAAATTAGTAGTAGTAATAACAATTAAGACAATTTAGTGAAGGAATCATGACTTTTAATTAGAATGGCCGGGCTTGATTCATCCTTACGAACATAAATTTGGCCAAATCGCACCCAAACAAACCTGTAGTTCTTGTCAGTAGAAAATTTACGTGCCGCACGGTGTAACTCTTTAGCTTCAGGAGACAAATGTTCAGACAAGTATATCCTGCTCGACGACGAGCCGCCAATACCAATATCGGTAGTAGATAGTTTGGTGTCAGGGTGGGACTTATTGAAGCGAGTCAACGCAGACAAGAGTGTATCACGCTGACGCTGCGTTGAGAGGGTAACTAGTATGTTTCGCGGCCTTTTGGAGTTTGAGTCCATCTTAGCTACACGACGACATGCTTTAACATCACTCTCAGATACCACAACATTTAAACACTCACAGAGTTTTTTGAATAACTCCATCAGATTCTCAGTCTTGCTTTCGGGTACCTCGTGAATCTCGAGGTTTAAGTCACGTGAAATCTTTTCAACTGTAAATAAACGACTCTGGAGTTTTGATAACGTGTTTTGAGATTTCGTAAGTTCAGTCTCGAGTACCCTGATTCGATTGACTTTGTCTGCAATATTTGACTTCAAATCATTTTGTTCTAAGATGATAAAATCCGTTGTCGTCGTGAAGTCAGCCTTTACCAACTCAACAGCTCGGCTAACCTCGTCGGTCACCATGTCCTTCAAGTCCTTTCTAAGCGCGGACCGTAGATTTAGCATAAACGATGAGTCAGGGGACAGTTTCAAGTCTATAAGTTTGCTAATACTGTCCAACGTAACCGGCTGCTTAGAAAAGTCAGCGCCTGCAGAAGTTTTCGTAGCAAAATCACACTCCGGCTCTTTACACGTCGTTATATATGAGGAGGCGCTTGGTGATTGGTTATTGCGACCCCGCCGGACAGGAGTATTATCGTCATTGTTTTTACGCCGAGTTACATTCTGACACAGAGGACAATTAAGTGATGCCAATTGCTCAGCACTGAGCTGCTTAGTCGACCCGGCAGCAACATCAAGGCATTCATAACAAAACTTGCGTTTGCAATTATTACACTTTAAAAAATGATCGACATTTAATACGTTATTACAGCCATGGCACTTCATAGCTTGATTAGATTCACTATTATTCACTTCACTGATTTTACGTATTCTGTATTACTTCAAATTTGACTTATAAAAGCTAACACTATTGTTAAAAATTGAATAATAACACTTATAACACGGCTAATAATACTTTTAACACGGCTATGGACTACCTTCCACCACGGTTGAAAATAAAATGAACTATTAACTATAATAAAATAACTATTGCTCTGATTGGTCCAAATTATAATCGTGTTCGCTGATTTTTTGAATCGCACTAGTAGATATATCATCGTTACCATGGTAACAAACAAGGTGCTCTCTTTAATGGACGTTATAACACGAATGTGTTACATATTGCAGGAGCGTGAACGCGATTGTCGTCTTATGCCGTTGGTAGTAGAGCTTTTGTCTCTATGGTCCCGCTTTGTAGAGGACGGCGCCAGAAGAACATTACGCGATCATCTCATACAAAGAATTCAAATTGATGCAGGTACACGAATAATTTAATATAAAACATTGGTTTAATAATAATTCGCGTAGAACATTTGAGTTATTCCAATACTTACCTAAAATAAACCCACGGTTCAAAACGTTAATTTATTTTGACGGAATCTGTTACTAACGGAACTGAAATTTAAAAAAAAACTTTTGTGGTTTCGCATGCATTCTGCTTACTCGGAAGGTATTAAATGTAATCTTTGTTAGTCTAATACCTAGTTTAACCCTGGGGCAAATGAATGCGTTTTAGTATGATAGATATAAATCGAGCAAGTACTTTGTATCTATAGGCGGAAATTTCACTGTATACGTGTTGACGAAAAATATAGATATTTGTTGTCAACACGTATATATGTACATTGAAAATAATTTCTTACTTAAGTATAGAAAATGAATATTTTAGCAACGCCTAAATGCGAGATATAGTTTGTATGGTATGGCAAAAATATTAGTAATTGTTTCATTTAAAACTTTTCTTCAATTTTACCGGATTGAAACTATGTGTGTATGTATGATAATTATAAGTTTACATATAAATAATTATTTTGAATTTATCCGACATTTCGCGTGCTTTACACCGTGCGTGGTCACGGTGTAAAGAGAAAAGGTGTTGATTGTCAAAAAAGTATCACAGCTGTAGAAAAAGTTGTTTCATTTCTTAACGTCCTTTTTTTTTAACGTATGCAAGTTTCAGATTGTCGGCCTGCATGTGTGTCGCTCGCTGCGAATTTGGATCCTACAGATATGCATTGGGCTACGGATTTAATGAAAGTGTGTAAGTAGCTTTTTAATTATGGTTTACCGGTTTATATATATATTACAACCAATATTGATGAGAATTCTGTGCCATGGATGCATTTTTCTGCGGCCAAATGTGGCTTTTAGTTTGACCTAAATGAATGTGATATTGTATTTAAAACAGTGGCGGAAAGTTTCTTGCCAGTTCTTCTTACCCGCTCTACGCCCTTGACTTGCGAACTGGTTGTAAATGTAAATTTACAATTAAATTTGTTTTTTTTTGACGTTCATAAGTGTACATGTTTAACTATATGAATAAAGATATTTTTGAGTTTTAGTTTTAAGTTTGAGTTCTCTTAAAATTGTCAATTTGTCAACTGTCCGAAGGCTGTCTCTGATTGGTCGGCTTTATAATAGAACAAACAAATATGGCGCGGGGCATATGCCGTTCAACCAATCGGCGCGCGAGGTGCGTTCCGTTTTACACTTTGACGGTTTACAATCTACCGAATAACTAAGTTAAATTGTAAGCAGTACGTTTAGGTTCACAATCTAGCGAGATAAATTACAACCTAACGATATTTAATTTACGGTGGCATGTTACATAATTTATGTAATTGCAATCACATACATACAGGACAAACCAAATGTTACATTTGTTTGAAGCAAGTTAAATATCGATATTGTTCTATTTGAAATGGGTATTTTGTTTATCAGCTGAGCGCCGAGCGTTAAGTGGAGGACCGGTTGATGATTGGGTTTGCGCGGCTGACCTTTCTTTGGTAGCACCTGAACCGCCTTCCTTCGCTCTGATTAACCTCTATGTTGCTGCATTACAATCACCACCACCTGGTAAATATTCATTTTTTATACTGTTTTTGATTAAAACGTGTTTAATTATCAAAGGTTTCACTTTGTTTTGGATAAACAGTTAAAAGTTTAACCAACCTCAAAAATTATTTTTAGTTCATAAATTAATGTACTCTTTTAATTATAATAATTAATAAAAAAAATTAACGGCTCCGCTTCGATAGCGACTAATAGCCATATTCATAAATTATATTACCAGAATGCGAAATTCCATCGCAAGAGTGCACCAATAATATAGAACGAGCTGCCATGGTATTTCAGAACAGATACTAGATTTAGTGTCCCTCTAAAAAGGGGCGTGTGACATCCTTATAAACGTTGAAAGCACTTCTAAGTAACTGCCAGCAAACTCTGTTCCATAAAAAATATTAATTTAAATGAATTTAATTTAGATTGGACTGAGCCAGAACGTGGCGCGTGCGTAGCGGGCATCGGACGTATCTGCGTGCGTTCGCGCGACGCGTCCGTAGCAGCGGCTCCACAGCTCGCTATTTTACTACAAGACTCCACTGCACCGCTTTGCGCCCGCTTAAACTCATTACTGGCGCTCACTGACGTTTGTACAAGGTAAACAAAATATAAGTATCACAAACACTTCTTTAAATATATTTATTTTTTATATTAATCAATTTTATGGTCTTAAGTCTAAATATTTAAAAAAATATGGATAAATAGGGTTACCACTTTTAAAAATAAAAAAAACCGGCAACACTATTAATGGTGCCGTTTTTAAGATCCGTGTTAAAAGACACTTAGACGTGGCATGCATATAGTGTATATATTAACGCTTCCTTATATATTTATTAGTACATAATTTTTCTACGTGCCATAGTTGTAACAAGCAGCTATCTATATCTTTTCTGTAAGCTATATTTCGCCAATCAGATAAAACTGTTATAACCTAAAACATGTATTGCATTGTAACGAAAAAAAATGATATTGAGGAGTGATTAGTATGGAGACGCACAATAAAATATGATTATTCTGTTTAAAATTATTCATAATATTTAATTAGATTTTAACTGTCCTAAATTATTTAATATAGGTATTCGTGTATAGTGGAGCCGCTGTTAAAATCAATGTGCGGATGTCTTAGCTGCGACGCGCCCGCAGAGTTGCGTCGCGCTGCCGCACGAGTGCTCACACGACTGCTGTTAGGAGGCTACTTGAGGCTACGAACGCCTCTTTATTACCGGTATACATTTACATTTATCGACCAATACGATCCTAATCCAAATCCTTAGAATTAATTTGCTCCAGTTCAAACAATTAGTTTTAAAAACTTGGCGGTTGAAAGAGTGGCGGAAAGTTTCTTGCCAGTTCTTCTTACCCGCTCTACGCCTTTGACTTGCGAACTGGTAGTAGTAAATTTACAATTTATTTAATTTGGTTTTTTTTTGACGTTCATAAGTGTACTTGTTTACCTATATGAATAAAGATATTTTGCGTTTGAGTTTGATCTTGATAAATTATTAATATTTGTCCCGTATTATTTATTTAACAAGAACTCTATGAAACAATAATGTTAATAGTAGTCATTTATTGAGAATTTGGTGTCTATTTTGTTTAATCTATAGTCTTTTTCTAATTTTTATTAGATTATTTTATTACAATTTGTTATGACTTTTATATTTCCCTTTCTCAGGTTAGATTATCGCTCCGTATGTGTAGCGCATTATTTAACCAAGTTACAAACACTAATCGGTGGCGCCATCTAAAATTTTTAATCTATTCTATTAGCTACATTGAAGAATATTTTAAATATTCAATGATTTACATGTAACGTTGGGCTATTTTAAAATATAGAAAATGTGTCGTGGTTTTAGTTATCTTTATGCAACATGTATTTAAAGGCGTTATGGAGTTAAATATTGAAAGCTAAGCGTTAGCTCGCGAAAAAAACCGCCCACAGATTACAATCCAATAAATAATATGTATTCTGTTTAATTTATTTTTACGGGAGACTTTTTGTTAGTAAAAATAATATATTTGTGCAATTTAAGTATAATAATTACAAAAACAGGCAAAATCCCTAACGTAAACCGCTAACTAGAGGAGAAGCCGAAGAAATATTTAACAGAATTAAAAATAACAATTTAGATAGAGTAGAACTAATAAATAATAAAATTATTTCTAAAACCTTGCCAAATAGCCTACTTAGTAACATATTGGGGTGGAAAAGTTAATTCAGCGTATGATTGCTTCAGCTTTTGTGCGTTGTTGGCGGACGAAGATCTTGAAGTCCGTGAGCCGGCTGAGTACTATGTGACGAGTTGTCTCACTGTTGACGTCATTTATCATCACTTTGTCGACTGCGTGCTGCATTATAACAACGAAAACGAAGGTATAAATAATCATAGAGTAAGGTATATTTATTGTTCTTTAATTTTCAATCTATTGGTCAATTTTTTTCACATTACATACAATGTATATTACTTAACTACTTCTAAATTCCACATAATAAAGATACTATCGACATCTTTTTATTGACACTTGACCCAATCACAAAAATTGGTCTTGTTTGTTTCGCACCTATGTGTGCGTGCACGCAGGAAACCTGGAACTAGTGCGATTAGTTTGCCTATATGCTTAAATTTTAAATATATTTTGTGTCGTTAAACGGTTAAACCAATTAATTAATTTAAAGTTTTTATTTAAGAATTGCGTTTATAATTGCTTAACACAGTTTGCTTCATAAGAAAAATGTAATTAAAATATAAGTTATGCAATTAAAATAAGCAGAAACATAATCATTAAAGGCTTAATCAGATAGTAGAAAGAATTTGACAATGTTATCACTATATATATGTGGCGGGGCATAATTTTTTAATACATGTTTCTTCATTGAGATATCATGGAACATTACGGTCTAGCCTAAATTAAGACTAATAAGAAATTTATGTCTTACTAAAAAAAAAAAAGAGTGCGGAGAGTTTATTGCCAGTTCTTCTCTTCCGTTCTACGCCCTTGATTTGAGAACTGGCAGTAAATGTAAAATTAGATTCATTTATTGTATATTTCTCTTTTTTTGACGTTCATAAGTGTACATTATGTTACATATATGAATAAATTATTTTTGCCTTTGACTTTAAAAGAAAGTGTCTAATAACACTATATTTTATAGTCATTATTATGGGTAAGACACTGTTCTTATAACTCTGGAACAAAAGTTAAGAAAAATATTATATTATATGTTTAATGAGAGTCCGAGAAATATTCTGCATTTTCGAAAATTAAAAAAAAAGTTTTTTTCGTACAAGACTCGAAATGTAGAAAATATTTTATTTTTTAGTATAGTGTACTACTTTCATTTCAAGGCGACGTTCTTGATGTCCTTATAGAATATTTAATTTCTCTTCCAGACAAGATGTCCTTTGATTCCCGTCAACTTATATACGATGTAATGCTCCAACGAATGTCAGTGGTACAACGATTGAATATTCAATGCCGATTAGCGAGAGAGATTCTGACTCACGCAGCTGATGAAATAGAAGAGATACGTGATGACGAAGAGCTTCCAGCGCCACTTAATGCTGCCCTGCTGGATACGATAACGTTACTCTGTGGACCTCGGATGAAACTTCCCAGTGAGTACTTTTTAGTGTATACTTGCAGGGATTGTATAAATAGTTGATTCTGAGTTTGGATTGTTTAATTCCTTAGAAAAAAGTTTAATCGGAATAGACTGCTTAAGTAAAATCTTACTTATAAAGTAAGACTGATTTGGACCTTTTCGATATTAGAATCTGCAAATATGCAAAGAATCAATGAAAAGTTTCCGATGGATCGACACCCAGTGCAGAAAAATGGTCTAGTCCTATGGTCAAGTCCTGGGACCTTTAGCCACCTCACAGGCCTAGCGACAGACACTAAAATCTGTAGAGCATAAGAAGAATATTAATTAAATTAATTTTTACATTAAATTTATTACAGAAAAACCGGAAAAGTCTGGTGAAGCTGATATTGAAGATCTTCAGGAGAGAGTGACCACGAATATTGTGTCTCATGTAAGGATTTTTTATTAATTTACAGCACTTTTTCGATGATATTATTTTGGTAATCAAGCCCAGTATTGTCGCAGTTACATATAGGCATAGACAATTAAAATTGTTATTTTTTTAATCTTACAATATTTATGTAAACGTGTAAATGTAACTAGGAAATCACAGGTTAGCAATTCAGTTCGTACATTATATAATACTGTGAAATTATGTGGTATTTCTAACTAATGTGTCTGTGTTCTAATAACCTATAGCTCTACTCTAAATTGATGGAGTAATGCGTAATGCCGTCACTGTCAGTTGCTGTCATTGTCATTATATATCACAGAGGTCAATGTCAACTCAGTTTAAACCCATAATAATTGTTTATTTGCATTGACAATGTTGCTACACCTATAAATTAACGACTGTCTAATAGATACAAAATAGAAATTCTAAAGTCATTATTGTGGTGAAAACAAAGAAAAGTAGACCGAGGGGCAAGTATGATGTGGCGTAAAAAAATTATAGAAACACCATTCACTCATGGTCCGTCTTTTCACTTATCTCTGTGGAAGAAAAACACAAATAAAAATGTTGGCAGAAATATAAGCAAGAAACTTATCACTAGAAGCGCCACTTCGTGTCGGCTGTTGCTAGTCTTCTCTGAAACGCGGGAGCATGTAGAATCGTCCTCTCTTCCTGCACTTGGGTATAGTAAGAGAGACCGAGTGGTGTTTTAGGAATGGGTGCGGTAAAGATAGAAAATAGGAACAGAGAGGACTTTAGGTTAGAAGAGTTAATATTTTTCAAAGTGCTTTATAAGTTCCATGCGTATGATGACAATGACAGACAGAAACGCTATTCCTCTGACGTGTTGTGATTAATTAATAACAAATATAACTAATTTACAGAAAATGAAACGTACAGTGGCAGAGGTGCTAGTACCAGCAGTACTACGGTTGTACGCACGTCTACGAACCCGCGGTGGGCAATTAGCCACGTATATAGTGAGGATTGCCACAGACCTACACAACGATTATCGGCAAGAGGTAATTCTATACTTATATTATGAATTTTATGTAGGTTCCGTTACGAGTTGGCTTTTTCTCTCGGCCTACACCCTGTCTTCTTTGCCGATGAGAAGAGATGCCTACAG
Source organism: Pieris mannii (assembly GCA_028984075.1). Lineage (NCBI taxonomy): Eukaryota > Metazoa > Arthropoda > Insecta > Lepidoptera > Pieridae > Pieris > Pieris mannii. The sequence continues at coordinate 5,537,902 of CM054784.1, forward strand.
GTTCGAATTTAATGACGTGGAATAAGTGTTACTTGATGATCTTGTACCAAAATAAACGTATTTTATTTTTATCTATAATTAGTAATTTATGTCTATCTTAATTTACTAGCTATAAATATAATATAAGAAATACACTCTGTTCTTATGCTCTGTTTTATCTTCTTTTTGATCCTTTCTCTTCTGCCTTATAATTACATATTTAAATTAATTTTCAGATTGAAGAGCTAATAGAAGACGATGAAGAATTAGTAGAACGGGTGCGTCACTTTCAAGACGCGATCGGTTTGGAGTCCTCATCGGGCAACAGTCGTAACCTCGTGACGTCGTCCGTACCACCAGATCCTGAAACGCCCCGTACCCAAAAGAAAAGACCACGCCCTTACTCCCATACGCCCCGGAAACGGAAACTTAAGATATAATGACCTATATGAGAGGTCGGTAATGCTTTCTTGATATTAGGTTCTAAAATATCTTTCTAAAGGTACTAGATGAGAGTGAAGTGCTCTAAGGTGCATAATTTAATTCTTGAACGCTGTCGAATATGTCAAACTTCATACAAAACCAATGGTAAGATAGTTCTTGAAACTATATTTAAGTTTAATTGACTATTTAGAATACGGGCCTTACATTCATTCATTGTTCATTTTAACAAAATTCTATTGCCAGCGGCTTAAGTAATTAAACTACCAACTGTTTGAAAAAATATTAAGATAATGTTTAAAGTAGTTTTGTATATTTATGTGTATATTAAATTACAGACGAGAAATGAAACGTCATCGATCTAAGTTGTTTGCCTAGATGTTTAATCAACTGGCTGAATATCTTTCAGGTCGTTAGTTAAACGGCTAGGCTGTTTATTGAACGTGTTATTAAGCGAGTTGGCTGCAACCTAGCCTAACCTAGAACACATTAATTTAAACAAAATTATTATAAAGAATAGAAGGTTTTTAGAAATGTATTAATATTTTTGTATTTTGTTTTTTCTATTTTGAAATCAATAATCTACGGTGTTCGTAATATTTACTTTATAAATATTGTCTTTTGATTTTTTTTATACTTTATTGTTCAATAATTATGGCTAAAATGTTTAATTAGCTTATTATATATTTTGAAAACAAAATGTAAAATTCAATTCACTTGCTTGTTAGAGCTTTTACAATTTTGTAAGTAGGGGTGCTATATGAATAATGTCTAACAGAAATTATGTGTGTTATATCTAATCCACCACTGACTACTCCATAGGGTACGGAAATCATGGAAATATTATCAATGTAAGAAATATAATTAAAATAAAAAGTTTAAAAATAGAAGTGTGTTTTTTAATATTGAATAGTTCTAGAACAAGACACAAATTAGTCGGAAGATAAAAGTTCCCAATAGGAAACTTTGCGTTTCATGACGAATAGCGCTATCTGTCAGTCGTGAAACGCAACAATAGTATTTATCCTACCAATAAATGATAAATAGCTGCTTATTTGGAACTTATCCGGATATTGTGAAACAGACCCTTAGTAAAATTGCGGCGTATCAACTTATGCAGAGTACAGATGAAGTAAATTCTCTATCTGTATGCTTTAGACTGGCTTACCCTGTGCATAATTTATGCTTTTAGAATTGGTAACAGGAGAATAAGTAGTGTACATACTATAGGCATATATCCTGCTCCAGGATGCTCACCTGATGATAAGTGATATCGCTGCCCATGGACACTTTCTATGCCAAAGGGCGTTGCCGGCCTTTTCAGAATTGGTACGCTCTTTTCAGTTTTTCCTAGTCATAAAAATAAATGTAAGGTAACGTATACATACATTACCATTTAAATTATTTGAATAAAATCGTTTTTATTAGATCCTTTGGGTCGATAAAGTCACTGTAATTAAAATTTGGAACTTTATACTACTAATTATATATACATACTTTAGTATTGTCTTTTATTAAGATAACTTTTACACATTTAAAGAAAAACACTTTAAACGTCGGTTAAATTTAAAATTATGTCTAAATAATCATAAGTTTAAATACGATAATACATAACTATAATCCGTAAAAAAGTGTTTTTCTTTAAATATACATACTTTAATTATTATAACTTCGAAGACCATTTTATAGCAAATTGAAGATCTGTTTCGAGTGGTGGTGGTTGGTTTTTGGTGCACATTGTTTCGTCCCGGAACAGCTGCCAGCATCACTTGCGATATTTTTTATTGTTTATGCTTCACATCTCGAAAGATCACAACTCTACAGCATAGATTGGATGCAGTTAATCGGTCAACGAGTTGTCGAGCTGCCGCGCATCCGACAATTTGAATCCTTAATATCTGTAAAGGTACTGATAGTTGCCGCTGTCCCCCGTCGAGATCCAGGTACAACGCCCCTGTATCTCATCGCTTCCGTTAGTTAAACCGTACCGACAGCTGCTGTCTCCGCCCTCCACCGTCGTCAAGGTACCCGTAACCGGATAAAGGACCTATGTTTTACCCCCTGGAGGTTCCTATCGTCTATTTAGGTCGACTGGAAAAAACGATGTCCCGCGACGGGGTTGCGCCGAATTATCTCAGTGAATAATAGAATATTAAGATGGTGGCTCTTAATTCCTGGGTCCGGTTTAACGGTCTTGTATAAGCACCGGGGTCATTGCTATTGAAAATCCTAAGAGAACATTTACCAGCTAAAGCGAATCGTTTAAAGGAAGAAGTATCAAGATCAATACATAGAGGGCTGTTATCAATCGCGTTTACTAAACAGGATTTCTATTATAATAGAATGTTTTTTCTCATATTCATATGTCTTAGTTTATAGATTTGTGAGAGTCTTGGGTTAGGTAAGACATGCAAGCTAGCCCGCCAGCGCAGCATTCCAAAGCTATGGGTAACTTATATTATTCAATTTCTTATTGATATCAAAAAACAAGCCTTTCTGGCGTTTGTATATGCTTATTAAAACTGAAATGTCAACAAAGGAGACTAGCTAGTTCTGAATAAAAAAGTAAGAGCACAGGTTTCATACTAAATATATTTATTTAAATATATATTGCAACATTGACATTGGTTAACATATAAAATTGTTGATAGTTTATATTAACGATCTTAGTTTACGCAAAAGTAAATTAACAATCGATATCCGTAATAAGGAACTACAAAAATAAACGAAAACACTTTAAAACTGTTTTATTAAAAGGCATACAAGAATATATATTATGTATAAATAAACTTAAAACGAATTTGTAACAAATAAAACAAAAAAATTATTAAAGTTCATTGCTTAAATTTAACTTAGTATTTAAATCCATTTCTGTTTGTATTGTGATGTTCTTGTTAAACGTCTTCTTCAGTAACATACTAATAGCGGCTTCCTCTGAAAAAAAAATACCAGAGTTAGTAAATTGTAAAATATATTTTAAAGCGTGATCTGCTACAATACTTGAACTAATTTTTGTATAGAAGAACATTTCTTCCATTATTTTTTTATCACGAACCTGGACCAAGTTGTTTTTGTTTTATTAACAATGGGGAAAAAAACTTAATATGTACAAACCCGTTACTTGAATTGCAAGGAGTTGGTGAACTATATGTCTTGCTGTAATTTTAAACAAGTCTCTATTGCTTATTTTATTTTTCTTATAGTAAGGCATCAATAATTTTACAACTAATCCAGCTACGTCTACTTTTTCACTTTTCTTTTCTTTTTTCCGCTTTGTGTGATGCTTTGTTACACCTTTTTCTCTTTCATTTTTTCGCGATTTATGTCGATCCTCTGGTTTTTTTAATGAAATATTAATGTCTTTTTGAGATTTACTGCTCTTTTGGGGAGATTTACTTTTATTAGATGTTATCTCAAACGAAGATTTGGCCTCACTGGTAGCAGGTTTCTCTTCCTTGATTTCAGGCAATGCTGGTTCTGGCTTTAATTCAGCAAATTGTTGAAGTTCTTTTAAAACTTTATCTGCTTCAACACTTAACTTATGTGCTTCAGTAAGCGATTTATCATCAAACTTTTTCACAATTCCGCTTGTAGAACATTCCTTGTTAGAAACAGTTTCTTCATTATTATCTGTGTTTTTTTTCTTCCTCCGCTATAACTTTATCAATGTCATCTCGCTGCCTACTTGGAGATGTTGTTTGGTTTTCTTCTTCTTTATCGAGTACCAATGTTTCATCTGTAGCGTTAGTGTCTGTACATTTTGATTCGTTTATGACCACTTCCTTTTCCGAGTTAACACTGTTTACAGAATTATTTCTGGGCTTCTTTTCTGTTTCACATCTTTTTCTATGGTGATGTCGTTTCGATTTCTCGGGTGATTTTGTTACAAGATGACTTGATTGATTCGATTCATGACTTGAATTTTTACTCTCGTCGATAACGAGCTCTTTTTCCGAACTCATACTACTTGTTGAGTGTTTCCTTCTTTTTTTTTCAGGTGCACTCTGCTGTCGAGATTGTTTTGTCTTTTCTTCCTTCCGTTTGTCCCGATGTTTGTCTTTATCTTTATACTTTTCCTTTACGTCTTTATGTTTACTTTTGTGCTTATCTTTATGCTTCACTTCATCTTCTTGTTTCTCGGAATCTCGGTGTATTTCTTTAGAAACTTTGAGTTTTTTACGGGAATTTGAATCTAATTCGCTCTCATCGGATGATTCACCAAATAAGGCTTTAATTTTTCTCTTTGCTGGTCCATGCTTTTTATTAGGGGAATCTTTTATATTTTCACCAACTGTGTGTGTATCTTCCTGTTCATGTTCTTCTTTTACTTCGTTTGCGCGTTTACTCGGAACACCCTGCAGAGTAATATTTATAACGAATGTTTTCGAATTAGAGACATTTTTAGAATTTGAACTTATTTCCTCAATTTTTAAGGTTTTGTCAATATCATCTTCATCTGTATTATCTTCTAGTTCGTCCAATTTTAGAGTTGATTCACAAGGGTCTGGTTTAGAGGTTTCATCAATAATAAGTCCACCTTCATCGTCACTAGCGCTTGAGGAGATTTCAGGAGAGTCTTGCGCCGATTTAGGGGTAAAGAAGCTTTTCAGCTTGGTTTGCGTAAGAGGATCTTTTTTGAAGGAATTAGCCTTCCGTTTTGTTTCTCTGTCAGCTTTCGAAAGTTCACGAGCTCCATTTTTCTCCTCTATTCGTCCTGCAACTTCAAATTTCTGTTATAACTCTCAAATTACACAATCATTATTAGAGATAAAATTCTACCACCTTCTAACTGAGAGGCCGTAATAAATCCGTGCGATTTATGAGATTCCCCTTGTTTTTTCTTTTCAAAATCCTTTACAAACTCGCCGAGAGTTTCCCGTTTTTTAGGTTCAAATGTTTTAAGACGAGGGTAAAGACTGTCTTTAGATGCTTTTACTGTAGAAATCTGAAAAATAAATGATTTATAGCCATGATATCTCATTACATATTTTATATTCTGTTTAGCATTCTAGTAACGGATCACGTTATAATTAACTAGTAATTCATGATCCAAGTTTAACATATTAAAAATTTTGTACGTATTAACATCGTAACTCTTTTGGTGTGTGGTTCATTGAGTGGGGTTAGGTACAGCAAAACTTAGTTCTTGTTTTATTATTCACATATTATAAAGTAAATTTACTAATTACACAATTAATATTTAAATTATTTTGACAAAGGAACCATCTATATGGACTGCACTTACCAGTTTAGTCATCGCTCGTCTATACAGGCTTATGACTGTACTGCTTGAAAAGGCCTCATATTCCAACTCGATAGCGCATTGTTCTACGTTATTCTTTGATAATGGCTTTATGGGTTCATCTACATCTTTTAACGACGCAAAATTTTCATTAAGAGCATTTTTTAGAAGGGATAAGTAACTTTCCCTGCTTGCTACCGTCAATCCATTTACCTATAATATTAAATTTGAATTAAAAAAAACCTTTGATAATGTTGGCCTAGTAGCTTCACCATACGACTCTCGTCCCTGAGGTCGTAGGTTCGAACCCCGGCTGTGCACCAATGGACTTTCTTTTTAAGTGCGCATTTAACATTTGCTCGAACGGTGAAGGAAAACATCGTGAAGAAACCGACATGTCTTAGACCCAAAAAGTCGACGACGTGTGTCAGGCACTGGAGGCTGATCACCTACTTGCCTATTAGATTTAAAAATGATCATGAAACAGATTCAGAAATCTGAGGCCAAGACCTAATGAGGTTGTAGCGCCACTGATTTATTATTTATTTTTATTTATTAATTTATGAATAACTTACTTTGGTGCTTGTACTATCAGCGGCTTTGCATTTTGAGTATTTAGCAGATTCAGAATCATTTGACTTTTTGTCCTTTTCGATAGACTTCTTTCTTTGGGCAAACTCATTCATAATAAGGGAACGTGTCTCTTCGGCAACTCGACGTCTGCTGCTTTCACCGTCGGAGTCATCACCACCATCACCGTAAAATGATTCTATTTCCCTATATTAAACAATTTGTCGTATAAGTGAATCGTTTTGATGAATTTGACAAATTTATTTTATTCGTATACTACTACTACTAACAATAGTATTTATCCTACCAATAAGTGATAAATAGCTGCTTATTTGGAACTTATCCGGATATTGTGAAACAGACCCTTAGTAAAATTGCGGCGTATCAACTTATGCAGAGTATAGATGAAGTAAATTCTCTATCTGTACGCTTTAGACTGGCTTACCCTGTGCATAATTTATGCTTTTAGAATTAGTAATAGAAGAATAAGTAGTGTACATACTATAGGCATATATCCTGCTCCAGGATGCTCACCTGATGATAAGTGATAATATCGCTGCCCATGGACACTTTTTTTCCTAAAGTCATAAAAATAAATGTAAGGTAACGTGTACATACATTACCATTTAAATTATTTGATTAAAATCGTTTTTATTAGATCCTTTGGGTCGATAAAGTCCCTGTAATTTGGTACCTTATACTACTAATTATATATACATACTTTAGTATTGTCTTTTATTAAGATAACTTTTACACATTTAAAGAAAAACACTTTAAACGTCGGTTAAATTTAAAATTATGTCTAAATAATTATAAGTTTAAATACGATAATACATAACTATAATCCGTAAAAAAGTGTTTTTCTTTAAATATACATACTTTAATTATTATAACTTCGAAGAACATTTTATAGCAAATTGAAGATCTTTTTCGAGTGGTGGTGGTTGGTTTTTGGTGCACATTGTTTCGTCCCTGAACAGCTGCCAGCATCACTAGCGATACTCTTTATTGTTTATGCTTAACATCTCGAAAGATCACAACTCTACAACATAGAGTGGATGCAGTTGCTGGACTAATTTAATCGGTCAACGAGTTGTCGAGCTGCCGCGCATCCGACATTTTGAATCCTTAATATAAATAAAAATAATAAAATATAAATATAGTAAAGGTACTGATAGTTGCCGCTGTCCTCCGTCGAGATCCAGGTACAACGCCCCTGTATCTCATCGCTTCCGTTGGTTAAACCGTACCTACAGCTGCTGTTTCCGCCCTCCACCGTCGTCAAGGTACCCGTAACCGGATAAAGGACCTATGCTTTACCCCCTGGAGGTTCCTATCGTCTATTTAGGTCGACTGGAAAAAACGATGTCCCGCGACGGGATTGCGCCTAACAGGAATTATCTCAGTGAATAATAGAATATTAAGATAGTGGCTCTTAATTCCTGGGTCCGGTTTAACGGTCTTGTATAAGGACCGGGGTCATTGCTATTGAAAATCCTAAGAGAATATTTACCAGCTAAAGCGAATCGTTTAAAGGAAGAAGTATCAAGATCAATACATAGAGGGCTGTTATCAATCGCGTTTACTAAACAGGATTTCTATTATAATAGAATTTTCTTTCTCATATTCATATGTCTTAGTTTATAGATTTGTGAGAGACTTGGGTTAGGTAAGACATGCAAGCTAGCCCGCAAGCGCAGCATTCCAAAGCTATGGGTAACTTATATTATTCAATTTCTTATTTGATATCAAAAAACAAGCCTTTCTGGCGTTTGTATATGCTTAATAAAACTGAAATGTCAACAAAGGAGACTAGCTAGTTCTGAATAAAAAAGTAAGAGCACAGGTTTAATACTAAATATATTTATTTAAATATATATTGCAACATTGACATTGGTTAACATATAAAATTGTTGATATTTTATATTAACGATCTTAGTTTACGCAAAAGTAAATTAAACAATCGGTATCCGTAATAAGGAACTACAAAAATAAACGAAAACACTTTAAAACTGTTTTATTAAAAGGCATACAAGAATATATATTATGTATAAATAAACTTAAAACGAATTTGTAACAAATACAACAAAAAAATTATTAAAGTTCATTGCTTAAATTTAACTTAGTATTTAAATCCATTTCTGTTTGTATTGTGATGTTCTTGTTAAACGTCTTCTTCAGTAACATACTAATAGCGGCTTCCTCTGAAAAAAAAATACCAGAGTTAGTAAATTGTAAAATATATTTTAAAGCGTGATCTGCTACAATACTTGAACTAATTTTTGTATAGAAGAACATTTCTTCCATAATTTTTTTTTATCACGAACCTGGACCAAACTGTTTTTGTTTTATTAACAATGGGGAAAAAAACTTAATATGTACAAACCCGTTACTTGAATTGCAAGGAGTTGGTGAACTATATGTCTTGCTGTAATTTTAAACAAGTCTCTATTGCTTATTTTATTTTTCTTATAGTAAGGCATCAATAATTTTACAACTAATCCAGCTACGTCTACTTTTTCACTTTTCTTTTCTTTTTTCCGCTTTGTGTGATGCTTTGTTACACCTTTTTCTCTTTCATTTTTTCGCGATTTATGTCGATCCTCTGGTTTTTTTAATGAAATATTAATGTCTTTTTGAGATTTACTGCTCTTTTGGGGAGATTTACTTTTATTAGATGTTATCTCAAACGAAGATTTGGCCTCACTGGTAGCAGGTTTCTCTTCCTTGATTTCAGGCAATGCTGGTTCTGGCTTTAATTCAGCAAATTGTTGAAGTTCTTTTAAAACTTTATCTGCTTCAACACTTAACTTATGTGCTTCAGTAAGCGATTTATCATCAAACTTTTTCACAATTCCGCTTGTAGAACATTCCTTGTTAGAAACAGTTTCTTCATTATTATCCGTGTTTTTTTCTTCCTCCGCTATAATTTTATCAATGTCATCTCGCTGCCTACTTGGAGATGCTGTTTGGTTTTCTTCTTCTTTATCGAGTACCAATGTTTCATCTGTAGCTTTAGTGTCTGTACATTTTGATTCGTTTATGACCACTTCTTTTTCCGAATTAACACTGTTTACAGAATTATTTCTGGGCTTCTTTTCTGTTTCACATCTTTTTCTATGGTGATGTCGTTTTGATTTCTCGGGTGATTTTGTTACAAGATGGCTTGGTTGATTCGATTCATGACTTGAATTTTTACTCTCGTCGATAACGAGCTCTTTTTCCGAACTCATACTACTTGTTGAGTGTTTCCTTCTTTTTTTTTCAGGTGCACTCTGCTGTCGAGATTGTTTTGTCTTTTCTTCCTTCCGTTTGTCCCGATGTTTGTCTTTATCTTTATACTTTTCCTTTACGTCTTTATGTTTACTTTTGTGCTTATCTTTATGCTTCACTTCATCTTCTTGTTTCTCGGAATCTCGGTGTATTTCTTTAGAAACTTTGAGTTTTTTACGGGAATTTGAATCTAATTCGCTCTCATCGGATGATTCACCAAATAAGGCTTTAATTTTTCTCTTTGCTGGCCCATGCTTTTTATTAGGGGAATCTTTTATATTTTCACCAACTGTGTGTGTATCTTCCTGTTCATGTTCTTCTTTTACTTCGTTTGCGCGTTTACTCGGAACACCCTGCAGAGTAATATTTATAACGAATGTTTTCGAATTAGAGACATTTTTAGAATTTGAACTTATTTCCTCAATTTTTAAGGTTTTGTCAATATCATCTTCATCTGTATGATCTTCTAGTTCGTCCAATTTTAGAGTTGATTCACAAGGGTCTGGTTTAGAGTTTTCATCAATAATAAGTCCACCTTCATCGTCACTAGCGCTTGAGGAGATTTCTGGAGAGTCTTGCGCCGTTTTAGGGGTAAAGAAGCTTTTCAGCTTGGTTTGCGTAAGAGGATCTTTTTTGAAGGAATTAGCCTTCCGTTTTGTTTCTCTGTCAGCTTTCGAAAGTTCACGAGCTCCATTTTTCTCCTCTATTCGTCCTGCAACTTCAAATGTCTGTTATAACTCTCAAATTACACAATCATTATTAGAGATAAAATTCTACCACCTTCTAACTGAGAGGCCGTAATAAATCCGTGCGATTTATGAGATTCCCCTTGTTTTTTCTTTTCAAAATCCTTTACAAACTCGCCGAGAGTTTCCCGTTTTTTAGGTTCAAATGTTTTAAGACGAGGGTAAAGACTGTCTTTAGATGCTTTTACTGTAGAAATCTGAAAAATAAATGATTTATAGCCATGATATCTCATTACATATTTTATATTCTGTTTAGCATTCTAGTAACGGATCACGTTATAATTAACTAGTAATTCATGATCCAAGTTTAACATATTAAAAATTTTGTACGTATTAACATCGTAACTCTTTTGGTGTGTGGTTCATTGAGTGGGGTTAGGTACAGCAAAACTTAGTTCTTGTTTTATTATTCACATATTATAAAGTAAATTTACTAATTACACAATTAATATTTAAATTATTTTGACAAAGGAACCATCTATATGGACTGCACTTACTAGTTTAGTCATCGCTCGTCTATACAGGCTTATGACTGTACTGCTTGAAAAGGCCTCATATTCCAACTCGATAGCGCATTGTTCTACGTTATTCTTTGATAATGGCTTTATGGGTTCATCTACATCTTTTAACGACGCTAAATTTTCATTAAGAGCATTTTTTAGAAGGGATAAGTAACTTTCCCTGCTTGCTACCGTCAATCCATTTACCTATAATATTAAATTTGAATTTAAAAAAACCTTTGATAATGTTGGCCTAGTAGCTTCACCATACGACTCTCGTCCCTGAGGTCGTAGGTTCGAACCCCGGCTGTGCACCAATGGACTTTCTTTTTAAGTGCGCATTTAACATTTGCTCGAACGGTGAAGGAAAACATCGTGGGGAAACCGACATGTCTTAGACCCAAAAAGTCGACGACGTGTGTCAGGCACTGGAGGCTGATCACCTACTTGCCTAATAGATTTAAAAATGATCATGAAACAGATTCAGAAATCTGAGGCCAAGACCTAATGAGGTTGTAGCGCCACTGATTTATTATTTATTTATTAATTTATGAATAACTTACTTTGGTGCTTGTACTATCAGCGGCTTTGCATTTTGAGTATTTAGCAGATTCAGAATCATTTGACTTTTTGTCCTTTTCGATAGACTTCTTTCTTTGGGCAAACTCATTCATAATAAGGGAACGTGTCTCTTCGGCAACTCGACGTCTGCTGCTTTCACCGTCGGAGTCATCACCACCATCACCGTAATATGATTCTATTTCCCTATATTAAACAATTTGTCGTATAAGTGAATCGTTTTGATGAATTTGACAAGTTTATTTTATTAGTACACTACGACAATTTTATTGTGTTGTGTATTCTTGTGTATTCTCTTTACGATCCTAGAGAGAACTAACAGTCTTGGGATACACTAATAATTGATATATTTATTGTCACTAGATGATTACTAGATGATTGCGTACCAAAGCCAATAACTATAATTTCGTCAAAAATTCTGATGAAACGCCAAGAAAGTAAGCGTCAAGCCGGAAATAAAGATTTAAAAAATTATAAATGCGATGTAATATTAAAGTAAGCGATGTTTTTCTAGTTTAAAAAGTTTGTTTTGGGTGAACCCCAGTCATTAAGACACATCTTTCATAAACAACACAATAGTCACCTCTTCTGTCCGTCTCTCCCCTGGCCATAGAGGTCAGATGAGTCATCGTGAGAGACAAAGCCTGCGCGTTGCAGCGTGGCGCTCATTGCTCTTCGCATGTGTTGTTCGAGGGCGCGTCGTACGGCGCGTGCGTCCGTGCAAACGTCGCAACGCGTACCGCACCGAGGCGGTTCTTCACCGAAGTAATCCGCGAATGTTTTGTGGCGGCACCTAAATGTTTATAATAATAAGCGTAAAATAATAGCACTACATTAAGAAATCTAAAGTCATTATTTTATTTCAATTTGCCCCCAAACTGATACACAGATATGCTAAAATGAGGTTAATCTTATGAAAATATGTAATAGAAAGGATATACATTTGTAAAAATGACATGGGAATTTACGGCGCAGTGCTATCTATATTCATGCAATTTGTAGGAAGAATGAAAATAATAGTAATAGTATATATTTAAAATATTTTTTCTTAGCACCAAAGTAAAGTATGTAGTGTGAAACAAACAGTAAAATGTGACTCACCCAACATCTTCACAGTATTTGACCATGATCTCAAAACTCTTGTACGCATTTTTGCATCGTTGTTTTTGTTCAGGAGTCTTTGAGCGCGCTATCTCAGATTTGAGCAAAAAGTCGACGGCATTTCGTTCACTTCGGCAGTAGTAGATGCGACAAAACGCCGATTTGCCGTCCCTGCCAGCCCTTCCGGACTCCTATAATGTAATGTGACACTAAATTTAAAACAATTTTACAAGGTCACAAATAAAAAAGTGTCTAATGAAGAAGTCAACACTTTTGGTTATGAATTTTAGGACATGCAAAAGAAATAAAACATCCGATGAACAATGTTTACATTAGATTACTTAATAATTTACCAAAATAATTAAAAGATCTTCTGACTAGAGTCTTTAAAAATCGACTTGGTGTAAAATGTAAAATTTAATAAATGATTATTTGCGTGAGACAATGTAGTTGACATATTAAATTTAATAATGTATGATATGATATGTATAATACAAGTATGTAAATAAAATAATTGAAAAATTCATAAACAAATAATGTAAAATTTATTTAGGGACAAATTTATGCGCAAATGTGTGGCTGATTATGAGAACTAACGATTGTACCACCTTACACATTCTTGCAATAAATTATTATTATTAAAGTTACATAAATATTTGATTGCAAAAAAGTATTATATTTTTATATCCACGAAACAAAAGGATCAAAAAAAGGCCGGCAACGCACTCGTAAGCCCTCTGGCATTGAGAGTCCATGAGAGGCGGTATCACTTAACATCAGGTGTGCCTCCTGCCCGTTTGCCCCCTGTTCTATAAAAAAAATCATCCATAACCTACTTGATAATAGGCTGCAACATTTTGTGGTAGACCCCAATGAACCACAGCGCGTACTGATGCCTTGTCAACACCCATACCAAATGAAACAGTCGCACATACACAAGGAAATTCACCATTGAACCATTGTTCTTGCACTGACACCCTTTCAGAACCCTTCAAACCTGCAAAATAATATAGATTGAATACTATTTTATCTCGTCCTAATATTATAACTCTGAAGTGAACATTTTGGCTGATTGGCTAATCTCTGGAACCAGTGGATTATTTGATTAAAAAAAATTGTTTTATGGTCCAGTCATTGAGATGGAATTGCTATGACTGGATCACTTGGATACGGCAGGCGACAGGGTAGAGCTATCGAAGGTTGCCAATGATAAAGTTTTTTCAATTCTAAAAAAATTTAAAGTTTTATTTTTATCAACAATATTTTGTTATGCAGTTTTAAAGGAAGAACTAAAAACATTACTTACCACCATGATAAGCTAATGATTTGACTCCTTTATTAGACAGCATCCTAGCAATATCCTCTGTTTGTTCACGAGTCCGACAATATACAATAACTGCATTTTTATCTCTCTAAAATAGAAAAAGGTTAATATTATCTGACTTTGGAAATAATTAAATAATGAATTTTAAATGTATTTCAAGGATAATTAAATATCAGATATACTTAAAGTCAGAATACTTACTGCCTTTACATTATCATCATCCTTTAAACATTTCTTCAGAAATTCAGCTAAGTCACCAACTTCATCTTCAATGCAATTTTGATACACTACATCATAGAAAAGGTTACGTCTAAAGCTAGGAGTCTTAAACTGTGCCACTGGATGTAGTAATTTAAGGTTCTCTAAAATATCCTTAGTGACTTCGGTACTTGCTGTCGCCGTAAGAGCTACCCAAGGTATGCTTTTAAATTTTTCACGTAGAAATCCAAGTTTTAAATAATCAGGCCGAAAATCATGCCCCCATTCACTCACGCAGTGAGCTTCATCAACAATTATGTAAGAGATCTTCTTGTACTTTACTAGATGTTCCAAAAGTGTTTTGAATGTTACTGTAGCAGCTTGTTCTGGAGTTATATACAAGAAACGTGTATTTGGTTTCATACTTTGTAAATCATTCAAAACTCTTTCTCTGTCTTTACTTGTCATTTTTGAATTTATTGATTCAGCTTGTATTTTTAATCTAGTCAAATGGTCTATCTGATCTTTTATTAATGCAAGTAAGGGTGAAAATACTATAGCAATTTTATTGTCTTGCAACATAGCAGGTAATTGGAAGCAAAGTGATTTTCCAGAACCAGTAGGCATAGAAACATAAACATCATGGACACCTATAACAAAAATAAATTGATACCTATTTATGAATTGTTCTATTGAATTTGGCGCGCTTTTTCTTGAAGTGTTGGCAATACTGCATTGCAATAACATTCAGAATCATAAATGACAAAACAAATTTCACCTTAGAAAGCTATTTACAATTTACGAAACATAATTATTAAGGATTGCAAAGAAATCGTTTACCTCGCGCAATTGCTCTGACAGCCCTTTCTTGAAGCTCACTTTTGAATTTTTTATGACCAAAACATTGCAAAAGTTTTTCTGTTACGTTATCCATCACGGTGTCTTTGTTGGCATTTAACTATAAAAGGTACGGCACTTTCATATATTAAATTAAACACAAACCCTTTTTGGTTCACTTAATCATTTTACACAAGTTTAAAAATAAAATATTTGGAAAATATTATAATTACAACCTCGAATTAACATTTTGATTCTTATTTCTTTGACTACTGATATTTGACAACCTCTATAAACACCTACTATTGGCTAGGGCCATAATGACGTTGATTGGACAATCACCAATCATGTTTTTTATATTTAGTTAAGCCTTCAAATCTAAGCGAGGTAAATTTAAGTTTTTATAATGTATGTTAATTCTGACCTAAGCAATAAAAATATGATATTAAGCTAAAACAGACAACTTTAAAGAAACGGATATTTTCTCATTCTTTAGATTTAGAAGTAGACATGAGTAAACGGAAACATCCATCTAACAGCAACAATTTAAATGCAGACTTCTGTGAATTCCTATCTGAGTTAGCAGAATACGAAAAGAATATAAACCGTAACATCCATAAGTACAATGCTTATAGAAAAGCGGCTAGTGTCTTAGCTTCCTATAGTAAAAGAATTAAATCTGGAGAAGAAGCTAAGAAATTAAATGGGATTGGTGACAAGATATCTAAGAAAATAGACGAGTTCTTACAAACTGGAAAATTGAGGAAATTGGAAAATATACATAACGATAACAAAACACAAGCAATTACTTTATTAGCACGTGTCTCAGGTATTGGACCAGTAAAGGCGGCGGAATTAGTTAACAGTGGAATAATGACGATAGAGGAATTAAGACAACATAAAAATAAACTAACCCAACATCAACTGATTGGTTTGAAGTAAGTACTTACTATTAATAATTAATAAGACAGACAACACAATAAATTCCTAACTTAGAAAAGTTAAATAAAAATAATATAATGTGACTGCATAACAAATAACATTTACCATTGGCAAAAATTGGCCAGTTACAGTAATGATATACATACATATGTATGTTGAGTGTGCGATAATTATTCATAATACACAAATTTGATTCGATTTGTATCAATGATTAATGTGACGTTCAAGCAAAATTAATATACTTATTAGTGACTATATCAAACACCAAATTTTTCTAACGAATTAGTAGTGTTTCATTGGAAAATGATATTGTATCTAGTATGTAGTATTATGAGAAGTAAGTCCGTTATTTTTTACAGGTATTTTGAAGACTTTGAAAAAAAAATACCAAGGTCAGAGATCAAAGAAGTAGAAACTATAATGAAGAAAGTAATCTCTGATTTAGATAAGGAGTTTACGGTAACAATATGTGGTAGTTATAGGTTGGTTACCTACTTATATCTTATTGCGACTTAATACTTATATTTGTCATCATTTATTTCATTACAGGTTCGAATTTAATGACGTGGAATAAGTGATACCATGATGATCTTATGTTCCAAAATAAACGTATTTTTTTATTTTTATTTAGCAAAATTGTAATTTTAATTTAAAATGGATACGAATATATCCATTGTATTAAGGAAATCAATAATGCTAACTATTTTCTTAATATTGTCTGTGAATGTAACATCATCATTTTCGAGCCAAATACTTCGTGCATTATCCCTGGAATCGCATACCTACTTTAAAAATACATTAGTGTCTTCTTAAATAAATATGTTTCCCTAGGCGTGGTAAATCAGAAAGTGGTGATATCGACGCATTAGTAACTCATACCTCACTGAGGACATCAAAGAATTACAAGAAACAAGGCGAATTACTTCTTAACAAAATCATTAACGCTTTAGAAGTACTAATCACTGAAACTATATCGAAAGGAAACACGAAATTTATGGTAAAGTCAAACAAAAGTTGCTATATATATATTTATTCTAATGTTCTTGTACCTATCTGCGTTTTTTCTCGATGTCGGGTTATAAATAACTCAAAATATGGAGAGAGCAAAATGGCTGAATGTGCCTGAAAAGTATTTAAGATCCTGGATGCATGGTTTTCTTCACCTTTATTTAGTGCCTCTCCATTTCCGAAGGTTGGCCTACAGTCTCTTGAAGGGTGTCTGTGCCAGATGCAGCAACTTCTTTCAGTTGCAACACCGTTCCACTCCCTATTACGGTGCGCAGCGATGATTGCTTCCTTCTACTAACACGCCGTGTACCCTGGATTTTACCGTTTGTAATTAAAAGAATGAGCGGTCACGGCGCAACACGTTGCCGATATCGTCCGCTTAGCAAAATTCAGATTCTGTATCGAATAAGCGTAGGTTCCTCTCGTTTTTTTTAATAGCACTGAACACAGATTCCCCCTATTATATATCAGTCTTATTTAACTTCTGTAAATATTTGGTTTCGCTATGAAAAAATACACAATTTATGCGTATTTTTTCATAACGTTTCATAGCGTACGTTCGTTTTATCTGAGTCTTTATAAATAAGAAGATTAATCTAGTATTAATATTTATAGTAATTTTAGGGTGTATGTAGACTTTCTCCTGTTCATTCATCCAGACGTCTCGATATAAGGCTCATTGCACACGAGCAGTATTATTGTGCAGTGCTATATTTTACCGGGAGCGATGTTTTCAATAAGGAAATGCGTGCTCATGCTTTGGAAAAGGGATTTACACTTAATGAATATTCGCTAAGACCTATTGGAGTGACTGGTGAGGATTTTAGACGTTTTCTTTCGAAATTTACGGTCTTATTATGTTTTCTTGTTGTTTTGCAGTATTTTTGTTGTTACACAATTTATTTATAGACATTTTGGTCAATTTTTACATGCGGTTTAGTGTATCTACCGGAGTTCATAATGAACGCCTTTTCAGGTGTTCCAGGTGAGCCGATAGATCTCACATCAGAGGAAGACATATTTGACTACATCGATTACCCATATAAGAAGCCTGAAGAAAGGAATTTGTAAAACAATAAACACTAATAAAAAATTAATCTTATTTATTTAAAAATATATCTCAGTCGTATCACAAAATTCTATTAACATTACTAACAAGAATTAGTTTTACTACATAATTGATTTAGTAGTTTCTATTTCAAACTCCTAAGTGAATAAGTGTCGCAAGAGCAAAAATTTTGGAAAAGCAATTGTATGTGTTTACCTACTAGCTTATATTTTCTTGGTTTTTCTTGGCTTTTGACAATGCGACATCAACATTTCCTCCAAAATTTTTGCGTTTGACATTTGTTAGCACATTCCTTAGCATTTGTCTATGGTATGATTTTGCCTAATACATTTATTTTTAATTATTAATTGACATGGTACCGAATATATTTCTTAGCAATTTTGTTAATTTTCAATACATTTTGAAATACAAAATCCATATCTATTTTTTCGATACATACATAAAATTATAAATATATACATCAAATTGAAAGAAAACTTAAAATTCATTCATTAATATTAACAGTGTACATATTTACATGGAATGTTAACATTTTGTATATTAGATAAAACTATTAACGACTCATAATACTTTGGTTTTATACATGTATTAATCACGTGCCTTAAATTAAACACACATTCGACTGACTTGTTAAAAAAATACACTTTGAATTGATAAATTCCACTTTTTTTTTTTAAGTTTGTTAAACATGGACACCATGCTAACGATAAAGAAATGTATTGGGATTTCAATTATGGATTATTTAAATAATTGCATAAAACTTATGACACACCCACCAACACACACTTTATTGTTACATGAATTAAAACTCAACATTAAAATTGGCATTGCTATTGGTGTTAGCATGGTAGCCTTAGTGCAATGTAATAATATTTAAATATGCCAAATATATAATTGTTTTATTAGAACATAGAGAAGCAGTTAATACAAATAAATTCGAAGCTAATCTTGTCTGGAATTTTCAAAATCTAAAATCATTTATGCATTTTGAAAAAGCTAATAATTTATATAACTAAACAAAGTAATATAAAGCGAATGGTATTCGGAACCGCTGCAATAATAAAACTTAAGATTTAGATATTTTTGGTCAATTGCGACCACAAAATCAGTCTCACTTTTCAAAAACATTACATTTAATTTTCGTCAGGATGAACCAGCTTGTAGAGATGAGAAGTAGGGTCTGATAATGCATCATCAGGGTCCCTTAACTCCACAACTTGTCCAGCCGATAGGACGAGAACGCGTGAGCATTCGAGTACGCCCGTCAATCGATGCGCAACGAACACGACCGTGCTACCAACGAACGAGCAACGTATCGTGTCTAATATCGTACGCTCTGTTTCTTGATCTAGGTTAGCTGTGGCTTCGTCTACAAGGAGAATCTGTAATCGTATTTTAATTATTAATATATATTTTATTACTCGTAAATATTATTATATGTTTAATAAAAAATTTTAGTGTGTTGTTTACCGTAAAAGATGTAAACTATAATAAAGAAACGCATTTTATTTCGTATTCTATCCTAATTTACATTATAAGGATACTTAAATACTCAATCTGTAATAGCATTGCTTATTCAAGACTGATGTGACCCAATGTCCTTCTAAATAATTAGATTAAGATTTGAATTTAAACAATACATATTACCTATATAGAAATATACCTATTTTGTTAAAAAAAATATGTTTAATAAATAGACGCCCATATGACTTTTGATATACATAAGTAAAAAAATATGATACAACATAAATGTTTAAAAAAAAATGTAGGTATATATAGAATATATTTAGGGCATGTAATATATAATATAAAAATACATAACGTAAAACGACCATAAACCAAAGAAAAGATAGACTCTATGACTTAACAACCGAAAATTCAAACATAATTTCTGCAATACCTTAGCCCGTTGCAGCAAGGCTCGCGTCAAGCAAAGCAACTGCTTATGTCCCCTAGAGAGATTATCTGCCGGCGAAGACAAACCACCT
This sequence comes from Pieris mannii, assembly GCA_028984075.1. Lineage (NCBI taxonomy): Eukaryota > Metazoa > Arthropoda > Insecta > Lepidoptera > Pieridae > Pieris > Pieris mannii. Next base: position 5,557,699 of record CM054784.1, read on the forward strand.
CGGTTCATAACGAAATTGCTGATTCCACAGGCCTCCAGTGCTCGCCAAACATTATGTTCGTAATACTGATCCAACGGGTCTACGTTATCCAAAATAGTACCCGAGAATATGAACGGCTCTTGTGGTATTATACCTATACGAGACCTGAAACAATCGTATACTTAAGTACTTAACGTACTAACTTACACATACTAATTTAATTCCAGGTTGAGATAAAATCACTTTTCGACAGTCATGACTAACGTTGAAGAAACTTGTTTGGGAATTACATCAGCTCTAACTATGTCATGTGCCCAAACAAATACCATATATGGTAGGTCAGCTTCAGTTTTAGCTGATTTTATGTTACTGAAGTTTCGATATGTAAAGCTCAATAAATAAATTTTAAAAGGGTTGCATATAATAAACGAGGGGGCCGATGGCTGGCCATGCGTCATACTCGTGAGCGGGTGCTACTTGTGGTGACTGGTCGTACTTGAATTCGTGTATGCGATGATATTAGTTGTTTTTACTACGTATTTGCGTGTTGTTCTCACGAGTATGTAAGTGCGTGCTCCTATTTCACCATGCCTCCTGCTGATAGAGGACAAATCCTTGTTTTTAATTTATTTTATTATTCTTTATTACTCAAGATGTCATATGGAACATGGTGTAATGGTTGCAGCTCCTTACATTGTGTAAAAAAAACTTGGCGATTAAAAAGAGTGGCGGAGAGTTTATTGCCAGTTCTTCTCTTCCGTTCTACGCCCTTGATTTGAGAACTGGCAGTAAATGTAAAATTAGAACCATTTAAAGTATATTTTGACGTTCATAAGTGTACATTATGTTACCTATATGAATAAATGATTTTTGATTTGATTGATTGATTGATAATAATAGAAACTTATGTAATTTAATACTTTTTTAACAGTTGCACATGCTTGGCTTATGAAAATTGTATTACAATGTAACACAATCTCGAAATTCAATTACGCGATAAACATAAAATACTTGATGCTGAGCAACATGCCCTGAAACCTAAATGGAGATGGGCAGGATAGTCCAAAACAGCAACCGGATGGACTGTTCCAAAAGCAAAAAGGAGCAAGGGTAGAAAAATAGATCGGTAGTCCGACGGGATCGAGAGGGTAGCTGGAAGATATTGTAGGATGACAATGACATAAGGTGTAAAAAGTTGGAGGAGGTGAAAAAGTTAACCCAGACAGGGGCTGCATCTTAGACTAGTTTAAATTGTATTTAAATATATTTTTGTCAAGATGTGGATGAATAAAGGGTTATTATTATTACTATAAAACACTTTTAAACCAATCGTTTACCTTGTTAAACTAAAATAAAAAAACAAACAAACTATGTTGTAAATCTTTCATACTAAAATTATCGCGAGATGTTAACCACTAAATTTTGGCCTATTATTGATGACATGGATATCACTGAAATGTGGTTTCAACAGGACGGTGCCACATGTCACACAGCCAATGAAACGATCAATTTATTGCAAACCAAATTTCCCGAGCGCATAATTTCGCGAAATTCAGCTGTTAAGTGGCCAGCCAGATCGTGTGATTTAACACCACTGGATTATTTTTTGTGGGGCTATGTTAAAGACAGAGTCTATACGGAGCCAATCAAATCGATTGCAGCCTTAAAACTCAAAATCCGTGATGTCATTAACGAAATAAACCCTCCATTTTGCCAAAAAGTGATTAAAAATTTTGATGAAAGAATCAACATCTGTCAGCGTGGTCGTGGTGGACATTTGCCAGATATCATTTTTCATTCATAATTGCCAAACTTTTCTCTTTGTAATACAATAAAAATTTTATTCATTTTCCTCTTAATTCTTTGTTTTATTTTGTTTTAGAAAACAAAGTTCTTGTTGAAACACCCTTTATTTCTGTACTAATCAATCGAATTATTAATTAACACTATTTTTATAATACTTACCGAAGCGCATGTAAATGAAGCGATGCAACGTCAATGGAGTCTATAAGTACTCGGCCGCTCCCACACGGGGCCAATCTTAGAATAGCGCGTAGCAACGAACTCTAAAATAATCAAGTTCTTTATCAATTTAGAAACTTGATGTTGTGTTGAAAACAAACTATAGTGACGTACTAAAATACCATTAAAACATTCATTTGATTCGTCTTTTTCAATCTTGCAATCCGCTGTAAGGCATATGTGACAAAAAAAAATTCTTCACTGATTGAGGCTTATAATATAAGGAGGATTATTTATAAGGAGTTTGATTCGTGATTAGTTTTCTGTAGCGATTGCAATTTTTAGTTTCGTCAAAATCGAACCCAGAACTACATAGGCACGGTGGTGAGTCATTATCAACATTACCTTGCCGGCTCCAGTGCGGCCAACGACACCGAGTCTTTCCCCTGGATGACTGCTAAAAGAGACTCCGCACAACGCGCCATTTTGTGTACTCCTCTCACTACAACAAATTAAATATACGCATGTGTATAAATTATTTCTTTATTTACGCAACAGTTCCACGCATGTTACCCACTAATAATATTTAACTAGATAATTAAAAGCCGATTGTATTATTTAGTTTACTTCGGGTTATTTTGTATTTTAAACTATAAACAAGTACATCAGCAAGTCATTATCTATATATAAAAAAACTAATTGCGGTTCGTTTGTCCCGCTAAAAGTCGAGAATAACTGGACAGATTTTGTTAACAATAAGTAAAGAAAAATAGTAATTTATCAATAAAAAATATCTATTCCTAGCTGGGAAATATTTGGGGTCTTTTCTCTGTTTAGAAATAAGAAAAAATCAATTTGCTATCATGCCTTCATACATTTGTGTTGCATAGCTGTATTTTCTTTTAAGACTATTTGTATATGTAGATGATTAGAAGTTCACCGGGTCATCCAGTTATTCATATATTAATTTATTTACGTATCATTATGTTTAAAGTGTTGGTATACACTGGACCAAACGGTTCAGCGTGCGATTCACATCCCCGAGGTGGTGAATTCGAATCAGGGTTGTGCACCAACGTAAATTTATTTCTATGTGCGCAATTAGCACATGTCTTTACAATGGAAGCATACATCGTGAGGAAACTGGGATTTGAAACATAAATATCGATAATACGTGTCAGACACGGCTGATCACCGGAGCTAAGTCTGATACAGGGTTGTAACGCCACTGAATTATTATTATTCTTATTTGTTTTATAAAAACTCTATAATAAATAAAATAAAATATTATAATCAAAGTTGTAAAAAAATATTAATTATAGTAATAAGACTACCTGTAATTAAGAGTTACATCTTCGAAACTTATAACTCCGTGTGACGGCCAGCCGTAAGGTGGAGGATCACCATCGACTTCCTCCATTTCCACCTGAAAAAATATAAAATGTTTTTTATATGTTACCAAGATTAGGAACACGTAAAGAAATATCAAGATTTTGACGTGTTAATTACCGTTGCTAAATTACACAAACACACATTTTGGTCAATCTCCTCAAATAAAATAACAAAATATATTCGAAACTCCAAGGCAGTATTAGAATTAGGCAAAGACATCGTTTCGACAAACAAAAAAGTTTACCTACGTTATAATCTACTAATCTGTGACCGTGTTGACACGTGACTGATCAATAAAAATCAATATTTTTAATTAGATTTTTTTGATATATGAACGATTATTTACAAATTATATTCCATAACACTTTAGTATGAGGTTTTTTTTTATTTTTTCATATCATTACATATATCTTATTTTTTTTTATTTTGGTCGCAGCTTAGTCAATTATTTTAATCTCTGGGATTAAAATAATTGACACTCACCTGCCGTATGTACTCCCCAACTCGTTCAACAGCGATCATCTCTCGTTCAGTTTCCGTGAAAGAGCTCAGAACAGAGCTTAGCATTGACGTCATCGACAACGCGTACGAAATGGCTAGACCCACCAGACCTACACAATATTTAACTTAATCAACAAAAGGGCTCAAACCGTAGAAAAGGGTCTTCGGTAGTTGGAATTGCTAAGATAAGGCAACCAAATCATAAGGGACAACTTAATCAACGACGATCTATATTACCGGGATCAGCGGCATGTGTAGCGCGCTGCAAAACGGCAATTAAAGCAGCTGCAGCAAGAGCAGCGGCAGCAGCCGCCTGCAACCGCAAGCCGAGCCATTGGGCAGCAGCGGAACCGCACAATGCTGCTCGTTGCCAACGCTCTACTAACTCTTCCCCACGTATGCACCATGCTTCTGTTGCACCCAGACCGCGGATTGATGTCAGACCTGCAATTAATATGATAAAACTACTGTAAAAAATGGTTTAAAAATTAATTTTTTAAAAAAACATTTCTTGTTTTTAGATGAGACACACACCATTTTCATAACTGAACAGGGGGAAAACGTGCAAGAGGATCACCAGGATTATTATCTGATACCGCTGCCCATGGACAATCTCAATGCTAGAGGGCTCGCGAGTCCGAAGTGTCCGAAGGATCCGAAGATCGAATTTGTTCGAAAATACTTCAGTTGGCTGCTGGTTCCACATAGTGGTGGTACGCTCAATAATTTTCTAAATTGTACCGGGATTCAACATTTTAAGAATTAATAAATCAGTGGCGCTACAGCCTTTTTAGGTATGGGCCTCAGATTTCTGTATCTGTTTCATGATAATTTAATAATCTAATAGGCAAGTAGGTGATCAGCCTCCTGTGCCTGACGCAAGGCGTCGATGTTTTGGGTCTAAGACAAGCCGATTTTCTCACGATATTTTCCTTCACCGTTCGAGCGCAAGTTAAATGCGCACGTAGAAAGTCCATTGCACAGCCGGGGATCGAACCTAAGACCTCAGGGATGATATTCGCACGCTGAAGCCACTGCCAACACTGCTCTGTTATAAAATTTAACTTAGCAAAAACAAATTATTCCTATTCCAAAATGGATGCCATAACAATTACCTTCTAACGTATCATTAAAGTGCACGTAAACTGGCGACAACGCTACACTCTGCAATCGTTTTAATTGACGTGACGTCACACGATAACGCTTCTGTAATCTAAAAAAGTTTATACAGATTGATATCAGTTTAATTTAATATATTTCTGAATATATGGTATAATAAATAAATAGAAATCTTTACCTGTAATAGATTAATGACATAGGCAATATTCCAACGAAAAGCCAAGGAAGTCCATATATCGTTACTGCTATGGCACCTGGAATTTATTTATTATTTTAGATAATCAACCTCTTTCATAAACTACACCTGAAATAAGATTATTATCCTTTTAATTCTCAGTCTCATATAGTTGCTGTATTTATTTAAGACATCTAATGTTGAACATGGAATAATTTCACTGGATCTTGTCTGTGAATCGCCTTATCTATAGTTTCATGTGTTATTTATCAAAAAATCATAAGACAGCAATTTATGCACAGAACATCGAATTAAGAATTAATAATAGTATATATATTAATATATAACAATTATTTTTCATGGAATCTGTAAATTGTTTTTTAACGTTACCCATTAATTATTTATTTATTTGTTAAACCTGAAATTAGTTATGTTACTGTTGGCGATTGACAGAACAAAAACACAAACCCAAACAAAGTTTTCGAATATTTCTTATTATCTATTATATCGATTAGAATTTAATAATTATTGTTAAAATATGATGTCTGTCGGTTCAGCTAGTTCACACAGTCTTTACAAGACCAACTTTTCGTATAAAATTGAAAGTGGCATATCCAGACACGTTGTTTCAATGTAATTTCAATTTCGTCTAGTATCAGAGCAGAGAACGTTAATAGTTAGGCAAGTTGAAAATGTTTAAAAATACAGGCCAAACGTAATCCAAGATACGTTTAACTAGGAAATTATAAAAACACATACCAATAAGTCCAAACAATTGTGCTAATAATATATTTAGAATGAATGGTAAACTATCATCGACTGTATATGTGTCTGAAGAAAATCTATTTATTATTCGTCCCGTCGGTGTAACATCAAAGAACTTAACGTTTGCCTGCAAAAAGATAGGGTATTAACACAAAAACTACGAAAAATCTAATAATTATAAAAGATGAAATATCTAATATAATATAACCAAACGAAATCACTAACATATTTGGAAAGAATTCTACAAGGTGATATGACAAGAAATCGTCAATTTTGTTTTGTCTTCTTCCTTTTATTGCATTACACGAACTTACAAAATACGCAAAATCTGTATGGTCGATTGTGTTGCACTTTTTATAATTTGACTTGTTTAGAGCCAGTTTATCCATCTATCTATGAAAGGGACACAATATTTTTTTAGTTAACGGTAAATTATTAAAAAAGATATCCTATGATTCTCCATTAACCCTATACTCTACAGAGCCTCTCTTACTTCCACATACATTAAATAATATAAGGTCCGTGAAAGTTGTGAGATTTATCTAATACCGAGTCGGTAAATTTATTCAGTCCAAGTCAAGTACAAAAGTCCCATCTTAATTTATAACTTAATTAGCTTATCTAACATCGTATACTGCCCATATCAATATTACAAAACTTTTTTCTTTTTAATAAATACATTGACTTGGCCATCACATGAAAATACTATGTTATATTAAGTTAATTGATGTTTCTAATTTAATCCAAAATACTGATTCATGCAAGCCTCACTTTATGCTGAACAATGTCCTTACCCTCCCTATATATACACTGGAAGCATGTAAATGTATTCGTAAATATCCTGATTAAAAAAAAAAAGTTATAACACAAAGGCCCTTTAATCTCTGAGACCTTTTCGTAAAGGCCAACTGGTAGATACGTCCAGATTGGGATTGCATCAATTAGGATGGTTGACCTAATGGTTGGAATTAGGTGACATTAAAAAAAACAAATCACCGGAAAGTTTGAAGAGCCAGGTAAATAGCTTAACGTTTACCAAATCTTTAAGGAAAATTGTTATAAAAGAAATGTTATTACAATGTTACAGATTATCAGAGAGACCGATAGACTTTAATTTCATTTATAAATGTTAAGTTTATTAATAATGTTAAGTACATTCTACTTTCGCAATATCAAGCCAAAGCAAGTACACCAAATAAATAATGTATCTTGTAAGAATAGATTTCACTATGGTGGAGCACGCTGCTGTGCCTAACCAAGGTCCTTATAACGTGTCACACGTGAAATAATAACGTAAGGAATGCAATAAAGATTTGAGTTTGAAGTTAGAGGCAGTCAGAACTGGCCTGAATGGCTTCGAGAAAACGGATGGTTGACTGGGCGGGCGCACTGCCGTGCCCAAGATATGTAATTCTATTTGATCGAAAGAAGAAAACTTGGAATATTAATTGTGCTATTTCTGTTCACATATACACGATAAATTAGCTACGCTAAATATTTCAAAGTCTTTGTAAAAGTGAAGGAAAGTAGAAATTACCTTAACAACAACTTTCAGTAATGCTTTATGAATTCTCTCGGCAGCTTTAACACCGCCATATGCGAAAAAGAACGCTCGCATTATAGTGAACACAAGATTAGATCCCGCCAAAGCAAAATACATTATCAAATAATAATTATCCGAGTATGTAAGGAAACCGGGCTCTTCCAGTAATCTTGAATATTTGGCTTGAGTCGGTATCATAGCTGCGTCTGTTCCGTGGTTATCCAAGTTATGTATTGCAGACAAAGATAAATTCAGCAATGTATGTACAAATTGATCGGCGGCATTAAAGCCGTGATCTAGCGCGGTTGTCTTTTCATGTTCACCCATTTCTAAAGTTGTTGAATTTGTTCTGCTTTTAATCCAGAATGTAAGCCATAGGAATGTGAAATTCTGGGACAGTTGCATCAGTATAAGGGATATTACGATGCAAAGAGTTAGAAAAGATCCCACTGAGCGCAGATACATCCATATAACCCCCCAACCCACTGTGCCTACAGACATAGCTTCCTGTGAAGAGGAAATAATAAAAATTAGTAGTTATTAACTAGTTAAAGAGTCCTATATAGGTCAGTGTCGATTTTCCTATTGGCCCACGTTGTTGCATTTTTTACAATACACTTACATCATTATCCAGGCTGTTTCTACTAACAGTGTCGTCATTTAAACTGGTCACAATCGCCTGATCGTTTTCAGATCGCACTGGCTCTTCGCCAATAGATTCTGTTTCACTGGGCAAAAACTCATCTATCTCATTTAGAACTGTTTCTGGTGGACCTAAGAGATTCGAAAACATGTTAGTATTATTAAAAAAAATACTTTTTACTTACAAAAGTTTTGTTATATATATATATGATTCTCCTTAAGCCGATAAGTGAACAAATAAAACGGGGAAAGACTACAAATGCTACTACATACTCAAACATTAACTAGATTTCAATAAAACTTTTTTTTCTTCATACCAAATGCGTGCACGCATCCGTCTTGCAATAACAGTACGCGATTCATGCGTGCCAGGTGACGCGGGGAATGTGTAACTAGGATTCGTGTGGAATGCTTCAAAAGGCCCAAAATACACTTTTGCATTATATGCTGCGCCACAGTCGCATCGAGACCGGATAACACGTCATCCAAAAGGTAAACTGAAAGTGTATATGGGTTTTAAAATGTAGATATGCAAAATTGATAAATTACTTATTCTTTCCCAAGAAATTTAATTAAAAATTAAGTGCACCTTAGCAAAAAATAATACATGGTACCGTGATTAGAAGTTGTACGGGTGCTGTTCCCTAAAGAACACAATATTATAATTAATATTGTTTGCTGAGCAGTGATTGATTTTTTCGTTATTACAAAAGTCTTAGAATTAATTTCAAATGTTTAAATAAAATAAAGATGTTTACAAGTTTGTAAAACATAAGTTGTTTGTTACATACTCACCTAAATAATTATTTATATATAAGTAATCTTACAAACACATATCCATATGATAAAAAATCGATTGTTATTTTTTCCAATTTCTCACTTAAATGGTATAACCCGAACAAATTTAGCTATTTCTCGCAAGTCACATTTTATCTCTTAACTTTTTTATCAAAATACAGTAGTAATAAGATTAGTACATAAATGTCAAATACCTTTTTTGTCCTGATAGACAGCACGTGCTAATGCGATTCGAGCACGTTGTCCGCCACTTAACGTACACCCCCCTTCTCCTACGTACGCGTTCCATCCCAGTGTATTTAGGTCCTCTGAAATTATTTTATAAGTTACACAATTCAATGACACTTGTGTCACGATTTAAATGTTGCACGATTGTGACTGTGCACGCGCAAGATAATTTAAAATTTCGACAAACGTGTTTACTCTTTTATCAAGACAGAAGATTTTAATACACATTGTTATAAATCTTCTTTCTTTATATGAAAGAAAAAAAAACTATACCTGTTAATGCGCAGGCGTCAACGACCGATCGGAATTTGCTTTCATCGTAGGGTTTTCCGAATAGAATGTTGTCACGAACAGTCCCTCTTACTAACCAAGGCTGCTGAGCCACATAACCAAAGCCTAAAAAAATAAGAATAATATTATAAGAATCATATCAAAATACCTAAAAATGTCAAATAAATATACAGTCAGACCGACGACATCGTTTAGAACAAAATAGCGGTTATATTGACCAAAATCAAAGGTCCCGACTTAATTCTATTGTATGGGGTTCTTAACAACGTCATCGGCTAGTACGACTATCTGTTTTTACGAGCAAATATCAGTCCCTATGTATCCTTTCGATGTCTTTATAACAGATTTTGACTGTAATATTTATTTTTGCAGTTGGTTGCCAATTGTAAAAATTTGTTTACAGTTAATAAATAATATTAATTCTCATGAACAACTAGGGTCTATAGAAATGATGGCGATTTTTAATTATAGCTTATAAGTTTTATCCACGTCTTCTACGTTCGTAATAGAATCGAGTTCCAATATTCCGCGGAAAATGTGGCAAACTTGAAATTTCGTAGTACGAGGCTCATATTGAAATCGGAATCGATACTTGATGCTGCGATATACGACTAACGTTTATTTCAGTCAGTTTAGTTAAGTCAAACTTGCAAAATGTTTAAAAATTTATTTATGACAATATTGTAACTAACATAATCATAATCATATGGATTCAGGATTGTCTGCTGAAATAGATAAATTGTTGTATTTTTTTTATAGAACAGGGGGCAAACGGGCAGGAGGCTTACCTGATGTTAAGTGATACCGCCGCCCATGGACACTAAATAACATTAAATGTGAGTTTGCCACTGTATAAATTTTTCTTCCTTCCTTTAGTATTGAATAAATTTGTCGACATTTAAATTAGATTGAACTGATATGTAATAAGAATATACATACTATTAAGATTTTCGGCTACTTGTATCTCCCCTGTGACTTTTATCATGGCACCCATTATGGCGAGTAAGACAGACGTTTTCCCACTTCCCACCGGTCCTGCTACACCGATAAGTTCATCTCTTCCAATTTCCAGAGAAATGTTTTTCAAAAAGAAATATCGACTGTTATCATCTGGATTCATATTATCTTCGGCTGACGCAATCGAAACCGACGAAGGTTGTGAAACCTTCCGTTTCGATTTACCCTTATTTTTATTAGGTTTCTTCACTTTTTTAGCGTTGGTCCACAGAAAAGTTACATCTTTCAATATAATTATCTTGTCCTCATCGCGATTTTTGTTTATCTCCTCATAGTATCGGTCGGGATTCATGTCCTCAGTCTAAAAATACCAATAAAATCAATCATTCCTATATCCTTATCTATTTATGTTCTTCTTAAGCCCACATAATACTCACATTTAAAAGCTTTTGAATACGTTTCATAGACACCCAGGCCTCGGTAAGTCCGTTAAGGACCCAGGGGAATGCATTTAATGGCGCAATGAGCATATTGATTAAGGCCACGGTCGTGAATACCTATAAATAAAACTAGTATTTAAATAAATTCATACGAAATTGCAACTAGTTTTAAATAGAAAAATCGGCTTAATATGTGACGAAATTTATTTCCAATATATAATATAATAGTAAGAAAATATTAGCTAAGTATACTAATCACCGGGAAAAGAAATAGCTGTTTATATGTAATACGAGATTAAAACTTAGCTGTCTCAAGTTACTGTATATTTAAGCCGATTATTCTAGTACAAATAGATTTACACAATGTTTGTAACGGTAATATTATTTTACAAACTAAGAGTTATCTTGAAATAATGAAAAATTGTGGTTATGTTAAAAGTCTTCTAAAACGCGTGCATACCTGAATAAAATATGCGTTTTTCAATTTTTTATTTTTTTTATAGAACAGGGGGCAAACGGGCAGGAGGCTCACCTGATGTTAAGTGATACCGCCGCCCATGGACACTCTCAATGCCAGAGGGCTCGCGAGTGCGTTGCCGGTTTTACGTAATCTAGATTTCGTCAAGATTCAAGTAACTATCATATTATTATTTCTATAAGGGCCTATATTCTTAAAAGCGGTGCCTTGCAAACCTTCCATATTATGTTTCTATTAAAACAGCGCAGAGGGTATTAACCTGAGTCGCAATTTCAAGAAATCAATGTATGATGACCTAATAAAAGCACATTGATAGAATTATGACGCACTAACGGTTCTTCCCTGAACACTCATAATATTAATTAACATATTATTTTAATGATCACTGAGTGCAATGTGACCTTCTTTTGCCGTTGTAGTATGGAAATAGAATGCTGATGACGCGTTCATTAAATATATTTTTTTAAGAGAATTTAAGATTAACCTAGACACAGTCATGGATAAAAAATACGAACTGTTAAAGAAAAGAAATTTAAATTAGATTCAGGAACATGTTTTTCATTTCATAGGCTGGTTATTTGATATCAAACGACAGTCGCTGGTGGTTCCATACCATGCTAATTGTTTAGCGCGTACGTTGCCGGCAATTTCTGTTTCTAGTGTTTCTACTTACTGTAGGCGCATCTAGCAGCTGTCCTCGAAGGGCATGAGTGCCTAATGTCATAGCAGCTACCAGAACTGGAGTGGTCGCCCATAATACAACACATATTGCGTCCAGATATTTCCTACCCCGGAGATACTTTAGTTCTTTAGTCCGGGCTCCTATATGAGCATAGATATTATAATAGTTTTTTTATTCATTACTTAAATGACCAAGCATATACTAACATTGGAATTAATTAATGGTAGCTGAATTATCTCAGGTAAAAATCCTGTCTAAAAACGTTATAAGCACATATACATATATCTAAAGCAGGAAATTATACATTGGAATGAAGACCGAAGACGAGTGCGGCCAAATAGACAGATGATCTGGTGAGGGTACTGGAAGTTGGGAAGAGGCCTATGTTAAGCAGTGGACGTCAACAGGCTCGAACGAGAAAACTTAATAGATATAGAACTATCTTTAACTGACGGAAGTTTCCTTCTCTCTGGTGACTATAAGAAAAAGCAAAATAGCAAAGGCTTTGCGCTTCATCGCTAAGTATGGCTATAAAAATAAATCAGAGGTACAACCTGTTTAGGTCCTGGCCTCAGATTTCTGAATCTGTTTCATGATCATTTTTTAATCAAATAGACAAGTAGGTGACCAGTGCCTGATACACGTCGTCGACTTTTTGGGTCCAAGACATGTCGGTTTCCTCACGATGTTTTCCTTCACCGTTCGAGCAAATGTTAAATGGGCACATAGAAAGAAAGTCTATTGGTGCACAGCCCGAGATGGAACCTCAGGTATGAGAGTCGCACGCTAAAGCCACTTGGCCAACACTGCTCTTAAAGTTAAGTATGGCTATAGTATATCGAAATTGTATTTAAATCATAGTTCGCGATAAAAATTCCGCGTCAATTCTAATACGCGAGGGCGTACAAATTTACTAAGGAAAGTATCAATGGCACACACAATATATGAATTCTCAAGGATCGCATTAATATATAAAAGCTTTTGGTTTCATGTTTTCTGCTTATCTTTAAATCGTCGCTGCTGAAACCTCGTATGTCCGGAGAATAAACATTACAGGAAACGAAAAAAATGTTTCATTTCGTCAATGTTCGTTAAAACATTGATGTGCTTGTGTCTATAGTTTTGGATCGTAAAAAGGACTTGCATATTAATAACATAAATAAGTCCTTACATTACATTACACCAGTTAAATAACATAAGAGACAAAAAATTAATGTTTTTTGACACACGCGGTTAACATTCTACACTGACGGTATTGCGTTCTTAAATAAACTTTTGTTAGTATAAGCTTTCTACTTCATAAGTATTAAGTTACTGTAAGTATAGAAAATAAGCAAATAATTAATGATTTTATTTCAGTGTATATATATTTACCTGATACTTTATTGATAAAATAATCCTCCCAAACGTGTGCTTTCACAGTTCTCACGCCTCTTATAAGATCACACATTAGATTCACCCGCTCGTCTTTATGTTTCATCATTTCCGTACTTAATTTTCCAATTTTATTTGCAATCACTTTGTTAATGGGTATCAATATAATAGAGAATGCCACTCCAGCCAAAAATGATATACCGACTTGGTCATATAGAAGAAATAGGGTTATTGTTAACTAAAAATAAAATAAATATATTGCAGATTAAACATTGTCACAACATAACTAATAACTATCATAACAGATGTAAAGGTTTTAATTCATGTTTGTCTTTTTATTATTTGTAACAGTGTAAGTAAATGTTTACCTACCTTGTAAATAAATAATACCTTACAAATAAATCTTAAGTATTATATTTTTGCATGTATTGTTTATTTTTATAGAACAAGGCGCAAAGACGTCGGAGTGTCATTTGATGTTAAGTGATACCATGGATGCTATCAATAGAGAGCTCGCGAGTGCATTGCCGGCCTTTTGCGAATTGCTACGCTCTTTGCGTGACCCTTAAACTGAGGGTGACGCTATTTATCAATAGGACATCTTAGTGAAATAGGTCTCAATTAAATAATCATCAACGTTCAATTTAGATATTGCGTACAACAGAACATACTTGTAACGAACAATTTTTGTTCACATGCAACTACTTTACCTGTAAAGGAATGCTCCACAGAGCATGAAAACTCGGACAAGAATTAACAATCCTATCGGTATCAGTTGACATGAAATTTGTAATTTCTCCAAACGAAAACTCGCTCATTAGTTCAGTTTCAGTTACACAGAGAGTCTTTCTTAGTATCGTGGAAACTATGGCACCTCTCATCTTAATCCCAATAATCGACATCAGCCAATTAAAATGACAATTGCAAAATGCACCAATAAGTGCAGAAGCTAGTAGTAACGAAGCATATACATATCTAAAAGGAACAGGAAATAAAAAAATAATTTAGTAAAAGTTTTAAATGAAAATGGTTTATGTTATGTATATCATTTGAGTTATTCAACCAAAATTTTTATATCTTTTTTAAAATGAGTCTCAGGATTATTGGGTCAAATTAAAATATAATTTTTAGACAGATAATATACATTTGTAGCGCTCTTAGACACGACATCTATTATTATGTAAAATAAGTACATTTAAAGAAAACAGTCAAATTATTGAGGCACGCACAGCTAAGCTAGTAATTTAAAGGATGTTTTATTTTAAATATATATAAAGCTTAAATCAATAAAAACTAAATCAGAGTATTATTATATAAAAAGCCTGTAAAATAGTTCTTACCCATAATGTTGATCTATAGTTTCATCCTCAACAAACTTGACCAATTTATTTAAAAGAATAGGTCCAGCAAAGCCAGCCATGTCAAAGATTAACTTTAACACGCCAATTCCATAAAACTGTAGGCCAAAACATTTGTGGAGAGCTCTAAATAGTGATACATTATGTCTTCGAGGTGGGCGAAGTAATATTCTGGATACAGGAGTAACAGGTGTTGCAGCTTGCGGTAGAGTTTCACCAACAGCACCATAACCTTTAATATATGAGTTATAATTTTTTCTAATGTATTGATAGTACAGTTCCTTCATTGTTTAATGGTGGGATTATTCCCACAAGATAAAAGTTTACTGATTCAAAAGACTCAGAATAACAGATATTAAAAAAATAGTGAAAGAGGCGCAATAAAAATATCTGACCAAAGCACCAATATGGAATTGTTGCTAGTGAATTTATTTTTTTAAATAAGATCTCTAATTGACAAATGATCCATAGTTTACGATTATACTGTAAAACCTTTAATAAGTATGTATTACTTCTTTATGTATTAAAAAAAATTGGAATATTGAAAATTTAACAAAATATATTCATGTATATGAAAGTTGATTAAATTACCTCCAGAGCCAATAAAAGGTTCATGAGGTACTTCAGCAAATAATTGGTAGAGATCCACATTTCCAACAAGAGCTCTGTCTATCTTTGCCCCAACGTAGGAACATCTGTATGTTGCAGGAATATCATACAGCTCCTCTAAATCATGTAATTTATTTTCTAAACCTACATGAAAATTATTATTGTAAATATAAACTAAATTAATTAAAAATAGTGAGTATTAAATACTATACATGTTAGTGTTTTAGTTATTATATCATTAGTGCAGTAGAAGAATGCAGCAATAGAAAGTTTTGTTTAGAATGTGAAGTATCATTAATGTTTTTGTATTATCATTACATAGATTTTAATGCTGTTTCTGAAATCACTACTGCTGTATTTTGGAAATTAGCTGTCATTGTGTCTATCGTATATAGCAACAAAAATAAATTTACCTTTTTTAAAAAGTGGATTTACCCAAGAAAATGTTAGTTTAGAGATCCAATGAACTCCTTGCATAGCAGTTCCTAAAATTTCTTCATCATAATGCGGCAGTAGTGGTGTATATTCACTCTAAAAATTACAATTTGTTAGGCTAGTCTATCACTGCATGAAGACAGATTTATAATTTCAATATTACTTACATGGGATCTTTGTGATCCAACAAGCCAAGGTGAGTAGAATGTCGGCCTGGAGTCACTTGCAGGTAAAAGAGTTAGAAAGTAGAGAGTATGACAACAAAGGGTACCAATACAATATGCTGGGGGATAACTATTTAAAATAGTACTTCTTAATTCCATTAAATTCAAAATAACAGCACCACTCCACAATAGAAGTATGCTTAAGGGCCCCCGAGAACTTGGTCCAAGGCGATGTTTTAATGCTAATATAAATCCAAAATGCACAAGCCATGCTATACATGTTGTTCCTGCAGTAAAATAATCAATAGGATACAATTCCGTGTTAGGAGTAGTAAGAAATATATACAGTTGAATAATTGGTGATATGGCTAAGGCAAGAATAATAAAACTTCGTAGCGTTATGACCCTTTCTAATGCCTTTTCTCGTATTACCCAATCTTTTCTATAACCCACATAGAAGCCAGATATAATGGCCAACAAAAAGTATAAGGGAATTTGAAAAAATAACTCTTGAAAACATAATCCAAAATCCTTTGATGTATCATTCCATATGTAAAGACCTGAAGGGCCACACATATCTTCCCATTTTAATGAAATATTTAAGAATGTAACCATTATGTCCACTGTTAATCAATTTTATTTTACTAGTGTTTTATACAAGATTAGCTATTTTTCAATATTTTTACTGCACATCAGCTTAGCAAGGCTCTTTATTCTTAAAATGGGATTTAATTCATTCTTTGATAGATATATGTTTTCCATTTATTACACATTATACACAGTCTATAAGCAAGTACATCCTCTATTTGGTAGATAAAACTTTTTTTATTAAACACAATTCTTATCTCAGTAATAAAAACAATACACATTTGCAATTATTTACAAAGCTATAATTATATAGTTTTACAGCATAAATATATCTTTGCCGTTTTCCAATTTCAAGAATGATAAGAATAACAATGAAAATGTAATATTTCAAGAGTATGTACTAAGAACATAACTCTTCAGTTGACGGCTGACCGCTGACACAAAGCATAAAAAGTAATAAATATAAAATTTAAGTAAAATAAATTTCTTGACCAATGTTGATGATCCACAGACTAAGGTTGTACAAAGTTGTCAACCATAATTGTGTTACTCAAAATATGACTATGACTATTGCGTATGGGTGAAAGAAACACGTAATTTTATAATTTAGATAGCCGTATAGGTACTCGACGTTTCGAAAACTTCTAATAAAATACTATCAAATTAATTGTTTTAGAATAGCATTTTTTGTTGTATGTTATGCATTATATAGTCTGTGGTTTATACATTTGTAGTACTAATTACGTTTCGTAATAAACTATGGTGTGGTTTTCTTTTTTCTAATTTGTATCTCTATTAAATCTGAACTGTCAAGTGTCAGCTGTGTTGTGTGTATGTAGTATGTACTATGTATGTGTTCACTGTTCACTGCGTCACAAAAATATAAGTTATTATTATATTTTTTCGATTATTAGAATATCAGATGGATAATCAAGCATTAACATCTAATTCTGAGGAGGAATTCAAAGAAGAAGCCTTTGACCCAATATATGACATTATTGATTACCTTGTAAGATGTGCAAAAGTATCATTTAAAAATTCTCACGTCAATGAAAAGGATATCCGAAATGTGGAAAAAATAAATTATGCTTATAATGTCTTCATAAAGTCTCCCACCGATTTCCTCCTTCAATATGGCAAATTTCTATGTCCAAACCATTTGCAATATTTTGAAGATATGGATATTTATGAGACAGATGATGATTTTAAACATTGTGTTTCCCACCTAAAATTTTACCACTCAGAAGAAAGTAGAAACAAAAGGGTGAGAAATAGAAGATATAAAGCACTTCAAAATTTACAAGACACTACTGATTATTTTAGTGAAAAACAAATGATGTTCAGAAATCCCTTACTATATGAGCAACTTATAGGCCAATTTTTAACTGATGAAGAAATACAAATCAGAGATTCAGCAGACAATGAAAACTTGACACTACTTAGTTTGATTCTTGACACAGTAGACAGAAATCAAATGAGACAAACTAAGAATGTGCAAATGCTTTTGGAAAATGATGAGACAAGCTCAAGTTCAACTGCACAAAAACCATCAAATCAGAGTTCCTCTCAGAATAAAAGGTGGGGAGATTTTGATATACCTGACACAAGAGTTGAAATTACTCGAGAAAAAAGACAGCAGACAATGATAGATGCAAATGAAAGAAATTTATTGAGAGAAGAATTTCTTCAGGAAATGTACAGTAGTTTTATAGAGGGCAGAGATATTGATTTTGATTACAATAGTGTTGACAGCAACAATGATTATGATGATCTAGAGCAAATATCTCAGGATGCAGAAGATAAATATTGCAGATGATTCTGAGATAAATGATAGTGTAACTTTGGAAGAGCATATGTCTTTGGTCCAGGAGTACAGCTCAAAGAAGTACTACAATGAACATGATGATCCATTAGATTTATTTATGAAACATATTACAAATAAACAGAATACTGTTATCTAAATAGCATTTTTTCTATCAAGTTGTTTTAAGCTTTTATGTAGGTAGTAACTGAAGTGTTATTAGTACAGCTCATAATTTTTTTTTTAAGTGCATATCATAAAATTCATTTTACAGATGGAAATGTAGTCAGCAGATGTATTATTATTGATGCAACTAACCACCCTAGGTTCAGATGCATGATGTATGTATTATGAGCAGGACTGTTGGCATTAAAAGTTGTGACAGTCTAAATAGATTTTCTATAAATTTGGTCCACATAATATTCAAAAAATCTTGTACTTTTGCTTAGAACAAAATATACCAATGGAGTGCTACCTAAGTCTTCCACATTGCTATTCTATTACATTAACCATTTCATAATAACTAATGTTACTTAATGTGGGAGTGTAACAGGATAGTTTGTCATTCACAGGTGGCTTAGATAGAGATATCAATAATTTATTTTAGATGTCACATAATTAAAAAATAAAAAGCTAGCCCTATTACCATATGGGAAATAAAGGTCACTTTTTTTTACAATGGTTAGCTAATCATTTATTTGTAAGGTTATATCCAGTTTATTAATCAGTCTACCTAAACAAAGTTTAAAACATTAACTTATTATTTATGAAGTCTAAAATGGTTGTGTGGCTGTAAGGTATATATATGTATATAATAGCATTACATTTTAAATTAAATATGAAAATAAGAACAATGTCATGGTGTCAGTGAAATTTTCCGGATGTCTCTTGTCGCCTCTAATAGCCCCTTTGTACTTAAGTAATTAACTTACCTTTAAGGCTAAAATACTGAATGTATGAGCGCGCGACTCTCAACTCTGCGGTCGTGCGACGTGCCTCCGAACCACGGCTATGCACCAATGATTCAATGATCTATTCGCGCCATTACCATTTCCTCATACGATACAGGATGACATCGTAAGGGCACCAGCATCCGAAAACGACGGCGTGGATCAGTCACAAAAGGGTGACCTATGTTCTTGTCTTAAGAAAAACTGTCAAGAAATTCAAGGGCATAACAAACAAAGCCGCCATAACGTTTTATTACAAATATAACTGACCCACATATTAAAAAAGGTTTGGTAGTTACGTAAGATGCATAATAGTAAATCAAAGAATAGAAAGTAATACTGATTACAAAATATCAATAATACAGTCCTATTATAGGTCCTGATGAGTTATAACATCCTTAACACCTGCCGATTACAATTGTCTACGCAAAAAAATAATTATGTTGTGTAAATGAAACATCTAAAATCTATATAATTATGATTCATTAAAAAATATATACCTATAAACGTGACTTTTATTTACAGGACTGCTCACATTTCATTGCTAGGTATGTAATTGCATTTTAAAGTAGGCGCGTATTATTATTAGCTCAGATCAAGGTTTTTAGCTTCAGCGTGAACCTTCTAAGTTACAAACAAACAAACGTACTACTTTACATAGTGATATCGCCTAGGTTCTGCGGTCAGTTCGAGTAGGTCATTTTAGTGTCAAACAACGCGCAAGGGAAAAGATTTATTTATTATTTAGTAAACATAATTTACATACAATGCTCTACGAATTAACGGTATATATATTTGTAAAACGGAAACGGAATATATTTATTTTATTTCTGATATTCGAATATAACCTATTGTAGGATAAATATGATATGTTCGTATATTTCGTAGTGCTGATGTAGACCTAAGATATAGAAAGCTATGAATATGCTTTTAAATATATTCTTATATTATTGTTGTATGTTTGTATAACAAGAATAAGTGCTTATTATATCGACTTTATAATTAAAATGGTAGTAAATAGTAAATACTACAGATATTTTGAATGGACAACGCTTACTTGAAAACCAACGCTATTAGGTACCTATATCCTAAAAAAACCTAGTTACTGATTGTATTATGATATGATATATACAGCGCATAGCGCATAGAGCATACAGTATATGTATGCGCACAAGTAAAGAGTAGTATGTATATATTATTTAGGTTTATTGAATTATTGATAGCTAAATATTATGTATTAAATTCGATAGTCTTTAAGAATATTAAAATAAGAACCCAGGCATTTTATATTAGCATACTGTTTATAATAAAAACTGTAAAACGGATGTTAAAATTTTTGACTTTCTACCAAGCGCTCCCATGAATCGCATATGAGTGATAGCCTGAAACGATTAATCAATCACCCATAAAGCTAAGCCTTCTTACCACTTGTAAGACAATTGGTTGGAAAATCGTAATCGAGTCCTACCCATACATTATGACAGTCGGACTCAGACTGCCCGCAGACATCGCACGGGAAACGCGCACAGCATTGTGTAGGCTTTGTGAAGTGTAGTGCTTTGATCAAGAAAATACAATATGTTTGTAAGTAACCGTTTTTAACTGAAGCAGATTATAAACTTAAAAAATACTTCCTTATGTATATATAAAACAAATTGCTGGTTAAATTCAATGTTTGCGGCAAAAAGTAATTGTTCATAAAGGCAGCAAGTATTTTCCGATTTTGTTAATAGTTAATAAAAATGATTAGGTACAAAGTACTTACTTATTTCCGTATAGAAGGTAGGCTTTTATATGCTATGAAAGTGCTGGAAATATTATCTCGGTATTACGTTTTTTTTAATGCGTTTGTAGGACGTACAAAAGGCATTGGCATTACATTATACCACGATGTTCTATGGGTTTTTGGATTTCAATGATACTAATTACTATTTAGATGGCTTTGCTTTTAAAAAAAATCCTAGGCAGAGAACGAAAAGTACCGTTCTGAAAAACAAAAAGCAGACTGCCCGGCCACCCTGCTGTCGGCTATAGTCCCGACATGGACACCTCAAAACACAGATGTTATCAATTGAACATAAACCTACAATGTAGAAAAATTATTTCAAAATATTGGTAAATTTAAACTTGTTGGTTCCACTTTGTATACGTTTATGTTTTTATAAGATTGTTGTATATGAAATTCGTTATAAGTAAAGAACACTTCACAATACTTTTAATCATATTTAAAAATCTATTTATATAAATCGTAATAATGCACTCGGTCCAAGAGTTCCAAGATGGTGAGAGATCGGAGGTGATCGTGGTTGTCAAATTGCCCGTGGCGCCACTCGGTCTCCGCGTTTGGTTCCCACGCCTACTCGATAGCCCGTCGCAGCCGCCTTGTGTCGTCTATCAATGCGAGAATTAAATAAATGCCTCAAAAACTTTCACTGCCGAATAAACAGATAGCTACAAGTTTTATAGGTGTGTTTGTTGTTGTGGGTAATTATTTAAAATCACAAGAACATGTTTTGTCTTTCAGACCATGGTTTTACTAAAAAGCCGTTCTTCATTTTTTATAGTAGAATAAATGTTTCTTTTCTATTGTGATGTCCCATATATGAATTTTTAAAAATTATCTTATTTTGTCTATAACTAAAATGTCATAAAATCGGGTAAGAGTACCGGAAATAAATAACTAAAACAAAACTACTAATTGTTGTCCGTGCGACATCTTAGTTCTTTCAACAGGAAACACAAATATCAATCACAATTCGTAATCAAATATATCATCATAGCTGATATCAGAAATAATACTTTTTCCTTGTCAATGTAATTTTAAATCGGCTTAGCAGTTCCATAGATTACATCCCACTTATTTCACCTGTGTGAATGCTTTAAAACTTGCAAACTTGCTTGACATAAGTGTTCCTTTACTAGAATATTTTGAAACAAGCAATAGGGAATGGGGACATCGGTAAGATGGTTTGATGCAGTGGTAATTGTAGCATTGAACCATTTCATGCTCTTAGTCGTTAAGAACTAGCTTAGTCTGGAATTACTGAATCTCGCATCATTACCTCGGAGATCTCCACTTTTATCATCATTACATATAGCAAGCTATGTTTATCAATAGATATTGAAAATAAATCTTAAGTAGTATAGACTCAATATATTTAATAATTAAAAATATATTGGACCTATGTTTAATTTAATTTTTGTTAAATCAATAATAATGTTATTTTAAAAGGGCTCTACAAATATTCTAGATGAATCTAAATCCATTTGCATAAGATGTTTTAAACGCTCATATATTTTTTATCCCAGACCACAACAAGTGAAGCCGCAGGTAGAAGTTTAATCTTCCTATAACAATGCTTTCTAGACCTTGACATAGTGTAACTGAATATTAATAAGACCACTGTTTTCACTCTTGTCCACAATAACGTCCGATATTGGTATTAATTTCAATCCGGTGGAGGATCTAGTACGTTAGAAATGGAAAGTTGTCTCTACAAATGTTTGTTTTACATGCGTATATCTCACATTTTTTAATAATTTGTTGGTGTTTTGGTAAAAGTGTCTTCATACACTTTTTCCCTGTACATATTTATAATTTTCACAATATTACGTGTTACGATCGTCTAAAATTTTACCATCTATTTCGGATAGATATTTCAAATGTATCTGAGCTTCAGTCCATATAATTTTGAAAGACATTAAGAGAACAGTAGTATTCGTCACCAGATAGTGAAAGGACAATAATGGTAAGATTAATTAGATGCAAAACGCTTCAGCCTGATTCCTGTCATGTAACATAATATTAGTGATTCGTCGCACGCGTTGCTTTCACTGCGGCGCATTGCGTTTCCATAATGTCCTGGTAATCGACGTCCTAGTCGATTACAAATGGTGAAATTAGGAGAAATACTTTTTCGAAGACAGAGAATGAAGGATATTCTGCGTCACCCCTAACACGACCATCAGAAATTAAGAGCGCGACTGAAGAAGTCTCCATATAATACTTTTGATATAATTAACAAAACCATTTAGTTAGTTATTTGCACTTCAGTATTTACTCCATAACTTAAATGTAGGTAGGTGCTGTAAAGGTGAAGGTATGCGATGTGATAGTTAATTAAAAACAAAACTGGGCATTATGCCCATAGTAATTTTGAAATCTGGATTCAACTTAAATCTAAGAATGTACCTATATCGTTATTTTGAATAAGCTGCGTCGTAACGTGGATAATTCATTGTCCTTTTGATTTTAGGAACGATTTAAAAGTACAGAGGCTGCCGCTCGTTAACATGACATACTCAGTCATTAACTATGTACATTTTTCTGTAATCGAGGTCAAGAATTTCGCATACATGAAGGAGGATGGTTATAATATTAAATTAGCTCGTCTTTCTTCCTGCCTTGCCGCTTGGTATTTTAACGAGGTGCATGTCCAAAAAAACTGTTACTAACCAACACCGCTCTGATTACATGAAATACGAGTATTGCATTCAGCGTCGTGTAATTATTATGACAACAGTTTTTATGGTTATCCATATTCAATTTAAATTAAATACATGACAATATAAATATTTAGTAAAGAAGTTTTAGAAAATATAAAAATGAATCTAAAACGTATTTTAAATTTTCTCTTGCAGATAAGAAACCATTTAATCGTAATGATCATATTATTACTACGAGGTTGCACGGCCGAACCCACTCCACGTCAGCTTAAATACACACCAGGACCTAGTATATCCGGTAAAAATATAATTAAAAGATATAAACTATTTACACTCTTAAAAGTAATTTAGTCTAAGATTTTAAATTAACTCCCGTTTTTACAGATCCACGGGAAAGGCTAAGCAGTATTGCTTCGATTTTCTCACCTCGCATGGATTTCGATCAATGGAAACCATTAACAGGTCGCGGCGACCCATTGCATAATGACCCAACATATGACTACGAGCCACCTATGCTAGAGAGAGTTCATTACTGGGCTGATGACAGCAGACTCGAGAGAGAACATTACCCAGAAAAGAAATCCGAAGTCTTAATGTTGGGAGTATCATCACGTAAACCAAGTGTATCTTCCCGGCCGCCAACGCCTCCAAAAAGAAGCAACATACCGCCACCTAAATATGAAGATTATTCTTATAAACTTACAGAGTACTATCCCATGACAATATTAGTGCCACCACCACCACCTCCTGTAGGCTACAAACCATCTTTATTTATTCCACCAGAAAATAAAATTGTACGACCGACGCCACCTACACATGTAGAGCCTACTTTCCCTCCAAGGTATACAATTTCCACGCCAGAATTGATAACGTCGTTTGCTCTTCAGGAAGCTAACCTTATCTATGAAGCAACTGATAGTAACCAGACATGGTTTTCGGAACTGAACAAGACTCACACCGACCCTAGCAATACAGTAAGCAGTGATTACGCCGGGTGGGGCCCAACTACACCATTCAACGAAAGAAACACCCACAATGATTTGAGTAATTTAATTCCACACAGAGAATTTATTGGTGACCTCCTTACACATTCATTCTATAGTACTTCAGCCGCAAATATACAAGATGCTACACAGCCAACTATTTCAGAAACCACAACAGTTACACCATCGTTCTTACCTACTGCTTTACCACCTGCAAAATCAACCACGAGCGATTCTAAAGAAACTTGGCCATATTACGAACAATCTTCAGGTGAAGCTACAACTGAATCATCTTTTGACTTTGGGGAAACCACCACAGACACTGAAACTACTACAGTAAGATCACAAAGTGGTGCTGTGGATATGTTAGGTGCTATGATGTCAATGCCTATAGTTGCAGATCCAGAAAGGCCAGAAGATAATCTTTATGCTCATGCGTCAGAAAACATACAAGTTTTTAAAGATCACGTCACTGAAGCATTCAAATTGGAAGCAATGCAAACTATGCATCCCCCACCACCTGTTACATTTCAGACTAGTACAGTACCAACTTACAAGCACCAAATTAATCCGCACCACCTTAATGGCTTGCATGAGGATCAACCTTCACAAACTGTCGACCCATATTTACACATGCGGTTTACAACACCACTGACAACCACTATAGAGCCAGTGCATAACAAGTTTACTACGGAGAGTTCACCAATGTATCTCATTATTCAGGGACACTCAAAGGTAAAAACTTACGGGTCACAGCCAAATCCTGCATCCAATTCTATTACTGACTTTGATATTAATAAACAACAAGAAACACAGCAAGTAAAACATTTACATCCATTGAAAGACAAATATTTGAAGAAAACTGAAATTAAAGAAAACAGGAGAAAAAGCAGATCACAAAATCTTACTTCTTTAATAGAAGCTGGTGTTGGTTCAATAGAAATCCAAGAAGCAGATGTGGGAATTAAATATGATGTCAGCGACGGAAGTAAAGTACCTGTAGAGATTTACAGAAAAGGTATCGTAGAGAATGATGATAGTAACTATTCTTTTTCAAAGAAAAATAATATTAAGCGTGATAGACGACAAATTGATATAAATGATCTCATACCTATCGACGAAGATACTATTGAAGAGTTGGTATATAATTTTTTTGAGACGCGAAAAAATAATACCGGATTAACGGGATTTATTGCTAAAGCAATCACGGGTGATGTGAGTACGGCCGTTCAATATGCTCTTAAAGAAGATAATGAAGACAACAGTGAAGCCAAAAGATAAGGCAGTCTCAATATAATTGGTATTTAAATAAAATACGCGAGCTTTGATATAACAACGGTATTTTTTATAGATAACAATTGTTATATAAGCTATGCGAATGTTTTAAATTTTAATACTAACCTAACAAAATTAAGTCCCACCGTTTTTTGAAGGAACTTATAACCATCAATTTATTTCATTTATATTGATTAGTAATGACAGTTTTATTTTAAGTAAAAACTTATATTATTTATTTTAGTTTCATATAGACATCTCAATAAAGATATATTTTTATAAACCTGTTGCTTTTATTAAATATTATATGGCGGAAGTAAAATATTAATTATTGATGGAGTATTAAAATTAAATTTCTTTTAATTACAACTACGTATATTGTAGGCTCACATTGACACTAACTTGCCTACAAAAAATATGTATGCGGTGCAGCGGACGCGGCCCACTAACACACACACTTCTTACCATCCTTTTCGTAGAAATATACGCAGGCAGCTTAGATAAAGTGAAAGCTGCTTATAAACCGATAAAGTTAACGTTTATTGCAGTTTACATTACCTATAAGTTCGTGACCGGAAGATTATAAAAATATAATTTCAATAGATTATAAAAACAAAAGAAAATGAAAATGACAGCTCCAATAGTGTTGGAAAACTTATAAATGGAAGTTCCTAAGTTGCACCAATCAGCTTGACAAAAACACACTTTGTAATCTGCCTCTGGAAATCTGTGAAATATAACTTACATTACATAAATACATGCATTTTGAATGTAAAAATGATAAAACAATACTTAAGTGAACTGTGAACCTAATCAGGAAATACTTAATTAGGTGTTGCAAAGGTTTTGGCATTTTATTTCGCTGCAACATAAGTTAGAATTCTGTAACAGATTTCAATTACCTCTCATTTTTACAAGACATCGATCGCATTGGTATATTCATCGTCCTTGGCAGGAGATCACCTTTTTGAATTTGATAGCAGCCTCTTTGAACAATCCAAGCATGTCTAGCGCGAGCGGTCCATGATCGAACAAAACACATTGTTTCATCTTAAAAAATGCAAATGTTAAGAAAATAATTCTACCTATGTAATAGATTTCATTGAGTATTTTTCCTGGTATCAATCAATAGGTGTAAAATAAGAAACTTTCAGATTTCTTATGCAGATACAAGTGCCACAGTACCTGCTTCCGAGTATAGTATGAGCGACGGACCTAAATTCCATTACATTACGGATTGATAATGTTAGATGCTTAAGGAAATAAATAGTTAGAATATCGCACCACCAGTACAGTTAGTAATAATGTTCCGAGTCGAATTGAATTCAAACGATGGTTTTGTAAAGTCTCCAGCGCAGCCTGGGGAGTCGCGATGAATCGAAGTACAATTAAAGCATAAAAGACTCGAGCATTGTTTACAGAAATAAGTGAACAAGAAAATATATACAACAACCATATTATTACACATTTACATAGTTAATAATGCTCCACAAATTTAAACATCCCTTAAAAATATTAATTTTTGTTCAGGCTCTTCAGGGCATTTTAAGTTAAACTAAATTATTCTAATAACTCTTTAGCCTGTCTTGATGTCTGCATTGAGTTTTTTTTTCATACTGTTCGATGACAGTAAACGTGATAAAAAATAAGTATTGTTGCAATACTTACCTCCTTTCTAACATGGTTAATGCAATCAATTGGTATATAAATTACTTATACATAGCTATATAAATTAAAGATAATAATTATATATGTGGTACATAATATTATCCTCGGGTAATAGAATCGAAGTTTAGAAACAAGTAATAAGGATAATTTCGACTTATACTAACTTTAAATTATTGGTAGTCTAATAACATATGGTTAAACAGCGAACTTTTCCAGGTAACCGCGAGAATAAAGTAAATATTACATCATTATAAAGCACCAATGACTTCCAATATGTACAAACTTACTCTAGGTATTCTTCTTAATTTCATGTAGGTTTTTAATTTTCAAGTAACATTTGATATCTTACCTCTACACTTAATCGTTGAAGCACAACGTCTTCTTGAAAGAACTTTTCTATACGAAAATAACGTTTTTCGTTGCAAAGGATCCTCGCCATATACATTATATCTAAATGTTCCATTATAACAAAATAAGCAATCCGTTTCTTTAATAATACAAAAAAGAAAATACAAAAAACCAACGTACATTCCAATTCACGCACCATGACCTCCGAGTTTTACGCCTCGACAAAAGTTCAAAGCAATTGTGTCAAATCTTTTGGTTATGAAAACTTCTTGTGAGTACTTCTATAAATACAAATTTTGTTCTCATTAACAGTCATGCAATATAAGACATATTCCAATTGTACAATTGGTATTTAATTAAAAGCTTGTGACTGGCCGATAACTGAACTACGTAGGTATATTTTTCGTTATGAATATATGAATGCTTTTAAAAACAGGACCTAGTCTAGATAGTTAATATTATCACAAAATTGGAATTGAGTAAAGAGGTCAATGTGATAATCGAATGTCAAAGTGTTCTGCCTCCTCGCCCAAAATAATAATCGAATTTCCTTGATAATGTAAACTGCGTGAACCTAATCTTAGACTAATGAACATTATTTCGTAATGTTTTTTTTTTAATATTCTGTCTATTAAAAATTTGTAGGCAGGCCTAGAATTCTCCTTCGGAAGAAGTGGTTAATACCTTCAAATTTAAACAAACTTTTTTTTAAATAGCTAATAAAAGTAGTATGAACTTCACTTTTATTAGATACTAGCAGACTCGGCCAAGCGTTGCCGTGGCTAAGGTTTTTGTTATATTACATAGTAGTAAGCTATTCAAGGGAAACTGTAGGAGAACTGATGTGAAACATTGATACTTTTAACACAGCGCTGTTAGAATTGTATCAAATAATAAAACAAATAATTTGCAATAAAGTAAAATTGCGAGTATAATTAAAGATCTTAGCTATCCTGTCTTTTAAGTTAGATCAGACTGCTCACGGTGTGCCAATTTAATTTAAAATCGGTTAAGTAGTTTAGGAGTCCATCGCGGACAAACATCGTGACAGGAGATTTATATATATTAAGATTAAAAAATGTTGATTATAAATTAAAAAAGTGTATTATAGAGCAATTACACTTAATGCAATGATAAATGTTTGGGTCTAATTGTAACATCGTACCTAATATTTTTATGTAAGGGACAAACAATTCTAATGGCTGTTGAATTGAATCAAACTTCTTGCTCTTGTGTATGCAGCCTGAAGTCTTTGGACAATTATTAAAAAAAACAAACATATTTTTATGTATTTATTTGAAGTTTTCATAAATTGATAACTATTTACTATCGGTGAGGTAATAACTCTTGTAGAACCACATTATCTTTCTAATTCTATAACCATGTCAAATTACCGCATTGAAAGTGCCTCCATTGATTAAAATGGAATTATCAGCAATAAATTTTTAAATCAAATATTTTCAACTAGTGTTATAACTACTTGTTACCTATATCTGGAACTTGGATGCACATTATGTATACCGCCGAAACTTTTCTATCCTAATAAATGATTTTCTTTTTAGTTTCACTTCCACAGTCAAAGGTTATTTATTTCTGGCTGCTTGCGAGCTTAGATACTATTTTGTAAATACACAAGAAATTGAAATGCACTATATCACCACATCACACACAAATACCTTAGACATACATAATTTATCTTTTGAATAACAAGATAGATGAGAAGTTTAAATGCTGATGTGGCATTTCTTATTTTTGTGTCTTTTTGGTTACTTTTATGGCCATCCGTAAAATACTTACAGAAGTATTGAATGTCAAATATCAAATAAATAAAATAAATTTTGCAAGTTTGATAACTTAACCAAACAATAATATACTTTCACAATTACACAGGACTTGTTTCAAATGGAATGACTTTATATGTAATATTGACTATGTTTCAACATCACTCCTATTATTTTCTAACTAGAATAACTTCAAGATTTCAAAAACAAACTTTTTTTATTAAGTAAATATGAAGTACATGTTTACTTAATAAAATCATTCAATAACATTAATATAAGCAAATAAATATTGTAATAAATTTTGTTTGAAAAATGAAATTATAAATTATCTACCTGTGTCAAATATAATATAGTATTTAGATAATATTGGATCAAGTGTTTTATATAAATTTTTATCAATAAATGTACAAATATTGGGGCAGTCATCGGCGGTAACATAAATACAGTGTTATTTTAAATCTGAGAAATTCATAGTAGGGTCAAATTTTAAAAATACACTTTAAGCAATGCACATTATCACTGTAACAAGGAATTTGCTTTAAATGCTATTTGAGCTGATTAAAAAACTTGTTGTACACATGTAGTAAACAATATATTAAAACCAGCATGTCAAATGAATTAAATTACCCACCCTACTTTGACATTCACAACAAATTTATAAGACAATATTAATATTCTTGTTGCCCTTTTAACTGCCTAGCTCACAGTCCAATCGAGACCCCAACGTTGTGATACCTTTAATTGTGCAGCAGCAGCATCTTTGAGACTGAATAGATGTGTCATTTCCAATTCTGTTTTAGCTAAAGCAATTGCTTTCTCAAACAGTTCCAACGACCTGCGTAAGTTTCCTCTGTAATCATACAAATTATTTTCATTAAGTTTTAACTTATGTATACATAGTAGATTACTCTTAAAGAACTTGGTCAGAAAAGGATGTTTGTTTCTTTGACTGCTGAAATCATTATTATTTATAGAAATTTAAATGTGTAGTACTCCCATAAGCATACTACAACATTACAAATTTCTGTACTCTAATGAATGTACTAAAAAAATAAAGAAATAATTTCATAAATAATTCAATTGTATTTTGGAATATACAAAAAAATAATATTTTTAGATTAAATTTTATAGTGGATGGTCAGTGATATGCAATATCTTTGGTGTATTGCACAAATTATAGATTAGTGTTTCATGAAAATAATTGATTCTTATCACACTGAACTAGTCATATATATTATCGATAATATCAAATTGATTTAAAACAGCCAGTGATTTATCAACATTCAGTGCTGACCTTAGATATCTATATCTATTTTTGGTCCTTTTGTTTTCTTAATAGACAAGTATATAAAAACGCCATTGAAAATAAAGATGTTACCAACCTTTGTACTTCTATTGTTCCCAAAGTTTCATATGCAAAGTCACATTTATCATCCATCTCTATAGCTTTGTTAATTAATTTCACAGCTTTGTCAAAATCGGTATTCTTTTGCAGCTGAACTAAACCCTTGTGAACATAAAGGGTAGCATTGTGGGGATCTACAGCTAATGCAGAATCAAACAAAGCTTCAGCCCTCCCCCATTCCTGCTGATCAGATAATACTTGAGCATACAAGATGTATGCTTCAGCACACCTAGGAAATCTTTCCAATGCATGTTCAAAATCAGCTCGTACTTGTGTTAAAGCCCCAATGTTCTTATGAAATTGGGCATGTCTATAATCAGCATAGCATTTCTGAATATAAGCAATAGAGAAATCAGAATTAAGTTCTACTGCCTTTGCAAATTCAGAAGTAGCTTCATCCATTCGCTCTAACAATAAATATACTTGTCCTCTGTGATGGTATATGTCAGAATTTCCTGGATCCAACTGCGCTGCAGTGGCAAAATCTTCAAGGCACTTCTCAGTATTCTCCAATTGTGTGTAAAGAGATGCACGTTTGATAAAAGCATTCACTTTCACTTTTGTAGTAGCATCACTTTCAATTACCTTACCCAAATCAACTTGGGCTTCCTCATGCCTACCAAGGAGTAGATAAAATGTAGCTCTCAACAGAAGAGCTTCATACTTGTAGGAACCTTCTGAAACTAGCTCTTCAGAGCAGGCATCCACAATGGCTTCATAGTCTTGAGTTTCAAGTGCCCGCTTGGCTTTTGCAAATCCACCAGTTTCCTTTTCATCAATGTGAATTTTTGTAATAGGATCCTCTAAAAAGGCTGAGAAGTATGTTTTGATGAAATGCTTAGAAGGCATGACAGGTTGTCTTTTTGAAAGAGCTTCTCGGGCATGCTGTCTTCCTAGAGCTTTTAAGATACGGTCAGCATTCACTAACGAGCTCTGAACTTGAAAGCGTTCTAATATGCAAGCTGAAGTTACATCCTCTAATGCAAGAACCAGGTCACCACTTTTTTCTGCTGCCCGGGATCTGCGCAGATAAGCTTTTACATACTTTTCATTTAGTTTCAATGCAAATGTACAATCCTCCTTCACTTGATCCCACATTTCTCTCTTTTCATAGCAGGCAGAACGGTTCTGGTAAAATGTAGCTAAGTCCTCAGAACGGTCAGGAGGACAAGCCTCGATCGCTTCATTATATAAGCTGATTGCTTTATCGTATTCTCCTCCGTGAAAAGCGCGATTTCCGGCACCCTTTAATATCATTGCACGGTCAATAGCACTTTCAGAAATTTTCGCGTTTTCTTCATTGTCTAAAGAAATAGTTGTCTTGGCTTTAAGTTCAGCCTCCTTCTTTTTCTCCGGGTCTTCAAACCTGTTTCTCAAATAAAGGTAACCTAAGCCGATAGCCAGAGGGGCACCGAGAAGAATGGCCAGTTGCCATTTAGGAAACGGTGTACTTCCCGTTGATGCCATCCTCTTTATATGTTGCCTAATCTTATTGCTTCAGCTTCAGCATTTGTAATTACAATAATAAAATAATCTGAACTCTAAATTTTACAACTTTTACGCAAGTCTATCCTAAAATAACCTTTTCAGATACTTTGACAATCTGATAATAGGAAATAGATATTAGATATTATATAAAAATTACATTTCGTTCACAGATAACACGTGATTTAAGTCAGTTTCATAGAAAAGAATAGTTTTATTATCGTTGACTTTTGTTTCAACTGTCGTGAGATGTGGATGTCTAGATTGAGCTCTAGATACTTATATTATCTAAAAGTCTCATGAATAATAAGATAAAGTTACAGTACATAAAATATCATTTTGATAAACATCCATAAGTATTTGGCACGGTAATAAGTAGTAGAGTCATATATATTATACGTGGCTAGTTTGGCTAATGAAAGAAGATAACCAAAAACCGCGGCAAATTCAATTTTTTTAGTATGGTATCCCTAAAGGTTAGATATATTTTTTGGATTAAACTTACTTGATAATTGATTTTATTTTATTATTTTTCACATTGATAGTGACTGTATTTCTATGAAATAAAATACAATTTTTACTATTGATCCTTAAAATTACTCGCAGTGCATTGAAAACTAAAACTATATATATTTTTTATAAAATACAACTTAATTCAGAATAATTAAAATCAGAACCCAAAAAATCAATATGTATACAGGGTGTCCCAAAAGTCGACGTCAACTCGAAATTTTCTCATAGGTAATGCCACATCAGTTATCAGAAAAATTAAAAAAAAAAATTAAGTCATGTACTTTTGAAGTTATGGAAATTTTCCTTTTATTCCAGAAAATGTACACCATGTGACAGTTTTTTTCGTTCCTGTTGTTACAAATATTTACTTTTTGCCAATTTTTTTTCTCTTACGTCATCCCGAATAGTGCTTTATGTAACATATGATCCTAAACCCTATGCCGATCACTCCAACTTGTAGGAAAATGTCATTTTATACCGTACCAAGTTTTCAAAATTAATTTTTTGCACTAGTTCAACTGATCGTCCTGAAAAAAAAATGTACCACTCCAGTTTTGCAAGCAGCTTTAATAGTTCGCGCATTTAATAAGGATTCTAACGTGGTATAACACTTACTTCATTATTTCTTAGATCGGCCATAAAAAATATTTGTTTTTAAAAATTTCTTTGGAATTACAAAAAACGATTCTAGCGCACCCAAAACGTTCCTAATGACCATAGCGTGGTTGTCAAAAATCGCGATTTTGTGTCGTAGGGGCTTTATTTACCATAACGGCTTGTACTTTTTTTTTGCTTATCTTCTTGCTGCTACATATTGCAGTTGGCAGCATTCATATAATGGTGATAATCAGCCATTTTTGATTTTGTGCTAAATACTAATAATGAGTTCGGCACAGGATCATTCTCCGACCCTGCTTGTACATATATACAATTTTCCACATGAAATATTTTCAATAGCTCCACTTGTTGAGGGACCTTGTCACTTGTCTTTAACATTTTTAGGGCTTGTAGTTTAGTAAAAGTTTCATTTAAATAAATTATTCGCTTTCTTTCTGCACGTTTCAACGATATAGATTGAACGATTTCAACGCAACCGCTCTACAGCAGTCGGTCTCGACTGCAATATGCGGTCCGTCTATGGCCAGGGTTAGGGTATATTTTTGATTGTATTTGTTTTGGAAAGTGAGAATTATTGCTCATGTAGTCAAACAATATTTAGACTGAAAAAAAAAATCAATTAAAAAGTCCTCAAAGTCCTCAATTGAAATTTTGATATTTTTTTAAATAAGGCGCCATCGTTTGCCTTAATTTTTGTTAGTAAACAAGTCCGTGGGCCATTGTAAAGTAATCTTATATTCCAGTTATGTTTCTTCCTCCTTGGTTTAGCTGTTTTACTTGATCAGACATATCATATGGTGTATCTCCTCGATGAACCATGTAGATAAACCAGTAACAGTCCATAAACAGCTTTGGAAATTATCCAGGCACGATGTTGCCTCAGCATAAAATAGGCTGCCGTATGCCACATATGCTTTCTAATTGTAGAATGACACAAGGTGCCGCATGCCGCAATGTGTAGCATGCGGCACTGTCGCTCGTTGCCTAGGCGTAACCATGCTTAAGACCTCGGCTTAAATTTGTGATAATTGCATGTCAACGGCATGTCAGGGTATTTTTAGAAATTGATCAGTCGTAAATTAAAGAATATGCCTTTTTATTCAATGTAATATATTTTTTTATAGTTAAGTTCTGTGCAGTTCCTTATTTGCATCCATCCAGTCTTATTTTAGGAAATGTAATGATGTCTTCAAGTTCTTCCATTATTGGTAGAAAAGTTTGTCTGGCCCATTTAGTAAATGAGCTATCTATGGAACTACTGACAAACTGCAACAATTAAAAATAATACAAGGAGACAATTATTAGAATGCATAACAACACCAGAATACAAAGCAATTATTATAGCATTTTCTGTGTTAAATTATTTACAAGAATAGCTTGAATAAAGATTTTCCTTCATTTACGTGTTGTTGGCAGCGCTTAAAAATGTCTAATACCGATTGGGTTTATGAAAATTATATTTAATTTATGGCAGCGGAAACAAGAAACCATTTTTTAGCTATTTTACGTCACATTCCTGCATTTGTTTCAACATTTTGTTTGATGTATGTGATGGGCCGCTGTACCTAACAGACGTCAGGTCTGTCGTTTTTTAACTATAAAGTATGAAATTCCTCTCGACGTTTTGAAGATAAAAGCATCGATATTAACTTACATTCCTTCGTAGAACTTCGGTGACATTCGTAGAAGGCATAAAGTTCATCTTCTTCAATCGCGCTAAAGTTTCAGCACTGAATGAGGTGTATGTTGTCTCATTTGTGTTTACAATTCGGACTATCTACAAAGACACACATTTTTACGGAATTGATTTTAGTTTGGTTACAAATTTTAGTTCTCTCAATATTTGTAGCGCTAACAGGATCGTGTTAAACAAAATTCCAGCGGACGGCAATAAGTTCTGCCTCGCCTAAGTAGTATAGAAAAATGCTTTTATTAATAATTAATATTATTGCTGAATATCAGTTACTTATTTACATGTTTTATTTATTGTACAGTTAAGATCACGTTGTATTTTTCACTTGTTGTATTCAACTCGGACTTTTTATATCCTTCTTTAAGCCATCCTCCTCGCTGACGATGCCGTCTGTTAGGAGTTGTATTCCAAACTTACCGATAAAGGAAAAGATATCGAGTCAAACAAAAAATCTGAAGTATATCGTTGCTCTGGTTGATTAGCCAGTTTCACCAAAGCATTAAATCCTATTTTTGCGTCGTTTAAAACTAAGGTGAACATAACTCCAGCCTGGTATTGTGGCACGTCATTTACGACTCTCCTAGTCACCACAGAAGAAATTTTCTCCAAACGTACTTTTTGTACAGAAATCAGGAAATTATCTGTATATTGAACTGTGCCCGATACGTGCCACGAGTACATTCGATTGCTAAAAAGTTACCGTTTTTTGTATTATTTATTAAAATAAGTAAACTAAAGGAATATGTTATTCTTTAGCCATGTATAAATACT
The DNA here is from genome assembly GCA_028984075.1 of Pieris mannii. Taxonomy (NCBI): domain Eukaryota; kingdom Metazoa; phylum Arthropoda; class Insecta; order Lepidoptera; family Pieridae; genus Pieris; species Pieris mannii. Next base: position 5,593,916 of record CM054784.1, read on the forward strand.
TTAAATTATAGAATATAACAGTGATATTAAGTTAAATATATTTACTTGCTTCAAAATGGAAAATAAATAATTCTCCTTACTTTAAAGTTTGATTAAAGTCATCGACTTTCAAGTTGCAAAATTTGACATCTTTTTCTATTTTATACAAAGTTTCCTGCGCAAGTCTCTCAAGATATCCTAAATGATCTTCTAAACAGGCTTTGTTGTCTGAAAAGAAATAATTATATTTAGTTAAAATTATGTTGAACAGCCTTAATGGCTGCCAATTTTTATATAATAATACCTATAAGCATTATTTATAATTCATATAATAGCTTATAATAGCTACTAGTGCTTAGGTAATATTGTTTTAATTAGTTGTATAAAATGTATTTTAATTTGTAAACTTATAACTTACGCCATGTTTGACAGAGAATTCCTACAGGAAAACTTAAGAAAATTGTACACAAAACCTTTAACATTGCTAGGCGACTACAATACGTTTCAAACAAATTCAAGAAGTTTGCAATCAATTTTTATCAATATTGATAATTTAATATTCGATTCACCGATAATAAATTATAAGCTAATTTACATTTGAGAATAATCTTGATATACCTAATACATGTAAAATAATTAACCTTCATCGTCGTGGAGTGGAGAAATGAGCAGTTTTTTGTCCATTTAGTCTCAAGATAAAGTGCACTTACAAACCGGTTGCCAATTAGGCGAGTATTGGCAAATTACCTCTCGATCATGAACTGTACCCTAAGCCTAAAGTCCTGTACGTCGCGGCATCGAATTCTTGCTACTATGTATATAACCTATAAATAAAAAAAAAATAAAAAAAAACATGCACAGTAAAATAAAGGCGTAGAATGTAGAGCGCGGGGAACCGGTCGTGCTAGAAATTTAGGGGAGAGGCTTCCAGTGGACAGCGACAGGCTGAAACGACGTTTCCATCAGATCTATTGTTATTCTTAAAATTTTGATATGATTGAAAAATATTTTGTTTGTTACAGAAATACATCGAATGATACGAAGAGAATCGTAGATTGTCAATAAATACATCGCTTCAGCCAAATTTAATTTAGTATAGTACATATTATTAAACCATAGTATTTCCAATACAAATCAAAGAAGATAAGAAAAAAATATTGTAAATTAATTAATTATCGTATATACTATACGTAATACCAGAGTTCTTAAAAGGTTTTCTCTGAATTTTTGATGTAGTTGTCTATGTGTATCATAATTAGAAGTTAGAGAGTCGATAAAATAGCCTTGAGAGCTTGAGCCTCTGAAAACGTCAAAACAAAAGTTACGAATCCAAAAATTTAGTATTTTATTTTAAATAAAACGCAAAATTCAATTAATAGTTGTCGTTCACAAGTAAACTCCAATAAAAAATGGTAAAGATTCATTCTGTTTTTCTTTGTTCACAGTAAAATTTATTAGGCAGGACAATCGTAACAGAATCCCGGTATTGGATGCTCCGTTTCCGCTACATCAAGTATTAATGGTGCAAATACCTCATTGGCCCACGTCTGAAGACTTGGAAAGGTACTGTTCCAGTCATACTGCAAAAGAATTCAAGTTTAATTATTATATTATTAGTATTAACCTATCATGCTCCTTAATAAACATTAGCTTTTATTATTCAGAATATTCATCACCACGTAACGTCAAATTACAACACGTTATATTGTAATATTGATCTTTCATGCTAAGACCTTTTCAGGTTATTATAAGGAGTGAATTGCTGAAGAATGTTAGAGTATTATTGACATCACTGTTGATGTATGAGCAGTTTGCAGATCTAAGTGCAATACACTATGTAAGAGTTACAATACTCTTGTAACAACTAAGCTTACCAAATGGACTAAAACTTGTGAAAATGTATCCGAAGGTAAGAATTGCATTTTGTTTGTTGTTCTCCACAAAACAGGCTCAGCTCTAGAAGATAGTTCATCGGTATATAAATTTCTTATTAGCTGAAAATAAATACTATCAATTCGGATATATATTTGGATCTGGTATTGCCAATACTAATAAAGTTGCTTGCATAATAACATGTATACACAAGACTGTTAACATAGTAAATAACTGACAATAACTACATAAATTTTACAAAAAAGTATGCAGGGAACTCCGTACTTAGAAGGTCCTTAACGCATGCTGTTAAAATGGAGTTTCGAAGTTGATTTTAATTTTGCCAGTCCTTATTAAGAAAAACAAAACTTTTGATTTATATAACAGTAATTTATATGACAGGTAATAATTTGAAGTATGCATAGCAAATGGAAAAAGAATCGTATAGAGTAAAGTTTTAAATAAATAAATTAAGACCTTCATCTTTAAGTATAATTAAAAAATCGCGAACCAATGAATTTCTGTAAATTTTTTTACATATGTTTTTTATCTGGTCGCATGAATCGATCTCTATTATTGCTGGTTTGGATTCAGTTTTAAAATTTATTTAGGATTAAAGATTTTTTAGAGTTACCGCTAATTTAAATTGCATTGATGGATATATTATTGTGACTGTGTTATGGTAATTTTCACCATCTAGCGTTCCATCTACGTCAAAGCCAATGGTGATATCTGTCATTTGCATAGTACTTCGTAGCTCCAAAGTCGTGGTGTTTGTAGATCTCGTATACAACCAGACTTGTTGGATCGTTGACGGAACAAGGGTTAAATGCTGCATCGATACTATAAATCCATTGCTCAGAGACACTGTACCCTGGACGGTTTTATTTAGGATTTCTTCGCTGAAAATGGACGAATACTAATTAGAAAAATGGCGAAAATGCCCTTCCATATTGCAATGTTAATCACGGAGGGAATCATTACAATTCAGTTCTAACCCAAAAGACACAAACGACAAATAGTAACTATTTTTATAAACGTTTAAATATAATATATAAATTGACTTACTCAATCTCTATAGTAACATCATGAACTTTAAGGCCGTTCCAATGATTTTTCTGTACCCGATCGATAGTTTTCTGTACAAGTTCTACAATATAACTCGTATGATCGACAAGTCGGACATTTGAAACTTTAAGGAAACATAAAAAAAAATATGAATTTCAATATTGTTTGTATTATATTTCAAAGCTTAATTGTTACTTACCTGTTTGACTAAACACAAAAGGTAATAAGCTAAACAACAAGCATAAAAGAAAACGCATGTCTGCGTTCGTATTACTTTATTTACTAATCGAAGTGGCAACGAACCAATTTTATCAGAAAAAGTATTTTAGACGTAAGAATAAATTTCCATTTAATCAGTAAAATATGATCATTGTGATCGATAATGGCCAATTTAGATAAAACTTATTAATTGACTTTAAAATTTCGTAGTTGCTATCAGATAAAACAATAATTAACAATGAAAGCTATCTTTTTAACTAATTAAAAATTCAAGTTTTCTAGCAAAAAATGTATCATACATACTTATGTATATTAATATTGACAAATGAATTAATCAGTTAAAAATATAGCTTTCAATATTAGTCGTTCTTATTTAAGTAGTTGTTATCGTAAAAAATACCTTTAAAAATACATTTGACACGACATTTGGTATTCTCAGTACCCACAGCTTAGTATTTATGTATATTTATGTATTTTTAAAGGTATTTTTTACGATAACAACTACTTAAATAAGAACGACTAATATTGAAAGCTATATTTTTAACTGATTAATTCATTTGTCAATATTAATATACATAAGTATGTATGATACATTTTTTGCTAGAAAACTTAAATTTTTAATTAGTTAAAAAGATAGCTTTCATTGTTAATTATTGTTTTATCTTAAGTCTTATTGATGTTATACTTATTTTGGCGCGTTAGCGAAAACAGATGATAGTAAATTATTGCGATGCGCGCGCACACCGACACAAAAACCCAATACCCTGAAGTTAGCTATAGTCAACGTTTTAGTTTTTTGTGATATTTAAATAAACTTTATTTAACTAGATAATGCGTTATAATAAAACTTGCAATGTATTAAATACATTTTGTAATTAAAAGTCTAATCTTATAAAATAGTTTCTTTTTAATATCAAACGAGCTGAGATATTTCGACTCCCATATTATTATAGATTGTCTAACCATAGTATTACTACATATAGCGGTAGATTAAATTAAGGATACATTTTTCTCGGGACCTTCGGCATTTCGTTCGTTATATTTTTGTCCCATGTCGTTTCCATAGAAACCACATGAAACAGATGTTACAATTTTAGTAAATTGAATGAGACGCCAATTATAGCTTTCATGTATACTCGAAATTTGAAAATGTCCGTTTATAATTATATTAGACCAAACCTTGTTGTCCATATATAAGAGCAACATTTTCCAGTTAAGTCGTGTAGTGTAATTTTAATAATACTTAGTGTGTGTACACACGGTGTGTGTGTAGCTTAGGGACATGACATTGTGCAATAGAAAATATATTATAGCATCGCTCATCTAGGTTACACAGAAATACAAAGTAAGATTTTATAAAACACAAAATTAATTTACAATTTTCCACTTTCTACCATTTCTTTTAGCCTAAACTTCTGTATTTTTCCGGAGGCTGTCTTAGGAAACTCATTTGTTATTTTCAGAAGCCTTGGTATTTTAAATTTAGATATTTTTCCTGAGCAAAATGAAGACATTTCTTTAACACCGAACACAGCGCCATCTGTTAATCGCATAACTGCACATAGTTCTTCACCCAATCGTTCGTCTGATACTCCAATAATCTGTTAAATAAAACATATACTAAAAAAATAGATAGACTATTATTACTTTTTAAAATACTATTATATTTTTTGAATACAATGAGTTGATGAATTTATAAATTTTATATATATTTTATATAGCCTTACTTATTAGTAATTGTAAATTGTAGGTAGTTTAAATTTTGAATGTTCAATTTATTAAGATTCATTTAACTAAGGGTTGAAAGTTACCCTAACTTTAAGGACGAATGTTTGAGGTTCTTTAAATGATAATATAATTTATTGACAAGCGTTTTACAAGTTGGGCGTAACTTGTATCTTTAAAATAATGTTGAAATTAAACTATGTCATTAATAGAAAATATAAGTATGTAAGTACAATATAATATAAAGTATAAACTAAATATAAATATATTTATATTTAGTTTATACTTTATATTATATTGTTTATACTTTATTATAAGACTTTAATTTGTAGGACAAGTATGTAAGAGTACTTCATTCTCAGGAAACTATTAATATTTCAGATTCGTAGCTACAGAAACAGATAGAAAGCTTCTCGCAACTCGGGAACCGCCATATTAGAAACCAAATATACTTTATGTGCAGAAGGTAGGTTATTACTTGGCTATAAAAGAAAAATGATCAAAGACACGTGGCATCTGACGCCAAGACCATACATAAATGGTCTCTGGATTATTAATACATACAGAAGCCTAGCGTATTGTCTTATGCTTATACTACGTAGATCACAAGATCTCGCTTACCTGACTCTCAATAACATCAGGGTGAGTGTTTAGCAAATCTTCTATTTCTTTTGGTGCTATATTTTCTCCCCCTCTCACAATTATTTCTTTTATGCGACCAACTATACGCCCGTATCCATTCGGAGAAATAACGAATTTGTCCCTTAAATAATAAAAATAAATAATTCTGCTTCTGCTCTCTTCTGTGTTCTCTTTTCTCGTTCGTGTGGGTTTACCGCTTATGACGTAATAAATTAATTCATTTAATGATTAACAGAGAACAATGTGCATTTTGTAAAAGATTGTAGCATCTGTATATAACAGAGTACATAAATATTTATAAAGATAAATAAATAATTTACTCATATTTAATATAAGATGAATAGTTTTGATCGTGTTTTATATACTCAGTCTGGGCAGTTGTTTAGTAGACCACTAGTAGAGTATCTTAGGCTTGTGAGTGCGATTCCTTCAGGTCGTGCGTTCAAATCATGGCTGTAAATCATAACTTTTTACTTTTTTGTGAAGATAAACATCACAAGGAACACCTTTTACCCAAAAATCGATGGTTCGTGGCAAGAAGTGCGCATCAACTTGCCGATTCAGAAAAATATTTATGTAATACGTTTTATAGATACCGCTTACCCAGTATGCAACCATCCGTCATCGGTTATAGTTTCCTTTGTTTTTTCTGGATCATTCCAATATGAAATCATGTTCAGATAACCACGGACCATCAGCTCACCCGCTTCGCCGAATGGAACCCTGACTCCATTACTATCTACCACCTGAATAACAGTTTTTGAGTGATTTTTAACGCCTTGTATAAAATTAACAAAAGAAGCTACCTTTTCATCAAGTTTGGTCACGGCTCACATAACTAAATCAAATTGTGTACCTACGTTGTTACATTATTAATTTGATTTTTTTATTCTTATCTTTCTTTTCAAAATGCCCTAAAACTGAAATCGAGATGAGCAAGCCACGTAGCCCGTTGATAATACGTACAGATGATAGATGGTCTAAAGCATTTACCGAATGATCTGGTCCAAAAGGAAAAAGGAACAAAGGAAGACCAATGGTCTAAGAGATGGGTCGACGGGATTGAGAGGGTAGCTAACAGAAATTGGATGTCAATGGCACAAAATAAATTATGTGGAAAAAATTGGAGGAGGCTTTCTCCCGGACACGGCCGCATCTTATTTGAAATTGTATTTATATCAATTTTTATTAAATGTATGTCAATAAAAAATGGAAGAATAAAGGCTTATTACTATTATTCTTTCAAACTATGCAAACAAGTATGTATTACCTAGGAAAACAAATCAGCTTTGAAAATGAAAACAATAACTTAGAATTTGAAAGGCGAATCCAACATACTTGGAACAAGTTTTGGAGTGTCAACAAAATTTTTAAAAGCAATATGCCTGTAACTCTTAAAATCAAAGCCATATCAAGTTGTCTATTGCCATGTCCAACATATGTTTGCTAGACTTGGAAATACATAGAAAAGGTAAAAGAAAAGAATATTTGTGTGTGTACCAAACTCAAACTATCTTATCATAAAACACGGACTTAGTATAGTAACTGTTACTATGGTTACTATTATTTTTAAATGCACGTATTGAATGGTTACAAATATGGTATTTAATTATAACAACCGAAGTTAACTGAAGCAATGACCATTCCTTATACAACTGACCAGACGAATTGTTGTGCCAAGTTATTAATCTCTGCTCCTCTTTTTTTCTCATCCGCATGAAAACCCATGCGTCCGTGTCACGAAATAATTTAAAAGTTTTATTAATGACTTTCATTGCATAATTTTCGTGTGATTTTAAATGTACGCAGCAGCTTACACGACGGAAGCTTCAATAAAGGAACATTTTCCCGATTTATTACCTTTTGAATATCGTCGGCACTTAATACGATAACATCAAGCAAACTTTTCAGATTTGAATCACGATTTTAATATTAACCATAGATTAAATGCTCCATCTGATACCTGTACTTCTACGTGATCCATAATGTAGCCGACAGTTTCAGCAACAACATCGACATTATCACCAGGGAGTGATTGGAAAACACTCGCCGTAGTTTCTGTCATACCATACAGAGCCTGTAACGTTGATAGTATTAGTTTGCTATGGGAAGCCAGATTTTCTTTAAAAAATAACAGATAATTTTAATTTATTTTAATTAGTCTATTTTTTGTTCCTAACGATGTTTTCTGTGTCTCAATTCGCGTTTTGGCGTTTCTTAAAGTTTATTCAATACTTGTAGAATTAAAGGTCAATGAAAAATAATATTAAGAAATATCGAAGTATATAATACTAGAGAAGTATAAGTAAACTATTAATACATATCATAATTTAGGCCACAACATAAAAATAATACATACCTTGACTGATTGAACATTTAGGTATTTTTTCATTTGATGTATGAGTTCAGGACTGCATGGTGCACCGGCTGCAAGTGCCATCCGAAGGTTTATAGGTAAAGCACCTTTACTTTTTACTTTGGAGAGAATATCTACGTACATTGTCGGAGTTCCTGTTATTGCTGTACATCTGAAAAACGTCAGAGAAATCACAAATGACAGTGTAAATAATACGATAAGTGATAAGAAAAATGTATTCACCTCAAAAAAATTTCAATATGAAAACAAGATATTTATTTAGTTTATGCGTGGCCAATATCATTAAACTTACGAAATATTATCAATACATACTTTTCAGCAAGTAATGCGTTTACAGTAGCGGTAACGCTGTAGGATGGCGCTGCCAGTACAAGGGAAGCGCCATGTGTGAACCCGCCCAGTAATGTGATCACAGATCCTAGGGCATGGAAGAGTGGAGCCTGACAAAAACAATTGTAAATCGTTATTGCGTCGTAATGGTACGTTAAGTATTGGCATCAACTACACGCCTCGATATTCTTAGCGTTCATAACTGATCGCAATTAATTCTGTGAAGTAGTTTTTGAGTTATCGCATTCAGACGGACGCGGCGGAGGACTTGTGTTTTTATGTAAAATTGCCATTCGAATGAAACGTTTGACTAACACGAAAAAGAAAAAAACAGGTCTTTTATTTTTTTAATATATATATATATACAACACTAATTAAAGCATTATATTGGAAAAAGTCAATATCGGTTCAGTATATCTTGAGATTACTTATAAACACAAATAGGCTTTTCCATGGCATATCAGATGCTCTGTTCGTCGTTTGTTTCCTTGAGTTCGTTAGGCATTGAGCATACATAACTAACACACACAGAACATAGATAACTTATAAACAAATATAATTCTAAATAGTGATAAACAACCAGTTTTAATCAATATATTATAGACTTATGATAAATTTAATTCGTCTGAACTGATAAACAATGTTACTAAATTAAACTTAAACCACGTATTTTTGATACGTATGTTTATTCGCTGTTTAAATAATTGTCTTTGTCATTTCATTAAAATTCTTTTGTAATTTTTAAAGCAACAGGATTTACTAGGTTTATAGAGCACGCTATTTTTACTCGTCTTTGAATCATAGTGGTTAGTACTATTACTTCAATACCTACCTACATATTTACGTTTAAATAAATCTAAATTTAATTTATTTGCCTGTTTCTTCATCATAGCGTTAAAACTAATGTATGTATTAGTTAATTATAAACTCACTTGTACGCAAATAATTTCATGTGCTTCGTGGAAACCATTTCTTATTCCCGAGAAGTACGTATTATTAACTATGCCTCGGTTTGAATCTAATCCACCTTTGGGATTTCCTGAAATGAAAAAGTGTTACTTAATTTTTTTTATTATTCGATTTTATTACTTTTCTGCGTGGATATTTTAGACGCATTAATACATTGGATAAAAAAATAAAGTAAATAAATACATAATAAATTCTTAGCAAACTCAAATTTATAGTAGTAGATATTTACCTGACTGTTTTTATTTAAATATTTTATATATAAGTATATATAAGTATAAATATAAGTATAAATATTAAGTTTATTAAATAATTAGCTTATTAATAAGTAGTAAGATAACGTGTAATGTAGTGAAGTGTAAGAAACCTCTGATTTGAACCAACTTACAACTAGACTAAGTTGTGTTGAATAAAGGATAAAGTAAATGTCAAGACAAAAATTTCTACCCATCAAATTATAACAAAAAAGTTACAAAACTAGCAAGGAAAAAAATCTCAGACAAACAGACATACAGAATAGCCTATAAAGTGCGGTTTTCTATGTGTGCAGTGCAGTGCAGATCTAGCTGCGTTAATTGTAAAACAATTATTATGTTCATACTCAAAAACATTTAAACATATTGGTTCGTGCATGAAAAGAAAATTATACACACCCACCAGTAGTGCCTGAGGTGAAATGAATCAAACAACCATCCTCCGATTTAACTTCTTTCACGAACCGAGAGACGTCGTTATTCTTGTATTCCTTTATTAATGAATCCAAAGTGAAGGCACCTCTGAAATTGAAAATATAATAAAAAATACTTTTCATATCATGATTATCGCGTTGTATTAAGAGTGCAAAAGTATATTTTTAAAAATATTTTTATCAAAGTTGAAAACTATCTCGCATATTGAAAACATTTAAATATTTATTTTTTGCGATTTTTAGCGCGATGGGCGAAGCGTTCTCTAGTTTCGGAAAGCATGGCTTTGGGTCGCTACGCCAATGGTTTAACGGTATGACGAAGAAACAGGAACATAAGTAAGTAAACGATACTTGTATTTATAATCAAATACACGAAATTGAAATAAAATCGTGGTGACAATTCTCTTACTTATTAACTAATAAGTACGAATAGTCTAATTGACTGAAGTAGTTTTACTATAGTTGAGGTTAGGATGAATTCATCTAGAATTTATCAACTTCTGCATAAGTAATTACTATTTTCACTCACTTCAAATTCATCTTTCCAGTCGTAAGGAGTGTTGTCAAACTGGGAAATTTACTCGACTTGAGGTTGCCCGGCTTTGCCGACGCCAATTCTGGTATCATGTGTTGCAAGGTTTTGTAATAGTTTTTATTTGGTAATTCATCCCCCACTAAAAGGCCTCTCAAACCCGTTTGATTTATACAGTAACTTAATTCCGTAGCTTCGTAAAGGGGGTTAATTAACACCTGAAATTCAAAGTAATTTTAAAGGTATTGGGGGTTAATTATTTTCAGGGAGTTGTATTTTTACTATATTCAATGTTTCATTAAATTTGAAAATTTCTGTTTGATTGAAAAGATAATAAAATTGGTATATATATGTAACTTATTACAGAAAATTTATTTGTTTTAAGGTTTTATTCCATTTTAATCAAAATTCTCAAACACATACAGATATTAGGCCAGCCCGAAACGCTGCTATAGACGCTATAATCCACCCCACGCTGTTGTGAGACCAAATACCAAAACGGTCACCTTTTTCAAAACCATTACTTCTTAGTCCATACGCCAGGGCATCTGCCTGAAATAAGACGTGCAATATTTTCAGACAGTAAATTTTCAATTACTTCGCTTAAAGAAAACAGTACCTGGATGCCCGAGCTTTGCTCGGTATTTATTTATTTTTATAAAATTATATTTCAGTACGAATTACATAGTAATAAAATAAAGAAATATGAATATAATTATCGAATAAAGATAATTATATTCATATTTAAGTTTTTATTTGACTGACATCTTAAAACGAGCAATTATATGTCTAAGTTAATAAAACACGAATAAAATTACATTTTCTGGAAAAGATTCCTAGCTAGATCGATGTATGGCCCCCGAAACCCCCCTTATACTAAATTTCATGAAAATCGTTGGAGCCGATTCCGAGATTCCAATTATATATATATATACAAGAATTGTTCGTTTAAAGATATAAGATTATGTAGAGATCTGTTCGTACTAATTGATGATTTTATTTTTTATTTTTTATTATTCTTTGTCTTAATATTAATGAACATGCCAAATTACATAATTTTGGTTAGGTATAGGCTATACAAGTATTATTGTATAACATATATATACACTATACATACATACTTTTCTTGTGATTTACCAATAAATGGATTTTTGGATGCTCAGTGTTTAGTTTTCTGTACTAATTTCACATTTCATACAATATTAATTTGTAAAAGCAAAAATATTTTCTCTATATGTCATACCTGTTCCAATAATTCCCCATACGTGATACTCTGGTTTTCATGAATAGATTTGATGGCGATTCTATTGGGATATTTGTTAACCGTTCGTTCCAAGACCTCTCCGAAATTAGCAGAATTGAGAGGTTCACTACCTGGGTGATACAAATAACTCCCTTTATCCAACTGCAGTTGGTGAAGATATCTGTAAACGGAAAACAATGGTGTGAAAATCTGACTTAATTTATTGTTTCTGTTTCTGTTGATGGTTCTTGCAACGACAAATTTAATTGCAATAATTACCTGCATTATGCATTACAAATTGATTAAATTATTCATGATAAGTATTTATTGTTATGTAAAAATACAAACATTAACAAGAAAATCGTGACGAACATCTATTAATTATTATTTCTACTATAAAAACATTTTATATTACATTCGATAACTTTTTTGTGATGCCACAAGGTTTACATTATTTGAATACATAAGACATATATATATATTGAGTATTATATATTCTCCTTATATAACTGTCCCGTAGAATACTTAAACACAGAAACAATCACAACAAGTTATGGGTTTGGTTATGTTTATTTTTCTTGTACTCCTGCATATCATGAAATACGAATACTATTAAGACTAAGTAAGTAAGTAAAATAGCCTTATCGCTCGTAAACTATAGAAAAATAGCTAAGTGTGACAGAGGTAACCAGGGCGAAAAATAAGAAAGAAAACTGATTATGTTTCGTTCACTTGTAGAGGTTTGCACAAAAAGCTTTGTGTCACTAAATGTTTATACACAGCGGCGCCCTTAGGGGGTGACGAACAAGGCAATCATCCCGGGGCCTCGCTCCTGCAAGGTGCCTCGCGTTATTTATTTATTATATTTTAAATACATATTTTTTTAATTAAAACTTTTGAATTTGATCCTTATTTATTTATTAAAGTTGTAATATAACGGTAAACTGAATAAAGTAAGTTAACTTATTAATTCACTCAATACATAATTGAAAAATTCATTAGGTTTAGTAACATGACAAATATCTAAACCGACCTACTTTCGCATCACATACTTTTCACATAGGATAAACGCCCTGGTAAAGAATTGCCACTCGGTCCTCGCAATGGATAAGGCCGCCTCTGTGTATACATACATATTTTGCAGTCCACCAAACCAAACTTCACTAACTTTCTTCTTTATTTTTTCATTTACAATTAAACATAATATTATATATAAACAAACAAAATGCATGTTTGACATACCTGATTTGCTTATAATTTATTTTTCTTAATAACGTGCTACGTTTAAACATGATTAATAAATACTGTTAACTTATTACAACAAACGTTCGTTAAAGACTAAACTAAATTACAACAAGCAGCATGGACTTATCAATTGTTATCTTCGTTTACAGAGTCAGAGAATATTATTATTAAATTCATCTGGTTTTCTAACAATAATAATATTTATATGCAAATATGAGTTTTGTTCTTCGAAACATTTCACCAACCAGATATCTGAGTATACTTATCTCTCTATTAATTCTTGAATGATGATATTATCTATCCTAAAATAAAAGCAAAGGGACTAAGTCAGTCCATTTTTTTTGTGTGATTAAAAGTAATAGTGGAGTGCATTTTTGCGAGAATTACGATTTATTGTATTATTTCAGTTAAAATCGAATCATTTGTCAATAAGCTTTAGTAATGTTGTGGAATACCAACGATAATTAGACGAATAAAGAAAAGGGACACCACTGTAAGAGTTTTACTTAGGTATTAAATAGTTAATATTAAGTTATTAACTATACCTAAGTAAAACTTGTATTAACAAAAAATTAAATTATAAACTTATGAGCACAAAATATTAGGCATGCAAAAATAGTTTGGAAATACACAATGCGTTATCAATGTAGTGATAATTGTACCAACAAAGATAATAAATAATTCTATGATTTTTGCTAGTAATTTATCTTTATTATTTTATATGCTCTGGCTGTGAACACTTTATACTTTTATTTTTGTTACAAGCCAGGTGTGATAAGAATAACCTTTTAAGCGCCATCTAGGCAAAATATTTGTAACTCCTTTAAGTTTCAAATTGGTAACACTATTAATAATTCATGGGTTTAACAAACAAAAAAATTACTTGTACATCCTTAAATTTGCGAATAAGATCTATAATATGTTTGTAATACTATGTTCCTCTAAGAATAATCAGATCACCATGATTTTTTATATATCCATAATTACTATTCTTCCGTTAATAGATAATCAATATATAACTAGAATAAATTTAAACAACTTGTTCTAGTAATATTAATTATTATGGCAAATATACTAATCCACCAATCCTACAAAGCAGGGTTGTTAGTTTTTAAGGCCTAATATCACTGACTAAAATAAATTTAACGTCAAAATGAAGATGTTTTAGTGATTGTTAATAATTAGTTTAGGTAAATCACTAAGACGTATGGTTTGTCTCACTAAGGTCTACATATCGCTGGTTTCTTTCACTATCTGATCCTAACATAAGAATCGAGGCCATGGGGTCCCCTCCGGAAGCGAGCTCCGCACGCGACGCTGGCTTGTGACGAAACATGCAAATTTTTCTTTACTGCCTTTTATTCTTGCTGCCTTACTATGAACGCTTTAAGTGTTATATTTGTAACGAGTATGATTCAAAAGTATCAATCGAATTTTAACCGTAACTAAGTTTTTAGTATGAGTTAGCTGTGAGTCACATTTTTTTATAGTAGTTATTATGGAACGGAATACTTTTTATTGTTCAAATGTTACCACTAAATATTGTTATGTCTCCCCAATATTATATATAAATAATTTTATATATAACGTCGAGCTTTGATTTATACCATATTAGAACAAGTGTCTCAGAAGGAAAAATTGTGTAATAGCTAGTATTGTTATTACCCTTCCAGCTACCAGATTTAAAAATGGGTCACTGCTTGATACATTCTAAGACATCGACTTCGTAAGTTTGTTTGTAAAAGCCAGTTCACGTTGCCGCCGCCTTTATTTACTTGAATCATGCAAGAAGTCGACCATGCTACGCAACTGCCGCAGTTATAATCCGCCCGCCCAGCGATTCGCCCGCCCTAGTCATGTATCGCGGAGTGTTTTGTGAATATTAGGTTATGTGACTATGTCGCAAGCCCCAGGAGGGAAGAAAGGCGGGAAGGGTCCCCCTAAGAAACCAGCTGTAGATGATGATAAAGCAGCTAAGCCTGAAGAGAAAGATGAGACGTCATCAAATAATGGAGATAAGAAGGAAGCTAAGGACATCAGCGTACCGGATGTCCCGAAGCCTCCCAGTGCCGGAGTTAACATGCGGGAGGCTGCTGCAAAGATCTTGGTGTTGGCACAAAAAGGAGAGTGGTCGGCGGTGGAACAAACCCTTAAGGCTTTGGAGAAGCTGGTAGCAGCAGGAGGAGAGGATATAGTATCAGTTCCTATGGCTGGGATCATTGATCCGGTATGTTATGTTATCAAGTTGTTGCTTGCTTGTTTGTAATTTCTATATTATAATATAACTGTTTGTATGGGTTAAATTTTGTAATGTCATATTGTCTTGTATTTTTTAAAACATACATGTTGTTTTAGAACTTAAATAAAAAGTGAGATGGTAGTTATATAAAGGTTATTGATGTTAAATTTGTTTTCATAAATAAGCGATGTAATGTTTACCAGCAACTCCTATTTAACGATGCTGGCCGCATAGGGAATAGAATAAAAAACATTTTTTATGGTTGAAATTTGGAACGCTGCAAAATTAAATAATCTTAATGGTATTAAAACGATACAAATTTGTTTTTTTTAAATTGTTGGTAGTCTCTATATACGCGACTATCTATTCAACAGAGCCTTCAATCACTTCATCATTTAGACATAAACGACAATGAAGCTACTTCAAGTTCTTCCTATTGTCGTCTTGTACATAAACCGTTTTTTTTTTAAATATAAGCAATATTTTTTCAATAGCATTAAACTAAACAAGAAATCAAACATCCATGAACATTTTATCTTTATTAAAGCTATATTCAACTACTTTCGGCTGATTTATGTACACGAAATCTACAGCCCTTTTAGAAGCGAACAGTACGGTTAGAAACTTGTAGTTTTAGCGCATGTTATGCAGCATAGCAACTTATAAAATAAAACCATTTCCAGGACTTTTTAATTGCACTCCAATATAGTGATTATATATATTTTGAGATGATGATCATGAGTGCTTGTTAGGAATCTTATAAGTATACTAGCAGACTCGGCCAAGCGTTGCTGTGGCTAAAGTTTTTGTTATATGTATTACATAGTAGTAAACTATTCAATGGCAACGGTAGGAGAACTTATGTGAAAGGTAGACAGCTTATGTGAAACGTTGGTACTTTTAACACAGCGCCATCTTTTAGGATTGTAACAAATAATAAACAAATATTTGCAATAAAATAAATTGAGATGTAAGCTATCCTATTTTTTAAGTCAGATCAAACTGCACACGGTATGAAATTTTGATTGATATCGGTTCGGTACTTTAGGAGTCCATAGCGGACAAACAACATGACACGTAATTTATATATTTTAAGATTACGATTTAGTGAAACCGCAGTCAATAGCTAGCATTTTTATTTAACAAACTTGTAATTACATAATCTTTCATTGCAATGTTTAGTTATCGTAACCCCAAAAAACTAATGATAACTACGGAAACAATTGATAAGTGATATTGGTACCCTACGTTAAACAAATATTCATATTGATAACATTGAAACAGCAACAATGCTATCTTGTTAATGATATGAACTTTTTTACGAGAACCATTTTAGTTAAGTGCCAAAGATGTAATTATCATGATATGATTAGCCTATTTGTGTTCACTTAAAGTCAGAAATATCATATATATTTGGCATGACGGATGAATCGGTTATTTTTAAACTTTCTCATTATTTTTCTAACCTTCAGAAACTGACCTGCGTATATCTTGCTCGGTTCCTGGGGTTTCTTTGCAAAATAATTGTTGTTTAGGGAAGGTACCATAAACGATTGATGCTGTCCATTGAGCAATAAATAAAACATTCTTAAATATAATAACATAAATCACAGTCTGCAGTGTAAAATGTTTATTCAACATCCGTTCACCAAAATACTCTTGAAACAAAACAAAAGCTTAAATTTTCCTGTCCCGATACATTCATATTCTGTAAATAAATATGGAACGAGTTTATAAGTAATAGAAGTGATGTGATATATTAATGAAAAACATGAAATGAAATAAGATTTTTTGGAGTGCTCTTCTCTTGTTTCTTCATTTACCTGATTTTTTTATTTAATTGAAAATCACATTCGATTACGTTAAAGAACATACGTAAAATCAATTAATTTTTGTTACTTTATAGAATACTTAGGTTAAACTAGAACCCAGTGACATCCCCAAAAACCGTTAATCAAATTAGACTAAAAACGATAATTCATTCACGGCTTTTATTTACTTTGCTAAAAGTTGCACATGAAAATGAGCACATATATTTTTACTCGTTTATTGACATCCAAGGGGTAGCTTTTTTTTATATTTTTAGATTACACCCATAGTAATCGGGCATAATGAAGCTTATAGATCGAACTACTCTCATAAAGTGTTCTAATGTAGACTTTATTCTAAAGTGCAAAAAAGCATGGCTTGAATTGAATCTTTTATGAAAAGAAAACAATATAATTAAATTATATTTTTCAGTACTAATACAGTTTTATTTTTATATACCATCGTTTCTGAACATTTTTAATTTTTATAGAAGTAGTTTCAAATTTACCTTATATAATATACATATAATATAATCAACAATGAGGTGTTGTACATATGTGAAATTGTAGGGGAACATAAAAAAAAATCAGTGGCGCTACAACCTTTTAGGTCTTGGCCTCAGATTTCTGTATCTGTTTCATAATAATTTTTAAATAAAAAGAAAAAAAAATTATTAGTGCACAGCCCGGGATCGAACCTACGACCTCAGGTATGAGAGTAGGAAGTTGAAGCCACTAGGCCAACACTGCTCTATGTAGGGGAAAATCACTATATTTAATAAAATCAATTTTTATTTGAGTAATCATTATAATTAATATTAATAATTTTATAATGTAATCATATATTTTAATAATGTGATGACGTATTGATATAATAATATAATAATTTAATTTGATGATATGATTGATAATATAATGTATTACGTAACAACTAGGTATGTAAAAATCTGCCTTTTTAATAATGTAAGCAAATTTGCATGCCATATGCAGAAATCGAGACGTTTAGATTGTATTGCCATAATATTTATGCACCACATTTTTGCTAAAAAAATGATTATTTTTATTACAAGCACATAATGTAACATAGTAGTTACATTAACATTATATATCATGTTTTAAAAAACTAAACAGATAGCGCACAATGAATATTAAAGAATAAATAGATGTTAAGATGTGTGTATTTCAAATTAGATAATATTTATTGAAATTAAACAATGTTTTTATCCTATACGAACTTAGATAAGCATATTGAACGAAATACCAGACTTAGTAATATGTTTTTTCCTACCAGCCTTTGTAATTGTTGGTTTTGTAAAAAATAATATTTTTTCCTAAGATACGGTCAAGTTTTCTTTAACATACATTTGAAATATGGTGACAAACTGGTGACTCCTATTATTTACGAAAATACATAATATATTATGAAAAGTTCTTCTCCTTTCGACATTCTTTTTCAGGCCTTTAGTAAATAATTTACTGAAAGTGTCCTCTGGTAGCATATCTTTTCCCCACAATTCTTTTCAAGAGCCTTTTTTTAATATTAGTTATGTTATCCAGATCAGACCTAATTGCATCGAAAGAAGCAAGTTCTTTCATAACACCACAAAATGTAGGTGCTTACCCGTTTAAGATTTATTTATAATATTATAGTATTACTTATATTACCGTCTGACCTCAACGGCGCCAATCTAAGACCAGCCCTATAATTATAAAAGTTCAGTCGTAATCAACGCGAAGGCCACACTAACCTATTGGCTATTTTTTTTTCGCTCAATTCATTCCTGTGAATGTTACAACACTGTAAGTTTCACGTCATTCTTAAAAAGGGATTAGTTCAACCCCAATTATGAGTTATCGAAAGGAAAAATCATATATTAGAAAAAAGCCACATTCTCACATTCGAACAAATTTTTAGATTACTTAAGTGAATAATTAGTTTATTAACCCTTTTCTAAAAATATCGTGTATCAAAAATATCTTCAATTTAGATCATAGTCAATTATGATATTATTTTATCACTACGTCATCACATTCATAAAATAAAATTGCAGTTTATAATTTGTATAAAAACTTTGTATGAAATCTCAGTTTTCTTAACAAACTCCTACACAAGTTGAAGAATCGAATGAAAATGTATTCCTTATATTTATATTATTTTACGATTAAACTGTGTTGTTTGGAAAATAACTCGTAGGAAAACAAATGCTACTAACCATTTATATCGATTTCGAAATATGTCCCTAGCAGTAAAAACTCGAAAAGATGTCTCATAGGAACACGCGATCCGTTGCCAAGATATCGAACACACAAAAATTTGAATTGGGTACTAACAAGTATTTATTCAAAATAGAAAAATATATTATTTAGAAATAATAGTAGTAGCATTTATGAGTGTCTGTAGTAAAAATAGTTTAGATACTAACTTTCTAATTATACTGTAAATCTTTTATACTTGTTATACAGTTTTTTTTTGATCTTATAGAGGCATTGCATGTATGTAGGTATTATATTGTTACCGTTAATGTTCAAAATCTTTAGTAATATTTATATAGAATAAAATATTACATCCACTATTTTTAAATAAAGCTATACATAGCTACAATTTAATTTTACTGTAATAAACAGCTTGCCAGCCGTGGACTGTGAAATATGTGCTTAAATTTATATAAGTATTAATTTATTGTCAGGAGTATGTGTAGTGTTTGTATTAGCAAGCTACCCTAACTAAATATAAACGTATGATAAGGTGAGATGTAAGAATCTAACACAACACATAAATAGTGAATGTATAAATAAGACGGGATGTCTGCACCATGAAACATAAGGTAAGAGACGGAGCCCTACGGATATGATGAAAATGTTCAAGGTTGCATTATCTCAAAGGGCATGCTCATAACGATAATTAAGGTCAGCTGGGTCATTTAGGAAGCCGTGTCAGCAGTTAGTCAGTATTCAAATGAAATCTGAAGACAAATTACAGTATCAAAAAATAATATTTTCATTTCAGTAGAAGCAACATAACAAAATATATAGTGGAATAAAGTTCAACAACGGATTTGTAAAGCAATAAGTTATATAGAAATCAATAGATGAAAAATATATTTACATATGAATGTACAAAAATAATTTTTGTGTGATTGCATCCAATAACAAAAATTATTATCAATTTCGGTCATGCAATAACTGAGGGGTTCAATGACCTTTATATACCCCGTGCAACAATTAAGGAAAGTATTTATATGCACTGTTTTTGCATGCTTCACATTACATGCTAAATATAATGATGAATGTACAAATAACTTAAATAAATTTTGAATACTTTGACTGCTTCAAATAAATAATTTATTATATATTCAGGAATTAAGTTTGTAGGTGTATGGATGAATATTTAGATATGTTAACACTTTAGATAAATGACGTTTTGATGCTTGGCAATACAACTGGCTGTAATTGTTTAAAACATGAGCTTATAAGTTAGATAACATTAAAAACTAACTTGACTTATTCATGCGTTTGTAAATCTAAGTGAAAGTATCACTTATGTTATTGGACATTATCTGAAACGATGTTAAGTAACAATTTATGAGTGTAGTAAAATCTAAACAGATTATATTGGCTTCGCGACGCTTCATTTTGTTTACACTATTAATTATTCACTAAATATATATATATATATACATGTGTAAATTAAATAATGATAGGTTACATAACTCAGTGCACCTAGTTATTTATAATTGTATTTAATTGTCATTAAATATAATAGGTACATGAAAAGAAATTGATTTGTGTATATAAATTGGCGCCTAAGTTTTGACAGTTGACAGTGATTATATGCAATGAATCGTAGAGGATTCATAAGATAATTACATCTTGCATGACAGCAATTATTGTACTAACATTACATTATACTAGTGTTATTCATAGGTAACGTTATTACAGAGTTTAAAAG
The DNA here is from genome assembly GCA_028984075.1 of Pieris mannii. NCBI lineage: Eukaryota > Metazoa > Arthropoda > Insecta > Lepidoptera > Pieridae > Pieris > Pieris mannii. The sequence goes on from CM054784.1 coordinate 5,614,798, forward strand.
TTTATGAGAAGGCGCCCTACGTACGATTTATATGCTCTTCCGTCGTGCACTTCCGGTGTTTTCTTTTATAAAGGCCGTCTATAAATAGACACGGACTGCATAATTGCAACGCATAAAGTCGATTTAAAAAAATGTTCTATGACAGTTCTACCACGAATTATCTGACTATCAATCATGTTTAAAAACCTACAAAGGGACGAGGGCCCAACTTTAAATCTTTTTAAATTTAATCTTGGGCTCCGGATCTTTTGATCCGTCAAACTTTATTTTTCATTATGAAGTTTTAACATATTTTAGTGCTTATGATAATTTTTAATTAAGTAGCTTACCTTAGTATATTAGTCCCTTGATCTAGATTCTAGGGGATTGCATTGCTCTGCCAATTTTGTCAAGATATAATTGGTATCTTTATAATATCTTAATAATACTTTTGTATCTTCATAACGATAGTTGCTGCGTTTTTTCCTACATGGCTTATTTTAAGATATTGTAATTTAAGATATATTGTATTGTATAAAATCCACTACGTTGAACCTTTAACTATACTTATGTTTTATAAATATAAGCATTTATGTGGTTTGTTTATCATGAAAGGTATATAATTGTAAATAGTGGTATGCCTCCTAATTATTCTGTCAGATGACATCAATATTAATAGATTTCATGAATATAATAGTTAAGCCATATTTAACAAGATCCAAAACAAAAAATAGTATAAATTGGTGCCAGCAAAAATATAATGGCGCAAAAACGTCGCTTTCCACAGCATGAGCCGAAATGCTCGCGATCGTAGATTATTAACATTTGCAACCACAGATAATCAAGACTATTTGTCATATACAACAAAAAAAGATTTTCTTTTTTTCGTATATATTGATATAAATTTGTGTAAAGTTAGTGACAAGAGTTACTATAATATAGATGTTTGAATATGTCTCTGTAATGATTTTGTTTTTTACTGTCATCGATAAAAGTTATGTTACTTGTAAACTAACTTATTATATCGTTTAACACAGATGTCTAGGAAGTCATTTAGCTGTATTTATATATTTTTTATGAAATAGATGTACGTCCGCAGGTTATAATGTAAAATATAAGAATAGGCTTTATTTCCATCATAATTTTCAAGGTCGTACCCGAGGTCCATAAAAACAAGAGCATCGTCCGAATTGAACGAGCTTACTTTACGAAAACATTAATTCTTGGCCTACATAATTTTGGTTAATAAAGTCCAGTTGTGTGTCAAGGGCATAGGGCCAAAAGATTTGCGTGCAAGCTACTTAGCCCACAGCTGAAATCGATAGGAGATTTCCGACCTTCGGTAGGAACCAGTCCTTGGGATTTCATACTTGTCTAAGCATTAGAGAAACCATTAAACTGCGTATTTATTTAGTTGTTATTTCTATAAGAATATTCAATTAAAGTATTCGATTGTATTAAACAACTACATATATAAATTAGGGACGGATTGATTTTTTTCAATTTAGTCGGCATATATAAATGTGAATAAACTTTTTCTCAATTTATTGTTGTATATGTAAAAAAATTATTAATGACGTCATAAACCTACCAGTTTATATCGTATACCGCGTCCAATTTCCTGACACCTCCTAATATTCGGGTTTACCGCATCGCCATTCAACAATTGCAATATCCGGCAAGCTTTTAACCAAATTAAAACTGACCTACAAACTGCTGTATCAGCGTACCTTTTAGGTTATGAACTATAACCCTTACACCAAGAAACCGTTAGTAAGTTAGTTTTCAATGTTCTTCTGCATTATGAGTCATACTTACACAAAGTTGAACTATGTAAAAATGATAGTCATTTTTTACGAGGGTAATAATAAACCAGTGGCTCTGCACACTGTATTGCCTTATTTAATATATTTCTTCACGATGTTTTATTTCACCGTACGAGCGAATGTTAGATGCACAGCCGACAATCGAACCTACAACTTGTATGAGTGGCGCACGCTTATGTCAGTAGGCCTATACATATAAAGTATTTATCACAAAATAAAAAGACACTCCATTGATATAAATCGTGTTTCATTATGCCAATTTTATACGGCACAATTAAACGCGATTAATCAACCCGTAGTTATAGCTACTGTAAAGCACGCTGAACGTCAAGACAGATACATATATGTAAAAACGCTTTTCAAACTCATAAAGTATTTATTTTTTTAAGGAATCACAGATTAAGACGGTAACTCATAGAACTAATATATATTTAAAGTGGTCGCACACTTTAAATATATATTAGTTCTATAAGTTACCGTCTTAATCTGTGTTTCCAAGTGCAGCTATAACACGACTGACCCATTTTTATCAGAAATAGAGTTTCTATTTCATTTCTTATTGTATGTTATATTAATTTATCATAGATCAATGTTTTACATCATGGATATCAGGTAATGACAACTTTTATTTTTTTATCGCGAATAGGTGTGACTTGTCATGCAATAACCGTTAAATCTTTAACACCTCGTAAATTGAACGTAAACTTCCTATACTATCAAGAAAACGGTAACGTATTATAATATTTATCAATATATATATTAATATGCTTATACATGTTTATAATCTTTGCGCCTGAAGTATAATAGTAGTTTAAAAGGGATGGTTAAGATACGTAAAATAAATTAAATAATTTTAGGATTATTGAATTATATATCATGGAGATTTATATGTTAAATTATATTATATTTACAGAAAATTCTTATATTGACCGAGGTTCCGATGCGCTATAGCTTTGGATCAACGTGGATTTTTGAAGTGAATCTTCTTTATCGACGTATGGGAGTAATTTTGTAAGAAAACGTCACATTTTTCGGTTTCGCGCCATGTTGCTTTTTTTTATCGAAGTTTAGTATAGTGACGTAAAGAATATAATGTAATATATGATAATAATAACAACAATATATTAGTTTTGAAGTTTGGTTTGAAATAAGAATATCAATATATTAATTTGAAAGTGATAAAATAAAAAGACTTGTTCAAATTTAAGTGAATTTACAAGAAAAGTGAGAGTGATTATACATTTCGTTTAATAAATTCAACACGTATGAGCATGATTTTAATATTTATTTGAGGTTAAACTCACTTTTTGATTGTAAGTATCAGTGAATGTATATAAATCTGTTAAAATTAGCAAGTATTAATAAATATGACTGAAAAAATTGTTCTTCTTAAGGCTTAAGCCTTATCTACCCCATTTTCGTGACGTTGCAAATAGTAAAAAAAATGATATGTCGTAAAGAAGTTTCACTTCTTACCTGTGTACTCTGGTACACACACATATTTTTTTTTAAATCAAATCGTTTATTTGCTCTAGAATACAATTAGTAACATAAACTACAAAAATCCGCACTATCCGCCACATATAAATAGGCATGCAAATGTCATCTTATTTTATAATGTCATATTTAATACAAACAATAACAAGCAAGTTAAGTTAGGTATTTAAAATCTGTGTCAAATATTCATCAAAAACATTTTGCCTTTAAAAATTTGATTTTTTCCTATATCAATATAAATTACTCAACAATCATTGGATAATTGCCGAAATTTGCCGTTTGTAAATGTAATTATTACAAAATATGACGTCGTGGCATAAACGAATTTACGGTACTGAGCTAAAAATAGTAATAAAAGTCATAAACATGTTTCACTGACCCAAATCACCTTATCGTTACAGATTTTTGGTGCGCTGATTTTTTCTGACCAATGAAATGGTGTCTTTAGTTTTTAAATTAAAACTTATAATATTGTAATCCTAAGAAGGCTTTACTCAGATGGGTAAAGAAATTCAGATGTATTTAATCTGATTTGATTTATTTCGCCTAGTGACTATATTATTGTCCTGGTTTATTCGCGGCGCTAATTTTAAATAAGGATCTGTTAATAAAATGACATACAAAATATTACATATTTCTAAATGAATATGAGAAATATGACTAAAGAGTTAGACTCAAATTTTATCTTATGGTAATGGGAATAAATGACAGTCGCAGGGCGCCAGGTCAGGACTCTATGGAGGATGACTCATTCATTGACTGTCAAAAAAAAGTCAAACATTCAACAGTCCGTTTTGCGGAGTGCACTGAAGAATTGTCGTGGTGAAGGTGGATCCTGCTTAAAAGGCGCTATTGTCGAATTTTTCCCTAGACAATGGGGAAACAGCGAATGACAGTCTGCAGTAACTGTCCTTCTATCTTCTAGCACAACTGTCGCGAAATTACCTTTCCAACCAAAGAATGAGGTTTCCTTTCTTTACCTTAGTTGGCCGATCATCGAAAGGTAACACCTACGGAGCTGATTGTCTTTTGGTTTCGGGTTCATAGCAATATATCCAGCTTTCATCACCTATGACGATGCCAAATACAGCATTCAGAGACGATCGAGAGTTCTGATCGCTCTAGGCTATTTATCATGCGAATATAATGCTCAGCCTCGGTGTTAGATTTTAAAAACTGCGCCAAATGGACGCATTCTTCTGCAAAGGTTTCTCCTAAATCAGTGGCGTATAGTAGTTCTATTTTGGTCTCTTTACTTAGATTTTCGAGTTTGACAGATTTTTAGCACTGTCGATTCTTCATCTAATTTGGATACTAAAACTTGTCTCGGTCTAGTTTGAATATCCCCCTAGATCGTCCCGCCCTAGGCTGCAGCCTAATTAGCCTAAGGGTTAATCAGGCCCTGACAGCATTTGAGTCACCACCCTTGAATACCTGCCGCCTTAATGTTCATGCAATACTTTTTGAACTTGACTCATACCGATGCCTAGGCTTGCCCGTAACTGCTGATAGGTCAGTCACTTATCTTCCTCTATCATGCGTCGCACAGCACTGATGTTATGTTCAGTAGTCACTGTTAAAGGACGTCCCTCACACGGATTATCTTTGAGATTGCTACGTCCACGCTTAAACTCGTTAAATCAATTGTGAATAAAGCCACGAGATGGAGAGGATCAAGAAATAATAATCGTAGCCTATCATAGCTTTGTTGTTGAGTAAGGCCTCAACGAAAGTTATAATAAAGCATTGACCGAAAATTTTCTCGCGTAAGGTTTATTCACGTTTAACAATAACTTTAGATTTGCTGCCAATTTACAAAAACAAATTAATGCTACTCTTTGGTAAACTAATGTATACTACATTTCTAAAATTAAAATAAAAAAAAGTTTTCATTAGCAATGTTTCTAACTGGCCAGTTCTTAACATTTTCCGCGTTACCCGCGTAGAAGAAAAAGCCAAAACAAGCAAGTATGGCATAAAGTTTTAATGGCTATTGCCATCATATTTAAAAAAAAAAAAACATATTTTTTTTCGTTTCGTTTCTAAAATGCGTAATTTACGTTTGACTAAAAGGAACCTTAGGTTTTTATATAGATGTTAGCATAATATAAATATGTATTATATATTTCTAATTTGTATAAATTTAGCCGTAATATTTTTTACATACACTTGCAGATATATTACGTTTTTCTTAAGGTAACGTTCTTATATAATTTTTTAACTTCCGTTTATAAATTTTCTTTCACAAAAGTTATTTCATTAAATTACCGTCATCAGACGACATATTTTCCACATTTGCACACAAATTGTTTTCCAAGAAACATAGTGATTATGGCAGTAGGTTAGTGAATTAGGCGTGGAACATAATTAACTTTGAGACTTAACTTATTTTGTTTTAATGGAAAATATTATGTAATATTTTTACTGCTCTAGGGTTGAGGTCAGAATGATAATATGTTGCTGTTAATTTCTAATGCATACCTCTGTATTATTGCAATAAATTCAATTACGTAAGTTTGTAAGTAATATAATCACTCCCCTAAGTTTTAAATGTAAGTAAAGCAAAATAATTTTATTGAAGACACAGGATTATAATGTATAAATATTTACCCAATTAATGTACATCTTCTTTTGTTTTAGACAACGGGAATGACTCCACTAATGTTTGCAGTAAAGGACAATCGAACATCGTTTGTGGAGCGGCTTATAGAATTAGGATCTGATGTTGGTGCTAGGAACAATGTAAGTATCCATTTTACTGCTATAATGCGTACCTTTGGTAGAGAAAAGATTTAATTAATTAAATTACTTGTATAATTGTAGAATCCGTCAGAAAATAACATAAAAATGATAGATCCGTCAAGGACATTTGGTTTTTGTAACAAACGAGTGTTTGCCAAAAAAATTGCCTTACAATTATTGTATAGATTTAAAAATTCGTCTTACGTTTAAATTTTTATATTCAATCGTTCCTTACATGTATATGTATATTTATTACTATAAATAAGTCATTAAAAATCTATTTGTTTTTCAAAAACTTTTTAAAGTCTTTAACTTGCTACATTTATCACGACCACTAATGATAAAGTTTGATTCATAAAGACCGTGAAATCACGAAAATTCGAGCGTCATCTAATTCACTGGTTATAGAGCACGCAAAGTGAGAATTACGTTGTGAATTGCAATAGTAATATGCGAACTGGTAATTTCGACTAACCTACTTGCATAAACCTATAATTTAGAACCAAGGCTTATATTTGTATCAAATATATATAACATAAGAATTGGGCATAGGTATGACTCATGTGTAATTATAATTTATAACAATAAAGCTTAACCTGCCATAGTGTTAATTTCTATAATTCGAAATGTAATTTTTTTAATCTACGCATATGTATGGGTGCTAGTGTAATGTTTTGTTTAATGACATTTAATACGGTTATAGGTTAATACGTACTGTTAAATGAAAAATTTAAATTTTTCAATGGTTAATTAAAAAAAGCTAATCTGATAATATTGTGTTTCTTTAATATATTTTTCTAATAACAGTATATTACAAAAATATATAGAGAGATGCGATGCTAGCATCGAGAGTGTCCATGGGCGGCGGTATCACTTAACATCAGGTAAGCCTCCTGCCCTTTTGCCCCCTGTTCTATTAAAAAAAAAATATTCTTGGCTAAAAATATATCGATGGTCTTTATGTAGTCAATATTAATTGCAGTTAAGCGTGCAATGCCCAGACAGATCACGCAATGTCTTAATGCGTGGATAATTGCTTGGGTTCTCCTTCTAAACGCTTTTTATTATTCAATGATAATGCGATGGTAATTATATATAATTTAGTTATCAAATTTTACAGCTACTGTGATACACAAATAAGTTTTCATTATTAGATTCAAGTGTTTCAGCTATATACATATATATTTGCATCTATATGATACAAATTTATCGTCTTAGTGCGAATAATTATATTTTATTATATTTAAAATTATTTCTACGTTGGTGAATAGAAAAACTAGGATAATAATTAATAATTTAAAAGTATCTAGAATTTGACCTCACAGACGGTGGGGTGTTTAGACATTTGATTTATAGATAAATTTTGTAGATCTTCAGTCCCTTTTCCTATCAACTCGTTGTATATCAAAAGTTGTATAGAATAAAACATAACGAGTTATCAAAGTCGTGGTTGTTTTAAAAGAATTTTTATTTTCTGTATTTTGAAGTCATGTAATATAAAAAAGGGTGAAAGAGAAACGGTAAACGTGTCGCAAATCATGGCATTAATATCTTAACAGAAATTATGGAGTTACGACTCCAACTACACTGATTAAAGAATTCGACAAAAGGAGGTCTTAATAATCTTTTCCATGGCTGTAGGAACTAAAATAATAGTCGTAGCAATACGGCGTAGGTTTGTGTTCTACTCGTAGAGTTATTAGCTACGTGCTACGTTCTACTTACGTCTTAAGACATAAACAAACAATAAAAGTCAGTATAATTTTTTGGAACGCTAACCATCGAAATATTCCATAAATCTCATCAAATCATAAATCTGAATTCGTCATTTGAATATGTAAATTTTAATGAAATTGATTGAGTTTGTATTGTATAAATTGATTGTCTTTTGTTTTAAAAAAAAATATTTTCAATAACTCTGATCTCTTCAGGATAACTACAATGTTCTTCACATATCGGCAATGTACTCGAGGGAAGACATCGTCAAATTACTGTTGTCTAAAAGAGGCGTGGACCCATTTGCTACGGGAGGAGTAAGTAGAAAAATATATTTTATATATATAGGCGAAGAAATAATAAATTATAGTTATTACCAAGCGTATTTAATTATAGTATGTTTGTTTTTTTATAAAAAATTTGCAAAGTATATTATTAAATATTAAAACACTTATAAATATTCAATAAAATTACTATATCATTGTTAGCGAGTTTGTTTGAAGAGTACCTACGGATTTGTTTTTCAACTTCAATATAATTTTTGGGTGACTTACATGATATTGATATTATTTGATATTATTATTATACATGTTTCCAATTTAATTATATATCTGCACGTGGACATACATAATTAAATAGAAATACAAAACTAACTTAAAAATAGATTATAGCCAAAAATAACGTAGTATTGGATCTAATCAGATTATACCTAGATTAATACGAAAATTTATTTTAAGAGCCGGCAACAAACAGCAGTTCACTTGGTGTCAAGTAGACAGACAGGCACAGCAACATCTATTCTTCGAGCTTTACTTACAGCAGCGGGAAAGGATATTCGACTGAGACCTGATGGAGTAAGTATCATCATTATCTATAACTGAGTTATGTAAGGGATATGCTTACAATAAGAGGTATATGAATTATCTTTAAGCCTTCGATAACTTTAATGACATTTATATGATAATCAAATGCAACTTCATTTAACTCAGACATATCGATGTAACAGTGGGGTCGTAGAAACCAATAAACTATCAACTTTATGATGATATTCAGAGGGTATGGATTGTTTGAATCATGTCAAATAGCTGATGCAGTATTGGTCACGCGTATCGCGTGCAGGCTTCACTCGTGTCTCGCCTGGCACCGACATCCCCAATCAGGAACTGCCTCCTCGCTTGTAAACAAACCCTACCATTTTACCCATTTAAAGACAAAAGAAATTCCATTCTATTTTATGCAAAACTATCAATCAAGTTAGCCACATTCCTTCTACACGCATGCAATTTGAATGTAAGAATTTAAACGCGAAACAGGCGTGATAAGACATACCGTACAACCCACAACCCCCACGAATAGTAACTAGCTAATTAACTTAAGCTTTGCCGAGTTAAACGTCACCACGCAAAATTTACAATGCAAATCACTCGCGGAATATTAGTTTTAACGTCAGCGGTGAAATTCAAAATTAGTTATTTTAATACAATAGGTCTCAGTCCGCCCTACGACACGAATAGAGAAAGGCACATTTACCATGTCCTGGCAGAACTTTGTTGAGTGATGATGGATGAACAAGTACGTATAAAGGAGCTGACTGCTTCGACTAGTCTAACCGCATGCGAGGAGCAATTTCAAAATCGATTTTCTGTTCTGCCAAATCGAATGCACATAAGTAACATTTTTCGAGTGTGATTTAGAACTTGCAGTGATACCGCACTGCCGTGAGTCCGCGAATAGACTTTGCACCGAATGGAGTTCTTGAGTGTAAATTTGCGATGTCTGAAAATGATAAAAATATACCGAGAAGCGCGAATCTGCGCTCAGGAAGCCCTCCCATGAACTTGTCGAAAGACTTGCAGAAGCTCGAGTTGAGTTACATCGAGCTGAACAAAGAACGAGCTCGTTTAAAAGAATGGAAAAAGCTAATTCGCGAAATGGTATTCCAGAGAGGTAAAATCCCGCTGCTCTTGTCTGTGGAGGCCGGTAACCAGAGCATGGTGCGGGAACTCCTAAGTGCGCAGACGGCTGAACAGTTAAAGGTAACCATTATTATACGCCAAGTTATAAAACAAAAACATAAAAATAAACAGATCGACGTTACATAATTGTTTATATTTAACGAACCAACAAGAGTAATGGGTATAAGTATAACTAATTACAAAACTGTAAACACTTTCTGTTCACAAGCTACGCCCTATTTACTCCAGCCTTCAAACCCTTATAAAAGTTAATCAATTTATTTATAATTTAACTTATTTTTTTTTAATTTTAGTTCTCAAACTACCTTTGTGAACGATGATCTTTAAAGTTCAAGTCCCATAAAATCCCATGGAGTAGATATTAAAATAGCTGTCTATCTAATATCAAAACAGAGTACATTTTTGCATCACAAGTAAGTGATTGCTCTGTTGTGCCCAGCACAGGTTTATTAGGTGATCAAGACACGCAGGTTTCCTCATGATTTTTCGATAAATAAAAACTCTGATTTAAGCTGTAATTGTTAAACGCATAACCTTGTCGAGAAAGCACGTTTTAACATTTGCTTACTTTACATTTTCTTTCTGGTGTCCACGTAGGACTAACCACGTAACTATTTTAGTTATAACATTAAAATCTTTGTCCTTGAGTATACCATATTTTAATGTAGAAGATTGGCCAAAATAACAGACAGAACATAACAAGACAGACCAACCATAATGATCAATTTGTAGAAATTTGTAGTAACAAATTACAAGGAACTATAAAAATTAAATTACGTCCAAACACGTTCTTGTAGTCATCAACACCAGCTGGTGACACAGCCCTGCATTTGGCCGCAAGACGGCGTGATGTAGATATGGCACGTATTTTGGTGGACTATGGAGCATTAGTCGATGCAGTCAATGGTGCCGGTCAGACATCGTTGCATATAGCTGCTGCTGAAGGAGATGATGCTCTAGTTAAATACTTCTATGGCGTTCGGGCAAATGCTGCTATTGCGGATAATGAAGGTTGGTACACCGAAGTGTGTTTACCGAAGTATATATTTATCATACGAGAGCGCTGTACAGTATTTTTTGCTTTTATTGTATATTCAATTACTGTGTTTTTTTACAATAAGCAAGCTTTTATTTATTCAATTAGCTGTCTATTTTATAAATGATTAAATGAAAATTAATAGTACATAGATTATTTTCGTGGTAATATTTTAATAAAAATTTAATTTAAAAATTAGATCGGACACCGATGCATCTAGCTGCGGAAAATGGTCACGCGGCTATCATAGAACTTTTAGCAGATAAATTCAAAGCATCGATATTCGAGAGAACGAAAGATGGAAGTACTTTGATGCACATCGCGTCTCTCAACGGCCACGCCGACTGCGCAATGATGCTTTTCAAAAAAGGAGTCTATCTACATATGCCAAATAAGGTATGTTCCTTGTAGCATAAAGGATTCTTATACCCGAAATGTTTATTGTTTCTCTGGGAGTCAAACACTTGACTGGCAGCTACGTTCCTTCTGAACTCCAAAAATAATGGGTTTTAGGTATTCTCTAAATAATATAAGTAAATATATATGCGTGAATTTTCTCCAAGGGTACCAGATACGCTAGGTTTAGTTTAACATTAAAGTCTTTGTCCTTGAGTAGCCAAGAAATAACGACATTAAAACATTCTATAAGAATAAACACGCAGTAAAGTTTGCATTATTTTTTAAAGCAAACCCGACCTCATAAACATTAATTAGCATTTTGTATACTTACCTTTTATGTGCAAATATTACAGTGAATGGTAATTTTCTACTAAATAAATCTGTCCTTTATGATAGAACAGCATTGGTCCTAGAAAATAATGCTTTTTAAGATAACCGCACTTGTCTGGTTAATTATTGTTCATTATTAAAATTTAAAATGCCTCATAAGTGAAGAAAAGATCGGAGGTTCTTAAAAAATTCAGATGAGTCAGACAAAATATGACATTTTCGTGTTAAGATTTCATAAGAATGTTATAGAGTTAGGCTTGCAGCTGGCAACCCTGGGGTAGTAAGTTGTATCCCCGGCTGTGCGTTGGATTTTTTTAATTTGCGCAACTAATATAACTAGTATTACTTGCGTAGTAAAGAAAAACATCATCCGGAACCGGTATCCAAAAATCGACGGCATGTCACGTACAGAAGTGTGATGAATTCTCACAATTACGATTCTCAGTGTGTAAAAATAACTCTCGTTGTTACAATAATTATATAGGTATATTTCCAACACTTTTAAACCTTAAATATCCTCACAGCTTACAATTCAACAACCGTCTTCGTCAAGCGGATCGATCCGAATACCCTCACTTATTTGAGATCGTATCAAGACGACTCGTCATTCTGTTCGTAACTGTCGGTATCGAATCAATCAACTTACTTACATCGAGTAAAAGATATTAAACAAATACAACCATCAAATAATCTATACTGTAAATTATAAATATTAATTACAAACAAAATAAAATTGTAAAATAATAACATATTATCATAAATCCGTTACATCGTGAATCAAGTACAATCATCAAATAAAGTAGCTTGTAAATTGAATATAAATATTATTTAAAAAATAAACGTGTTTTAAATAATAAATTTGTAAAATAATAATAAGTAATCCTAAATTCATTACAGAAGGTTGATCATTTTCATATCAATAATAGAAAGTATGATTTTTAACAAACATCTAAGTCAATAGTTGTGGCTCTGGTATCTTTTATTACAGTTTTATATTTTGTGTGTAAACGTCACACCGTCCTCCTAACCAGTAAATATTGATAGTTACTGGTTATGGCGGTAACATCAACAACAGGAAGTTGAGTTGCAAATTATATTCAATTGAATTGTATTTCAGTCATTGGTGAAATATGTGTTGACCTCAATCTTTATGCGGAGTAAATACTGAGATTGCATAATATGTTTCAGGATGGAGCAAGGAGTATACATACCGCTGCCAGATACGGACACGTTGGCATTATCAACACGTTACTACAAAAAGGGGAGAGTGTGGATGTCACTACTAACGTAAGCTAATCCTTTTTACTGTATTTTTTTTTAATATTTAAAAGATTTAATGGATGGGTCACCAGTTTACCTAAAAATAAAAAAAATATAGACCCAACCCATGACACAGGGATTCCCTAGTTTGAGAACTAGCGATCGTGTGTAAACTAGTCATTTAAGTCATGAATAAAGTATAATTTATTAAATTATCTCATAAAAACCGTGGACACTATTTACTTTAGGTCATAATTGTATTTTCTAACGTTATAACACTCAACTATAACAGAGATTTATATTATGTACTATATTAATTCAACTAGAAAGCCAATGTGTAAAACATAGATGGTATCGCAATTAATAATATTTTTCAGGACAACTACACTGCCCTTCATATAGCAGTAGAGTCATGTAAGCCGGCCGTCGTTGAGACGCTGTTGGGATACGGTGCTGATGTTCACATTCGTGGTGGAAAACAAAGAGAGACTCCTCTTCACATTGCTGCTAGGATACCTGATGGTTTGTATCATAGTTTCTTATCATTAAACTTCACTTTAATTTAAAAATATTAAAAATTTCATTCGTTTACTAATTAGAATTGGTATTTTTTCTTGGTACTCACACACTTAAAAATATCAATAAATGTTTTAGGTGACAAATGTGCACTGATGCTGCTAAAGTCTGGAGCAGGACCAAATAAAGCGACGGAAGATGGTATGACACCGGTACACGTAGCAGCGCGGCACGGCAACCTCACTACGCTTGTGCTTTTGTTGGAAGATGGGGGTGACCCTTTAAGAAAAACAAAGGTATACTTCATGTGTAGAATGTTATAGAAAATAAATGAGGTGTAGCTACTTTTAACGCGGCATAACGTAACAAAATCTAAAATAATTAAAATTAGTTAATCATTTATTTTTATTTACAGAGTGGCGAGACACCTCTTCACATGGCGTGTAGGAGTTGCAAACCAGATATCGTTCGGCATTTAATAGGATTCGTAAAAGAACATAAAGGAGAAAAAATTGCCACTATGTACATTGACTCAGTTGATGAAGATGGTGCGAGTGCCTTACATTTCGCGGGACAAATAACTAAAGAGGAAGTAAAAGTTCCGTCAGCTGACCGAGAGGTCGTCAAATGCTTGATGGAAAATGGAGCTGACGTTTCCTTACAAACAAGACATAACCAAGAAACAGCATTTCATTTCTGTGCAATAGCGGGAAACAATGATGTACTTACTGAAATGATAACCGATATGTCAACGGCAGATGTCAGTAGAGCCCTAAATAAACAAAACTCTATCGGGTGGACGCCATTATTAATTGCTTGCAATAGAGGACACATGGAACTAGTCAATACATTACTAACAAATCATGCAAGAGTAGATGTATTTGATGTTGAAGGCAGATCAGCCTTGCATTTAGCTGCTGAACATGGTTATCTACAAGTTTGTGATGCGTTACTTACTAATAAGGCATTTATTAACTCAAAGGCGCGAAATGGGCGAACAGCCTTGCATTTAGCGGCAATGAATGGCTTCGCCCATTTAGTGAAGTTTTTGATCAGAGATCACAATGCTGTAATAGATGTATTGACTTTAAAGAAACAAACACCTTTGCACTTAGCGGCCGCAAGTGGTCAAATTGAAGTCTGCAAGCTTTTACTAGAACTCGGTGCCAATATTGACGCAACAGACGAATTGGGTCAGAAACCTATACATGCAGCGGCTCAAAATAATTATTCAGAAGTGGTTCAACTATTCCTTCAACAACACCCAAATCTAGTGATGGCAACGACAAGAGATGGTAATACTTGTGCTCACATAGCTGCGATTCAGGGTTCAGTGAAGGTAATTGAAGAATTGATGAAATTTGATAGAACTGGGGTTATATCAGCGCGGAATAAACTGAATGACTCCACACCGTTGCAATTGGCCGCGGAAGGTGGTCACGCCGATGTTGTAAGGGTTTTAGTAAGGGCTGGAGCCTCTTGTACTGATGAGAATAGAGCTGGCTTAACTGCAGTGCACTTAGCGGCTGAACATGGCCATACCAACGTATTAGACGTTATGAGATCAACTAATACTTTAAGGATATCAAGTAAAAAGTTAGGTTTAACACCTCTTCACATAGCCGCCTATTATGGACAGGCAGGTAATAACCACATTATGTGTCTTTACTTATTGTAACTATTATTTTTTTACTTACCGGTATTGATATTATTAAAATTTTCAGAAACGGTGCGTGAACTGTTATCTCATGTACCTGGGACTGTAAAATCGGATGCTCCTACAGGAGTATCGTTAGTCCCAATTTTGGGGGCAGAATCTGGTTTGACCCCTTTACACTTGGCAGCATATAATGGGAATGAAAACGTTGTGAGATTGCTACTCAACTCTGCAGGCGTGCAAGTAGATGCCGCTACTAATGAAAATGTAAGTAATATTAACTTCATTTATGCTTTAACTAAATTTATGATTTTTATAACCAAACCTTTTTTAACCAAATTCGGTGTTTGGGTTGAAGGGCACAATATGCTTGCCTATAAAAATTCAGAGAAATATGGATATACGTTTGCGTAATCTTGTATATAATCAACCCTAGCTTATGGGATGTATTACCGTTTCAGGGCTATAATCCCTTGCATCTAGCATGTTTCGGTGGACACATGTCAATCGTCGGGCTTTTGCTCAGTAGATCGGCAGAATTACTTCAGAGTACAGACAGACATGGGAAGACTGGTTTACATATAGCATCAACACATGGCCATTACCAAATGGTTGAAGTTCTACTCGGTCAAGGGGCTGAAATTAATGCGACTGATAAAAATGGATGGACACCCTTACATTGCGCAGCGAAAGCGGGATATTTGAACGTGGTCAAGCTTTTGTGTGAGTCTGGAGCGTCACCAAAGAGTGAAACGAATCTTAACTGTGCCCCTATCTGGTTTGCGGCTTCGGAGAATCATAATGACGTTTTAGAATACTTGCTCCACAAAGAACATGATACACAGTCTTTGATGGATGATAAGAAATTTATTTATAATCTAATGGTCTGCTCCAAAAATCACAATAATATACCGATTGAAGAGTTTGTGTTAGTATCACCAGCACCTGTTGATACGGCAGCAAAGTTATCTAATCTTTATATTAATTTGTCTACGAAGGTAAAGCTCTGTCTTCTTACTTTATTCAACATGTTTATTTATATTTTTTCTTTGATTTATTATTAAGAAAGAAAATTTTTTTTTTGTAGGAAAAAGAGCGTGCCAAAGACCTAATCGCTGCCGGAAAGCAATGCGAGGCAATGGCGACTGAATTATTGGCCTTAGCGGCCGGTGCTGATTCAGCAGGACATATTTTAACAGCCACTGATAATAGGAATATAGAATTTCTAGACGTTTTAATAGAGAACGAGCAAAAAGAAGTCATAGCGCATACGGTCGTCCAGAGATATCTCCAGGTAAAAAATAGGTAACTTCACCTATTACGATTACAGTACTCTTCATCATTTCTGTCATATTGTTTGTGTGAAACTTTTCTATTGAAAACGCTGTAAAAATGTCAATCTTGTTTCAGGAACTGTGGAGAGGGAGTCTCAAATGGACGGGCATCAAAATAATGTTCCTTTTCTTTATTTTTATAGTTTGTCCGCCAGTGTGGCTAATCTTTTCCCTTCCATTAGGTCATAAATATAATAAGATACCTATAATTAAATTTATGTCGTATTTAACGTCACATATCTATCTTATGATATTGTTAGCTTTAGTCGCCATAACGCCAATATATAATTCAATATTTAGGGAAAGTTTAGTTCCAAGATGGTATGAGTGGATTCTACTTATCTGGCTAAGTGGTCTTCTATTATTCGAACTTACGAACCCCAGTGATAAATCAGGTTTAGGTTGGATTAAAATTGCAGTATTATTATTAGGGATGGTGGGCGTTGCAACCCATGTAGTCGGTTGGATATTCGTTTTACCCAAGTATTGGCCGACACTCATGTACTGTAGAAATCAATTTTTCGCTCTGTCATTTCTTTTAGCTTGTGTACAAATTTTAGACTTTTTATCCTTCCATCACTTGTTTGGTCCTTGGGCTATCATCATAGGTGACCTTATGAAAGATTTAGGTAGATTCCTCGCAGTATTAGCCATATTCGTATTCGGATTTTCAATGCACATAGTCGCATTGAACCAGCCTTTCAGAAATATAAATAAGCCGGAAGATAATAAATACGCTAGAACAGCGAGGAGAAAACTATTTTCCGACGGTAAGGACTTTTTTATACCTTTTCATATCATCATTGTATTTTAGACTGGGAAATAAGAAATTCTCATTATAGTATTAAAATTCACTCAAATTTTTACGTATAAAATAGTTTGGACTATTTACAATAGATAGTCTCCGAACGAAAAGACAGGCATGGACAGCCTCAGGGGAATCATATCGACGAAAACAAGGTCCAGTGGGACGTAAGTCCTAGAAGCAAAAATACATTGTGACAGTTTTTAGATGACACTTTTTTGCAGTTTCATTCATACTGACTCTACCACAATGTGCTTCTACACGTATTTGTGTGCCATCTGCTTTACAGGCTTTAATATGTGTCGTCATCGGGAATGATTTCATTTTCAATGTGAATAAAAAGTCTCAAAACCATAACCATCACACAGTGGAATGTATTGAGTCTGTGTACCATTTAAACACCAATTTTATGCTATTATCATAATTTATGACATACTGGTATACACATATCGTAAATTATGATTAGAAATGTTAGCTATAGTTATATGTTAATTGATATAGGCGTATAATATACGTTCTGCCATAGTCTCGTCGTCGACATTTAGTTTACGAAAATTAAATTGGAAAATTCCAGATTCAGCTATCAGAATGTACGTTATACGTCGAAATCTAGTTTTAGTGGAATGAGTGGCCGACTTCACCGCATTTGATGGAGCATATGATTTGCGCATGCCCCGGTTGGCTTATCCTACGTTTGTCACCGGTGTCTTGAGGTACCACTTTGTGTTCCGATATGTTTGGCTAATGTCTTCGTTGTGGCGTTGTTATGCGCCCACGCTAATTTTGTCGCTACACTGGTAGATGGGACTGGGGTAAATTGATGCAGACATGTCAGTATCGCTGTGTATTAGTTTATTTTATTTACAATTGTAACTTAAAAAATTACACACCACACATTCAAATTTTACAATATTTTTACAAAATATCAATCTACCCCAAGCTTACACATTAGAGAAATACAGTCACGATCGTATTGTACCATACAGTTACCACCCTTTTAAACATACGTAAATTTTTGTTAGACTAAGTTTTGGGGTAATTTGATGCAATAATATGAGCATGTCTGCTTCAACGTACCCCAGCGATGTTAACGAAAACAAGGTCCATTCGCGTATTGGTTTCTAGCGACTTTGTCACCCATCGAGGCGGTGGAGAAATTGTTCTTTGCCCTATTTGGGCAGACCACTCTGTCTGACTTGAACTACATAACGAGTGTGCGACCTCTCTGGACCCAAAACCTGTTCAAGTTTGTCTTCGGTGGCTACTTGTTGATGTCGGTGGTGGTGCTCATAACGCTCCTCATTGCGATGATGTCGGACACTTATCAACGGATACAGGTAAATGTGCTGTCAACTGTCAATAATTGTTCACAGTCACTATGAACCCAGTGTTTTCGTTCGAGCTCCTTTTCTTCGCGGTGTTTGGGCAAACGACCACAGAGCAGACGAGGGTGCATCGTAATGATAGCAACACCCAACCGCAATGGACAAATTATTTATTCAAAATAGTATTCGGGATATATATGCTGGTGTCAGTTGTAGTGCTAATCAACTTGCTGATTGCTATGATGTCAGATACATACCAACGAATACAGGTGAAATTATTAAAAGAAATAACAATAATATTTAATAATGAAAATATAAATAATCGCTCAGTTATATTTACATAACATTTATAAAATTATTTAAGATGCAAAAGTTATAAATCACAACCAATATGGAGAACTTATGAATGATTTTCAAGGTTAACCGATGTAAATTTTCAATAAACAATAACATTCCTATTATAAACTTTGTAGGCGCAATCAGATATCGAGTGGAAGTATGGTTTGTCTAAACTAATCCGAAACATGCATCGGACGAATACGGCTCCATCCCCGCTCAATCTGGTTACTACGTGGCTTATGTGGCTTATACATCGTTGTCGGGTAAGCTCTTAATATACGAAAGGCATATCAACAATACAACATTACTTATCTACACGTTATCTACGAACGAAACGAACGAAAAAACGAAAAAGATTATACATTCATAAATATAATTTATTACGTCTCAAAATCTTCTTTTTTAAGAAAGCAGGTTTTGTTTTTAAGAATACTAATTGTTCTCTTTTCAGGAACGTTTATCGAAAAAGAAACGACCGAGTCTAGTGCACATGGTGGGACTGCAGAGACAAGACCAGATGAGCGCGAGGTCGAAGGCTGGTGCCAAATGGCTGTCGAAAGTAAAGCGTGGCCAAGTTGTTCCAAAAGGTATACTTAGAATAATAAGTGTGAGCAGTGTTGGTCTAGGCTTAAGCGTGCGACTCTCATCTCTGAAGTTGTTGGTTCCATCCCCGGCTGTGCGCCAACGGACGTACATTCTTAGTATGTTCGCCGCTAACATTCTTCAATTTTTTTTAATTCTCTTGTCAATTATATAATTGGATGCAAGTCTCGTAGAATTAAAACAGCAATAAATGATACAAAAGTAACAACAAAGATTCCTTTTAACTTCAAGTGGTTGATTAATTAAACTGAATGATGTAATATCTTATTTATTGTTTGTGTGTAGTAATTTTTGTCTTGTCTATGATCTTATATCACATACTTATTACCGATATGTATTCTATGCCGCTACAACTCTAACGGTCAATCATTTTATAATAAAATGATGTTACAATATATTAAAAATAAAATGTTTTCAGATTCAACTCGACTCTCCGTCGTCCATCTTAGTCCACTCGGTTCTCAGCTAAGCTTCAATAACATGACAAGGATAGAGAATGTGGTAGACTGGGAGATAATAGCAAAGAAGTACAGGGCATTGACAAGGGATGAGCCAGAGGAACCACTTGCTAAGGACAGTGATACAGATACAGCCGAGAGCGAGTCTGAAATTGTACCGAATAATATAGCTGCTGTTCCTCCTTGAACTGTCTTATTATTTATATTGAAAAATGTACAACTTATTATCAAGTCTTTAAAAAAATAAAATGTCTGTTAAATGAAAATATAAGACTAGATTGTATCTTTTGAATCTGTACGTATCTGTTGAAATGTGTATTTATTAATTCTGAATCAGTCTTATTGTTACCTAAACCAATGATTTTTCTCTTTTCTTCATCGTAAATAGAATGAGCGGTTAAGTGTATTACGTCTGATTTAGTTTTAATAAATATTTAATTTATATTTTCTCTATATAAACCGTATGAAAATATCAGCCATCAAAATCCAAACCTTAAAAACATTGAGACTTTAATTAAAATACATTATGTAAATATTAGTGTTATATTAGTTAAATAAGATTTAGTAGTTTATAATTAATAGTAGTTGTAAGGATTAACTTAACTGTTTTTGTAAAAACGAATGAAATATTTACCTAAAGTATTTATATATAAATAATAATAATATCAGTTAAAATATAATTTTAAAACATATTTAATGATTTTTATTAATACTGTTCATGTCTATGAACTGCATTTACCAATAGTTAATATATTTGCGAGTGATTTACAGTTTTATTTAAATAATTTTAACGTAATTTGCGAGACTACCTTAACCCTAACTTCACCAAAAATAAAATATAATAAAATAAAAATAAAAGCTTATTAGGCACAATAAAATTAAAAGACAGAGAGATGTAATAGGTGATCAATAATAACCTTTATACATACATACATACATAGGGCCATAAATAACCTTTTTTTTATTGTTGGGAAATCAATTTACTGGCCCCCGTGTGGGGCTACGATTAACTTACTTTTAGCTAACCTTTACCGTTAACTAACCTTTTTACATTTAGTCATACCGTATCCATAGGACTAAATGTAAAGGATTATTTTTAATTATATCAGAACTATTTACATCTATTTAAATACAATAAATACAAATGACTAAATTAAACTACAAGAAACTAACTTTTCTTTATTTAAATTACCCGTATTCAAAATAGTGTACAGGATAGTTTGAACATTATTCGATAATATGTATTATACGATTATTATTAACCTCCACCAGAACCTTATTAGTACAGTGAAAACTATATAACGACACATGCACGTGCAAATTTTGGCGTTACAAAGAGTTGTCGTTAAATGGAAAGAAGAAAAATCTGTATTATAAAAAAAAAACAATAATTCAGTCTAGTGTTAGTAATTACATAAAACACAACACACAATCAAACCCAAAATAAATCACAATTATTATTTGAACGCTATAGTCAGTTATATTCAGTAGGAAAACAAGCTAAATCAACGAAATCCGAATGTTTTCGACTTTAGGAGGTCGTAATTAAATCGTTTACTCTGTATTAAAATGTTATGATTTTCGTAAATCTACAGAAATCGAACATTAAAATTTATTTAATTAGTTCGTGAACACGTAAATCTTAATAAGATATTTAATAAGCAGCTCTTATTTAGTAGTTCAGTCTTAAAACTTGTGATATACAGACGTTTTACAGTAGGTATTTTATACTGTTTTTAGTATAATTTATTGGAGTTTTTCTATAGAAACCAAAAATTATACAGAAAAGTTACTGATAACAATTTCCACCGTCTTTAGAACCAGTTTAATTCAACCTACACGCCTTTTTTGAAACAAAATACCTCTTTAGCTAGAATTGAAAAATCATACTGTACAATCTGTGTAATCTAATTAAGCTAATTCATTTCGTTTTATGAAGTGCGATACAACATAATTAACTTTTCTATCGTTTATAAAGAGCGCAATAGGCGAAATTTTATCATTAATACATTTTCTATCAGAGTTGGAGTTAAATAATAACAATAATGTTGATTCGGATTTTATTCATATGCTTTAGTAAGTATTATATAGGATTATATGAAGATGGCATATATATTTCTATCCTAAGTGATTTCAAAAAGAGGTCTTTTTGATTTCTTTATCTTTGATTGTTTAAGCACTACAAAATGGGTATTATTTTTTCAGGTGTATATTATGCTGAAGCTGCGAGCCTATGGCTTTTTGAAAGGTATTTTAATTTTATTTAAATTTCTACTAACCCGGTCAAAATTTTGTTTTTACAAAAAGAGCTTATAATATATAATCTATAGTATTATTATTAATCATCTTAATTACATAGCATGATACTTAACGTATTAATTGCTTTTCTAACCGTTAAGGAGTTATATTTCTCATTTCCACTGTGTTATGGAGATTTACCTGTTTTAGCCCAACAAACATAAAGATGGCGCCGCTTACTGCCCCTGAAAGCCTACTAGATCCACCGTTCAATGTAAATCTAACAACCGTCATTTACGCCTTTGGTTACAATGGATCCATCAATGATAATACTACTCTACCTGTCATAAATGCATATTTAGAATATAAACAAAGATGCGATATAAACGTAGTGTTGATGAATTGGGAAAGAGAGGCAAGAATTGTGCTCCCTCTTAACCTTATTGGCGCAGGTGTACAATATCCAATTACGGCAATTCTTAATACTAGAATGGTAAGTTAAACGGAAATCTTTGCACACACCTTATTATTTATGTTATTGACTAGTTATACCCTAGATTTAAAAAATAAATTTAAGCACTCAATATATGTGCTGTTAAGCATTGAACACATTATTTTATTTGGCATCTGATATCGTGTTAAGTGAAGTACTTTTTTTTATAAAAGTTTTATGAAATCAATGTAGTATTATTTTCTTCTAATTAACACGATATCAGATGCCGAATAAAAAGACGTAGTGTCTTTATAAGATATATTGTAAATTTGTGGTATGCCAATATATGCTTACTTAATCTGAGACACACTTAGTGTTTATGGTAACATTTCTTAAAAGGTTGGAGATGAGTTAGGAGCGGCTCTTTTAATATTGTCAGAGCTGGGACTCGATTTGGATAAAGTGCATTTAAGTGGACATTCTCTGGGTGCTCATCTAATGGGTTACGCTGGTAAGGTGACGAGAAGTAGTGGAAAAAACATATCCAGGTAAAATAACAGCAGATGCATGCGATGTTATTAATTAACCTGTCGTTGGAATTAAAAACATGTGTAAAAGTATTGATTCAAGGACAAACTATGGACATCAGATAAAACACAAACCAACGATAAAAAAAATAAAAATCTAATTACCTATAGTATTTTTTCGTCTGAGTGGTTTCGTATGAATGGGTTACTATGTATATATGAAGATTATTTCGTATATTTTTAGATTATTTATTTATTTTATAATTCACAAAATTTCCAGTGTCGCTTTACCAGCCTTTCTATCTTCTGTCCATAGTTCAGCAAATCTCATAAGTAAAATTTTAAGGGCATCCCCTCAGGAAGAAGCTAGAAACGCTTTCTTAATTGCATGCCCAGGTCAAAATTTTCCATTTTCTCTAAATTCACAGAGGAGCTGGGACGACATAGACAGTAAAATGACTTATGACAATCTTTTGAGCCGTAGTACAGGTTCAGCACGTGCTAGGCTTTTGGCCGTGGGTACGCATGAGGCCGGCTACTGGCTTCACGCTTACCCTTCGTCAAATACAGGAACTTTTCTTGAACCTGACACGCTCCGAATCGCAACCTGTCTGCGGCTTGGGGTACCGGTCTGCGCTGCTCATACATGTCCCTGTGGCAGTGATGTCGACAAACTAGGACATCACGGACTCTCATGTCAAAAAAGTGCTGGCCGCTTCTCGAGACATGCCGCTCTCAACGATATAATACGTCGGTCCCTTGCCACCGTCAACGTGCCAAGTCTACTTGAGCCGACTGGAATTGCTAGAGACGATGGCAAGAGACCGGACGGTATGAGTTTGATTCCATGGAGGATGGGTCGGGTTTTGGTATGGGATGCCACCGGTTCAGACACACTGGCCCCTTCCAATCTTCATGGAACCAACAACAGAGCTGGTGCGGCTTGTGATGCGGCTGAAAAAGCTAAAGCCTGTAAATACAGGGGTCTAGGCTCTGAATATGATTTTGTACCATTCGGTGTCGAGACCCTTGGTCCGTGGGGTCCTAGCGCGTTAAGGCTTTTTAGGGAATTATCAAAAAGGTTAGTCGACATCACAGGAGAACGAAGAGCTGGCAGCTACCTTGGACAAAGAATTAGTCTGGCTATTCAAAGGGGGAACGCTGCCAGTATCTTCGGAACCTTGCCTAAAGGGACTACTTTTAATAATATTTTTTAATAATTAAATTTTAAGGTTAGTTATTAGGTATATTTTGATGTATTATGTACAGGCATTATATATATTCACATCGTATATTTTTATCGTGTGTCTTTATGTTTTCAGAATTACTGGCTTGGACCCAGCAGGACCTCTATTTGAAGGACCTGTATCGTTAGTCGGATTACAACCTGGCGATGCTAGGTTTGTGGACGTCATTCATACAAATCCTATCCTTTTCGGAGATCCAGACAGGCTTGGAGACGTTGATATACGCTTTAATTGTGACATGTTACATCAGCCTGGATGCCCAAAAAATTATCTAGGTAAATATAAATTAAAAAAAATCACCATCTAATGATCTGTCTTTATTATTAAAACATACTTCTATAAAACCATCTAAATCTGTATTAAATTCACTGCCCATCAATATCTTATATATAAAATTCTCGTGTCGCGGTGTTTGTAGTTAAACGTCTCCGAAACGGCTCTTCCGATTCTCATGAAATTTTGTGTGCTTATTGCGACCTACCCGGTCTAAGGATCGGACAACATCTATTTTTCATCCCCCTAAATGGTAAGGGTAATCCACCCCTAAATTTTTTTAATTTCAATTTTAGATAAAAACTTTTTTTTATTTTATGATACAGCATTAAAAAATACATACAACCCTCTACGATCTACCTTTATTTTTATTTGTTAATTAAAAACATATGTCTCGAACTCCAAGGTTTATGTAGAGAAAAATTCACAGGAAAACTGAACAATCTCTGCATAGTAAAATTTTCCATATTGTTATGTACTAAAAATGTAGGCTGATTAAATCACATCAAGGAGAAACGAAGTTCGCGGGGGCAGCTAGTATTATATAAAAGTCTTTAATATAAAATCTTTTCGCGATTTATTTATTCGTTATTTTAATATTATTTCAGAAAGTTGCAGCCACTTCCGCGCGCCGCTTTATTTCGCTGAATCTATCAACTCTCCGAGAGGGTTTGTGGCTGTCGAGGCAAGAACCTGTCTTGATTGGAGATCTGGGCGCAATAATCGAGATGGAAGAATTCTATTCTGGGGAGAAAATATTGATACACAGTAAGATTTAACACGAGTTATAATCACGATTTTATCTGTGTTACATTAACTATTATGGATTTTTTTTCGATCTGTATTAACAATATACTTGGAAACGATGTTATGCATATTACAGAGATGATGTAGCTCAACTTAAAGCAAGATTTCAGATCGGGTAATAAAAATTCAGTTTCATTAAAACGATAGTATTTTTCGATACGTGTTCATAAGTGTAGGGCCAATTGAACAATTATTTGAATAGTGAGTACATTAGACATACATACAGCTGGTTAAATATTTAATTGAATATTCTGATCGTATAGTTTTAACTTTAATGTTTGTACAAATGTAAAATTATACGAGATCCTAATTTGATAGAGGTGAACGCAAGTTTGATCGCTCAACATTGTCTGTATGGTCGCTTATCCTGACTATGAGGAAACAATGTATTACCACACGTCAAAGTTCTGTCATTTTATTGTTATTTTTTTCTAAATAAATGTTAAAATATAAATAAATATGTATTTTAATGTCTCCATTTTTCCAGGGCACGAGGAACCTACTACTTAAGAACAAATCGATCGACACCGTTTGAAAGAGGTATTAATGGAATACGACCATAAACTAATATTTAATTGTATCAGAAACTTGTTTATTGCAATTGTTATTCAAAAGATTAATTAAAAAGTTGTTTTATTTTAATTATTTTCTAGATACCACAACTTGTTTGACGACTTTGTTTTTATTTTACAGTTTATCGTTCAAAAGACTTAAATATTTATTTATTTATTAACACTACTTTACATTACAATATAAAAATTGAACATAATAAAATGAATAGGATGGCAACTGGCGGCTCATCGCTTTCGAGCGATTTATTCCAGGCAACCACTAATCTTATCTGAAGATATGCTTTAGGTTAATGTATCACTGTTATCTCATCTCTGTATCGCCAACAAAGACACATGCAAAGTTAGTAAATCTGCTAAAATGGTAAATTTCAACAAGAAAAAGATTTGACCACTTTTCAGACATCTTCATTTAAAATACAAGCATTTAACAAACCAAATAGGTCAATTTTGACAACAAAATTATTGAAATACGTTTTGTTATAAAAAAATTATAATAAAAATAACATAACACATATAATATGTAATGTTTATATAGCCACCTAATTAGAATATAGTCGATTACATGTATGCTACTTATTGCAGCATGCAAAAGTCTAATCAAATAGATAAATTTAATTCTACACCTACACCACGAGGCTGTCGCGCCACATAACGCATTTCTTAATGAAAAAAAGCCTGGATACTCAAGCTGTAGGTTCATTTAAGAAAACACAGAGCTAAGACTTTATTATAAGTATATTCTATTAAAAACACTATCTATTGATTTCAATGTCGCAATATTCTTTGTAAAAGACTTTTACCTCCATTTTTTCAGGGTAAAAGGAACATTAATATTTTAAATCAATCATCGCCGTATACAAAAGGACTTAACTGAACTACCATAAACTATTTAAAAATCGTAGTATCAGATACATGTGTGTCGATATTATTTTTAGTACGACTTAAATATACTATATCAAAATAAATCTAGTAGTTTTAGTATTTTAGTTTTAGGTTATCCAAAGAATTAATTATTTTCACTATTCACCCCGCTGAGGTTGAAGTTGCGTTTTACAAAACCTAAAACCCAGATGGGAATCTTTTTGAGCTAGTAAATCTCCGTTGTGTAGAGTGTTTCCATTTTGCAGTCGTAATATGCTGCCTTCTAATCTACTCGACTGAAACATTTTTCAACAACAAAATACATTCTCATTACTGTAATTTTTGTTTAATTACTCTTTTAATTAAATTTACTAGTACTACTAATAACATCCTTCACCGGTTGCGCAATATCATAAAATCAAAGTATAGTACTTACATTTTCTTATATGTTTTAAGCAGTCAATTGAAAGAAAACAGTGTATATATATATATATGTAATGTTTATGCATAAAATTTTCTTTCTTCTATATTGTAACATTATAGACTGAACTTGGTGTATCATTTAAGGATTAATTTACGTAACAAATCCGAAAAAAAAAATAATTTCTTCTGCATACTCTCGGTTCCTAAGAAACACAAATCATTATTACTTCTTAAATAATATATTAATTTATTTTGGTACAAAAACAGTAAACAGATTAATTAAATACAAAGATTTACTACCCACTAAACAATATTTGAAAACCTGAAATCCAATTACATCTGTACACAGCATTTTAGCAGCATATTCAGTGCTGGTTTACTAAATATTAACTATTGCATGCAGTACAATATACCTGATGTTAAGTGATACCGCCGCCCATGGACACTCTCAATGCCAGAGGGCTCGCGAGTGCGTTGCCGGCCTTTTAAGAATTGGTACGCTCTTTTCTTGAAGGTTATTTAAATTATTCAGGTTGCAAGTCTTCACCGCAAATAATCTTTTTAAATTCTGAAATACTATATGTACAGTGATCCGACTGTTATTATTATGTGTATGTATGACGTATATTACACGTCCTTAATTATTTTTGATAAGAAAACTAATTCTGTTCTTAAGCGACACTTTCTATTCTTTCCCAATTTTAATACTTCTGCCAACATGATTTATCGCCTGTTTGTGTTATTTATCTGTAAGTCTTTATATATATATATTTAAATATATTACGTTTTTAGGTGTTTAAACATATACAATAAAAATTGATATTTTCAGATTTCAATTATGTACACGCAGCAAGTTTGTGGGTTTACGAAAGGTATTATTTTATATATTGCTAGTTTGTTAATTAATAATTTTGGGGGTATGTAATGTATTAACCGAATTAATGTGTATAATAGAATAATATAGAGCAGTGTTGGCTTAGTGGCTTCAGCGTGCGACGCTAATACCTGAGGTCGTAGGTTCGATCCCCGGCTTTGCACCAATGGAATTTCTTTCTATATGCGCAATTAACATTTGCTCGAACGGTGAAGGAAAACATCGTGAGGAAGCCGACATGTCTGAGACCCAAAAAAACGACGACGTGTGTCAGGCACTGGAGACTGATCACCTACTTGCCTATTAGAATTAAATATGATCATGAAACAGATTCAAAAATCTGAGGCCAAGACCTAAAAATAGGTTGTAGCGCCACTGATTTATTTTATTTATAATAGAAAAATATCCTTTAATGAAAAAAAAATCGATGTATAATGTTAAAGGCTGTTAAAATATCATTTCAATCTAATATTCAATCAGATCGTCAAATATGATGAACACGTCGTTTATCATGTTTACAGTAAAGGCAATATAGTTCATCGTCAACTGTACTTTTACTAAGCGCGAACTGAATTCAAACATAATGAAATTACATAACCAAATAAAAGTTGTTAGAATTATTCTAATTATAAACAAATAACTTTAATCATACAGTTAATTGAAAACTCTTTAATCTCTAGTATGTCTACCTCAGGCAAATATTTTTTTAAATTCATGAATTGCAGCGATACCTTAAATCTACTGCTACAATCACTGTGATGATGTCATACCCTGACTCGTGCTAACGAAACAATTTCGGCCATTAAAGACACATATAACTTCTCGACTTTAGCCTCTGGAGCATTCGGACTGGCCAGTTAGTGGTTAGACTGGTTGATTATACCCGTTAAGATGTAAAAAAAAATCTTCCTCTCCAAAATCAATATTTTCTATCAATTTCAGCAAAGACAATTACGTATCAGTACCGCTTACATCGCCTCTAGGTCTACTGAATACATCTTTTAATGTGACGTTGAATTCTGTATTTTATGCATTTGGATTTAATGGTTCGCCTGATGGAGTCACAAGTATGGCTATTACAAATGCATACATGGAACTCAAAAAGAACACTGATGTGAACTATGTTCTTCTGAATTGGGAAAAGGAAGCGACAAGTAAAATCGCAGGACCCATAATTCAGTATCCAACGACAGGCATCCATAATGCTAAAATAGTAAGTAATAATAATACGTATATAATATTAAAAATAAAAAAATGTAATAAAACTAACTGCGTAATAAGCTATTCAGGCAGGAACAAGCAATATAAACATATCTTAGTAATGCTATTGCGTTCGTTAACGAAATTATTTAACTAATTTCAATGTTTCATACGTACTAGTGTATTATGCATACATACATACATACATACATAACAGTGTATGCTAATGTAAAACAAAACAAAATAATAATTCGCCCAATTTTTAGATAAGGCTAATCTACTATACTTCACCAGTGAAGTTCTGTACGTGAGGAGTATAGGTGACCAGCCTTTTGTGTTTTTCATAGCATCATCGGATACTTAGTTAATATTTGATATTTAATACCTACTTTAAGATTGGAGAACAGTTAGGAGTCGTTCTTTTAGAATTATCGAAACATGGACTGGATTTAGATAAAGTGCATTTGTTGGGGCATTCTCTTGGAGCTCAACTACTAAGCGCCTCTGGTAAAAATCTACAAAAGGAAAAGAAAATCGTTGGAAGGTATGACAATTCAAACAAAGATTTATTTTATTAATTCATCAAATTTGTTTCAACATTTTACTCCTTGCTTTACCAGAATTACAGGATTAGATCCCGCGGGACCTCTGTTCAATAAGCCGACGTTATTAAAGGGATTAAATAAGGACGATGCCACGTTTGTAGTAGCCATTCATACAGACCCCCAACTGTTTGGTACATTCAACAATGTCGGGCATATTGATATATGGCCTAACTGTGACCTTAAATTTCAACCTGGATGTCCGAATAAATTTTTAGGTATCGTATTAAAGAATTATGTTTAAGTATGTCATTATGTAAATTATTATGGGAAACTTGAATTGTTAAAAAAATATTTGAAGAATGTATAAAAAGCTCCGCCTTTTAGACTTTTGCAGTCACAACCGTGCCCCATATTATTACGCTGAAGCTATCAACTTTCCGAAAGCATATCCATCTGTTCAGGCCGATAGTTGTCGTGACTGGAAAACCAAAAAACGGTCCAATGACACACATACGATTATATACATGGGAGAGAATATAGACAGGAAGTGAGTTGTTATTGTTTATTTTTATAGTTTACAATACTCTTGGGATGATTTTACGTCACAGCCGGTGTGTTACTACGCGTAATAGCTTAAAAAATATTCAACAAATAAAAAAGTAATAAAAAAATGCAACAGGCGTCTTATACTTGTACTATTTTCTTACAGATCCAGAGGAAAGTATTACTTGAGAACAAACAAGTTATCTCCGTTTGGCAAAGGACTTGAAGGGATTGAAGCTTAGCCCGTATTTATTTTAATAAAATCCCTTTAATATTTTTTTTTACTTGTATCCTTGTCGACTTGTTACGGTGGAATTGCAGATTTACCGTTTTAGTCGTAGGTATAGTGCAGTACAATCAAATAGAAACAATACCGGACTTACAATTGGGTCTACTAATAGTCTTGCGCGGGGTGGTGAGCAAGTTTGTTAGTAGTTGGTATTTCCGGGTACTGCCTCAAAGGCAGAACCCGGAAATATTTTGTCCCGCCCAAGGGACAAACCTAAAAATCATGGCTGACCAAAACTAAAAAAAAAAAAAAAAAAAAAGTTTGTACTCTATTCCCACTAAACAGGGCGTGCGGAGCCGAAAGCACTCACAGCCGAACTGATATCTCTAACCGTTTAAAAGTTAGCTTTCGCAAAACCGTAGCTCATTAACTTATCACCACCTTATCAGCTCCTATTTCCTGCACGAAATTCCCAGTCATTATCTAATGAATGCCTCAGTACTAATGCATCGCGTTATCTACTTTCCTACATTCACTAACCCAACCTATGGCTTTAAATGAAAAATAATAAATATATATTTAAAGTAACCTAACGTACGATTCTAAACAAATTATAATAAATATACCTAACCTTTAACACCACTACCTATAAATATAATTAGATGTAAGGGTTACATGGTAAAATAAAACATTTTTATTCCAGGTATTATTTTTTATTTATACGTTCATTATATTTCTATACAAATTTACTAGCACCATATCATTATTCACTGAGTCACATGTGAAATTTCTAAGGAAGTCTTCTAATCTCATCCCCCTGAACTTGTAATATAAATATACCAAACAGTACTCTCCACACACCGCTGATAGATAATCTTGAACCGTAACGCTATTGTACCTCCACATGCAAGAATTCCTCCTTAAAAACCCTTCTATTGCCTCAATAGGTTTACGTCCAAATGAATCAAAATATTCACCAACTCTTTCGACGCTTATATGTACAGCCACCCAATGAGACCCCGGCTGTGAATCAGGGTCAAGATTGCATATTATAAATGCTGGCACCTGAGCATAAATTGGCAATCGATTTGAAGGATATACGTTGCTTTGGAGGCTGGGATGTATCATACGAAGACTCATTTGCACTTCTAGTGTGTTCATACTTTAATACGCGTTTACTCCGCTACTCTTTTGCTCTTTAACTGACTACATTTCTAACTTTCAATTCATATTTGTACCTATGAATTCATTTAAACCCACATAATATGATCTCAACAGAAGTAATGAGTCTTTTTATTAAACAAGTAATGAGGTAAATAAAAACCATGTCATATTCGTTTAGGTTATATTTTATTATTCTTAATATCATAATTACATAAGTGATTGCTTAACTACTATAATCCACACATACATTTCTGTTCTTATCTATTTCTATAATATTTGAAAACTCTGCGTAAACTACACAGTTAATAGTTTCAGTCAATGCGCTCTCGAATCTTACTTCCATTCTTACACTACCATGGCGAACAAGATTCCAATGCACATTAGAGTTAGCCGACAAGTCAGGTGTTAAATCAAAAGCTAGTAAACAGTATCCATTTGAATATTGCTCCCTCGATATTCCATTACCTTCGTTAAGAAAATGTATACCGGTGCCTGAGTACAGGGTGTGGTATGCGCTCGTAAATACATCGTTTGGAAATGATGGTTGTAACGATTTTGAAGGTATCTGTTGACCATCTATATATAGGCTAAATGAGCAAATACCAAAATTTTCAAAGTTGAAAGGATTTTTAACATAACTACCGTTGAATGCTGTATTATTCACAAAACCTATAATACATCTCTTAGGAACCTGTCCTAAAAATATATTATCCAGTGTTTTACCCTGCACACCAGACGGTATGGTCAGGACTTTCACTTCACCTCTTGTTATAGGATATTTAGCTGTAGTAGTGGCAAGAACCTTTTGATGGGCTATTAGTATTGATGGATTAATTTTTGCTCTGCGTATTATTAAAGTTGCATCTGTGATACAGACTTTGTACTTATTATCTGCATTCTGTGACATGAGGTTAAATGTTTCTCTCGATCTCACTAATTTTATAGATAATTCGACCCCGTTAATGAGGAATTTATCTTGATTGAATATATCCCCATGTAAATGTCCAATCATTTCAACATCCTTACCATCCTTTGAAAGTTGTTGTCTTCTGTAAAAGCCCTTGTTTGCCTCATTAGTTTCATTCATTTTTCCAGCTGTATCCTCGTACCATAAACCACATGTCAAATGTGATTTTTTGGCGGATGATGAATAATTTAATAGAGTTTCTATGAAAGCACGATATGCATAAGTATTATTTGGGGGTGACACAAGTTTTTGGTTTAGGTAAACATCCAATTGGTTAAATAAAGAATGCAACCAATTATTGACTGGTGCCACTACATTAGCTGCATTAACTACAGAACCATCTTGATTTTTAATTTGAGCCTTGAGATGGAGTAGTGTATGCGAAAGGTCTATGTAGTCATCTCCAGTACCAGGTACTTGAAATTCGACGGGTCCATCATCACTTAATGAAGAAATTGGTTTATAGTGTATCCAGTGTCCATATTCGATACTTGTTTGTGTGGAAGGAAGAGCAAACAGATCCAATTCAGATTTAACGCACTCACATGAATGATTATGAATAAATGACATTATGATTAGTTTGAAAATATATCCTTGGAATTATTAATATTTTTGTTCCTTGTTTTCTTCAGAGTGCCTTTCACGTTGAGGGGTGAAACTCGAATGAGCTCATTACAATATTTTCGTCTTTTATTAACACCCGATCCAGTCATAAGGTTATCAATTTTGGTATCAACTTTGCGTTTAAGGTTAGAACTAGCCTCTTTCAATCGATTTTTAATGGATTCTTTAATAGGACGACTAGCCACAACATCTGACAAAAGCCCAATTCCGCCGTTAAGTGCTTCTTTTCCAATCACCTTAGCACCACTAGTGAGTAAAGGTAGCACACTTCGAAATAACCCCCCAAGAAAACTGCCGATACCATGACCACGTTGATGTAAGGCTCCTTTGTAGATTACATTTATACCAGACCCAGCTTGTTTCGAATAATAATGTTCATAAGGACATATAAATGTATCTTGAGGTGTATACATTTTAAAAAGGAAATATAGTTTATATTTTTTTAAAATGAAGTTTCACACACGATGTTCCGTATTGAAATGGTACCGCATTTCCCGTGGTTGTTCTTATATCTATCTCAATAACATCAAATTCTCTTCTCATTACCGGCAAATAATGTGGTGGTGAAAATATATGCATTTTATTTGAACCATATATGTATTTAGCAGGATCTAAGGGTATAATTCTCAATAGGGGTGTCATTACATCACCAACAATTTGTGGTTCTATAATATCACAATACACAAATAATTGTGATGGTAACCCCAAATGTAGATTAGCAGGGCGTTTACCGATATTATGATTTACTAAATTGGTATCTGGCTCAAATCCAAGTTGAAAGCTCAAATTAGGTGATAGAGATAATGAAATTATTGATGGATCCTTTACTGCAGCAGAGACAAACTTTGTCACGGTGTCCTGGCGAAAACTAACTTTCTCTTTCGAATTTAAAGCTAGAAGAATATTTTGTATATTATCATAGTTGGTGGCTGGTATATGGTTCTTATACATCAGTGTGGTCTCTTCGTTATTGATGGTAGTTTTTTTACTTATGTACATAATATTTTCATGTTCTTGCACGGAAAACATAGTAGAAGGATATTGAAACTCAACTATACCTACCATCCATTCTCCTTCTAATGTAATGGCTTTAGGTAGTTTTGTAGAAAAATTTGATGTCATATTTCCCGGAAAATATTGTGTAGAACTATTGCTGAGTAAAGTTAAATAAAAACTTTCCTTCATTGCAGATTTTTAATATTCGAAAGTAAGACCCAAGAATTAAACTTATTAGGATATCCTTTCCATTTAACTAATACTTCCTTTCTAATACCGCTTTTACGTGATCTGATGATTTTATCAATTTTAAACTCGGAAGTGGGGGAAAAAGTTATTTTTTGTAGTTCTTTCTCATAAAAAGTTCCTGTTATTGATTCATTGTCTAAATCGTTTAAAGTGTATACAACCCACGGGGAACGATCTATAATCGAAGTAATGATAAAAATTTCATTACTCCAATTACTTTCATAACCTTTTTGAAATACATGTTTGTATTTTGTAATTCTTACATAGTCACCAACGTTAAACTTAGGTACTTTGTTTAAACTTGAAATATAAGTCTTTTCATCATAATATAAATTCCGCCAAACTTCCATGATGTTTTCCATTTTAACATCACATGGTCTCATCTTGATACTAGAGTGTACACTGTGATTATAAGAACTAACCAAATCTTGTAAAATATCTGTATAGCGATAAGTATTCTTATGTGTAAAATAACGCCACATTTTCATTTTCAATGTTCTCTGAAATCTTTCTACTATACTTGCTTTTATATCTGGATTATTTGTAGTGTAATAATTTATATTTTTACTTTTTAAATAAGTTTTGACATCCTTAGATACAAATTCCGTGCCCTTATCTGATTGAATATGTCTAGGAACAGTTTTAGCTTCATCAAAGATGCTAGTAAAACATGTTTTTATTGTGTATGAATCCTTCTTTTTCATTGCTCTAACATAAGCATACTTACTAAAGGCGTCAATAACACACAAAATATATTTATATCCATCATTATATTGCATGTAAGTTCTTAAATCACTTAAATCAGCTTGCCACAATTCATTAATATTTGATAAAATATATTTATTACGCGGGAATTTTTTTATAACCGGTTTATGTAATGTATATGTTTCTTGAGACTGCAACCATTTCAAAACATCACTTTTTGAGATTTTTCCATTCATTGCCTTTGTTAACTTATTGACACTGCTGTAACCGGCTGGATGTGAAATATCATAATAGATGCGATGTAACTCTAATACGGGGTCCATTTCTCCCAATCACTTTTGTTTCTCAATTTATTGATGTATTTAGATTGAGTTGGCGTTGAAGAAACCTCAGTTTGTGGTTCTTGAATCAGTGTTTTATCTATACTTTTAAGGTTAGATATATATTTGATTCTTTTCAGATTACCAATGTATGTTAGTGGGGTATTTATATCATTTAAAAACTTGGCGAATATTTCCCAACCGATTGGATCGGATCTCTTCGAGGGTCTTAAGATGTCATTCACTAAATCTATAATATTACTTCCTGGTATCTCTTGTCCACTAATGACAACTGTTCCATTATTATTCCATTGCAATTGATCTGTTTTATTTAATATTGTATCCATCAATAATTCACCCCTCCTCATATAAGTTTTAGGAATTAATTTTAATATTTCTTTAGGTGGTAACCCATATGCGATGTCTTCACCCGTTGAGGGTTGTTTAACATTTAGCATTTTTTCATTTTCACTAGTAGTTATATTATTGATGTTACGGTTTTCGTTAGTATTATCATTTATTACCTTTTCAGTTATTGTTATTTCTTGAGGTTGACGTTCTTCCTTGGAGTAATGTAAGTATCTTTGTAAAATTTGTAGATAAAGCGCCCATTTTTCGCGATCATCCAATTTGCTTGATATAATTTTTTCCATTTCTAAATCCAATCTACTTTGCGGTGTTGCTTTATTTTCATTCTGATGTTTCAGTTTATCAATAAAGTCTTGCTCAACGAGAAGCATTTTTTTTGTGTTCATTGTGATTTATTAAAACAACTTACAAGGGTGCTTAGAATTGTACCCAAAATTATTGGAAGAAAGGACCCTCCTTTTTGTATTAATATATTTTTCCTGTATTCAAAACTTTTACCTTTACTGATCAGATTACGTAAGATATTTTTAATTTTTTTTAATTTGGTTTTTGTATTCTCTTTTAAAGGTACTTTTCCTTGTAAAACATTGTGAATACATTCACAAATACAGTTAATTTCCTGATTATTACAAGACTTCAATAATATCCTACGATGTTTGGGCTTTAATTTATGTAAAGCTGATAACAATTCCTTATGCGTTGTTATTCGTTGATACATGGTTCATTACTGACTTAGAGTGGCTGATTACAAAGATATTTATACCTTTTCATAGGAACATATATTGTACAAAAATTACGGGATTCAAATATTTTAGATTTTATGCGGCGAGCATCATCAGTGTTTTGTTTCAAATCAATCATTAAATAACCATGAGCTTCTTTAGTAGCATCGGTATATGAATCTTCGATAAACTTCGTGTCTTCCGGGGAAACTTGTCTAGCTAGAAATCGTATTTGTGTTTTGTCACGGGGATTTTTAAAATAAATAATATAACTTGAATTAAGTGAAATGTCGCGCTGTCCTCTTCCTTGATGAAATAAGTTTTGGGTTATGTAAAAAACACTCAAATTTCTATGATGACTGCCTTTTGTAAATATATCAACAACTCGTCCATCAGATTCCCTCATTAAGTCATCTATTATAATCAAATGTGGATTTTTACCATCAAACATATGATATTCCGGTAGTCCTTGGTGGTAATTTACACCGGGTATATTATATAGCGGTTGCATTTCATCATAACACCATGTAATTTCCAAAAAAATCTCATTACATATACTATTTTTATGCTTAATGAAATTTGCAACAAAGTTAGATTTTCCACACCCACTCGGTCCTGCTACGATGGCAGCAAAGGGATGAATAAAATGAATCATTATTTTTTGACTTCTGTCTTCATCAGGGAAAGGAGTAAAACTAAGTTGATATTTTAAAAATGGTTGATATTTATATGGTATATACAGAAAAATGTAAGTGTAATATCACAATATTAATGTATACGTATATACATAATACATGTAAAATAAAAATTTATTGATTATGAATTTATTAATGATTAACTTAATTACATACAAAAAAATTTGTAATGACCTATAGGTAACTTATCGATTTTGTTTGGTAAAATATACCACTTGTATCCGTAAAATGGGCGTAAGAAATACAAAGGACACTCTAAAACCCTTTGCAATCTTAATGGACAATGCATTCTTTAAAACATTTTTGAAATAGATAAGAACAGAAATGTGTAGTAGTTAAGCAATCACGTCATGTAATTGTTAGGAACAATAAAATATATATATGCGAATATGACACGGTTTTTATTTAGCTGCATTACTTTTTGAAGTATTTTATAGAATATGTTTTGTGAATAATACAGCATTCAACGGTAGTTATGTTAAAAATCCTTTCAACTTTGAAAATTTTGGTATTTGCTCATTTAGCCTATATATAGATGGTCAACAGATACCTTCAAAATCGTTACAACCATCATTTCCAAACGATGTATTTACGAGCGCATACCACACCCTGTACTCAGGCACCGGTATACATTTTCTTAACGAAGGTAATGGAATATCGAGGGAGCAATATTCAAATGGATACTGTTTACTAGCTTTTGATTTAACACCTGACTTGTCGGCTAACTCTAATGTGCATTGGAATCTTGTTCGCCATGGTAGTGTAAGAATGGAAGTAAGATTCGAGAGCGCATTGACTGAAACTATTAACTGTGTAGTTTACGCAGAGTTTTCAAATATTATAGAAATAGATAAGAACAGAAATGTATGTGTGGATTATAGTAGTTAAGCAATCACTTATGTAATTATGATATTAAGAATAATAAAATATAACCTAAACGAATATGACATGGTTTTTATTTACCTCATTACTTGTTTAATAAAAAGACTCATTACTTCTGTTGAGATCATATTATGTGGGTTTAAATGAATTCATAGGTACAAATATGAATTGAAAGTTAGAAATGTAGTCAGTTAAAGAGCAAAAGAGTAGCGGAGTAAACGCGTATTAAAGTATGAACACACTAGAAGTGCAAATGAGTCTTCGTATGATACATCCCAGCCTCCAAAGCAACGTATATCCTTCAAATCGATTGCCAATTTATGCTCAGGTGCCAGCATTTATAATATGCAATCTTGACCCTGATTCACAGCCGGGGTCTCATTGGGTGGCTGTACATATAAGCGTCGAAAGAGTTGGTGAATATTTTGATTCATTTGGACGTAAACCTATTGAGGCAATAGAAGGGTTTTTAAGGAGGAATTCTTGCATGTGGAGGTACAATAGCGTTACGGTTCAAGATTATCTATCAGCGGTGTGTGGAGAGTACTGTTTGGTATATTTATATTACAAGTTCAGGGGGATGAGATTAGAAGACTTCCTTAGAAATTTCACATGTGACTCAGTGAATAATGATATGGTGCTAGTAAATTTGTATAGAAATATAATGAACGTATAAATAAAAAATAATACCTGGAATAAAAATGTTTTATTTTACCATGTAACCCTTACATCTAATTATATTTATAGGTAGTGGTGTTAAAGGTTAGGTATATTTATTATAATTTGTTTAGAATCGTACGTTAGGTTACTTTAAATATATATTTATTATTTTTCATTTAAAGCCATAGGTTGGGTTAGTGAATGTAGGAAAGTAGATAACGCGATGCATTAGTACTGAGGCATTCATTAGATAATGACTGGGAATTTCGTGCAGGAAATAGGAGCTGATAAGGTGGTGATAAGTTAATGAGCTACGGTTTTGCGAAAGCTAACTTTTAAACGGTTAGAGATATCAGTTCGGCTGTGAGTGCTTTCGGCTCCGCACGCCCTGTT
Organism: Pieris mannii; assembly: GCA_028984075.1. Taxonomy (NCBI): domain Eukaryota; kingdom Metazoa; phylum Arthropoda; class Insecta; order Lepidoptera; family Pieridae; genus Pieris; species Pieris mannii. The sequence goes on from CM054784.1 coordinate 5,654,114, forward strand.
TAGTGGGAATAGAGTACAAACTTTTTTTTTTTTTTTTTTTTTAGTTTTGGTCAGCCATGATTTTTAGGTTTGTCCCTTGGGCGGGACAAAATATTTATACCCGGAAATACCAACTACTTTTGTTCTACAGAAACTGGCTTTTTTACGCCTATTTTAGTATTATTCATTTGTATTAAATTCACAATTCAAAAAAAAAAACAAAATTCAAAATCATTTATATCTATAGGTACTCAATGTTTATTTATAAACGTCATACAAGTAATATATTTGAATTGCTTCTAATTTTACATTTACTGCTAGTTCTCAAATCAAGGGCGTAGAACGGAATAGAAAACCTCTCCACCACTCTATTTAATAGCCAAATTTTGTTTTACATAATGTTTGTAAGGAGCTGCAACCGTTACACCATTTTCCACATGACATCTTAAGTAATTAATAATAATGAAATTAATTAAAAATAAGAATAAGAGATTAAGAATAAGAGCAGGCACTCACGAACACACACAGGAACACATGCACATTCTCGTAGGAACAACACGCAAATACATAGTCAAAATAAATAATATCATCGCTTACACTAATACAAGTCCGACCAGTCACCTCAAGTAGCACCCTTTCACGAGTATGACGCATGGCCAGCCATCGGCCCCTCACTACATTAGGGCTTTCCCTAAAATATAGTGTCTCTCTAGACAAGCCGACGCATGGACGCCGCAACAAGCATTGACGTTTAAGCGTGCATGACGGTCCTTGCAATTTGAACTTGGTTTCATAAGAAAATATTATATAAATAATAAATATGATATCCACATGGATTACGATTTGTTTCCACTTTACATTAAAACAGTCGTGGATGTTGACGATCGCCCCAGAGTCTGGAAATGCAGCCGAGAGATTCAGTTGCGTTACTTCTTTATAATGGAGCAATTTTTATTCAAGTTTATAATCATTTGTATTATAAAAGGCCTTTGCAAGCAGCTTTACTTTAACGTACGATTTAAATTTATTTATTGACAACACATTATTTATTTCATCTCTCGTGAACCCGCGTACGGACTGGGACAGCTTCAAAATTTATCTTGAGAATATGATAGACCTAAGAGTACTTTTAAAGACTGAGGAACAATTAGAATTTGAAGTAAATAAATTTACAAAGAACATCGAACTTAAATTTTGGAGTCTTGCTCCAAAATTTAAGAAAAAGGTACAAAACAATTACTTTCCAAAAGAGATTATAAATCTCATACAGACAAAACGAGCTCAAAGAAAAAGTTAGCATTCCACAAGATGTCCTGAAGACAAAAAACATCTGAATAATCTTACTAAACAACTACGGAGAGAGATAAAAATATATAAAGATACTTCAATAAATAAATACCTAAACCAATTAACATCTGATGGTTCCACCAACTTACTCCATCTGGAAAGCGATAAGAAATATCAAAAAACCTACAACACATATTCCTCCCTTACGAGAGTCTAATGGGAATTGGGCTGCAAGTAACATACAAAAAGTTAGAAGGTTTGCTGATCACCTAGAAAATATATTTCAAATCGATGAAGAAGATTCACTTGACTTCGAAGAAACATCGTTAGAAGAGTTAAACATCCGTCTATTCACACCGAAAGAAGTTATAAGAGAAATTAAATGTTTAACTAAGAAAAAGGCGCCAGGTTTTGATTTAATTACGGGTGAGGTACTACAGCATCTCCCCCGTAAAGCCGTAGTTAAAATTACAACCTTAATTAATGCCTCATTTCGACTTCAATATGTTCCCAGTATGTGGAAAGTTGCGGAAGTTATAATGATTCCCAAGCCAGGAAAACCACCACACGAAGTAACATCTTACCGGCCAATCTCACTGTTACCTGTAATAGCAAAACTATTTGAGAAACTCTTTCTCAAATGACTTAACCCCATAATTGCCAAAAAGCAGCTCATACCGGATTACCAATTCGGTTTCAGAGAAAAACATTCTACCATAGAGCAGGTTCATAGAATTACAAATAATATTGAAATAGCACTAGAAGAACAAAAAGTCTGCTCCACGGTCTTTCTGGATGTAGCTCAGGCTTTTGACAAAGTGTGGCAACGAGGACTTGTTTATAAATTGAAGAAACTACTGCCTCGTCAATTTTCAAATATCCTCGAGTATTTATACATATAATGTTCATATTTAACACAAATAATGTTTAGGGTACGACAAGAAGATGATTATTCAGAACTGAAACAAATAAAAGCTGAGGTGCCGCAAGGGAGTGTATTAGGTCCGGTCCTCTTATACACGTGCGATACCCCTGAACTAGGAGATAACATAATCGCGACCTTTGCCGATGATACTGCTATCATGTCTACGGCAGCTACTGAAAAGGAAGCGGTAGTAAAACTACAAAGAGCCATAAATATTGTTGGCTTGTGGACCAAAAAGTGGCGGCTAAGACTAAATCAGTCGAAATCAGTTTACATAAACTTTTCCAACAAAACATCAAATTACCTGCCAGTATACATTGATAACGTCAAAGTGCCGTTCGAAAATTCAGCTAAGTACCTACTATATAGAAAAAAAAACATTATTTATTTCGTAATCCTACAGCTAACATTAATTATATATAATTACAAACAAATACACTGAAAATATAGCCAAAGATGGAATACATCATACATTTTACTACATAAAGGTTCAAAGATTCAATTTATTTATTAAGTTTATTTATTCTATTTAGGTATTTGTCGAAAAAACTTATTGCCCTAGAAAGAACTACTCGTTTTATGTGTCTTTGTGGTTGGTCCGCTAATTTTGTCTATTATGAGTATGATAATTATGAAAGCTACTATTATTTTTGAGTTGTTTCGTTGTCTATATTTTCCGCACATATAGAAAATTCTCCTAATTGCCAGAGACTTGCCAAAGTCGAAATATGTAATTATCTAAGTTTCCTTCGTACTGACTCCCTTGAGAATAATGCGCAGGTGGCAGCCGGCATTTGCACTACAATTCATATCGATTGAATTGCATTACCTAACAAAATAACACTATATGACATAATACTATAAAAATAGTTGAAATAAACGAGCTTTGCTATATTCTCGTCCGTACGATCGCGTATCTTTTTCACTGCAAACGCTGCTGTACTTAGCCAATTCGAAAGACCTTTTGCCACTGACGTTTACTATGTAAAGTAATTATCAAGGACACCGCATTATCCACAAAGTGTATTTCCTCATCTTTAATTATTATTTTTTGAGAATTACTACTTTTTTACATTTTTAGTTACAAATTTAATACATTTTGTCTTCTTTTCGTTTAACTTTAGATTGTTGTAAACCAGTGGAATTTGTAAAGATGGCACTGTTGTTTACATTCTCAAGCGATGGAATTCGTCGTTTCACTTTAAATAAAACCAAAGTTTTCAGCAAACAGTTCTATCTCAGGAAGCTACTTTACAAGAATTTGTCATTTATAAATACGAGGCTTTAGAAGGGGCCAAGAATAAAGCCTTGCGGTACACCCATAGTAACAGGCGATCTCTGTGATATCGTTCCATTCACAATTACCTTTTGAGTTCTATCACTTAGGTTTGATCCCAATAGTTTTAGCGCTTTTTCGTCAATGCCAAAGCCAAAGTGTTGGAAGTTTTTGAAGTGAAACTTCTTTAGGCGTTTGAGGGTATTTTTTTTACGGATGAACCGCAATAATAGTATTAGCGACACGAAGATGTGCGGCGTTTAGTCGAAGAAAAGAGAGAGAGTAATAGATACCAATAAAGAGAGCGCGAGAAAGGGACACGCGAATGATTTTTGTTAATCGATCTTATTGCACCACTACCTTGGCAAATAAACGATTTATTATTATTATTATCTATTGGGGCAAAAATTCAAATGGCCTCATGAGAATTTTCCCTAGCATTCACACTGTGCATGACAATCTCGGCAATTAATTTAATGCCGGCATCGGCTGTGAAGCGACATCTTATAAAACCATACTGCTGGCTAGCATAAGTTCATTATTATTGAAGTGTATCATTATTTGATCAAGAATATTTTTCTTTAAATTTCACTAATGCAGTCACAGATATAACAGACGGAGTCTAACATTAGAAGGGACAGAAGTGCTGCCCGTTTTGAATAACGGTGCTATTATACGTAACGTTCTTAACATAATGTAAATTTGTCTCAAGCAAATTCATTTTTTTGTCATATGTTTCACATTTTTTCATTCTGCCAAGTAATAATTTTCACATCTTTCTCTGATATTGCCCTTGGTACACGATGGCATACTGTAGAGCCAGTTTGCTGAGTTAGACAATAAATGCCTGCTTGCATCTGAAACTCAATGAAAATAATAAAGTTGAAGGTATATGGAAAGATAACATATGTTCAGGTGTAAAATACCTGTGACCTAATTATCTCAAATCTATCAATATCTGGAGCAGAATAAATCACCCCTACGTTTGTTTTAACTTAAAGAGTTTTCAAATAATTGTTATAAAAATATTATACTAGGCCTAAGGCTGGAATGAAGAAAAAAATTTAAAAAATCTATACGTGGGTAACACTAATGATGTTTAGAACTGGCCAGTTAGAAACATTGTTAATAAAAAAGATTTTTCGAATTTCAAATTTAGAACTCTTTGGTAACCTAAAGTAGTATATTGCATTAATTTGTTATTTGTTGTTAATTGGCGGCAAATCTAAACTCTATTTACACGTGAAAATGAATATAACGCGAGAAAATTTTTAGTCAATGATTCATTATGACTTTCGTCGTGGGCTAACTTAACAACAAAGCTATGATAGGCCGCAATTAAGATTCCTTAATGAAGCCCCATCTCGTGCAACTATTTACAATTGGTTTAACGAGTTTAAGCGTGGACGTAGCATTCTCAATGAGGCGCGTGTGGGGACCTCTTTTAACAACGACATTTCACTGAAGATAACATCAGTGCTGTGCGACGCATGATAGAGGCAGATAAGAGAGTCACCTATCAGCAGATACGGGCAAGCCTAGGCATTGGTTTAAGTCAAGTTCAGAAAATATTACACCAATATGTAATAATTTTTGTATGTACCAGATGGATTCCACATACTATAACTGACGACTAGCTTCTCATTACTCAAACATAATAGCTGAGCATAATTCTTATATCAAAGCAGCCTCTTGTATTCTTAGGTCAGTAGTGCGCCGAGGGTCAAGCTGATGTTCAGTGATACTTTTTTTTTAATAGAACAGGGCAAACGAGCAGGAGGCTCACCTCATGTTAAAACTGTTTGTTGAGATCTACAGTGTTTCAGCTTAGTGACAGGAGGCCAATCTAGATTATAGCTCGATGACTAACTTCAATTACGTCTCGATGTAAAGCCAATTTTCGCTGCTCTTGTATTAATATTTGAAGCTATGCAGTAAAGTAATATAGCAACATAGTATAGAGGAAATATGTTTGCTAAATTTCAATGTAGGATGAGTCTAACTATTTTCATTTCATCCGATAGTAACATCTGAATCATATTTTAATTTTTCAGTTATTATAAATTTATCATAATATAATAATATCTTTTATTTTACATATCTTCCATATAAGGGGCCACCCACCCTGAAGGCATCCATTCGTTTTATCTTTATTTATCTCCTTGTATCGTTAAAGATTATAAATAAATATAATAAAAATGTGTTTATTCATTTGACAACAAGTCATAATAATGTGTAACATAACTCCTTGAATTTCAAGAATATTTGTATTATATTCAACTCTGGTGACGTCATCGGATGTAATTACAGTTCTTACTTTTAATACTGTAATTACATCCGATGACGTCACTGGTTCCAGTCTAGTGCCATTTAAACATATAACATTTTACTTTGTAACATTTCAGTATAAACATGTTCAGTATATAATATACCATTCAGCACATAAAGTCATGAAGTCGCTTAAAGCATTAGCAAATACATCTTACGTGTACATTTTTCTTTAATTTTTAAAACGTGTTATTCGACCTTGGAATGAATTCAGTAACTAATGACCTGTTTGCATAGTTTTTTTAAGAATTAAATATAATGGGAAATTGTATAAATCTAATTTAAATAAAATAAAAATTTATTCTATTTAAATTAGTTTTATATGTACGTACGTATTACAAAAGATAAACAAATTTTTGAAAACTTTGAACATCTTTATGTAAAAAAAATGTATTTTAATTTGTATTAATGTTAAAATACAGTTCCGAGATAGTGTATCGGATAGAAAACGCAGTAGATCTCTTCAAGGGTTTATATTAAAATAAATAAACGAAGTATTTAATTGTACTGAGAAGAAGCAAATTACGCGAAATAATACTCTTATTAAGTCATTCAATTACTAATTAAGTCATTCAATTACGCGCACTTCACACAGTACTTTATGTCTTGTATTAAATGTAAAACTAAATTAACGGATCGCGTTTTGTTTTTGAACGATATTCGAAACCTTTTTAGGCAGGAATGATAATGAGTAGCTGGTGTTCTATCCTTATCCGTACTTTTTAACTTTGTTCTAGAATGTTCAGTCCGGCTTCAAAAAGGAACCAATCTTCCCACTCTTTCGCGTGACATTTCATTTTATTCATTTCGTTCTTGTTTAACATCCAGAAAGTTCATTCTAAAATGTTCCCTCATAAATGCGTATAAAAATTATTCATAAATAAATAAGTATTTGAAATTTTATAAAAAAAACTAGCTGCCCCCGCGAACTTGGTTTCTCCTTGATGAGATTTAATCAGCCTACATTTTTAGTACATACCAACATGGAACATTTTACTATGCAGAGATTGTTCGGTTTTCCTGTGATTTTTTCTCTATATAAACCTCAGAGTTCAAGTCATAAGTTTTTAATTAACAAATAAAAAAATAAGGTAGATCGTAGAGGGTTGAAAATTTAGGGTTGTATGTATTTTTTATTGCCGTATCATAAAAAATAAAAAAATGGTTTTATCTAAAATTGAAGAAAAGTTTAGGTGTGGATTACGAATTAGAACTGGCAGTAAATGTAAAATTAGAATCATTTAAAGTATACTTTGACGTTCATAATTAGTGTACATTATGTTACCTATATGAATAAATAATATTTGATTTGATTTGACTTAACATTTAGGGGGATGAAAAATAGATGTTGTCCGATTCTCAGACCTACCCAATATGCACACAAAATTTCATGAGAATCGGCAAAGCCGTTTCGGAGGTGTTTAAACACAAACACCGCGACACGAAAATTTTATATATATGATATAAAATTGTAAATATTAAGTGGCACTAATATGTGATAACCCTTAAAAAGAAATAAAATGGTCAGTTTTTAGTTTCTTTGAAACATTTTACACAACCCGTCTTCGTAACAATATGAAATGTTTGTCCTCCGTGAAGGTTCCATGTGACATATCTCTGTTATCTCTATTTAAACATTCAATTAATATAATCAAATTAAATCACTTCTTATACCAACGATTCAATTTCATACGCTATATGAAATTATTTGAACCAACTTGGAAATAAGTTGCTTCAGCTCTCACTTTACATAAGATAATTTGTTACTACCAACTTATGTCAAAAAATTAGAAGGCAATTTAAATGGGAAAAGAGTAAAAACTCTCTGCACAAAATACAATTTTGTTAATGCGTAGTTTTTTAGTGCTAAATTAATATTATGTTGATTCAATCGAGTTAACACTCGAGTTAATGTGAGTGAAGAAAAGTAAGTTTCCATTAAAATATACTGATAATTATTTGAGTTTTCCGATTTTTTGTCAGACCTTTATCAGCCGTCGTAATACAATGTTTATATTATATAAATGTCTTTTTGTAATATTTTGCAGTAAGTAAATCATTCACTTACCTATTAGAAACTTAAAGTGAAATTTAAATAGTAAAAATATTTTAAGATATCTTTTAATTAGAAATATAGTTGCTCCGTTGTTAAATTTTAATTTTATGTAGTGTAAATAATAACTACAAGAATTTATGAAACATAAACAATTAAATACGGCTTATAATATTTATTAAATAAAGAGAGAAAGATTTTGTTTCTCTTTATTTATAATTTTATTGACTTTATAAAATAATTAAAGGTACATATTATCTATTGGATAATTTTTGAATTTTAATTATTATGTGAAAAGTACAAAAACAATTTTATAAAATTCCTAAAATATGAAAAATAATACTAGTACGGAAATTTAATTCACCTACGTAATTGGCAATTCTACTTCAGAATTTACAGATTTTAATTACGCATTGGTGCACAATGCCACATTCGACTAAATTTTATTTAACAGCCGTGTTATTTTAATTTCAGTCAGTCATTTTTATGAGGTAGGATTTAATTTTTGTGAAATTATTGTAATTCTTGGAAATTTTTGGAAGACCTTTTAGAAGTTTGTACAATGTTCGAATATGAACTTCCTCACACGGAAATACCGCTGCGCAAACTACACAAATTATTAAATAAATGTACAGGCTTAGACCCGGTTGTATAAACTGATATATAATAAATGGATATATAAATGGTCCATAATTGGTACGATCGTTTGAGTTCTTGTAATTTAAACGAACGTTCTCGTTTTTATTTAATTTCAATTTACCTTTAATTGAAAAATCAAAAAACCCGAGATGCAATATAAAACGCTTTCGCTGACTTCATCGCCCCGCCTCGATCATGTGGCAGACTTCTAGAGTAAGATAAACAAACTGCAAAAAAATATTTTCATACAAATATCTAATTTTATAGGAAAACTAGTGACCCGCCCCAGCTTCGCACGGGTGCAATGCTGATAAAAAGCAGGTTTTTATTATGTATTGTTATTACCGTCGCTGGAAAGCTCCGATAATATACGCGACATATACCATATAGACATATACCATCACGGACTTTTCAGTAGACCTTTTCAATGTGTACAATACTTAGTACATTATTTTGATAAAACTCGTAGGGTTCAGCCTGCGTTTGTAATGTAAGCGGAAAAAAAGTAATTATTTACGACATCACATTAGAAACCTCAAGAATAACAGTACTTCTCCACTATTTAATGGATGTTATGATACATATAAACCTTCCTCTTGAATCACTCTATCTATTAAAAAAAACCGCATCAAAATCCGTTGCGTAATTTCAAAGCTTTAAGCATACAAAGGGACATAGGGTCAGAGAAAGCGACTTTGTTTTATACTATGTAGTGATACCTCTTGTATAAATTATTCTTTTATTTCTTTTTCAGCTGTATACCATGTTGAGTCTGCGGACTTATGGGTTATTGATAGGTAATAATTTTTCTCTTGACTGTAAATAATTGGTTATCGTGAAACATAATCTGACTCAGATATACATACAAATCAGTACTTTTACCTCCTTAGTTTCGATGTTTAAAATAGTATGTTAAATGACTTGACTAGTAAATAGTTTTATGCGGGGAATTTTCACACCCCGAACAAAACCGAATTTGAAAAATTCAATAAGTCTGTCAAAAAATATACTGTTGGATGCCTGCACAGCCGGGTATTCGACATGTTGCGAAGTATTTTTTTTTATAAGGCCCAAATTTTTGTAGTTTAATTTATTCTCTTATGTGTATTGTATTTTTTTTAATGTTTTTAATCACGTAATTAAAAAATAATTTATTCAAATAATAATTGAAATGACGTGATGTGTGAGTGTGTGATCTTTAACAAAATGAATGTAATGAAACAACTATGCTACATAGATTAACTAAACTTTTAAACTCGAATTTCACTATAAATTTCACTAAAAAAATCAACGGAGTACGGTAAATCAATTAAATAAGCAATATAAAAAGCTCCCGTAAAGAAGTCCGTGGTTTTGAATTCTAATAAGACGCATAAATTCTCTGACCATCTGAAAGACAGAAGTTTTATTTAAAAACGGGCCACATGGAAGATAAAATCAAAGTTTAATCAGACATATTTCATTAATTCAGTAATATATTACACAAATTAAATAAGTCTTTGATATTTTAATGTAGACTGACTAACTCTAACTTAAAGATAATGAAAATTAATGGAAAGTTATGGTTAGTCATATCAGTTTTATGAGTTAACGAAAACCTTCAATGTCTAATTTCAGTGATGACAGTTTTACGTCAACGCCGCTAAAATCGCCTCTAGGCCTCCTTAAGTCATCGTTTAATGTGACGTTAGATACGGTATTTTTTGCGTTTGGATTTAATTGTACGCCTAGTACAGTCACAACTATAGCTATGACAAATGCATACATGGGACTTAAAGAGAACACTGATATAAACTATGTACTTCTGAATTGGGAAAACGAAGCGACTAGTAAAATCGCGGGGCCCGTTATTCAGTACCCAATTACAGCCATTCCCAACGCCAAAAGAGTAAGTAAAAAATACTAATAATCATTTATTCCTAATATTTTAACAAAAGAATTGATTATAATTAATAATTACTCTACGACAAAAGTTATAGCGACATATTTGACAAAGAGAAGCAAATGAACGAGGTAGTTTTCAGTAAGTTAAAATAATGCCACGAGCATTAATTATTTGAAGATGAGATATATCGCCAATCTTAAAGGAAACAATAGAAATCCTAAAATGTAAGCGTTTAGTACTAGTATACCCTTGATGTTTATAAAGACTATTTTTTAAATGTTATTCAAACAATACATGCATGTTTTAGCATAATTACTACGTAAAGAACCTTTTGTGTGTGCATAATACTACTTAATTGCCATATAATTTGGATAACCGTGTACAAAGCTGGCGTGTGACGTAATTTAAGACCTACGTGATCGGAATAACACCTACATATACAATACAATATCGAGAAATTTAGAACATGTATTCCTCGGTGTTATTTTTGGATATACATATTTGTAGATTGGAGAGGACTTGGGTGATGCGCTTTTAGAATTGTCAAACCACGGACTGGATTTGGAGCGCGTACATTTAATTGGACACTCACTTGGTTCTCATCTAATGGGTCACGCTGGTAGGCAAACGATAAAAAAAAACAAATCCGTTGGAAGGTATTTTGTTTTAATTATCATTAAATCTTGGTTTGTTTAGTTTCACCTGCCATTTTGTTTGTTCATAAGAATGGTTACAATTAATTCTATATTAAATACAACTAAACAAAGTTTTAAAGAAACCTTATTTTCTTTATAATTTTAAGATATATTTCAGAATCACCGGTTTAGACCCTGCAGGGCCCCTATATGATGGTCCTACTTTACTACGTCCGTTGCGAGAGACTGATGCCACTTTCGTCGTTGGTATCCACAGTGACCCTGTCATATATGGTACATCAGGAAATGTCGGGCATGTTGACATTTGGCTGAATTGTGGCATGAAACATCAACCAGGCTGTCTTGAGAACTTTTTAGGTATAGCTCTTTACATACAAACTTCCCTGAGAATCTAAATCGAGACTGCAGAATTGGACGTCGTCTGTGAAGGGACTATATTTTATGACCTACAATATATCTTGAAGCATTAGATAATTTACCATTTTTTTTTTGTAGATGCAGTCATGCCCGTTCCGTTTATTACTACGCAGAGTCAATAAATTCCAAAGAAGCTTTTCCAGCTGTTGAGTCCAAGAGTTGCCGTGACTGGAAAGCTAAGAAAAATATCGATGATGAAGATGACATTATATATATGGGCGACAATATTGATAGAAAGTTAGATTCGTAATATGTATTTTTATATTGCTTACACATCCTTTCCCATATATTTAATTTAAGAGATCTACTGCAGATCTATTATTATGCGCATAGTCGGCATAACGTTGATTTTTTTTACAGCACGACAGGAATCTTTTATTTGAGAACAAATTCAGATCGGCCTTTTGGAAAAGGCCTGGATGGAATTCAATATTATTAATAGTTTAAGCAAACATACTTTAGCTTTGCTCTTCCGGAACCAAAACCCAAATACTAACTAAATAAATAAAACTTTCAGGATGTTTATTTTTTATTTTGCTCTCTAATAAAACTCGTTTTGGAATTTTGCGGTTACTACCATATTTTACTTTCATTTCAGTAACAGTGTAAGTGATTGACTCAGTTGAAAATATACTGAGTGCAACAAATACACTGATTTTCATGGTTAAAACTAGTCGAATTGTAATTTGTATGACATAATTGTGTTAATATTTTTGTACTGGCAACCGGCCGCGATAGGTATATTTTAATTGGCTTAAATACTGATCTACATAGATACACTTTTTAATTTCTACATAGACTTTTTAGTAGTAAAAAATATTTTGAATTCGGAGGTTAAATGTAGGAGACATTTAGATTGATAAGGAAACCAAATTGAGCACATATATATACGTCTCTGATTTTATTTATTCATTCATTTTATATAAACTTATTCTGATTATCTGTTCATAAGAATCCAAAACTAAAAGCAACAACACTATTATTATCTACATTAAGTCAAGTAACATATATGATTTTCCTATAGCATTAATAGGCACATTTAAAAAAAACATGTGAATTTCAATAAATAGTAAGTCTTTCTTTTGATATATCAAATTAATTAAATGTTAATTAAACTAAAAATTATAAACACAATGTGACACACCATGACGATCTTTGTCACAATGGCGGTGTGCATACACAGTATCCTGCCCGCAAAAACATATTGCAGAAAATCTTGTAATTTCATGAGCACTTAGCAAGTTACACCACAGATAACAAAAACAAATACTGTACTTAAAGGTTTTTGTTCGATGGTATTGTGATAGGGCTGTCATAGTTTGAGTTTTTAACGATTTTGTGTCGATAGCGTTGATTTCTTATCGTCAGTACCAATCTTGTTGATATTATGAAAAATGTGCTGGATGTTGATTTTTTCGAATATTAATAAGAATAAGTAAAAAAAAAACAATTTTCTTAAACACAAAATAAATTATAATTCTGCAGGGGTTGAGTTAAAGGACCTACCGTAGAACAATTTTTTGCAGCTGATGACCCCGTCCAACCCCAGTTGCGTTTTAACCACGAATTTTTATTACCAACCTGTATATTTGCGCATAATATTATACTAAGTTTTACCTGATATTCCTTATAAACCTTGTTTATTAAATACCTTAAAGAGATCAATCTCCTGTCTTGTAACAATATTGTATATCAGAGCTAGAGTGGCGGGCATGAATCATCCGTTGCAATATATTAAAGAAAAAGTATGTTTAAAAAAATATTTTGATGCTAAATGTACTGTTATAAGACATAAGCTAATTAACTATGACGTACGGTATTATTCTCCAAGAAAATAGATGAAGGAAGGCGGAGTGCGTCAATCGCTTAAATTCTAAATAATAACGGAATTATTCCAAAAAAACAGATGGATAGATAGTTATTAGTTTTGCACAGCAATTTTTATTTTTGTTGTTTTCTTTGATCATTACTGGAATATAAATTTAATTGTTAGAATTATTCCGTATTACTTATAGTTTCTGTTCTTTTTTGCACGTAAAAAATGTTACTGCATATGTAATTGTAATTATTTTAAACTGCTTAACCGCTATTGATGTTTTTGTGAATGCTATATACTATGTTATTTGAAACATTTGCGTCTAGTTTTCCATAACTTTCTGTGAAATACTATTAAATAATAAGCCTGGCAAAATATTGTTAGCAATTAGTTTTTATAAAATTTATATAAAGTGATGAAACTATTTCTAGTGTAGACCCAGCGTTATTGATAAGATGTTTCCCTACGACCACAACGGGAAGATGTAATGGCCCAACTTTCGGGAAAAATCAACATTTTAATATTGTTCAACTAAACTAAATGCTCAAAGCAGTCCAGCTCTTGCTGACATTATTGCCACCTTCAATTCCTTTCCCGAAGTTCACTCCAGTTTTGTATCTGAAACTTGGTTAAAATCGTGTCTCTCTTCGAACTCCTATTGCCTTCCTGGTTTTCTGCTCATATGAAAAGACGGAATGACTTAAGTTGATGGTGGTGTTGGCATAAACATTAGATCAAATCTTTCCATGACAGTGCTCTCTTCCTTGCCCCAGGCCCTTCCAGACGACAAGGTAAACCACCTTATGTTTGAGGTTTCTTTTCTTCTTTAAATTATTATTAAGAAATTCTTGACAAATATATCCCATGTTTTGACCACGTTATTTCATTCATACCGCCTTCTTCTACCGCCGCTAATTACCAGTCACCACTACGATAACTCGACACCTTCACTTTTTGAGCATGTTTGTTTCCTCTCTCAAGTTTGTGGACTTTCGGAGTTCTCGTACCATGGCTGTATTCTATTCTATAAGATACGTACCCCTAAAGGGAAACCAAAAGTTAATTTGCAACGTACTTTTAAAAAGGTAAAATTCTTTTTGGCTGCTACCCTTACTCTTGATTGCTCGTCTTTATCTGTGGCCCACACTCACTACACTGATATGCATTTGTTATCTTTATGAAAATCTACTGTCCCTAAATTTGATCATGTAGCCGAATACCGTAAGAAACTGAACTCGCCTTTCAGTCAGCGTCGTAGTCTGTCCAAAGCGGCTATTTATTTAAAGGCTGACTTCCATTTTGTTGGCATCAATAATCGTCTTAACCTACCATTCCTGTTCCCTTCGTATAGAACGATCTTTTTCAATTCCTCATTCACCGTCACTGCCATTTTATTGTCGAATGCTCTGGCTGTAGCCGTGCAGACCGTGCCGACTAAATTTACATTTAAGAAGCAACTAACAACATTTCACCATAAGAAAAACACTTTTTTACGGATTATAGTTATGTATTATTGTATTTAAACTTATAATTATTTAGACATAATAGTTTAATAAAATGGAGGACACCGTGAGCAATTTCTGCAGAAACCCTACATCTTTTAGCCGATACCAACTCCGGGGAAATAAATACAGATAATACAACATTTTCTACAGCTGTGATACTTTTTGACATTTAACACCTTTGTCTTCAGTCACCATGACCACGCACGCTGTAAAGCACGCGAAACGTCGGTTAAATTAAAAATTATGTCTAAATAATTATAAGTTTAAATACAATAATACATAACTATAATCCGTAAAAAAGTGTTTTTCTTTAAATGTGTAAAAGTTATGTTAATAAAAGACAATACTAACATTTCACCAATAAACCTTTGTAATTTTTACCCATATGTATTTTATATTGAGTAGTGTAGTTTTAGTTTCGTTTTTTTTTTTAATTTTTATAATAATAGCAATTTTTTTCTTTTATTTTTTTATTTAATTAATATAATTGTCTTCATTTATTAAATTTTATTTTTCTCCAGTTTTGTATTATTGTGGTGTAGGTTTATAAAGTATTATAATTTAATTGAACGTGCTAGTTAAATAAATTGCTTTATCCAATTTAATGTTTTTATATTATATATATTAAATAAAAATAATTTTGGTAGGATTTGCTTTTGCAATATTGCCCTTGCTCATATTGCGCAAATAACTTTTATTAGATTGTACTGATGTGTATGAATTAACACATGTTTTGGAAATTAGCATTTATAATTAAACTTTATACAACACACATTATTATCCTCAAATATATTATATACAACATGTTGTCTAATTCGTCTCAATCGGTTATATTAATTAGTAGAGTTATGATTTTTTCCGGACACAGGCGGACACATGGCATTCAAATAAGATTATTAGTTATGTATTTACGTGGGTAACACTAAAAATGTTTAGAAATGGCCAGTTAGAAATATTGCTAATGAAAAGATTTTTTAATTTCAATTTTAGAACAACTTTGTTAACCTAATCACGACACATAGTATAAAACAAAGTCGCTTTCTCTGTCCCTATGTCCCTTTGTATGCTTAAATCTTTGAAATTACGCAACGGATTTTGATGCGGTGTTTTTAACAGATAGAGTGATTCAAGAGGAAGATTTATATATATTATAACATCCATTAAATAGTGGAGAAGTACTGTTATTTTTGAGGTTTCTAATGTGATGTCGTAAATAATTACATTTTTTCCGCTTACATTACAAACGCAGGCTGAACCCTACGAGTTTTATCAAAATAATGTACTAAGTATTATTATACATTGAAAAGGTCAACAGAAAGGTCCGTGATGGTATATGTCTATCTCTTATGGATAACCCACAATAACTTTTTTGTCATTTACTTTTTACGACGAATAATGGCTAATTTTCGAAGCGATTTTAACCAATACAGCATTAATCCTTAACCAATTAAATACCTTGAGTTATTTGTTCATTTAATATAGATCTATACAGCCCATTACAGCTTATTTAGCAGCGACGTAAATAACAATACATAAAAAAAACCTGCTTTTCATCAGCATTGCACCCTTGCGAAGCTGGGGCGGGTCACTAGTATAGTACATTGCATTTATTTGTCATATGTTTTTGTGAATTGGCGGCAAATCTAAAACTTTTGTTACGCTTGAAAATAAACCGAACGCAAGAAAATTTTCGATCCTTTTGATCCTTTGGCGTTGCGTAGAGATGTGGGGTCACTCTGCATCTTCTACCGCATTTACCATGGAGAGTATTCAGAGGAGTTGTTCGGATTAATACCTGCAGCTGAGTTTCATCATCGGACGTCGAGGCAGAATACGAAATTCCATCCGTATCACCTCGACGTCCGCCGTTCCACAACTGCGCGATTTTCAAGGCAGTTTTTGCCGCGCACCACCACTTTGTGGAACCAGTTGCCCACTGAAGTATTTCCGAACCAATTCGACTTAGGGTCCTTCAAGAAAAGAGCGTACAAATTCTTAAAAGGCCGGCAACGCACTCGCGAGCCCTCTAGCATCGAGAGTGTCCATGGGCGGCGGTATCACTTAACATCAGGTGAGCCTCCTGCCCGTTTGCCCCCTATTATATAAAAAAAAAAAAAGTCAATTTATTATGACTTTGGTTGTGGGCTAACTCAACAACAAAGCTACGATAGGCTGCGATTAGCATTTCTTAATGAAGCTCTATCTCGTGACACTATTTACAATTGGTTTAACGAGTTTAAGCGTGGACGTAGCAATCTCAATGATGACCCGATTGAGGGACCTTCAACAGCGACTACTGAAGATAGCATTAGTGCTATGCGACGCATGATAGAGGAAGATAAAAAAGTGGCCTATCGGCAGCAACGGGCAAGCCTAAGCATTGGTTTTGACTTATAAGTTAAAAAAATATTACACTAAGGTATCAGGAAGCTTTGTACCGGATTGATTCCCCATACTTTAAACGACGACCAGAAACACCTTCGCATGGACTGGTGTCGCCAACTGTTTGATATGTTCAATGTCGGTGACGCAAATACAATTTTAACATCGTCACAGGTGATGGCTGGATATATTGCTGTGAACCCGAAACCAAAAGGCAATCAGCTCAGTGGGTGTTTCGTTTCGAGGATCGGCCAATTAAGGTAAAGAAAGGAAGAATTCAAGGAAAAAAGATGATTGCCTCATTTTTCGTCGGAAACGTAATTTCGCGAAAGTTGTGCTAGAAGATGGAAGGACAGTTACTGCAGACTGGTATGTCAATCTCGGTTAGCCAGTTGCCTTGGAGAAAAACCGATTCCGTTTTACTGAGTGCGCAATTACAAGTGCGGGCTGTTGAATTTTTGACTATGACAGGTGTCGAGATAATGAGTCATCCGCTATACACTCCTGACCTGGCACCCTGCGACTTTCATTTATTCGCAAGAACTAAAGATTAAATTCGAGGTACTGGCCATACGAGCCAATACGTAAGCTACGAAAATGTCATAGAAGAATGAGTCACTGCTTTTCAGTGGTGACGTCGAATGTGACGATGTGAAGAAAGTAATGGAGATTACTTCGAAAAACAATACAAGTATTATATAAACCGTTTAAATTTGTTTAAAATTTTCCATTTTTAATTATTGTTATCACCTACATAAGGTTCAGAATTAAAAAAATATTATATTGAAAATAAATGAATTAAACTAATAAAAAATGCAAAAAGTTAACGATAGTATAAAAAAATACCACCTGTTGAAATTTAACTATAGAACCGGAGCAGAAACATTTAATAGTAAGGTAAGGTAAGGTAGGTGGGCTCAGTTTCCGCAACTAAACTCGAAATTGGTCCGTTTTGCGTAAAGCCCTGGCTACTTAAGCCAGCCCAGCTCCTTCCAGAAGCACAGAAGTCTCCTGGGCACTTCACAGGCTTCTCGGAGCGACCTCACTGTTCCGAGGATTTTCGTACGTTGTTTAGCCACAGCCTCGCAATCCAGGACTACGTGGGTGACTGATTCCTCTGCGCTGAAACAGCCTCTGCACATGGGGCTGTCTGTCGCGCCTAGGACAAATAGATGTTTATTAAGGAGACAATGGCCTGTAATTGTCCCTATCATTGTTTTGAGATCGGTTCTGTTTAAGTTTAGAAGTCGCTTAGTCAGTTGTGGGTTCACTGCTGGCAGAGCCATTTTGGACTGCCTGCAGTCTGAACTATGCGACCATCGTTGATTTTGGATTTCGACGGATTTCCGGATAATCCACGTTCGAACTAGCGAGAAGGGCAAGGGAAGGAGCGGATAGGGGCCATCAGGCGTCATTCCGGAGCCTCTTCTCGCAAGTTCGTCGGCAGCATCATTGCCGAGAGAGCCACTGTGTCCTTTTATCCACTGCAAGGTAACCCTATTGGTTAGTGTTAAAGCCTCCAATGCTTCATGACACTCCAGTATTAGTTTACTGCTGTTTATCTTTTTGTTTCCGAGCGCCATCAGCACGGATGCACTGTCGGATACGAGCTTAATGCAAAAGTCATTAACTCCTAACCGCTGCACGGCTCTGGCTGCCTCCGTTAAGGCGACACATTCACATTGAAAGATCGAGCTCTGTGTGCCTAGGGGTAGGTGTATGTTGATGTTGAGATCAAGAGAGAATATACCAGCGCCAGAGCCACACTCTGTTTTTGAACCATCTGTGTATATACGTAGCTCATTCAGGGTAGACTGATCACGTTCCTCTTCTCTCAATTGTATGTGATAGTTCCTATAAGTTGTTGAATATAAGTTGATTAGTGATTCTGTCACATGGTGCAGCTTTAAGAGGTTGGTACTCTATTGCCTTGTTCAGAATCGCTGTGTGTGCACTATAGTGATTCTTTCCCCACAGGTCCAGTACCATAAGCCTGATGGCAGCTAGTGCTGCCTCCTGCTGTATGTGTAGGTCCAGAGGTACGATTCCTAGGGCTATCTCCATTGCTGCAGTTGGTGTAGTTCTCATGCAACCGCTAGCAGCGGACAAGGCAAGCCTTTGGAAGCGTCCAAGTTTCGTGATTGCCGTTTGAAGCTCTGTTCTTGGCCACCAAACTAGGGCTCCATAGACCAGCATTGGCCTGATAATGGCAGTGTATAGCCATATAGTTATCTTCGGCGATAAGCCCCATTTCACGCCCATCATCTTTTTGCATTGATAGAAGGCGATCGTTGCTTTGTTTAGCTTGTGTTCTAGGTGTTTGTTCCAGAGCAGTTTACTATCCAGAATCACACCTAGGTACTTGATTTCATTCTTTAGTATGAGTTCTGTGTTGAAGAGTTTTGGAAGTCTGTACGGTCCAAGAACTCTTCTGTTTGTGAAGAGTATTAATTCTGTTTTTGAGGGGTTGACAGAAAGCTCGTGCTTGTTGCACCATCTCTCAATCACTTTGAAAGCCCTTCTCATGAGGTCGCATAAGGTGCTTTCAAAGGTACCCGATATTAGAATAGCTATATCATCCGCATAACCCACTGTATAAAGATTGTCAGCATTTAGTTCCGTAATAAGTTCGTTTACAACTAGGTTCCACAATAGCGGCGATAGGACTCCGCCTTGTGGACACCCTCTGCCGACAATGCCTCGTGTTGTGGAGTTAACGGTGAACTGTATAGCTCGTTGTTTTAACATGTTGTTTGTCCATTCTATCAGGGTTGATGGTACTCCACATTTACCTAGTGCTCTGGTTATACTCGTGAAGTTAGTTTTGTCAAAGGCGCCTTCGATGTCAATAAATGCACCGAGGGTTGACTGCTTTAGCTTTAGAGAGTTGCCAATGCGAGACACGACGTTGTGGAGTGATGAGTCTGTTGATTTACCTGAGCTGTAGGCATGTTGATTCGGGTGTAGGAAATTGGATAGCGATACCTGGCTGCGTATCTCCAGGCCTCCTAGCCTCTCCAACGTTTTTAAGAAGAAGGAGGTGAGGCTTATTGGCCTGAAGGATTTCGCTTGGGTATAGTCCTCCTTACCCGGCTTCGGAATGAATATGATCTTTACTTCCCTCCATTGCAAGGGTATGTACCGATGTGCAATACAGGCTCGGAAGATAGAGACAAGATAGTCTACTATTGCGTTCCCACTCCATCTTAGTAGACCTGGGAAGATGCCGTCCAAGCCAGCCGCTTTGAATGGTAGGAAAGAGTTGATTGCCCACGTTACTTTTTCTCTAGTGATTATTTTGTGAGCTACATGCCAGTCTGAGTTAGCAGTGGCTCTTTCTGAGTATGGTTGCCAATCCTGGTCATTGGCAATCGTACAACCCGGAAAGTGTGTTGCCAGTAGTAGTTCACAAGTTTCTATATCTGTTTTTGTAAATGAGTTATCAGGTTTTCTAAGACAACCGATCGAGTGATGGGGCTCTCTGGAAAGGCATGATTTCACCCTGGTTGCCTGGTTGTTGCTTTCAATACTGGTGCAGAAGTGTCTCCAGCACTCTTGCTTCCTAGTACGTAAGAGTTTTTTGAATCGCCTTCTTGCGACTGTGTACTTGTCCCAGTCGGTAGGTAACCGTGTGTTCCATGCTCTATTGAACAACATCCTGACCTTCTTACGGTGTCTCTCCAGTTCGGGGCACCACCAGTTATGTCTACCCCCCCACCTTGGTGTGGTAAGGGGACACGACTGTTCATAGCTAGTCAGGAGTAGAGACGTTAAGTTGTTTACATGTTTGTCTATATCTAGTATGTCTATGGTGGTTGGTATCGTTAGTTTGTCTACCTCAGAACTAATTAGTCTGTAGAATTTTACCGAATCGGTTCTGCGAGGTATACGTCTTGGTTGTGGTTTAGGTAGCTCCCCTTTTATTGCAAAGCGGATCCACCTATGATCCGAACATGACAGCTCACTGGAGACGTGCCAGTCCTGTATGTGATCTGACAGACCAGCGGTTACCATGGTTAAATCTATTATTGTTTGTGAGCGTGCGTTGATAAAAGTTGGTTCTGAGCCGCTGTTTGCTAAGATAAGATTATTGCTAAGTATAAAGTTAAGCATATCCTCACCTCGAGCGTTGGTATTAGCATTACCCCATAATGTGTGATGCGCATTGGAGTCTGCCGCGATGATTAGCTCCAGTTTCTCCCTCCCACAGTAGTCAGCCAGATGGCCGAGTTCTGGAGTGGGCACGTCCCCGTCACTCGGTAGGTAGGCAGACGCCAGGACGATATCTGGATGCTCGTTTCTAGGTAACCTAATTGCTGTAAGGTCCCTTGAACATAGTTCGTTTAAAACAAATGCTGGTACATGATTAGGTATGATTATGCAGGTTCTTGGGTTACTTACGGAGGTATCCAGTAGAAGTTTTCCTCCGGTACTACCCAGGCCACATATCTTGCCATTCCTGATCCACGGCTCCTGAATCGCGGCGATGGTCTTCGGATTGGTCTCCAGCAGTCTGCGTAAGGAAGCCGACGCTGTTTGGCTGTGCCGGAGGTTGGCCTGGATAAGGTCAGTTCGGCGAGGGGGAGGAGCGCAAACAGCTGTCGCTGAATTCACTCCCCCCAGTCTCCTGAAACAACTCGTCATCCGAGGTTAGTTGCACCGGTGAAGGTGGTTGTTGAACTACCTCCATAGGGGCGTGTGTCTCGATTGCCACAGTTACCTCCGTCATTGACGTTGGCGGCTTTGGCACACATGACTCCGTCCCCGATGTGCTAGTGGCTTGAATCGGAGCGGCGGTCACCCGTGAGGGTTCATCTTTTTCCAAAATGCGGATGTAGATGTTCCCCATCAGGTAGTTTAGACGCCGCTCATGCGCTCTGATCCTTGAGATCTCAAACTCCGGCACACGAAAGAAGAGTGATACACCTATCGGGTCCTGTGTTCTTCGTTCGTGCGTCAGGGTCCAGGATCTAATATTAAGGTGGCGGTTCTGCCTCGTAATCAGTTTCCGCAGGGTCTCCGTGTTACCAGTGAAATCTGGTACGTGTAATAGACACGGTACCCTTCTTGGAATTTCCGATTGAGGCCGAACCACCAGCTTGGTGTCTGGTATTGGGTTAGTAATGACATCGCAGGTACCAGTCAGCCATCTCAGTGTGAAGGTGTCCTCGCACCAAGTTTTGAGGACACCATCCGAGAAGTGGGCTTTACCACGGAACCTGATATCGTTGGGTTCGGTTGTTAGGGTAGCTTCAAGATCCGCCATAAGCTCATCTTGAATCTTGCCCTCGATCTGTAGGCGGATTTTATCCGCTTGATCTTGTGTCATGTCCACGAAGGGCTCAGTCATCACGGCAACACAAAGCTCGTTTGCTTTGTAAGAAGCTGCCGCTTCTGCGTAGCTGGCCGAGGTCCCTGCACCCGGCTGAGGTTTGTTGGGTTTTACCCTTTTGCTCTCCCCAGTCGGTGTCACAGTTTCCTCTGGCCTATCGCGTTTTTGGCCCTTCGCTTGTTGCTTATTTTTGGTGCTGTTGTGTGTGTTAGGCACTCCAGGTCTCTTACTTCTCACAGAGCCGCTAGGCTTGAGCGCGGTAGTCGACCTGTTCGGCTTCGGTCCCCTTTTCCCGCCTCCTGCTACTGCGGTAGTAGCAGGGGCAGTTCCAGGGTCCTCAGGTAGCCTCTGAGCATCGGTAGCCAGCTTTTGCTGTCCCAACGCCCATTTGGCTTTCCTGAGCCGTCGCTTTTTAGAGTGGCTTACGACCGTAGTTAGGGTCGGTTCCTGAATTGCAGTTTTCAGGGCCGACAAATCTAAGGTCGAGGTTTGTGCACCAGACGTGCTCCCCGCCGCAGCCTCGGTCTTCCGCATCAGTCTAGCCGCGGATGCCCCACCTACAGATGCCGACACTACTGCAGCATCCTTTGGAGTTGCCATCTTTGGCTCGGCCGACGCAGTCAACCTGGCCGCAGCAGGGGACAAATCCCTGTGCGGTGGTGTGTATACCATCGGAGAGGGCATGGTCAAGGGTGCCACCCGGATTGGGGCAACCTCGGCCTCTGCTCCCTCCTTTAGTGTCTTGGACGCTGCCCTAATGGGTGCATCCGTGTGTAAGACGGGGGCCTCAGAGTATCGCGCCACTGGTGACTTGCACCGTGACACGTCCCGAGACGCACCCTTGTGTTTGTTTGTTTTAGGCGCATCCGTGGATGCAGCCTGATGTTGGTTATGTTTTTTGATTTGATTTGCCTCTTTATCCATGAGGTGATATGGAAAATATTCACCGTCAGAGCTCTCCACCCGCCATGGAGCCCTCAGTCGGGGACGCCCCTTGCTTAGCAAGCGAAGTCAGAGCTACTCCTCCGGTATAGAGCCAGCGCGTGGAAGGGCAGACGCGTCCGCACGCAGCAAAGAAGTACAGAGTTGTTTGCATCAAGAGACAATGACGCAAACTCACCCCGAGTCCCGTGCCACGCCGACGGGCCCCCCCCCACGCCCCAACTCTCACTCGGTAGTCCGCTTATGGGATACCACAGCCGATTGACCATGGTTAGCTAAACCACAGCCTCCCGTGTAAGGAGAAATCCAGACCAAAGAGGTGTGTTGTGTGCAGCGCACAACTGTGTCCGGCGCACTACGCCACTCAACCCCCAGGACTCTTTCATCCTCCCGTACGGGTCCCCGCGCACGGCACAAACACGCGGGAGGTCATTAACTGTCCACCGTCTTCTTGGACGATGAACTTGCAAGGACATGACCTCTCCATCCCTGCAAAAGTTCGCTTGGTGGTTTCAGTTGCGTCTATTACATAGGGTATTAGACCAAAAACGGGGTCGGCAACCTCGAGAAGGATAGTCCACCAAACTTGCCTTGGGGATCTCAGCGACCTGCGCTACTCCCAAGACCACGCCACCCTACCCATCAGAAGGATGCGGTAGAGTAGGTCTGTACCTATGCTACCATGTAAAGCAAAGCAAAGCAAAGCAAGCATGTCGTGCAGGGAACCGCAAAAGCGTAGGCCCAGACCCCCCCCCAACATTTAATAGTATTATTACGATCGAGGGGATCGGATGAATAGTGCTGTAGATATCTTCTTACACTAAAAAACATCTTGCGCGTAGAAATACACAAATTACAAAATACGGTCACTAGTTACTTCAGTTATGTGACTTCATACATTAATTTTTTATTTGTCTTCACTATTCGCACTTTATCACTTCACTGTTAATCTCTCGGAATGGCACTCAAAACTGACGTTATTGGTTCGCCTGAAGGGCAGGACGGAAGCTCACTGGAGCGAAGTACGCAGTAAAGGTCCTTCTCCGGTGAAGGCGGTTTCCCTCCTGGTTGGCGGTGACCCTAATCTGATTATGATTTTTATTATTATTGGCCGCGCGGGCGGCTTTTAATTTGTTATAGGCTATCCTGATTCGATTATCGGCATCCGTTAGTGTCTGTCAGGGCCTCCTTCGAACTTTTGTGTCGGGAAGGGATAATAGTTGATGTTTTACGCACAAATGGGTTGGGATGGTGTTTAGCCTTGTCGTAGTGGCGTGTGGACGCCAGCATTGAGCTATGGTAGGAAGAAGTTAACTGGTCACGTTTCTGCTTGCAAAATATCCCTGGTAACAATCTTGAACGATGTTCGAGAACTCTCTAGGAATGGCACTTAGTAGCGATTGCACAATTCCACAACGTGCGTATCTTTATTTCTTTCGCACTTTACTCCCTCCTTGTCGTACGGCGTGCTAGAGTAGCTTCGAGTAGGTTTATATATATTCAAACTCTCTCGCGTATGATTTCATCCTTGTCCTACACCTAAAAATTCGTTGCAGAATATTCCTACATCAAAGTGGTAAAACTGTCGTGCAAAAGGGTTTCCTGAAAACTCTATCACTCGACTACACATATTCTGAAACGACCTGAAAATATGATTGAGCCTCCTGGAAACGAGGGTATCATTTCTTTTTTATAGGGGGCAAACGGGCAAGAGGCTCACCTGATGTTAAGTGATACCGCCGCCCATGGACACTCTCGATGCTAGAGGGCTAGCGAGTGCGTTGCCGGCCTTTTAAGAATTTGTACGCTCTTTTCTTGAAAGACCCTAAGTCGAATTGGTTCGGAAATACTTCAGAGGGCAGCTGGTTCCACATAGTGGTGGTGCACGGCAAAAACTGACTTGAAAATCGCGCAGTTGCGGAACGGCGGACGTCGAGGTGATACGGGTGGAATTTCGTATTCTGCCTCGACGTCCGATGATGAAACTCAGTATGCTAATTACAATTTTTTAGTATGTGAAAGAGCCTCTTCAGAAACGGCCATAAACCACATTTCAAATGACTGAAAACGTCTCTAACTTGTGGAAAAATCTAGAACCATTTCAGTGAACCCATCTTCGTAACAGTATAATGCCAATAGAACACAATAAAGTTGTGGTTGGTATTGTTAGGAACAAATCCTAATCCTTGTGAGAAATGAAGATGTCATTGAAATTATATATTATAAATATAACAAATTTTAACACCCTGTTTCATTAACTATGACTATGTAAATATTCAATGTTGTATAAGAAACATTAAACGTGAAATAAAATTTCTAATTTTGTTAAATGAAGTAATTCAAACATCGTCTACAACATTTAACTTTTTGTTTTATTTCTTTAAAATGAAATTCAGTGCTTTTGGAGTCTTTTTTAGTAAGTTGGTAAATATATTAATAAAATAATAAATTAATAACCTAGTTAGTTTTTAAGAGATTTTTGTTTTTCAGTGGTTTATCAAGTAGACGCCGCTTCGTTATGGTGTTATGAAAGGTTATTTTAATTTTTAATTAATAATAATTTTAAAGAACTATCATCTACTTTTTCTTTTCAAATTTAAACTATTACTTTTTTGTTTCTGTAAACGTAAAAGCCAAATATATTTTAAACGCTTGACTAACAATTACTCAATCAGTTTCTAATTATTTCAGCGAAGACTATCACACAATTACACCGCTAACATCACCTTTAGGTTTGCTCGATGCTCCATTCAATGTGAACATTAGAACCGTTTTATTTGCATTTGGATATAATGGCAAAGTAAATGGGAAGGAAACATTAGCAGTATTAGACGCCTACATGCAGTACAAAAAGGATAATCCAATTAACTTTATTGTACTCGATTGGGAGAAAGAAGCATCCAGTACCAATAAAGGACCTATATTTAAATACCCAAAGGGAATATACAACGCCAAGAAGGTGACACTTTCAAAATTGAATGCGCGAACCGGAAAATAACTGTAAATCTAAAATTATATTAATGTTTAAAATGACGTTTTTTATATCGTAGATTGGATGTCAATTAGGAGACGCACTTCTGGAATTGTCAGAGCATGGTCTTGATTTGGATAAAGTGCATTTGATAGGACATTCCCTTGGAGCTCATCTCGTGGGACATGCTGGAAAACGAACACAACAAAAGGGAATACAATTACTAAGGTAATACATGCGTGCGACTCTCATACCTGAGGTCGTAGGTTTGATCCCCGGCTGCGGACTTTCTTTCTATGTGGGCATTTAACATTTGCTATAACGGTGAAGGAAAACATCGTGAGGAAACCGACAAGTCGACAACGTGTGTCAGGCACTAGAGGACTCCTCAGATTTAGAAATCTGAGGCCAGGACCTAAAGAGGTTGTAGTGTAGAGTATTATTATTACATGCTTAATACAACGTAGTATGTCGTTTTAAAATACCATGTTTTTTTATACAGACAACATTTACGCCGTTTTTATTTTACCTGTTTATTTTTTCCTAATTAGATTTTTTCCTTTAAATCGTAGAATCACGGGCTTAGACCCAGCAGGACCACTGTTCCAAGATCCCATTGATTTAGTTCGCGGCCTAGAAAGTACAGACGCCTTTTTTGTAGACGTATTACACACAGATCCACAACATTTTGGTACTTCGGACAGTATCGGAGATGTTGATATATGGGCTAATTGTGATATGGAATATCAACCAGGCTGTTCAGAATCAAATGGTATGTTAAAGTTTCCTATTACAGTTTATGATTACTATTACAGCACCATCACTGAAAAATGTATAGCCTAAGTTATTCTTATAATATGTGTAATGATTTTTTTAGTTATTTATAATATAAAATCGTATTTCAGACGGTTGCAGCCATGTACAGTCAGCCATATATTTTGCCGAATCCGTGAATTATCCTTCATCATTACCAGCTGTGGCGGCAGAGAGTTGTCATGATTGGAGCAACGGAGATTACAATGGGAGCGATATTTTATACCTCGGGATAACTAACAATAGCCAGTTAGTTACATTTTTGTTTGCATAAGCTAAAATCAGAATTCTATAGTAAACTGAGATTATTCAAAAAAGCAACAGGCCTTATACCTTATTGAATTCATAAGTTGTACCTTATATAAGGACCAATTTAGCATCATTTTATTTATTGCAACTTTGTAAAATGTTAAAAATGGTAGCCCCATTTACCCTACTGAAACGAATTAATCTTTGCAAAAATTAAAATGTCATTAGGATAAGAACGCGAATTTGTCACATAACCGAATCATCGTTTTGAATTATTTCAACAAGCAGCATCTCATCAGCACTCAGCAGTAACCTCACAGCCCTGACACTGCTAGAATTTATAAAATATTTCTAATTTTTATACGCATTTATCTTTTTCAGAGCGAAGGGAGACTTCTTTTTAAGAACTAATTTGAAGTCACCATATGGAAAAGGAATCGATGGCATTCATCCCTGAAATGAAATATTAGAACATTTTTTTTAAAGTAAAAGTTATGATTTTTAAAGTAGTATTTTATAAAAATTCAATAGCCAATTAATTTTTTTATTATTTTAGTGAACAATCACCAATGAATAAAAACCTGTCAACAGTAGATATATGTAATTACTTATATATTTTAAAAACATTTTTTAATTAAATTTTTTTTTATGTCAGAAGTTAATTATAAAGTGTTTATTACCTCTACTTAAATAATTATTTCTACTTAAAATGTACAAATACTAGAATTTCGCACTTTGAAATATAGAAAAGGTATACTTCTGTGCAATGCATTTTTGCCGTAACTTTGTGGACTTATGTGTTAGATGTTCGATCTAATAACACTACCCAACTTATTTGCTGCGAATTGCAGAAAAAGATATATCTGCTATAAAACAAATCGTGTGAATTGTTTTAAATTATACTGCATGTATGTACTTCCTTTTCCTAATATTAATAAAGACTTACCTACCTAGCACAAAATATTGGTAATTAACAAAACGTTTAGTTTACACAATTTAAGCTAAACGGTACCCTAAACCTCTTACTTCCAATAGTGATTCTGAGGTCATTGTATGGAATTACGAGGTAGTTCTCAAACTATCCGCTGATGTTATTTGAAATGAAATTGTTATATGAAAACGCAATTGCCATCTCTAATGGAAGTTAAGTAATTTGAATAAATTTGCTAAAACGACAAAACAATAATATAAGAACTTAAAAAATCAATGATAAAAATGAAATCAAACGCCTTTTAAAAAATCATAGTGGCGACACGTGACATGTTTTTTTCTAAAGTTAATGCCGCACGAAAAATAACTATCGCAAAAACATACTTAAGGAAGAACACAATAATGTAATTATTATTATATTATGATAATTTAATTAAATTAATATTCTTAACCTTCATAATTGTAATAATTAAAAATTGATAAATAAAACATTAAAACAAATATAAAAAAATTGTTCCCTGAGGTAGTGAACCTCTAATGCTGGCAATATTTCCTCGCTGTGTTGCGATACATATTTTTTTAGTGAGGCACCAGCTTGGAGGTCACCGGTATTATTTACCTGGTGTTAAGTAAAATTTTTAATCAGCACCTATGCACTTGACCACCGCCCATTAGTGAAAAAGAGAAAAAAAGGTTTGAGGAAAGCTCAATATATACTCCTTAAATATATACTCCTATAATTGAGCCGTTTGTTATTTTCACCTGGTCGGCGACCTCGGCAAGCTATTGTGTTTTGTCGGTGAGACGGGGATTAGCGTCCCATACCATAGTGTGTCTTTTTAACCAAGCGATCAAAAATTTCCCATCCGTCCACTTGTCAAGCTCTCATCTCACAAGCATCTCGAATTGCAGGCATCGCTGCAGACAGAGCAATTCGAGATGACTCAGGGACCAAAAACTGCCAATATTAGGCAAAGGATAAACATTATGCCCATGACCAGCAACCCTAGACTTCACTGACACCAACCCACCGTGGTCTTGTTGATGTGAATTGGTGTGACCTTATAAGTTAGGAATTCAGATTTCAAAGAGGATTATCTCGGCTCCTCTAAAAGTTTATAGTAGTAAGCAAACTCAAGCCTTTGTCGGATGCTAACCACGTGTGTCTCACATGAGTTAAATTCGCAAAAATTTACTTTGTATAAAAACATTTAAGAATTCCACCTACCACTTCTTGATTTCTGAGCAGATGAGAGAAACGCTGGAAGAATTAAGCTTGAAAGTTTAAAGAAGATTTTATTCATCATAACGTATAAAAGTTTTAACGTATTCTCGATTTATCTTATCTATATATCATCAATTAGATGCCGTGCATCTTGCACCGGCTCCAAGTCTTCGCCGTAGTCTGTGTATCTACTGATCCGAGATCTCCAACGTGCAACTTTGGCGCTGCTGAGAAATCCCGACTAGCCAGCAGATCTAACGCCGCAAGTGGAACTGGGAACCATTCACTCCGAAGATATTCTATTCACATCCCCAAGCATGAGCTAGGCTTGATATGATCTCGCAAGCGTTGCCGTCCTAAGCAGACCTGGTGACGTACTGTTGCAGATGAGGCAAAGAGAGCCAAATAGACTTGGAGCGAGGTAAAATGCGATGCCTGAACATAAAAAAAGTCAAGTTAATTACAATACGTACCTATCTAAAAATCAAGAAGATTAGCAGAATACAAAGATGTAGTTGTCTTATCAAATACATTGCTACCTTGGCAAATCATACACGTATGTAAATACATGTAATTAAAGAAAACCCGCACAATTCTTCTTCACAAAAAATTGCAGTTACAGTTGAACGGTTACAATACCCGTACCGACAACATGCCGTTCTAAATAACACCTATTTAATTCACGTTTGATAAGGTTATTTACAGGTAATTTAAACAAAACAACTGCAAAACATAATAAGGTGAGGTTTAAATAGCTTATTGTAATTAATATATAACTACAAGTACCACTAGCTTAATAAGCAGCCTAGCCGTTTAACTAGCGGCCTGAAAGATGTTCGGCCAGCTGATGAAACGACTAGGCAAATGACTTTGATCGATTACGATTCATTACTTGCCTGGCCTGTTGACTGATAATTTAAATTATATTCCACTCTCTGCCACTCACTCGAAATGAAATTCTTTATTCTGCCAAGTAAGACCTACGAATGACTATGCTTAAGCCAGATTATTAAATGTTGTAACAAACGCTAATGCTGAATATCTTTCAGGCAAGTAAAATGGCGCCGTTTAGTTAAAAGGCTCGACTGTTAATTGAACTTCCAATTAACGTAGTTGGCTGCGACATATACATCTTACCTGATAGATTTAGGATTAAGCTATTTCCCGAAAAGGAAATAAACTATTTTTTAATACTGTTCAGGTCTTCATAATGCTCTATATCTGATAAAACTCTAGGCTGTCCGGATTCGCTAAGATGGATGCTGTTACAAGCTAGAGTTTGTAGCTTAAAAATATTATACGTACTATAAGCAAACAAATATGGAATATCCTTGTTCAGAGACATATTTCTTAGACTTCCTACGCTATTTAAAAAAATACGACATACCATTAATAAAATACATATATATCATATGACTCTTAAATTACTTTATGGCTTCTCATTAAAGTTTATTAATAGGGCCCGTTGCTTTTTTATTATTCGTAATAATTATTAATATTTAAATTACATTACAAGATCCGTTCTGGCTAGTAAGCCAAAGCGAAGATTTTCAATGTGACTTCTGGTAGTAAAATGTAGACTCCTCTGGGTTGTCATTGAAAATTTGCCTTGACGAAGTTAACCATGGAGTCTGCAAATACTTCTACTTTTTTGTACTGCAATGTCTTTTTGTTAATTTTGTTGTTTGTTCTTGTCCCATCATTTTTATTGTAATCAAAATGCTTAAAAAATTACCCAATAAGCGTACCTAACTCGTATGCTACTCAACTCGTAAGTGAAACGGTTATACGCACTGTTTATCATTTTATAAAAACCTTATCGCTTTAATACTCTTTGCATTGACAATTTTTTGGCATTACCTTGATCCACATTGTTAATGGTTTAAACCGTTTTTGCTTAGATTTTTATTACAACGTTATCAATTATAATGCGGGAAACCGATAGATTGCTTAAAACATTAGACAGAATCTTAAATAAACGCTGTGAAAAAATGTGTGTAAAATTAATTTCGTCAAAATGAGTCTTGGAGACGAACCGACACACCAAGCATATTATGTACATGAACATAATTTTAATTAATATACCAACAACATATATGTAATATTAAATTCAAATAAGGGACTCGCATACCTTGCCTTGGCTTTTTCATTGCCGAACAGAGTCTGTCAGTATAAACTTAGTTAAAAAGTAAGTATAGCCGCGACGGAAGCAAGTCACGCATTGACATCGCTCGTACTGCGTAACAAATGCATTATAGTAACAGGGCCGTGTTAGTACTGTTCTAATTGTTTTTGTATGTAAATCAACGTTAGTTTACATACAGACATAGTAAGGTATTTGAACCTTCGGCTTACTGCAAGGATACATCACGGTCAATGTGTATAATTTAAACAATTGTTTTACTACCACCACATATAAAAGAAATAGTGTTTTCTAATGTGAATCTACTAGGTGCATTTCTGAAATATCTTTTTTATCAGACACACTTTGGAGCTAATATTTCTTGAGATGCCCATGGACACTTACAGATCTTTGAACCACCGGATAAATAAATAACTCTAAAAGATGTGTACATAAAATTTACTATTTACTCCCACTTTATGATTATTACAACAAGTATTTAAGAGTCCTTATTTGTCATGATTATGTCATTTCTGTTTTACTGACACTGTTCAAAATTAGGTGCAATTCACTATTACAAAAAACACCCTTATCTCCATTTTTTGTCTATGCTAATCTTACAAGTTAAAAACTATCAGGACTTCTAAATATGTGATAGAAAAAAAAAATTTTTTTCAATGCTTTTGTAACCGCATAACTAAAATTCTTTCGCAAATATATTTTTTATACTGGAGCTATCGCTTACAATTTTGTGGAATATAATGTAAGTAACTTCTTAAATACGAACAAAACGTAACGTCCTTTACGGCTAGACACGGGCTAGCCGTGGAGGACGTTACGTTACGTTTACGTGGGAATGACATAATTCGAGGTCCGTGAATCGTTTTCTTAATAGGCGATCAGATTGTCTTACTCAGAGAAAACAATTATTGTATCGACGGGAATCGAACGTATCTCTGAGTTACCGCTGTCAACTAAGCCTTGATGTGTCGTTTTAGGTAAATAATGATAAAACCGACCAATTTCCGCCTTATTCAAATAAAATGGAGGACTGAAGGATTCTCGTCCAAAAGGCTGCTGCAATTAAAATACGTATCACGTCTCGTGGTGTAAAAACTTTGCATTCAGCACCACTCGATATAGGCCGAGTTTATTATCATTCAGTACGTCTGGCTGGATACGCGTGTTTAGTGAAGAATGTGGAACGAAATATGGACACTCCTTTTGATTACTGGTCAGTATTTTACAATTTAATTTGTTACAAACATTATGTACCAATTCTAATTTAAGTGTGATAAGTAATTTATTTTATTTAAAGTAAAATTGTTAAAAACAACATAAGGTCATAGTCATAATCAAAGTATTCGTTATACAACGGAGAAGAGTTGAATTCCATAATCTTAATAGATATAGTTCAAAGCTTGTCGTTGCGAATATAGTGTATAAATATGGATGAAATAGTGTTAATTTTGAATTTTGAATGGTCAACATCGCCTTAAGGTGGACTGAAAATACAGGTGAAATTCTGAAAAATATTCTGGCGCCGTTCAAGTATTATGTCAGAATATTTACTGTTATTTATCTCCCTCTCTTCCTCTTGTAAGCAAAAGTTATCTAAGTTCTAAAAAATATTAGTACCTTTTTGTAGGAATCCTGGAAATTGCATTTTTTTTCAGGCTTAGACAATGTGTGGGTTATATGTGTAAAAAATTATGTAATTACTGTTGACGTCATGAAAAAATAAGGCCTCTTCCCCCTAATACTTGAACCTTACCTAATGCTTGAACAATGAATGTGACGTATATTTTTTTAAGTAACAAGGGTGGCATTGTTTGGGCCTTCCATACCAAAATTATTATTCCAAAAAACGAGATCTCTAAACTAAATGCTTTGGAAATGCGAATTATGGATAGGGTGGTACTATCAATTATTGAGGGCAGTCTTTTTAATTTGACCAAATTCTATAATTAATGCAATCCGAAGGTCCCGAAGTTTTATCGAACCAAATTACAGAATCGTTGCCTTGTCACTCCTGTTATTATGAAAGTTGCAACATACTAAGGGCCTGTTTCACACTGTATGGATAAAGTAACAAATAGCTATGCAACACATAAATTATTCGAAAGATAAAAGTTCCAAATACGAAACTTCACTTTTTATGACGAATAGCGCTATCTGACAGTGGTGAAACGCAAAAATTGTGTTTATCCGACCAATAAGTAATAAATAGCATATTTGGAACTTATTCGGACATTGTGAAACAGACCCTAAACATAATTTTAATTATACATTCTGTTTTTAGGTTTCATACCGTTAAGTGAAATGGCAATGCTACGGTGTTATGAAGGGTAAGAAATCTTACAATACTTATATAACATTATATAAACGTAAAAGGCTAAGAAACGAAAAAGAAACAGAGCTCTTCTTTGAAATCGATTAAACGTGGATTTATAAATTTTATAGTAAAAGACAGCTATATTAATAATAACCGTTATAAAAAAAATTGACGCACTGATGGCACAGACAAAGTTCTATCAAGCCTTTGAGGCCCGGATCGGATAATAATTGAATTAATTTCCTTACAATTTAGACACACTGCAATTTATTTATAAAAAAACACATTTTTGACCTGATGCAATTCTCAAAGTTATAAAATATTCTTAACTTGTAACAAATTAAATTCAAAGTCAATTGTTATTAAATAAATCGCGTGATTGACCCACTTTAATTGAAATTTTGTGCATGCGATGAAAAACGCCTTTCACATGTCAAGACGGTCAACTTTTATACAAGACAAATCAAAGCTCAAAATAATTATCGTAACAAAAGTTACAAGCACAAAGTTACCTTGTACATACATAGCATACTTCGAATACGAACTCGCTTGTCTACCGTATACCTACAGCGAATCGTATCGTATTTCGGCCATAAAATGCGCAAAGGCGATGAGAACTTGGAGAAACTGAGTGTGGTTGGTAACACAGAAGGCAATAGATCACATGGCCGTTCACCAAGCAGATGGGCCGATCAAGTGAAAGACTCATCGTCTTCAAAGCTATACAGTGTCATAAGGGAAGCGCTGGACAGAAACCGATAGAAGCAGATATTCCGCTCTAGATGCTTCGTTGCTGACCACGACGCTCAGACATGAGCTGCCGACTAAAGAGAGACATACATAGATTTGGTTACGTCATTTTAAACGATAAGTGACAAAAATAAATGATAAGGACAACACATTAAACAGCTATTTAAGGCTTACAGTGAGTATTTGACAAATGAGGTTAATTTTCGTTTCGATATTGCATTATCCGTGGTAAATTATTCGGTCAATTACCTACAGGAAATCATTGTCTATAGTATCTATAGTTTCCTGCAGAAGTTAAAACTGCAGCTATATATAGATTGGTAGCAGTGCTGGCCTAGTGGTTGTAGCATGCGACGAGTCAAGACGCGAAAGCAGAACCTCAAGAGTTTAAAGTGGCGCTAGAATAAAATCCTGAATTATTATTATAATTTCATGTTTTTTTTTACATTCATAACTGTATTTATTTTCTTAGGCCATGACAAATTTTGTTGCTAATTCAACACACACTGAATGTGTAATTCAGTAGAACTTACATGTCTTACGATCTTAGCAGCGATTTTAATATAAATTTAAAACCTTGTTTACCGTTCTCTCATAAAGGCCGATATTAAACTCATAAGCACTCTAGTATACATAGATCACTATCCGAATTGGCGTTACGAAACTACGATCATTTTTTATTGCATTTCGACTTTTGATGTTTGTCCTTTACCATATAGTAAGTGGAACCTTGAATTTTAAACTTACACCAAGTTTAAAATTAAATATAGCATAATCTTCATGATTATAATTTATTCCTTAGATACAATATTCAGTGGAATACAGATCCTAATGAGTCTATGTCTAGAGAATTTTCCAATCCAAGTTACTTGCTGTGAAACGTTTGAAAAGAAATACTATCACAAATTTATGCAAACAGACCAAAGATAAAGGCGGTGTTATTTTGATAATTTTGCAAGGTCAACTTTGTTTCTGAGTGCTGTAAAATGCATTTAATGAAATTATTATTCTAAACAACTGAATACAAAAATACGCGTCGAATTGTAAAATTCTGTAGGTATTTTCGAAGAGTATTTAAACAAAATTATAGAAACAAATGATCCAGATTTATAACAAGACTACTAAAACTCAAGCTGAAATAAATTTTCATTCATCATCATTCATTATTTTAATTATTATTAATGCTGTGTACAGCTTAGGTCCATAGAATATTTTATAGAGTAATATTGTCATTTCATTATTTAATAACTAACGAAGTAAGGTCAGGTCATATTGCCGTGTTATGAGGGTTTTGATAAAACTAAAAGTCACTTTATGTAAAGATAGGTTTGTTTAAAACATTGCAATGAGTAATTTATTTTCAATATACAAACAAAACAAACATTTAACTAAAATCTTTTTTTTTATAATATTAGAACAATACTTGACACAAGGGCAGATTATCTACGCATAAAATAAAACTCTTCCAACTTCCAACTTTTCAGCTCGGGAAATGAAAACTAAGGAGTTTTCACGATTATTTTGTTTCTAAAATGCTGATTCTGTGACGACCTTTTGTATCTAAGTGATGCCGGAATCCTGAAAATGTTTATCTTCAACGTACAAGCGAGTATTAAATCTGCACAGCTAGGATTCGAACTTACGACCTCAACGATGAGAGTCGTGTACTGAAGCCACTAGGCCAACGAAAATATATTACGCTTGCAGGAAATATCATCGACACTATTGACAATGATTTCCTGTACACAATTTACCTTATTCGTATAGGGAATAAAGCGTCAAATAGCTATTTAACGATATATCCTCATCACATTTTTGAATTGAAGTAACGAAATCTTGTACATGTATAAAATTTGTATGGAAGGCCTAATAATCTGATAGATGCCTTTAAGATAATCAAAAATTATAAGCCTAACTTACTAGAATACAATAGCAAAACAATAGTTACATTACGTAATACAGTATAAGCAATAAAGTATGGTTGCTCTTGCGTTTGTATTTGCCATCAACTTCATATGTTGAGGCCGATGACCTGATTGAAAAGAAAACAGTACAATTTAAATAATTAATTTTATTTACTTGGGGACACAGAAAAAGTGGTCTGAATTCTGTGTTATTCATTTATTTATTTTTATTTAAGTATTCCTACAGCTAATCACTAACCAATGTTCAAACAATTACATTACACACAAAAGCCAAAACGGAATACACATTGAAACAGAAACATAAAGTATAGTTTTACAAAGCACAGTTCTAAGATTGATTGATTGGTAGATTATAATATATATTTAATATGAAGGAACAAAGAAAGCCATTATTAGTAAAAGATACCTGAGTTTTTTTTATATTTTTTAGTCACATTAAATATATCGATTTGCTGGTTATTTATGTTATATATGATACATAACCGAGTTTCGCAAATTGTTGGTTTTAAATCGAGGCATTTCGAATAATTGGGTTATTTTCGGTAGGCGTTCTGTTAGGCATCAGTTAGTTTTCCAAGAATTTAACCTAGAACTTAACTAATCACATTTACATTACGACTAGCCCATTGAAGGTTGTTTTATCGTGATTAAAAATATTATTTAAAAATAAAAATTACGTAGCAGTTGATACATAAGCATAGATTTTCATCATGATTTAATGCATGAAAAATAATATATTAATATTGTATTATATTTACTGCTTCGACCTCTACAAATAACCGTAAAGATTAAATCATTTCGTAAATAAATATGACTTAATGCTAAATAATGTTGAAGATTATATTTAAGGTCCAGAAAGGAAGGCAATGAATGACGTCGTGTTTCTTTTAAATCTTAGCCTATAAGTCGTTTTTGTATAAGAATAATAATTTTATTATAAAAACTTCTGACAGCAAGCTCTTCAAACCAAGCTGTGTAGGTCGTTGCTAAACTACACTAAGCCAAGCCATAGGTTTAAATCCATATAAAAGAAATAACTACACTGGTAGCTATTCATCCGTATTCTAGACGTCCCCAACGAAGTAACTCTGTGGCGTGGTACGAAGAATAGAATGTAGCTCTTTAATTCGTATTCATCTGATATATACAAAGTTTATCATCTTTGTACAACTCGAATTAAGTGTGAGCTATTGAAATATTCGAGACCTTCAACAAAATTGCAGCTTGACTAGTAATAATAGAAATTTAGTTCTAAAACGTCCTATTTCATGACTCCCTTTTTAATAAGCATACAATTAAAAATTACTTGCTGTAATATGGACACATCGTTGTTTATTTGAATACGTTTTCATTTTTACAGTAATGGGCCATATACTTGCTTCATATACCTAGAGATTTTTTTTTTAAAGTGCCTAATAAGTAAATCTTAAGTTATATATGTGAAAAATCATTGATGTTGTATAAAAAATTGCTTTGTTGTATTTTATATAATAATGA
Source organism: Pieris mannii (assembly GCA_028984075.1). Taxonomy (NCBI): domain Eukaryota; kingdom Metazoa; phylum Arthropoda; class Insecta; order Lepidoptera; family Pieridae; genus Pieris; species Pieris mannii. The sequence continues at coordinate 5,692,353 of CM054784.1, forward strand.
TTATGTATTATAAATGATTTTAGGTCTATGGATAAATACACAACATTCTCACTGGATAACCCAACGTCTGTACTAAAGTCCTCATGTTTCGATACATCTCTACCTACCATAGTGTATACATTTGGATACAGAGGGAAATGCACTGGTCCGGCCACCACAGCTATGCTAAACGGTTACATTGACACAAAGAAACGAAACGTCATCCTTCTAGACTGGGAAGAGGAAGCTAAAACTAGAATTCTCGGCATATCTTTGAGTTACGCCGTGTTTGCATTGCCCAATAGTAAACGGGTCAGTATCGTTTCATAAGATAAGTACATAACATATTATATAACAGTAGATAATACTATAACTATAACAATACTAGAACAGATACACAAGCTATAACTCAAACATGGTATTTACTAAATTGTACTAAATCATGTATATATATATATATATGTTATATATATTCATAATACTTTTATTATGTCCTTTCAGGTAGGTCAAGAACTAGGCGCGGCAATCTTAAAACTTTATAAAGATGGGCTTGCCATAGACACCCTTCACCTCATTGGTCATTCACTTGGAGCGCACCTCATGGGCTACACTGGAAGATGGATCCGCGAGCAAGGATTGGTCATACCAAGGTAAACTATCAGTTCAGCAGAACCAAAAGTCCATACACGCAACCTCAAGTAAACACCATTACTAGATAAAAGGATTCTCGAATTTATTACACCATCGGCTCACAATACAGCTATGCCTTTGACGTTTTGATGTGTTATTGCAAGAAGAAGATATTATTTATGACCTCTTCAACAATGCTCGTTATATATTTCAGTTGATTTAGCGAAAAACCGAAATGAATTATAAACTTAAATCTACCTCAGGTATCACAAAATCGATTGATGTTTAGTACTCACAAAAGTCGTGATCATAAAGACGCTTGCTGACCACGACTGCCGTAAAAGTTTAGATATATTTATACTTATATATATTAATGCCGATCAACTACAGTGCCATACCCTAACATAGCTTAGGCAATTGTTTATGAAATATAATTGGAATATTAAATTTAAGACTGGAGGATATTATAAACGTGAGCGGTCAAACTAGATACAACAGCGATAACTGTAGGAAGAAATCCTTTTTCATTTTAATAATAATGTTAATTGTAATAGTATTTTATATTTTTCAGAATAACAGGCTTGGACCCAGCGAGAGCTTTATTCGAAGGAATTTTAGCTACTCAATCCGGATTAGATCGAACCTGTGCAAGGTTCGTAGACATTATCCATACGAATTCTGGAAACTATGGTACCACCAAGTCTGTAGGTACAGTAGACATCTGGCCAAACTACTCATCAGATGGAATGCAACCCGGATGCCCCAGAGGATCATATCCTATGTTCAGTTGGGATGGTAAGAGATGCTCTCTTCAGATATTAATGTATCTACATTGCAAAGTTATCGTCTAATAAAGTACCAGTAATGCGGAAGTTATCGTTACAAAGTTTGTTTTCTAAATTCATATGGATATATATTTCAAGATTTTAATTCCAGATGGCATAATTATCAATAAAAATAAAAATAAAAAAAATCTATTTAAAAAAATTTATTTAAGACCAATTAATAAGTCCATATGTTGTTAGTATAGTAAAACTTATAACTATGTTAGTAAAATTATTAAAAATATTTAAACATTTAATTCAATAGTCTACGTTGATTACTTACTGGTTATAATATACTTATTATGCTCTAGCAATTTACATGTTTTTTATATTTTTGTCCCATGCTTTTCGATTTAATGTAAACAACTTTTATTAAATGTCCAGCGAAATCCTACAACACATAAGCTACCATCCCCAGTGGCTCATTGCACTATCATTACAGACCTCTGCAGTCACAATAGAGCCGTCGAATATTTCGCGGAATCGTTGAAGAATGGAACTGATTTTCCTGCAGCTTCAGCTTCATCGTATGACAACTGGATTATCTCTGACGAACCTTCAAACGACACCATTTATTTAGGCGAACTAGCCAACATTCGGTAAGTCTTAAATAAAAATAAAATAAAATATATTTTCTTGTTAATTACTTATTAAAGAATTTACTTAATTATACTTTCATTAATATAAATTATCACATCTGAAGGTGTTTCACCGTCAGTTATAATTTAGAATTTTCTAATAAACATGTGCTTTTTTGCTACGTTAACAGGGCAACACACACTTCTATTTGTGTTGCCCAGTTAACACAATTGAATACCACTCAAGCATCGCTTAGAAATAATAGTTTCTTTGCGTATAAAATTCACCAAGTTGAAAGCTCCAAAGATGACCTCCTAGAGAATCCTGTTTAAATATTACATTTTTTTTATTTTTTAGCCAAGACAAGTGTCTATACTCATTTTAACAAGAAATGTATGAAACGTTTATACACAGGTAGACAAAGGACGGCCATTCATTAATTAAAAGGCATTTGAAATTAAGATTTTAGTTACTTAGTCATTTCACGCTCAAGTCATTGTATACTGACGTGAATGATTTATTAATAAGGATTCTCCGTATACAAATGTTTCCAAATAGTAAACCCAAGTTGGCAAATATATTGTTGCTAAACCTATTATCGGATTAATATACATTCTAAAATTTAAAAGCAAACCTTCCCTAGATCTTAAAGAATTGTTGTGTTTTCAATACATTTATTTATAAATTAGGGAACCTGTTTCTGGAATGAATACTGATTTCGAATTAGTATAATTAATTTTAAAAAAATATTGATTTATTAACACTTCGTTACATTACAATATAAAAATTGAACATACTTAAATGAAAAGAAGAGCAACTGGCGGCCTTATCGCTTTCGAACGATCTCTTCCAGGCAACCACTAATTTCATAATATTTGTTATTGTATTTTTTTATGATAGACAACATTTTTTGTTTGTTTTTCTGGCGAGTATATAAATAGTTTTGTTGGTATTCTATAGCGGGAATACGCGACATATAACTCGCCATGTGAAAAATATGGATTTTCAAGATTTATACCACAAACAGTTTGCCCTTGAGATTTATATATCGACATTGCAAATGCGCACTGATAATTTTGAAACGTTTTAAGTCGAATGGCATGTTGTTTTCATCACTCAAAGGAATCCGTATTTTATCAATATAATAACTTCAATCGAAGAATATTTATTATTATTATCTAAATATATATATATTATAACTTAATATTGATATCTTAGTCTGAAAGCATTATTTTCCAAATTGGTACACCTGTTTGAACATTTGAAATATTAACTCAATATTTTTTTTACTAAGCTCTCGGGGTAATTACTACTTATCAACAAACGGTCAGTCTCCATACCATAAAGGCCTAGATGGACTAATCCCTCACGAACAGGAGAGAAAACGAAGACATGTATCAGAAATGTATAGTTTAATGGGGTAAGATATTAAATATGTAACATTAATATGTGAATATAAATTTAATTGGCCAATTAAACCTTAGAATACATACCATACCTTTAACTCCCATAACACACACACACATATTTTATTGTATGTGACTCACATAATAAATATTCAGTCCATGTCGATATACGTAACATACCTATAGATAAATTAATATTATCAACGACCTGACGTGACCCACTGCTGGCTTCAGGTTGTTTTTTGGTTTGTGCCCACGAATAATCGTATTAAGGATTAAAAATTATCGTGTCCAGGAGGATAATAACCAAAAAATATTTGAAAAAATCAAATCAATGATTCAACGTTTCATACAATATACCATAGTCGTGTACGTTCAAACCTATGTATGAACTTATCCCACATGTACGATAACAATCGTAATAACCCTGCCCGAAGGTTTTTCAAAACGAGTAAAACTCAAAAATTTTCATTGCATTATTTATTTGTAGTCTTACACAAAATTCACATAAAATATAGTATTAAAATATACCGTTCACTTAACTTAACTTACCTACTTAATATGAAGATGCGAAAACCGCACAATGTTTTGGCCTACTTACATCAAATAACATTTTACAACAATCACAGTAGTAGTATTTACAATTTTACACAAAAAAAACCTCATACCATATAGTGGAATTAGAGGACTTATTCTCCTCATAACTTGAGCATTATATACTGATTGGTATACAAATACTACATTTCCGAGTCGTTTAATACCTAGGTAACACTAAAAATGTTTAGAACATGAAAAACGGCTTAATGTAGAAAGATGCCAATACCTTTGTTTTTCGAAGTAATCTCCGTTCCTCTCTTGAAATAGTAGCATTCAATGGAACCACTGATAAAAGCAGCAGAACCTCGAATTGTTTCTTTAGTTCCTGGTAATAAATGAAAGTCGCAGGGGGCCAGTTCAGGACTGTATGGCTGATGACTTGGATCTCGACACCAGCTATAGTCAAATATTCAACAGTCCGTTTTGCGGAATGCGCTGAAGCATTGTGGTGGTGAAGACGGATCCTGCTTCGAGGACGCTGCTGTTCAATTTTTTCCAAGACAACAGGCAAACAGCGATTAACATACCAGCCTGCAGTAACTGTCCTTCCATCGTCTAGCACACTGTCGCGAAATGATCTTTCCGACCAAAGAATGTGGCTCTTTTTTTTATTGACTTCTTTATTATCATATCTTCTTCTTATAATACTACATTAGGTTACCCAGAAGTTCTAAAATTGAAATTCAAAAAGTTTTCACTGGCAAGCTGGCCAGTTATAAACGTTTTCAGTGTTACCCACGTATTAGGCATATTAAATTCTGAGCAATCGAAAGTTTTATCTATCGCTTAATTAACATCCAATTACTAAACTAATTTTAGTTTTAAGTTTAATATTTACAAACAAAAAGCAGTGAAAAGGAACGTAGAAAGACGACTAATACAATATTTCTCGATTTCAGAGTTCTGGACGCATTGATTGGCTTTTGATAAGCAATTTGCCCCAATGTAGAACAATGCCGCTTACGATTGATTATAAAAAAGATTTTCGATTTAAATAAGATTAGATTTAGATGTAGATTTTAAATAGAAACTTGACTTTTTTACTGTCATTACCAAAGGAATATTTTTGTATTTCCAATACTTGTGCCATTCATTTATGTATTATATATTTGAGAAAAACTGTAACTTATTTATTGGGCGTAGAATTTATGTTACATAAATTAAAAGTTATTACTACGCCCCTTATTCATAAGAATCAGTCTAATTGCACGGTTTTAGAGTAAGTCGTCTATCTCTTCTTCAGAGTATTTAAGTTAATGGTGCAATATTATTGATTAAGTTTATATTGTTATTTATACATTAATTATACATAAATATAACAAGACGAAAGAAAGGCTCACAGTTAAACTAGGAGCCTCATTTAAAATCCAATAATAAACTGAATGGATATTTTGTATGTTACTTTATAGTTACACATCGTGTCATATTAAGAGATAATAAATAACTGATTAAAAAAAAATTGTTCCATTTTTCATGTTAATGTACCCATTTTTTAGAATATTAAATAACATTTTGATTTCTAGCAAAAAAATTAAAACAAATATTAATTCAACACTTATTTCTATAATTGGCAACACGTCTCGCCATTTTTTCTGTTGTCTTATATTAGGTTTGAAATTTTATAAAATTATTTGTACTAAATTGTAACTTAAAATGCATGCAATGCATACTATTGTAGTATTAATTACAATATGTTAACTAAACGCGCTTTAGTCAGTGCAGTATAGGTTTTAGATAAAGTGATCACTTTATCTAAGTGTAATGCTAGGTGGGCGTTGTACAATACATTTTTTTCATGGTCGTGTCAATGTCGACAATGGTAGTTCCGATATGATGGGCCGTAGAACCGATCGCTTCGAATGTGTTTGCGAGCCGTTCGATTGCTCGGGACTGAAAAGACGACATTACGTTATTCTAAATAATTGTGATAAAGGTCAATGCACATATATCAACTCGGAAAGGGATCGTCACGGTATCATCTCGAGCCATTCAGTATTGTTTTTTTTTATAAAACAGGGGGCAAACGGGCAGGAGGCTCACCTGATGTTAAATGATACCGCCGCCCATGGACACTCTCAATGCCTGAGGGCTCGGAGGGCGTTGCCGGCCTTTAATGCGTGCATACGCACGCATTAAAGGTTCACGCCTGGTTGACGGCGAGATGAACGGCGATACGGTGATGAACCCTTTCTGAGTTAATTTGTGTGCTTTGGGCCGGCTATCCCGGCCATGAACATTTTTTGTTATTTATATAATATCTGATAATCTATGCAAAAAAGAGTGTGTCTATTTATGTACACGCGTTAAAAGTTATAATTCTTTGGCGTATGGAAAAAAAATAACTAAAATGCAGTAGTGATTAAAGATAAATAGTAATATTAATAATATTAATCAAAAAGATTTTATTTAAATAAATAAATAATTTATAAATAGTATCACCGTCGTATATGAAATTGATTTAAAAACAACAAAATAATATTTATTTATTCACACTGTTTAATTGTACTGTTACGAAACACGTGTTCTAAATATCAAAATACTAGAATATACAACTTGAACATAGTTATCGATTTCCATGCGGACCTAACTTTACGATGTCGAATTTAGGTGTCGGTGGGCGGGCGCATCGTAAAAATTCACTCTCATTATTTTTCTCCATCGCGCCAAAAGAAGTATAACTTCAAAAAGTATATAATTTTCGTAAATTAAGGGGAATGCATTTAATCATTATTTAAGGTCGCATCATGCCGGTTCTCTTTACGCACAGACTCTCCCGTAGAGCTATTTGAGACTCCTCGCACATGCCTTTCGAGAATGGGCAAATATAATTGAATTCGAAGAAATAATAAGGGATAAGTAATGATCAAAAGCCTTCAAAGTTCAGCAGATAGGTGATTACCAAAACCTCAATATAATATACAGAAATGTTTCTTTAATGGGGCTTCTAAACGGGCCATGTTTTGCTGCAATGATGGCTGCAATACAGTTGCCCGGCAACATTTCAAACAATAGCAGCCACACTATGCAATATTGCAGTAATGTCCCGGCCATATAGCCAAACATGTTTTGTATAGCCACTTATGGCCGGTATTGCCCCAATGGGTTGCCGGACGATCGCTAGGCTATCGAATTCAATTGCAATATTGCACAGCCAGTTTTATTGTTGTTTCAGTCACTCTCTTTGTTATGGCACAGAGTATCCTTTGCTACGCGAAATGTTGCTCTATTCTGTGGTTTGCGATTTGACAACTACGTAAAAAAAAAAAATAATTTGTGAATAATTTATTATCAAGGCTTATTTCTAGACTCAAATTGTCTACAGTTTCACGGCTATTTAAGTAAGGTCGAATCCACAATCTCTTCTTTTTCTGTTTGTTTTTTAAAACAATATAAGCTGTTGCGACAAGTGTGATTTCGTCAGCCATTGTTGCCGGTATGTGTAGCCCGTTTAGGAGTCTGCATCATAGGCCATACAATTACTGTCATATTGCAACACATGGCCCGGCCATAGATTGCTCGGCCATCAGCTGCATTAAAACATTTTTGTGATGGCCGGGCAATTAGTTACCAATAGTGCAGCTATCAATTGCAGCAAAACGTGGCCCGTTTAGAAGCCCCATAAGTTTTCTCAAATAATTATAATTCGAAATTATAGTTGTCAAAATATTTTTTACTTATGTTAATATAATTTAAAATCTCCGAATATTATATACCTGTATTTGAGAAGCTTCAGCTAACCTCTCCATTGCTTGAGAGCTGACCTGAGAAGCATGTGCTAACTGAGACATCGCCGTGGCTTGTTCACTCATCACTTTGACCTGAAAAATAATAATAATACTTAACATCATTCATCATTTTTTTGTTTTACAAAAACCAACATTGTGTAAAACAAAAAAAAAGTTTATTTTTGACTTTGACTTTTACTTTGTCATAATTTTATGTGGATATTTTTTACAAAGTTGAACACATGATCACACTCTTTGGGTCCATCATTTAACTGACACTTATTAAATAACTATATCTTTTATACTTTAACATACAAATTTGGATTGCTATATTATAAATAATTGTCCTTATATTATAAACTTTTTAATATATATTACTTGTGATCCAAATAATAATACATGATCTAAGATGTTTACGTCTAAATTTGGAAATAGTATTACCAGTTTTTCCATAAGCATCATATTCCGTTCCTCTAATGAAATAGGTTCTGCAGCAGGTTCTCTTGTTGGTTCATCAAAATTAAATTCTTCATCATCTATTTCATGATTTTCTTCAGTAGTCTCTTCATTTAAATAGTTGTTCTCTGGTATAAAATGCGATTCTACTTTGACTGAACTTCGGGGTTCTGTAAATAATAAGTTATTTATAATTTATTAGTACCTTAATTACAGAAAATGTGTATTCAAGAAAACTTTTCTTATATTTAGGTTATTGAAAATGCTTATATAAAGTACTTTTAAGCAATATGTACTCTATGAAATTATATATATATTATACTATAATAAGTGGGACTTATGTCATAATAAGTTCTAAAAATAGAATTGTGTTGTATCATGATTCAGGAAATGGAAACCGAAAAATAGAATATGGGAATAATATGTTTCAAACTAATTTAGTGATCCAAGTCTTAAAGGGGACACTAACTAACAAAAAATATAATTAACAAAACAATCACAGAACAGACAGATGTTCTGCATTTAAACTAAGTCTTAGTAGTTTATCAATCTTTCCAACAAGCTTAGAAAGTAACTTTCTTAGCCATACAGGTCACTGGTAAATTATTTAGTCTTAGGACAAATTAGTACAGTTAGGTTTTGATAGGAAAAAATAACCTTTATCAATACAACTATGTAGTATACTTACTATATCCAGAATCATTTTGTAAGAATTTGTCCCATATCCTTCTTTCAATACTGGAACCTAGAATACTTGGATCACCACCACTTGTTACAACTTTGGCTCTTACAGTAGATTTTTTATCTGCCCAGAACTGGAATAATTAAATATTACTTTAAACAAATGTTTATATATAAAAGTGTCCCCGCCATACAAGTATTTATAGAGAGATAATAGAAACTGTTAGTGTACATACAGTCGTGGTCAACTAATTAGGGACAAATATAACACTAAACAATATTAAATATTCATACCTCTGTATTACTCATTAATATTAATACTTCTACCTAATACACTATAGTGATAATAACTATTATGAAACCTTACCAAAATACACAAAATAAACAAAAATAATACGTGACTAAACTAATAAATACTTCAATCAAATCACTTGAATCGATATTTATGGTATTTACGTCCTGGCCACCTAATTAGGGACAGTAAAATTACCGTGTTCTAAATAAAAAAAAATAAAAATAAAAAACTTTTTTTTTCTGCGTAAAATTGATTTTGGCGCCATTCTGAATCGTAACATTAGTTTCGTACGTACAATACAATAACAGTAATTTTTAAAATATGGGTCGAACCAAGAGTTGTGACGCAACAATGAGAAAAGTGATAATTAATTTTTATCAACGTGGATGGCCTTACAGGAAAATAGCTGATCATCTGAACTGTTCCAAAAATATGATATGCAATGCAGTGAGCCATTTTAAAACCCACAATACAACTGAAAGTGTTCCTAGAAAGAAGAGGCCAAAAAAAACTACCCCACAAGATGACCGCAGGATGGTCATTCTAGGCAAGAAAGACCCCTTTAAAGGTTCTACAGTTATTAATGCTGAAGTTTTTGGATCTGAACCGAATGTCGGCGTATCAGCAAGAACCGTTTAGAAGGCGTCTAGTTGAAGCAAAGCTTTTTGGACGAGTTGCACGAAAAGTTCCGTTGCTGAAGAAGGAACACAAACAAGCAAGGCTGGCGTTTGTTCGAAAGTATGGACATTGGACTCCAGCTCAGTGGAAAAATGTATTATTTTCAGATGAAACTAAGATAAATTTAATTTCATCAGATGGCCGACAATACGTGCGACGTCCTATAAAAACAGAAATGAATCCTAAATACACCAAGAAACAAGTAAAACATGGGGGCGGAAATATTCAAGTCTGGGGCTGTTTTTCTGGACATGGAGTAGGGCCCGTAAAAAAAATTGAAGGCAAACTGGATCAGTATCAGTATAAGTAAATCTTAGAAGAAAATATGATACCATATGCTGAAGAAGTTTTACCGGTGACCTGGACGTTCCAACACGATAATGACCCAAAACATACAGCTCAATCAGTGAAATATTTCCTGGCACAACAGTCTGTGACGGTACTAGATTGGCCTGCAAACAGCCCAGATTTAAACCCAATCGAGCATTTGTGGTACGAAGTTAAAAAAAAAGTTGCGGCTCAACGTACCGGCACTCAAAATCAGCTCTACGAGAGATTTACAGAGGTGTGGAATAATATTTCAATAGAAACATGCAACAATTTTACGTCAATGCCTCGCCGTTGTCAAATGGTGATTACCAATAATGGCAACCATACTGGTTATTAAAACTTATGTTTTTTATTTTCTTTGTTATAAAAATTTTGTTTGCATACTTTTTGCATTATTAAAACTTTACATTTTCTCGTTATTTTTAAATTAATAGTCAAATTTCCTCCTGTCCCTAATTAGTTGGCCAGTCATTAATCAGTATGAGAAAGTAGCAGTGTAGTTTAGGTAGAAAAACTTGTGGCGGCAAGTAGCTTTTCCTTTTCTTGGCCACTAAATATTTAAAATTAATATCCCTTAACTTGTTTATAATGATAAAACTTCAAAGCTTCGTGATTAGAAACATTTATTGATGTCGAAGGAAGCTCTTGCTCTTTTTGTGATAGTGTCCCTAATTAGTTGACCACGACTGTATATATTATCAAATTTTTATACAAAAATGATATTATTGCCACTTCTAGTAATATGTAATTAATTTTATCTTGTGCATTGTACAAATGAAAATTGTGCTAAAAAGGAAATATTGTTTAAAATTCACATTTTCAAAAATTGTTTTCAAATTAATTTTGTTTAATACTGTAGACATGTGAATGTAACACTGAACAAAGTATTTTTTGGTTTATCACCTGTCAGTTCGCCATTTAGTGAACAATTAGGAATTAGATTTACCTTCACCCATGACTTCATGGGCCGTGTGGGACCTTTCATATTATTAACAATACTGGTGAGTTTTAACCACAGCTTTTTGCTTTCATTTCGTCCTTCCATACCCCTCATCTGACTAAGCCCTAATATGGGGTGTTGCTCCATGAATTCTGTAATTGCCACCATTTGTTCTAGGCTTGGCCGACCCTGAGAGAAAATAAGATGTTTGTAAAATATTTTAAAATATAAAGCTATTTGCTACTTGTTGACCGGCTAGGAATATAGGTAGTAAAGAGGGTTGTTATATTTTTTTATGAATTATTAATAACACAATATAGTTTATGGTGGACTTTCAACGATTTGCGCTTTTTCAAGATCTAATAAAAATCAATAATAAAAGAAATAACCAGTTAGCAGGCTACAAAGATGTTGGTTGCATCTAGCTTCTTACATCAATATCATAGCTGCAACATCTGTATTAAGGGGTCAAGTTGCAAATAATATTATATACATCAGCTATTTGTAAAACGTTATAATTACTTTATTAAAGTAGTCTTACCGCTACGACTCGTTCCGTCATTTTTGTTTTTCAAGAAATCGAAAAGCCTAATGAATTCGGACATTAACTATTGATTTGCGTTATGGGATCACAAATTATAAATTCTTAACGCCTATATATTTATTATTTCTCACTAATTTCTCATTTCGCACGAAAGTCTAAGTCGATACGTAATTTCTATCGATATTCGAAAACCACTCAAAATTCGAAAAGACGAAAATTTAAGTCGAAACTGCAATAATATGCATTTCACAAATCGTAATACAGATAAAGTAAAAGCAAAGCAATAGTAATATAGTAGGGGATAGTAATACTGTCTGTCTAGAAAAAATTTATGCCCTCTTTATGTTTCACCCCTTAACTAGTATAATTCATATCGTTGATTTTATACTCATATTTGTTATTAAATAAAATTGCTGTATATTTTACTTAGACCTAATAACGCAATAACGTACTTAAATAAACGCAATTAACATAAGCTTACAAAGTAAATGATACAATATTTTATATAGTCTTTTGAGTTTTTGATTGAGAAACTGAACCGAAGGCGTAAAATTAAATCAGCTTTAAATGTTAGTAGAGAAAGCCTTCCTGCCATTCTCATTTCCTAATCAAATTAATTTTGTTTTGGTGTCACTTGTGAAATGAGAAAGAATAAAAATTGTACATATGATCGAGACTAGTATAATAATTATGTGCCAGAAACAAAATAACTTTTCAACTAACATGACTAACGCAAAGAAATTGCATGGAAAGGACATGAGCTCACGCTTTGTCACGTGACCATCTTCATACAAAATACAAATTTGTTTGGCAATTGGCATTTGGCGTTAGACATTAATGAGTCACGCCTGATGCTAAGAGAATTTGAACTCTCAGTTCTCACCTCATCGCGATATTTCAATTATTTAATTTTTGTGGTTATTATTAATTTTTTGTAGTAATTATTTGTAGATTATTTTAGTTAACACTGACTATGATACATTCTGATATAAATTAATACAACACCCAAAAGTACTGTAGGAAATGTGAGGTTTCGTTTATAAAATTTCACTTGCCGAATACACCGGCTAGTGCCTATAAAAGTTAGAAAATATAAATAATTGGACATATTGGATAATCTAAATATTTAATTTATGCTACTACATAAGTACAAAGCGTATATTAAAGTATAATTATGTCTGAATCCGAAAACAATGAAACGATGGAACAAGGAACTAAAAATGAATCAAATCCTAGAAAAAGAGTTCGCCATCGTAAAAAGAAACTTTATGAAAATATTTTGAAGCAAATGGAATTTTATTTTAGCGATGCAAATTTGAGTAAAGACAGATTTCTAGGAGACTTAGTTTCATCTGACCCATTTGTTCCATTGGATGTATTTCTCAAGTTTAATAAGATTCGATCTATGACAGTGGATGTTACTGATATAGTCAAGGCTATGAAAAGTTCCACAGTTTTGGAATTATCAGAAGACAAGCTAAAGGTTAGTTTCTATGTTTGAATACTCAAAAAAGTGTTTTACTACTATGCTATATGGGTAAATTGCTAAAATCTGCATATGTATATATTTGCTCATTTAGATTTAATTGGAAGTTGTTGATTACGTTTTCCTAATACTAATAATAATGTTTACTAAATAGCCACCATTGCTTTATCAATAAAAGTAAAATCCTACAATTTTTATCTGTGTGATTTATTTAAGGTAAAGAGAAAAATTCCAATGGTGCCATATGATGCTGATCTAAGAACAGTTTATGTGGAATCAATACCAGTAACAGCTAGTAGAGACTGGTTGGAGCGAGTGTTTTCTGACTATGGACAAGTTGCATACATTTCCTTGCCAAAATTCAAGAATTCACAAAAAATTAAAGTATGTATGTACATTATAAGCTAATCTTAAGACTACTAGTTTTGGTTTGACTAACAATTATTATAGTTAAACCATTTGCATAAGAATGACAAAGGAGACATAATAAACAAATTGGTGTTTGTTCCTCTGCTATTTGGAAACTCGGTGACTAAATATTGAGAGAGAGAGAGATTGTTTGTTAATAATATATACTTTAATGAATCACACTAGGAAATCTTAAATCTATATAAACCTTTTTAATTTCAGGGTTTTGGTTTTATAGAATTTACCCGACCTCAAGATGCACAGAAATGTATAAATGCATTTACTAAAATGGGTTGCAAATTACCCACCTGTATGCCTCCAGAAGAGTTATCTTCTATAAAAATGTTTTCTGTTGATGATAAAGACCAAGATGTAGAAGACAAAGAAGAGAATGAGGAAAAAGAAGAACCACCTAAAAAAAAAGCAAAAAAACATAAAGACAAGAAGCAAAAAAATTTGGAATTAAAACTTGAAACAGAATCCAATGTAGATAAGAGACAAGCCACACCAATGGTAAGTTTATAGATTGTAATGCTCAAATTCTATGAAATAATTATCATACAGGCAATTTTTTAGTTATAATTAAAATGAATATATGTAGCGTGTTTCATCAAATTATTTAAAATAAATAATGAATGTCCGATTTAATTTGGACAGGCAGTCAATAAAAATAACTATTACATTTATCAGTTTAAATGCAAAATAATACTTAATGTTTATTACAGGAAGAGAAGACAATTTTGAATCCTGTAACACCTGATATTGAGACACAAGAAGTCACAACCCCTACAGAGGTATAACTAATATCTGTATCCACCAAGATATTGTTTACTATAATTTGTTCTTATAGTTGAGATTTGTTTAAATTATTATTAAAGCTTTATTAATTAATCCATACTATAATCATTTAGTTTACAATTCTTAGTAGTGACCTACATCTGTGCCTTCAGTAACATTTCAGTTACATGACGTATTCATACTATGAATCTCTTCATTCTCTGTTTCGGTAGAACACAAACTTTCAACTTTGTTTTAAATGTCCATCTTTTATCCCACATTCTCATATGACCTGCTCGCATCTGTAAGTTGTCTTTTGGTACAAATATAATTTTTTTTTTTATTTATTCTTCTCAACTGTAAGATGCTTTTGTCAACTGCATGCTGTATAAGATACCATGATTTTTCTTGCTCAAAACCCATGTTTGCCTTGCTAATGTCAAACAATTATACTAAATATTTAAATAAATAATTTTCTATCTATTTCGCTTTTACTGGTGTTACTGCAGAATAATGCTTTTTTTTACTTAATATACATAGATGTCGACTTCGTTTTTGTAGTATTCATGTGTTAGTTAGTTTTGGCGGAAGTGGGTCTAGTTTTTTCTAGCTTCTATATATTAATAATATAAATATATTAAAAATATAATAATTATTCTACTAACACTGTTGCTATACATGCGTTGTAATATATTTGTAATAAACTTCATTATTTTTTAAGTCTTTCGTCGTATTGTCAGATATGTGACCAGGATAGGTCACATATCTCTGACACAATCGTTTTTTCTATAGGTTCTAATTGTTGAATTTATTTCTAAGTTATAACAAACTTGTAAAGACGCCATCGAAATAACATCATCACTACAAAAAATAAAATATCTTACAGGAAAATAAGGAAATAGTCAAAGACTCCAATGAGGAATTAACAAGCCAAGACGAGGGCAATAATGAAGATGGATCGCAAAGAAAGAAAAAGACAAAGAAGAAAATATCAAAAGAAAAAGGAAAGAAAACTTCGGACAAAGTCGAAGCACCTAAAGGTGCATTATGGGGGCTTCAAGTCCTAGCCAAAACAGAATGGAAAGTGTTAAGAAATAAATATTTAAATCTACAAAGGAAATATATGAAAGAACTGAAGCAAAACTTACAAGAGAAAAGGCGTTATACGGGTATGCCAGCGCCGGCAGCGCCATCTGTTGAAGTCGACAATTGTAAGTAACAAAACAGACATTTCCATTAACGACAAGTTGGTCAGCGAAAGACTGCCAAATCATGCTACAGATCTTGAATGATTATTTACTTTTAAATAATATAGAAAACAACAGTACTTCTTATATATAATTTATTATTTTTGTATATAACAATCGAGTATAATTGTGCCATAGATATATATGTATTTATATAAATGTTGAAAGCAAAAACCAAGTATTCGTTTGTTTGGAGATTTGTTTATGTTTGTATGTTATCGTAAAATTGTTGATTCCGTAACATTATAATTGCGCCCAAATTTAATATTTTTTCAATACATCGCCGCATTTCTTACATACCAAATATATTATTTTATATTTTACAGCTATGTATGCTGAAAGTTTCGCAAACATATATTTATTATTTTGCCTTCCACTGAAGGCCACCATAAGGACCATGAGAAATTACTTAGATTAAAAAATTTATCCATTTAATTAAACTCTTGTGTAACACAGGATTCGATTGTACAGTAATAATTTGTATGCTTTAGCAACCTCCGGACAGCAAGTGGATCGAACAAAGGCGCCCCTTGAAAAGATTCCTGGAGTGTTTGTAAAGGAAACGCTGGCGGAACCTTGTCTAGATGTCAAACTCACTAAAAGAACGGTAAATGCAAATGAAATATCATTCCTACTTGATTAAATAGTAATATAAATGTTCAGTCATAATTTATTACTTGTATGTTACTCCTGAAGTCATTTTTCTTTTGATTTTGTTTTGACTACTTTCTACTACATATTTAAACAACAGTGATTTTAAAATTGAACTCAACCAAACCCAATAACCTATCTCAACCCATTTTTGACCATCTGAGATAGACATCTTAATCCAAATATTGATAAATTTGTGCCAATAACAAATAGACGGATAGTAAGAGCCATCTGTCGATACAAGCTATCCATGGTAGGTCGGATCGGTGTATGTGGATAGAAAATGACAGTTTAATTGTGCCAACATCCTCTCTGGTTTTATCTTCGACCAGTTTTTAAAATAATTAAAAAGCTATTGGATATGTTTTAAACATAGACATGTGTATTTACTATTATTTGTACGGTTTTATTTAATTAATTTGCTAAACGCTTGAAAAGCGTACATTCTTTTTTCTTTATTCGTCGCCAAAATGGATTGTCTTCGTAGGGTTTGGTTATTGGCATGCAGATAGGAGATCGATCGCCTGTCACGGTCTAATCCACAAATTTTCAACCTGAGATTGTGGATAATTTATTGGGTTCGGGCGTTAGTGTATAAGACTTAAACTTTATTTTAAAAATACTTTTAAGTACGTAGAAGAATCTTGATTTAGCAGCTGTTTTATTTTGGATTATCTGTTTAGTTTGGCATGTTAAATATGTTGTACGAATTAATTAATTCTTGCGTAATTATGAAACGCATTAGAAGGCGATCCATAAATGGTTGCGGCATCACTAGATTATCATAATATATAAAATAAGGTATATTTGAATACACGATATGACTTGGAATATAGCACGAACGATTTTCATAGTTTTTTATTTGTTGTATTTGTGTGTCTTGAATACAACATATAGCAAAATTACTATTAAAAACATTGGAAAATTTGAAAGTCGAATGTTCCCATGAACATTCGATTTTCAAATTTTCCAAAAAAACGAAACTGTTAAATATTTAATGTTCATTGTCGATATATTAGGTCCTTACATATGAAATTGGCGTTTTTCGTACTGGCCACTTTAATTACGATTTTCTCCTCTTTGGTAAGGAATTCCAAATTCAAAGTTGTACAACTGTTTACTCATGTATTTGTGCTTCGATGACTGTCATCATTTGTTTTTTTCCTTCTGTTTGCGTCACTCATTTTACAAAATGGAAAACTTAAAGTATCGCATTATTTACGAGTACGAGTTCCGCCGTGGCACTAGTGCTGCGGAAACGACTCGAAGGGTGAATGATGTTTATGGCGGTCATGTTGCAAAGGAAAACACAGTTCGTTTTTGGTTCTAACGTTTTCGTTCTGGAAATTTCGACCTGCAGAACAATGTACCTAATATTAAACTCTCGACTAAATCAAAGAACGTTTTTAACTAAAGGTCGAATCGACAAGTATTCAGATAATGGCGTATTTTAGATTTGAATGTATAATGCCAGTTATCATAAAGGAATTACATTCAGCTAGTATTATATAAAACGTGGGTATGTGTGAATTAAAAAACAAAAATATTACATTTTTTTTTTTTCAGATAAAAAGTAATATACACGCGTTGCACGTGGAGGTGAAGGAAGGTCAGACAGATGCAATAATAAGATTCGACTCTGCTAAAGCTGCTGATGAGGCAAGACTGTTTTTAAGTTTAAAACCGAACCTATTCTTCTATTAGATTTCAACGAAACTTAACTATTGTTCCGAGATGTCTAAAGCTAGAGGTGGAGACATGCATGCGGAGACAAAAAATTGTTTGAATAAATCAAGTTCGTGTACAGTACTCCAAAATTAATAATGCGCATAAAGATCTTCGCCAGTGGTCGTTTACCCGGGAAAAGCCGATTCGTTGAATCGTATTTGAATTATTAATTTTAGAGTAAGCTGTAAAGTTGTGTATTTTTTACTCTTAAATACCTTCCTGTGACATTTTGTTTTTTTTCACCATTTTTTTCACTTGATAAACGCTAAATGTTAATGTGAATACACTCGCCTAATGTTAATTAAATTTATTAAACGTTAAAGTTTGCATGCATATATATGGTCAGTGGTTATATAATATTTTGACTAGTATTTTGCAGGGCTTTGTTTTATTCTGTCGTTAACATAATAATAATTCGGCAGTACTGTGTGAATTCGGGCAGTCGAGCGCTCGTGCTCTGCGGTACTGAAGAAGACGAGCAATGGACCCGAGCTGAGAATGCTCGTTCGAGCAAACGATCGCGTGGACGGGCAAAGTTACTCGCACGTACGCAAGCATTATCGAGCGCACCCGATATGGCGCCCGCATCCCCACAACCTACCCATACCCATATACGTTTTGATGAATAAATATGTTTGATTAATTAATTGTTTTATTAAACCATTATATCAATACTAAAATTTATCAAAACACGTCAGTTAAACTTTCTTTGACCTATACTTATATCGTCTATTGTTTATAAATTAAATTGACAGGTGTATGATGTTTAAATATATGTAAATAAAATACATTCAAATATGCGTTAAGCGTGCGATTTGGTTACAAGATTTATTACTTTGGCATTTATTGGTATATGTTTAAATATCACGCAATCTTTACTGGATGGAAAATGCATTGCATTGCTGTTTAATATTTAATGTATCCTTAGGATAATTAAAATTTATTTAACAAGTCTGGCAGTTAATAAATACATTAAAACTTTTTTTTCAACTAATATTTAATTATTTTGTATTTGGAACACGTATATTATTTTAAAAACTTTTTTAAATGTTGCGTTAATGTTTGTTAAAATGCTATTATGTGCTTTTAGTTTTGGATGATAAAAATAACTTATGAAAAACATAAGTCTTACTTTATTAGATTATACCAGTTAAATGACGTATACGAATAATACTAATAAGAGTAGAATAAAAAATAAATGGTTATTGACCTATAAGATTAACATTCTTCTCTAAGACATTGAGTCTCTGAAATAATCTTTGGAGAAATCAGTGGCGAAATTTCCTTTGGAAACAGTGCGTGAATCCATAGATTCGTATCCATACAGATTAAAGACCTGTTTAAAAGCCAAAGGTGGCCATTTCGAATAGAATTTTTGCCGAGACTATCTATCTAGGTATAAATATATTTTTTTATAATATTTCATAAAAATTTATTACTTAAAATTATGATAGTAGTCGATAACAAATATATTTCAGTTTTGTATAGTTCAATATGTAATGGAATAATCTGTCATGGAATGTGAAGTAAGACTTAAATAAAAAAATTCTTGGTTTTAGTCTTAACTTAATATGTATAATGTTTTTAAAGTACATATTTAGTTAGCATCCTTTTGCAAACCAGATAGTATGGCTTTGTTTAAGCAAGTACAACCTTATAAAACAACCTACCTGCGAATTCCACCTTATAAGTATTAATTAATCATTCTATTTAATTATGTATCTTATTAATATATTTAATATAATTATTCCTACATCTTTCAACGCGCAGTTGAATGTTATTACTGGTGCAGTAACATCGTATGGAATTCTGGATCATCAATTATTCAAAAATGCTAGTTCCTGTAGTGTTATTTTTACTTATTTTAGCTTTGATCGATCTTTACTATAGATTTAATTATAAAGGGAGGCTATTTGCAAAAATACCGGGTCCGACTCAATGGCCGTTAATTGGGAGAAGTTGGTCTGTGGTGTTACCATCTGGTAAGTCATTTGTATTACTGAAACCATTATCATAAATATATGTTTTTATATGTGTATGAAACTTTGTACTCTAGTTTTTTGAGGTTAATCTCTGTATATTAAATAATTAGAGCAAGAGATCACGATCGCTAGATCTTCGTCATTATATAATAGCTGAAAGTTTACCTGTAAGAACGACCAGAGACTGTATAGGTATACAGTTTAGATAACTATAAGTCGTTACTTGAGCAGGTAACATGTATGTAGTAAATGTGTGTTAAATAGTACCTTAAATTCCCTACAGCAGTTAGTTCGTTTTTTATATTTTTTCACGTTAATTTTAGAAATCGCGTTATCCTTTGCCGGGTATTTTACAGTTGTAATAAAGTATAATTATAGTTTTGTAACATGTTACTTACCTATAAAAAAATGGTACCTCAATAGCTCCCTAATCCTAAATATTCCGTTTTAATGATATTTACATCTTACCAAAAGCATTAAGTTCGCTGTAGGTTAGAGCGCGACTATGATGTTACTGTTGCGAGTGAAATAGGGCGCTTAGTTTAAATATAATAACGAAGGTCTGGCCTGGCCTTCGTGGGCTCTTGGACTATAAAGTATTATCTGCGCTATAGGAAAGCTTGGATAACGAAAGCCAAATATTGATATTATTCTGATAATACAAAATCCTTATTGTTTTATACGCTCACGTACAAATCGAAATATTTAAAAAACTATACATATATATTTATATATATATATGTTTTTTTATAAAACTTACTGAGCTATTTATTTTAAGGAATAAATAGCTAACCAATACACTAAATTGGCAAAGAAATAATGGTCTTTCAATAAATACCTTGTTTAGCTTGTTTTATGTTTGTTAGCTTTGCATGATAACTTCGCTATAGGTATAATGCGTTGCGGGGTCATACACACCCGATATGTAGAGGTTATACTGTCTGTTTATAA
This sequence comes from Pieris mannii, assembly GCA_028984075.1. Lineage (NCBI taxonomy): Eukaryota > Metazoa > Arthropoda > Insecta > Lepidoptera > Pieridae > Pieris > Pieris mannii. The sequence continues at coordinate 5,713,247 of CM054784.1, forward strand.
CGAATGTTATAATATATTGTCCAAGAAAAGCATAACACTTGTGTGTTATTACCATATTTGCAGTATTAAAAGAAGCAGCTGATTTATATGACTTGATGTTGAATGCCTGTAAATAGATTTAAACCTACTGAGTTTTACGGAATTTATTTAGTCGTTTTTATCAATTAATTCTATATTTTTTTAGAGAAACTATTTTTATATTTGAGATCTTTGTATAACAAATATGGACCTGTGGTTGGTTTAAATGCGCTTGATTTGAGATATGTAAACATTTATCATCCAGAAGACATAGAGGTAACTTAACAATATCTTATTAATTAAATTACAAATGATGGGTAAAATAAAACAGAACTTTATTTTTGTTGATTATTAAACAAGCACACATAGACAGTATTCTTAGGCATCTATTATTAACATCAAATGAGCCTCTTGTCCGTTTGTTCTAAAAAAAATATGCTTTAGCTCTAAGAAGACATACTATGTATTTAAATACATGCTTTACTTGAGTAATATTCATTAATTCGCTAAGTTGAAGAAATATTTTTATAACATATGAAGTCAATGATTTCTTATCATTTCTGCATTCATTATCAAAAGAACGTCGCCAGGAAGGTCACGAGATGGAATCCTGTATGTTTATTTAGAAATGTATTAATTTAAGACAAAACATTTTTGTTCGACTAAAGTTGACAATTTTTTGCCGACAATCGCGACAGTACTCGAACAAAGTTTTGTGTAAGATTAGATGACAATCATGGAAGTAGAAAACTGCTATAAGTGGTACTGCTGCCCATAGACACTTGCAACAACTGGCAAGTGCATTAGGTCGTAAAGTATCTATAGAGAAATTCTGCTGATTGTATAAAGTGGTGCTGCACGGAAAATGCCTCACAAATATGGAAATTAGCATTACTTAAGCGGCATTTATTGTGGTTAAGTACATTAATATGAGATTTCAGGTTATATTATCTAACACTAAATACAATGACAAGGACGAACCTTACACGTATTTAAAACCCTGGCTTCGTGAAGGATTATTAATTAGCAACGGTAAGGAAATAGCAATACTGTAATTTAAATATGCCAGTTTTATAGGTACAATGCATTCGGTTGAGAACAAAGGAATCTTCTTGACAGTCAAAAGATTATTTATAAATACCGATATATTGAATCTGTAGTTGTAGGCAATTATGAATTACCTACGAGTAATGTTTAGTCAGATGAAACGCCAGTTTCACAGATCTACGATTGGAAGAGACCTACTCATCACAAACGATTAACGTAAGGGATGCCGTCTTGAATCTGAGAAATCTTCCTACCTTCACACGTAAAATTAATTAATACGTATATTCCTATGTTCTAATAGGTACACAGATGCTATTTCGGTTGTATTATGTTATTTCGGTCAATAAAACAGTCCAATAAAAATTTTCAGGTTTGAAATGGCATCAACGAAGAAAGATGTTAACCCAAGCGTTCCATTTTAACATATTAAGGAAATATGCTGTTACGTTCTTGGAACAAACAGATGCGTTTCTTAATAAGGTTCAAGCTGAGGCTGGAAAAGAAACGAATTTAATTTCCCTCATCACTATGACTACTTTGGAGATAATGTGTGGTAAGTCTATGACAAGAGATCTTATGATGTTATTTGGGTATTATGCCTTTCACACTGAAGCAGTGTGTTTCTATAAATATTTATCTGCGTGTTTCATTTGAGAACAACTTGAAGTTTTTTAAGAGTTTAAGTCTCATCGGCTACAAATGCGGATGTAAATCAATTGATACTTGTAGACAAAGAAATCTTAATCAATCCCATCAAAAATCTATAGAAAAGAAGTAATTTGTACATTTATTTAGAATATACACAACGTTTGTAAGTTAGCTCATAATATATAATTTGGGTTTTTCTGTTCGTGGACTCATTTGCTTTCTTGCTTTGGTTTGATGTGAGCTCACAAGATCTCGTAACTATTTATTTAGAAAATTAAATTTGAGAGTTGCTTTGTTCTACGTGCTTTTGTAAACGTGTAGTTTACGTTACGTTTTTTTTACAAAAAACACTTACTTCAATAGTTACAATCACGTTATGACAATCATCAAGATCAATAATAAAATTAAAATAAAATAAATAAAAATATGTTTACATGGAATATATCACTTAATCCATGCCATTAAATTTGAATCGTTAGATGTCATCCCTACTCATCGTCAAAGAAGACAGAGGGTGTGGGCCGAGAGTAAAAACAAATATTGCAAATAAATTAGAAGCCTGTCTAGCATTAGTCCCAGACCCTTTTATCAACTAGATAAGCGTGTATAGTAAGCTTTTTTACGCAGCAATCCATTAATACATAGGCAGAGATAAAAGAGTCTCTGAGATTTTATTACAGAAAAGTATACCTCCTCCCAAAAAAAATGATTAGGTGAATATCAGAAACAAGACAGCATAATTTCCTTCATACATATTACAAAAACCGATTGATATAAGTACGACATTCAAACCTAAGAATGGCGTAGGTCTCGAGTCCCTTTGGGTGAGATTCAGAAAAGTGATTGAGCAGTAACTATGGTTCCCGTGTGTCAAAAGAGAGTCAGCGCTCGTTTCTGAAACCGTCTGTTGTAGATGTTGAGGACCATAATAATACAGCTATTAAAATATTTTAGAAACAACAATGGGGACATCAATGAACATAGACAAAGAAACAGTGACAAGCAAATACTTCAAAGCCATACATGAAATTGGCGAAATATTCTTCGATAGAACGTGCATGGTGTGGCTCAGAATGGATTGGGTTTTTAATTTAACAAAAACTGGAAAATTGTTAAACAAAATAGTCAAAGATTTACATAAATTCACCATGAAAATTATACATGAAAGGAAAGCATACTTTAAAAATAATTTTGATGATAGTATTAACAAAAGGGGGCGCTTGGCAATGTTGGATCTTCTTCTTCAGAATGAAAAGGACGGAAATATTGATATAGATGGTATTCGGGAAGAGGTTGATACGTTTCTATTCGAGGTAGGTTGTTGCAACAGTTTGGTTTTAGGTATTCTTAAAATAAATGCATTATACTTAAAAAAAGCCTTTATTCGCGTAGTATAACTAAAGTTACAGTTATAAGTTTATGTTATAATTATATTTAATACTAGTACACGACCTCCGACATGTCTCTATCTTCGCTATATATATACTTCTCGACCTTAGCCACTGGAGCCTTTAGACGATCAGTCTGTGGTTAGACTTTATCCTTCCTCCACATATTTTATAAATTAATGATAACATGCTTGGTTACAGATTTCGTTCAAAATTTTTTAAATTTTTTATTCCGGAACGAGGCAATTATCATCTCCTTAGTCATGCCAAAAATCTTCACGGCGTGTGTTAGGCATTAAAGGCTTACTACTTGCCTATTTAAAAAAATAGTGAACGATAAACGAATGAATTTAATTACCTTGTTATAAAGCACCTGTCTTCACCTGAAAAAAGCGGTTCTAAATTTGAACCGCTTTTTGTTTTAAGCTTGCAGAAGGTTAAGTATATTTTCAGTGAACATATTATTTTCTTTCTATTTTCAGGGACACGACACCACTGCATCGTCTCTCTGTTTTTTGATAATGGAAATCGCTAATAACACTACAGTACAGGTAGGTGCCTAGTTAAGGTATTGGGTTCATCGTCTGTCTGTTTCACCTAAAATTAATAAAACTGTCCCCAGTAGAGATATGTAAAACCGTTAAACGAATAGGGAAGGAATATAAAAAATATTACAAATAAAATGATTATTTACAGAATAAAATAAACGACGAGTTAACACATATATTTGGAGACTCGAAACGCGCACCTACGATGGACGATTTAGCAGCAATGAAATATTTAGAATGTTGTATAAAAGAATCGCTTCGACTTTATCCAAGCGTGCCGATGATAAGTCGATATATAAGGAAAGAAATGCAGTTTGGTAAGTTTATAAACATGGCCCTATTCAAAGACGTGCAAACATTATCTGAAAATTAAAAGGCTGTTATAGAGGAAATGCAAACATTTATGCATATTACCCAAACAATCTAATTATGTTAACTTTTTAATAATTAATTTTATATACCTATAGGTAGTATAACAATGCGTCAATGGTCAATATTAAATTGTTTTCCAAAGCGTAATTATAAAAACATACATAATTTTGTCGTAACATCGGTTGGTGGAAAGTATTATTTAATATCTTAAAGTTGCTAGTGGCCGTTACATTTAATAAGCCACACTATACATGGAACCGAAATTCAAATTTTTCTGTATAGTATCTTCTTATATTATTATTCTTCTTACGATTGGACGAAACTATTTAATACGTCCGAGTGTGTTTAATTCTATTGCTAACATAAAACTTATCAAAAAGTAAAATTTAAGTTTGAGATATAATGACTAAAATTAAGCATGCCATGCTTACATATAAACCGTGATTGTTACTATGTTTTCGTTAATTTCCGCAAGATTATGTCTCTAGTCTATTCTTACTAGAGGTGCAGAACTAGACTGAAATCAATAGTCAATCTCAGGCTGATTCAGTTAAGAAAGCTCCAATTAAATTTTCCGGGTCAAAAAGTGTACCTACTAAGAATTTAAAATAACTTCATCTTTCACGAGTGTTGAATTCCAGGTAACGGCTACACAATACCTGCGGATACAGTCTGTATTATATGTGTATATGACGTACACCGTTTACCCAATTTGTACCCTGAACCAGAAAAATTTATACCTGAACGCTTTTTTCCGGAGAACAGTGTTGACCGCCATCCTTTCGCCTACATTCCGTTTAGTGCTGGACCTAGGAATTGCATTGGTTGGTTTTACTTTATATAATAGTTGTACTATATATTCTTAATGCAAATTCTAAATTGCTATGTATTCTTAATGCAGTGCAATAGAAGTAGACTCATTATGCGATTATCAACTCTGCGTACCTTTAAAGTTTAAACTCGGTGGAATACATTATTCTGTCTATGTACGCAAGGACTAAGTTCGCGACGTAAGCGTTGTATCATTAATATTTTTCCAGGTCAAAAATTCGCTATGTTGGAAATAAAAACATTGATATCGGGCCTAATTAGGAGGTTTCACGTGGACCCTGTTACTGCAACAACTGATATTCGTTATAAATGCGATTTGGTGCTGCGGTCGACTGAACCTCTCTACGTACGATTTAGGAATAGAGAATAAAAATAAAGCTTTTTTAAAAATTTATTAGAGTATATGTTTTATTATAAACCACTGTGAGATTGGGTGCCTAACGCGGCTTTATTATTAATAAACCGTAGATAAATTCCCATTTTGGGCTACAGTATAACATAAAAAATATATAAACGACTAAATAATGGCCTTTTTTTATTTTCTTTGCACATCACCCTTGCCTTTGAGCCAGTGCTACAGTAGTAGAAATGTATGTACCAATTAAATGTGGGACAAAATCCGTATTCAAAGCAGCAGTTGCTCACTTGTAAATCGGTTGTTACATATTATTGAGTCTACGGCGTCTGAGGTGTACACCAAGTAAGTTTTGTCATGGTTGTAAACAATGTAGGGACACTGTTTACATAAATAAAAGCTTGTCTTATAAAAAAGTTTATTACAATGTAAATGCAACATCAAATTCAGTCTTAATATACATTTAGCTTATACAGGAGGCACTGGCACATTGATTCCTATTACAATATTACTTCAAACATTCATAATATAAAGGAAAATGTTGTAAAAGTGTTACTGAGTTACCAATTATAATTTTACACATACATATTTTGTTCAATCAGTACACATATTGTAATGTATATGATTAAAATGTTATTTATAAAAGAATTTACAAGGTATAATATATAGTAATTAATGTAAACATTAATTGCCGATTAACATAAATATGTTGTCTTTTTAAGTACAGCTGCAAAATATGCTTAATTTTTGCAATATAAGAAATTATTGTATGTTAGGATTATTTATTCCTGTAAAATGCATTACTTATACATTCATGAATACATATTTAAATTACAAATCTTATAATTAAGTACAAATTTATAAAAATAGTTAGCTGTCAAAATTGCACAATTAAAACTAATTCTAAGTATTACCTAATACTTCATATAAAAATAATTGAACTGGATATAACAGTTATTTCCATACGATTGGATATCTGCACATGAATTACATGATTGGTTAAAAAAAATACGAAATCCTTTATGGCAGTCTAACATACATTATCATATGCTAATTATTAGCTAAATTCAGTTGGCAAACTTATCTAATGACGACAAATGTGTATAAAATTAAATCTATGTATTTCATTTATACAGCACCAAAATTAATTAATAGGATTTCATATAGGAAAACAATGTCAATCAGTTAAATAAAACTAAAACTTATGCTAATTGGCAAACATATTAATATTATCACAATGAAAATAAGCTTAACTAAGAAAAACTAACAAACCGCATATATACAAACGAGGTAGATTTTTAGTTTCTAAGAAGCTTCCATGTTTCTATGGACGGTCACAGGGGCTATAACGCTATTCTTTCCACACGGTAATACAGTCATGGTTAAATCTGTCTGCATAAGTCGTGGTTTAACCCTAGCCGGAGGAGGAAAACTAACATCAGACTTTGTATCGTCTGAGAGTACGGTTGGATCATTTACAGAAAAGCCAGTTGCTTCTGAATCCTCATGAGGTGTCATCGTGGAGTAACCTTGATCTGATCCCCCAGCTGTGTGTGGCCGTCTATATCCCGTTATCACACGGTAGGGAGATATTGGCGCTTCAATTTCCAAAGCAGGTAATAGCTTATCTTGTCCAGAAGAATCGTGCCTATCATCATTTTGTAAATGACCCATCTGCACATCGGCATCATGCCATGTTTCAGCAGGACCGTCAACATATAAATTGTGACAGCTTGCAGTAGAGGTATTCTGTTTATAACAGTATGTGGCTACAGCTATTATCAAACTGACTGTTACAATAAACCCTGCTATAGGACCTATGGCTGAATAACTAGCAAATGCATCTTTATTTATATGACCAAAGGTACCCTCTCCATATGGAGTCACAGCACCCAACACACCATTAAAGCATGTAGACTGTGACGTACAGAAAGGAGTTGTCAAAGGGGATCGCCCGTCGGCATCAATTTGACACCATTCGCAGCCTAATACACCCAGACAAGCGGAATGCGTGAGATATGCCTCACATTGAAAATCAAAGCATGACTTAAGATTTTCAGCTACATTGTGGAAGTAGTGGGATTTATGATTATTACTTTCGGGAGTAATACCGCACAGCGGCACATTATGGATAAAATTTGAGGCGTTCGAATTGGGACATTCAAATTGTTCTGAGCTACACTCGCAGGGGCATTCGCATTCCGTTTGTTCCATACGATTACAATTTAAACAAAGACGATCTACCATACTACAGGGGCAAAAAGCGCCAACACTGCATGATGCATTAATGAGGCCAATGAATGCGTTAGTACCAGGTATAGCAGTTATGTAATAGTGTACACAATGATCAGTAGATACAACATTTGATAGGACAGAGGACAAGGATATGTTGAAATCATAGTACCTTTGAATTGTTTTATCATAGAAATTGTTGCATAACTTTTTAGTAACAAACCCTTTGTGATTCAACATATCAATTGCAATCATGGATTCTTTATGTGTTATATGTTGTTGCTCAATCGGGCCTGAACTATTTGGATCCATTAGACCAGGATGGGACACTAAATAACCCCTATTATTCATGATAAAACATTTGTTATATGACATGGAACATAGAGGTGAACTATCTATCAGGAGTTTGTATAAAAATCCCATAGTAACATCCATTGCTACTACCATGGCAGGATAACTAGGGCTCTTAATGGAAAACGAAATTGTAACAATGTATCCTGCACCACCAACATCCAAATTAGGAGAAGTTAATATGATTTTTCCAGGATTTTCTACAGCATGTGTGTACCAGGGTCTTCTCACTGGTTCATAATCATATTCTAACACGGTCCCAGGAAACATTACAAGGACTCCACTATCTGTAACTGCATACCTCCTGACTACATATTTGGAAAGGCTGCCATGCAAGTGTTGTCTCTTATAGAAAGATAATATAGAATTTAAAAAGCCGACATCATGTTGTATTTCACTTTTCAGACCAGGATTTGATAACAAACCATGTGCAACACTCCTTAGATAAGCTAAGTAATTCTGCATATATGTTATAGCCTCTTGACCATCGCTCATATCATACAGATAAGTAAATGGTGATTGAAAACTAGAAGGACTTAAGTACACAGTACCCTGTTCAATAGTTGATATCTGTTTAAAATGTCTACAAATCCTACCAGTCCTAGGAGGAAATAAATCTATTCTATGAAAAAGAATCTCTTTATTTGTTCTTGTAAGAAAGGAATTTGACATATTAAATATTGTAGAATTTGATTCCTCAAAAACAATACAAGCAATATAGAGCTGTCTTACCCATTTCCATGAATAAGTGATTTTACTTGTTGTATTATTCTTAATTACAGTCATATTACCTGAACTGTTTAAAAGCATTTCTTGCATAACATTTTCAATAAATGGAGAGGTTTCAATTTTATCCAAAGTTGTAAATTTAATTTTTTCAGAAATGGCTTCAGGTCTTGGAAAGTATGTATGCATAAGAATTTTACCTGAAAAATCCATTACAAATGCTCGCCTTTCAATATTTCCTTTAAAATAAATTATATCTTCAGCAAGGTCAGACCAGTATAAATCCAAACCAAGGATGCCGCTTGATGTTGGAATAACCATAGAAACAATAAAATCCCTTTCTGTTGCTTCCCAAATAGGTAATTCTACTTTAAGAGTCTGGTCATACTTATTAGGCAGCAGTGATATAAATGCAGAGGCTACTTGGCCAATCACTCCACTGTCATTGATATGCATTTTCATAACAGAATGATTATTAGAATGATTGTGCCATTTGTCAAAGTGTAAGATACCCAAAGAACAATTTTTATCAATGTAGTTTTCATACAGTAAACCAATGGCAAACTTTACATTTTCATTTGTTGAATGTGGGAATATCTTTAACCATATATCGTTATCCATTACTTTTGTATCCGTCAGAAAAATTAATAATTTGTTTTCTGGTAAATGTGTTCCATTCAAAAGTGTTCTTAATTCTCTACCAATTGTTTGAGGGGGAAGACTTGTGGATGAAAAATCTATGGTTGACAAATATTCACGGAACAGTAACTTGTTACTCTCTGTAGCATTACCAATATTGGACACATCATCATTACTGCATATATCTTCAAACTTGATAAAGCTTGTCATATTAGTAATCTTTAAAGCAATCATATCTATAGATTGCAAAGCATATACAGTTTCTTTTGCAATATTAATAGCATGTTGTAAAGAGTCCATTCTCATATTGTTATCAATTATGAAAACAACCAATTTAGGGCTTCCATGAAAAACTTTATGGTATAAATACCGTAGATTAGAATGAGGTATATTTGTACAATCTTTGTCTGTTGCATAATCAATGTGTGCTAAAAAGTATTGTCTTTTTATCTTCAAATCTTTAAAGCGTTCAAGCATATTAATTTGAGGATCTTTAGAAACATAACTTGGTTTGACAAAAACTGATTTTCTGATAGAATTAAAGGGACATGGATGAGTAAAAGTAAGTGTATTATTGAGATCAAGAGATTCCTTCATATCCAAAAGTATATTCACTGCTGAAGAAAGTTTGTAGTTAAGTTTCTCTACTATGTTGGAGAGCAATGCTGTTGTATCATAGTTCAATTTGTATGCAGTTCGTACTTCTAAATGTGATGTATACTCGCTTCCTAATTCTTTGACAGTATATTCTGTTAACTTAGTAGCTAGAGTATGAGACAACTGCTTTATACTTAACTTATAGTCACATCGGCTGCTATTTGTAGTGCAATCTTCATTTTGCGAAAGCACTCTAGAAACGCCGATAATGACTATAAAACATTGTATGTTCATTTTTATGGCTGATGTTAATCTAACTTCTAATCACTTTCATATACAATCGTAGTTTAAAACTATATTTTAACTCCATATTAAAACACTTTTGTGTGAAATAAATTATTATTATCACATCAATTTTAATAAATAATAAAAACAAACTAACTTGGTTACAAATCGCGACATATTTTGATAACAATTTACAAGCACAGGCCACAGAGTACAGACTACAGACCTCAGAATTTTTGTATCGACAATCGACATGTTGTACGCGTCTGACCACAGATAACGAACCCAGCAGGAGTGGACATTCTGGACAAACCGACTAACGTAATTCAGATTTTAGGTTAAAGAAAAATACTTTTTCAACTGTCTAGAAATTATGCGGTTCAGTTGCTAAGTGCTTAATGTATTTGGTCCTGGACGCGTTTGATTAACGGTAAAAATATTAGTTATTTTGTTACAATAAAAAGACGCACATATGTGTCCGTCCTATAACCCATTTAAAACATATGGGATAATCAAATAAATTAGTTTTCATCGAAAAAAATTATAAATTTATCTTGCTTTAATTTTAACTGACTCATATGGTCATCACAGCTGTTTAAAAACTCACAATTTTATTTAAATGCCATTTTGATAATTTAAAATATAAATCTCAGCCTAAGAAGTCCAAATTAAGCTCTTAGTATTATATCATCATCAATATAAGTATGTACATCCAATAAGACTTGCTGTATAACTTAGTTGCTTAATATAAAGTTAATAAGCCTAAAGTAATATAATATTTATTCCTATCTAAATTTAATATCTATCTACTAATACGTTTCTATAATATATTTAGTTACTTATTTAAATTTTCTTTTTCAACATTTTTCCAATCTTGGCGTTCTCTCGCGGTGTGCTACCATTTTTATATCGTCCTCCCATTTTCTTATCTGCCTGCTCTCTTTCGTTTCCGACTTCACGGGTACCTCTCCGTTACGATTCTGTTCCATGTTTGCCCCAACCATTTCCCGTCCATTTCCACTTTAGTTCTCAGTATGTTTCGTACGCGTCTTTTAATTTTATTTGCAGGAGGTGAGGTTGTAGGAAGACAAACTAATTGTACTTGTTATTTTTAACACATTATGCATATCATAAGTTATATAAACAAATCTTTTTATAATATTTACTTAAATTAATATTACTTAAACAGACCGATAAAATTATATATTCAGTTGTATTTCAGCTTACATACGTATATTGGTGCATAATTTGACGATTACAACACTTCCAAAAATTTGAAATCGTTATATCTCAGAACAATGGTTCTAGAATAAACGTATTAAGACTTTTTGATAGATCTGACCTACCATTTATGACTCCAAAACTCACCGAGTAAATTTCTATGTCATATTTCCATGTCCGATACATGGATCGATATGTACTTTAGATTTTATTTGCGAATTTTTGTGCCCTCAGATGTCTAACGCCCGAACCCACCGCTCAGATGGATTGAGATATGTACATATATGTTATTGCGTTTGGACGTTTTACCGGTGTAAATTTTTAATACACTTTATTGGCATTCTTATGTAGCCATTCCTCCATTCATAGTGTAAAGAATGTCGTTACGTATTTATCTGTAAGTTTTTAGGCAAGAACTGGTAATGTGATTTTTAATATTTCGTTCGTAACGAGGTTCCAATGATCCAAATATTTATATTAAATATTTTTATTCTTTTAGTATTATAGATGTTCCTTCTTCATCACTTGGTGCAGTTGGTGTGTTCTTAACGACTTGTCCCATCATATGGCTTCTGTATCAATTTTGGTATTGTTCAGTAGCTCAGACCATGTAGCCGATGTTTTGTTTTCTGCATTATTAATGTGAGGTAGGTAGGAGGAGGTCCTTTTTGAAAACAATTGTTCCTTTTAAGCGCCTTTCAGCATTTAGTTTGTCTTAGATCAATGTCCAAATGTTTCTTAATAGAAAGCAAATATGGACATTGATCTGATGGATCTGATGATTATTGTGACCCAGAAGATGAATGAAAATTTTTAAAAATATGTAAAATTGTAATATTTACATTAAGAATATTATGAAGATAGTATATTGTGAATTTGTATAAAAGATCAGTTTTCCTTTTTTTACTAAAAAAAACATTGAAATCAAATTGTTGTTAAACGTCATTATCTTATGTTCCATTGCTCTGATCGACTTTTATTAATAATACTATATATATTATGAACTAATGTAATATATGATTTTATTATTACGAATGAAGTACGACAATATTGAGAGTAGTATAAAAATAAAGTAGGTAAATAATTCTATACTCCTTTTTAGTAAACCTTTTTAAAAAAATAAAATGTGCGTTTTTACTATTTGTTATGAAAGGGGACATAATTGTCACTCCACACAAAACCACTTTTAATGTGGAGCACCGCACTTAATAAAATGTAACATTTAGTAACAAATACAATGTATGTATGGATCAAATACAAATGTTCAGACTCGTATTGAAATTGAAAAATGTGCCAAGTCAAAAAGGCTTCTTGAACATCGGTCCATTGGTCATGTTAGAAAATGATAGCTATCAGAATTCTACGGAATTAAAAATCTGAGTACAGTTCTGTAATGTTCCGAGGATCATTTTTTGTTTCATTCATCATATTTTTCATATTCACTTTCAAAAACGGTGATAGTTTGAGGTTACATGCTGTCTGTTCTGTAGGGGAGACCGGGGTTGGTTGAGCAAGTTACAGTTTAAAGGTTTCTATTTTCAATTCTTTAGAGTATATTAATTTAAAAAAAGCTTCAGTTAATAGATTAATTATTGAGCTTTGGAATGAAATGGCAAAAAGCACGATATTTTTTATGATGTACAGGCCAGTTCTTGTGTAATAGGAACAACTGATCAACCTACTAGTTAACTATTCACCTGGGGTAAGTTTACCTATGAAGTTGTAAGGCCAAAATCTACGATGAAATAGGATAAAAAAACAAAACTATTGTTCATTTGGTAACAAATAATTATATCTAATTATAATTATTTGCTTCGTAAAAGTCTTGACATAAGAAGTTTGTAAATATATTATTTATATGAATTTAAACAACAAATATTTTCAGATCGTAGTATCCAATAAGTCTTCTAAATTGGAGATGCAATTTTTGCATTCATAGAATAATATGCTCCCGTTTGTATGTTCACGTCGCCCTGAAACACCAAATTTTGTGTAAAATTAAAAAAAATACCAGGTGGTCAAGCAGCTCCGTTATACATTAGCCTACTAGCCCCAAACCACATTTGAATTTTTTACTACGTTACATAACCTCAAAACTGCGATGAAATCAAATAGCATAATAAAGAACAGGCATCTAACTTCGGTTGTAAATGTTTTGACAATCAATAGCCTATATAAATAGACATTATTAGAAATACGTTAAAAATAATTTCTTATGTGCGTTGTTTTTCAATATGACGTTTCTTCTCGCAAACTACATGCGTGTGCGACGCCGCGTTCCCGATGATTGAACGGGGTGAGGTAACGAATTCTTGGGTCTCACTGGTTGCCTTTAGACTGTTGCGTCGGGCAAGTTTTTGACATTTAGTCAACCTACCCCTATAGTCTACCAACCCCGGTCTCCCCTACACTGTCAACAGAAAATGTCTTACGTACACTAAACACTGAAAAGAAAGAAGAAAGCGTCTATCCGAAATACGGCTAGCGATGCGATTTAACGTGAGAGAAGAGGAGGCTTCCTACCGCTGCCGTATGCGTAATAGAAAGGGAAGATAGACTTGCGCCGTTGCAGACTTTACGTAACGAAGCAGTTAAAATTTAATTATACCTAAGTATAGAACCAATTACGGCAAAAAAACATTGAGCGTTGGGGGAGTAGTGCGGTATAATAGACTCCCACAAAATATAAAAAGTGCAGGTAGCCTAGCAATATTTAAATCAAGATTAAAAGACCATCTATTGAGTGATGCAAATCTACGGAAATGAAAGTTCATCCAAGTTCTACCAAGTTTCTCTTTTTTTTTTTTAATTCTCAACTTACCAATTGTAACGTTAGCATAATATAAGTGTACTCATGTAAGTGACTAAATGTCTTTTATGAGATTAAATGTCTTTAAACCTAAGCAGTTTCCCCCTCCTTTTAAATACTATTACTATAGCTACATTATACTCTTGTAAATAGCACGTAACAATCTCTTGTGCTCACACTTACCTGTTGAAATGTTATTGAAAGCGTGGCAACCCCTGCTTGCGGACTTTTGAAACTGGCCACGATGTATTATCGTTAACAGGAAAAATAAAATTTAATTTTGTGTTAAGAATAAAACACAGACTGTAAATAATTAACAATAATACTTATACCTGTTTTCACCTAATTGACTTTAACCCTGTGTTTCATTTTTTTTAATGGAAAAAATTGCCAATACATTGTATAAAACAACCGTTTAAAATTATTATTTAACAAAACTCAGATAGGTACAGAATTGAGCAGTGGGATCCTGTACTATTATGTATATTTAAATAGTGAATGTAAATAGAATTTCAAATAAGATGCAATTATAACTAATTCAGTCTTTACTGGGTCGCTCGACGAATCACGCGAGATGTAGGATCTAGCTTAGAATAGTAAAACAAATTATTACTTACAATGGATAGTGAGAAAGGAAAAACCGTGGTGTCTGATATTTTTGAAAAGTTTGGAAAATATCAAGTAATTCAGTACTTTCTCGCGTGCTTGCCGATTGTATTTGTTTCTATGAACAATGTTAATTATGTTTTCATTGCTGGTGATATTGAATATAGGTAAGACATATAAATATTAAAATCATTATTTCTTCAGATAAAAACATTTATATGGGCTGCCAACTTATTATCGGTAAAGCGTATATGAACTAAATTAGCCATTAAATTAGGCATCAGGTCTAAAATATTGATTAATATTATTTCATTATAATATCCATAATTGAATTAGATTAGTAATATTGCAATAAATATATTATTTTAGTGTTT
The DNA here is from genome assembly GCA_028984075.1 of Pieris mannii. Classification (NCBI taxonomy): domain Eukaryota; kingdom Metazoa; phylum Arthropoda; class Insecta; order Lepidoptera; family Pieridae; genus Pieris; species Pieris mannii. The sequence goes on from CM054784.1 coordinate 5,728,294, forward strand.
GACTCAGTCTTTCACGCATACAAAAGTACAAATATATGTGTCATAACAATTATTTAACTTATTGAATTAATTAAGTGTTTAATGAAACCACTTTTAATAAATAATTGATTATTCTAATGAGTTGCTTAGACCTTAGATATACTGCGCGTTTAGTCCGGTTTTTCGTCAACCTTATAAAGACTGGCACAGAATTTTAAATTAGTGTGCAGTACCTAAGAATTTTCGTCATATTACAAATTATGGAGTTTATGAAATTGTAAATTGTGCAGAAAAATTTAATTATATCTGTCTTATTGCAGATGCTACATTCCCGAGTGTGAGAACTCCACAACAGAATTCTTAGTTCCATGGTGGCCCGATACGGTTCCGAACAAATGCCTGAAACCGATACTAAAAGACAGTTTCGCGGTGGGTGAAATCTGTACAAACGAAACTTTTACTGGGGAATACGAATCCTGTACTAGATGGGTATACGAAAGCAATGATACTGTTGTAGGTGAGGTATGTGTATATTTAGTTTTGTTAACACCCAAGTATGTTTATTGTTTATGGTAAGAGTTATTTCTTGGGAGCCAAGATCCTAGAAAAGAGCATATGGATATTGTTTGAGGATTTGCGTACATAATGGCCGTATAGTTGTAAGTTTTACTAGTGTCCTATTTCATCTTATTTATGACGGGATCGTGACATACTTTTCCATTACTTGAACTTAATACATGTCTAAAAACCCCTACTTCCTTACATGTATTCGGTTTTTTTTCTCTTTATTTTACAAAATAATATAGTATATTACAAAATGTTACATTAAAAAACCACTGTGGTTTGTATTAATGTTATAGCAGTCTTGTTTAGGAGCGCGACAAATGCATGTAAAAGTAGTTTATTTTAATTTAGAGTTTATGTTGGTTAGGGTTAGGCTATATATTATCTGATTGGGTACACTATTTATTACAACAATAGTTACCAAAAATATTGGTTTTAACTATCTCTACAGCGGAGGTTTTGTTTTTATGAAGAGAACGACTTCGTTCAAACAATTAAAATAAAATATACTGCCAGGCCTAAAGAAAAACATTCCGTAGTTTAATAAATCATAGCTTAAAGGTTTCCTACGACTTTCCTTATTGAAAATTGGATTTAGAAAATTGTTTTTTCTAAATCCAATTTTCAATAAGGAAAAGTGTTTTAATGCAAACCTATAAAATCCTTTGTGGCATAGATTGTCAGCCTGCATTTTGTAATCAGAATTTAATGTTTCCATGTCTACCGAAATACTAATTGCATATGTTAACACCATTAGTCAAAAGTTAAGTGAAAAATATACATAAATGTTATTTCCTCACGCCGATTGATTAATTTTTGATTATTTGATAAAAACAATACAATGATTAATATGTGGAAACGCTTTTCATATAGTTTTGCCAAATATAACATAATAGCGTGACCTTAGTAGCAAGTGACAAAAGACCTCAAGTTATATTTTCCTTTAGAATTCAATTATATCCGGACTTGGAAATACGACGTACCCTCCCTTGACGTAAATTGATTTGCTTTCGTAATGAATCAAAGCTATAAGAAGTATTTTTAATATGAACGTTTTTATTGCCTATGTTACTGTCGATATCGTAGGCGTTACATATTATTATAGTAACTAAAGCATCCTTCTACTACTCGTATCTATATATATCTCGTATATGTATATGCATCTCGTATCATCTTTAAAAATTTTTACTATTTCACTTTTACGTAAGTATTTGTATGGTTCTCCCTTATTAGCTTGGTAACTCTTGACGATCTAAAGTGGGATTGATAACGAAACAATAATAGTTTCGTGTTGATAGGAAAAGAGTCAACAACTGACCAACTTATTTATTAGTAATGCAAGCACGTGTCGGACTCATGCTGCTTATAGTAAACAAGATATTTTTGTATAAATGTTCTTATATTAGCGATGCTCAGTTGTTGCACGAGCCATTGGGTTGACCGTTGAGGGGTTTTGAAGTGTGTGGCTCAAAAGGGGGGCGATTGCAAATCATTGTAGTGGCTCTACCCCATTTTGAATATATAAATGATGTTATATTGACAATTATTTATTATATTTTAGTATCGGGAACACAAAAACATTATCTATGCCTAGTTGGTTAATGGACTTTGACGTTGGATAATATTATTGGACTTCGAATTCTGAATGAGGTGGTTTTCAATTCAACGTGAAAGATTTACTTTAGTTGTGCATGTACTTACAAGCATAACACCTCCATCCACGAATTGTTTCTATAGTATATTAGTAAAAAATACATAAGTAGTTATTGTCTTATGAAACATCAAAAATTTCTGTCGCTACGTGTCTAGTCACTATTGTGTTACTAACCTAAAGTGACCTTTTATTTTTTGACTCAAAATGGGACATTGCTTTCATTTTGGTAAATAATAAATAGACGATGAAAAAATGAACATTTTTTAAAAGTTTTTTATTTAGAAAAAGTTGACGTGAATGTTACGAATCACAAAATAAAGGAATCCAAAGCGTTTAGTTATTTATATTTATCAGAAGAACAACTTTTTTTATAGCGATGATGACGATGTGGAATGAAACTCTTGGCCAGTTTATTCTGCTGCTTAAATTTTTTGCGCGGTTTCTGAAAACGGGACAATTTTGCGTTCCACAGTTCATTTCGGGGACACCGAGAATCGTAATTGGAAAAAGGCACAGTCCCGTTCAAAACGGGACAGTGGCGTCAAGTACACACGGAAGCACACTAAGCTTTTACTTTTGTCTTTAAATAGTAATTATTACCCGAAGTAAGAAACATCCCAGTATCGGTAATCCTTATAATTATTATTGATTAAAATAGCATTGAGTTAGCCATCGACATTAATTGATTCGATTATTACAAATCGTTTGACCCAATATGCAAAAGTACTAATTGCGATTCTTTATACGTCCAATTTTATTAATCTAGAGGTAAGGCTATATTGCATGCAACTTATTCTCCTACTTGACTCCAATTATACTTCTTTATTAATTTTATCAGTGCAGGCAGCAGTGTTGGCCTAGTGGTTTAAGCATGCGATCCCTGAGGTCGAGGTTATCAGCATGTCTTAAATCCAAATTCGACATTCAGTCAGACAGACGGCTGATCACGTACACATACGATCACGTACGTAATAAAAATGATCAAAGAAATGGATACCATCAGTGGCACTGAATTATTATTATTATAAAAATATATTAGAACAACTACATCTAAATTTTCCAAAAAATAATTAATGAAAGCTACAATGAGACATCGGTATAATTGTTTGTGATTAGGTATATAAAACTTGTGTTTCTAAACAAATCCCACGGTCGAGTAGATTATATGTTGATACTCCTACTTGATGGTGCCGCTTATATGTCAAAATTGCAAATCTCATCTAAACATTGCATAGTCCCAGTTTACCTCATTATTAATGCTAAACTTCGAAATATTATAACTTTAGTTTTTATCTGTTTTGTCTTATAAGTTTTTAAAAAAAGCAATACGGCTTTTAAAAAAAACGTGTTTAGTTATAAGTTTGTTACATTCCAGGAATTAATGTACACTGGACATGTAGCACTTTTAATTGTTATTGAACATTAAATAAAGAATTTTTGAAATTAATTGATGGTGCCGCTAAACGACAATATTCTTAAATATTTACGAGTCAGGTGCAGTATGGCGTCTCCTGCTTCACTTTCTGTCCCATTGACATGTATTACAAATATCAAGATTCGACACCAAAATTCCCAGGTGTGACGTAGCCGTCTTCGATACGTTAGCTAACTCGAACTCCTCAAAAGAGCTCGAAGTGTCGAGGTTTCTTACAAAAATTATGACTTTTAGCAATTACTATAATTACAGTATAAACCAGGCAGCTTAGCTATTTATGTTGAGTAAAAGACTGTCGTAATAATATTCATTTATATTTTTTTAGTTGGATATGGCATGTGAGCCATTGAGAACGAATTTCATTGGAATGACTCGAAACATAGGAATGGCCGTCTCCATGCTTATAATTGGATGGCTTTGTGATAGGTAAGTGCTGTCTATTATTATTATTATTATACTAAACATGAAATTTTGATAAACGGTGAAAGAATCGACTACCACTATGAGAAAACCTTTGACTACGTAATTTGCACATGGCAATTATTTTGTCATAAGCTTTATTTTTTCTAAGTAATGAAAAATTATATATAAAGCATATAAGCCTAAGCCTACGACTAACCTACGTTATTTTATTTATGTGCACCATGACACCGGTCGAATATTTTAGGGCTTAACTGCGGAGAATTAATTAATTAAAAATCTTGTTAAGGTAAGGCGCAATTATGTATCGGTTTTTTAGGCTCTTTCCTGTAAGATCTTATTACTAGACTCACTCAACGTGAAACTGCGATCAAGAATGTTGTTAATTATTGTGAAATCAGTTAAACGAATATGTACTTAATTTTAAGTAATTTACTTCTATAGTATACTTAGATTGTTTGAATATCAAAAACTATCTGTGCTCTGCTGATAATGATGTTCAATAGCCTAAAGCTTTCTTCGATAAATAGACTTTTAAATGCAAAATAATATTTTTTTGTTAAACATTCCGTATCGCGGACTTTTTAGTGGATATTAATTCTATAAAACTGTAATACATAACTTTTCTGAATTGTTTTCGCAGCGTACCCGATTTAGGATTTTTATTGGTCGTTTACACACCTTGGGTGACTCCCGTTATTTCAAACAGAACCTTTTGTAAATATTCTATAGCCTATGTTCATCTGGAACGAAGAGGTCAAATGGTGAATGGAAAGATTAATATCTTCAGTATTGCACATTGATATCATAACCTTCAATTGTACTATAAACTAAGTAAATACTAGTCGTATGTATAGGGGTTTCTCTTATCAACGGCTTACTTGTATTTGTTTTATTTACCGTAAATAATTATTTCCATTGTAGACATAAAGCTTTATGGTAATAACATGTATCTTATAAAGTTTGTTGACTCGGAAATCACGTCAACAAGGGATATCCGGCAAATTGCAAATAAACATTCATTTGTAGGTTCTTCATATAATCATAACAACATCCTAGAGAACTTTTCTTTTTTTGCGTGTTAATAAAACCGCACTCCTGGTACAGGGCGGCGTTCTTGAAAAATGAAATTCTCCAATGATAATTTTTCTTTTCACACTCCCGCCATATTGTACATATGTCATAAATATCATAAAAACCGGAAAACACTAGACCCGTAGAACTAGAGTACACCAGCTTGTAAGCAGTGACGGCCTTTGGAGGTGGCGAACAGGGCAATCGCCCGGGGCCTCGCTCTTGCAGCGACCTCGCCCAACCCAAGCAAATTTAAAAAATATCATTTTTTTAACCCTTTTCAATTTAATTTGTTTAAATTTAATCCTTAATTACTTGTTAAGGTTATAACATAAAGGTGAATTAAAATAAAGGTAGTTAACTAATTTATTTACTCAAAACATTGAAAAATTCATTATGTATATGTATATATGACAAATATCTAAACTAAACTACCAGACCTACTTTCGCATCACACACTTTTCACGACAAAGGCCCTGGCGCCCGGAGCCCCGCAATGGGTAAGGCCGCTTCTGCTTGGCTAAGGCTAAGGCAGACAAGACAAGATCTTTATTTGCCTACATATACCTCTTGGCCCAAGTAATATGTTTATTGGCTTTAAAAACCTTTGTATTATTTTATTAGACAGCATATTTTTAATCATTAAAATTCTTCCAGGATTGGACGGAAACCAGCGCTAATTATTTGTTCGTTGGGCGTGTTTTTGGGAAACTTTAAGACCTTGGCGAAGTCCTATAATTTGTATATATTTTTAGAGTTTATAGAATCGTCGATGACTGGTGGAGCCTATACTGCCGCTACAGTTCTAAGTAAGTATTTCTCCACAACAAAGATAATAATATATAAGCCCATTTGAGGTCTGCGCGTCAAATATTTTTATATGTTTTTCCTATTAAACAAGTACGTGATCAGTCGTCTAATCACGTCGTTTACTTTTTGGGGTCTAAGGCAAATATATAGACAGAAAGTCCATTTGTGCACTGCCGAGGTTTGAGTCTACGACTTCAGATGAAACCACTAGGTTATCTCTGCACTGTTCTAAGCTTCCAAAAAATGTTGTAATTACGTTGATAACGTCGAATTGTAAACCTTCTGCAGTTTTGTTGAAGGCGCTTGATGATTATATAATGAGAGTTTCAGCAGGGGTAAATATATAACTTATTTTTAAAAAATATTTCAGTGATTGAAATCGGTGGAACGAAGACAAGATTTTTAGCTGGCGTATTATTCGCGTATGCGATATATATGGGAGAAGCGATTTTCGCATGCATCGCGATGTTTGTGCCATACTGGAAACATTTGCTATACATAATGTGCTCACCATCTATAATATTCTTATCATATTTCGTATTATTAAAGGAGAGCCCGCGCTGGCAAATACTTAACCGGAGAACAGAAAACGCCAAGAAGACGCTGCGAAAAATTGCTGCAATGAATAAAATTAATGTGAATTTAGATTATTTAGATACGATAAATGAAGGTACATTAAAACAATCTAATAATGCCAAAACTAAAAGAGAAGGATACATCGCGGTATTAAAATCAAAAGAGATGATGAAGAGGTTGTTAGTCGCTGCATTTTGTAGATTCGCAGTTAGTTTTATATACTATGGACTTATTGTGAATTCTGTGTATCTGCCTGGAAATAAATATACAAACTTTTTATTAGCTGCTGTTATGTCTTTTCCCGGTGAAATAGTTTCTATGTATTTCATGAATAAGGTCGGACGGAAATTGCCTTTGTGTTTCGGGTATGTGATATGTGCTGCCGCGACCATAGCCAGTGCATATACTCCTGAAGGTAATTATGTTAAATTAATTTACTTGATATTATACATACTAAACTAATACTTAAAATGCTATTTATGAAGGAAAACATTTTGACATTATTAATAAATGTTTATTTCTTGTAACTTCATGTTTGTTATAACTCCACATTGCGTCTGATTATGCAAAAATAGAATTTATCTGATTACTAAGTAAACGAAGTTGAAGTTAGAAAAGCGTTAAGGCCTGTATTCACTTTCATTATTGCGAGTGCAAATGATTAGTAATTGAGAATTATTAGTGCGGCTGTGTAGTGCATGTAGAGTCCAATTCTTGTTTAGTGGTTCTGTTAAGTAAGTTTAGTAGTCGATAGCTGTCAATCAGGAAGTATGGAAGAACATCGTGAAGCGCATGAAATGACATGATTTGACAGGCGCGCTGCGAGTGAGAGGGTCGGGACGTGGCTACTGGCAGTTCTCACAGTTTTACTCCAAAAAATTAGAACACGCTTCTAATCACGTTACATACAGACAACTAATCACCTGCACTAATCACTAACCAAAGTGAATACAGGCCTTAACTCGTAGTAATGCTTTTCAAAGTCCAAGAATTAACGCAAATCTCGTAACCTAAATAAAACCTAAACCTAAATCTCGTAAATGAAAATCCATTCATCTATCGCTTTTATTAGTGCAACTTAGTCTCGAGTTCGAATCTTATTATAGTGTTATACTAGTTGCGTATAAATATATATCTGCACTAAAATGTAAAACTATCCATGGATTGATTTATGATTTAGTTTCGCTTTCATTTTTGTTATTTTATGGAACACAATAATTACACTCTATATTTAAATTTTATTAATATTTTTAGATTACATCGGTGTTAAGATTACATTATTTCTCTTCGGAAAGTTGCTAGTGGCTGCCTGCTACACTGGCATCGCAACTTATACAATGGAGCTCTTTCCAACTAGCGTTAGAGGATCGCTACTGGGCTTTTGCACTTTGGCTTCTTGTGCTGGAAGCACCTTGGCGCCTTTGTCTTCCATTCTGGTAACAGTATTAAGAATGCCTTTATAATCTTTAAGAGATTAATTACATTGGTAATTTAAAAAAAAAGAGTACATACTGACTTGAAACTCAATAAAAGAATTTAAACATGTAATGTCTCATGTATACACCGGAAGAATACCTAAAGTAGTGGCGAAAAACTTATACTGTGTTATGATATATATTTTTTTATTTCACTTTTACTTTAAGGTTACAATTATACTTAAAGTTTAATTTAATTAAATCTTATTCAATATATTTAAGTGCGCGACTGCTAAGAGTCCTATTCTGGTACATAAAATTGTTCGTAAGACAAATAGGTATATACAGTCCCGTTATATTACCCACAATGTAACATAAAAAGCTTGATTGAACAATCAACATTCAATTGATATTAATAGAAATAATGATTGAAATAAATTGCTCATAAGTTTATAGGAATTATTAATTTTGTTCTGGAGTTAAATGGAATGTTAAAGAAAGCGTTTTGATAAAACCACAGTTAGTATATTACAAAGTTCTATTAGTGACGATACACAACAAAATAAAATATTATTAATTAAGGTAATGTAAAGAATAAAATGCATATATTTAATTTTTTATGTATTGCCACGAAAATGGACTGTTTTATGCCTTTTTTAAAATTGGTTAAAGTTCCTTTAACTAAGGCGAGACATACAAGCTTTTATTAACTAAATTCAAATACTGTTGCCCCAGTTGGTATATTACATATTTTAATAATTAATTTCAGAGATCAACGATTATATTAATTTATCAAATATTTTATGTGTAGTATGTATTTACGTATGGAGATGTTTTCAGACCACAATTTCACCAATCCTGACATCATTCTGTTTCGGATGTGTAGCAGTGATTTCAAGTCTTCTTCTCATACTCACACCCGAAACCAAGGACCTACCACTGATGGACACTATTATTCAAATTTATGATCACGCCGCAGAAGTTAAGAAGAGAAAAGAGGAAAAGAAGCAGAAATGTGCCGCCGATAATAATGCATTTGATTTAGAATATTCAACGCATTTATAACGTGTAACTTTTATTTTATTAAAGTTGTATATTCAAATTGATAGCCTCAAATAATAAGATCAAAATAACACAATACAGTTAATATCTAAGAGAATAGAATTATTATGCATTGGAATGTAAAGTTTCTTAAAGAAGAAACTCTGAAAAAATGTTATAGATAGATTATTTTTTAGAATAACGTACTGAGATATGTTAATTGATAAAAGTAAATATAGTTATCTTTCACTGCAGACAATTTTTGTTTATTTCTTCAGTGTGCATAAAAAAATTTATTATACGAACTCAAGCGATCTATAACAAACACATCTATCTCTCATGGGACATATGACAAAGCAACTAAGAACTATGCATCCGTCGAACGAGAACTTCACATATAGTATCGATAGGCAATTAATTTGTTGCTAAAAACATAAGGTTCATAAGCTAGCATATAACCTACATATATCTCTCAATTACCTACGAAATATTGAAAAATACGAAACATGTGGCGCATGATATTGGCTCATCTGAGCCGAGCCTTTGCATTGACCTGTATGCAGTTAAGCTACCGTGGCGGAAAAATCTTTATTCTCCGACAAATGTCCTTTCTTAATATTAATGTTACACCGTACCAATCGATCGGTCCCTCAAACCAGAGGCAGAGAATAAATTAATGAATAATTAAAATGTAAACTTCGTTATACGTATAATATACGCTCCGCCCAGGAATCGAACCCAATACTTATTCTAGAAATCAAATTTTACGAATTTCGCGTTCATAGCTTTAAAATTACCGTTTTCTATAGTAAGATAATCTTAATAATATACCACCCACGTACCGGTATCGATTTCTTATATGCGGGCTTACTAGCAAGGTGTTAAAATATGTCTAGTATTTTATAGCACAGGCCTTATAGGCCAATATTATAAAAGTCTAAGATAGATATACAACCACCTGTGTTTAGGCATCGATTGGTCAGAGTGTGGCTTACCGGCCGATCATTAACCCAGTTGGGATTCACGTCGCGAGCCGAGGGCACGCCAGCGGCGTTCGCCGGCAATTTACCATGCAACTGCCTGAAATACCCCCGCCTCCCCTCGCACCTCTGTGGGACCGAATATTGCGAGCCCGCGCTCTACCGCCGGATCTCGACGTCCAACTCCTTTATATCGCCATCAAGGATCGACTTACTCACCCGGAATGGGAAGTAAGACTTCACGCATTAAGAGTGCTCGCTGATCTTCTACCTCTCTCAGGGAATGCACTTTCATTCCCTTTCGACCAAGTTATAGACAATCTGGGACATACGTCGCCGAACGTTAGAAAAGCTGCATTGGATGCGCTTAGGGTTTTTTGCACCCACTGCGAAGAACCAGAATGTGGGGCACGTGCTATACTAGATAAATGTTCCTATAACAATATTCGACCTCAATCCGCTGATTTAAGTTTTAAAATAAACGTTGTGACAGGTTTAGTTTTATCTATACCAACACTTTTTGGAATTTTAAAACGAAGACATAGAGACCTCGACCTATTTCCGGTAATTGAAAATTTGGGTGAGAAATTGTTTGATTCTGTTCAAAAGGACGCTGCTTTGCGATCTTTAATGAAATTGCGTCGCGTGTGTGGACCACGTGACTACGCTCTATGCTTTTCAAGGCTGGACCCAAGAGTTCAAGATAAATTTCGTTATTTGTGTGAAATGTACGACGAAGACTCAATGGACGTCTATTACGGACCAAGGCGATCTCGTAACCAAAATGTGTTACACATTAATAGAATTTTAAATAATCCAGCAACAATACCAATTCAATTTTCTACTGATTCTTCATCAGAAGATTCATATAGAGTACCGTTGCACAATAATAATTACGCTAAAGTGATAATAGAGACAGAAATTAAATTCGATTCGGACACAGCAATTACAATGACAGTCTTAGAACAAAATGAATCCGAATCTGACAAGAATGCTGCAAGTGATGATGAATATTCTAGTGACGATCGTTTGTTCCTAAAGTACAGTGAGGAGGAATCTGAAGAAGATGCAGATGTTATAGTGAAAAAAGTGCGTTTCGGTGGAGAAAGTGTAAAAATACGGACGCCGGACAGTGATAATTTGTTAAATAGTGAGGATGATTCAAACCAAAATAATTCTCGGAGTTTATTAGAAAAACTAAATGAGGAAGTAAGTTTACCAGAAAGACCATCCATATTAGATAAAGCAAACGAAATAAAACGAGAAGCTGTTGAAAGAGATAATCTTGCGGCTCCTAAAAAAAGTGGAATACCGCTACCCGTAATCCAAAAACAACGAAAAGGTTTGGCTAATGTAAGCAGAAATAGTAATAGAATAAAGTCAAAGTCTTTAAGTGAGTTGTACGATTACTTTAACGGTAATAAAAAGAAAATGATCGAAACGAAATCGAAAGAAAGAACAGGTTTTGCCCTCACCCTTTCTGAAGTGAAATCTCCTGAGAAGGTTTCTAGTCCTGTGGAGTCACATCGAGAAGTTGAGGTACTACATAACTTACAACGAAGTCCCACCGTGTCCCCAAGAAGACCACAAACACGCGTGACCGTTGATACTGATAGGCGAGTATTATTCAATAAAAAAAAAGTCAGGTTTGATTGGCCTCCTAAAATATTTTCTGAACCGCCACGATTCAGCCACTCACTTATTTATTGATAGTAATAATAATATTAATTTTCTAAATGTAAGTCAATAAAAATTCCTTCGTGTGCCAATTACTTACTCGTTACTAGTCAAGTATTTCAATTGCTTTTGTTATTGATATTAAACTAAACATGAATTATAGACTTATAAAGAACAAGAACCCTGAAAATTATAGATTCGTATTTTTTGTTATATGCGTAACCTATTTCGCTGACTTACTTTATAGTTATATTACTTACTCGACTAAAAATTATTACAATTACATATATATGTATTTGTATAAGAAATATAACGCTCAAATAGTAAACGTACCTTGTCATTTCAACAGATTCGTACTGGATTTGATCGCATCTTCTCCTCCGGAATCACTGCTTATCTCTCCTCGGCCATCCTCCCCCTTACAATTACACTATGAATGGGAGGCCTTAGGTGTAGTACCAAAATACGTTGCAGAACAGTTGCATAATACGGTAATTATGAATTAATAATTAATTCTGATTTAATAAGCACTAGGATTAGATAAAATAAGAGACAAACTAGGGACAGACACTGTTTTAAATTGAGATTATGAAATCAGTTTTAATGTTGAACTGAACAATATTTTAGTGTGTGATAAATGAAGCAAAAATTTGTAAAATAAGATTTATCAGTAAAGGTTAGAATTATTATTAATATTTTTTTATAGAACAGGGGGAAACCGGCAGAAGGCTCACCTGATGTTAAGTGATATCGCCGCCCATGGACACTCTCGATGCTAGAGAGCTCGCGAGTGCGTTGCCGGCCTTTTAAATTTTTTTACGCTCTTTTCTTGAAGAACTCTAAGTTGAATCGGTTCGGTAATACTTCAGTGGGCAGCTGGTTCCAAATATTCATTATATTTTGAGGAAACATTTATCATATACGAAATTTCGAATAAGCACAAATGCTATTATTACATAAACCTAGGGGCTAATAATATCTTTGGATTATGCGAGTAAGTACTAACAAATATCATAAATTCGCGTTGATGTCCGTTAAAGAATTGTTATTTTAATTTTTAACCCAGGGGCTGATTCAATAAAGATTTGCCTTGACCTGTCTGGGCGAAAATTGTCCTTTGCATGCTAATTTTATTCCTTTAGACACAATAAAACGTTGGGTTTAGATGTTTTACGACGATAAATTTTTGATTACGTGTTACATTTTGTTTTCTGTATTTAAGACGTGGAATGTAATGTCACACGAATAGGTTTCTAAAATTTGACCTCAGGTTTATTTTTAAAAGATATTCGTAATATTATAAATCTCAAAAGCAAATGTTTGTACAATACGTGTTTGTGTGTCTTTAAAGATTATTTATATGATTTATTTTACAAAAAAACGTAACGTGATTTATCTCACATATTTATTTATTATTAACTTATCCCTGAATTTTAAATTAATGCACCATGGGTCTTTCAAGGGTTACAGCCTGAACCTGTATGCATTGAGTAATGTTTGTTCCGTTCATAATAAAATGATATAAAACTATCGCAAGGTAATATTTTATTCATATACTTGTATAATTCATATTGAGCAGGAAAACTGGATAGCAGCTGTGAAGGCAGCGGATCAGCTCCACGGCGCATTATTGGAACCAGATAACGTCGCTTTGCTGGAGACCGCCGCGCTATCTCTTGTGCAACATATGTGGGCCCTTAGTGATGCGGTATGTATTCATTAACGTTGACACTGATGCTAGTGTTCGAAATATAAAACAAGAAACGTTAAACTTCATGGAGCTCAAAGATAGGCCTGGCTGGTGTGTTCTAACTTACAACCCCAGTTATCTGGAGCCGAATGAAAAACGTTGAAATGAAATGTGTCATAAACAATATAAAGCATAAACTGGAATAGGAATAATTAACATTTGTGATTTTAAATGATGCAACTAATTATAGAAATAGTACCTAGATGTGAATGTAAAGTAGATGGTTGACCAAATGGTACATTTTCGTATAATTAGCTGAGCTAATGAGGGTTGTTAATTATATTTTTACTTTTGCAGATACCAGCAACAAGAGCGCCAGCAGAGGGAGTTGTGTGTTCAATGGTTCGTAATGCAAACGCTGATTGCATAAGGCAACTGTTGCCAGACTTGTTGCGCAGACTTTCAAGAGAACCAGCACCCACTGCCTTACCCCATGCACTATTGCTGAGGATTGCATTACATCATTTGGTTGAATTAATTTTCGACAAAAATATCATCACGGTAAGCTCCTCGTAGTATGCTAATGTCAAAATGATTAAAGTCAAAAATTACCTATTTTCTAGCATTTGAAAAAAAAGTATATTAATCAAAAAAATCAGTAAGATTCAAGAGTGCAATTTGGTGGAAAATGATATAGAGAAAGTTATACTAACTTTTATAAATCCTACAGGAGACAGATTTAAATAAGCTGGAAGCCGCCCGTCTTCAAGCCACCATGTGCCTGGCTAAGGCAGCGGGACCAGCTGCTGTTTTAGCTGCTGTTAGGCGTTGTTTAGCTGTCTCACCCGATGCTGATATATTTTGTTACAAAGTAGGTTTTAACGAATTATGTTTTAGCTTAAGAAAACAATAACTCTATTTAAACATAAGCCCCTAGTTATACCTAACAAAAATGGCATTTAAGTGTTCGTTTCACCTCACTCTTCGTGTTGCTATAAAATAGCTTCCCATTTAAAAAAGGAAATTTAGTTAGGGAAGGAATTTAGTTGGTAAGATTAGTAGTTATTTAGAAATGACAAAAGTGGAACATACTACTAAAAGGGTGTGAAAATATTATTTTTAATTTAAAAATTTCTTTAACAGTTACGTGACAAAATCAACAAACCGCTGGAAACCATGCAAATCCATGTTTCGAGGTATGTTGATTGATGATCAGTAGGTGTAATTATTTTTTTGTATGTATAACGTAGGTACTTTTAAAAAGAGTTTGCTGAGTTCCATATTAATACTACACTATTTTTTAATAATGTGTACTAACTATACTTTGATGAAAGTTTATATTATTAAAACATTTTAATACTATTTTATAATAGTATTTATCTTAATTCCTGCTTTCTGCTATATATTTCACCTTCATACGAGTAAATATTTGTAGGACGTCTCAGCTTCCTGTACCGACCCGTCGTCGTCGAGCAATGTCTACTCCAACCCCAGCTCCCAGGCCTAGAAGACTGAAGCCTTTACCAGACTCGGCACCATCACTGGGTAAGCATTAATCTACGTTATATTTTTGAACCTCAACGAAAAAACAAGCTTGCAGTCGTGTATATTTAATGTATTTAAACAAATATTGTATCTACTTCTAACATTGTTTACATCTATTTTTATATAATTAAACTAAATATATTTTTATTCTATTTGTAAATATATAGAATGTCAGCTGAAGTGTTTTAAAACGAAGAAGACAGCTAGGCTTAGCTAACTCTAATAATCCAACTTTTTAAAGAATTTTTTTTTTGACAATAACTTCATGGAATTCCATAATTATTAATTTACATATACCTATTTTTTAAATTTTTGATAGAGAAATTGATTTGTTAACATTTCTTATTTTTAAAGTAAATAATTAAAATTTAACGAAATAAGAGTAGATATCTTTTTTTCTTAAATAAGCTACCATACTAAGCAGTACAACAGCTTTATTCAAAAACATAATACAAAATTATTTTACAAGAATACTAAAATCTGCTCACATCAATAATTGCAATTTTCAACAGATTTTATCGACACAAAATGAATGTTGTATTTAATAAATTTCGAATGTGTAAAAATGTTTCATACTTTACAGGTATCTCTTCTCCAGGAAGAACTTTAGAAGTTAGACCAATAAATACAAAACAGTAAGTGTGCCTTTCATACTATTTTAATAAGAAGAATAACGTCTATTCTATTCTATTAACATATTTATCAAATGATTTGAGTGTTAGATGTGTATAAATCTATAGGCTGGCCATAAATACTGTTATATAAAAACTTTTCTTTTTCTTTACATATTTTGAATTTGAAATATATGTAATATTATTTTAAAAACTTTCGGTGTTCGCCATTTCACAATTTTTTTGAAGTAATACTTGACACGCGATGGAGAAAAATGATGAGGGTGAATTTTTACAATGCGCGCGCACACCGACTTCTAAATTCGACATCGTAAAGTTAGTTCTAGAATCTAGGTGGCATGTAAATCGATAATAACTATGTTCAAGTTGTAAATTCTAGTATTTTTATATTTAGAACACGTGTTTCGTAACAGTACAATTAAAGAGTGTGAATAAATAAATATTATTTTGGTGTTTTTATTAAATTAATTTCGGTGATAGTACATATTTACTAATAATTTATTAGTATATTTATATATATTGAATATTAGTTATAAAACTGATTTGAATAAACTGTGTTGAGTGCATTTATAGATTACAGGTTAATTGTAATGTTTAATTTACAATTTATTTACATCGTTAATTAAAAATTATTACATTATTATCTAAAAATATTTTTTGATTAAATTTAATATTTTCCGCTATGACTACTGCATTTTTGTTATTTTTTTCCATACGCCAAAGAAGTATAACTTCTAACGCGTGTACCTGAGTACACAAGCTCTTCTTCGATTCTATTGTCAAGACTCGTAGGATAAATATGACCATATGCAGCTCGGAGGTTATTGTCAATATAAAAGACACGGCGACATTGAGTCTCTTAAAAAATCTTTGAAGCAAGCAGTGGCAAAATTTTCTTTGGAAACAGGGCGTAAATCCATAGATTCGTGGCCAAGCAGAGTAAAGCCCTGTATAATGGCCAAAGGTAGCCATTACGAATATAATTTTTTTTTTTTGAAACTATAAATATGTAGATATGCATTTTAATAATATTACATTACTTCCTTAAAAATATTACATTTTCATTTGTAACAGAACTTATGGCTGGACTAAGTATATAAGGCGTGTAATAATTGTTTTCCATATTTCAACTCCCAGACATAATACCCTCCAGTACATAATATTTCTTAGCCTCGGCCTTGATCTTAGGGAAAAACATCAGCTGTCGAGTAATTTTTTCTTTTTATTCAATGATGGCTTCAATAAATTATCAAACTAGGTATAGGTTGCTTGGCTTACTTTGAGTATGAAAACAAACTTCATACCTCAAAGGTTCAGCCCTTAAGTGTATGGCGTTTTCATGTGCTTAGTCGCGGGATATTTATACATACCAGGCGTTTTTTCTACGAATCTAATGTGCCTACTTCCGTCAAATCATACGATGTAACTATTTCGCTTATACGCTTAACCGAATTTCATACATTAAAATTATTTATTATATTAAAGATTTCTTAAAAAGGCCAGCCGGTTTCCGCACTATGTTTTCCCTTACCGTTTGATTGTTAAATAAGCAAATAAAATAAAGCCATTGGTGCACAGCCGGGGATTGAACCTACGACCACAGGATGTGATTTGCAAGCTGAAGCCACTAGGCCACCACTGCTCAACTTACACTGCTTTACATTCTGGAAATATTAGCAAGTGTATAAATAAACACAATATAGTACAAAAATAAGAAAGCCGTTACTAGAAAACACGCACAAACAACAAATTGTATATTTATGATGAAAGACAAAACTGTTAATTTTTTACTTATAGAGAGGTCAGTACTTAAATTACTGAAGTAAAGTAACTTAACTTAGTGTAGCCTAAGGAATTGTTTATTAATTCCAACAACACACTCGCGAGCTCTCTGGCATTGAGTGTCCATGGCGGGTATCACTTATCATCAGGTAGCCGCCGCTGTTCTTAAAAAAAGTATTATTAAATGAAATCGGAATCTGAAATCCCTGACGCCCTTTTGTTTGCTTGCGTACTTATCTGCAATTATACAGTCATGGCCCAGACACCTTGCCGGTAAATAATTACTTTATACACACTAGTCCACACTAAGTCGTACTAAAATTGACTTACCTACTTTATACGATCCCTTTTGGTAGTTTTCTCTATTCTTACGAGCTTCCGCTGTTTTCTCTGTTAATCTAGAAACTTCCTTAATTGCTTCAAATTAACAGTTAATATTTTTTTTTAATAATAGTTTAAAATTATAAAATATTTTTATACGTAACGAAAACAATATCCCCAAAGTTTAAACAAAACAAAAAAACTACATGTAGCCTCCTGTAGGCTTTATTTTTTAAAATACTTAGAAAAGATGATAGTCATATACGTACTCAAATTGCCTACGCCAATTGCCAAGCATTCTTTTTAGAAAAATAGTTTGTACCCGTATCTTAGCAACGAAAAGAACAACGGTTTCAAATATTAGCTGGGTCACACATCACTCAAGAACCAGTGAACTCAATTGGGTCACTGGGTCGACGTCGGGAAATTATAAAATACCAAATCATTCTAATCGCTTTAATATCGTTATTATCTATTCAAAAGAAGAAAGTTCATTGATTAGTCACGAATAATTTGACCACCAAATTTTAGTACATCGCGTGTTTGTAATCTAAATAAAACAAAAAATTATTACCTACTCCACGCCCATTCAAGGCGCTCATAGACGACCTATTTCTGCTATCGTCAAATCGCTCTACTTCGAAATTGACCGGCTTTTGCTAATTACTCTTTAATAGGACCTAAATACACGTATTACGCTGACGTAATAATGTGAAACCGAAATAACATTGAATTAAAATGTACCTACCCTATCGAATTTGTAAAGAAAACAAACATCGTAACTTCCGGACTGTTTACCATTGTTTAGGGGATTTGATAGCTATGCGTTAAAATTGATTGGTCGTTAGTAGATATTAGCGCGGGTGAGTGTGGCTAGCGTCAGTTGCAGAGTCGGCTTAGTGCACAGTGGTGGTATGCGGCGGCTCTGCTGCTGCGGGGGAACGCCCGTACGCCCCACACCCATCTGCGCCCCTGACCTCGTAGCTGACTTACCCCTACATACGCGGTATCAAGACCGAACATTAATTTCAATTAATACATATCTGACTTGACTGATCATCTGAATTTTCTGTTACAGAGATACAAGCGCTAACACAAATTCAACGGAAAAGATAATAACACCAGTTAAAGAAAAGGACAAAACTGATGACTCTTCAAGTTTCGAGAAAATTGAAAATGAACCTGAAATAACATCACAAGCTCCCAGCACACCATCAATACATGTCGAAGATTTTTCTGAAAAGAGTCAATCATCGCAGAGTCTAACTGCGTCAAATATATCTGAACAATCAACAAAAGATAATGAGTTGCATCAGTCAGATGAAGCTATTTCGCAAAAATCTGAATCAATATCTAACAAATCAGAATCAGTCGACCAAATTGATTGTCGGCCCAAAAGTGAAAAGTCTATCTTAGAGCGCCGAAAAAGCTGTTTTTCCACATCATCGATACGAAGCATATCTCTCGAAGAGGTCCCGCAGAGACATGAGCGGGATGTTCGTACTGCGCTGGCTGAGACAATTATACCAGCTCGGCATGAAGATTGGGAAGCTATAATAAGCGCATTAACTGAAATCGAAAGGCTCGCGATGGATGAAACAGCTCGAGCCCCGGCTGCAAGCTGGAGATCTGTTGTCCGAACGGCTTCAACTCATGTAAGATCATTACGATCAAGAGTAGCTCGAGCTGCGTGTTCCACTTTAGGAACTTTGTTTGAGTTCCGAGGAAAAATCTTAGAGTCAGATGTCGAAGAAGCCGCTGGGGCATTACTAGAACGGTGTGCGGATGCTAATAGATTTTTACGTGCAGAAGCCGCAAATGCACTTGGAAGAGTAGCGTGTGGCGCAAGCTGTGCAAGGGCTGGGGTGGCTTTAGCCAGAAAAGGCGCTACACATCGCGCGGGACCAGTAAGAGCAGCTGCAGCACAAGCTTTAACACGTTTAACAAGGCATACAGGACCATCGAAAATTCTAGAACTTCCATCTGAGCCACGCATCGTCATCCTGAGAGCTGCTGGCGAGCTTCTTGGTGATGCCCACCCTGAGACCAGGCTTCACGCCCGACATTTGTGTATTTTATTGTCAGAAGACTCGCGTTTTCACCAAATGCTTAAAGACTCAATGACACTAAGCCGGTACCGTGCAATCGAAAAATATGTGGAAAAATTACGTTGCCGATAGATACGCGAAATAAGGTTTATAAATACTAACCTACCAAATAGTTTCCCCACTGCCTTTAATTTCTGTTGTTTCGATTTTAGATGTTTTTAGCTCTATACAAGTGCAATTTTTTGTATAAATTATTTTTAAAAGAAATGTAATGTATAGAATAAATGTAAATAAAAATTAAATGTTTAGTTGATTAATTTTATCTGAATAATATGACTATTTTTATATTATGTTTATTATTATATTTAATGACTAGATAGTAGATGATATCCAGTAGTCATCGAAACGTTTGTGCTTCGAAATCGGGATCGACTTTAGCAGTAGGTAAACCTAATCGTAACAGATTTACGGGTGGCATAAGGTAATTTAACAATTATTGAGTTATCGGAAACAACTACGTTTAGTAAAACAGACCAACCTGACTTATGACAATGTAAAAAAGACAGTTTGTCATTCGCACATAAAAAATGTTAAATACCAGAATTTATCTTTTCTATCAAAATTTCTGAGATGTAAGCATAAAATTAAAAAAAAACCTACAAATGGCTTATCGGCCAGAATTGTCAACAGCATCGCTTATTAAATTAACGTCTTTTTTATGCTGGAGTTGGTCTTATGTTTATTGCGCGGCAAAAGTACCAGGAAAGAGCCCCGAATGGTACTCTAGGGCAGTGACCCTTTTGCATGGCAGCGTAGCAACTGCAGCAGGTCTCTGGCAATGCGGCGTCTTTAATCTAACCCGAAAACGGCTTACCAGTGAGTAGCCAACTGGATTTCCTTTTTCAATTCTGTTTCCATGCTTTGTTTTTTCCATGTACTTTATGCTTAGTCAAATATGATGTTAGTCTTTTAACTTTATTTTAAAATCTTCTTTCTTCATTTTCTAGTCGGAGTTTAATTAATATTTATTATAAATCGCGTACAATAATTAATTTGATCATATTATCTATACATATAATGTTTCCATGATCTTAATATAATATATATAGATAATTCTTTAAGTTTGAAAGTTAATACTTTAATGAATCTTATGGAGGCGGATATCTACGGCTGACCATAACAATGAACAGTAGGTACATTCAAATATAATTAGGCTAAAACTTAAAAAAAGACCTTGTTTCCATATCTTTATGTATAAATATAACACATTCTTAAATTTTAGGTAAAATAACCACGGCGCGTTATGCTGTAATGGTTTGGTCATGGGGTTATTTTGCATTTGACCTCCTTTGGTGTATAATATATTGGACGGATAGTTATGTAATGCTGGTACACCATATAAGTGCTTTAATAGCTATAAATATATACATGAGCAAAGACAACACTGGCTGTACTTTTGCCTGTACATTGGCATTAATGGAAATTACAAATCCCCTGCTACAAAGTAGATGGTAATACTTTTTTCTTTAAGGTTTAAGCATTTTTACATGTTAAAAAAAATTTGATTATGCCTTGAAATAAGATACATATTCTTATAAAGTTAATATTCCAGGTTCTTACGATCTGAAGGATATGAAGGAACTATAATATATTATGCAGTGGAAATAGTATATTTAATTCTATTTATTGGCCTCCGTGGCATATTTGGGACATATTTGACATACAAAATATTGCATTCAGATATGTTTGACATGGATGAGAAATTAATTTCACTTGTCTTTTACATAGTATCCCTTATCTTCATTTCTGAAATTATAGGCTATGTTGCCTACAAATATAAGACAAAAATTGTAAGTAAATTTAACATGCAACATTTTATTAGAGTGTTAAAAATATTGGTATTAAGATAATTTTATTTTATATTTAAATAAAAGTTTAAGACAACAAAATTGACTTTAATATAAAATGCTTTCTGAATGTTTTACTGAGTTACTTTAAACAGAATTAGTGTTGTTCATTGTTTTAACTACAATGAATTTTTTTTCATCTTTACCAAAACCTTAATGACTAATTCTTTTAACAATAAGTTACTTTTACAGGAAGAATTCAAGGGATTCCTTAATGAAGTTGGCTATATTTTAAATGGACACTGGTAAAAATACAAAATAGATGTATTAAATGCATGTATATATAAAAGTTATTCATGTTGTCATTTTATTTATATAATATATGCAATAATAGGTAACTCAGTAAGTGAACTGTGTTCTAAATTGTATTTTTTTAACAATTTTAGTCCTTTTAGTTATGTTAATTATATTTAATCTCTTCTGTAATTTCTTGACCTTTTTCTATCCTTCCAGTGGCTTGAGTGCTTTTTCTGACTTTCTTTATGTTTATAGTCATCTCGCCCATGCTTTCTGTTATCTTTAGCTTGATATGGGTGGTGCCTATGCAACCAATTTCCTTGTAAGCTAGCCATTACAAGCTCATGGTTCATTTCACTTCTTAATAATGGCATGGGTCTTTGGCTATCTTCTTTAATCTTTTCTGTCATGGCAGCAAATTGCTGGACAACATTTTGGTTATGAATTTCAAGGGGTATTTCATCACCATATGCACGAATAGAAGGTGGTAATGGAACCATTCTCCCTCTACAATGCATTGATAATGCTTTGTTAAAAAGAGCTGTACCTCTAAATAAATTTAGTGCATATGGTACAGACACTTCATGTCTGTATGTTATAAATGCGAAGTTCCTTTGTCTTCCATCTCGATCTTTAACAATTTTTACCTTATCAAGTGGGCCTGCCTAGAAATGACAGAAGGCATTTCGTTATATTGGTTAATATTGCATACTATTTTCTTACTTATTGAACAGAAACATACCTGTAAAAACAGTTCATACAGAATTTCCTCGGTCACTTGTTCCGATATGTTACCGCACCATATCGTTTTATTATCCTCTTCATACATGATACGCAAAATTCAATATCATCAGTTACCTAAGCACCAAAAAAACCTCTTATTAATACAAGCAGGAGAAATACTGTTGACGTAATTAAAAAGTGCACAAAACAATGCAACTGCAGTTTAAGTTTATTGATTATAAGGTAAACTAAGTTTACTTTGAGTGAAATATGTCTAGAAGTTCATAAAATATGAATTATGAACTCAAAATTATTGACGGTATTATTTTTTATTACTAACAAAATATCTTAAGCTTCAGTTAATGTCAGTACTCAGTTGTCATTACTGAGAAGTTTCTGGTAAACATATAAATATAATATGTCTAGCTAATCTGTGATAGTCACCACCACAGAATATTTAATAAAAGGTTAAAAAGAGTTTTTAGTACTTTTCTTCCGTATTAGTTACCTTTGTTTATTTTATTTTAACTTTTTTAACACAAGAATTACGTATAACAAAGAATCATGAATATCAATGCAAAGTGGGGAACTCTTAAAAAGTACTATGGAAATCAAACGTAGGCAGGAACTAATGTTTCTTGTTCTTGGGTTAAAGAATTAATATATTTTATTGGAAAGGAACTAGTAATAAAATAATGTCTCATTAAAGTTTTATACAATATATATATATAACACAACGTTTCATAGTCTGTGAAATATGCCATCTGTGATCTGCGGACTGTGGTCAATCATTGCCATTTGCCAAGCTCATAATAATTATTCATAAATCTAAATCCAGATTTCAGAATAAAATCTGTGGTATAAAGTAAAAACTCACCAGAAATTACAATACATTCGTTACATTACTAATTAAAGAGTCAACGTTAATTAATTTTAGAATCATTGAATGTCATAACTTAAACTTTCATACGGAAGATACGGTTACCTTAGGTTGTTAAAAATTAGCCTAGAGCTCAGAGGCCCACAGGATGGCATTCCCTGTATGTATTTGTGCTTAATTTAAACAGCCCTAATTAAATTGTACATATTACTACGTAAAGTTTTTGGATTTCTTCTAGTTTAAAATAAATACATCAACATGGATGACTCTTGTAAATTTCAACAAATGCAGGATGAAATGTCCAGGTAAGATAATTCTCATGTTCTCTAATAAAATAAATTTAAGACTTGTAAAATTTTCCTGAAGCTTTATTTATTCAGTCATATACTAACAGTAAACCATTATAATATCTACATTGAAAATTTAATGAATTCTTCCAGATTTGAAGCAGAGATCTCTGGGTCGGGAGGACCATCTATGCGTCCCGTGATAGGCGCTGCTACATTTGGCGCTGTTCAACAACAACTTGAGCGGTCATTGCCTCCTCCACCGCCACCACCAGCTTTATTAGCATCGTTTGACCATAGTGTTTTAGGTGCCAGGATGATATTCCCTACTGGTGCCCCTCCCCCACCCCCACAATCTATGATGGTACCTGCTTCAGTGAGTAGAAAATTAACTAATTATACTAGTCAACTATCTAATTATAATCGAACCTTTCTTGTTGAGCACTTTTCATTTCTATGTACAATAAATTATGTTATACTTTATTTTTTAATGTAATAATTTACCAAGACCTTTATTTTTCTATACTACAGGTTAATTAAATATGAAGAAAAATTATTGATCTAAGAAAGAAAGAAAAGTTGCAAATTTAAGTACATATTTACTATTTTCTTACTAATTAAACCAAATTACTTTAAACCTTAAATTACTTAAAAATACTTCATGCTGAAGTAATGTTGCATCAACACCTAATCTCATAGCTTCTTGTTGAACAACTTTTAAAAGTTTTTTTTAATATTATCATTATTCATAGTTTTCAAATTTACTTCAAACAAATATATTTTCTCAAAATTTACTTTATAATTATGCTTGTTTTATAGGGGAATCATTCAATACTCATCACTGCTAAATTTTGAGTATTATAATTATACATTTAATTAAATTAATGTTTTCATAAAAAAAATCTCTTTTGCTTACATTAAAGCATAATTTATACAACATTGTATCGCTATATTAAATTTATGGATTTTAGGTTCAAAGACTTCGTCCGCCAAGTGGCCCAGGAGACTATTCTGCTCCTATACCTTTCCTAAGACCTGGACTTCCAGGACCACAACTGATTCCTCCACCTCCTGCACCCCCAAAGCCACAACCAGTAATTTTATCAGCTGCACCCAAGTTATATAAACAGCCCAAAGATGATGATGATAAAAAAGAAAGCAAGAAAAAGGTATGTGCTTAAGAAATGTACACAACTTATCAAACATGAAATGACAAGATAATAAATTAACAATGTTTGGGTATTATAAAAATAATCTATAAAGTAGTATATCTCATTACTTCTTTGCCCACGTTTACCTTGGAGTTATTAGTTTGTGAAATCAGTTTTGGTTTTAATAGTGTTACTGGTTTGAATTTCCCCCTTATCTATGCTTATGACACTACAGCTGAAGGTCTTGTTTGGTAAAACACAACAGCAGCATCCTTGAGTTTAAATTTAGTTTTGTGATTGTTAAAGACCAGTAGTTATTTTCCTCAACATAGGTGAAACAATGCAAGACAACCAGAAAGATTTTTTGTATACATAGTGCTACATAGCACTAGTAAAAGCCTGAACAACATTTCAGAAGCGGTCTCGTCCAATAACTCCACCTCCAGAAATTGAAAAGCCTCCAACTCCCCCTCCAGCACCACAGCCATTGCCTGTACCTGTCTTTGTGCCTGAGACTTTAGTGCCTAAGGCAAAGAAAGAGAAAAAACATAGAAAGGTAAGGACCATTTTAGATTATATGATGTCACGGAGGTAGATAAGTAAATAGTATCATTTCCATCGGTTATCATAATATGCAAACAGAATGTTTAGAATTTTTTTTACTGTTATCAGTATAATATTTGAATTGCAACTAAATGTACATGAAAATCATATTCTACAAATGTAATGATTTTAATTAAAATGTTTTAAATACATTTATGTAGAAATACAATGTATCAAAAGAATAAATTATATTTTCCAGGTGGTCAGGACAGCAGGTGGTCAGGTGTGGGAGGACGTGACGTTATTGGACTGGCCTGATGATGACTTTCGCATGTTCTGTGGGGATCTTGGAAATGACGTCACCGACGAATTACTTGTTAGTAATCTGTGCATATTTATTAGTGAAGTATAATATTTTTAAACCCAATTTTGTTCTCAAAGTTCTCAAAAAATCCTTACAAAATGTTTTGTAGAAATTTAAACTGTACCTTTACCATGATAGTTGTTATTATAATTATGTGTACTAAATTGTGTGATAAGCACAGATTTTCAGCATGGGGAAAAATTCCGCTGCTTAGTATTACTCCTATATGTTAAAAACTTAGTGGATTTGACACTTGAAAGTTATTCTTAGAACTAAGACTCGGCTCTGAATATGGTCTAAGATCCCGCGGAAGGATTGGTGCGTTCATCGAGTTTTTGTTTAAAACCAAATTTTTATTATCCTCCTTCATATTAATTACCGTGATGTAGACGTTATTTTATTGAAAAATTAAATAAACGAATTTTTTTACCAAAAGTCAATTAAAAATAATGGCGGCCAAATTTTGATAGGCACCCTAATAAATATATATTCTCCTAATTATAAATAAACATAAAAATTTGGTTTTAAACAAAAAATCCTGCAGCGGGATCTCGTACTATTATGTCGCATTGGCGAACGATCAAAATCACTTGTTACATTGAATTTTGTACCCACATTTAATTTACATGTTAACTTATAACTAAATGCTAAAGGTATGGTTTTTGAAATTAGAAATGCAATAATAGTTGAAAATCTTAATTTAAACACAAAATCGTTTAAAATTCCAGGCTAGAACATTTGGAAAGTACAGTTCATTTCAGCGATCTAAAGTCATAAGAGACAAGAGAACTAACAAAAGCAAGGGGTTTGGCTTCGTCAGTTTCAAGGATCCTGGAGATTTCATTAAGGCTATGAAGGAAATGGATGGTGAGTATATGATGACATGGCATGATGTGTAACGCGACTGTCCTTGGTTCAATTACTGGTAAAAAATATTTTTCGCTTTGGAGGCTCACCGAATGCTCGAATGAGTGTTTCCTGCTTTTTGGTTAAATATTTACTCGGCACCTTCAAATTGTGTTCATATTAATTCTGTGGTCATAGATCAGAATAAGTATATTTTTTCTCAGTATGACTTATATACGATGTCGATATCTGACCTATGGCCACAGAATTGTTTACTTAATAACTTATCTTTTTTTATATTTATTTGCAGGTCGATATGTAGGTAGTAGACCCATTAAACTGCGCAAGAGTACGTGGAAGAATCGCGCTCTTGACGTCGTCAGGAAGAAGGAGAAGGAGAAGGCGGCTCTACTCTCTCTACTCATGTCGGCAAATAAAAGTTGACATAATTGACATTTAATCATAGAAATATATATGACATAAACAATGCTTGTTTTTATTTACTTTATTTTTTTTATTATTTTGTTTCCCTTTTATAAGAGACACGTAGTTCGCTTCAGCTTCAAAAATCTTACGGTATGTACTGAGGAAGTTTTATTGATGGTTCTGCCGTTATCATTAGTTTTTAAATAAATGTTATGCGTACCTGCAACCGGGCCAGCTTTGGCGACATTCATATATTTTATTTATTATGTTCAATCCTAATTTATAACAAGGTAAAGTAGTGTATAAAACTAATGTGGGTAATCTGTACTGTTTGTGGTTAGCATGAGGGTTTGGCGACCTTCGCTCTTTTTCTTTGAATTCTTTGTGTAAACATCGAAATGAAAAAGAAAAATATTCTATATATCATTTATTTTGATTTCTTTGGCAACCCATAAAAAATTGACAATATTGTACTTTCCTTGAAATTATCTACTAACGTATTACAGGTTTTTTCATAAACATACTGACACATAAGCAGCACAGTAGATTGAAGCTTAACGTATGAGGGGTTTAGCCTTAATTATTATTATATTACCTTAAATGTAAATACTTAAAACTAGTGGAGACGGCTGCCACCACCATCACCATTGCATTTTTATTGTAATGTATTAAACAACACATCTATATTTTCACCCATTCCGTTGATAATTACTAAATAGACTGTCCCAAGTTAAAATTATTAACCTGGGACATATATTATTATTTTATGGTTTTACTTCTTCGTGTTGTTTAGCGAATAAATGGCGGTAACTTGAGTCTAATTTTAAATCTAACGTTCCTTAGGTAACAAGTTAAAGCCAAATTAACAAAAATTACCCTTAAAACTATTTTTGTCCTTTGAATATATGCAGTCAGAAAATAGAATAAATAAACTTATATAAAACTTTGCGATTAAAAAGAGTGGCGGAGAGTTTATTGCCAGTTCATCTCTTCCATTCTACGCCCTTGATTTGAACTGGCAGTAAATGTGAAATTAGAAGCATATCATATACATTTCTGCTTTTGACGTTCACAAGTGTAGGTGTGTTAACTATATGAATAAATGAATTTGAATTCGCTCAAGCCACGCTCCGTGGGCGTTTTTGGAACTAAACAAGCAACAAAGTCTTCCAATATCATTCGCGATGTTACTTATATCAAATCTTAATTAAGAAACGATGGTATTGACATTAACAAATCAACATTTACGAATAAATTACAAAATGAAGAAAACTTCGTGCTATTGTTATCAACACACACAAACAGGAAACATTAATAATGACTGAACTAACTGAAATCAGTAGTTAATAAAACTTGTCATGAAATAAATATTGAATGTCATGGAAGCGATACTAAGTATATTTCTTTTTTAATAGAATTTATTTAAACATCCTTGGAGATATTGCCTTTAATTACCTGGCTAATTCCACCCCTAGAATGATCTACGTATATTGATTTGTCTTATTATTGTTCAGAATCGTCCCAAGTAGTATTGGTAGGTATGTTTTTAATCCGTTTAGAACGCAGTCTTACTATTGGCCTAGGGCGTGTTCTTGGGGGTTGAATGGTTGTAGCCGCAGCCGCGTATTGTTTGTCGAGACAACAGCGATCATCGCCATCCGATAAGCCTGTCGTAGCTGGACAGAATGGAGCTGTAAAATCTTCTACGCAATATGCGCCTGAGGCTCTGTGAAATTAGGAAAAATCGGTACAATCTATTACTAGTATAGGTATCTAAAATTATTCAAAAAGTCACGCAACAAATATATTCCCCTTATTTTGGGGCGTGGTACTAATGCAACTGTTTCTGTATTTTTTTTTGAACCCGACATTTGCTTTGTTTTTCAAGTCAAAAAAAAGGTTGTGTTTTTACAATTAAAATTGTGGAGAAAAAAAACAAATTAGAAAAATGGTACAATGCTTATTTATTGTACTCACGTCATAGGCGCAGGTTGTCCCATAGGTACGGGCAAGGCGGAGGCTCTAGCTGGCGGAACTCTTACTGAGCAGCGCCTGCCGCAAGGGACAGCGGCACGAGGTCTGAACAGACTTTCTGCTTGATAGCATATCGACCATACGTGACTGCATAGGGCTGCGTCTGCAAATATTACTTTTTTGAAAAAAAACGAGATCTATTTAAAGGAAAACCTTTGAAACACATTTGTTAGCGTATGTTTCATTTAAACCTACCTTATGTGTGATTTAAAGGTTATTAACACCTGAGGGAGACAAAGATAATAGTTGCCTTAGCTTGTATTTCAAGAAAGAAAAATAATGATAAAACTTATACTTACTTGGTGTATCCTCACAATAGGGTTGACTTCTTCCTCCATTTAGACAGAAATCTGCATGACCAAGTCGTGCTGCTTCACCATACCTTCCTGCGTTTGTATGAAGGACGTGGACAGCCCGAGCATCTCCAGGGTCTAGACGTAATGCGGGAGCTGATCTGATCAAAGGTCTGGCTGGGTCCAACCCTGGAGAATTTATAAATTTCTCTAAAACTTCAGTCAAAGAAGCCTAGCCAATTGTGAAAATGTTTAAATTGATACAACGATTTCAATTTTATACATATTTAATTTCGTTGCAAAAATCTTTTATGTTCCTGACAGCCTTTTAAGGTAAACACAATTAATTATATATTTAATTGTAATTATACAGTTGCATATACAACGACTTGGGTGAGTATAAAAAGCAATTACGAGAAGAAATTTAAGACAGTGGAGAGAGTGTGGTTCGAACCGGTCTATTTCGATAAATAACGTATTGGAGAAAGTTTGATTTATTATGCACTTTTCGCATAGCGTAATATTTTGATCATTTTTTCTTTTATTCTTGTAAATAAAGGCCCATGACTACGTCCGCGGTACATTGGTATCATAACTTCAAAGTCGAAGAAAAAACTACACTTATTAATTGCAAAGTTTAGACATTTTTACTTGTATTAAACGTATGAGGGACGTTAACCTAAATATTAAAAAATAACAAATATTTTTTTTTTAAAAACATCGATTCTTTCTATTTTTATCTTTAACTGTACCAAATACATGAGAGAATGAACACTGGGAAGTAAGTAGTTAAATTTTAAAGTTACATCGGCAAATGGTTACCTCCCATCTCTGCATATACAATGCATGTGATACATAATTTTATTGAAATGGATTTTGTAATAGACTCCTATAATGAGCCTCGATTAGTAATATTGTTCGATCACAGGCAGAACACAAAAAATCTTATTCTAGTTTTTACGTAGTAACGGTACAATACGTTAATGATATGATATAAATTCATGAAAGTGACATACCAATAATTCGATTCATTCTGAAGTTTAGGTAATTTGACATAATTCCACACAAGTGAGCTCCTAATGAGTGTCCGACACAAGTAAGCCGGTCAGGTCTCAGACCCGCGCGACGCAAAGTCGCAAGCGCCTCTGCGACGCACCGTGCGACTGGGCGCAAGTTGTGAACAGCCGCGACATAGCATGGAGGCTGGCATAACTGTCCCCAGTCTAGCATGAAAACGTTGTAACCGCCACGACGGAGATATGCTAAAAATAAGAAACACATATGTAAAAGGTGTTATAATTAAATTAGGTTGTATTTATAGCCGTTGACATGAAACGCAAATAATAAAAATACGTGTTTGGACGGTAAATAATGCAAATACCTAATTGGGAGTTAAATATATCTATCTAAACGACTCATCAAAAGCATAAATTAATTCTTAAATTATTTATTATTAAAATACCTGTCTTCATACAATCTGACCAGTATGTTACGACAATAAGTAGAAAGCGTTGTTAAGAGTTCGTTGATGTCAATTGTCAAGTATTCAATGTAAAATCGCAATACTTTCTCTGATTGAACTGATAAGCACTAAATAAATAAGGAATTGATTAAAATCTCCTCGGTAACATTTTCTTTCGTATCTATAATGAAACATGTAAAATCGTTTACTAATATGAGCACAATTAATTATGTTTATATTTCAGCTATTTTTTTTAAATTTGAAAATATATTAGAAATTTTATTATTTTTTGCTTTACGGCTAAAACACAATTACAAACACGTAGATAGAACATAAGCCTATATGGCTATCAATAGGCCAAGATAAGCCAGATAGCTCGTTAGTGCGTTGCCGGACTTTTAGGAGAAGAAGGAGAGAAAATATGAGATGAAAGGCTATATTAGACTTCGAATAACCGGACTGCTATAAATTTGTGTATGTATATGAGAATAATTACCATCTCGAAGAACAATTATCGGCAGTGTATCATCTCCACCAGCGTAGCCGTGAATAAGTAAAATTGTTTCGTGGGAGGGCTCCCAGCTACTCTGACGAAGCCAGTCTTCACTAAAGAGGTCCACCTGTACCACAAATACCATTATAGTATCGAGTTCTAAATAAACTGTTCCAAAAACTGCTGATTTACTCTAATACAATTTAAGTTTTAGGTACCTAAGTGACAACATATATAGTCCAACAGTATATGTACTTGGTTGTCCCTTAATACGCAAACATTTTTACTTATAAAGTTTAAGTCCATTATACTATACTATACTTGCAGACAATAAAACAAAATACCTTGTATAAGTTCGATATAAGTAAAATAAACTATGATTGATCGCGACAAGAGACACAAAACACCACCAATAAGCTATTTGACAGTTTAAAATTCAAGTGTTATTTAAAGTTATATGTATAAAGTATGATTTTAAAGAAAATAAAAAACAAAATATACATCAGTCACGTGACACAAAATGGTTACAGATTATTCGAGTCGACGACGCATGCTTGTAAATAATATGACTTCACTTGTGTAATCCTAATACTATCTTGGAGTTTAATTTCGTCCGTGACTGTATATGAAATATATACGTATGAGTAATTTAAGAATGATACCATATAAAAAACTTAACATTTATTTACAAGTATACATTAATGTTTAATTTGTATTTTAAAGCCAATATAATAAAATAAAGAGCAATATGTATAATTTTATAGACACTATGGAATAATCTGCCAGAGTTTTAAAAATCAAATAAATTAGCTAAGTGCAACGTAAACCTTTAAATTGTTTAAACTTAAAATGTCTTAGGTACCGTTAACTTTGTATACTTTTACAACTGTACATAAAATATTAATACCCCAAAAGCAAGTACGTAATGAGCTTCGCGCACTCAATACTCCGATTTTACGATTGTCGGATATACATATATTTTCTTACTGGTATTTCCAAAAACTCCAGAACAGGTCTGTCTCGTGATAAATACCGATGTCAAAGACAAATTTTCATAAAAAGTATTTTTTAGCACTAGCTAACAAAAACCCCCAATGACGGCATCAAACCATGAAGACCTATTTTTAACGGAGGTATTTTAGAGAGTATTTTTGAGGTATACATAAACTATTGAAATCAGGATCGCTATTTAAGTTACCCTGTAAGCTCGCTGACTACAGATTAAATATACTATATATCAGATCATATACATTAATAATACCATGACCTCATTATAGTATTATATTGTTGACAATACTAACATATATTGCGGTTAAATCGTCGTGACCCACGTTACGATTTAATTTGTAAATGACGTTTTATATTAAATAAACTTGTAAAGTAATAATAAAAAGTACGCTAAAATTGTACTACATTCTTATCAATAGCTTAGCGATTATAGCATCGGAGTTTTGGACGCGGCTCCAAATTCTATTACCAGCAAACTTCTTGCGCTGATATTTCAGTGAAGTAAAGTAAAAAAGTGTCCAAACTTTGCTCCATTGAAAGTTAGGAAGTGTATAGAAACAATTTGTGTAGCAAACATTGTATTTGGATATCGTATCAATATTTTATGGTTGACCGTAATCTCGCCTTAATGTTGTCGCCAAATAACAATTATTTAATTCCGATCATACATTTAAATTAACGTTTTAGCTCGGCACATTCTTGTCTAACAAACGGTAAAACTACCCTTTTTGAAGTGAAAATATTCTAATGCTAATTAGAAGAAAGTTTACGGTCTACTATAGGTTTGACAATTAGTATTCTTGAGAGGCTTTCTAACGGGTGACCTGTGTTTTTGTCCTGTCGGTCATGACATCATTCTTCGCCAAGAGAAACATTAAACCCTTAGATTTGTTTAGAAAAAATCGATGTTCGTTTTTATATATTTAGTTTCGTGTTTACTTCCTTAAATCATTGAACAAACATCGGTGTTTCAAATGAAATATGTATTAAATATTTTGTATTAAATTACTGGGATAAAAAAACACAAAAGAAAAGTATATACTTGCAATTGGGTTGAACAAAATTTGAATTTTAATTAAGTATTACCTTACCATAAAACAATGGCTTTATACTGGTAGTATAGATGTTAATATGTTTCGTGAGAAAAAAATACAATAGCAATACAATCATGTACTAACTTAAAAGTTCTAACTATTTTAAACTACTTATAATATTAGCAAATGTAGGGCTGGGTTTGACTACGATTTATATATTTTGAATTGTATTGTATTAGCGAAATTTTTACTTCTATGCTTGAGCCATTTATTTAGGTTTGAAAAAATATATTTCTTTTTGTATGATAAAAGCAAGGTGAAATAATAATAACCATAATTAGTTTTAATTACCATTTTTTATATAAACTTGGATAGATTTAGTACTGAAAACATTGGAGTTTATTACACGAAAATAATTTGAAAAATATCCAAGCAGCTTTTTATTCAAAGATATTCATAGTCCAATCCAGTATTTATATATAGTTCTAAAATACGAAAAATCATTAAACCCCGTAAAACACATACACATTCATAAAAACCACATTTAATCATAAAAAAACGTATTAATAAAAAAGCACACAGTTGGGATATACCGCATATGAATCTAATTTTAAGTAGGTACAAATATTTACAAAATACTTACAGTTTTCTTATATGGTTCAGCTTCTGTGTACAAATTTATAGTAACATTTGGATCGGGGCATGGCTCTCTTTCTCTCTTCCACACGCAATCTTCTAATGTAGAGTTACCGAAAGTATCGCTGTTTAAAAATAGGGCCTCTTTTATCGGCTTTCGCTGACATAATACACCTGTAAATTAATATAAAATATAAATGTTAAACATTACATATAAGTTATTAAATTTATGTGTTTGTTATTATTTTTTTTATTATAGAGACGATATTTGATACAATTTTATTATCAGATACCTGTATGTATGTATTTAGATATTATTTATTATCACACATTAATAGACCGACTCTAAACGCAACCCTCATCACACAGTTTTACAAAACACAGGAAGATAAGTTTAAATAAATTAATTTACCTGAAAAAAACACGAGAGCGGCAGCATAAACTTTTGTTCGAGACAGCGGCATCCTTGCGCCCGCGCACGCTACGGTACACTGCGTTGCGCAGCAGGACTTGGCGGGGGCTATTGGCACTGTCACTGGTGTGCAATACTGTCTCTGAAATATTGGAAAGTACATAGCTATACCTACATATATACGGCAGCACACAGAAAAATACATTAAGATGTTTTAAGACCCAAATCCTTTACCAGTATATGGGGACATGTCTCCGGCAATTTCAATAATATAACAGTACATAAATTATTAGTTGATTCTTCTTATAACTTAGAATTGTGATTTTGATCATGCTTATAATGAACATTTCTTTCTATGAATAATTTAAAAAACATCGTATCGGCATTTAGTAGTTTTAATTAATTTAAAAGTGCTTACGAACCAGATTCCCTAGAGCTTGATGGACGACCTTCAAGTCTGCGTTCGAACCCCAACTTAAATCTGCACCGATGGATTTTTCTTCAGATATGCATAATAACACTTGCAAGTGCGGTCAACGAAAACATCATCCAGCACGGGTTAGACCCAATATCGACGACGTGTGTAAGACCAAGAAGACTAACAATCTACTTACTCATATGGAAGAATAAAAATACGACGAAATGAAATTACTGCAAAAAGGTAGTAATTTCTTGGTAGGACATGGTTTTATATTTTTATAACGCTTATGGTTCCCCATTATAATATAATAAGACTTCTTTTTTTATATTAAACCAGAATATAATTTGTGTACGGTTTGGAATTTGTCAATATTCCAAGGTTGTAAATGACCAGGAAATTTTATTTCTAATCTACCAAAGCATTTAAAAGCTCACATTAACGCAAGCTGTTATTTAAAAAAAAATAATATAGCATTACAAGATTACATTATTAGTTGTT
The DNA here is from genome assembly GCA_028984075.1 of Pieris mannii. Taxonomy (NCBI): domain Eukaryota; kingdom Metazoa; phylum Arthropoda; class Insecta; order Lepidoptera; family Pieridae; genus Pieris; species Pieris mannii. Next base: position 5,763,592 of record CM054784.1, read on the forward strand.
ATTAAAAACGATTTTAAATATATTTTAAAGGCTTAATACCTATTAATTAGCTTGTATCTTTCTTCTAGTGTTAAGTTATAAGCAGATTGATATACCTATGCGTGCGCGCAGGCAAGATGAAACGCCGGTAGTAGAGCGAGACATAAAACCACAAAAGCCTTTTCCATCTGCGCAGGTATAGTTTCATCGAGTCAGTCACAGACACGCGCCCCGCGCGCGCCCGCGTATTCTTGCCACACAACTATCAAACATAACCTTATCGTGATATCGTTGTAACTTTAACGTGCAAACTTTAATTAAAATATTTACAAATAACACTAACATCTAATTAGAACAAGAAGAAACTTAATATTTAAAATTGTGTAGTGTGTGTCTTGAGTCTTTGTGCGAATGCCACGGTCCAAAGCCTACGCAGCCGGCGGCGTTCCCCTCCATTCATTCAAGGCCCATTCGTTGAACTTATGTTGCTTCAATTGTACGAACGCAATCTTGATTTGGAAATGTACTTAATGTGCACGAAGCATTTACGATTTGCTGATAGCTAAAGCGAATCGTCACCGACAATGTCAATAAGCCAGGACGTGGACCAGTTTAACAAACATAAACAACAACTAGGTAAACAGGGCTCGGAACCGGTCAACTTTCCACCGCGCTATCATCCGCCACCACCTGCCGCTGCGGGATCTAAACAAGTCACTATCGACTCATCTACTAAAGACTTAAAACCTCCTTATTTCACCAAGACAATTGATCCCAATAAGTTGCAGTATCCCTTTGGGTACCCTGGACCAACGCCTGGGCCCTATCCAGGTGTTCCTTATCCACATTTAAAATATCCATCAGGATATCCCTTAGGCTATTCAATACCCCCTTCAGCATTACGTATGCAGAGACCTTCTGGAGAAATTATTACTAAAGCCATTGTGCACGAACCTGTAGAATCTACAGCCAGAGCTAGAAGCGCAGACGATACCCAGCGCTTACAACGAAACTTAGAGGAGGAACAAATTCATAGAAGATCAGCTGACATGCTGAAATTTACAAAACGAGTTGAACCTGAGGGGCCCAGACAATCGACAGACCAAAGAAGACAAATACAATCACTTTTAGATGAAATAAAAACATTAAAGGAAGCCAATCGTAGACTGAGCGAAGATAATCAAGAATTGCGAGACTTATGTTGTTTTTTAGATGACGATCGTCAAAAAGGACGTAAATTAGCAAGAGAGTGGCAACGCTTTGGAAGATATACAGCGTCAGTGATGAGACAGGAAGTATCAGCATATCAAAGTAAGCTCCGTGAGTTAGATGATAAACAACAAGAATTAATCCACGATAATTTAGAATTAAAAGAACTGTGTCTTTATCTGGATGAAGAAAGAGAAAGAGGAGCGTGCGTTAACTGTGGCAGAACTACTGGTAGGGAAAGAGATGATGGAGATGGAAGTAGCAGTGGCACAAACGCCGAAGAAATCACACGACCCCCTGCTCCTATAACTACTATTAGTCACCCACAACTAGCTGAAAGAACTGTGCAATACGTTCGTGACTTAGAACAAAAAGTTCGGAGACTAGAGGCTGAAAAAGGTGTAGGTACAGGCCTTGGTGAGAGACCAGAAGCTGTTGTCCGAGCATTACAAGTATTAGAAGTGAGAGAACGTGTTGAAAGGGAAAAAAGAAGACCAGCTCCAGACCTCGGTACAGGAGAACAAGCCTTAGTGAGGGAAATGTGTAATGTGGTTTGGGGTAAACTTGAAGAAACACCTCCACAGGCCCCTCCACGTTGATGATGAGTGCTATGGGATTTTGTGGAACTATTTTAAATCTGGTACAAGCCAAGAGGTAATGAAAGGAAATGAGTTAACGTGTTTAGTATGCAGTATTTGATTGGAATTCGCTTCGATTGAGGTTGTTGAGACTGTTGTCGGCTCATATGACCTAAAAATGCTTTGTAAGTACAAAGTTGACCTTGTTTATGAGAATCGGTATATGACACGACTATGGTAATATATTTTATAAAAAATATTATGCTGCTTTAGCATCTTGCCAGATTGTAGTGGTTCGTTCGGTATATTAAAGTACAAAACTAGGTTAATTATCTGTAATATAGTACGACTATGAAGTTTTCTTATAATTGATCTGTACAACTCTTTTAAAAGAGACTGTTCCAAATCTTTATAGATATGTACTACTAGTTGCTGTCCTTTTCCTTGAAAATGTATTATTAAAATGCACCAATAGATTTTGAGGCTATCGGTAAAATAACCATGAAAAATAGTACTAATACGAAGAAATAGTGTAACCTTACTGTTCCTTTGTTCTAAGGCTTAGTAGTATAATATAAATTATATTTTCGATTTGTGTTATTAATTTATTACTATAAATTATTGTATTATGTAATGAACTGAATGAAATGAAAAAAATGAAATGAAAGATTTTTGTGTTAATTTCGTTTTATTATTAAGTAAGTACTTTTAATTTCTTCTTCCATCCTATATCTCTAAACGATAATTTAATAGAATTCGTATTGCAGTTTCAGTTTGAAATATTTGAGTAAAACCTGCACGCTCTATTTTGTAAATTGCCAATGATAATGTAGGTTAATGTCAACGTGAAAATGTAAGTGATTTAATAATAATAAACTAGTTTCTACTTCATTGTTATTTATAAAAATAGTTATGGCCGAAGAGAAAGGCGAAGGGCCCGAGGATGTTGATACCATTGGTGTATGTTTCATAGTATTTTTTTAATTACGAATATACATACTTTGTAAAGGTGGAATAAATTGTAGCCTTCTATTTTGTTAGTATATAACCATGCTCTCGATACATCGCTAAGAAGAAAAAAGTTCAACGCGCGTAACGCCTTTACAGCTCCATAGCCAACTCTCGTTTACATATATTTGATGCACATTCATATATCAAAATAATTTGTAGAATTTTGTCGTCGTCATTTGTTCTAGTATTCTGTTGTAGGTACGTGTAAAAAATCCATTTTGATATTCGAAGAAAGCTATGTAATATATTTCTGATAAATATTCGTTAATTTTCCCTTTTTTTAATACAGTTTGAAAAGTATATTTTTGCGAGTAAATTAAGTAAGGTCTTTTTTCTTGTTTTGCACGCTATTCACGCCACTTTCCAACTGAGGACTTTGTTTACTGTAAATAACAAGTTATAAAATGACGCCTGTTGTAATTGTAAAGCAAAGTTTGCAATGGCAGTTTTGTTTAGGTTTATGTAGGGGGGCGAAACATTGACGGAGAGCGGCATGGTGAAGGCTGGGCTGTTCTACCAAACGGAGACTTCTACCAAGGATGTTATTGTAGGGGGATGAGAAGTGGCAAGGGTCTCTATGTATTTAAAAATGGAGCGCGATATGAAGGTATTACAATGATGTCCATAAGTACACGATTTACGTACTCATGACATTTATATTTTTCCTTACGTACATAACTTGTGTTATGTTCATATTGCAAATCTCTTTCATACAATTAAAAGGTACTATTGTCTCGTAACCTTTTAATAATGCGTTAGACATACACATGTCTTTATTGAATACCTTTTAAGGCGTGTAGATGAACAGGCCTCTGTGCCTACCACCCCTCAATTATTATAGCCGCGAATCGCAACTGTACTTGTATATAGTCTAAGGCTATACTAGCCACGGCACGAATATGGTTATCAATAATAACTAAAAAACGTTTTACTTAAACTATCTATTCTTGACGGTTATTCGTGCTTGGGTTTTTAAGAAACGAAGGAGTGAGCTTGTCCATTTCTAAGCACTTATAAAACATAAGTCAGCCCAATTGCATCGTTTTAAAGTTTCTGGCTCATGTCATATGTACCGTAAACATAATTTGCCTGAGAGAAACATTATTTTAGTTAAAATAGTGCCTAATGTTTTGTTTTTACTAATAAGTTATATAGGCACTAAAGTTTTTACGTGTAATGCAAAAAAGAGAAGTATTATTGCTATCATAAGATAAAATTTATAGGAGAATGGCGTAAAGCAATGAAATATGGTGTTGGTACAATGACATATCCAGATGGATCTCGGTATGAAGGCGACTGGAGGCATGACCTAAAACAAGGTTTTGGGGCTTACTACTACCCTAATGGTGATATTTACGAAGGAGCGTGGTTTAAGGGCAAACGACACGGCCTAGGAACATACCTCTTTGCAGAATATCAGGTACATAAGTAAACAGCGGTAAAGCTTTCGTTTTAGTTAAAAAACTAAATATTTACAAAAATATTTAATTTAACGCTATCTTTATTGTAAAAAACGTTAACAAATTTACTTCAGATTAAATTTATGGGCACCTGGGTTGAAGGTGTTATAGAAGGTCCAGGCCAAATTATATATCCTAGAGTGAGATATCACGGATCCTGGTTAAGAGGAAAGCCAAAAGGACCAGGATGTTTTGTATTTGATACCAACTGTATGCAACATGGTTTCTATTTATTAATGAAAGATCCAGCATTAGAAGAATTCGGCGAGGGTGAAGAAGAAAAAGAAGACAAGGAAGTAAAAGAAGAAAGGCAAGAAGAAGGAGGGGAAGAGGAAGTTGAAATAGACGAAACTATGGGTATGTACAAAACGCCTATTATAAGAAAAGAAATAAATTTATACTTTTACAAAATAAGATTTAATAATACAAAATGTAAGGTTTAGGAAAAATTTCTATTTTGGTACCAACTATAAAATTATAGTTTAAATTATTAGTGGGTACATTTTAAAGCAATCATAACCTTTTGTTGATCATAAGAATAAGAAAATCACATAAGGAATTTCTTTTAACCATATATATTTATAATAAATAACTGTATTCAGGTAAGATTTCCGTGTGGCGTGCACGGAATGTCACAGCATATATGGCTGAATTTCTACCACCTGAACCAGTGCCTCTACCAATACACGACTCGATCCCTTCACTCTCTGAAGAAAGTATCGTAACTGACATAATTCAGTTTGAGATACCTTCAGTGGTTGCTGAAGAAGAAGGTGTTGATGATAGTGATTCTTGGTTGATGCATAGACAACAATTTCTTGAGGAAACTGAACAGAAAGGTTAATACTAAAAGCTATGGCATGAATTAGTAGTATGTTTCTGTGTTAGTATTTCTGCTATTAATAAAAAGTACACATGTTAAATAAGTTTTTTAGTTATAATTTTAAAGCCTAATTAATGATATTAATGATTGTGATACATTAATCCAATAGAAAAATTTACATTACCAACAAAATATTTGGCAATTACAGCAACCATTTAATGTTAATTATTCTTTTCTATATTTTACCAAAATGCTGCTACTTGGGGAAAAAAAAGAAATAGTTAATGTTTTAATTATTTGTATTAAAAGACTTAAATGTACAAATTTACTAATTGTATTAAGAATAGTTACTACTAATCATTGGTTATCATAACCAATAAATAAAATAATATATTTAAATTCAGGAGTTTAGTAGTACAATAATTAGGGTTCTGAATTTTTAGATATTTGATGTTCACTTAAAATTTTGTCATAACGAAGTCCTAAGTAAAGATATTGGTACTACCTAGAACGCAAATTTAAATTGTTTTGTACTATGTTTGTTGATTCTGTGGAGTGTTATTATTAGAGTTGGCACTATTGTTTTCAAAAGTTGTTTTGTTTTTTAATAAATAAGCTGCTAAATAATTGATAGGATCCGGTGGTCTTTCTTTGGCAAGAGCTGACAACCCTTGGAGCAATATTGGAACTACAGTTTGGTCCAAGTACTGGCGAGTCGGCAGCGCATTAAGATCAATTCGAGATTTTCGATTAGCATTTGTTTCGTTTTCTTTCTCCATTGATATGATGTTCTGAAAATAATAGGAACAATTATGACTGAAAATTTTGTTTTATATTATAGGTAAGAAATATTTTAAAAAATTGCTAAATTTATCTAACCTTAACAGATTCCGGTATCTTCGAAGGTAATTTCTCTTCTTTAGGAGCCTGTTGTGCGCGTATAGAGGTTTCTGACATCGGTTAGCGACGGTTTATTACTTCTAAAATTTCCACGAAATATCTTTATTTGTTAAAATAAATCGCTATTTGTTTTGTGTTTACAATTTACAAAATAACTTAAAAGTGAAATTATATATGCTTAGTATTTTTAATTTTACCCATCATTGTGACATAGTCAACGTCATTGTCAAGCTTCAAAACAATTGATGTCTTTTGACATATTGCCATAGACTAAAAATTATTTTATTACCACAGACATAGATAACAGCTGTTTACCACTATATAGGTTAAAAATTGTTTATTTTATGTAATGGTTGTCTATTGCTTAGTATTGTTTAAGCCAATTTACTAGGTCGTAAAATTAAGAGAGTTAATTTTTCATAAAATTTATCCTTTAAAATGCTTTAATATTGTATAATATATTTACAGAAACGTACCAAAACGAGATTATGATACGTGCAGGTTAATGATGATGAAATGAAACTTATTATTTTACCTGAACCCCTTTCACTAGTACTAAAAGAAGTCTAATTCGTATAATTATACTTTTTTTACAAACACTCTTGTTTCTATTTAATACAGGAAAACAGTTTCACAGACTTCACTTGGTACTAAGGCTTTGTTTTACATATGAGAAATTAAGGATTATAAATTTATTAGTATTATTCTCTTTGGAAAACATATATGGATGTGCATTTTTTAATAATTTCTTTAAAAATAGAAAAAAAACAATCTTTATTTTTCAAATTATTAATTTAATCATTAGAAAAATTCACTAGGCATGCACAATAACTTGGAAGCTCAGTCAATAAAAGTTAAGCGTGAATCAAATAGGTGCTTACAATTTACATAGTTAATTTAAAACATTTATACTTATCTAACTACAAAGTTATTGTGCATGGCGACACGACAACTAAATTACAAAATTTACTATTTTTACAACAAACTGCTTATTTTAAAATACCTAATTCTTAATATCGAAATATGTATATCATAAATGCTTCTTCACTTTATTTTTTAATTGAAATTCATATACAGGTTTTTTTAACCTGGGTCTTTGTAGGCGGATGTCATTGGAAGAGCATTTTAGAAAGATTTAGTTATGTACACAAGTCCCACTAATTTATATACCAATGCTAGTATATCATCACAATGATAGTTCACTTCAACACGGACAATTTGATTTACAGTTATTAGCACAAATATATTAAGCACCTTTTATGAGTGCAAAAAAACCACATTCAAGACCCATAGAAGGCACTCTATTAACGTGTCAACCATCGACCGTTAAGATTAATTTGTATTTGGCGTCAAATAGCGTTATGCATCAGTATAGTCAAACAAACTCTGAAAGTAGCGAAAACATCTTTATCTGTTACGTTGTTACGTATAAATACATACTGATTTTTATTGTACTGATACGTATTTGTTATATTAAGAGGCAAAAGATTGTATGGGTACCGTAGTAAATAACCGTCGTTGTAAAGCAAAACTAATCAAAATGCAATCAGGTATATATTATTTATTTAGGTTCTAAGGTAGTGGGGCGGTGGTGGCGGTGGAGGCGCCGGTCTAAGTCGCGTGCCTCGCTCCAACTGTCGGCGCCAAGATGCCATGGCCTCGCTGAGCGTCCAAAGCTCTGAGAGTAATGAGAGATCCAACTGACGAAGGCTAGCCTGGAAAGAAGATAAGAGAAATTTAATATTATGCTTACAAAATAACATCCCCTGTCATTTCAACCAGCTTTGTTTTAAATTTACATTATTTGGAAAGTGTGATCAACCGACTATCCGTTAAACTCCATAAAATAGTAAAAAGTATTACAAAAATTATTAATATTGCCAAAAACTTATATTTTTTTGATTAAATGGGAAAACATTCTTTATGTAATATTCATCTGTATGTGCATTTCGATTAATCGGGATGTGCGAGATATTTGAAAAAAAGGGATATAATTTCATACGCTAACATAGTGCATAATGCAAAGCAACTATGCATTTAGCGAGGGCTTGATGCTTTGTGGCATGAAATGACTAGTAGTCACATATGCAACACCTGATTTAATAGTGTCATAAATTCAGAGATTAGATAAAATAGCCTATCCTGACTAAGTAGCAGTATGGAAAATGTCCTTTGGAAGCAATAACTAAGCTCAGCTAAGGTTTTATTTTTAAATACTTTGTCTAAAATTAGTCGGCCTGATTGACAATATTAATAGAACAATTTTTAAAGTTATACTTCTTTTGGCGCGAATGAGAGTGAATTTTTTAAGATGCGCGCGCACACCGACGCCTGAATTCGACATCGTAAAGTTAGGTCTAGGTGGCATGAAAATCGATAACTATGTTCAAGTTGTAGTATTTTTATATGTATGTAAATAGAACACGTGTTTCGAAACAGTACAATTAAACAGTGTGAATAAATAAATGTTATTTTGGTGTTTTTAAATCTATTTAATATACGACGGTGATAGTATTTACGAATAATTTATTTATTTAAATAAAAGTCTTTTTAATACATTTTAATATTTATCATTAATCACTACTGCATTTTAGTTATTTTTTCTATACGCTAAAGAAGTATAACTTCTAACGCGTGTACATAAGTACAAATACTCTTTTTCAATATTGTATAGTGAATCAGTATTACAGACATATATAGATAAACATTCGAAAGTTTATTTACAACTAGTTATAGGTACAGGCTGGATACAATATGTAAAACGACGGTAAAAGTTATGCAGATCTTCTATGAATATTCATAACTTTTTTTCAAAGTCCTAAAATTGGAAAGCTATCGAGTACGACTATTCGTGCGTACAGAATCATTCAAGTGGATTCTTTTGCAAATCAATAATCAATTATACATAACGGATTTCCATAAGTTGAGTTTGGTTTTACGCTGAAAATAATTAAAAGAAAGGTGAGTAATTGCAGAAGGTCGGTGTGATGCTTAATGGTTTTGGTTTATATAACTGCAAATTATTAAGAAACCTTGCACTGGTCATTAAATCAGTAAAATCCTAACGTTAAGCAGAATATTTTAAAAGACAGGTTCTTCAAAATACATTGACTCATTGTAGTACGTAAGAATAGGTTTTCATTTTGCAATCACTATGAGCAACCAACGAGAATAATTAAAAATTATTTTTGAATATAATTACTTACTGAAGTCATATTACTAAGTATGACGTTTCATAGGTTTAAAATTAATTCAATTCCAACATGCCCCTACAATAATGGCGTACAAACCGTATGTGCTTATATATTGTCCTAAATTCGCACTGTCCAGGCACGGCCTGGAGCAACAAACACAGTTGACAGTACATCGTCACGGCATATAGAACATGTTAACGAAGCAATAACAATGAAAGAATGACTCGCAAGCAATTCCGCCCATGAATATTGTAAATAATATACAGATGTAGCCGGTGCGTATTTGTGAAACCCACATTTTATTTTTTTTTAAGTAAAAGTCTCTTTAATAGTAAAAAATCAGATGGAAAATCAGTCCCTGAAATTAAAAAAAATTACATTTACTCAGCATTTTGTTTTATCTTCCGTCGAGATTAGCGCCTGCCGTATGTCAAAATTGGTTTTGACATGCTACAGGTCCTACTGAGAGCTTTATATTAGCATGTTTAGCACCGAAGTATTTGTAATAATAACTGTATACATGCATTGTGAGTCTGGTGGCTGTAGCGTGCGCCTCTCATCTCTCGTAGGTTCGATATGCAGGTGTGCACCAATGGACTTCTTTTTATGTGCGCATTTAACATTTATTCGAACGGTGAAGGAAAACATCGTTATTAAACCTAAAAAGCCGACGGATTGTGTCAGTCACAGGAAACTGATCACCTACTTGCCTATTTGATTGATGAACCAGATACAGAAATCTGAGGGTCAGACCTGTAATTGTAGCGCCATTAATTTTATTTTTGAATTGCATACATTATATATTATATGTATTGCGCATGTCATGTAAATATGTATAATAAATTTCATATATACATTGAATCAAATATAGTATCCCAGAAATATTATGTGTAAAATTTCTGCAAAAACATGAAAAACTGTGCAAATCACGGTTCCGTATGAATAATCGACCTTCCGTCAACGTTCTCTCCGATTGCGTTAGGCAGGAATGCGGTATAATCACGACTATCACTATGTAGGACATTGAAATAAAACGTTTAAGCTCTAGGCGCCAGTCACAAATTGTCATACGTAACATAACAGATTAAAACTTATTACATTTAACATTTTATACCCGAACCGATTCATATAAACGCTGAAGTGATATATCCTTAAACTTATCTTAAGATTAGAGAATTTTAAAGGTTAAGTTTAAGTTGACTTTATATTTTAAGAAATATTATTCATACATACAGAATCTCCACAGTAACATAGTTTTATTACTTTCACGTCAATATTTAGGACGAGGCGGAAATAGGTTTTACAGTGTTCGGAAGGAACAGATGTTTTTAAATATTTATCTATCCTCATTTCAAAAGCTGTGCGTTTACGTTACAAAAAACATATCACCAAATAAAATTATTACGAGTTTGATGATTAAAGCGAAACATATTGAAATTATATATATTATGAGTAAAAGATTTTCGATAAAAATAACTCTAAAGTAAAAAAGTATATCCAAGGTTACTATGCCATTCTGTTCAAGATTTGAATTAAGTTTTGTATAAATTGGCTGTGTTATAAATTTAACGATGAAATATGAAAGAGTGCACTTTAATTTTTTCTACGAATAATCTTAATTTAAATTGGGCTCGTTATATTAAATTGTATTAACAGCTGATAGATCATGGTAACGTGAGCGATTTGCACATTCCAAAAATGCTCAGGAAAGAGGGAAAGTGGAGAATATTCACGCTCCGTCGCAGATGGAAATGCCTGACTTGATCTTGGCACGATTCACGCAGCGATCCGATGCAGCTGATATTCTAGAACTTTCTTTAGAGTTGTTTCTTTTAATTGACACTAAGGTTTGTCCTATTACAAGAAAGCGCACAGCGAATGGTGAAAAATAATTATAAAATATAAATGTTATTTTTTATATCTCGTAGGGCGAAAACAATACAAAGTACAAACCCCATAGGAGTAGGCCTAGTTCTGTATATCTCTAGCTAAAACTATGTTTGAAGGCGTTAGTACTTTTGTAAATCCATCTCATTTAATTGTAACACATTTTATTGGCCTTTTTGTCCCTATTTTACTCAGGAAGCAACGTTGAGACTTATTTAATAAATATTGAAGAAAAAAAGTTACTTTTAGTGTTGAATGTAATATTACACAGTTAGAAATACCTCAAATTCTAGGTCATATTCGTAAGGGCCGTATTACATCATAATTTACATATTATAATTAATATTCTCTTATGTAATACTTACGTTTTAAAAACAATATATACTAGTTTTAATTGTCGTATGTGTCTAAATTAAGAGCAGTGTTGGCCTAGTGGCTTCAGCGTGCGACTGTCTACTGAGGTCGTAGGTTCGATCCCGGGCTGTGCACCAATGGACTTTCTTTCTATGTGCGCATTCAACATTTGCTCGAACGGTGAAAGAAAACATCGTGAGGAAACCGACATGTCTTAGACACAAAAAGTCGACGACGTGTGACAGGCACTGGAGGCTGATCACCTACTTGCCAATTAGATTTAAAAAAAAGATCATGAAACAGATTCAGAAATCTGAGGCCAGGACCTGAAGATGTTGTAGCGCCACTGAATTTTTTTTTATGTGCCTAAATGGAATAATGCATGTTTAGCCTTTTGTTACCACTTCACAACCTGAAGCTAGGCAGCTATTTTACCAGGACCATATTATATATTATTAGGCCTGGAATACGGATGCTGTGGCTAAACAACGTGCAGAAATCCTCGGAGCAGTGAGGTCGCTCCGTGAAACCTGTGAAGTGCCCAGGAGACTTCTGTGCTTTTGGAAGGAGCTAAGCTGACTAAATTAGTCACGACTTTTCACACAACAGACCAATTATGAGACTAAGTGCGGAAACAGTCCATCAACCTGTAAACTGTAACCTATCAGCTGACAGGCACAGCGGACGCACAGAACTTTCAACCTGCCTGAAGCGATGCGTCTGTTTATTTCATCTCAATTAATAAACATCACTCTCCACTGTAGAGTGATATAGAATTGTGAACACCAAAAATAGACCGATAGATTTTAATCCAGGAATAATATGGCTTTCTTAAAATGGTTTTAATCGGTTTAAAAGTTGCAGTGATCAGACAACCTTGCTCAATTTATAAAGTGTAATTTACCATGCGTACATAAATTAAAAACAATCTATTGTGAGAATAACAATTGTGTTGTGAAACGTAAGTATTTCGCTTATATTTCCATGTGTAAATTGCGAAGATAAATAAACAATGCTGAAAGATACGCTTCAAGGAAGTATAAAGAAATAAAATGCAAGTTTTATCTTGAGTTCACACTACGATTATTCATAAGATATTTATGCCGAGATACGCCGGTTTTGTATGAGACAGTAGTACTGCCCCGGTCGTGTCTGCCCAAAGCCCAAAAGATGTGAGATGTTTTCTTGGTATATTAAAAAAAGTCAAATCGATGTATTCATATTACCACAAATACTTTAGCAATATAAAAAGTCGATGGCGTGTGTCAGGCATATAAGACTAATCGTAGGATACGTCGTGTTTTTACATGACATGTAAAAACAAAAGATGGTGAATTTGGTTGTGATTATTTCTTATATCAACATTTTCATTTGTTATTGCAACTAGCTCAAAGGAAACTCTTATTAACCGTTCACAACGTCCGCCCTATTGTGTACTAATCTATAGTTAGAACACGATTCAACAGAACAATTAATAGTGAAACTAGAATTAATCGCCAAAACAGATAATAAACGCAGAGAAAAAATATAAATTAATCAATGTTGAAACACTGTTTAACAGCAATTTAACAGAAAGAGACAAAATAGATTTTCAGACATAGGAATTTATAAGAATTTAGTTCTGTAATATTCCGTGAATAAAATAATAGTTATACTAAAAACCTATGTGAGTGTAAAAATACTAATCAATATTTTGTGGTAAAGGCTACTCACGAACTGCTGATAGCTAAAGGATAATGGCATAGAGGTAAATAAAACTATAAAGTCACTATTGAAAATGTATTCTATTATTTTATCCACGTATTTAAAGAACCAAATTCTTATAATATAGGCATAAAACGCAGTGGGATTTCGGATAATGAAATTTTATGAAATTATAACATATCGTGAGAGATTACTAACATTGACAAACAAATCTCTAAACAAACTTTATAGTGTATTCATTTATTATTTTCCACTAGAAAATCCGCCTAATGGTGCTGTTTGCAGGAAATGGGCATTACTGTTTGTTTTATTACTGTGGCATTTCCTTTCAACACAATTCTGCTATGATAGATTACTTAAACTATGAATAGCTCATTTAGATGTTTAGATTACTTTTACTTCACGGCTTTTATTTCTCGGCACCTATTTCTCCTGAATGAGCTTGATAAAGCCATTGTTTGTATTTCTAGGTTTTATGGTAATAGAGCTCCTTAGAGCATTATATAAATTACGAAATCAAAAATCGATTTGAAGATCGATTTGCATTTAGGGACAACATACTCATAGACAGAGCACCAGCGCTTTACGGATCATGTTTGGAAAAAGCATTAAGCCGTAATAGTAATCAAATTGTATATTATGCAAAATAAATCTTAAATAAAATATAAACTTGTTTATAACATCTTAAAGAAAAAATAGAGTCAAAATCTGCATTAAGTTGTAACACTCATTTTCCGTGGGCTCAAACAAGAAAAAAATCCAGTGGCATTACAACCTCTAAGATTTAGAATTTCTAATAGGCAAATATCTAATAGGCAGTCTTCTGTGTGGGACACACGTCGTCGACTCTTTTGGCCTACGGCAGCTTTTCTTACGATAATTTTCTTTCACCGTACGAGCGAGTTGGTTGGACTCAGTTTCCGCACTTAAACTCTCATTGGGTGCGTTGTGCGTATATAACACAAGCGAGTGTTAAACAAATCTCCATTGGTGCACCGCCCGGGTTCGAACGTACAATGTCAGGAATGAGAGGCACGAAAGCCACTAGCCTAACATTGTTCATACTATATATCTCGTCTTAGCATCGTGCATCTTCCATAGCATTTCTCGTAGTAAAAATACGATTTTCTTATCTTACCATAAAAACATCTGTTCTCAATTATTATGGCTTCTGATTTAAAAGTTGCGTAGTTTGATAGATTTATACAAAGGCAAGCTATATTTATGTAAGAGGCTTTCACACACACAAGGATATGTGGATAAATAGGTAGGTAAAATAGTAGGTATTGATAGCCTTTTGAAAAATCAGTGCTGTGGTCACAAGGCTTGCTCAATTGTCCGCAGAGAGCGTACAGAGTGAAACCAAACTAACACTGCGCACTACATATTTTTTTCTAAATTTAGTTTTATCTTTGTTGATATTTGTGTGGCTGTAATGTTTAAAAACTATTTTATCTATTATTAAAAAAAAAAAGGTTTGTTACGCTGTAATAGTAACATAAATAAAAAATATTTTACAATTGAGATAAAACGTTTTCCGGTACCGTCTTAAGTATGTATTTATATCATTAGTGGGCGACTTACCAGAGACACTCGCAGGCACGTTCCCTCAATTGGTATTCCATAAGCCACATAAATAGAAGAAAAAATTCAATTCTAAACTTCCTTATTTAGCAGGAAACATAAAACATCGGATGTGGCTTACACAAACTTTGGGTTATGAAATATCGACTAAAATAGTTATAATTGCCTTATTATTTGAAAAACTATGTTTCTACATACTATGGCTCATTTTATTTATTCACGTTTCAAAATATTTTTACGAATAAACGCGCCTTAATAAATATATATCACCAGTAACATCGGACTACACTAATAATAAATATATGTGTGATGTACATAATAGATTTAGTTATTTTATTTATTGCCGAGTCAGCGTATTATCAAACCACCTCATTTAACGGTTATTCCATTTTTTATATGAATATATTAAAGTAATGACCCATTAACTAAGTTGTACTACGATCGGTAAGTAGTAACAAGTATTAGTTACAGTTAGATACGGAGGTGTAGAAAAACCAATTAATCCCGTGTGACCAGTCCACCCACGTTCCGTTCCAATATTTCAGCCATATTTGTAAACCCGGTTATCGATTAGGTTTTTATTCACCAAGAATTAGGTAATACGGTATCTTACTGCTTTAGCTTAACATGTAAGTCCTTCTACGGTACGTAAAATATATGCGTATTACGGAACGTACGTTTGTCTCTTTTATTTATTAGATGTGATATAAGAGTAAGAAGGAAAACGCTATTTTATCAAATAGGGTTCTGAATAAGGAATTCAATATTTCTTGTGTGCACATACGCGCATGTTTTAATTTTGAAAATCGAATTGTAAATAGACAAAAAAATATCCTATACTAGAAATTGCTTACTTATTATTTACAATTTTCATTGAATCACTAAAATACATTCGATTCATGGTACAACCAGTATTAGTGAGAAGTATCCTTGAAAAATAACTTGTAAAGAGACGCAAAATGAAACGCATTTGTTGAGCTATTTTCCACAAACTAAGCTTGCATACATCAAAATTGTGATATTATATTACGAAACAATATAACTGAGAAGCGACAGGCTCCTAAAATACAGTCTTCGCAACACCCTAGTCTGTTGGCTATACATATTAACAACATGCATATATTCTCCACATGTCTTTTAAGGACTAAATACTTAAATTTGAAAGCGAGCTTTTTATCGAGGGCGCACGTAACACAAAAACTGATACCAAGATTGTTCCGGGTTAAAATGTATTATTTAAATGTTGATGTTTATAATGTTTTAGAAATGTCAAATGTGTTGGTTTCCTGCTAGTATGAGTTTTTATAAACAGTTCGAAAAATATTCCTTGCTTGAGACTCTTAGAAAATAACATTAAAGCATCGTGATAAAATTAACCTAACTTCTTAATATTACCCTATACGCAAGTAATAAATCGCACACATTTCTTACAAAACTTTGAAGAAAACTTAACCTTTACTTTATCTAGTTAAATAAACAAAAATACCGCATCGAATGTGAAGAATACAGTTTACTTACAAAATCTGTTGCCAGCAGAGCAATTCATACTTTCATAGATTTTGGGTAACTTTACCTTGAATCAGACAACACTACATTCATTCGTAGATGTTCTTAGTTAATCAAGTTTATATTCTTAAGTATTTTCTATATACGCCTTGTTATATACAAGTATACAATAAATATGTATGTATAATTTTCGTTCTATTTAAATTATGTACCCTCGAAAAATATGTATACTCGAAGTCCTTTTAAACTAAAATCTTCAGAAACGAGACAATACTATTGAAGCTGTTCAACAGCTGATCCCTTTCAGGATGGCAGGTAGTCCACACGTGCCATAACACTATAAACTCGTGCGCAGCTGGTGCGTTGTTGTTTCATTCACATCTGCCTCGCTCACATTAAAATAGACTCAAATCCTTTTGGAAACAAATACGTATACTACTTTAAAGTTTCTCGTATATATGATTGATGAATAAAAATGTTCTACTTAAGGATTCATGTATGTAAAGAAAATCACACAATTTAATCGTTTTTTTTACAGATCATCATGAAAATTGCAATGTCATTAATCGTTTAATGTACATCTTATAAATAAAAGTCAATTTTAAATCATAAAAATAGACAAAGTTAAAAAATAGATTTTCTAAGAAGTCGTGATGTTTCCTACTCCATTGACTAATTATGATATTATGATAACACCTACCTTATTAGGCGCGGTAGATATAACAATGCTAATTAGTTAACATTCAATGCAAATAATCGATCAAAAACCTTGATAGCCAGAACATATTGATCGCGTGCAATAAAAACAAAGAATGTAATAAGAGACTCCAAGAGTGGAAATGGTTTAATTAACTTAATCTTTGGTTTTTACGGCAGATCAGATCAAGACATGCCCTTCAGCCATTGTGAGTAATAACCAAACTACAAACCATTGGCGCTACCATCTTTTAAGGTCTGGTCATCAGATTTCTGTTACTGTTTCGTGATCAATTAACAATGTTTTCCTACGTGTTAGTATTAAATAAGCATAGACAGGATTGTGCACAGCCAGTCTTCAAATCTACGATCTCAAGGATAGAGTCGAAACCTAGTGCTACTAAGCCTAAGAAAAACATGCACATTTCTACAAACATGGTGATAATGAATGTCGAAATGACGTCACAATGAAATGAACTAATGAATTACATCACGTTATCGCCTTGTTTCGTTTGTGATGCATAAATGCCACACCTATGACGCCACGAACCCTGATTTGATTGATGGCAGGTTAATGTCCTGCCCTCGTGTTTTCCATCGATCGAGTTTCATTGTATGGAAACTGAGGCTTTTAAAATCGTTCACTTCTGAAATATACTCTGGTACCTATTACTGAAAAATATATTAAATAATAAACATAAGTAATATTTTTTAAAATTGATTACCTCAAGAATAATCATTACATGAACAACAAGTCTGATAGATTTATTGTCGCATCAGAGAATTATCGTGGTAATTATAAAACAAGGTCCTAAGTTTGTATTTAAATGGCATTTCGCCCTATGGGTGATATTTGAGACTAGGCGCTAAGTATGGCTCTCGTATGTCACTTACGTATTTGAATTTGACAGACGGAAGTCACACACTATAGGTACGATTCAGACTTAACGCAAAGCCTTACGCCCGTACTTCAAAGATATATTACATACGGGATTCACACCAAGTCTCGTTTCTGAATCTTTGTGATTTCGCATTTGTATTGCACAGTAAATACAATTTATTTACTGTTTAATAATAAGACGGCTTTTAAAGAATATTAGTAATTACAGCCTAAACTTTTGTTAAGGAAAATTATTAGTATTCTATTCAATGTGGAATGTACTTGTTGTTTCATGTGCAATGTGCGCTAAGGTCGTAAAAGTCCATTCGATTTGTTTTTGTTTAGAAAATACTCGTTTGTAGATATACAAAATATAGTCGTCGAAATTCACGTACTCCTTGTTATATAGATTTAGTATACTTACTTATATTTTATTTTGAGCATAGTTTGTAGCAACATATGAATATATGAAATATGAAACAACTATGACCAGTTCTATAGTATTTACATACATTTTAGTTTAATATTTTAAGCAATTCGTGGCAGTCAATACGATCATCAGCTGTTACATCTCAGTGGTTCAACTTCAAATCTGATACCTAATTATAAATTCAATATAATAATAATAATATAATCGTAAAAAAAAAATATATTTTCAAATATGTCATTGGTATAATTTAATTAAAACCAGTTCCAAATCTATTATAAATGAAAACACGAAACCAAATAGCCGTGATGTTGTTTGATATCTACAGTCACTGATAGCATTTAGCTTGCATTAACCTTGGAATTGTAAAACGATTCAATTACGACGCAATAACGAAATATTTCCCTATGTAGTCTTTGGATATTTTACCACATTAAACATGTTTTATTAAAGAATAGTCTGAAGATTGTATCTAATGATACAAGACTTTGCAAATTACGGAGATAACTATAAATAAAAAAGCATGAAGCTCGAATTATATAGACCAAATACAATTCAAATTTGGAGACATTGATAATGAGGGTACCGCGGCACAGTTAACATTAGCTCTGTATATTTATTTAAAATTAAAATAGAATCGGTGCGTAAAAAAGGTTAAAAAACGGGAACTATGATATTTTAAGCAACATTTTTACACAGCAAATGTGAACAATTAATACAGTGCATTAAACAGTGTTTAGTTAGCCGTGATCAAACAATTTGCTATCCGCCATACCGCGTTGGATATTTCTCGTTCGGTTATAGTTAAAAATTACAATTGATGCAAAAAACTGACGAAGTATAGTGAAGTGACTTTTAAGAGTGTCCTGTGCAAATCAAGTACTTTAATCTAAAATCCTAAGCACTGTTTTAAATGAATCACAATATCATATGTGTTATATACGATTTATTTGCGAGTTAAGTAATTAGTCGATTGGCACTTGCGACGAGTCGTTGGGAACATCGTACACATTAAGGCTTCCGGATCGAATCCTGTCGCTTTCATAACTACGAAGCGAAGTTTACTTTTTTTATTTTTTTATTTTTTTACCACTAAACAACAATGGAAGACCAATTTCAAATGTTGTTTGAGAAAATGAGAATTGAAATGAAGGAACAAAATACAAAATTGGAAGAATCGTTAACTAACAAAATAATAAATAGAATTGATGAGAAATTAAAACCTATCTTAGCAGAAAATGAAAACCTAAAATTAAAAGTCGCAACCCTAGAAAACGAAGTCGAACGTTTAAGAAGAGAAAAAAAGGAAAACAATTTAGTAATTTTTAACTTGAAAGAGGAGGAATGTAGTAGTACCGAGTTATTGCAGAATGTCCAAAGGCAATGTCTGGCGGATTTAAATATAACACTCGAAAAAACAGAGGTAAATAAAATATACCGTATCGGAAAACCGACAAAACAGGAAGGAAAACCAAGGCCCATTTTAATATCCTTCGTTAATAGTTGGAAGAAACAGGAAATCTTAAAAAATAAGAGAAAGTTCAAGCAATTGTTTATTTCTGAAGACTTTTCCAAAGAAGTGTTAGAAAAAAGAAAATTATTGAAATTAAAATTAATAGAGGAACTAAAGAATGGTAAGATTGCATATTTAAAATACGACCAACTTATAGTCAAGGAAAATGTTTCTATCACAGACAAAAGGAAGAGAGAATTATCAGCTTCTCCACAAACTGAACATATGGCTCAACCAAAAAAACAACAGGCACTTCTTTCGTCTAAAACTAATCGAACAAGTGCTTTTGACGTGATGAGGGCCAGATCGAACTCTCTTTCTAAACCTACTTCCTCTGATAAAAGATCATAGCAACCATGTGTTGGTACCCAGAAAACAAATAAAATAATAAGAACAATCTCCCCCAATACGGCTGGTCCCCGTGGGGGCAGTAGACCACCACCCTCCACAAAAAAACCTCCCCCAAGCCGACTGGTCCTCAAGGGGGAAAGCGACCACAACCCTCCAACATATAAAGACAACAACCACCAAAAATCAGTAATTTATATAGCATCCCTCAATGTACTCACCTTGAGAAAAGAAGAAAATCTTACGGAACTGATATATGCGTTAAAATCTATTAAATGGGACATAATTGGTTTGAGCGAAGTGAGAAGAATGGGCGAAAGTATTACTTGCCATCCAGACTATTTAATATATCAAATAGGGGAGACGCAAGGCCAATATGGGGTAGGATTTATTATTAAACAACACCTAAAACAATATGTGGAAGAATTCATAGGAATCTCAGAACGCATAGCGATTATGAACCTGAAACTGCCGGGATATAAAAAACCGTGGTCTATCGTACAAATATATTCACCCACAGAGCAATCAAATTTGGAAACGATAAACAACTTTTACCATAACTTAAACGAAGCCATTCAAGAACATACACATAAAAACCTTATAGTCATGGGTGACTTCAATGGTCAAATTGGAGCAAGACGCCCAGGAGAAAACGCAATACTAGGTCAATTTACATATAACAACAAGACTAGAAGCAGAAATGGGGAAAAAATCACAAACTTCGCGCTAGAAAACAGACTAACAATCTTAAATACTATGTTCAAGAAGAACCGAAAGACCATGTGGACCTGGATCTCGCCGGATGGTAAAACAAAAAATGAAATTGATTTTATTATGACCAACAGAAACAGCTACTTCTCAAACTTTACCGTCATTAAAAGATTTAACTTCGACACCAACCATAGGCTACTTAGAACCGAGCTTAAAATAAACCAACCGAAAAAAGCTAGACCTAGACAAAACTCAGGAAGCACAAAACTCAACGAACAGCAATTAGAGCAAATAATAACAGCCCAAAGAACTGAACTTAGAGATTTCAAAGAGAATACTAAGGAACTAGAAACCCAAGATAAATACAATTATATAGAGAATATTATCAAAACTCAAACAAAACTCATAGCAGATACTAAAATTGATGAAAAAGGAATGCTATCACAAGACACCATAAAACTCCTAGAAGAAAGAAAGCACCTTACTAATGAAAGAAGCACTCAAAATAGAAGACATAAATTAGCCAAAATCAGCAAAGACATCAAAGAAAGTATGAGGAAGGATAGAAAACAACGAAGGATGCGAACAATAGAAAATTACATACTGAAAACCGGTGGAACAAAAAAAGCACTTTAAGAGTTGACCATCACGAAGAACTGGATCGTAAAAATTAAAGACGACCGAGGAAAATTTGATCATCATAGAATTGACATACTAAAAACAGCTACTTCATACTACAAAAAACTGTATCGAAACAACACCACGCAAGCTGAATTCAATCTAGTAGAAACCTCGAACACCCCCAGTATTCTCCAAGCTGAAGTCAGCAAGGCTATCGATACCCAAAAGAATGAGAAAGCACCCGGGCCTGACGGCATAAGCAACGAAATCTTAAGATATAGCAAAGAGATCCTGCTACCTGTCCTCACAGATATGTTCAACGATATCATGAACACTGAAATCATACCTCAGCAATGGACCGAATCTCACATCATCCTAATGTATAAGAAAGGCGACAAATATGACATAGGAAATTATCGCCCTATAAGTCTTATGTCCAATGTATATAAGATTTTTGCTAAGATCATCTTAAAACGGATCGAAAGAACTCTAGACGAAAACCAACCTATTGAGCAAGCAGGATTCCGCAAAGACTTCTCAGTGATCGACCATATCCACGTAGTGCGTCAAATTCTGGAGAAATACAACGAATATCAACTCACATACTACATTGCATTTATTGATTATAGCAAAGCATTCGATTCTCTACAACATGGCAGAATATGGGAGGCGTTACAAGAACAAGGGATCGAGCACAAGTACATTCGACTAATAAAAAATATATATAGCTACAGCAGAGCAAGAATCCAACTAGAAAAGAAAAGTACTCCTTTCAGAGTAGAAAAAGGCGTAAGACAGGGAGACCCTCTATCTCCGAAATTATTCTCCGCAGTACTAGAATCAATCTTCCGAAGACTTAATTGGGAACATCTGGGAATTAATATAGACGGCCAACTGCTATCGCACTTGAGATTTGCTGATGACATAGTGTTATTGGCAAAAACAGCAGAAAACCTAACCAGAATGATAAAAGAACTTGCGCAAGAAAGTGAGAGTGTAGGCTTGGCAATGAATCCGGAAAAAACTAGGGTGATGACAAACGGGCACAAACATACTATAGATTTAGGTAACTCCGAAATCAACTATACGGATGAATACGTATATCTAGGGCAGCTCATAACTCAAAAAGATTCTATGCAGAAGGAAGTGGACAGAAGAGTTACAAATGGCTGGAAGGCATACTGGAGTCTAAAAGAGGCTATGAAGGATAAAGAGCTCCATATAAACCTAAAAAGTAAACTTTTTAACACCTGCGTACTACCTGTCCTTACGTATGGGTGTCAGTCATGGTCCTTAAATCAGGCCACCTCAAACAAATTAGCAACTTGCCAGTATGCAATGGAAAGGAGCATGCTAAAAATTAAAAAGTCCGACAGAGTTAAAAAAATCGTCATTAGGAACAAAACAAAAACTACCGATGTAATAAGCAAAATCAAGAGACTCAAATGGCGATGGGCTGGTCACCTGGTAAGAGGACACGACAAATGGAGCAAAAGGGTGACATGGTGGTACCCAAGGGAAGGCGAACGGAAAAGAGGCCGACCACAGAAAAGGTGGGACGATGACGTTAGACAAGTGGCAGGAGTCACATGGAACAGAGTGGCTCAAGAAAGAAAGGAATGGAAAAGGTTGGAGGAGGCCTTTGCCGACTGGCAAACAGATCTAGGAAAGATAACAAAACAACAAATATTACACTACATTTAAGCATAATATAAATCTTTAGAATTTAATGTTAACTTAACAAATCCATGTACCTAATTGATCTGAATAAAAGGCTATTATTATTATTATTATTATTACAATTCAAATTTCGATAATTGTAAGTTTTCACTTGATAATATGAAATTATCTTGTACAATTTTTTAAAATAACATATTAATTCAAATAAAAGTTTTGAATTTATTTAGTTGTTTCGATGGCTTAAAGGTGATACGTAACCTTAATAGTTGTTAGTGCGTATAAAACCGTCGTGACTCACTCCCGTTGGTAAACCAAGTATTAAATTATCTTTGTAAGGATCCATAAATAAATGTACTATTATTATTTAAAGAATGTTTTGTCATCGTTTTGACTCAGAATTGTTAAAACAAACATACAAGAAATTAATGGGAGCTACATATATGTACTTCTAGGCCAGATTTTCGGGCATCTCCTTTTTGTAGGCAAACGCGTAAAAGGCATCTGCGCCTTCAATTAACACAATATGTTTTTTTTTATAAATTGTCTCTGCACAAAGACACAAAAGTAACATTGCTATCTATCCTAACTTAAGCCTAATAAATAAAAAACGAACCAATAGCACTACTTACAGTCTATTAAGGGGTAGACACTCTGTTATTGTATAGGAACTATTTCAAATGATGTGAATTAATATGTAAATTAAAAAAATCCTCAATCATTTGGTTTTTTTTTTAATTTAATGTAATATCCGATAGCCATGAAAGTACATAATGGCATACAAACAATGTAACATTTACAACTCCAGTCACGCTCCTTTCGTATTTGGTAGGTCATCCGGTACGACATGACCTTAACTCCAATGGAAGGCGTGTCAACGATAGACTAACGGAAAATCACTCTTAAAATGCCAAGATTTACTCCAAACCAAGCACATTACGTAAGCCTTTGATGATTGGTTTCCATAAAACTAGAAAGAGTCCAAAGAATCAATAACATAGTGTCATGTTACACATCCTTTATGAAAGATTTAAAAAATTAAAGTTAAAATTAAATCCAATTCAAAGATTTATTAGATATATAGAAAATAACATAATTGACGATCAGATTTTCCTGATCGGTACAAATAATTGCAAAGAATAAGAGCCAGTCTACATTATTAGTTTCGCCTCTTCTAAGCGTGCATACTGCGATCTGGGTCGTTAAATTACACTGATCCATAAATTATAATTCGATAAATAAACGTATCAAATATGCGACTAAACCTAAAACGGCATCGATTTACGCTAACTTACCTTGACACAACTTGCGGCAATCATTCTCACAAATACCGTGGCATTATAAGAGGACGCATATTACAACTGTGCAAAATTATAATCAATTAACCTAGTAAACATTTCAATCTTATAACCGATTTAATTAATAATTTAAGGCTAAACGCCCAATTTTTTATTATATTTATTATTTGATTCCTACCAAAAATCTAGCCAAGATGTGATTAAACTATCAAGTCTTAGTCATCTTAAAAGCATAACCTCGATCCCGTGAAAATCTGTAACGAAAGGCAGATTTCCCCTGGGACGACAAGGGCAAATCTCGCTTCAGAATGAAACGCTTTTAAAAGTTCACCAGAAACAAAAAACTATATCATGTTCGAAACAAAAACTTTTTGTTTCATATTTTAAAAAGGAAGTGGTCAGCAAAACTTATTTTAATAATTACGTCGGATAATCTACTAGCGGGTCGTTGGCAGCGCGAATTTAGACGCAGGAAAGGTCGACATCATGACTCATGATTTGTTCGTTTCTCATATCATACGCTATATTAATATTGCCAGACGCGAAGTTCCAGCCAATTTTATTTTTATTTAAAATAATCTAACTCAGAATAATACAATTATATGAACACTAACGACACCAGGAAGGGCAAAGGTACGTTTCACCTAAATGCGTATATTGTCGTCAAAGAACATCCTACCGTATTAACAGGTGATTGGTGAAAAATTATATATGTAATTAGATTCCCGAGATTGACCTGATTCTCAAAAACAGTTCAGCAAGCAAACACTAAATCTAGACAGCGTAATTTAGGTACATACTTGTTAGGGAAAATCGCGGGTTTCAGCACGTTTTATAAGAATAAAACTGCATGTGTTTTATTCTAGTAATAGTTAAAAGTACTGATTTCAAAAATGTCAGTTAACCTTCAACCAAATAAACGCAAGTGGCATTGATCCGAAATCAAAGCATTGTTCTATCCAAGATTTGATTCAATATAATCAAACAAAAAGTTATACGAATAGAATTTTAAATTCTAAAACAAAATGTATTGATTTAGAAATAGAAGAAAACTATAAAAATTTAGTACGTATTTGAAAAAATATATAATTCAACGATATTCCTTGTATTTAGGCCCTGGTTTCGCTCTGCTAAGTAAGAAGAATAGAAACAAAAGATAATTGTGGTGTATTACAAATTCTTTATTTCAAATTGCGATACGTTTAACGCACCAACCAGACTAGAATTATTACAACAAGTTGAGCTAAAAAATATTCGACTTTGTCCATACATGACAATTATATAGAGAATAGCATTAAACCAAGAATGGGCCAGTGCAGTAAATTCAAATGTAAATTTAAAAAAAATTATAAAAGCTATCAATTCAATTAAATTATCTCGTAAAACTGTTGACATGTCACTTTCCCACAATAGTATACATCGGTGTGTTTCAATGTGGTTAACACATAGGTCAACCACAAGAAAGCAGGCAATCGACCTCGTTGATCAAACGCAGGATGTAATTCGATATGGTCTGCAATAAGGCTATTTGTAGCATGCTATCGCAAAGGTATAATGTACTAGTAATAACTAATATTCTACATCTTGCAAAACATTGGTGCTGCAAAGAAGTAAGGTATTTTGTAGACAGAGCTTTAAAAAAATACATATTCCCTTTAAACATAACAAAATATTCGAGGATAAAGAAAACTTTAGCGTCAAATTTAGAATATCTTGACATCACCAGGAACATGGACATGTCCAAACAATATAAATAACAAGTATAAAATATACACATTATATATAACGATTATAAAAGTATCATGTAGAGATATTTAAAACTAGAAAGTTATTTCAGCGCGTAAAAGCATACAGGCCCCCCCTCCTATCGACACCGTAACGTTACGATACTGAAAACGAAAAGCAAAAATGCAGATCGTAATTACTTCAATCATACAGTAGCACGATCTTCTGATATTTAGTAAAAAGGTGCTGGTGAATTCTATGTATGTGTTAGCAAAGGGTAAATTTAATAGAAGAAATATCACAGACAGAACGGTTGCGGTTACAAAAGTTTTAAATCATAATTGAATTATGAATATAGAAATTTAGCAATAAAAATTTAAAATGTTATATTATTCAGATATGGTATCCCACATTTTAGTAAAAGCGAATTTTTTTATAGTTGTTCGTGAGTGACTTTTTAATTAGCGCGATACTATTGGTAGTCACGATTTAGCTAAAATAGTAAAATCCTATTAAAGGAGGAAACTTGTGAAAATTTAAGTGTTAAATATTATTTGTTTTTAGAAGTAAAATTAGTCGAGCAAGTTTTTAGATATCTTCTTGTACACACAGCGAGACGAATTACGCAAAAAGAATTAGATCAAGAGAAACACGAAATTTGAAAACATTGTGCGTCATCGGATTCAATGATGATCTAATATGCAAACGGACCAATATAGCGTAGTTTCAACCATACAAAAATAACTATGAAATCCAGTATAATATAAAAATAGGCAAATTTATGAATATTGATAGGTAACGTGTGAAAGTATTACAATCGCTGCGACCGGCGATTGAGCTGTGGCGCGAAACGGATACACTTGAACGCACGTTTATTTTATTTTACATAATTATTAAAACTGGAACGATTAATTACATCAATTAGAACTGATCCATACGCTGATTTAAAAGAGTGTCGGAGAGGTTATCGTCAGTTCTTCACGTCCGTTCTACGCCCTTGAATTGGCTGACAGTAAATGTAATTTTTTAAGTAACGTTCATAAGTGTACATTGAGTTTAAAAATAAATCAGTAGCGCTACAACCTCTTTAGGTCTTGGCCTCAGATTTTTACTAGAAGCCACTAGGCCAACACTGCTCTAACATTGAGTTACCGCCATGAATAAATGATATTTTGATTCAATTTCATATGAAATTGAAATGTATTTATATTGTGCTCTTAATAATAAATCCTCGTCTTTAGGTTTCGAAAGCAATAATATAGATGCTTAAATATACGTAGACAATTCAACATTTGTTATAGAAGACTTCCATCTAAATATAAAAATGAGTTTTACACGAGTTAAAATATAGACTTAATGCCACCAAAACGCCATTTAGTGTCTGTGTAAATCTTTTTTGTACGGTACTTTATTCAATGTAATTATTATATCCTTAGGAGTTAATTGAAGTAAAAGAATACCACCTGCAATGCAACACGTGTGAATCAGCCTGCGCAAGCGCATTAGCTAATGACACTAATGGTGCGAATAGTGACGTAATATCGGCACTCGACGGTATGATAAATGGCTGGTCACATTTTACAATAAGAAGTGCGTGACACTTAAAATATTAATAATTTTATAACGTTTAATGTGTATTCTGACTACTACGCCCAGTATTTTGTGTACAAGTGTATAAAAAATACAGTAGGGGTAATACCGATGTAATATCTTATGAATTCGGAATAAAGTATTAGGCAAAATAAGAATTTATAAGTATTAATTTTTTAATTATACATAAGTTTATATAATGTTAAAAACTTGTACACTAATTCTACTACCGAAATGCATAGAAAACCGCCAATCCGTTATAATATACAAATATGTTAAATATGGAAATGTGTCAAATCAAAACAGTTCAATTAGTGTTATATAAGAAAATGATGTCGAGAGCGATGCAGCACTTTATTGCACATTGCATTTCTAAGCCTTCTCATTGACTAGCGCGAATTGGGTCGTAACTGGAAATCCAATTATGCACTTAATAAAAATCTGATAGCTGGCTTCGCTATGTCAATGCCCCTTTTTATATTCTACTTTTACTAATCCCCAGCCTAGTGGCTGCAGCGTGCGACTCTAATCCCTGAGGTCGTAGGTCCGCTCCTCAGCTGTGCACCAACCAACCACCGGCGTACCTTTCCAAAAACCAAAACCTTATCGTTGGCGTATATCAGGCACAGGAGGCTGATCACCTATTTGTTATTTGATTAAGAAATTATCATGAAACAGATACAGAAATTTGAGGCCCAGATCTAAAAAGGTTGTAGAGCCACTATTTTTTTAAATCTTTAAATTTAATCCCTGGGTCTTGAGACTCAATCACATCACATATTTTACTAAAAGCAACTCAACTGCATAGCTTTCACAACAGCCAAATGCCCTCAAGGTAACTTTCGAGAACTAGAGAAAATTTACGATTACTAAAAAATAAACGATTTTCCGCTCAAAATTGTGTTTCTAGTACAAGACGATCGCTCAATATTTTAGTAGGCCAATTTATTTTGCAAACGGATGCCAAAATTGACGGATAGATGACATATTTATTTTGACGGGGAAAAACTTTGACGGTATTGTATTATGTAAGGATCGGCTGGATATGACTTCTGAAAACTTGATTGCTAATGCCCAAACAACGGTTATGCGTTGGGCATTAGTAATCAAGATATAAAAGAAGATAGATTTTATTTATTCTGTTCTTAACTAGGCGTTTATTAGCAAAGATTCAAATCCAGACGTAACTTTAAAATGAAATTATGTAATTTCAAATTAAACCATTTTCCACGAACAACTGTGACTATAACAAATGATTCGGCGTCTCTTACATCATCAACATCATTTGTTTTAGACGACCGTTGCTTGTTTTATTTATGCTAACGAATGTGAATTAGAAATTCTACTGCAATTTTCATGAGTGACATACCGAATTTCAAGCTTTTATATATATTTATTCGCTTATATAATGTTTAATTAGTTAATATATATTAACTTTTATAATAGACAATAGATTCTCGTGGTATTATACCGTATTTTGTCAAGATACAGTTTGTTAATAAACCTTTTAGAAATAAATTGCATTAATATTATATTTAAAAATAACATATGTACTTCGTAAAGCTTAAAAAACACTGATAAATGACAGATGGGTGAAAAAGATCTTATTTGGAATGGCCCAGTGGAAAGAGAAGAAGATAGAAGAAACCTGGGAAGAAAAAATAAAAAGAAAGCTGGGAAGGATTGAAAAAAGCGAAGATGATATTTTTACCAAGAAAAAAATGATAGTAGCTCGAGAGCTTGTATTGCAGTCGTGTTTGATATTATCGTGTAAGATATTTGTCTTAAGAACACACCTTATTTAGAGTTGGAGAAGCTACTACATGTAGTTACATATTACACTCACTCAGATGCACCCACACAAACTCTCTTGCACTGCATTATATGTAAAAAATTAGGAGTTGTTGTAACAGTTAAAAAAAATCTAATAGCATTGTTAGTAGGAATAAACATACATATTTTCACTTGTATTCAATTTTTAAACGAAAGCCCTAAATTAAATATAACAAAGCTTACATGTTATGAGCTCATTATATTTTAATTCGTTCAACCTATAGAAAATGATAAATCTAAAAAAAAAAGCAAAAGTCACACTATATAAAGAAATACTACATAATAATAATAATTTCAGAGTGAATAAACGACGCGTGGAATTAGCTTTGTCTAAAATTAACAGTTCCAACAGATGTTCCATCTTAAATCTAATTTCATACTTCATTTTTGTTTGACCGTGGCGCTTTCTCCTTTATTTGATCCGGTTAGAGATGACGTAAAACCCCGGGTGTTGTCCTGGCTATAAATAAGTAGCACGTGCAAGAATTAAGGGATACTCTTTGTTTATAGCATAGCTTTAGTGCCTGAGAATTAACACTTCTTATCTCAACAGAGGTGAATTGTTTGACACCATTATTCGAAACAATACAGAGTCTGCTTCTCTAGGTATTTTCTTTTGGAAACTGGCGAGCTGTGCTATTTGCTACAGTGGAGTCTTTCTTGATCTCGAAACTTTAATAAAAGGGAATAGTTCTCTCTTAAAAGACCACGCACCAGCTTACATGGGCTGCGGCTACTCTGAAAGCTACTTTGCCGCTATCGTATAAAAAATTTGTCCAGTTACTTTAAATGTGAGACTATGCACTGTCTCACATTTAAAGTAACTGGACAGATTTTAGCAACATATGCGAACATTTTAATTAATTTCATATATTAAGGTCAAAAGTGATATACAATGTAAGAGTAAATATATAACATCAAGAAAAGTAAAAATTCTAATAATTTAATAACACGGGACTCGTTTTATTTGGCTGTGAAAGCAATAATTGTCATGTTGAAGAGGCAATTAATTTCACTTTTATCGAGTGGCCGCTTAATGAAGACATAGTACGTGTTAGAAATTTATCTTTAGGGTGATACATTCAATGCGTACAATTTAGGACTGCTATATACCAAAATAGATAATGTCAGAAAGCAATGGACAGAAGCATACCAAAAATAAAATGAAATACAAAAGTTATAGAGATCTTAGAATATGCCTTAAAACAAAAATGACAGTGGGAGGACCATACATATTGCTATAAACGAAAGAAGCACAGATAAACTACTACTAACATTAAAAACAATGTTATGGGAAGATCAAGGGGAAGAAGAGCGCGCTCTAGAAAACGAAAGCTATGGATAGAGAAATTTGGGAAAAGCTGGAGAAACTTTCGCGCAAAAGTCAAAACCGTTTACGATAACATCGTTTAGACTTTAGAACAACATACCAGTTATATTGACCAAAATCAAAGGTCCCGGCCGAATTCCATTGATTAGATACTTTGTAAAAACGTCATCGGCTGTTACGACTATTGGTTTTTACGACCAAATGAGTTTTTCCTTCGATGTTCTTATAACAGATTTTGACTGTACCTAAAAATTAGTTTGCTAAGAATTAAAAACACGATGGTCCGAAACAAAAGCATTGCGAACACTTAATATAGCTACCCCAGAATCTTGTCATGTGGGTGCCAAGTGGTAACACGGATGTGTCCCGGTGACATTAACAATGCGGGTTAATAGATTTAACCGTCCCACAGACATTACATGTAACCTTTGCATTTATTTTTGTTAGAGTATTGAGAGCCGACCAAAATGTAATTTTAAGAATATATTGCATAAAAATTAATTTATTATTTTGACTAACGAGGAAATATGTATAAAACTAGCGGCACTTTTGATATATGACAGACAGGCAGAAACACATACCTAATTGTACAATTTTGTCAAAACACTTACATAATAGTAACGAATAAACGGAACCGTATATAAAACCAATTATCTACATTTACTATGTGCCATAGATAGTTAAATTCCTATCCCAATCCATTTAATAAGATTAGAAACATAGCTGTCTCAATCCATACATCGAATTAAGAGAAACGTTTACGGTGGCTAAAAGTAATACGATAAAACATGTAACAATATATAGTTTAGGTTAACAAATCATAATTAAGTTAGGATGATCGTTTGTTCGTTCTATTGACGATTTGTGATTCGGTCTGGTTTTGTACGCGTTACGTTAATTTATTCAGAGCAGTGTTGGCCTAGTGGCTTCAGCGAGCGACTATCATACCTGAGGTCGTAGGTTCGATCTCTAGCTGTGCGCCAATGGAGTTTCTTTCTATGTGCGCATTTAACATTTGCTCGAACGGTGAAAGAAAACATCGTGAGGAAACCAACATGTCTTAGACCCAAAAAGTCGACGACTTGTGTCAGGCACATGAGGTTGATCACCTACTTGCCTATTAGATTTAAAAAATGATCATGAAACAGTTTCAGAAATCTGAGGCCAAGACCTAAAGAGGTTGTAGGGCCACTGATTTATATTTTTTTTTTTAATGTTTTTTATCATGCTTTGGTCAATTTCTCAGGTCTCAACAACAACCACTGGCGTTACAGAGCGTGCTCTGGACCTCAGATGTATTCATCTGTTTCTTATTTTTTTTATTAGGCAAGTAGATGATCAGCCTTGTATGCATACCTTACGTTCAACATTATGGTCTTATGAGTGCCGCTTACAAACACTTCAGGGAAGAGAGTGGGACTTTGAGGCAACTAGGTCACCACTACTCTTGGCCAAACTCGCGTGATTAAGATTTGTCAACGATATTTTGCTGACCGCTTTCAAAAAGTCAATGTAGAAGCTGAAATCTAGGAAACGTTGAACGAAAGCAAAATTTAAAGTGGTTGGTATTTGGAGCACCTCGATATCACAAGGAAACGATCAAAGGCTTTATTTTCGCCGGCGATTGAGATTCTGTGACGATGCCAAAACGACAGTTCATAAATAGGTAGCCCGGATTCTCAGCCAAGTGATAGTAAATCTAATCGCGGTCCAATTTGTAAACCTTTCAAGTTATTCCAGTCTCGCATCTTGCTATTTGGGTCGACATTGAAACAAATTTCACTTTTGTTTTGTAAGTTATCAGCGCTAAGCGTCGTGAGGTATGAAACTCAACAATACAATGTTGTTATCAGAAATACTTTATTAATTCTGAACAAGTTTTTATATGTTTACTTGTATACAAATACATGGTGAGATTTTAAAGCATACAACAATTCATGAAGCCATAGTATCTTGCTACAACACAGAAGAGTATAAGGTAAGTTCCTGAAATACGATAATAAAATTACGCTAACATAGGATGCACTCGCCGTGGGTGAGTATTCAGTCACTCGGTTGAGTTAAGACAGGCGTGTCCCTAGTCCTTTTCCAGTATTTCCGCATCGATTATCGACGATAACACGGACCAGTGGTGCATTGTGCGATCACAATTTCAGGTTTCACCTACGACTAGACAACATCCGCTCAACTAAAAAGGATTTGTACAGATTGTATTTAAGCGTGTTGAACAAAGAAAGTCACAAAACACTTGTCCCTTTCACGTAATACCGTTAGACAATTGCGTGGGAAGAATTAAGGTACCACAGAGGCATAGAAAGCTGTCTTTTACCATTTTGGATTTGGACGTTATGTCCAGTTTCGTAACTTACTCATACTGCCACTAAGACCTCAATTCGACTCGGTCTACTTTTTGGTAAGGTTCAGAAATTAGAGGAATCCAATCACATATATTAAAAAAATATTTCTGTATATTTTATATTTCTTCAACGTTATATGACATCATAAAAAATAATATCTCAGTTGCATGTCTATTTATATATGGCTGATTATGCGGATTTTTATAATTAATCTATATAATTGTACCCCTATCTTAGCAAATAAACGATTTCATTTCAACAGTCTGTTAAATTTTCAAGCCCATGCGAAGCCGAGTCCAGTCGCTAGTCTATTAATCGTCCAATCAGAGCATTGAAAGGACTTATCTAAACACCTGTTATTAAGGTAAGGTAAGAGTAGGATGCGAATAACTAGGTTTTCAAGGCAACTAAAACCAGTTTTGCTGTAACAATTATGTTAGATCTTAAATAACTGGCATTACCCAGTCTTTGTTTATGAATATCGTTTCGGTTCGTTTTTTGACACGTACATTAAAGGTAATAATAATAACTTATAGTTGAAGTTGATGAATAGAAAAAAAAACATGTTCCCAGATAATTCCGAGGTACATGTAGTTTTAATCGGACATCATTTTAAGCGTCGCATTGTTGTTTTAAGCAAGGCTATATAGTAATATATTGTATATTTTTCAGTAAGCAAAATACTGAGAAGACACTAAATATTTGACTATTTTCCTAAAAAAGCTATTCTTACTGCCGTCTCGTCAACGAATTAACTCATAAATCAGTTAATGGCTTCCTAAAAGATTCAGGCAACACCGGCGTTACCCAATACAACGATAACGGGCGATTAAAACGAAAGTATGGATAACATCTGCTTTTTAAACTGCACACTTGCATGGTGGATTATTTAAATTGGGAATGTTCCGCATTCTTTGTTTTAAAAAAACTATGTTTACAATTTAAAAATGATATGTATTTATCCATCACACAATAACGTTAGAGAAATTTTCAAATATTTTTAGACCGACTAAGTTAGTCACTAAATCTATTTAATTAAAAAAAAAAACGAATTGCATGTCATTACATATAGTGATTACGTTTTCAAAGCTTACCATTTCCTTCTTTAAATAAGTAAGTTGACCGTCGAGATCCGATGGAGGGTGTTCATCATTGGTAGGCGATTCAGGGTTTGGTTCACCATCAGCAAACCCACTCAAACTCTTGGGCAGAGGCGGCAATCCTTGTAGGGACATGGTGCTTATGGCTCGAAACTGCTTTCGTAATCTGAAATTAATTATTTACCCTTAAAACAAATAAAACCGATAGCTCATGTCTTTATTCTCCTTTACACTAAATATTATGTACACAGCAAGATTTTCCTTAAATTTACATCGGAATCTTCGTACCTGATATTAAATTTTTTTATCACCAAACGAATCATGATAATACTTAGTCCGATTACAAACATTCATGGAAAAGTTTCTGAAAATGTTGGTTTAGGTTTCTATGAAACGTGGTAAGCACAAATATAATTTTATAGAACATAGAATAAATAATATAAACAGGGGTCAAGCCGGAAGGAGGTTCATCTCATGTTAAGTGACACCGCCGCCCATAGACACTCACATTGCCAGAGGACAAGTGATTAATAATAATTTATTTTTATTAAAACGGCTACTAGCCCATATTCATAACATAGTATACAAAGATAAATTAACTTGTAAAATAGACATAATAGGCGAAAGATCTAGCAAGTTGCATGGATTTTTTCAACTAAAAATACTAATTAATCCTAGCCGTATTTTAACACAATTTTTGACATAAATACCAAAACAGCCGCGATGTTAATTCGTTAAAAACCTTTTACACGCTAATGATCACGAATCTTGACACCTTAACCAGCGTTACATAATTTATTCATCCAGCACTTCCAAAAATAGTTAAACCAGACTGAATTCTGAGAATCAAAAGGACTTAAGTGAATAATTAATGGGCTTAATGAATTAATTAGATAAACGACCTCAAACCAGATTCTAATAGTACTTAGTGTCAAAAAAGGCATTATGGTTATTTTAATATTTTTTGGTTTATTTTAAATTAAAAAAAATCAATTAACAATTTACATATAAATTATATTAATATGCAGGGTCCACCAGGCAACCTTAGTTATAAAACAAACAGTAAAGCTAATCTGACGGATTTTTGAATGGCGATGTAATGCAAAAGATAAAATCGTTCTAGATAAAACGATTTTCTCTATAAATGGTTTTTATTTTTCTTAACGATCTCCTTGACGGGTTAATATAAGACAACCTAATTGAATTACAGAATGACGTCGTTAAGTACTTCACTGTGCTCTGAACCTTAGATACATAGGTATTTAAGTATATAGCAATAGAATTTACATAAGAGATTCCGTACAAATGCGCATTTCCACATATTAATATACTTTACATTTGTTTTGTTGCGTGCATTCAAATGTGAGAATACGTTCAATGTGGCATAGACTAATCCCTGCCGGGTACTAGCGGAAGTATATAACTCTTCTACTATATAAAACGTAAAAAAACCTATACTTTGAAGAATACTATAATGTCCTCATATTTACAAGCTACAGAGGTTTTGAGTACTTTATTAAAAGTGTTTAAATAAAATAATTGTAACAAAATATGAAGCTGCTTATAGTTTTCTAACTCAAAATAAGTTAAATTTATGAGACGTTTGCTCACACCTACACTTTTCAATGCAGTATTTTTTATAGCTCAAGACAGCTGCATTGCAGCATCTTATTTGAATAGGTTATTTAGGGTTAACATAAATAAAAATACACCTGCAACCCATTAAATGCAGGTGCTTTGTTAGAAAATTACGTACGCGGTGCATATCGAAAGTACTTCACTGACACATATATATATATATAATTCTTTTTTGTTGCAATACACACATATTACGAATTTAATTGTAATTAGAACTTTGTAACCTTATTACGCTCTACTTCTGTTAATTGAATAAAATTAGTTCCGTAAACGATTTTAAAAATTATGTAATAGTCGACACGTCCTTCACCAATCCTTTAACTAAAAATTAGCTTACCTAGACTTAAGATCGTCGTCAACAATATAGGCGTAAGCCTGTTCATATCCATCATCAGTATTTTCACTAGTAACAGAAGCCATGGCGTAATTTTGCTCAGAATCAGAGTCGCAATTTCCATTTCTGTCAAGATCATTAACCAACAAGTCAGGTACGTTTGATTGGGAGCGCATAGTTTGCAATTCGTATATTAACATTTCGTGATTAGTCATGTCCTTCATTATATCCACATCGGGCGAACTATCTGTAAGCAAATCCATGGAATCCTTGCCCTTATCTATAACCGTATTCGGTTCATTATTGTTATTTCTACTCGCAAGGATTTCGGAAATAAGCATCTCAGTTACTCGAGACGTCTTCCTTTCAAGGGAATTGTTATTAATTGTTATTACATTTTCTGTTTCTATGGGGTTGTTTGAGATATTACTATTTTCAGTGTTGTTTTGGTCATCGACTTTAGGACAGTTTTGTATTCTATTATGGTTCTGGGTCACCTCCTCTACCGTAGCATAAGGCGCCTCCGGAACCGGACTTTGGGCAGCTTCGGCATCAACAGGTAATGAATACGGACTAATTTCCGGTTCTACTTTAGATTTTTTAGCTTTATTGTTTGTATTATGTACAGGTAATGGTCTCATTGGTTTTATCTTAGGTTTAGGAGATAATGGTGGCGGCGGGGCCTTACGCAGAGGAAACGTTTTCTCCGCGAAACTCGATGATTTTGAAACTTTGCACTTAGCATCCTGGTCTAGTTTATTTGAAGTTGAAAGTGATCGCACTAATATTTGTTTACAAGTTTTAACAGCTCTAGAGTTAAGCGATTCGTTCGACTTCTTAGTAGAAGAGGGCGAATTAACAGAGCTACTATCACTTGAGCTCCTTCGAGAATTCTGCCCACTTGACTTTCTCTCGTCAGAAGAAGAGCCTCTATCACTTATGACGTCTTTAATAAAAGATTTAACGCGTGCGAGACCAGACTGCCGTGGCGATACTGAAGGTTTATTTGATGAGCTGTATCTGTCTAAAGTTTTGGCTTTTGATGAAACCTGGTGGTTCTCATGTTTAGTAAATGTTCGGGTTTTGGTTACATTGGTTTTAGAATCAGCAACGGCTTTTCTCGTCTTCGCTAGAGCTTCTGCGACCATACTTTGACTGGGCCGCGGCGGTACAGGTGGCGGTCCCTTTATTTTTGTTGTTTTCATGGGTTGCGCGTTACTCTGTACCATCAGCATGATTAAGCGAGACGACACTCGGACAATACTATAATAAACACACTATAGTATAATGAGCGCGATTACACTAGAGCATCACGTTAGTCACAACACACGCGCAATCGGAGCTGCGACACGTCCGTCCACGTGCGAGCTCTGCACCGACTGCGATAAAAACAACTATTCAATATTCAGATACGTAGACGGTCACTTTGGCGCTTTCTGGCGTCATGATCGTGATACAACACTCAAGAGAATTTAGAGTCTATTACTACTTTTTATGCACTATAAGTATAAATTAAATATTACTACAAATTTTTTTAATAACTAACGCCAAGCACAATACTGTACAATGAATGCGATTGTAATACTAGCCATCCATTGAACACGACATATTGCATAGGTAGTGTGAGCTACTTTTGAGAGAATTTACTGGTCTATAGCTTACAAGTCGTAAAAAGCTTACAGCTTCTTTTTTTATTAATGAGTCTCATGCATGTAATTTTAATAAGTAGACTAACCACAAATGTCAAAATGATTGCACTATTTCATTTAATCATAAAATTAAAAATAAAACATATTTTTGATTTAATAGAATCTTAGGTTGTAGATTAATCTACATGATGAAGAATTAACCTTAATGACAATACAAAAGGATTTATTTATTTATCTGCAATGTTACTGCTAACATATTATAAACAAAACACTCAGACAATATACAAAGCCAAAACAAATGAAAAAAGTAGAAAAAAATACTAATGTCTCAACAAGTTATTATGAAATGATTTAAAATAATTATACATAGAATTACAATTCTTCATATAATCTAATACAACTTGTTATAACTCAACATCACAAACCCAATGAAAGTGTTATACAATTTGATAATATAACCCATTCTATGATTTCAAATTTTAATAAAATGTATAACTAAAGCAAATGAATATAGTTTTGCCAAATTAACTCAGTATTATATGTTAAGCTTTAACTTAAAGATAATAGGCACATCCACTATAATAGTATGCTCAAAGTCACAATGTTTGATGACAGTTCTATTATTTGATACATTTCTTTTGTAAATATGGAAATAAAACACTTTAGATAAAAAATAACAGAATAAATCATGAGAATCAAATCTTTTATGCAAAAATAGTAAACTAAATAATGGGAAAACAATTTTCAAAGCTTCTGAATGAAATGAAGGAAAAAAGTCCATCACTATCTTTATTAAATAAGGCACTTTCCCTTTGTGGTTTAACGCCACAAAATTTAACCTTTTATTAAACAACAATAGTTGTTTTTTCCATTCACTGTTTGATTAAGCTTGATAGCATGAACATATCAGTAACTGTAGAAATCACTGTTTTGACATACTTAATATCTTTTAAGACCTTCATTATAAATATATTGCATGGAATAAATTTGCTTACCTCTTTACTTATTGTTGAACTTCCAATCCTGTCGACACATAGGACACTGTTGTTGTGGCTGTGAATGCAACCACTTTACAATACAGTGTATGTGGAAACAATGGGAGCAGGCACCCCAGACCAGAGGACAATCGTCGCCAGGCAGTTTACAGTCTGGGCAGCAACTGTCAAAGGGCATACGACATATACCACAATTATCGTCGTTTGCTATCCAACGCCAAGTCGCAACACCCGTCCAACCTAAAAACGGAGATTTCATTAATTATATACCATAAGGGTTATTTTATATTATATTTTATTTGATTCAGATATTTAAAAAGCTTACAATGTAACCTAATATTTCTAGCTTACTAAATTAGCCTCAACTATTGGAGGAGTGGGATGGAGACAGTAATATATGAAAATTAAATCTTACTTTTAACAGTGACTTTCATGACGTTTTACAGACAACCCTCTCGCTAATAATTTCATTATTATTTAGTAAATTTATTTAGACCATAACACTATATTTAGAAAATACTTATAAAAAATTGCTTTGAATTTGCTATAAATTTCTTGAATTTTATATTTTGCAAGTTGATATAACAATTGACAAAAACGAATTAAGATTTTAGACCACAGAATACCGAAAGTGAACAGATTCGCTGAAACCAGAAACACAGACTATTAGAACCAGTTAGTCGCCTTAACTTGTATGTACAAGTAGCGGCACGAAACTCTAGTGCTGACCGTTATTACGCAGAAGTAAAAAATAAGGTAAGTAACGTAAGGTACCTGAGGGGGGCTAGCGGAATGAAGAGCGGGCGCGCGTAGCGTCGATTGGCTCTCCAGTCGCATTCCGTCCCCCGCACCGATACGACGCCCCGCGCACATCCCGTGTACAGTCGCGTCATTAATTGTTACTGTTGTTACGGTTTGTTGTGTTTTGTTACGTTTGAATTTGTTGTTTGTTTTTAAGTTTGTTTGTGACTTTAAAGTGAATATGCCTAGAACAAATACTGTTTTGAAAAGACAAGCCAGGAAAACGGTTTATGACGTGAATTGTTTTTTAAAGGAATCTAACGAATTAATTGATTCTTTGAAACAAATCCAAAGTGAGATTGACGAATAACGATTGAAAATACTTTGTTCAGTCATTAGGATAGCAACATTGTAAATTTGAGTAAGATAAAACAAACTGCCGAAATCATTAGGGCGGGAAACATAAAATTTAATAGTAATATTAATAATATAGTAGTATACAGTAATAATATAGTAATTTAAAATAAATATAATCCGCGAATTAGGTAAAAATTCAAAAAAGGACAGCAGAGTCAATCTCCAATTAAGCCAAAAGTTCTGATTTGATCACTGTGTTCAGAACACCTGGCAAAAAACGTTCCAGAACAAAACCGGTCACAAATGTCGACAACTTCGACCAAGGAGTAATAAAGAGAACGATTCATAACTTTCACAAGACAACTAATGAACTTCCTACCATCGGAAAGCTTAAAAAGCAGCTAGAAGATGGCATAAGTTTGGGATTTCGGTGGAAAAACACCGAAAACATCCGGAAAGTGCTGATTGAGACTTCTAATATACGTTTGCAACGTATCGAATTTTTAAGGAATATAAAGCAATATCGCCAAGAGGGAAAGCCTATTCCTATTTATCGCACTCTTCTTCAAAAGCCTGGACCGATGGTACTTACCTATTTCGAAAGGACAGCGAGTTGTCATTGTCCACGCAGGGTCTGATACTGGGTTTATACCTAATGCGTTGCTGACTTTTAAAGCTGGTACCAAATCAGGCGACTACCACGACAATATGAATTTTGAAAACTACGAAAAATGGCTCCGAACCCAATTAATGCCCAACCTACAACCCAGTTCCGTCGTGATAGTCGACAACGCGTGCTATCATAATAAGCAGTGGGATCGCGCATCAACCTCTAATTCCATAAGAGCTGACATGCAGGCCTGGCTCACTGAAAAAGGTATACAGCACGAGGAAACACATTTGAAACCTCAGTTATACAATTTAATAAAGATCAACAAAGATAAATTTAAAACATTTTCGATTGATCGAATCCTAGCTGAACGAGGTCATCAGGTACTGAGACTACCACCATACCACCCCAACCTAAATCCGATTGAAATGGCATGGTCAGATATTAAACAATATGTAGGCAGCAAAAATATAAAATGGAGAGTCAGTAAATGTATAGACCTAATACAAGAAAAGATTTTACTAATGGGTACATGGGATTGGCAAAAGTTGTGTAAAAAGGTGAAGGATATAGAAGAGCAATATGCAAAGAGTGATCATGTCGTGGATATGGTAACAGAAGAATTCATTATTCATGTCGATGGAGATAGTTCCGAGGATAGCAATGAAGATGACGCTAGTGCCGACGAACGAAGCTGTCCTGAGCCCGGGCCCTCAGTAAGCAAAAGGCCTTGTCGCGAGACCATTGCAGGCGTGATACCGTTCTCTGATCCAGATTAATAAAAGATTACAAATTAAAAGATAATGTTTTTATTTTTCTACATCCTTCAAAATATCTTTGGTCTTTTTTGGAAATACGCTCTATGTACAGACACTTTTTTACTGTCTTATTATATCTTATAGATAGGTAATATTACTAACATGCGTGACAGTAATCATGCGCAGCAAATATCCTTCACATTTCGTTCATCTTAATATAATGTATTGCGTGCGCGACAGTACACATGTGCAGCAATCCCCTCCATGTATCGGCCAGCGCTAGACTTACGTGCCGCTGCCTATATTATATTACAATACCTCTGTTACTCGAAAATTTTACGAAATTCTAAGAAGAGAACTTATAACTTATCTTAAGAACTAGAACTAAGACATGAACACCGAACTAAAATAGCAAAGTGATATTATGTTTGTACTATATTTTAAATTACTTTCTTTCTTCTTCGGTTTACTTACTTTCTTTAAATAGGAATGAAATGATTAATGAATGAAAATTTTTGATGGCAATGAAAAAAAAAAATCGCGTTTAGCAGGCTTTACGAAATAGGCACTGTAGAGTTCAGCTGTAGCCGTAAAGAAATACGAACGATAATAATAATAATTCCTTTCTTGAATATTTTTATAACTAATTACCCAATAATTTATCTAAATAATTTATCTTTAAGTCTTTTTTTTTTGATTCGATACGGAACCAGAGGGTCTCACTTGACTGTTTTTCATACACGGGACTTGTTAGCTTGATGAGAGCTAGAGCAAGAGTATGCGGTATGCCATGACTGATGACTCGTACTTCTCGTCAAGTGCTATATTATTATTTTAAATCATGTTATATTTCAAGAGGGTTTTTTCCTTTCTTGGCCTGCACGGTTTGTACGTCTGCCAAATATTTTATGAGGTTGAGACTTGAGAATATGAATTATGACATTTAACACTGACAATTTGTAAACTAATCAATGAAGAATTATAGTGAATTACTATCGTGGAAATGATTTTTTAAAAAGTTTTTGGTTTTGATGTGTTGGATTATTAATAATATTGTAATATTGTATTCTTCACTACAAACCTTTATGAATTAGAATCAATGGCGACTTTCGATTCCAAATACGACGTAAGTATATGTATTTCACATTTGGTTTAATTGTTTATTTAAAAACTACTTAGAATATTATGTGCTTTCATATCGCAAAATTTATGTTTTCGTAATTAGTACACAAGGATGTGCAAGGAACATTACACCAAAGCAACCCTTTTTTCTTACACACCTACCAAAGTTATTTACATTTTGAAATTTATAGATGTATCCTGCTGGTGATGTAGGAGTTATAGAAGGTGAAATGAACATTCCCGGTCAGGGTGTGCCTTCTGGTGATACAATGGAGTTTAATACTCTAGATGAACCAATTAAAGAAACATTTGTGAGTTTCCTTATGTGTATTCCTACATAGGTGTTGTTAGTTGTTAA
The DNA here is from genome assembly GCA_028984075.1 of Pieris mannii. Taxonomy (NCBI): domain Eukaryota; kingdom Metazoa; phylum Arthropoda; class Insecta; order Lepidoptera; family Pieridae; genus Pieris; species Pieris mannii. The sequence continues at coordinate 5,806,449 of CM054784.1, forward strand.
AAAATCCTTTTATGTTATGTTTCCAATTATATATACATTATTAATGTTGGAAACCAGAAATAAGGTTTTTGTACAAGAAAATCCTGGGAATACTTAGATTGTAAGTCTATGTGTGAGTAAAAAATATTGTTTACTTTAGACATCATCAATTTGACTAAATTTGTTTAATTTTCCATTCAAAAAGGTCTTCTTTTTATGTGTTTACTCTATAGAATATTAATAAATAATAAACCAAATAATTACTATATAAATATATATATATTTAGAGTATTTTAACTATAAATAGAATTTAGAATGTGTATATTTATAATTCATTAAAAACTGGTCAAAGCTGTATCGAAATTTCATTAAAAAAATCTATTATATGACTAAGATATGTGTGTCATGCTTATTTCAGCTAAGAGACTTAAGAGCCGTGGGTAATAAATTCTACCATGTACTAATACCAAGAGAGAAAACAAGTTTATTGAAAGAATGTAAGTTTTTCTATGCATTTGATAAGGATACTCATTTCAGCTTTAAGTAATTTTATAACTAGGAAATTACATAACTGTTCTCTTACTCTCTGTATCTTTTGTGGCAAAAAGATTTCTGAATTTTCTTAGCCCAATAAATTATCAGGCCAACTGTGAAGCCAGCAGTTTACTCGTTTCTTTTAACCAAAAATATTATTTACTTAGTTAGAAACTTAAACACTTAGCTAGAAATGTAATGTAAATATAATATGTTTTAAGCCAATAATAATGTTGTTTTCTCAAAATTTCAGGGGATCTATGGGGTCCATTATTGCTTTGTACATTTATGGCAACTATTCTTCAAGGCTCGTCAGAACCCACAGATAAAACAGGTGATGGAGGCCCTGAGTTTGCAGAGGTCTTTGTACTGGTTTGGATAGGTGCTGCTATTGTGACCTTTAACTCAAAGCTACTTGGAGGAAATATGTAAGTTTTCAAACTTGTATATAAATTTAATTAATTGAACACACTTGCACAATTGGTAAAAAGTAGTTCTTAAATAGAAATTTATGACTAGTTCAATGTCTCTAAATTGATACAATTTCATTTTCCATATTTCAGGTCATTTTTCCAATCAGTATGCGTACTGGGATATTGTCTTTTCCCCATTGCATTAGCTCTAGTCATCTGCAGAGTGATATTGTTCAGTACACAAAATACATTTTTATTCTTCCTACGATTTGTTATATCTATGGTTGGATTCATTTGGGCAACATTTGGTAAGTTTTCTTTATTAGTTGAGATAAACTTTTATAGTACTATCTGAAATTTTATAGAAATAAACAATCACTAATTACCAGAACTACTAGAAACAAAGATTCATGCAAATTAATAAAATTTGTTATTGGAAGTGGCTTTATCTTTGGGTTGGTTGAGCTGATCCTTGAGCATAGCATATGTTATAGAACATATTCCTAGGTACATTTTTCATCAATAATAATAATTATATGAGCCATTGAGTAATAATATAATTGATCCTGTCCACCCACGTTCTTGGGTTGGTATGGTTTCCTCATGTATGTTTATCACTAAGCTGTGACAAGAGCTTTAGTTGGCTTAATACTTAACTATTATATCTTCCAAAAGAGCTTTGTTATATTTAAAAGGTGTGTTTTAAATGAAGATTTTTTTTTTTCAGCTGCAACAAAATTCCTTGGTGATAGCCAACCTGAAGGTAAAAAAGGTCTAGCAGTTTACCCCATTTGCTTGTTTTACTTCATACTGTCATGGCTAGTCGTTTCACACACCACTTAGGAGCACAATATGTGATAAAGACTTGTAGGATAATTTGTGAATATTTGATGTAATGTAAGTTATTAATATATGAATTTATGACACATATACAGTGTAATGTTTAAATAAGTATTAAGGTAAGCTGCAAAGAGACAAATTTTGAACTAATAGAAATCTGAATTCAGGTCGGTCAGTTTGACGTATCAATACCATGAAGTTTTGTGAAAATACAGTATCTACATTTTAATTTTTTACCTTAAGATATTTATATCATAGTTAACAATTTCTTTAAAAATATATTTTTATTTTTAATCGGTCATTATATTATTATTTCATCCTTAAGAGCAAAAAATTTGTTCACAATTCTTTGTGTGTCACACCTAAGTTCATGGTAACTGACTGAATTTTTTGTATATGTCCCACTAGGTGGCGCTATAAAATCGTTTTGTTATGTAACGCCACTTTTTAATTGAAAACCTTAATCGGTAAGTAGCGTGGTGTTTGTTTAATTCTTGTAAATTATTTGCTTACAGAGTTAAATACTGCAGAAATTAGATTAAGTTATTTCGTGGCGTACTTTTAATCTAAAACGATTATATGACTAAGTTTGTCTTTTTATACTCGCCAAATTCTTCAGCACATTCCATTCGGGATTTACAGTATTTTTGTATATTTAATGTATTTATTCTTCATATTTAAAATATCATGTTTTCAACAACACTTTTGTACATATTTATTAATAAAAAACATATTTTTATCCATTAAGAATTTTATTTCTAACATAGAAAACATAAATTGTATCTTAAAAATACATACGTTATGGAAATAGCATTTAGAACTAGTCGGCGTAATAGGACTAGTGTATTCACTTCCACATACACACAAACAGCCATTTTTGAGAGTATTGAATTACTTAAAATAATCTTTAAAAATTGTGCTTATAACACAACACTACTACATATACCCCTAAATACGTAATTTCACGACAAATACTTACAATTGAAATACGAAATTTATTTCAGATTTTTGTATAGGAACTTTTTTGACTGAACTTTATAAAAGTCGTATATTGTATGCGAAGGAAAAAACTTAGTCGGCGCCATCTATATTCCGTTTGAAGAATTTTAAATGTAAATCTATCAAAATTGGCTTTCACACCATACAAAGTTATCAAAAGTTAAAAGGGGTTCGAAAAGTTATAATTTGAACCAGATAATTTGTTTGGATGTTGTATAACGATATAGTTAAATGTGCGAGTTTTTTATTTTGAATTTTTAATTCATAATATGTTATCACAAATGTTTATCCAATCAACATACACATATGAAATGTTTTCACACGACCATATAAAATTCATGGTTAAAATTAACTAATTTTAATAAATAAATTGAAAACTGACATAAAAATATCTAAATATAAATTACATGTGTGTAGCCAAATATAATCTTAATTTTCTGAAGGTTTGAAAATAATTCTAACAAATATCAGATTCACACCAGAAATATTTTTTGTTAAAGAATTCATACATTAAAAAAGACCAAATATAATTTAATGCAGTAGAAAAGTTGTTCTCATAATATTTGCCTTATTAATAGCGGCAATTAGTAATTTAACTGGATTCGGATCCACTTGAGTGAGATTTATCAGAGATCTTATCTGGGGTACGTGGTGGAGTATGTCTTGGAGACCTGGCAGGAAGTTGGTACGAAACATGCATCTGAAGTGTATCGCGAGCTAATCTGGCACTTTTATATGTGAGAGAGTTTGCTCTTGGCTTACGTCTGGAGAAATGTCGTTCGACCCATTTAAGCATTGCCAGTACCGAATCTGGGGATGACAAACGACGTTCTGCGGACGTCTTTATTATGTTCGATGATGCTATACGGAATGTAGCGGCCATACCTTTAAGTGCCTGGAAAATTATTAATAATAATTCATTAATTATAACCTATAAGGTTGGCGTATATGGCTTAAGGATATAAATAATATATTAAAAATAATCTAACTCACCAGCATTGCGTCTTCATCTGTATCGTCATCACCAGCGTAAATAATACGAATCCTCTCACTCCAATCGAGACCAAATGCAGTTCTCAGGATGTAAATAGATGCACGACCTATAAAATTATTTACATTATTGATATCGCTTAATAATATAATAGAGATAATTTAAAGAATAATATTTTATATTCAAATAATAGAGAAACCTGAATAGTTTCAAGGATCTATATTTCAATATTATTACCTTTATTCCACTGAACAGGTGGCCTCGCCTCAATAGCGCAGTGCGCGGGAGCAGGTGTAAAGCCAGCAGAGGTGATAAGTCTCCGCGCAGTTTCTGCAAGAGCGGCGCGTTTTGCCACAGGCGTTTCTCGGAAATGGAAGGTTAGCAGAGCACCTTTGTTCTCCACCCAGGCACCGTCTCTACATACCTATTAAAAATAAAAAATATGTAATTAAAATCTGGCTTGAAGGACCAAATATTTGGAGCCTGGCTTGCTTGTCTACAGATGATTACTTAGGCGTTTTGAATTGAATAAAACCTTCTTAGCCTTTGCTGAACTTCCTAAGGAGCCAAAGCCAGTAGGAATATCACAAAATACCGTACCGAAAGCTGGAGATTTAATCTCATAGTGCAGGTAGATGAAAATTACGATTCTGGTTTATTTCTATAAAACCAACAATAATAAACCAAGGTCTTTACCCTCAAGCGTAGTAGTCATAACAAACCTGTTCTTGCAATGCTTTGAGTAGGTCGACGACCTTATCTTGCAACTCCATTGGCATTGGGTGCACGAACTTGCTGCCATCGGGGTGTAAGATCTCCAGACCATGGCTACCAGCATATGTTATACCTTCTATTCCAACCTTAAAAAAATATTTATGTTTATATTATTTTAGCTATAAATTTATACGAAGTAAGAACTTATCTCTATTTTAAATATGGTGGCAGATTTTCAGATCGAAAACTTAGTGACGTACATTTAGGTAGATGATCTTATACAAACTTAATACAAGGCAATATCGAACCGTGACCTCTTTCTAGGTGTATGAGAATAACCAATACAACTTAATAATAATAATATTAGCCTGACCGTATTCGACAATATAAATATTTTAACTGTCTGATATGCAGGTCAAAGTTTCAAGATAACGTCTTATTATTGCGAACTGAGGTCATTTAAACTGCGGATTTAGTGAATGAAAGAAATAAAATAAAGGAAATTTTAAACATTGTGTGCGATAACGTATAGAAAAACATTACATGATTCTGCCTATCAGATTACTATTACAAACTATTTTCGACCGGAAATAGTTATATACACGCTGATCACCATTGGTGAAATATAACTGTTATGCAAAAATATATGTATAAATGTCATTAAATTTGTATGTTTTTGTAGCGATATCTCCTAGGTACAATTAGATATCATAACAGGGTTAATGTTAAGAGGCAAAAGAGGATAATGAAGGTACAAAGTACAGACCTACATTCTGGGTCACAAAAATGGTGATAAATTTTACGACTTTTATCAACTGTTTTTGTTTTCTTTAATCCTGTGATGGCGTCATTGGAGAATTTGATTGAAATACATGACGCAGCGATTAATCCGAATTGCATGTTTTTTTCTTCTCTAGTCAGTGCCTAATAAATATTTGTAATGCACATAATTTGTTTAAAATACGACCATAGTGCGAAATAAATACTTCCGATATTTATAATTTTTTAGTTAACATTTGCTTAGATGGAGGGAAAATAAATTAATAATATCACTTGTATAATATTTGACTGATAAAGTTGCGGGTCACACTCCTATTATCACAATTTGGAACCAATCTTCATTATGTAATGTTTGTTTTAATCTTATATATAAAATTCTCTTGTCGCGGTGTTTGTGGTTAAACTCCTCCGAAACGGCTTTCCAATTCTCATGAAATTTTGTGTGCATATTGGGTAGGTCTGAGAATCGGACAACATCTATTTTTCATCCCCCTAAATGTTGAGGGTAATCCACCGCAATTTTTTTTTTAAATTTTAGATAAAAAAAATGTTTTTAAATTTTTTTATGATACATTTAAACCCCGAATTCAACCCTTTACAATCACCCTATTTTTTCTTTCATTATTAAAAACTTTTGTGAACTCTGAGGTTTATACAGAGAAAAATTCACAGAACAACCTAAAAAGATTTCATTCCGGAAAACCTCAAAAAAATGTTCCATGTTTGTATGTACTAAACAGGTAGGCTCAGTAAAATCTCATTAAGGAGAAACGATGTTCGCGGGGGCAGCTAGTTAATTATATAGAATTGTAAGACACATGTATACATATCTAGAACGACATGAGTCTTTACTTACCATTTCTTTGACATTATTGACGTTTCTTCCTGATATAATAGCGATGTAAACATCCGACATATTTGACAGTCGTTGCAGGGTATGCTTGGTTTCCAATGGGAGAGTAGCCAGGTCGGGATGTGGCGCAATAGGAGCCAATGTACCATCGTAGTCTAACAAGAGAGCTAACTTTTGGGTGTAACCAATGTATCTGAAAAAAAATACAGTTTTTACAGAAAGCTTTATTTGAACAAACATTACGTATTAAAATAATTTAGAATTGTCATATTAGAAAGAAAAGAAATTACGCATTGACATTACAAATTCAAATATTTTCTTATTAATTACTGACGACCACAAAGTAAATCGTAGATCCGTTGATTTTAGTTAAGAGTTTGTAAAATTGTTGCAGAATGAATAATTTTTTACTAATCTGGTGTATAATTATTAAAGAATTGAGATATTCTGTAATACCAAAGCTGAAGAATTTGTCCTTAATACAAATTTTATTTGTTTTGGTTAGTACATTGAGAAAGGCTTTAACACGGCTAGTAAATTTATATCCTTACTTTGATAGATACTCGTCGAAGTCATCAATAGTGACGGGTTGCATGGAGGTAGCTCCAATATCGTCTGCCTCTTCCTCAAGCGAGTCCATGGCTTTGAGGAAACTCTTCATCCAACTATCCACGTCATTCATTTGCTCCCTTCGGCGCAGGTGGTTCATACGGACTGTTCTTTCGTCTTCGGGCATTATTAATGCTCTGGCAATTTAAATTATTATTCAAATTTCAATCTCAAATAATATGTATTACCAAATATTCATAGGTGCAAGGGTAACGGGAAATAACCGACGCGAAAGTTTTGAGAAATCTTTAAATCAAATGAAATGCTTTAAAAGTGAAAAATACACTTTAAAGTGAAATCTCTCACCTATGAATAACTTCTGCTGCATCATCCAACTCGTAAGGGTTACATATGAGTGCTTCATGCATCATTTCTCCTGCACCAGCAAAAGGAGACACTATCAGAACACCAGGAGGTGTATTAATTTGACACGCTACGAACTCCTTCGCGACTAGGTTCATTCCATCTCGGAGTGGTGTGACTAAAGCCACAGCTGCGTCACGGTAGAAAGCAGCCAGCTCGTCTTGCCCCACGCAGCCGTATATATACCTAAACACCATTTTATTTATTCTTTTTTGTTTGTTCGTTGCATTAAAAAAACACAAATAACAAAATACATAAAAAAATATAACGGACGCAACGGGCGGCCTTATTGCTAACAACGACCTCTTCCAGGCAACCCACTAAGAGAAAAACTAAAAAAGAAAAATTATGAGTAAAGTGCAAGAAGTGCATAACCAAATGTTATATAAAAAAATAAAGTATTCCTAATATGAAAAAACAAACAAACAAAATACAAATAAATAAATACTAATCAAAATCAAAAGCTAATCTTACGGATCCATAAATAGCGATGTAATACAAAAGAAAATACAAAAATTACACTTGTCAGGATTGATCAGGATAGGATAAAGTTAAGAAATGTATATACAGAAAAAATTTCAAAACTGTTAGGGATGTACCGTCGTATGGAGTCGGGCAGCCTATTCCACAACTTAATGGCAGAGATCCTAAATGAATTGCCCATGAAGGAGAAGTTGTGGGATCGAATTTCCAATAAATCTATTGGAAGAGCATAACATATAGTTACGTTATAAGATAACAAGGAGTTTTGGGAATGAAAAGAATTTATTAAAGAAATTTTTATTCCATTGTTAATACCGCCTCCGTCGAAAAGTGCTTGAAGTAGTTTCATTCTCAAAGCCAGATAGCAACACATCAAAATGTGTTTGTTATATTTCATGCATATTCTAAACATTCTAGAAGTCTTATACAATTTTATTTGTAACTGTGACTACGTTAGTATTTAAAGTACGATTTACGGTTCACCGGGCCATTGTGAGTATTCTTCATTAGCACATATTTAAATATATTTGGTTATTTAATAATTTAAACACGACATATCTAAATTTCAAAAGTCCAAAACTTGTCTAAAGAATTTTAGTTATCTTACCTAATTGGCGACCAGTTTGGTGTCGTAAACCTTCCGTTGATCCTGCCAACCAACTGATCCATCTCTTCCTTCAAATCCTGATACTCCTTAACATCCGTTCTCGATGGCACAGAAATTTGCAGCAGCACAACTTTTTCTATATGTTCTGGATGTTTTAGCAGTAGCCTCTCAAACGCTTTGAGCCTATGAACTAAACCTTTGGTGTAGTCCAGTCTATCCACACCGAGAATGACTTTCTGGCTTGTTGAGAGCACTGGTTTAGCATTCTGAGCCAGCGTGACAAACCTGTCGAATGGTACACCGATCGGGAGTGGTCTGACACAAATTGTCCGACCTCCCAATTCAACCAGTAGGTTCTTACGGTCAACACGACAACCCAGATTTCTTTGGCAACAATCGATGAAGTTCAGGCAATAGTCCGTAATGTGGAATCCAACCATGTCACATCCTAAAATATGGGTATTTTGGTAATTATTTGCAATGTATAGGCACTTGCATGTATATATATCGCAGTAAAGTTTAACTACTTACTATCATAGAGTTAATTGAATCTCAAGAAACTAATTAAAGTAATAAGAGATCGAGATAGATCAATCAAGTCGCTAAAGTTCCGTCAGACAAGTGAGTGAACAAAACGTTTAACGAGTTTCCTAAACGTTCCAACGCAACAAGACTAACCTAACTTTTTACAATAAAACAAAATACGGAATTTCCAAGCTCTCAGTCCTTCACGATCACACCGAAATAACAATAACAATTGAAATAATCATGGCGGAGTCTTGTTTTACATTATTAATCAACACGTTAGCTTTCGGTCAGATAGATAGTTAAACATTTTTGACCCTGCTTTATTTCTAGCGACTTGATTAAATATCGATCTTTAATGACCTGTGTGGACATTTCATTAACTCGCTAATTAAACTAGTTTACTGCGACATATATAATCACTATTACGAATATAACAAATAATGGAACGGAATTATATGCAAATTATATAAATGTTCTGTTGTAAACATAATTATGTTAAATGTATTTTTATCAATTTTTAGTATCTGCTTTGAACTAGGCGGACTACGTATCTTAGTCTATGAATTTAATGTTCAAACTATATGTTTGACTTAGGGCCTTGAACTCTGGAAGTAATGACCGATTCTGCTATGTTAGATTGACCTTTAAAATTCACAATAAAACTTTTTCTTACCAAGAATTCCTTGTAACACTTCATCAGACCATGGAAACAGCCTGAAGATGTCCCACGGTGGAAATGGAATGTGAAGGAAGAATGCCAGCTTGCATCTCAATTCGTCCTCTTCAGCGCGCTAATAAAACATATTACATATAAATTGAGTTATTTGAGCGTTAATTAGGGCGCTATAATTAATTAATACATAATAAAAACATTAATATATTGTATTGTAAACAAGTGGCAAAGGGATCCAATGTTTTTTAAATTGTCTTTTTCTTCTAATATCGATGTAATTAGTTGTATTTCAGACCTTATACTCGTATTAAATTATATAAAATTTATTTATTTGTATAATTTGTAGTTCGATATTAGGAATTCAGTTATAGTAATGACAATTTTATGCAGCTGATTTAACGATAAGTTAATTGTTCCCATAGCAATTTCCTGTAGATTCAGAGAGTAATTATAGGACAATTTTATGTCATTAAATGGCTGGGAAGGCCCCGAGATGACTGTTGAAAAATGATAGAAAGATGAATGAAAAAATTAAAATAATTTCTTACCTGTCTAATCCAGTTAGCAGCCAACATAAGTTGGTAATCATGTACCCAGACGATCGGCGGCGAACTATTCTTCTGTTTGGTTTCCTTCAGTAGCTTTAAGGCATGAACGGTTTTTTCCGCGAACTTTTCATTGATTTTCATATAAGCTCGCCAGTGGTCAGCAATGAAGGTGGCTCGGTCCGGCATAGAGTGAAATAGAGGCCAGAAAGTTCCATTGCAACATCCATTGTAGTAGCTGTCGAAAAGCTTTGGTTCTGCATGTATTGCTACGATCTGTAACAACGTGTCTGATTTAGATTCTGTCTGAATTCATTTTGATAACCTACAATTTTTATTTTCTTGCTATACACCTTGTATAGGAATAGTTATTTTGCATTCATAAAAAGGCACAAAATCTGAATGGCGTACCTAATTTTTTTTTGTAGTGATACCACCGCCCATGGACACCCTCAATGCCAGAGAGCAGGCAGGAGCGTTGCCTTTTAAGATTTGGCTCTTTTGCTTAAGGACCCTAATTCGAATAGGTTCGGAAATCAGGCGCGGAAAAACGGCCTTAAAACGCTTAGTTGTGGAAACAACGATAGGACCGGAGCCAACACAGGAGCACAGCTACGCAGTACAATTGGGGGATAGCATCCGGCCCGCTCGACTTATAAATGTTCAAGGAAGATAGTGCTTTGCGGACATCGAAGAATTTTCCCACGAAATAGTCGGTGGTTATCTCCCTCAGTCATCCAAAGTCGACTTGGACGCGAAGAGACAGCCCAACAGGTCGGCCTTTTTATTCGCGGTGCGGGCCAGCCAGTCATCCTTCCTGTGTAGTGGTGGAATAGAGGATTCCCTAAAATTCTCCGTTGCTTCGCGTTGGCGAGAGACTAGAAGGCCCTCTGAATGGAGGTGGAGCAATCTCTCGCCATATCTGGCAAAGTGCTCTGACATTGCCTTAGTGATTTTCCGTTGAAGGAAGTGGAGAGGAGGACGCAAAAAGTATCCAACGAACCCACATTAGGGTCGACGAAGACTTGTAAGGTCTCTGGATGTGAGGTCAAAAGTTCCAACAAAGATGGTCTGTCAACCAGACAGGTCTTATGCCACGGCAAATCCATGGAAGGATCTAACCATGTGATCCGTGATAACGGAGCCGAGTCAGTCGGCATGGTGCGCATTAAAGTCGCCAAGTATCACGATTTTGGCGGATGGGAGCTTTACGAGCAGGGAATCTGTAGCCATTTGGATGTGCAAAAAGGAAATCATTTTCTGCATTGCCGCTATGGGACCTGTATATGGACGTGTAGAGTCGCGGATGGTCATCATACTCTAAGCGCAGTCAGAGGATAGGTCCGTTCCTACGAGACCAGATATCCTCCTTAAAGTACAGGCAAACTCCCGCAGCACAAAGGAGTGTTCCAATTTGTACCCCGAGAAGGAGAGGTAGAGAGACAGACTGATGTCTGGGTGGATATCTGAGTCTCTCTCCATAAGGAGGAATAAGGCAGGCTTAAATAACGCATAAATACTATTAAGATACATCTTATATGTCCTTCACATTAATTGCATCGTCGGTTTTCTTGTTTACTAGCGTCGCAATAGTGAATAGATATTTTCGTTTAGTACCTGCTAATTACTTCACTGCTAACGAGTAATTACTAACGGCTAAGAATACGACGTATAATTTGTTAAAACACCTAAAACAATATGATCGTAAAAAACTGTTATGATTATCAATAGACCAGCCATACGAATTTATCTACAATAGTGTAGAAATAATTTTGTGTTTTCATTATATATTTTTTATATATGTTGGTTACTATACTGTTAAATGCATTTAATGCTCAATAATATTTGCATTTATATACATTTTATATAAAATAGCTTATTTATGTAGGAAATAAGTCGCGGCCGCATTTGAACAATCACTTATCAAGAAACAAAACAATACCGATGTTATGACTGCAATAAAATAGGCAATTAAAATTTATAACTCCTTATGAACCCAACTCCAACTGACAATATACCTAATACCAGCTGCTGGTCGCAGACAGGATAGAGTATTATGGCAAATTTTTGTTGCAATAATTTCTATATTTAATCTACTATCATAGTAATAGTATGTTCGGGGTTATTGATATAGCGTTGAATACGAAGTGATTTGACGTTCGAAGATATTTGGATAAAGATTAATACCAAGGTACAAAAAATATGGTTACTTTATTCCAGCGTTACTATAACATATTTTACCTTAAATATGTAGGTAATTGAAGGTAAATATAACGAATATTTTTTTATATGTTCTATCCATGGGCGGATCGTGAATTATAATTGGAATAGAATAATATGGGGGAAGTCCCTCGGAAAATACACCGACCGAAAACAGCTACGCGGAATTCCCCGTTCTGTTAGACGCGCATCGCACATGATTGATCTCAGGGATTCCAAAATTAAGATTTGATCTTAAAAATATCACCTATTCATCAATGCAAACCAACAGTAAAATCTTTACTCAGTATAATATTGCCTAGACTTGGTTGGAAACATATAATCTTAAAATTATAATTATAAAAGTGGGAAAAATATCATCGCTACGTAATTCTAAATATAGAACATACAAAAGCACGGATTGTTTTAATTCTTATATAACTTTTATTTAAGGTAATGCTTTAGTAAATAAATAGAGAACATAGCATTTGTATGGAAATTAACAGGTGTGTACGGTGTTAAATGAGTCTCATCAAATACCTTTATCAGATAAGGCTAATGAAGTAAGTAATTCCTATGTGTACTTTCGACTAACCTAAAGTCATAAATTTCATGACGTGCCAGGAAAAGTAGAAATTTCCCTTGTTCCTTTACGATATAACTATGTTTTAAAGATAAATTCGTGAAAGGGTATTTTAATAAATGCACGAATAAGTTATATTATTTTGTACTTTATATATTATTCAAATATTGTTATAAAAGTAATTTATGTAATGTTGTCCTTACATAATTATTATTATAGTTGGACCTTATGATGAGTTCATCATTAGATACGCGACTAGAAGGCACCTGGTCGCAAAAATATTCGGCCAGCGTTCAAGTTGAAGGTTACAAATAGCATAAACACAACTACCCTATTTAGTGAAGTAAATGACATATATTGAAACGCAGATTTACAGCAGGGATAAAATTTCCTTCTTTACCAAATTTGTGCCAATGCGTGTGGCCCGAAGATGTAGTTTTCCAGCGAAACAATAATTGACCCGGATACTGAAGGTCAGATCTACTTGCGTATATAATATAAAGATAATAAATGATAACTAATAAAATATAGCATGTTTAATTTCAAAACATACCTTACTAGATCGTAGACCAGCTGTGGGCGTCTTATCGTTGGGGTCAGATTCTGGAATGCTCTCACAAGGGTTATCCAAGTGTATGCCGGGCCATCCCACCCAAATACCATTGCAGCGTATAACCACCGGCGCGACCGCGGTAACCAGTCCACCAGCACTGGAAATGATCAAGACTGCATTAGACAATTCCTATTATTAGTGGCATTTCTTAACTCGAATCAAGATCTGGAGGCTGTGATTGTTAAACAAAAGACTATTGTGTTTTGTTTCATTGTTTTTTTTGTCAAATGAAAATACATTTCGCCGTCGTATTACATTCACACCCTCACTACTTATAAATAACGTGGTTCCATTTGAAGAAGATAAGAAAAGCTAAGAAATTTCTGATATGTACATCAATAAAACAGTGTAAGGTTTGTTTTATTGATAGGGTGTGGTTGGGGACGACGTCCGTTTATTATTTCGTAATAAAGTAAATACTAAATAAAGTAATAAATAAATGTTTAAATATAATTTATAGGTAAAAGCTATCTTTCAGCTAACCGATATCCTGTCTAGTAAACACTTTTTGGATTAGATACAGTTATAATATAGATAAGAATAACTTTATTAAAAAGCAACATTTTTAGCCGGTCAGTACCTAAAAGTTGGGTACCATTTTAAACCATCCATGTTGTTGTTAGCTATAAAACATAATCTGAGTAACAAATTTCGAATCGCTCAAAACATAATCAAACATGTGTTTAGTAATGATTTTGGAAAATTTTACTAAAGGTTATTAGAATCAAATAAACTAAGTTACTAGTGCCCTATTTTGTACGTACGCGGAATAATATAATTAATTTTCTTCGGACTTTGAAGAATATCTAAAAGGATTCCAATAAATTCTTTACTTACCTGGCTTTCCGCTCTAATATACCGGTTTTCTCATTCCTCTTCAAAACAAAAGGTAATCTGTTTGAAACAACAATCATGCTCCCTTTACTATTGCACGCAGATCGACTAACACTGTTTAATTCACTCATGTTGATTTTTGAACGTTCCGAAACGCGACCAATCACAGAGAGACTCTCACGCATGCGCAACAAAATACCGGGAAATTTGAATTGTTTTACTCTTCTGTTTACAATTTACCGTTTAAGTGTGTCATTGCAAGTAGTCTAGTCAGTAAAATGGCCTTTTATTTGCTTGTATGAGATAAACATAGTCGACTGAGATCGAAGACGAACTATTATAGTTGTATGCGTCGATCACCTTTATAAGTTTGCGCGCGTCTCAGCCGTTTGATGTTCTTACTTGTGTCTGACGGTGTCGAAGGTCCATTGGAGCTTCGCAAAGAGGTTATCACTCCAGTGACCTGTCCGAGGCGAGGGTTGGCTCTTTCTGCGATGTTTCTACATTAATATTTTAAATTATTTATGAGTGGAACAAGCCCCGATGTATCTCTGACGTTATTCCTGAGAATTAATAATATTGTTATCAAAACAATAAGTTATGTCTGTTTTAGAGATGCCATGCCTACTTTAGTAAGTACAACGTGTAATTCGTAAATCATTGTCATTTCATAAATCAGAATGTTTACCGTAAATATATTTAAATATGTTTATCTAGTAATGCTGTGTATTAGATGTTGATTTTACAAATTAGGCTCGCGGTCTTCGTGCCTTTTCAACCAAAATATCGTATTAGTTTTCTGTTATTTAAAGTCATATCAGCGTAATCCACTATTTTATTTATTTTACAGACTAAGGAACAAACAGCCAAGATACGTACCTGGTGTTAAGTAGTATAGCCGCCCGTGGATACATATATGGCCAGGAGTGTCGGGAGTGCATTACTGGCTTTAAGATTTGGTATACCTACTCCTTTCCTAAAGGGAAAATCCTAATTCTAATGAGCCCGTGGAACCAATGAGATTTCGACCTAAATGTAATATCGTGTGTTGTTCCAGATTCAGTTCCAGTTCCAAGATCCATAAAAAAGATTTAATTTTAACATATTCTATATAATATACCAAAAAAAATTGCAGACATTTAACGGGGAGATAAGTAAAACTGATTTTACCCAATCATATCAATATGCTAATATTTATTTGCCGTATTTTGTAGTCATCTTGAAGATATAGTCAAAACAAACAAAACAAAATTGATTTATTCATGTAGGTAACAATGTACACTTATGAACGTCAAAAAATTTAAAAATTGTGAATTTACATTTACTGCCAGTTCTCAAATCAAGGGCGTAGAACGGAAGAGAAGAACTGGCAATAAACTCTCCGCCACTCTTTTTAAGTAAGTTTTTTTTTTACACAATGCTTGTAAGGAGCTGCGACCATTACACCATGTTCCATATGACATATTGAGTAATAAAGAATAAAAAAACAAATTAAAAGCAAAGATTTGTCCTCTATCAGCAGGAGGCATGGTGAAATAGGAGCACGCACTTACACACTCGTGAGAACAACACGTAAATACGTAGTATAAACAACTAATATCACCGCATACACGAATTCAAGTACGACCAGTCACCACAAGTAGCACCCGTTCACGAGTATGACGCATGGCCAGCCATCGGCCCCCTCGCCATATTTTAGGGAGAGAGACAACCCGACGCATGGACGCCGCCACAAGCAATGACATTTGAGTGAGCATGACGATCCTTGAAATGTGCACTTGGCTACACAAGAAAATAGTAATAATACTAATTATACTGAAATAATTTGATACCACATGAATCACGGTTTGTTCCCACTTTACATTAAAAAAAAGTCGTAGATGTCGACGATCGCCCCATAGTCTGAAAATGCAGCCGAGAGATTCTATCGCGTTACCTATTTATACTGAAGCAATTCATATCCAAGCACTATGATCGTTTAAGTATTCATTTATATTATAATAGGCCTTAGCAAGCAGTTTTACTTTAATGTACGATTTAAATTTATTTATTGACAATATTTGTATCTCACTAGGGATTTTGTTGAAAAAACGTATGCAATTGCCTTGGAAAGAATTACTCGTTTTATGCAGCCTCGTGGTTGGTGCGCTAATTTTGTCTTTATTACGAGTACTATAATTATGGAAGCTACTATTCTTTTTAAAGATATCTATATTTTTCCGCACATACAAAATATTCTCATAAATGTATTGACTTGCCAAAGTTAAAATATTTAATTCCTTAAACTTATTTCGGACTGACTCCCGTGGGGACAACCCACAGATCGCTCTTATAGCCCGTTTTTGCACTACAAATATCGAATTAATGTCAGCGGCATTACCCCACAAAATAACACCATATGACATGATACTATGAAAATAGCTGAAATAAACGAGCTTTGCTGTATTCTCATCCGTAAGATCGCGTATCTTTTTCACTGCGAACGCTGCAGAACTTAGCCTATTCGAAAGACCTTCTATGTGTTGGCCCCACTGGAGTTTACTATCTAAAGTAATTCCCAAGAACACCGCACTATCAACAAAGTCTATTTCCTCGTCTTTAATTATTATTTGAGAATGACTACTTTTTACATTTGTAGTTTCAAATTTAATACATTTTGTCTTCTTCTCGTTTAACTTAAGATTATTTGTACTAAACCAGTGAACCACACTGGAGATGGCACTGTTTACATTCTCAAGTGATGGATTTCGTCGTTTCACTTTAAATAAAAGCGAAGTGTCATCAGCAAACAGTACTATCTCGTGAAGCTCCTTTACAAGAAATGGTAGGTCATTTATATAGACGAGGAATAAGAAGGGACCATAGTAACAGACGATCCCTGTGATATAGCTCCATTTACATTTACCTTCTGAATTCTATCGCTCAGGTATGATTCCATAAGATTTAGCGCTTTTTCGCTAATGCCATAGTGTTGAAGTTTTTTGATAAGGATTTCGTGATGGACACAGTCAAAAGCCTTTGATAAATCGCAAAAAACTCCAATGGCATCATGAGAATTTTCCCAAGCATTTAAAATCTCGGAAATTAATTTAACGCCAGCATCGGCTGTAGAGCGACCTCTTGTAAAACCATACTGCTGGCTATGCATAAGTTTATTATTATTAAAATGTATCAGTAATTGATCTAGAATTATTTTCTCAAAAATTTTACTCAATGCAGGCAGCACAGATATGGGTCTAAAATTTGTGGGGTCAGAAGTGCTGCCCGTTTTGAATAACGGTGTGATTTTACTAAACTTCATCTGGTCTGGAAAGACTCCACAATCTATACATTCATTAAATATTATAGCCAACTCTGAACTGATAGCATCGATTACCGATTGTACAATGAAAACAGATACACCCCAAAGATCTTTAGTTTTTTTTATTTTTAGCTGTTTAAATGTTTTTATAATATCATTGCAGCTAATGCGGCTAAATATAAACTCACGATTGCATACAGGAACATTCTGTTGCAATAATAAAAGGGCGGCTGATGGCGAAGAATTTAGAACGCTGGTTGTATAGTCGATAGATGCAATTATGGTTATTTTATAATAATTTTCACGTACCTTAAGGGACATATGCATGCGTTTCGAGCGTGAATCGGCCATGGTGCGCATGCGCGACTGTCGTGTTTATTGTCCTCGAGTAATAAACGTGTTTAATTCAACATCCTTCTGTACTTACGCGGCTATTATGATTCATATCGAAAAATATGGCTATGACTTTTGTGTGTTTTATTTTGTAGTATACATAATCTCTTTCTCAAATTGTATTTGATATTTGAAATCTGTAATATGAAAAAACGCACAGATAACAGTTGAAAGAATTATGATTTTAACAATATTGACTTTTAATTCGGCCGTAGCACGATGTTATAAAGCCTAAAAAGCTTCTCGGTAAATAGCATTTTATATGCAAAAAGATTTTTTTTGTTACACATTCGGTATCGAGGACTTTTTTTATAAATATTGGTGTTCTGTATAACACTGTAGTACATCACTTTTCTTTATTGTTAATAGATTTCGCAGCGTACGCGATTTATAAATTTTTATTGGTCCTTTTTGTATTGGAACCTTTTTTCAATATTCTATAGCTTATGTTCACTAACGCAGTATTCTAATGATGAAATAAGTTTAAAATCAGTCCTGTAGTTCTAGAGCCTATAGAGTATAGACCACTTCATTACACCAGAGATTTGTTCTAGGTAAAAATATATGAGTTATATTTCCACGATGCATGTAGTTATAGTAAAGGTATGTAGTTAAAGGTTTTGTATGACGCGAAGCTTCTGTTTTGATTTATTTAGTCACCTTTGAATTTTAATCTGTATGAATATTTCATGCCTTTGGTTTTGTCATTCGCACGTGGCTTGATGTTTGTGATCGGTTTGTTTACATGTTGTGCTGCAACCTTGGAACCTGTTATCAGTATAATAAGCAGCTCATACCTAATTAGATGTCGTTATGTTACGTTTGACATCCATTATTTCAGTTTGAGTCATTGTCTATAATTTTTATATTAGTTCTAATACAAATAAAACACTTGAGACAAAATCACATTTCAACAAGCGTGACCCACGGACACCAAATGAATTTTACAGATAAAAATAGTTTTTCGACAATTTGTTACAAACGCATCTTGAGTTTTTCGGACATGTAACACGAAGAGACACAGAAAGTTTATAAAAACTCATCATCACTCACCAGAGTGAAGGGGAACATACCTCAAGGCAGATCTCCCAATTGCTGGACCGATCAAGCAAAAGCCCTTACAGGTCTCAGCATCAGCCGACCGCAGAGGCTTGCTGAAAACAGCGAAGAGTAGATGTTATGTGGTGCCACTAACACGGCCTTCAGATGTGAAGAGAATGACTGAAGAATAAGAAGATACTGCTGGTAACCTAGACGTCAGCGATAGCGACCCGATAAACTAGAGATAGCACGAAACTCGACACCGTTTATTTTTATTTATGTAAATGGAAGCATTCGAATTTTCCTTAACAACCGATACGAATTATACAAAATTATGTCAGATTTAGAACAAACAAGTTCAACTATATCGCTTATCTTCTTTAATTATTATTTATTGTTTAAGGATAATGGGTGAAAAACTGCTGCTAGCGCCTTGAGGAACTGCTAACCTGTGTGTGTATGGGTATTTCTTTGAGATTTTAAAGTTACCGGTGCTCAGTATTGTTTTCTTTAATTTACAAGTAGATGTTCATACTTCTGTCTCTTACAAACGAGCAAGTGGCGATAGGCTTGACTTAAAATAATTAAAAAAAAGACTGTCTGTCCTTATGTACATTAGGACTGTCTGTCCTTATGTGCGTTAGAAGCTATACTTCTTTGGCGTATGGAAAAAAAAACTAAAATGCAGTAGTGATTAATGATAAATTTTAAGATTAATCAAAAAGATTTTATATGAATAAATAAATTATTAGTAAATACTATCACCGTCGTATATGAAATTGATTTAAAAACACCAAAATAATATTTATTATTCACAATGTTGTACTGTTACGAAACTGTAACTTCGAAACTGTGTGTTCTAAATATAAATTACTAGAATAATAGAACTTGAACAAAGTGATCGATTTCCATGTCACCTAGACAGATACCAACTACTAACTAACTTTACGATGTCGAATTTAGGTGTTGGTGTGCGCGCGCATCGTTAAAATTCACTCTCATAATTTTTTTCCATCGCGCCAAAAGAAGTATAACTTCAACTATTTCCTTTTACTGACTATAGACCCAAATCGTTATGTCTAATCCTAACAGAATTTACAGGCTTTAAAAATTCAAAATCAACATTCATAATCTCGAAAACCCGCCCAAACGCTTCTCTAGACAAGACGGTGTCGCATCAGTCCCTATGACGTACCATGCCTGTAAACATATCAGTTTTTTATATGTTACTTATCATTCTTAATGAGTATTACTTACGTATACAAGATAACCTTCTTTTGTTTACACTTTGCACTTACAAACAGCTTCAGCAATATTGGTAATTTTTGTATGATTATAAGAACAATATTGTTGAGCAGTGCCTAGTGGCTTCAGCGTGCGACTCTCATTCCTGAGGTCGTAGGTTCGATCCCCGGCTGTGCACTAATGGACTTCTATGTGCGCATTCAACATTTGCTCGAACGGTTAAGGAAAACATCGTGAAGAAACCGACATATCTTAGACCCATAGTCGACGGCGTGTGTCAGGCACTGGAGGCTGATCACCTACTTGCCTATTAGATTTAAAAAATGATATTGAAACAGATTCAGAAATCTGAGGCCAAGACCTAAGGAGGTTGTAGTGCCACTGATTTATTTTTTATAAGAACAATATACATAGTCTGAAGTTATATTAATTAGGTCTTTATACGAAAAGTTTAGCAAATAATAAGAACTTAAAGGTTTCAAACTATAAGATAGAAAACTAAACAAGTTATTGTATGTTAAAGATAAGGATATTTCTATAAACAATCGAAAGTCGGCTAGCTTTATGAACATGTAAAATAATAAATATAGGCCCGTGAGTCTCAACGTGACTGATATACTCACATACATATTGTAGCAATCATGTTTACTCCATATTCACCTAAATCGTTTATTTGTTTAGATACACAGAATTGGTTTTTATAAGCAACGTATGTATGTTACAGAGTATATATATTTTAATTTAAAAAAAATCTCAAATAATGGGGCTATCAACATGCTACCTGTATTAATAAAACACAAATATCACACGACAATCTAAAACTGAAGCAGTCGTGACTAGTTACATATAATGCCATGCTTTTGTTCACCGATATCGATTAATGAGAGGGGTTTATTCATGATTGTGTATATAGTTTATAAAGATCCAATAAGGTTCATAAATATCGGCGGCCAAATCAAGAAATATAAAGTCAAAATTTGTGTTAATAATGTATACAGTAGTAATGTTATCATTCTTGATGGAAGGGATTGATGATGAATTTGCGACTATGGCTTTAAAAACTTTACCTAATAGAATCTTCAGAAACCACACCCAGGCTATATGAATACTAATGAACACATAACTGCGTGCCTACATTTGATTCTGTTAGTTACGCAAGGGCAATTAATATAAATTGTAATGAAACAAATCTCGTAATATGTTGCTAAGGGTGACGGCGGGACTAATACGAGTAAAAGCTAAACGGAGCGAAATTAAATATATGGGGTAGTATACTATTGCTATGGTAAAATGTTGGTGCTACTAAATTTGACTTTGGTCTTCATATGATGTTTAACTTAACCTAAAACTAACTTTGCGGGGAATGAGGTAAGAAATAACCCTTTATTTTTATATTAATGAAAGTTAATGCTTTTTTCATTAAGATAAATTTCGAAAAATCAAACATATATATACCATAATAAATTATAAGTCACTTCACTAGGAACCCTCCTCACAGGTTTAGGCACCGTCCAAGATAAGAAATACTCGTATTAAATACTTTTTAGTGCAGTAATAATAGTCGTTACAAGTTTATTTTTATGACGAACTACTTACGTTATTACTTGGTGTTATTAGGTTTTTCGTCACTTTAGGTGGTCATACCACGTTCGTCATTCATAATAATAATATGTGGCTGATAAACTATCGAAAACTGGAGGAACGCGTGCCTGGTCAAGGAGAGGGTGAGGATATAGATAATTCGGTGGTATGTACATTTCTCGTTACTACAGTTCCCGATAATTAAATTTTAAAGAGTTCCGGAGGCAAAGTCGCTTAAGTTCCATTTACAAGTAGGTATATAGTTTTAACAGTAGGTACGTACTTATTCTCGCGGGCTTAGAAACTATAGCAATAAAATAATATTATCATTTTCGCTTTTCAGACTGATTTTAAATCATTTACTATTTGAGTGTGTTTTGAAAATGTAGCTGATTAATAAAACTAATAAATCACGACGTTATCTGTCTGCGCACAATTATTGTGGGACAGATACGAAGGAAATTTAAAAACACAAAACTTATGACAAACCAAGTAAACACAATTCCAAAAAGGCAGAAATATAAGCAGACATGATAACATCAGCTTTGCCTTCACGAGGTAACCTCGGAGAGGCTATCGTTCACTTGCGTAAGTAATTATTATATTTTAATATTATTTATTAATCTGTTTACAGCTTCCAATATCGCTATATGATTTCGTTTGTATTCAAATATTATATCGGGAGAAAACAAAAGACAAATTAAATAAAGTATAAAGTTACCTTTTACGTTACATTGATCTGCCTATACCTATAAATAGGAGAGACTCTTAAGTTGGGTTCCGACTGACGTCACGAGGTGTAACATTCGCATCGATCATGTTACCATGTGTTCTAAAATCAATGTAACATGCTCGTTTGATATCTGCGTTCCATATTCGCGAGCTCAGGCAAGATATCGTTGGGATATAATTGGGATTAAACAATAATTTAGTAGAAACAAGGAACCCTTGTTATTGTTTAATCCAAATTATGAAGAAGAAAAACCGATATTGGACTTCAAATTTATTTAAAAACAGAGACTTATCTGGTGGTTTGTGTGGTATAGTGTATGTGTAGCGACAATATTCAAAAACCAAATGAATACTGGACACTATAAACTTTGTACGCATGTCTCCGATTGATTCGCCGTCGCCTACTAGTTCTTATTGAAATGTATGCCGGCTAACTCACATAGTGACTGACTGGAGACGTCGCCAAGTAGCTAACGTATCCAGAGACGACTGCTCCGCATGCCGCCGCATTTGGCAACGCTGGCTTCCTTGTTTGCACGTGTTTGTATGCTCCTTCCCTTACTCAGTCGCCTTAGCACTTTTTTTCCTTTTTCATAGTCTGTTAATTACGTTTTTTCCTTAGTTATCCTGAATGAAATTGTTAGTAAGGCTTCTGCTCTGCTAATTATCAATATTTTACATAAAAATGATTTTAAAATCAGATTTTAAATGATTAAATAAAATAATAATTTTTATTTTATTGATAATTTAATTCAATTTAGTTTTGATTTTTGTGTCGAGACAGACCTGAATGCATTGACGACGCGATTTGGCGACTCAGTCTGGCGACGCAGTGACACCGTAGCTGGCCGCGTCGCCATGGCGTCTCGGTTAGGTATGGCCCTAACGAAGCCAATCTAACCAAACGTCTTTATCCTTTAATTTGTAATAATGCTCTGGATGTGCTGGGAAAATACATTTTTTTCCAGAAATAACACTCAAAGGAACAAAAAACCCAAAAACCCACCCAAAAAATCGACAGCCGGGTGGAGTACTCAAAACGAGCAATGAGCAGCTGGTGTAACACTACGTACTGACTGCACGAATGCTCGCTGTGTAACATGTTAAATTACACCTCGAAACATTGGTCAGTACCCAGCTAAGTGATATTTTAACTATTATTAGGTTTTCCTTGGGTGATTCCAAATCCTGTTTTGGCCAAAAGTGTGAAGAAAATCATAAATACCGTATGTACTTACTAGTAGGTATTACGACTAATAAGGAGTGGTTTTAATAGAATCCCACTTGAAATCTACAAACCTAGAGACACAATAAGAAAGTAGAAACTAATATATTCTTTCTTTTGTTCGAATACTATAACGTAACGAACCAAGATACTGAAGAACTTGCGTTCATAAAAATGTTTAAATTACATAACGAAGACTTTTCAATATGTGATTTATTATCATTATCCAGAGAATTCTCGCACGTTCAATGTGGAATGTCAATCTAATTTCATTCTAATGACCTATTAACAGTAATTATTGATTGATAAATATTGTTTTATATTGCGTAGACCGATTGACGCAAAGAGGCACGAATACAAATGAGGTTCGTTGCATGATCGGAGATTGTGATTCAGTTGCAATATGTTTTAATTAGGATAAAATAGATCATGTTTGTACCACGCTTTTTGCATGTATACTTGCATGCATGTAGAATTTTTGAATTTGTAGAATTTAATTATAAGTTTATATGTAGTATGTTACTACAAGTACGTTTTTAGAAACTTGTTAGGAGTAAAATCCTAAATTATGTTTAAGAGTATTTTCTAGAGTATGTCCAGAACACAAAAACTTTTCGTGGCCTACACCGTTCAATACCTGGGTGCATACAGACCCACCATGGCCTATGCTGGTGAAATATTTATAGTCTTGCTAATTCAAGTATCGGCTGTAGAGATTCGAGATTCGGTGCCACAGTCCGCATAAGGACTTAATGTGGCTGTTCCTTATAGTGCAAAGTACTTATGTTTAGATATAATAATAATAATCCTTTTTTTCTTACTAAACTTCGTACATTATTATTATAAATAGATTAAAGTTAAGGTGCAATCTGTTGGCTGACTTATTTTATATATAAGTATGTAATACGACAATGAAGTTTATTTCAGAGTATCGCAATAACCAAAGACAATTGTATATGTATTTGTTATCAAGTTCAATTAATAACTATTTTTGCCCAAAATAGTAAGGTACCAGACGGGGTAGTCTCTATAGCTATAATTAATTATTGATATGCGTAAATCGTTTGATGACTCCAAAATTAAAAAAATCAAGCAAATAAGCTTGTCATAATTATATTAAAATGTTGTGTGATTTTGAGCAAAAAGATTCTTCTAAAGAGTAGATGAAGAAGAAGTTCTTTTAAAGAGTAGATGCTATTTCGCCGTGGAGGTTAAGTGCACAGGCGCTAATTAAAGATTTAATTTGTCGCGTGGTAGATAGTGCCAGTCAACCCTGGTGCTTGCCTCGTTCAGCGAATAAATATCGCAATATCGAAGAAATGCTACAACTGATAAGAGTGCCACAGGACTAAACTTAAAATTTATATTGCTTTTCTATTTAAGCATTTTTAATTATTACGCATGTAACATTTTAAATTATTAATAAATTGTAAAAGTATAATCAACTGATTTCTGAATATGTTAAGGATACTTTTACTGGCTAATATTAAAAATTACTGTACTTGTAATTAAGACTTTCTATAAAATCCATATCTAATTTAGCAATCTGCATGCGCGCGCGCGTTCGCGTTTTACTCATAAATCAATGTTTTTATTTTCTTATATGACTATTTAGGGTTTATCATCGAAGTATAAGTTTTAATTGATTATTAAAATTAAATAAAACGGTTAGAATGCAATATGTGAGATAGTAATAAAATATATTTAACAACTAGAAAGATAACAATGAAGACTATGTCTTTAATTTAATTCGTGTCGACAAACGCAAGGATTGCCATACAATTGTAAAAAGGCGAATAAAATTACTTACATACATTGTGAGTCTAATTAAAAACTTTTTTATATAACTTAAAGCTAATTTTATTACAAAATTCATACAATTGAATCAAAACATTGTGGGATTAATTGATTTTGTAATTCGAATAATGATGGATCAAATAAATTTGTAATACATAGCGAGTTTAAGAAAGCAGTTTAACAGATTAAACAATCACATTTCTGTTGTGAATAAGTTGATATATTCCAAAAAGTTAAAACTAAATCTGTTGAAACTGTATTAATTGAAGCATACCAAATCCATTTGTTAACATGTGTTTACGAAATTATGTACAGATCAGACAATGTCATAGTCAAATTTATCACAAGTGCATAGCTGGCTTTTTTGAGTGGTACCTGTAAAGGCGTTACTTATATTTACCTTACCCTTTAGTTTTTTTATGAATAAGAAAGCTTATAAATTTAGTGATAACTTATTAATAATGTTGCCTAACCTATTGGCAGGAGAAATTTCTCTTACAATCTCATTAAACATGCAAGAAATCTATCTAAATAGGAACTCCTCTAAATTTACATCGGCGCTTAGAACATTTGCTTCTAACGTATAAGGTCCATCTGAAATGAAAGATTTGTTTAAAAACTTTATAATTTTTATCAACGGAAGAAGTGGTCGTCGGTTGATAAAAATTATATTGTTTTCACACAAGTATTATCAATTAGTTTGTTTTATTCCAATGATTTGTAATTTTGCTTTAAAATTTTTCGGATAGATAAATGATTTTTTCCCATTTAATAAAAAGTATAATTCTAGCTTGGATAGTGTTGTATTGGTGTTGCTGAAATAAACATAATCATCGTCTAACAAGTTTCTAGACTTACCAACTGAAAACCATTGATTCTTTGGGAAGCCGGATTCTTCTCTAGAATTGGCTAGTGCCGCTTTTAAAGCAAAAGCTACCGAAACGGCTAAACACGTCGCTGGCTCTGCAACCGCTGTTGAACCAGAATAAATAATCGGTAAATAAATTTAACTATACAGTGTATGAAAAACTAATATCGTATCGTAAAATGAAATTGCTGTCGGAATAGAAAAGTAACTATATATTCTTGTATAGAAAATTTAAATAGCACTCCTTAGGAATCAACGAATACATCAACATGCATCGCTGTAGTAAAAATCTATAATAAAAGAGACCATACATATAAAAGTGAGCAATAAAAAATCCTCTAATTGCCTCAATAACTAGCAGAATTAAATAAATAAATACATTTTAAGTGACGATAATTGTTAATGATAGTTGCTGATTGTTCTGAAAATGTAGAATATAAATAAAAAGTCTCAGGATACCTCGCGCTCCCAGTGTTGCAACAGCATTATGATTCCTACGAAGCTGTATTCTAAAGTCAATAGGAATATCCTTCGCTTGAGGAATGTGGTACGTCCATGTACGATCTGTTAGTATTTGGCCCGTTTCCTTATCATAGATAATGTGCTCTGATGTCCAATAGCCAAGACCCATTATAAAAGCACCTTCAATCTAGAATATTGGTAGTGTCAAATTTATCGGTACTGTGAAGGTTTAAGAAGATCCATCAAAGCTTTGTAGCTATACGGAGCTACTTCAGTAGTACCATAACGTAAAGATTGAAAAAGTAAAGTTAGTATCATACTTATAAGCCGTAATATTTACCTGCCCAACATCAATCTCTGGGTTAATACTAGTCCCTATATCTTCCACTAAATCAACACGAAGAACCAATGATTCTCCTGTTATAATATCTAATTCAACTTCGGCGAGACTAGCCCCAGCGGATCTAATGGCCTCCTGATCAGCAGTAGTAACATGATAATTCGCCTGTAGATTAATACCTTGTGAATAGGCAGACTGTATTAATTCTTCCCAGGTAGGATCTTGTAAGGAAGTTTTAATTGGAGCCAGGCGGTCCAAAATTATTTGGCAGCATTTTATAGCTCCGAAGCAAATAGATTGAGTTGTTCGACTACCAGCAGCACAATAGGTGTTCGGGACTGATGCAACATCAACTGCTTTTGTTTTTATTTTGTCCATAGAAATTTTAAACACAAAAGCAATGGTTTGTATTACTTTTGTGTTAATACCTTGGCCGATTTCTACACCACCATGCTTTACTATAACACTGCCATCTCCATGATAAATTGATATGTAGATGTGATAATCTACTTGATCTGGAGAAGGCCAACTCATGATTGCAGCGCGGAGACCTCTTTTTTTCCATATGTTTTCAGAATTGAATTTTTCAACATCTTTTTTTCGTTCTGTGTATTCACTGGTTTTTAATAAAGTTTCTAGTATGTCTTTAACATCAGTGAATTCCGGATTGAGGTTATTGAGGCGTACTTCTAGAGGGTCGATATCTAATTCGTAGGATATTCTTTCTAACACATGTTCTGTCATACATATACCTTCGAGACTTCCTAAAATAAGATAAAAGTTGTAGAATGTAATGTAAATAAAGGCACTGTTTACCAACTTTTTTATCTTATAACTTACCCGGACTTCTTGCGTATGTGTTGCTATGTGTATCAGTTGTAACTCTATATACACTAAAATCCCATGTGAGGTGATTGTAGCAGCTCCGAATAGCAGGTAGTATTAGGGATGAAACAAGTTCAAATTGGTCATATCCTGTATCTGAGTACAGGTCATAGTTTAAGTACTGAATTACACCATACTTGTTTACGCCTACCTAAAGAAAGACAATAATTTGAAAATAAGCAATTTTTGAGAAAATTATACAACACAATTGTTTCATTATTGATAATCTATTCCAGACAAACTGTACTGATTATTTTGAGTTTTTGTTTGCATGCAAATTATTTTTAAAATGGTCGATCTTTATGACCCAGCACTTATTCATTTATTGTCTAAGATAATTAAATATAGATAGTAGTAGTAGTATCAGTAGGCGCGAAGCTATCCATATACAATTTTTAATACCTCATACTGCAAATGGGCGGGTAATCTTTTTCCGACGATTCGCATATTTTCTTGAATATCCATAACAAACCTACATGGTCGGTTCAAAAGATAGGAAACGATAGAACTAGCAGTTGCTACAAGTCCACCTCTTGTTATTTTACATCCATAAGCTCCGCCACATCTCGGGATTGTCACGTTGACTCTAGAAAATCAGCTATTTATTTGAAGATATTTTGATTGAAGTCTTAGCAAATTAATGAAAGGAATGAGCCATTTTGATAAGTGTAGTCATAAAGGCGAAAGTCATGAGTGTTATAATAATCTTCCGACTAACTCCTCCAAACGGTAACTTACCTACTCTGTTCGATGCCTAAAGCAGCCGAAACGACCAAATGTGTCATATCAGGGAATTGAGAAGCAGATAATACATCAAAAGAATCGTCGCTTGGCTTTGTCACACAGCTTTGTGTTTCCATTGTGTAGTGGTATTGCCAGAATATATTCTCTGTTTGTTTTATGATGCATTCGATTTCTGTACCAGGCTTTTTCAGCGGCGGAATATTTTGTACAAGTGTTACCCGGCTCGGATCCTCAACTAAAACTTCTCGTATTTCTAATAAAGGTTTTCTGTTTTCCTTTCTGTATGTAACATTCACAAGAGTTGCTGCTCTTTTTGCTATCGTTTCTGTTTCTGCAACTAATATACCAACGGGTTGGTCAAAGAAATCAATTTTACCATCAGATAATATTTTTTCTGGTAAATAGCCTGTTACAGTTCCACTCACAAAGATGTTCTTTCCGGGTATATCTTTTGCTGTATAGAAAGCAACGACACCGGGAATTTTCTGCAAATAAATATAGGTAGATAATGAACAAAAGCTATGGAGCATTCCTTGAAAATTAGGCTCCCCAATAAAAAATCCAAATACACAAAAAATTGAAGTGGGTGGGTGAAACCACGGGGCACAGAGGGAGAGATAAGTTATTATATTAAGCTTACGTAGTTACTAGGGCGAAGAAGATTTAAGGCCCAAGCTAAAAATATATCTTACAAGAGCAGGCGCAGGATCGATATGCTCGATAGCTCCGCTAAAGATTTTAGCGGTTACAAACGCACAATATACTTCCTTCTGCATCGTTTCAACGTCATTCACATAGATTGCTTCTCCAGAACACTGTATGAGAGCTTCGACCTTAGGCATAGGCTCATTTAAAGGCCACAATATTGGGTTAGTGTCATACACCTCTTTACCTTTAGAAAGAGGCCTATTTTTACGAAGGTCTATTGCCCCTGATAGATATCTTGGGTTTAATAAGTCTGGTGGAATTATTGCCAATAAGCTCTGAAAGGATTAAAAATATTTAAATAGATTAGGAACACAATGAAACAAGGCTAAACCTCTGGCATATTAAGTTAAACAAAAATAATATTTCCTATCATGAAAGGTATTAATAAACAATTCAATTATAATTAAAAATCAATATAAACATTGGCTATTTTCATATTCCTTACCTTATAAAAAAGACCTAATGCTGTTTTCCTACGAAATTCTGGTTTTTGCATTCCCTTGATTTCCTCAACCACAATTTCATCTTTAAGAATGGATAAAGCTGATTGTAACACGTGATTTTCGAATATTTTTTTTCCCTTCAGATAACTTTCAGTACTGTATGCATGAGTGAAGAGTCCTGATAGACCGCCAAAAACGAGTCGGGCTGATATGACCGTTTGCTCCTGTACTGGGTCTAACTCATACAAAAATGCTGCATGTACTTGGGCTATGGCGTTTTGTGATCTTGGTATTACCTAAAAATAATTATAAATACTACAAAGACTAGCAGATCTTACTTATGTGTGTGTGTATGAATGTATTCATTGACTTTATATAAAATCTTAGTGTCTTCGTCCCTGGAAAGCATCAGGAATAATCACAACAGCCCTAGTTATATAACTACTAGCCGACCCCGCCCGCTTTGCTGGGCGAATTTTCAAAGGAAATAAATCAAATTTTATTCATCACTTTTATTTTTTTTTTGCTTTTTTTGTTAATTTTTATTTTTTTTTCTGAAATTTACAATATTTTTCAAAGAAGAGTCAAATTCACTTAAAATAAAATTTATTGACATAATAAATTATTATTATTATAATAAATGTTGATGAACAACAAAACAAAGAATAAATGGAAAAATTGTCCAATAGAAATGGTCCGATTCATGGAGAAATGAGTATTAATCTTCCTCCATCTCACATTCGACGAGTCGTCGCTCGTAAGTTGAGTTTGCCGGGACGTAAAACATACTCGTTAACATAACGGAGTTTAAGTATAATAAGAAGGTACTTATACTACACAGTATAATAAAGTTCTAGCAAAAAATAAACTCTTTGACCATTGTCCAAATGAACTGCTAAATGAAACACTGTTGGATTTCTTTCATGTATTGGGTAACCTAGTATTCTCCAAGTAGCTTCTGAAGAACTTATATATCGACCCGATTGAAAAATTTGGATTTCATTATTTTCATTACTAACTGAATAAGTTGCTTGGTCAGTTCCTTTATTCATGTACTTGCATATAATTGAATTCATAGTTGAAGAACTCTTCAAGATGAAGATTAAATATTATGTGTTAATATATTAATAAACTTTTTTTTTATAAATTAATTACGGTATTAATTATTTATCAATGACAAACAAAATTTATTTAATCATTTGTATGTATATATATTTTGCGGCTGTGGACCGACATGTGCTTTATTGTACCGTATCTACCCTGTGTCCCATTATTCGGCGGAACACAGTGACATGAGGAAACCACAGAGAAAACTCACGCCAGTTCAATCGGTGATAGGCAAATTTTCATTAATCACTAAAATTCTGCATTGTAGTGATCAATGAGCCTTTAACTTATACCTAACAACAATGATGTTCATGCAGGCCAATCGTATTCTTAAGAAGATCACCCATCAAAGTACTAACCACTCTAAAAGCTGCATAGCTATCACTGCCGCACTTATATTAAATAATCTTATTACAATTACAATAATAAATATTAATATTTTTTTTAAAATAGAGAAGGTAGCTTGAAAATGAACCGAAATTTAGAGCTAAATGTACGTCAATGTAGATCAATAATACTATTTTCTGGACATTTTCTAACTTTCTTCTTTATTTTTAATCTTTTTTATTCCTCTATTTTTTCAATCTCCTCCTTTTTTCCCTTGTTCCTTCGTTCTTCTCCTTATCCACTTTTTCACCTACTCTTCCTTCTATTACTTCTTCGTCTTCTATCTCAGTTGATTCCGTCGCGATGTTTTTTTCATCTGATGGGGTTGTATTAAAATTAAATTTATTTGTTATGTTTTATATAAGTATCTCAATCAACAAATAGAAAATTACTTTTTAATTTCCACTCCTGCTGTTGTTTAGCCTGTTTAACCAAACGCATCATTCGTTCTTGTTCTTTTCTCTCAAAGTAAGTTCGTATTTCTTGAAAGTATAATAAAGCGTTGTAAATTCCGTCAATTAACGATTTCTAGATAAATTTAAATAATTTTTATTACATTCATAATTAACTCTTACACTTTATCATCACTTTATTTTATTTTTTATGCACATTCACCTCTCTAATCTCTGCAAAGGAAAATTCACTTATATTATCGTATTCTTCAAAGCAACCAATCCCTTCATGGAATCTTCTGTCACTTAAAGCGATTCGGACTGTTGTGAAACATCCAATATAAGACTTTCTTGATTCTTTTGATAGTTAATGTCGAATTATTAATAAAAAATTGTAATTTACAATTTAATTATATATCAATTTATTTTACAAATTATTACTTACCTAAAGTTTGAGCTTTTATCTCATGAGACCAGTTTTTAGAACCAAACACATAGTCAGCACACAAACATAAACTTTCAATACTTTCTCTGTCTGACATTTTTATTTCACTTCTCAACCGCTTATGAACTGACGTTTTATCATAAAATTAATTAGGTTATATAAAAACAAATGAAATTAATTAAATAAAAAATAAAAAACAATTGTCTTTAACCTTTTCTTTATAAATAGTAAAAACATAATCATTTGGAGTCTGTAGAAGTTACAGTTTGGAAACATAAATTTAACATTCTCACACCCACCCCCGCAATCCCTATTGGAAATAGAATTTCGTAAAATCCTATTTGAGATGATTTCTGCATGACAAATAAAAGATTACTACCAAATTTAAAGTCTATAGAGGTTACAGTTTGGATATAGAAATTTCACATTTTAAGACCCACTACCGCAATCTTTTTCGGCGGTGGGTTGTTGTAAAATCCGCTCTTAAATCATTTCTGCATCACATATAGACGACTCTAGCTAAATTTGGAGTCTGTAGGAGCTACGGCTTAAAAAATAAAAATTTTCACCCCCGCAACCCCCTGTGAGGTGAGCTACCGTAAAATTCGTTCATAGACTATGTCTACATCTCTTACAGACGATTCCTACCAAATTTGGAATTTATAGGAGCTAGTTTAAAAACGGGAATTGTTCATTGTTAACGCCCCCGCAATCCCCTTTGGGGATGAATTTCTTAAAATCCGTTTTTAGTTGACCTCTACATAACGAAAGTAATATTCCTACCAAGTTTCACATTTCTAAGTCCTTTAGTTCCCGAGATTTCGTGATGAGTAACTATAGAAATTGGAATACTTCGATTATCATCGAAATTTTTAACGTTTTAGCAGACTTTTTTAAAATTTTCTTACATATAAACATTCTCCTGACAATTCTGAAGACAATAAAAAAAAAATTAACACAATCGGTCCAGCCGTTCTCAAGTGATACTCGATCATAGATACGGCATTTTATTTTTATCAAAAAATGAGAGTGGGAGTTGGTGGGTGGATGCGTGGAAGTTTGTAAGTAGATTCTTAGCTGAATGTAAAAGAACATTATCCGTTTAGTAAACTCCGTTGAAATCCATGAAAACAAAAGAATCAAGAGAAAACGCTTGCAATTAGCGGGATAAATGTTCATAAAAGTAAAACAGCAATAAAAAATGAAGGAACGTAGAATTCGAAAAATAAATAGCCATAAACCATCTAGGAAAAAATTCGCATCGAATGGTGGTAGTTTCATGTCGATACGATCAGTGGTTTAGGCGTGATTGAGCCTCAAACGAAGACCATTTTCATTATATATATATAGAGATAATATAGATAGAGTCAAATTCCAACTTGCAACCAACTTCCAACTTGGTTTGCAAAGCGCCACTCACAAGAGCAATACAAATAATTATTAACTAAATTTCTGTTAAGGTAGACCTATTTGTTTGTACACTGGCTGAGTTCATAAGGGTTGTTTGGTATAATGTCAGTTATAGGATTTAGGCATATAAGTATTAAATATTTATTTTTTAAATGTTTTTCATGTAGGATAATTGGTGTGGGTATTATTTTGGCGTTCTATCGAATTAGTAGTAACTGTAAAAGTTTCTGCATTAATATAGTGGAATAGATAAATAATTAAATATTTATCGTATCAAAGACCGTCGAAAACAAGGACATGTATGCTTGGTGATAATAATAAACTTACTTTAAAAGAAGCAAATTTGTAATGTTGGGCAAGAGGTGGAACCTTTATTTCTGTAATAATTTTTCCTTTCATGTCAATTGACAAGAACTCTTGAGGAGATACATTCATCAAACCGTCTGAGCTAGCTGAAAAAAGGAGGTAATTTGTAGAATACAACATTAAATACTTGTAAAAAATACAATTAGGTACAGTTATTTGCGGCGTTAATTAATTTCATTAAATAATTGTTACCTATTGTCATAATAGCTCCAATTGCTTCAAGTAATAAAAATACATCTGATTGAAACGTATTATCTCGTTTTTTCAACATTAGATTTCCTGCTATGGAACCTACCTGTAATATACGTACAATATTTTATAACCATTCCAACATCATTGCTTTGACGTTATGTTTTTGAAACAAAATATTATCTGCCGAAAACCTCAACTTCAACTAAGAGAAAGAACTACAAAAACTTTACTTACATTTCTTACTGGTATATGCGCAACTAGATCCAAATGATCATAAAGCTTCTGTAAATATGAAAACTCCTCATAAGTTTCAGCCATTGTCTTAAATATTCCCATTAAATCCGTCAAGGTAGTACCAGCCCCGATAACTAAATTTTGGTCTAAGTAATGATTTCTCAGTTCTTCCACTGCTCTTATGTCAATAAGTACACGTGGAAACTCAAATATGTAAATTGCACCTAAAATATATATTTTTAAAATATTAAAACTAATCGTATTCTAAGGTTACACGCTTTTTTTAAGTAAGTAAAAAATGTGAACTTCAATTGTGTTTTAGTGCAAAATGTATTATTATTTTCTGCCTTGATTCACTTTGATAGTTCGTGTTTGTTGTTCACACTGTGATTTAAGTGCATGCAATAATTGCTTTAACATATAATGAGAAGCATGCTCGAATCAAAGCCGACGCCATATTGACAGTTTTAATAGTTTTGTTTCGAGTTTGAGAGTGGAAGTCATTGGAATTATGTTTAAATTTACAGTCAACAGGTTAGGTTAGCCTAGCTCTTCGATTAACTGGCTAACATCTTTCAGGCCGCTAGATAAATGGAGCCGTTAAATTAAACGACTAGGCCGTTAATTAAACGGCTTATTAAGCTAGTTGCGTCATGTATGATGTAAGGATGCAGATATTTAGAAATACATATTTTGAAAAAGATGGTAATTTAAAGAGTAACGGAGAGTTTATTGCCAGTTCTTAATTTGAGAACTGACTGTAAATATAAATTTATTTTTTAAAATTAATAACTTTTTTATCTACTGATTTACAAGTGTACATTAAGTTACAAGTATATACTAGATGAGTTAGTTGTTCACCTCTTCCAGTGTTCCCGTTAACAAGCATATACGATTCGACTCCTTCCTTCCGAAATACATCAAATATATCACGTATCTCGTAAACTCTGTACCATATTTTATCATCCTTTAAGTGTATCTTTTTAACTTTCGTCTCCGGGGAAACGAAGCACCAGTCTTTGCAAGGCGTTTCACAATTCACTTTATTTTTACATAATACATTCAGGTCTTCTATGTCTCTAAGGTTAGGTTTTAGTGCGTCTTTGGCGAATGTTTTGAACGCATCTAAAATTGGTCTGTACCCAGTGCATCTGCAGTTGTTACTACCAAACGAATTCTCGATTTCATATTGAGTTAGGTTATAATTGTTTGCTTCCAGTAAACTGTAAAAATCAGCCCAATTACAAATAATAAGTCAAATGAAATAAATCTTATTATTCTTTCCGTTATTTGGATTGTCATAACTTGCCTGTACATACTCATCACCCATCCGGGCGTGCAATACCCACATTGGCTGCCGTTGTGCTCTGCTAAGGTACGCTGAATAGGATGATAACCCTGTCTGTCACCTAGTCCTTCAATGGTTGTTATTTCCCAATCTTGACAAGACAGTATGCTCGTTAGGCACTGTAAAGTGTTAACATTTAAGACCTTATAATTTTGGTCAACTGCATAAAACTAATTATGGATTAATGTTAATTATATTCGTCTATGATCCCTTGGAGGATGTGATGGATTTTTCTATGGTACGTTAGCCCCGTTTCACCTCCCTCGGACAAGCACAAACCTTAAAGGCCGACAACGCATTCGCGAGTCCTCTGGCATTTGGGTTCCATGGGCGGCGGTATCAATTAACAGGAGGTCAGCCTCTACCACACCCATTGGGGGCACCCAATTCTATAAAAGCAGCTGGCGCTGTTGTATAACAGGTGGAAAATGATAAACAGCTTAAATCCTTTAAGTCTTTCCTCCAACTTTGGTTCTTTTCCCATTGTGTTAGAAACTCTAGGGGTGTAGGGTTCAAGTGCACAGGGGCTAATAAAAAATTTAAGTTGGCGCCTTATAGA
Organism: Pieris mannii; assembly: GCA_028984075.1. Classification (NCBI taxonomy): domain Eukaryota; kingdom Metazoa; phylum Arthropoda; class Insecta; order Lepidoptera; family Pieridae; genus Pieris; species Pieris mannii. The sequence continues at coordinate 5,842,794 of CM054784.1, forward strand.
CAGTACCGGTGACACCAGAGCTTGTGCTTTCCTCGCTCAACGAATAAGTATCGCATTACAGCGTGGAAATGCAGCCAGCATTAATAAACGTATACTGCCACGGGGACCAAACTTTTAAATTTCAATTTATTGTTATTGCTATATAGATCAGGAATATTATAAATACTGCATATTTGTTTGTTGTAAATCAATAGAAATATTACTTTTACCGAAACGAGAAAATTAAATGTTCCTTACATTGTGTTAGATTAACTACGTGATCCATTTTGATGAAGCTCTGACAATAGTCTAGTCTAACATACTACTACGTTGAAATATATATACCTAAAATATTGGTGGACAACTATTGTATCACACAAAGCAATTCACACGGGCTTGGAAGCCCTTGTGAATTGTTTTGTGCCTTGTTTATCTTACTCTAACATTTTTCAAGTCTTATAAAATCACAAACATCACATACGTCAAAATAAACCTATATTTTTGAAGTCAGTCAAATAAACACTTATGTATATCGTCGTATACCTACATGTAAGCCAACTAGCTTAATTAGCCGTGCAATTAACAGCCTAGACTTTTAACTAAACGGCGCCGTTTAACTAGCGGCCTGACAGATATTCAGCCGTAGCATTTTTTACAACATTTAATAACTGGCTTATGCTCAGGCCATTCCTACGATAGAGTCATTATTTTGCAGTGATAAAAAAGATGAAACATATGAAAAAAAAAATGTTTTAAAATTAAAATGCTCGAATCAAAGCCGACGCCATATTGACAGTTTTAATAGTTTTGTTTCGAGTTTGAGAGTGGAAGTCATTGGAATTATGTTTAAATTTACAGTCAACAGGTTAGGTTAGCCTAGCTATTCGATTAACTGGCTGAACATCTTTCAGGCCGCTAGATAAATGGAGCCGTTAAATTAAACGACTAGGCCGTTAATTAAACGGCTTATTAAGCTAGTTGCGTCATGTATACAACATTCTTATGTATATACTCGTATTACTTGATGCACAAATTGTCGTACAGTTTGAATTAATAACATTCAACCGAACAAACTCAGGATCTGCAACTTGTTTCGATTAAATATTCACAGCTTATTTTAAGTATAAACTAAAAAATCTCTCAAAACTCTCGTATATGGTAATATATATTATATTTGTTGGAGTTATATTTTTTTATCCTAAGTTATAATTATTGTTTATCCTAAGTATCTACAAAAATCATGATGGTATTTTTATAGCTGATAACTTTTCAGTAGTCTTACAGAATTAACGGAAAATGTCCGTTTGTGTCCATCATGGTCAGGAGCGGTGACAGCCACAATGCAGACACCACAACCACCCTCCTTGCACATATATTTCGTACCGCGAAGATTCTTCCTGATACGTAGGAAATCATTCAGACTTTCATCTGAATCCACCTCAGATCCCGCTGAAATTGATTAATAGTCCATAAAGCTAAAACTTTAACCAATTTTAATTATTTAATTATTTTCACGTAATTAGTTTGGTTTTACAATAAAAAAGAAATCAGTGGCGCTACAACCTTTTTAGGTCCAGGCCTCAGATTTCGGAATCTGTTTCATGATCATTTTTAAATCTAATAGGCAAGTAGGTGATCAGCCTCCAGTGCCTGACACACGTCGTCGACTTTTTTTTTGGTCTAATTCACTCTCGTCATTTCCTCACGATGTTTTCCTTCACCTTTCGAGCAAATGTTAAATGCGCACATAGAAAGAAAGTCCATTGGTGCACAGCCCGGGATCGAACCTACGACCTTAGGTATGAGAGTCGCACGCTGAAGCCACTAGGCCAACACTGCTCAATGTGATTTTACAATAACGTAGATTAAATTGCAATTGTGTTCATTCGAAGCTTGCTGTAAAGACCGTTAGACATCAGGATTATAATAATATTTTATGTATATACGTAAATAAAAACATTACATATTACGAAGACATTTTTGATACGAAACAGATACACTAAAATATGACGCCGGGGAATAAAGCTTTTTTCAAAATCCTTGTCTAATAATCTACTATGAAGTAATCAAATATGTTCTATAAAAATGAGTTTGTATTCAAGTAATGTAAAGAGGAAATAATTTAAAGTAAATAGTGGCTTCAAAAAACTTATTAGTTGATGAATTATTATTCGATATTTTTATCTTACCTGAGCAAGCCTCACCATTAATGCTAAAAGTAATTCTATCCATGTCGATATTATAATGATGACTGAATAGTAATGAATTCCGATTTCACTATGTTAACTAAGTAATTAAAGCAATAATTAATTGAAGGAAGCCTTAAAACGGTGGGTGGATATTACTGATTGTAAAAAATTATTTCATTTTCACAACTTGTGCTTGGGCGTCCCCACGTTTGTGCTGAAGATGATTGGGGCTGACCAGGCATACGTGCTTGTTGCATACTAGTCGTCATGGTTCCCGTTGAAGACGAAGGGGCTGGCTGATTGGATCGTAACTTGCTGCTGCAGGAAGTAGTGATGACGTCAGGTCTGGTTAAAAATTCAGAAGAAAGAAGTTGTGATCTACGGCCAACCTGCAGAGTGCAGTCTAACCTTTTACGAGTCATCTAAATTTTTTTTATTTTATTTTTATTTTACAAAATAATATACATTACAATATGTTACATTAGAAAACCGCTTTGGTTTTTATTAATGTAACCATAGCAGTCTTGTTTAGGAGCGCGACAACTGCATGTAAAAGTAGTTTTTTAGTTTAGAATTTATATTGGATAGTGTTAAGCTATCTGTTAAGTGTTTGGGTAGCCTATTTATTAGCCGCGGTAGCAAATACCGCAACGTTTTCTCGCCATATACGTTGTACGCTCTTGATGTACAGAGCCGAACTTGCGTTACCGCTCGAGTCTGTACGTCATGCTCCACACGTTTTTTTATATCATCTCGAAAAAAGTGCTCGACTAGAAGACATTTTTTTACTTATAAATGGCGTAGTAGCTCGGGTTGATATCGCTATAGAAATGTAGAGTAAAAGTTGTTGTTATCATAATAAAAAAGAAACGATAGACTGTAGAATCCGTAAGAAACACGAAAAGTCATCACTCTACTACTGTTCGAATGCGTGTAAACTATTTATTTAAATGGATTAACGATGCAATTGAGCTGTCAACGATTAACACATACGTTAATTATGGAAGACACTATCGTCCCCTCAGGTGAGCCTCCAATTGCATGCCTATTCAGCTGCTGTTCTATAGAAAAAAATACTACCTCTATGTGGTGAAATCTTATACAAAAGTTGAGTTTCGTTAATGTTTTATAAAATCTTATATTTCAAAAAAAAGTGGCGCTTCAACCTTTTACGGTCTGGGGTTCAGGTTTATGTATCTTTTCCGTAACCATTGATTTTTTCCAATAGGCAAGTAAGTGCTTGACACACGCCGTAAAATTTTTGAAGTCGCACAGCTGGGGATCGAACTTACGGCTTCAAGGATGAGGATCACAGTCTAGTCCAACTTTGCTCCATATGTATAGGATAATAAAATTGTAAGTATTGTTTAATGTAAATTATTACAATTTTAATTAAAAAGTATTTTATAATATAAAAATAAAATACGTTTATTTTGGAACATAAGATCATCATAAGATGATCGTAATAGTTATCGTGTATGAAGGTTAGTTTAAGAAACTCAAAGCTCTTGATAATATGTAACCTCTGGTAGACTATATGAATCTAGTCATTTTTCTTATCCTCATCCAACGCAATATTTAATTGCTAACATCAATATAAGTGCTATACGTAAATATCAATATAATAGTTTTAATATGCTTTAATTCCTATTTTGGAAATATGGTGGTTTTGCCACATAGAGATATGGTTAAGTGTAATAATAATATCACGTTTTAAAAACATTCTAAAATTTCTCACTGGTATATTAAATCGTTTGGATTTAGTAGCGCATATAATAAATCGATAAAAATATCGTCGAGTTTTTGCAAATAAGAAAAGTGCTCATAAGTTTCAGCCAATTTTTTAAATAACTCCATCAATTCACTAAGCGCGATGCTAGCTCCGACGACTAAATTCTGATTAAAATATAAGCTCTTCAACGGCACTTATATCAATAAGTATGCGTGGAAACTCAAATATGTAAACAGCACCTACAATATATGGAATATTTATTTACGAATTAATAAATAATTGCAACATTTGTTCTCTTCACATACTTCACCTTGTGAGTGATATCATCTACATATATTGTTTAAGAAATATGCGAAAAAATAATTAAGTAAATTAATTCCCTTTTTCCTATTTTTATTGTCTTTTATTTTAAATATTCATACATTATTGTATGCATGCGCTGATGTTTTGTTAACGTATAACGTAACGTATGTAACATAATATATCTTCTATTATTTATTTATATAATATAGGTTAAATTATTATGATTCATGTGCAATTTTTTTCTTTTCGTTTTTCATGTATCCTGTATCAGTTTAGTTTTTTTTTCTTCTTATATGTAATATGTATTTTTTGGCACTTCTTGCCTACCTTATTTAATTTAATACATTGTTTTCCTATACGTGAGTAATTGCCTGGAACAGATCGCTCGAAAGCGATAAGGCTGCCAGTTACACTCCTTAATATTTAACTTTTATATGCAACGAAGTCTTATGTTTATTTATTTTATTTATATCATCAAGCCTTTTTCCCGACGGGGTAGGCAGAGAGCACAGGTAGGAGACGGCCCTGATACACCTGTCTCACTTCATTAGCTTTCATAAACTTCACCATGCATGCTGGTTGTTTATGGGCTTGCTAACTTCTCCTGGATTTGGTCCAGGGATGGACGACAAGGCCTACTCAACTTCAGCATCAACAGTTGCTTTGCACATCCCACTTATTAACCTCTTCTCATTCATCTGTTTTAGATGGCCAAACCACCTTAGCATTTCTATCCTTACTCATCTCACTATTACTTATGCACGCAATGTTACACCACACTTACTTCAACTCCACTTCACTTCCACGGCATTTATTCTACTCTCATTCTTTCTCTGCCACACTCAACATTCACCGTATGTAAACGTACGCGTATGTACGGCTGAATGATAATTAATAGGATAGTGCATTTTTTTACCATTACATCATAGCCTATGTGAAACAGAAGCTAAGCTGCAGGGGAATGTTGATCTCCCCTTTCCTAAACCATATTAACTTAAAGGGTTGGCGTCTCCCACCGGGCTCGGGGGACAATTACTCCGGAAATTTCCTCATAATATTTATAGACGAATCGAGGCCCGCTGCCCGGCGCTACCCGCGATACCTCTCGTGCTATTTAAGATAAATAGAATAAAGATAAATGAAATATTTGACAATATTGCAGGAACATTTTTCCAGCTGCGATCTGTGCTCAAGCAACATGTCGGATAGCCAATCCCGGTATACCCTATTTACCCTAAGTTTGGTTTGATTTTCACAGCCGCATGCGCGTCTTCAGTTTGAGTCTGTATAAACAGTGCCTAAAAGTCCCGTGGCCAGTCAGGATCTAAACCATATGAGGTGCGAAGGGCCTCGTCTTAATTTGTTTGTATGCCGCGTTAGCTCTTTTAAAAAACTTTTTTGTGACTGAGGCAGTTTCGTCCCTGACATAGGGCTCGTTCCAGGTGACTAAAGTCTTGGGCTTTGTCAGTCGTCACAGGTATGAAAGCAGATACGCATCGTACCCTATTTGCGTCCCCGTCCCCCGACGGCATCCCCCGCAAGGGGCAAATGTCCTCTAAATAGAGCATTAAACTCTCGAGTGAGTACGAGATATAAATAGGATGGGACAGTTGAATTATTTAAAGAGCTTGCGAAAATATTGCTACAGTAGTAAGTAGTACAGCAGAGATTTCTGCCAGGATTATTTAATTATTGAATTACGTCTAGAATCTATTTCACATTGATCAAACATTTCAAATTAATTTTAATTATTTTATTGTACATATTATGTTATTCTTTTATTCATATGAATATGTAAAATCTTAACATAACAAAAATTCTGTTGTAATTCATTATTCTTTTTTAATATCATTATAATAAATATATACAGTTTTACCTACTAACGGTTGACTCAAGACTAAACAAGTGTACAGCGCAATAGACTGAAGTGCATATATGTTGCAGCCAACTAGCTGAATTAGCCGATTAATTCAAAGCCCAGCCGAAGTCAAAGCGAAACTCTTCAAACTGTCAATATGGCATAGGCAAACCACAACTTTGTTTTCCAAAGCTCTCAAAACTATAACATAAACACTGAGTTCATTAAGAGCTAACTTCTTAAGTGTGTTTAAGCTGTTGAAGATTTAAATAGTTTAATCATAAATACGATCGATATCTAGCAATAGAGCAATATTCACTAAACTTTACGGACGTCTTCAAATCTATCACGTGTTCGACATTAGAAATGATAATCTAAAATCACACTTAGCGCTAAGTCTCTACTCTGAATCTTACCCTAAAAAAAGGGGGAACTATGTACATACCTACATACATGGCGCAATCGTTCATACATTGCATTTATTATCTAGGTTAAGTCAATGCCCTGAAAACATTTACATTATATTGAAAGTGAATTAAATAAGGAGTCGTTTTCCAAGGTTTGCCTGAGATGGTTGTTTAATTATATTTCTCTTTCACATATTTGTTATGTGCCTACTCTATGTCGTACCCCACAACTGGCCAGGTTATCTAATTTTTTGATCCTGACTTACCGTCAAAACCGCACGTAAGGAAGTCTTGAAGTCCATAAATTGTGTAGTGTTTTTGTAATAACTCCGAATGCTTTTGATCGCCCAAGCTCATTTCACTACCTTTTGAAACTGCCGCTCTTCGGGCTCTTCATATACCGACAAAAGCCTTTCCTTCACCTAAAACAGGTTTCTCACTGACCCATGCTTCCTCGGTCGTTAACTAAATTATCATTAAATTTCGTAAATTATCAACATAAATTACTACTAATTATAATTATTCTTAGGAAGGCTATATAATTACATTATGTATACATGAAAAAGCTTCACCGTTTACACGAAACGTTATCCTATCCATGTTAACGTAATTGTGCCTTTTTATAGAATGGTTTCACCACATTAAATTATAATTTTTAATTATTCTAATTACCATAACCGTTATCGAAATCAGCGTATTTTACTTACGTATTGCATAAGTATAATAGTTAATAGGCTCATATATATTGTTACTTTAAAATGGTACATCCCATTCTATGATGTCCAAAATATAGTTTAGCAAAATACTCTATACCATAAATATACACTTATTAATTAAATAATTCTTCTTGTTATGTATAAAGCATTATGTTTCAGGCACTTATTATTACTTTTCGCTTTGAGGACAGGCTAAATATTCAGCTTACGATGATACTGTCTTTGCCGAGTATCTTTTTCGTAAATTTCATAACCTAATAAGACATGAATGCCTAGCTGAATGTAAACTGGTGATTCGGCACAACCCGCCATTATCGTTTTTTGCATCAAGACCTCAAAAGGACAGAGTTCTATTCTTACCATTTATTATTATTTCTATTATTACTATTTATTATTAATTTATTTCAAATTGCTAAGTTTAAATACGACACCATTTAGAGATTTGTCTGTTAAATGGAAGTGATATCGATTAATAGGTTTGTTAAAATTTTGCCATTAGCTAATTTTTTTTATTGCAGGATTATTGGCGTGAATATTCAGTAAATAATATAGTAATATTTTAGTATAAATATTTAACTTTTAGATTTTTGTATATTTTTAATAAGATTCCTCAGATTCGTGTAACTGTTTCAAGATTATTTCATGTTTTTTCTAATAGGTTAGTAGGCAGCCTTCTGTGCCCAAAACACTTCAAAACGGACTTTTGAGGTTTAACGCCTCTGTCCTCATAATGTTTCCCTTCAACGTCTGAGCCAATGTTAAATGCTCATGCACACACATTCAGAGATTGAACCTACGGGGTAAACCTTACGAAAGAGAAGATGCTGAATATGCTGGCCATTAAGAATAACGTAGTAATAATTATAATTGCGATATATATATTAATAAGAAAGTTGTATGGGAAAATTATTTTTTTCCATACATGTACAAACGGATCGTTAAGCCAATAAAGATAGGAGATGGCGCGATGAACCATATAAATTGCATGCAGTAATTTAAATTCAAAATCGCACGCACGATTAAACATGAAGGTATTAAAAACGTAATTATTAATATTTAGTAATCACAACTGAAAATTTAGTAACACTGATAATTCGTAATTACAGGAAAATTCCAAAATGAAATAATAAATAAATTATAGTTTAGTTATTTTGATGTAAGTGTTAGTTTTCTGAAACATTCAAACTAAATTCTTTTAATATAATACAAAGATAACCTAATCACTACATACAGGATGTCTCGTGGCAGATTTAGGATTTCTTCATTAACTTAAACGATATTATTATCTTAGAATATACATATATTTATCATAAAAAGAAAGACGAGACATGCGGATTTTATTTTTGAATATCACTCCGTCCAAATGTTTTCCATCGCGACGTACACACTCACGGAATCTTTAGAGAGTATTCTGAGTGACGTGCTGCAAAACTGACCGAGGAATAGCATTCACTTCTCGCACGATATTTTCTTTTAAATCCGTTAGATTTGTTGGGTTACTTTCGTACACTTTTCCCTTTAAGTAACCTCATAAAAAAATCTAATGGGGTGAGATCTGGGTGGCCATGGGATGTCTCCAAATCGGCTAATCAATTTTCCTGGGAATTCATTGCGAAGGAGGTTCATGGTGGCTCTTGCTGTGTGAGGCGTGGCGCCATCTTGTTGAAACCACGTGTGAGAGCTGTTTGATGGATGTTCTCTTAGTTTTGGTATAAAATACTCACTAAGCATGCGACGATAGACATCACCATCAACAGTTATGGTAGCTCCACGAGAATTTTTAAAGGAAAACGGTGCAATTATTCCATTGACAGAAAGAGCTGCCCAAACAGTTACTGACAAGTAACTGACAGTAAATGACAAGACGTAACAATTTCAATACTTTGCTTCGATATGGAATGTTAACAAACCAATACTTGGTAGATCAATATGCGAAAATTGAATCTGAGAGATTGGCCTACATCCGTATTAATCAAACTAAATTGAGAGCTGAAAATTACGTTCATCTTCAGGATGCTTTACAGGCGAATGAACACCGCAACGGCCTTGGGCAGTTGGTTATACTACCTTCATCATTCACAGGTGGACCTCGATATTTACATGAAAAATTGCAAGACGCCATGACTTACGTAAGAAATTACGGCAAACCTGATTTATTTATAACTGCAACATGTAACCCAAATTGGCCGGAAATCAAAGAAAATATTAACACCAATTTCACTCCACAAGACAGATACGATATATTTAACAGAGTCTTCCATTTAAAAGTACAGAAACTCCTGCACCTCATTAACAAGTCTCATATATTCGGTCCGCCGCGCCGCACTGTCATATGTACACAATAGAATGGCAGAAACGAGGCTTGCCACATGTACACCTGTTGGTGTTAGTGAACAAAATTAGACCAAACCAAATTGACAGGGTTATTTCAGCTCAATTACCGGATAAAGATGAAGATCCTATCCTGTACGAAATCGTAAAGAAACATATGGTACACGGCCCTTGCGGGACTTTAAACCCGAATTCTCCATGTATGCGAGATTCTAAATGCAGCAAAAAATTTCCGAAGTCGTTCCAAACTCAAACAAGTACTAGCGATTACGGATATCCCAAATATCGTCGACGATCGCCAGAACAGGGTGGGCAAAATGCTACCGTCCGAAACCATGATATTGATAACCGATGGATCGCTCCCTATAATCCGCTCCTTTTGAAAATTTTCGATGCCCACATCAACGTAGAGTTGTGCAATTCAATAAAGTCAATTCAATATGTTACTAAGTACATTAATAAAGGCAGTGATCAAGCCACTTTCAGCATACAATCACCAAATGAAGTGGAAAAATATCAGTCCGGACGTTACATCTGCAGCTTTGAAGCTGTATGGAGGATTTTATCATTCGAAGTGCATGACCGGGCTCCCACAATTGTCCACCTTGCAGTTCATTTAGAAAATGGACAAAGAGTATATTTCACAGAGAACAATATACAAGAAGTTGTTAATAACCCGCGGGATACAACATTGACAGCATTCTTCAAGTTATGTGCTCAAGATGATTTCGCGAAAACACTGACATATGACAGAGTTCCAGGTTATACATGGAACCAGAGTTCTAAAACTTTTCAACGGCGAAAACAAGGTACTGCGGTTGATGGTTTCCCCGGAGTAAAAAAAACGGATGCTCTTGACAGAGTCTACGTGGTTCATCCCAACAACAGCGAATGCTTTTATCTGAGAATGTTACTGCATATTGTAAAAGGCCCGACATCCTTTGCACACCTAAGAACTGTACAAGGTGTTGTTTACAATACTTATCAAGCAGCATGCAAAGCTATGGGGCTCTTGGAAGACGATTATCACTGGGAAAACACATTATCAGAAGCAGCTGTTTGTAGTTCAGCTACATCATTAAGATAGTAATATTATAGTAGTCTTTTGTCAAGTAACTGATTCTGTTAATCAATGGAATAAATTTCAAGAAAATATGGCCATAATGTTCTGATTCGGCGACGGCGAGAGTTAAACTCAGATAATGTACAATATGATCAAAACATATTTGACGAAGCATTATTGGAATTGAACAAAGTAGTGCAATTACTTTCGGGTAAATCGATCAAGGATTTTGGGCTGCCGATGCCAGCTAATACTACTAACTCAGATTTAACTAACAGTGCCGAATACACAAGAGAAACATCATACGATCAAACGAGACTTTTACAAAATATAGCTCAAGATGAGCCACGATTAAACATCGATCAGAAAAAAGTACATATTCACTGCATTACTATCAACAATTGATAGCAATGAAGGGAAATTGTTTTTCCTTGATGCCCCAGGAGTACAGGAAAAACATTTTTCATCAATCTGCTTTTAAAAAAAGTGAGATCTATCGGAAAAATTGCGTTAGCTGTTGCGTCATCCGGCACGCTTTTGGAAGTAGGCCGAACCACACCCTCCACATTCAAGCTCCCGCTGAAAATCGCCACCGATGATAGTAACAGCGTCTGTAGTGTTTCTAAACAGAGCAATACAGGAAAATTGATGCGTGACTGCTCATTAATAGTCTGGGACGAAGCTACCATGTCAAACAACACGTCTGTGGAAGCACTGGATAGGACAATGCGCGATTTGCGCAACCACAATTCACCTATGGGTGGATGTACAATTCCGTTCTCAGGAGATTTCCGTCAAATCCTACCAGTTGTGACTCGAGGAACACGTGCTGACGAAATAAATGCTTGCCTAAAAAGATCCAACCTTTGGCCACATGTCAATAAATTAGAGCTTAAAACTAATATGAGGGATCCGTCATCTTCACGTGAGAACAGGCTATTTCCAGAGATGCTGCTAAAAGTTGACAATGAAGAGTTAACACAAAGTGGGGGAAGGATTGACCTAGAAAACCTTAGACCTTTGCGTTTTGATAGACAACATCCAAGAGTTAGTCAACAATGTCTATCCTGACATTGATAACATAAGTTTTAAGACAATATCTTGGTTTAAAGAAAGAGCGATTCTGTCACCAACTAACGAACAAGTAGATAAAGTAAATAACTTGATTCTTTCAAAGATTGATGCGCCGACGAAAATATACTACTCGGTCGATACTGTTCTCGATTTGGAAGAAGCTGTTCATTTTCCTACAGAATTTCTAAATTCTTTGAACCCGCCTGGACTCCCTCCTCACATAGGGAAAGGGGGATTGTTTTACTCCAAATTTAACGCGTGCGGGCCTCGGGCAGTAATGAATAAACCAAAACTACTGGATCGATTTTAATCACAGGCTATATATTTTATACACGTGCGAAGCCGGAGCGGGCCGCTATGTTTTTATATACAACGTTCACAGTTTTTCTGTAGTGTATTTAGTATCAGCATTGCACCCGTGCGAAGCCGGGGCGGGTCGCTAGTTAGTTGATATTTGTTATATATGCATAATGCATTCAATTGTTTATTGAAACGATGTTTCAAACAAATTTAATATTAAGCATCGTTACAGGCATTTCTACTTGAACTAATTTTTAGTGCAACTTGCTTAGTCTACTAAAAATTTTGTTTTATATTCCCTACTTGGGCTGCCTTTCTTGTCCTCTAAATGGCCTTGAATCCATTCTACCGCAGATTTGCGATAAGTTTTGTGATTAGACTCAAAGAGTATATTTTACGATCCTGTGGATCACTGATGAGGATTCATTCCTAAGACACTTCACAGATGACTTTAAAAACCACCTCATGAAATCTTTGTAATTTTTCGTTACAGAGAGCTGACCTCTACTGCGACCAGCGCACTTTGCCCTTGATGACTTCCTATTGATATGCATTATCGATCGTCAGCTTTGTATCTTAGGAGCCAACGAATTCATTACCAACATATTGTCAACAAAGGCAACACGTAATGATAGAGACGGCGAGAAGTAATAGTGTTTTATTGAGTGTGCGAATATGTCTCAACAGCGCGGCGTTTGTTCATCTCGCGGTCGTTGCATTGGTGCTTTTAAATGTGGATATGTCAAATGATATTGATCCCAATGTAAGGGTCTATACCATTGTGCGGTGGTTATTATTGACTATTTGGTTTAATGTAAGTAATGGTTGCATGTAAAAATTGTACATTTTCATTTTTAATCATAGTGCAAGTTTTTGAACAAATATTGCTGGGATCCCTGTATAGGTTTTTTTACATAGAAGGCCTAAAAAATCTTACACGTTATACATATCTATTTGGAATGAATATATACATTACTTCTATAAAAATATCGTTCTAGTCTAAGTAATGTTTGTTTTGTTTCATAATATATGATGTATTAATATTATTACAAGATTATATTTTATCGCAATATAAATAAATAAACATCGTCAAATAAAATATGTTTCAGATGGAAATATAAATATAATTAATTATTAATTTTTGTAAGAAAGTCGAATAACGGCTTCGGTGCAACTTGACTCAATATTTTTCTCTGGAATCGAACTCAAGATTGGGTTAAATACATTCAAAATTACCTACTGCTAATTTATGGTTCTGATGTCTATATAATGGTTCGTTTTCCCTTACGCTAAAATAATAATTTTATTTATTGCCTTAAACAGCTTAAATAACAAACACGTACCCGCCATATTAGGTAGGATTTTGTAGGCTCAAACTCTAACTATTTTTTAAAAACAACATCAGAAATTCATGGATAGCATTTTATTTCCAATACTGGCGTATTATATCTGAAATACTTTTGGAATAGACGAAAGTCTAAGTGAATCGAGAATCCTTTGTTTGAGGACAGTAAAAAAATATAATGACATCCTTGAATACATCGTTCTAAGTATCCTATTTATTTGTTACACAACCGTACGCGACTTAATTTAATATATGACCGAAATCAAGGCTTTGTGCGACCTAAGACGTTTATAAAATATAATTAGGCCCGCGTATGATTGTGCCAGTGCCGAAAATTAAAATGGAACATGGAACATTACAAATTAAAATGTATTTGTCGTGAGATTGCTGAATGTAAAATCTTTAAGCTTAAAATTTCCTTGTTACAATAATTCATTTCATTTTGATTACTTATAATTTATAAAATATATGTAATAACAGTTGATCGAAATGTAATCATAGCGCCAAATGTTTTAACACTCGCATTCTCCGCATTCGATAAATATATGAGGTTTTACTTTTTTAGATTTACTTTATCTATATGACATTGGAATAAACTATAAATTATCGGTCATACGGTTATGTCATTGTTTGTCTTGTGATTTGTGAAATTGGTTAGACTTATCGGTTTTCGGTAATCAGTCTCATTAAAACTGGATTACAGTTGATACCATATTTGTTACAATAGTTTCGATGTTATTTTCATTTATAAAGCGTGGTTATCATGCTACCGTACATCTCCTAATTTTGACCATTGAACACAGGCTAGAATATTCCATATTAATTTTTAACTGTGATGTTCTTGTAATTCACAAATTCAATAATCGTATGTTTCAGTGAGTTATCAGTCATTTTCTTCCGGTTGTTAATTTTTTTTTTCATGAATATATATCAGCCATAATAGGCTGACAACTATCAGCCTTAAGAGAGGTTTAAGTGTAAAGATCTGCTATTGGGTGACCAATTTTACTATAAATTTAATTGTATTCATTAAATGTTATTTTCAGTTCGTGTTCCTAACTTATTACCCTATTTGCATTTATTGTGACTGGATGGAGAGAAATGGGAGGTGGGAAGACAAGAGAGTGCGTGTTTTGAGGAAAATTAGAGATGTCGTTATGACAAGTATCCTTCTGCCAACAACATTGGTTAGTATAATTCTAAATTGGTTAATACGTCAAAGCCGTGAATTGTACTATTATTATTGAGCAATACTGAACGGGGATTGATTGATCGGACCTTCATATTTTGTTTCAGTACTGTGATACTCTGTTCTGGAGAACGTGGAATAATGACCCAGCATTAATAGCGCCTGTGGGAATTTTTGCCTACCTGCCATATTGGACACACCATTCTCTTCATACTGTTTCAGGCGTTTTGGTGGTTGTAGATTTAATTATGCTGCCTCGAAAACGTCCTTCTAGTATTTTGCCTGGCGCAATAATTACGACGATTTTTACCTCAGTTTATACTATCACGTAAGTAAAATTTAATAAAATGTGCTAAAAAAATGATCTTTCGTTGTGATTAAAACAAGAGTGCGTATTTCGAAGAATCGGACGAGATATGTATGTCGCAGCCGCAACTATCTTAATTAGCCGTTCAATTAACAGCCTGGGGCCTAGGCGTTTAACTTAACGGCGCCGTTTAACTAACGGCCTGAATGATATTCAGCCCTAGCGTAGATTAAGCTAAGCTGCGACATACATAATATATTATATAAAAAGTTTCTTAGAATTAAACTGATGCATTGGGATTTAATCTCTTAAGTGATACGTAAATACGTAAGCACCCAAAAACGCATGCGTACTCAAATGATATATATATATATATAGCAAACTTATTTAAAACTAATAAAAAATATACTTCAATTAAACGTAAAAATATAGGTAGGTAATAAAAATTGGGATCTTCAATCTATCAATCTTTTTCAACTTGAAAATAGGTACATAGAATTAGGCTTCGCAATTATATTTTATATTGATAACAGATTATATATTTTTATTGTGCCACAATGTCGTTACTTTTTAATATTATGTGCATGAAATTTGTACTTAAATAAGATATAAATTAAACGTTTATTGTCTTTTAATAATTTTGATTGCTTACATTAATAACTTTTACACAATTAATTATTATTCGAAACCACTATCACCATTACTCAGCCATAACAATACATAACCATAAAAGGCCGACAACCCACTCGCGAGCCCTCTGGCATTGAGTGTCCATGGCCACTTAACATTTAAGTTTATTTTTTAGATTAGTTGAGGTTATGTTTGGTAATTCTATAATATTCCAGTATTATTTGTAATGTTAGTTTTGGTGATTTGGTTATGCACTATAAACTTAATATTTATTTATTTTTAGTTTTTTTTTTCTTAATAATCACTTCTCTTCTTCTTCAAGGGACTTCAAGGGATCTCTTCAGGGCCGCCAACGGCATACCTATTTATTTATGTTATTTGTTTTTTGTTAATGTAAGGATTATAATAAATAAAAAAATCAAATGTAGGTTGTTCTATTCAAAAATATTTCAAGAATAAATAGACAACACAGCTACATAGGTCTATGTGATGAACAAATAAAGCATAATATACAGAACGTCATATTATATCGTAATTAAAATTATCTATTGTTGCAGGGTCGCAGTGAGTTACGCAAATGGTATAGTAATTTATGCAGTATTAAACATGTTCAGTAGGTACCAAATTTGGTTACTCATACTTATGTCATATCTGGAACTCTACTTCTTCTATACACTACAGTGGTGTTTAGTTGACATTGTGTGGGGGAAGACAATGAAGATGAAAAATGAGGCGAAGAAGTTTTGTTGACAGTTTCCCAGTATTATCGTTTAATGCGATCGTATTTTAATCTTAGGAATATAATATTCTCATGCATGTAGCATTAGTAAAATAAACAAATTTATTTACGTTTTAAATATGTATTATATTTTTATTTAAACTTAAAATAATTCGTATATTATAATTTATTTGTATTTCAATAACCAATAAATATTATAATATTATGTTTTGTAATGTAATGTACAAATACATTAATATGATACGAATACTTGGTGAAATTTTTAATACTACACTGGCATCTGATTCTTGACCTGACCTCGAAGACGGCTGGACCAATTCGAGTATTTTTTATTTAAAAAAATTAAAGGACTGCTTGAACTCCAAGGAAGGGGTTTCTGCAGAGTTTTCATGTTAAAAAAATAATCGATTTTTTTTTATTTTATTACGTAGGTTTTCATTCTGAAACCTATCTTTAATTAAGTGAGTAAAGTTGTAAAGTTCCGTGTGTATTTTTTTACATAGGCTACCTTAAAGGGTAGGCTATGTAAAAAAATATTAAACGGCAAAACGAAGTTCATTGCGCTAGCTGGTTATAATATTCTGGGTAATTATGGCAACATTGTAATAACGTATATTTATGGGTTAGAGATTTTTACACATTGACATTTAAAAATATCGTATCGTAATCGATTTAGAATCTAGTTATAAGGTACGTTTGTTATATGGGATAGATTCTGGTAGTGATGGTGATCTGTTAATAATAAAAAGAGGTAAACAATTATATTTTTATTGAAAAATACAATTTTCGAGAGAATCTCGGATTATTGCTAAAACATAATTTATAGTTTAAAGCTAAGTCGCTAATCTAAATGAATGTATTATCTAAATATTATAAACAAAATGTTTGTGTACAAAAATCCTACTATACTGTAGGTACATCACCGTAATATAACTACATTAAATCGACATTAACAACTATATTCTCTATGAAGGTATACATTTTTATTATATAAAACATACATACATCACATACAACTATGTGTTTGCTACGAAAGGCAGATTTGATTTTTTTAAGGCGTAATTCTTTGTCCATATTATATACCATCTATTGTTATGATTACTTATATGGGTATATAACTATTTTACATCTAGTTTAGTGAAAAATACAATTAAAATTATATACATCATTGTTTTTTTATGAATTTCACTTCAATTTTAAACTCCCGAACGCTTTATCACAGTTGCATTACCACATTTTAAAGTTAAACTTATGATTAAATTAAATGGCAATCCTTTAGCACTTTGGACCCCAAACCTTTCGTCTCACGAAAGAGTACTAACAAAAAAGGGACAGAAAATATAAAGTCACGTGTGTGCCCAGACTGACACGAAACACAAACAAAAACATCTTTTAGTGTTTTACCTACCGAAGGTTGGCAATCATCATGGCAACATTAGCTTTGGATACCACGCTTTTGAATAATGACTTGGAGCCTTAAGCTTTGCTGAAGTCTTTAACCAAAACGTGCGTCTAAGGCCAGGTCTTAGTTTATAAAACATTGTATACTAAGATAATTAGTTGTCATCTTTGACAGATATACCTACATTATTTGCAATCAAATGTCAAATTATCTGTTAAACAAATTTTATTCAATTGGATTTCCAGAGTTTTGGCTGTGGAACAAATCGTCTAAAAAGAGCCTGTCAAAATACTAATTTTATGATACAAATTTTGATGTGCTTTTGAATGTAATTATTTTTTAAATAACTTTTTTAAAAACCGATTGAAATTCTTTAGTGAGACGGGCGAGTATAATTGAACTTGAGCTTGTGTCTATAATATTATTTGAATATTGACTTAGGACTGAGTATCTCTTATGTCAAAAATGTATTTTGACATACGAATCATAGTACGCGCTAGTCTCAATTCTGAATTAAACTACTTAATAGGTACAAATACATCTGTGAAACAATTGACAACTAATTTGTGAGGTTCTATAACGAAATATCAGTCGTACTCTCTACGACCCGTAAATTGTATGGAAAGCGCATTTGATATAGAAAAGGTGGCATTAAAGTGGCATGTCTAACAGTTAGCAAGATTACATGAATATTACTATGATTAGATATGGATTTAAATACCTTTAATATAAATGTTTAACTAATTTAAGTAACGTTGAAACAATGTTGCTTGTACAGTCTTGTTTAAAATTAAATTACTTTAGCCATGGGCTTAGGTATGTTAATTGAAAGTTTTGTCTATAGGTAGAAATGCGCAATTTGAAATTGATTATGCTGGTAATCGAACCTAGTCTTTTAAAAGTTTGATTATAAATATACTTATCGCACGGCGCTTAGTTTCCACCTAAGGAGAAGGAATGCCGCGGTACGCAATACTAGAAGTATGGTTGTAAGAGCGGCGGTGTCCCACCAAAACATATTTGGGTCCATAGCTACATCTTTGAGGAACACCTTGGGGTGTCTGGAAAACAAAAGACTCTTAAAACTAAATCCAAATCAAAGTTTATACTAATTAGAAATAGCGTAACGCAACCAACCTCAAAATGGCGGCGGCATAAATAAATTAATATTCGGTAAAATGTGATAATTAAAATTTTATCTTTTTCTGACGACCTTTCTCTTTTTTTATCGAATACACTGTTTGATTGTTTTTAATGTATTATATTCTACGGTTTGGATATTTGTAAATGTATAAGGAACATGTATACTAAAAATACAATATTAGACCTGTATAGTAGTTTTATTCAAGGAGTACATTCTCTTAACATTTAATTATTTCACTAATGTATACAAATATTTTAACTTCTATTTTAAAAGAGCAAGTGTGGAGTTTTTTGCCCATTCTTCTCCACACGAAACTACCTTTTGAAAGGGGCAACTAGAATCATCTTTATATTTTATTTAACGTTCAAAAGTGCCATTTTAGGTGGTCTAATTAGAATAAACATCTAAAAGAATTGATAACTATATAAGTCAATAACACTCACTTGTAATGACAGTATTCAGCCTCTTCACAGGCTAGAGTCTGTCTGTTGAGGCCGTAAATGGCGCTGATGTAACCCTCGAGGCCGTATCGTAAGTAGGACACGTAGGATCCCCAGTAAAGGTATGGTGGAAGGTCACGTAAAGTCACTCCGAAGCCAGCGAACATCATCATTGGTACAGAGAGAGTTGGGCCAAGAAAGGTGCCGTTCTGAAAATACATATTTAAGTGTCATTGCGTGTAATTAAACTCCAAAGGAGTATCATCGATTTGATTAATTCAACAATGTCAGGTGACGGACATGTGACTAAACAATTATTTATTTAATAACTGTTAATTTCTTATACTGTCATATTATAGCTGTGTAATAAAAATGTGGATTGATGTAATGGTGTTTATCTTTAGCAACATACCGTATGAAATACCGTATTTTCAAATATTTATTATTTTTTTTATTCAGCTCTTATACACAAATGTTAGATAAGTCATACACAAATGTTGATTTGGTAAAAATACAAATATTCAAACTTCTTGATAACTGAATTATTCTTACTTTTAAAGAACCTATGGATATTATGATATGCCTCGATACATTCGAGAAAATGTGTATAGTATTAATCACAAATGCGTAAATGTACGTTTAAATTGCCTTCATATAAGGGTGATTGATATATATTTTAATATCATTTATAAAATCTATAAACATAAAAATAAATTACGATTATTTACCTAAAACGATTGGATTACTTAAACCTACTAAACCAATCTAGAAACAAAGAATGTTCCCTTAGATATTAAACAACATCTTAATAATCGTTAATGTTTCTAAGAAATTTGTGGACATACATACAAAATCATGAGTGCAATCTAAATGGATCATATGATATAGGATAATCATAATTATCACATCAACAGTTCAAACTAAGAACTCTTTCAAAAGTAATAGTGAAACATGATATCTGATTACAAATGAATTTACTATGCAATACCTTATTGATCACAGAAACGTTCGTCAAAAATGTATTGCATTTTAACATATGGGTGTTCATACTAAGACTCGTATCTAAATTTCACCCCTAGATCGTGATAAAATAGGAAATAATACTCACAACAACATTAAATACAGCGCCAACCATGAGACCGAAACTCTGTGCTACTAGAACTGTAAGTAGCGATATTGTGAAGAACATCGCGAATCGTGTTATTTCCAGCGGCTGGGACGACATAATGTAGACGATCACACTGAATATTGCGCATGAAAATATCTGGAAATAATAATAATAATTATTTATTACAGTTTGTTTCACAGGAAAAGCTTATATCGAATTGCGCTAGTTATATAAACAAAATAAGTTAGGTTTATCTGACGCTGAACTAGGTGTGAACCTGTATTTCAGCATACAGCACCTAACCCCTTACATATATCAGACAAAAACTCTAGCATCAAGTACATAACTCATTGGCGAAACTTATATGTTATAATTTTCAATCTATTTAAGAAGTAGTTATATTATGGTGTGGAATGTTCGAGTGTTCTCCCTGTAAGGTGGGAGGGTATATGTGTATGGGGAGTGTGTTAAATACTATATTACCCAAAAATAATTCTATAGATAAGAATAATATTAATATAATATAGCTGTACATATCATATAATAAATACATGTCGTCCAATTAAAGATCTTAGCTTATTGAATTGAATATACCTATCTGTGGCTTTTCGAATAAAACACTTCTTGGCAATACAGTTGAGCAAATTGGTAAATTAAATATGTACTTCTATTTCGTTAAAATATTCGTTTCTATATGAATACAAGAAACAGTGGCGCTACAAGCTTTTAACGTTTGAACCTGAGATTTTTGTAGCTGATTTGTTTATTTCTATTTGTTTTGTGATTTGATTTTGTTTTATTCATTCATTTGTTTTTTCTAATAAAAAGGTTAGCCATCTGTGCTAGACTTATGCCTCGCCTTTTTGCATTACGATGCTTTCCTTCCCCTTTCCCGATGTTAAATGCGCAAATAGGCAAAAAGTCCAAAGACCTCACGAGAGTCGCACGCTTACACCGCTAGGGAAAAAGTCTTTCAAAAACATGTTAGAAGCACAGCTGAAAAAGACCTAATGAGAGTCGCACGCTTACACCGCTAGGGAAAAAGTCCTTCAAAAAAAATGTTAGAAGCACAGCTGAAATATTTAGCAAATAGCAAAATCTTCTTACCGATATTGGCAAGTCCACGATGGTCACAGATACGTAGTAGGACCCCAAAGAATACCATCTATTAAAATGTTCCTTAAGTAAGATTGACATCTCTGATGGGACTGCAAATGGAAACATATATATTATTACGGTTTATTTCTTAACTATAATCGTTATCTATTTAATTAAACTCTGCGCAGATGATTTTTATTTTTGGGAAATAAAATTGGTATTAATTTGTAAAAGGCAAGAAATTATCTAGTTTAAAAAATAAATCATTAAATTAACTTATTAGTTTTTAATAACGTTAAATTTTTTTTAACCTTACATACACCCTTCATGGGTGTGGATTTAATAGTTAAAAGCTAAGTGAGAATACAAAATTGATATAAAATTTAAAAAAAAGAGTATCAGCTGCGAATAAACTTACACGTGAGTATTGTAAGCATCATTGGTGACATCATGTGATGCATCAAAATAGCGAAGAGCAGATTGTAGTTGTCCAGAACTCGAGAGCCTTCATTGCCAGCGTTGATGAAGAGCGTCCCCAACATGATACCCACCACTATGTTGACCATAATTCGTAAGTGGGTCATAGTCTGTAATACATTTTCTTAATACTTAGACCGTTATTGATAAATTAATTCAATTTCCATAAGACCGCTCTTCACTCAAAACAGTTTTGGTAAGGGCAGATTACAAAAAAATTACCAGTAAAAAGAACACAATAGTGTCTCTTTCATAGACCACCGTTTTGACTTTTCGTTCGTTTGTTTAAATACTAAAAACATTTGTGTACTAAAAAAATACTAAATTTTAAACTGGACTATGGTATATTTATGAATTTACTTTAAAAAAAAGGTTTGTCAATGGGATTTAGATTAGAAGCTTACAACACACAAAAATAACAATAAACTAATTGTACACTCGTTATACAGACACAGCAACTTTATTACCTATAAATATGTGTTTTAAAAAGCGAGATTTTTTTATATAGAACAGGGGCAAACGGGCAGGAGGCTCACCTGATGTTAAGTGATACCGCCGCCCATAGACATTTTCAATGCCAGAGGAATCGCGAGTGGGTTGCCGGCTTTTAAAAAAAAATTTAGCTCTTTTCTTATGAGACCCTAAGTCGAATTGGTTTGGAAATACTTCAGTGGGCAGCTGGTTTAAAGATTTTTATATATTCACGCTGTCTGCATATAAATAATATTTATTTTTTCACGCTGTTTAATTCTACTACAACATAGTTATGGTTTTCTATGCCACCTAGACTTTACGATGTTGAATTTAGGTGTTGGTGTGCGCACGCATCGTAAAAATTCACTATTTTTCTTCATCGCGCCAAAAGAAGTATAACTTCAAAAATATTTTTGAAGTTATACGCTTTTGGATAGATACTACGAACAATATACCTATATGCGAAACATTTTGCAATGGAGGTTAAAAACTTTGCATTTTGTTCTTAGCAATCTTATATCAAACGTAAAAAAAGCTAGTTTAAGCTATTCAAAAGATGTAAAACGCCTGCTACTTACAGCATCTCGCTTCGCCTTCAAGAACCCTCGCCGAATGAGTACAGATCTTTGATTCGCCTGTGACGTTTCTTCTGAACCGGAGCTTTCATCTATTTCCTTCATAGTGCTTAATGGATGTAGCTTTCTGAGAGACTCCATTGTTGGTAGATTCTCAAGATCATCAAACCAATTATGGGCTTTGCCATTATCTATCTTTGTTGTGAGAAGTTCTAATTTATCCTCGCCGTATTCTCCGGATGCAATTTCAATAACTGTAGATAAAAGTACCGTGAATTGGCTGATGGCGTATTGATAAGATTTTATTTTAAATGTATGGCTTAGAAAAAAACACTTGACAAAATGTTTTAGGCTAAGATATATGTTAAACAGTAGTGAATTGAGTGTGACTCTTCCCTGTTGTAGGTTCGGATACTTTGCTTTCTATGTGCGCATTTAACTCGCTCCTACGGCGAAGAAACCCATCGTGAGGAAACCTTAGACCCTTATGTCTAAGTGACACGTCAACTGCATGTCAGGCACAGAAAGCTGATCAATCGGATGTTAGAAATATGTTTAGCCAAAACTACTTAGGCTAACATAGCCCATGTTCACAGAAATAATGGGCAATGCCATGTATTTGTGTCCATTATTCATTTATATTTGATTAACAACACACATTTCGACAACAAACAATGCCGTATAAAAATATTTCAATCAATTCGCGTGTATTCATTAAAGATGTATTATTTAAATGATTTAAATATAAATTACCATAATCAGCTGGGTTGTGATAAATTGGGCAAGGTATTCCTGCTTCTTCGACATAAGGGACCAGATTCTTAGTGGTTCCCTGGTACAGACACTGTCCTGATGCCAAGACATACACGTAATCAAAAACTGCGAATAGCGAAGCCGAAGGTTGATGTACTGTGCATACTATGGTCCTGCCTTGGTGTGCAAGGCTCTGGCATAGTTGCACCACTTGCGAGCAGGATGAACTGTCTAGACCCCTGAAATCAAGGTTTACAGTGTCGTGAGGTTTCGTAAGGCTTTGTAGCTGCAACCTACGTAAGGCGTTGTGCACAATGGACAATGTTTATCATTTCAAATCGGATTAGCACTTTGAATAATTTTTTTTTTAATAATATTAAGTTTACATATATTATATTCCGGATTTTCCGTCGAGACGTCTAAATCGTACAGATTCTGATAAATTTGTGAATAATTTATAGTAATGTTAATATTGCCTTATTGGAGATTATATAAATAAGAGATATCATTCTCGTCATTTTTTCGATTTTTTTAAATATATATATTTTAAATATATCTATGAAATTTACAAATACATACATCACAAAACAACAGCGTTTACACATTATGTCTGGTGGCTCATAAGTATCATAAAATTATTACGTAAAGTCAAAACACGAAAAAATTTCATTTGCGTGGCTAATTCAAACAGGAAATCATAAAAAAGCTACTATTTAAGTTCTTGAATGTTAGTAAATAATATGTAGCCGTATGATAATCGTGCAATTATCAACTATGTTACAAAAGTTACAACCCAAGCTGTGAAAGTATTTTTCTTTCTTATGCCCAAACCCAATAACCTATGTCATCCATTTTTGACCAGCTGAGATAGACATCTTAATCCAAATATTGATAAAAGTGTGCCAATAACCAATCGACGGATTGTAATAGCCATCTGTCAATGCATGGTTCATAGTTATGGTAGGTCAGATCGGTGTATGATACCTGTGTATGAAAATTACAGTGCAACCGTGCCTATCTTAAGATTTTAACTTGTACCAGTTTTTTTTTAAATAATTACAAAGCTATTTGATATGTTTTAAACATAAACATGTATATTTTAATATGATTTGTACGGTTTTATTTGGTTTATGTTGATTTTTTTTAATGGAGCTGCGAATTGCGAACCCACCCCTAACTTTGGCTTATCAGGGACCTTGTTTTGCTGTATTTATTTGTTCATTCATTTTTTTTACAATACAATTGTTTTTTTTTTTTAATATATTATGTTTCTTACAGCAGTTTTATACATTCATATTTACTTAACATTTTACATTTCCTAGTTTAGTGTAGTAGTTTTCTTTATTGAAATTGTATATTTATTTTCTTAGTTTATTTATATTCACTTTACATACTTTCATTTATTTTAAAAATTTAACATTTTGGTCATTTTGAATTAATTACAGGGTTTAACAATATTCCGGGCGCCGTTGAATATTCCCGTCCGCCCCAGAATCCGCTCGCAGAATTTTTCCAGGGCCGTCCTGTGCCCCGCAAGGTTTATGTTGATTATAAAATATGAGTGTAAAGAGCGGAGAGATCCGATCCGTCACCAAAAATGGATTGTCTTTCTCTCAGATTGTTTTCAATATGAGATTGTGAATTAATTATTGGGTTCGGGCGTAAATGTGCAATTAAAACTTTTTTTACAGTGACAGAATCGTGAGAAGGTAGGTCTTCGATGATCAGAATGAATTGTGAATATTATTATCGAGACTTAAGTTATCATTAGTAATACTCACGTTGTAGGTTCATCGAGGAACATGACTAGAGGGTTGTTTATGAGTTCTAGGGCAATTGAAAGTCGTTTCCTTTGACCACCGGAAAGCTGGGCGCCTCTAGTATGCATGTGCTCATAGAGACCGAGGTTTGTAAGAATATCTTCAATCTAAAAAACACAATTCACAGATACATAAAGCGTTTACCTTTTTGATGAGTGTAGAATTAGTCACATAATAATATTCCAATCTTATGAAACTAAGTGAAAATACTAAGAGGCTTATAATTTCGTAATCGCAAAATTTTTAACAAATTTGCCGAAATGCGTTGTACAATCTGCGTATATATACAAACCATATACGTCGGTATTAGGTTTATTACTTATATATATATTTCTGTTCAATTGAACGATTAATCATGACAAAATTAAGGCTTCTTAAGCTTAAGCCTCCAGAAAAAAACTTTATTTTTTTATAATACTCTAAATGAGGTTAAAGATTTAAGTATCGATTTAGTATAAATCAAACTTAAAAGTTTGGAAACAATGTTGTTTATCAATTAATAAATAAACTAATTAAACAAAATTTAAACGTTTCCATACAAAAATAGGCCCTTAGTATAGAAGATAGTAGGCTATCTTCTCTTTCTCTATCTTTTTGTCTAAGTCACAAACACTAGCTGCAAATTATGTATTTACCACTTCTCCTTTTTCATATTTGTCTAGTTTAGTGGGCAGTTTGAGATCAGCAGCCAACGCCATATTTTCGCTGACTGTAAGTAATCCTTGTAATCGGTCGTCTTGTTGGATATAACATGACATTTTCTTGAAGCGCTCTGAAATAATTAAATAAATATTTTAGCATTTGATATTTGGGTTCCAATCCAGTACGTTTATGACGTATGGGATTCATACTAAGAGAGAAGCAAACTAGCAAGTAATAATTGCATAGTCAACACAATATATATTGAAAGTGGTCAGGGTTTAAAATCATGTATCTCTTCAGTAAGTATTATTTATACAGTTACACATTTCTTTCTTTTCTTATTATTTTTCATATAAAAAGCAAAAAGTGGTTTAAATATGTGTTAATGCTTCATAACTGCAAATAACGATTTATATTTATCAAACAGATCGTTAGTATTCAATCTTTAAGCAATAAAGTGAATAACAGCTTATAATTAATAATTATAATTGTATTTAATGACATAAACAAGTTACGTAACAAATGATTCCCAGGTTTCTGCTATAGTGAGAACTGCATTCCAGAAGTCTGTGACAACCCAGTTAGATTGTGTGGCAATAATGAGAATTAATAATATATATTTTTAAAAAATAATGTAATGAATACAATTAATTTATGATAAGGCAAGTTGATATAACTTTGAAATATTTTATTTTACTAATTGCAATTGTTGTAGTTAAATGCTGACAATTCTAAGCATTTGCATTATTCTTCTATATTTTTTAATAGAAAGCTATAATATTCATTATATGTATATAATATTAGATTATATTTTATATAGAAAGAAAAATAAATTAAAAAAATATTTGTATCTAAAACAATATCTATTATAACTTACTCATATTTCTATCTCTTCCATTAATAAATATAGAGCCACCAACTCCAGATATTCTGTATCCAGACAGGACATCTAATAATGTGGATTTTCCCGCGCCTGATGGCCCCATAATAGCAATTAACTGTTTAGGCCGAAGTCTGCCATTCACACTGTGTAGAATTTCTTTTGTGCCTGAAAAATATATAATACTGGCTTGATATATGTATATGTACTAGTAATAAAACAGTGTTTATTATCATACTTATTAAAATATTTGTATTTCATAATGGCTTAATAATATGATCAGAATGACGGTCGTAATTAATTTTTTTTTCAATTCACGATTGTTGATATTTACAATAGAGATATCTATTGTTCATTTACGATTTTGGTATATTATGAACAATATGGTGAGGTTTTTTTTATAAGTCTGCCTTCATAAGACGCCAAGGGTGCAAAAGGGGTCCTAAAGAAAAATTTTCTGCTGTACAATTATATTTGACGAAGGATTCTAAGTGGAAACAATTGGAAAACAAAAAAAAAACAATCATATGTACTTTTAATTTAAATAAATACCATAACATAAATATGTGCTAGCTTTAGAACAAATACCTACCAAGAAAACTATATATTATATTCGTCATTTATAGATATTTATTAAAAATACGTAACATAAGGTTATAGTTACTATGATTACAGTTATCAACGAATATTTATATTATTTAAAAACATGCAAATTGTATGGGACAAGCGTGATCAAATTGTGATTAATAGTATGACAAGGTGACGGTAAAAATTGGAAACTTTGACTGAAGCGAATCAAATAACAAACGTTTTTAAAGGTCTAAGATACATACTTGTAAATTAAATCACCCGATTGAGATGAAAAAGTGTATTTAAACGTCTGTTTTTCGAACGCTATAGATGAATCCAATATACACTAAACCTCCACTGAAAATGTATGATGACCTTTGGATAGAATAAAATACGTCTAAATTTTGTTTCGAATATAAGTGATATAGTATCTATATTATCTGATAACAATATTCATAACGCCCTTCTTAGATTTACTTAGATTACTTTTAACCAAACAGGCTGACAGGTGGCATATTTCTAAGTAGAACATACATTTCTACCTAGAAAATAATTCCTATCGTTCACGTAAAATAAAAAATAAAAAACAAATGACTGCAATTCTTATAATATTAACACTTAATTCTGGTAATATTAACACACATATTTATATACCTAGGTACGTATACTCCCATTATAAGTCAATTGTCAACTAATTAACTGTTTACATTATGTTCAAAGTACAATACGATATCTCATTTAAGTCCAAATTCCACTGTCGGATGACAAATACGTTTGATTCGAATGTATTAACAATAGTGTGTCATTTTGGAAAACCATGAATAGAATTAAGAAATTATAAATATTTAATCGATTGCATAGTAACAATAATAGAGAGTCATAGTTTTTAACTTTAGTTTTTGAACTTTACTTAAGAAAATATTAGGAATAAATTGTTATAGTTTTTAACGTTAATTTTTGGAAATATTGTAAGAAAATCTGAAAATCTCAAATTCAAAAATCGATGACTTGTGCCAGACAGGAGACTGATCACTCGTTTATGAAATAAAAGTTGTCAAAGAAACGGATGCAATCTGAGGCCAAGTCTCATATAGGGTTGAAGCTTCTGGATTATTGTTATTATTAAATAAAGGCTTTTGCGAAGTCTGTTGGACTTTTGATAACATTATAATGATATAATGTTATCAAAAGTCCAACAGACATGTATGAACATGCACTATATCATTATTGAGAAATTTAAAATATACTCGTAGATTAAGAGTAGATAGCACTATGTATGTATTTATTGTACTTTTGATTTCATGTAAATGTACCTAGTATAATTAGGATTTTTGGCTCATATTGTATATATAAATAGAAATCTTATATTGAAAACGAGAACTACTTAAACAGGTAGAAAACATGAATGATGCTCAAGGGAAAGAATAATTGAAGACAAACACGCAAATGGCACCTTCAAGATTTAATGACTTGTATGGTTCATTTAAATTACAATAATTGGCCCCTTATCTATAGATTTGAAATTATAAATTCAGCTTATGTCAGCGTGACACAACGTTATCCTTTGGGTTTAATGTCGACACTCGACATTAAACCCAAAGGCGATCGCGGCCCCCACGACGGCGGTAAATTTGACATACGCAAAAATTCTCATAAAAATCGGACTCCTAAATAAAGTTTTTTTAGGTTAGTTAGTAGCAAAAAATTGTTTGATGAAACCATCTTCAAGTTCATGTTCTACACGAAGTATAAAACCGATACTTGTCTGTGTCATTAAGGTAACGTCGACAAGATTAGTGTTACATAGTGTTACTCCTCTTTATTTTATTTATTTACAAAAAAAAACACTATTTTGTCTTGTTAGTATGGGGTCACCTGACACCACAATCAACAATAAAAAATACTCTCGACTCAAAATCAAGAAGAAACATATTCGTTTTTAAATTTAATTCTCAGTAATAAGTTAAGAATATTTACGATTTGATAGAATGAATTAATTATTACTGGCACTAATAGAACTAGAACCAATAGAATAATACGCTAGAACTTTTGTAAGATCACTCTCAACAGAAAAAAAAGGTCGGTTAAGCTATGTAATTCGTTGACTAATGTTTACTAAAATGCGAATAATATGTGCTTTTTAGAAGATTATTACTAGCTGTGGGCACAACTCCTGACGAATCCTCCTCAAGAATGGCAATATGGGATATATTGCCATTCTTGCAATGTAACAATTTTATTAAGTACAAGAGCTAATTTTCGGCATAGTCCGAGGTCGCTGCAGTTCCCTGAACTAAGAATAAATAATAATCTAAATTATCTCTATCTCTAACATTTAATCTATATGCTGCCGCAGAGTAGGCGGAAAGTATTAAGCAACTCAAGTATTTGTCTTTCCTCCAACTTCCATTTTGCTCCCTTTGCGGTGCATTCTTGGATGGTAGGGTTCAAGTGTACAGACGCTACTTAAAGATTGAAGTATAAGTTGGCGCCTGGTAGATAGTACCCCAAAGCTGGCGCTTTCCTTGGTCAACGGATAAGTATTGAAATGCAGAGAGGAAGTGCTGCCAGCGATAAAGGTACACTGCCACAGAGACCAAACTTCTTAAATTTGTAGGTTAGGTTACTTGTAAATACTCTAAATAGTTGATTCCTATGATAAGTAATACACGCAATTCAATAAAATTTGTTCATATTTATATATTATATGATCGTATTTAATTTTATTTCAATATAGCTATTAGAACAAAGCGTCATTTACGCAATATTATAGTATCGTTATGAGCGTGGGAGTATGTGTGTCAGGCGATTATGGATATGGTAATTTGATATAATAATAACATGAAACCTTTTCGGTGACATTTATATATGAGGTGACTAAAATAAAATAATTATACCACACAAAAACAAAAATAGGTATCCAATTCAAAAAAATAAGTTCAAATTACATCTCAGACGTTCTTTAAATCTTTTGAAATGTCATATAAACATATTAAATCAATATAATATGTAAATAAGTAAAATTCTTAAAACTAATATTCGTTTTAATTTAAGTTACGATTAAATAATTAAGATTATTTAATATACATATAATAAAAAGTTTCAGCGGAAATAATAAATATGTTTGTATCTGTAATATTACAAATTTAACATAATAAACAATATGATTACATAATTGTTTTTAAAATTATTATACCGTCTCTACGGATGTTATTCCAATCATTGTATGGGATAATCAATATAAACAAACAAAATGCCTTGAATGAAAAGGAATATCAGAACACATTTGGTAGTCGCAACTATTTCCTTATAAAGATTGCTAGTACGCTGATAGCTTGGGTGAAATAATAAGTTAATAATGTTAAGGGTTATAATAAAAATTGTGCCATATTAGGAGCTTAATGGTCGTGATAATGTCTGAATCAGAATCTATCTATCTATCAGAATTTATCATTACGGTTTGAAATTTACCATATGTACTTTTTTAACTTATGCTTAAATTAAAATAATACGAAGAAAAGGTACAGACTTGCCTGTCTGCCTGGTGAATGTCATGAAAGTGTATGAAGTGAGAGAGGCATACCTCTCATTACATATCATATAAGTGGTAAGAGAGAGAGAGAGAGAGAGAGTGTGTACACTATATCACTCGCGTGTAAAGGAGATTTATGCTACTAACTTGATTAATAATAATGCTTATGAGAGTCCCTACGTCGGGCTATACTCTCGGAGCACACGCTCCGCCCACGCTTATAAACCTAAGCCTGTATAAACCGGTTACTAAAATGTTCCTAGTAGTAAAGTTGCTTCAGTAGAAAATTCTTTCCAATCAAATTAAAGAAAATATTAGGGCTCAGAACATACATGATTTTTGCGAGTCATTATTCATCAGTAAAAAACGGAGTAAAACAGATCGTATTGACGTCATAGTTCATGGTAAATGACATAGGTGTAAAAAAATCATAAAACATTTTATGTGTTAATCAACCTTGAGGGGTTTTATGGAAGTGGTAATAAGGAAAATTTATCTTACGAACACAATCAATGAACAAACTAAAAATATTTGGCTGTAGTGTTTCGGCCTTATGGTTCAAATATGTATGGGTCCATTTTAAATCTTTAACTTCACGTTATCGCTAAGAATGGATTATTAGTTCCATAAATCAGATGTTACGTTTTTCTTTGGAGATAGAGAAATGGTTAATTCCTAATGAGGTTTCATATCTGTTTCTAATGCGATGCTTAAATACTTTTTCATATTGATTTTTTTTATAATAAATAATGAAGAAATAAAACTATGACTATGACATAAATACGAATCATTTACGCAAAGGCATAACCCTAACTAGGATGTTTCATTGGACCTATTCCTCATCTCTGTTCGTAGTACTCGTACAATGAAAGTTTCGCAACCCATATAATATGACTATCAGCTGTTGTGACGTCACGCGTTCACTGACACTGATAAAGTTCGCGCTATTCTTGAGCGGGCGACGTCACAGACACGTGCCCAATTCTTTGTTATGGAACTGAGAGACATTTATTGTTTGGTTAAGGTTCTCATACCATAAATGTAAGTTTGAATTTAAATAAAAAATTGGATTGGATTGTATGAACAATTAGTTTTACAATGTAGGTACCCCACATTAAAATTTATTACCTTTTGTATACAAATAATAAAATATTTGTGGATGTTCAGGGATGGTTTAAACTTTAAACGATGGTAATCATAAATACATATAAGTAAAGAAACACTGGAATTGAATTTTCAATAAAAACTTTTCCGATCTGTTTAGAAATAAAAAATTGTCACTTAGCTGTCTTAGATGCCTTCAGTTTGATTCATAGCTCTAGTCTGTTTAAAAATAATATCCTAAGTTTTGACAGAAATACATATATATAAAGTGATATGAAGTTCATCAAGTTTATATATTATTAACCGGGTCTAATTGTTTCATACACTTAATTTTTAATTCCACAATTTGAGCCTAGCGACAATTTATAGTAATTGCGCAATATTATTTACATATAAGTTCATAAAATAATATAATTGATCATATACAAATATATTTAAATATAATATGTTGACTTTTTTCATTACCATTTACCATTTCGTTTGGTACTCTTAACTACATTTCAATGCTTACATAACATTTGTAATGACCATTACTGTTTACTACATACAGAGTTCACAACTCATCATTTCATTCATTCTTAGATTTATGAATGCACATTACTTCCATGCCTTCACAGTCTCTGGTTTAAAAGAATGGAATATTTGTTTATATTTAAAATCAATGCAGAATAAGTGGATGGTAAGCAATTAGTTTCCTTTTAATATTATAAATTGAACAAAAATAAAATTTTCAAAATCTAAAACTATCCAATTATTATTTTGTAATTACAAAAAAACATCGTATAGTTTATTATATTACTAGTTTATGTAGGATTTGGACTATAAGAAAATAAATTGAACAGTACGGGCATTAAAGTCATTAAATGTAAAGTTCAGATGATCTGCGATTTCCAATCAAATAATCCACCAAAGATGAACAAAATTGTTTATGTTTCTTTGCTAAACGAGGAGAATCAGTTCTAAGTGTTCTCTGTGGTAAGACCAAGCACTTGGTAGCGTGGCGCTACAAGTTCTTGTAGATTGAATGACAACCTATTCATAAATACTCTTGTTAAAAAAACTTTGCTTAGCCGTGATAGATCTGCTCAGTATTTTTAATTTTCAGTTAACTTGCAGCCCTACAACATCACTAATACACCGGATTACAATTTGGTATAAATAAATAAAGCTTAATCGTTTTAATTCTATAGTTAAAATGAAAGAGACGTTGAAGTGCCTGCAACACGATATATAATGTCCCCAATCTCGTCCTTTTAATCCGATTAAAAAATATTATGAACAATAAATCTTCATATTAACTGACCTATGACTTTATTATGTTAATGTTAAATATTGCGTCATATGGTCCATTGCATTTTGCTGCCCTTATCATTTATGTATTTCGAAGCGAAAACTGTTTTTCAATTCTGACAATGTATTGTAGAAAGGCGAATTAAAGTAAAAACTATATTACAGTATGAAGTAGTGCTTAGACATTATATGCAAAAGCCACTACAAGAGGATCACAATTGTTATCTGTTACAGGCTGACACGACGAAGCAAACAACACGTCGGGATAATTTTGAATTATATGTAATAATTTTATCGACATCACATTCGTGTTTAAGTACAAGAGTACAAATATTAAGGATCTTGTTTATGCAAGCGTTCTTAAGTTTGCAATTAGACCTTTAAACTTGTCTAATTGTTAAAAAACATACTGGTTGTACGACGGTATTTGTTATAAGAATTTTTCAGATAGGTTAAAGTTGTGTGTGAATCACAATACATTTTTTTCATGCTTCTGTATTTTTTTTTATAATTTTCATAAATTGTCACTGCCTACTAGAATTCTTAGTTGTAAACTTGTAGGCAATGTTAACATTTACTTTGTTAATTAAAGATTAGAAACGCATAAACTTTTTTTCTATACTTTCTAAGATATTTTAATAAAAAATAAATTGAAATAAACTGTGTTGCCCTGCTCTATTAATACTGAACTATGAATGACTTAATATTTAGTAAAGACCCCCTAGTAAACATCTCAAATTACGTCATCACAGCCGTATTGTTCCCTCGATGTCCTGATTCATGGCTGATATCGAAAACTTGATGACGTGGTACGACAATTCAATATTAAAGTTGCAGCATTGTCTTCAAAAGTAAGTACATAATTCGCTAATGCACCCCACTAGATGAATATGTACTTATCTTTAGAGTGGCGAATAAGCGATGTGCTATAACCGATAAGATTTCTAGTTCAATAGATCAAATATCAATAATTGCGGAGATATGACGCAAAACTAATTAATCAGGTCGCATCCGGGATCTTAGATGCAACTTAATAACAAAACACGTCATTTATCATAACAATTATATTAACTTCGCTGGTTGAATTACCAATAAAGCCTACACAAAAATATTTTTAGTGAACAATTATCGTATTTATCCGAAGATCTTGGTCGGCAAACACGGAACTTCAATGGCGAATACGATTTCAATATATCGGAAAAAATTATGACATCGGCTCTCAGGATGTTGAAAAGCCTATATTAAAAAATAAGTTTCGCCACTAGATGGCGTATTGAGAGTAAACGGATCTTTGAAGTGACAGAAAATTAATTTACCGAGATCTACAGCTAGGCGTATCCATCGATATTCTAAGATTCACCACCTAAAAATCGTACCAATTCTGACACCGTGACCAGTGATTTTTTAATAATTTCCTTGAAAGTTTTTGTGTTTATTTGATTGATTGGTTGACATTTAAGATACCTTCACATTGAGAAAATAATCAGTTGTAAAAAACGTAATACTTGGTGGGAATCCCAGTGTTTTATTAAGACACAAAAGTATTAATTTCACTCTTTTGTATAGATTTGTATGTATAATATGATTAAAGTTTTTTTCAATCAAAAATACACAAACGGTTACAAAGAACGTGTCTTCAAAATGATGTGTAAAAAAAATGCACTATATATCTTTAAGTTGCTAGAATAATTCACAAAAGTATAATCTTTGTAGACAATCATAATTATCATTCTTAAAAAAACGTCAATCATTGTAGCAAAATCCGATGGATTGCAGAATAAAACAGATAACACTATGTACATGAGACAAAGTCCAAGATTTCCAGCCGACCAATGTTTTTACTACTATGATTATTCACGACATGTCACGTCCGATCAATTTTTAGGAAATTAAGGCCAGAATTATTCCAATTATGAATTAAAGCTGCTGATGCAGATTCCAATTGTATAATAATTTGATTAAAAACTTTGGATCCAATATACCTTCGCATATAAAAACTTCAAAATTATTGCTTAAAAACTCTTTCGTATTAAACAGACGTAATTTGTAAAAAACTTCTTTTCGTCTCAGCCTGTTGAGTACTGCCGAACATAGTCAATTCCATTGAATTATAGACATAACTTTATGCAATATATTATACTCGTATGCGCAAGGGTGATTAATGATGTTGCAATAAAAGTCTAGATAAACAGAACGATGTCGCTACACGATGTAGATAGACACAATCTGTTTTACGGGATATGGTGTTTGTTGTTAATCAAAGCAAGACTTAACGAGAGCTATTTATTATTATCTCACTGGACAAAGTGAAAGATTAACTATTTGCCCTATATTTGATGCTGGTTCGAGTTCAAGGCATTTAAATTTAACTCGTACTTAGTTTTAAATTAAACCTGAATAAACTTTTTGTGAGTGTGGAGCAAAATAGTCACACAATGGTACCCAAGAGATGGAAAGAGAAAGAGAGGCAGACCACAAAAAAGATGGGACGACGACATTAGACAAGTCGCGGGAACGACATGGGGTAGAGTGGCCTTAGAAAGGCCAGAATGGAGTAGATTGGAGGAGGCCTTTGCCACCTGGCAAACGGACATGCAAAAATGGAAAAAGGGAACAATTTACGAAAAATAAAAAATAAGGAATAAGCTGTCATGTCCGATAAAAAGGCTATTATATTATATTAAACTTTTTGTGATGTTCCAAAAAGCAGTGCTTTGATTCAAAATATTGATACTTTAAAGAAATCAGGCATGTCATACGATGAGGTTATATCGTATGACATGCCTGATTCCTTTCGAATGTTGATCTATAGACTTAAACATTTGTTTTTGACTTGTTTATATTCGTGTATATGGAATAAATATTTTTCGATAGTAAATCGATTTTGTTTCGATTCGATTCGTCTTTCGTATATATGTTTCGGACATTGGAGAGTTAGATATGAAAAATATAAAAATTAAAATATTTGTAATGCAAATGTTACTTTTTGCTTGAGTGAGTATTTTGTAAGGCAATGTTTTTTTTTTCAATATTTATCAAAATAATGTTATACGCCAACCTTAAAAGATACTTCATCGTTAAGATCATACATACTTTTTTAACAAGTTTTAATTAGGAACTATTCTGACATTGACGAATTCGCGTGCGCAGCCAACATAACGGAAGCTCTAAATAAGGAAAACTTATAATGTTGTGTTATTATATCTTCAAAATTTGCAATATTATCTGCTCCTATGGATCATGGCGTGTTATTATATAGTACACACCCTTCTTCATCCAATTATGCATATAATATAGTACGGGCCCCATTATTCAGTTAGTTATCTTTACAAAACATATCAATAGGGAACACAACAAAGAAAAGTTCAAAGAGATCAAACTAAATTATGCAAGATTTTTTAATACCTAGTAACGTTCAAGTACGCATTGCGAGTTAAGTAATGTATCTTTTGATCTATAGATATGATAAAAGTGAACGTGGTAAATGCGAAAACCCATATTATGTAAATTTTATTTGTTATTTTTCTGAAGAATCGAATTATATAATACTCTTAATATAATATAAACTCGTTCCGGACATTGATACTTCTTCCCACGCTCCAGCACTTTATAGAACCGGCTACCATTCCAGGTTTTTCGAACAGTAACGACTTGGGAGCCTTCAAGAGGATCACTACTTAAAAAGCGTGGCGATATGCAATCAATTCTTAGAGCCACGTATTTTCGTTTGTCACGGGTTTTTTGAAGTCTTCTTTATGCGCATGAGGGTAAATTTTTTTCGAACGTCACGAAGGTGTGCAGCGTTTTTGTCGAAAAAAAGGGAGAGAGCGTTGAGACTGATTGAGAGGGAGAGAGAATGGGAGATTGAGACATAATACACGCTATTGGTTGATATATTCCTTTAGTAGTTACATATTACAACTTAAGATGGCAATTCTGTCGCATAACGTCTTTTTTATTTATATTATCATAAGCATGTATACTATATGTGTGTGAACAGTATGAATAAAGATTTACAAATACATGTTAAGTGATCACATATTGGTCAATGATCATCTCTTGGGGCTTTTACCTTAGTAATAATTAATTTACAAAGAAATTTTACATCTGACCTTGTGTACTTTGGACGTACGGACTATTTTCAGTCAGGTCATAAAAAAATATTCTGATTTTTATTAGAAAATTGGAGTTTATAAAGACAAACATGCCTATATTACCAATCTTAACATCGAAAATATAAGACAAAAACAATTGCAGAAATAATAAAATTCCGTAGTGCGTCAAGCAACATCCCTAGAATGTAACTCTTCCAGACAACACAAATGAAAAGACTCTTTGCGTGGTCTTATTTAAATATAGCTTTGAGTAGTTTTTGTGATTTTTTCATCTGTTTTAATCAGCGCTAACCGTTCTCTCTTGTATCAATAGCAATAAACCGCATCTACTTATGTTAATGGGTTCGTAATATGGCATAAAGCTACCATTTGTTTGAAATTTCTTTTCAACTAGATGGGAAAGGAAACGGGAAGAGTTGCACCAATTTAGTTGATTGACCCCTTGCTGGTACAGGCGTTGATTTGTGGTCAAATTTTATAACAGCTACGCACATCAGTACTTATTGTTATAATCAATACGTATTTTACAATTGTAGAGTTTTTAAATAGTGTGTAATTCATTGGAATTTAAAAATAAAAATTTTGTGTTATTATAAATATTCAAACATATTAGCAAAATAATATAATGGAAATATCAAAAACATTATTAAACACCAATTACCGGTGATTCTCGTAATAAATTTGTTGAATAAGCAAGATAAAGGAACAACATTAATTGTGATTTTTTATCCTTGATAAATTATACCTACATGTTTTGATTACATCCTTGAATGACATTGAAATTTTGATATGTTATCGTAAAATAAGGATCATTTAATTGCTCAACAAAAGTGTTGAAATAGTACAACTACAGGTCTTATCAAATCTGTATCCGCTTATTATCAACCGTAATCAAATAAATTTCGGATTATAGATTTCAATCCTGATTTCATATTAAAATTTTGGTTGCCACGTCTAAAGTTTTGAAGTATCATGTAGATTTTAAAACAATTTTGCTTGAGCGGCTATTAATAAAAGCAATGGTGATATTACTCTTATTAATCCCGGTACTCCATTATACTCACCTGTCACTACAACTACTGTGGTAAGCAAGTGCGAAACAAAGAAAAAATGGGTCCACGCTCTACCGGATATTTATATCGACAAAACATTAGATCATCCTTCTATTATATATATCTTCTATATCTGCAAGACAAAATACAAAAGGCGAATTTATAATAATAACAGCTGTCAATGTTTATAATGCAATCCGCAGTAACCAGTTTGTCTGGTCAAGTTCAGGCCAGCAGCGATTTGCTAAAGAATTACTTAAGGTCTTGTATTTTTTTTATTATAACATCTCCAATGATTCAACTTTTTGGTGACCTTTATAATATACCATTTATTAGGCTAAACATGCATAAAGTTTGATAATAAATAATGTTATTTATAAACATCATATTAATAAATTTGTTGAGACGAAAATATTTGATTGAATCTCAGTTTTAACGGCAGTGTTTTAAGGCTGTGTTACATAAAGACTCTGAATTCACCCCAAAACCGAACTGTATAATTGATTGCTATAACCATAAATTGCTTCAGTATAACTTTATGTATAAAAAATATGTTC
This sequence comes from Pieris mannii, assembly GCA_028984075.1. NCBI lineage: Eukaryota > Metazoa > Arthropoda > Insecta > Lepidoptera > Pieridae > Pieris > Pieris mannii. The sequence goes on from CM054784.1 coordinate 5,881,989, forward strand.
ACGCGAACCTTATCAAGCGGTTATATGGAGTTTTTGTGCACATAACGTAATTCTCAAACTATACGTCTAATCTTTGACACTATGACCCACGTATACTATTGTTCATAATAAATAATATAAAGTATTATGTTAATTATTTCCTAGATATGATGTCAGTATGATACATTAAAACTTGCAAAGACGTACGTATATTCTAAAAAAATTTTTTTATTTAAATTATAACAACTATTAATAGTAATCACATGTCATCTCAATCATCGATAAATACGAATTTGAAAATAGTTATAATAGTAGAAAGGAGTGTGCTGTCTGAAATTTCTGTAGTTTATTTCACTACTAAAGATACATAAGGCTATAAAAAAGGATAATCAGTCTACAATAAGCACTATTAACGTCTTAAAGATACTTTTAGCATAAACGCGTGTTTAATCACGTAACGACACTGTATTATGAAACATTGGCTAGCTAGGACGATAACAAACTATCGGAATCTTTTCACACTCTGATCAGCTCTGTGCTAGGTGATTTGAAAATGATACAGAATTTGATTTCATATTGGCGTATTAATAACTTTAAAATTTAAATTTTATTTATTATATTTCTATACTATATTTTGATGGAAGGAGGCATGCGAGCAGGGTAGGGTAGGTCACTAAAAAAGTGCTAATAGTCGGCTATGGACCCCAGCAACGGCTTAGTGTGTGTACAGAGTTAACTTATTTTCCTTCAATGATGTAAATGGGCAATCTAATATTTCCGTGGGTGAGATTGGTTTAGACTTTAGACAATCGTAGTTAGTTCGCCCTTAGTTTAAATAATTAGTATTTCTTTAATTTACTACATTGTAGTTTTATATACATTTAAATTTAAATTAATTTCTAAGCCTTTAAATATAAGTTAGCACGTTGGGTATTAGCGACTTCTTTGCGTAGTAGTAAAAACTTAATGCTTGATTAAATTTCCTTGTTTTTGTCTAGAGTAAGGCTCTACAGATAAATATATATATTATTTTTTATATAACTTCCGGTTATGCACTTCTTGCACTCGTCATTTTCTTTTCTTACCAGGGTTGCCTTGAAGTGATCGCTTGTTAGCGATAAGGCCGCCTTTTGCATCCCTTGTAATTTTTTGTGTTTCTTTACAACGAAGTGTGAATAAATAAATAAATTTCCTTTCTGGCTGGTTTTGACTTGCATTCCTTAGACAACCTAAGTTCTTGAAACTCCTATTGATATAACTGAATTCTTTCACTCCTCCTTTACTGTGCAAAGTATTCTGCTATGGAATTCCCTACCAATTGACATTAGACGAGTTCAGTCTTTAAATTTATTGAAAAAGCTTCTTTTTGAAAATTTTCTTTCAGCCTCGTAATTAGCTCTGCTTATATATATTAATTACCAAGGTACAGCAAACGCGAAACAGGAAGACAACTGAGAAGGTGGATTGACCACATTAAAGAAACGGCAGGTGGTACACGGCAGAGAGTGGCACAGTGCAGAGAGGAATGGCGGGATTTGGAGGAGGCCTTTGCCAAAAAAGGGCACACAGATGCACCAGAATTGGATTAAAATGGAAATTTGTTTAAATGTATATAAAATATAAAATGTAAAATGTATCTGAATAAAGGCTATTATTATTATTATTATATATATTAATTACTCGCAGTTAACTTTTTGATTGGCTTTTAAATGTTTGTTTATACATATTTTTATTGATTATTATTGCACGTTACTATATTAGTTATAGTAGCGTGTTATTTGAGTTTCTTTTTGTTAATTATTTTGCATTTATTATATCGCTTGTAAGCGATAAGGCCGCCCGTTGCCTTATAACTTTTGTAACCTGTTTTATTTATTTTTGTTATGTGTAACATACATATTTGGTAAGGTAATAAAATATAAATAAATAAATATAAATCTACTTCATGATTAATTTAATCCATCTCTATGAATGAACTCGAAGCAGAGTTACATTTTTTATTATTAAAAATTATATTTTTAATAATAAATTTTAAATTATTATTAAAAAAGATAATTGTATAAATAATTGTAGTACCAAGGATTTTCTAAATAGGTATTTGTTATAATGTATTGTATTATTTACGGTAACTAAGGTCTTGCACTTAATTGACATGATCATGGAATTTTCCAGATTTTCTTAAATACTTTTGTGCCGACCTGTTCGAACTACCTATTCCAGTAGCTTTTGAAGTAGTATATAAAAATCTACATAACAACATTTACAGAGCAGTCTGACTGGTCGCGCGACTCCCTGCGTCAGGGGTGTATTCCAATCACGGCTGTAGGTAATTTTCTTTGTGTGCAACACTTCCACATACGGAAAACATCATGAGACAACCCGACATATCTTTTAAAGCGTTCTTAGCTATGGCTTCATCTATCTTAGGCTTAATAAGGAAAGAAACTTTTCTTCTGGATTCAGATCACTCGCACATATATTAAAAATACAGTGTAAGCAGTTTAGGAAATCTGACGCCAAGGCTAGATGTACTTATTGTTTCGCACTACTGTCTTTTACTTAAATCTTGTTTATACGGGGGAAACCGATGGCTCTACTAAGCGAATGTGCTGAAATATTAGTCGTTTTGTTTGTCGACAATGTTACTAAATGCCTTAAGACTCTGTTAGCTATTTAATGTGGTTTTAGTTATGTATAGGAAACATTACATATACATGACCCCGAAACATTAATGATAAAGTCTTTTATCGCTTCCTTGTTGCCAACCTAACGAAATTTACGTACTTAAGTTCGCTCACTGCTTGTAGAATAAAAATTGTATGATTTGAACAATTTTAAAATATTTTATTAATTTATATAGCATTGAAGTGTTCTTTTAATGAGATAATTTTACAAATAAGCATCTAACAAAACGTAACGCACCTAGTCGATAATATACATAGCATTTAAACGGATATAGGCACATGTAAACACACAAAATGCCTTAAAATATTTTTACCAAATAAAAAATTTTATCCCAGAAATCATGGCAGATATCCGCATCCAGTATTCGACCTTGAACAATTGTCTTTATTGAGTCCAGCATTATATGACTGATAGTTGTCCAATTTTGAGTCTAAGGCGGTAAGGTCAAGCTGTTTCCAAACATATATTGCGTATATATCTTCCGGTTCTTAACGCTCAATTGTAGTCTCCGCAACTAGCCACTAGACTAACACTGCTTTTAAAAATATATTTACTTAACAAATTCGGTTATTGAGTCTCTCGTATATCAATACTTATCCTTGTAGCGCCGGCACCGTTTATTTATTGCTATTGCTTCCGGTGTTTCCGTGTTACATAGTTATGGCTAAATACAATAGTGTATACTGAGCGGTGTTGGGCTTGTGGTTTCGAACCCACGATTCCATTTGTCTCACCTTACGGCTGCTCACCAATGGAATTTTTTTCCTATGTGCAAAATTAGCACTTTCTATCAGATTCTCAGGCCATTTAGGCTTGTAGCGCCACTGGATGATTATTATTATTAGCTACGTATGGCTGAAATACATCGAAATGCAATTCAATTGACGGATATCTTAAATATTTCAAGCTGTGAATTTCCACTTATAACCCAGTTAAAGGTTAAAAATGTTAAAGGAAATATTAAATGTTTTATATATGCATGGAATTCGAAAACAATTTATACGACTTTTTAAACTAAAGAGTTGTAAAATATTCAGGGCATTTTTTTTAAATTGTGAAAAAACAGTCTACTCGTGATTAAAAAATGGTATCCAAAAAAGTTTCATTTATTTTTCTTATAAAAGTGTTTTGCTAATAAGAACTTAGTTAAATTTTTTGCATTATCTAGCACACACCCTTGACAAATACCGACGCAGTTTTAAGAAGGCCAAGTGAAATCGAAGATTGGAATTTTTCTAACAATCTCAGTCGATACGCTATAAATGTTTAGTGATTATAGAAGTACTTCGAATAATCACAAGCAAATTTTATACGTAGAACCTATACTGATATTTATATTCGATAATTGCAAAATCTATCTAGATATTTTAGATTAAGTTATAAGTATCGTACATGTAATTTTTATGCATTTTCTCTACAAATGTAGAGAAGTAAGTAAATACTTACCATGAACTAACTTTATAATATAAATGATATAAATTTTACATCATGGTGGACCTAGATTTATATATAATATAAATTAACTATACATTTAGATAGATGCCCGTACAAGGGCGGATCCAGCTGTGCCGCCAAGAGGGGGTAACATAGTCGTGGTCAAGTCAAGAACTTATACGTTTGCCATCATACAAAGTTATTATATTATATGACCTCTCTCCCTGGATCCGGCGTTACCGTACATAGAACATTTATGAGATTAAAGCGTGAAGCACTAATTAAATGCATCATAGACAAATAATTTCTAAAAAATTTTAACAATTAAGACTTGCTTCTAGTTAAATAAAGATATTTTTGAAACTTTAAATATCAATTTTAGTATTTAATCAAGCCGATCCTAGCGTCTTGCGCTTAGCGTGGTCTACCTTGACCGTGTGAGACACGCGAAAGGCAACGATAATTGAAACGAAGATTTACATTCGTAAATCAAAAAAGGCACGTTTTATCATGGCAGTTTTAATAGACATAAGTAAAATATCTTTAGGCTATAGATAACAGTATTTGACGCACCCGTGTTGATTCACAATACCTTTTTTTTATATTCGAGATGGAAATGCATTTTCGCATCCCCTGCCCTAAAAAGTTGTATGTGGGTGATTCACAATACCTACTGAATAGTCGTAAATATTATATAGTAAAGTACATTTAGTAGAATACATTGACCTATTAAACCCTATTTTCTTAATTATTTACTGCAACTATTAAAAGGTGTGAAGGTCGAATTTGTATTATATCATGGCGAGCGAAAACATAAATTCTACTGCGTTTGGCAAGTCTAAATTGACGAAATAGATAAATTTTTCACTATCATACAAAATATCTATTATAAGTCGCCATATATTTTTGGGCACCTTTGAGGTACCTTTTCATTACTTAAAGCTATTTTGTATTACGATTTAACAGAGATCTTGTAAGTCGATGCCTCACTGTTCCCCAGTGCTTATAATACCATACTGTAAAATGCTTGAATCGATTATTAAAAGACAGTAAATCGTATCAAGGAGAAACAAAGGGCATACAAAAGTTGATTATGAGGCACGGGCATCGTAGTATTTAATTTGTAACTTCATACGGCAATAAAATTTATTTCTTCGAATGACGTTTGACACAGAGCTGCATTAATGGCTTATTTATTCGTGCCGTATTTATTCTTACTCGAGTCGAATCACGACTTCGCTAATTACCTAACGACTTGTAAGTACTTGTTAACTTTAATTATCGGCGTTACTCTATGATATATTTAATGTGCAGATACATTGACAATTGGAGTTTTTAACACTTTTAACCTCATTAAGTGAATCTTACTATATTTGTCTAGTTCGCTATGTGTTTCAATTATCAATGATTAAGTAAGCATTATAAAAAACGACAAAATTTTTGTGGCAGAGACTTATACGCTATGAATAATTATTTATAACTACTGACTTGAAAAATCACCGAAATAACGCTCTAAGTATTTCAACGTACAATAGTTATTCAAATTAATATTAAGATAAAGGCTTTTGTTTCAAAAAAGGGAGGAATGCACTGAGTATGACAGTGTTTACTTAAAATCGTATCGTATCGAAACAACACATTTTACAACGAACCTAACTCATCCGATTTCGTTAACAACAAATCGAAATTCTAATATCACTTCCAAATTTAAATTGTAATCTTTGACTAGTTATAGGCTATAGTAAAAACTGAACTGTTAACTCTCAGTTGTTGTGATCATCATTACTGGAACGAAATATCTTTATATACATAAATTTCTGTGATTGAACAATAAATAATGATAAAGTATGCAAATAAGACAAGAGATAAACTAAAATAGTAAATAATTTGTTCCTATTTTGAATTATGTTTTGATAAACGAAAAAGGCTTGCTTATTATTGTAATGAAAGTTCATTGCACTTATTTTAAGAAAATATTGACCTACTCGCGATATATATACCTATTATAGACCAAAATGTATCGTGTGTAAGTGCGAAATTATAAATGTGAATTTCTTTTTATAGTTACCAAAAAATGGGTTTAAATCCAGTTTTGATGCTTAGATATAAACTCTATTTATTTTAATGTTATCAAAGATTGTGTGACCTCACATAAAATGCGAATTATTTTATTTATTTTTAATTTATATTCAGCCCTCTGAACTGTATTCAAGTTTAACATTATAAGTATTTTTAAATGACCTACTTATGATACTAGATAATGTAAAAGGTTAACCCGATGAATATAAAGATGTACATGATTCTTAATAAAAATTACATAGAATATGATTAGTAATATTATAATTTATATAAAATATCATTTGAACAAAGAGACAATAATTGCTCTTTTAATTTGACTATAATCACTATTTTCAACATCGTAGACAAGTTATACATACTCAATATGTGTTACTAATTTGACTCATTAACATACATATTAGTTGACATAAGAAACTTACCTTTATTAATTCCGAGACTGACGGTACAAGTTATGTTGTTGAACTGTATATCTACCGGTTCCCGGTTGGGAACACGGGACAGGCCCCTAGGCTCCTGTGAAGGTGTCGGGCACTTTGAGGAATGTGAGGGGCTTGAAGGTGTACTTAACGAAGACTGTCCATCACCCTCCATATTTCCTGTCCCTTCAGACTTATACGACACACTTTGATTTTCCACAATTTGAACACCGGCTAGCATCATTATTACGTAAATTGAACGCGCGTGTTATACTTATTACGTCGCGCGAACGAATGCGCTAGCGCCTCGTCGATATCAGAAGCCTTTTGTCTCTTTGGTAAATTATAACGCGTTGTTTAAGCTGCACTTCTATTTTGTAAATAACTGGCATATTATGACAGATACGTACAAGGAACAATGGGCTTTATTGACGACTTGTAAACAATGTCTCTCTCAGACAAAGGAGATGCGACGACGCACTGAATGGGTGACAAGCTTTCACAGTAATTATTACCTACTTATTTTCATGTATATGATGACTAAAAATAGCACATAATAACAATGTATTTGTCTATATCAGATAAGTACATATGTACGTAGTTTGGCTTAAGAAATGGTTTTGTAAGTTGCCCAATAAAAATAGATTTAAATCTATACAATATTACAAAATTTACGACTGACTTAGTGCAATTTACAAGTTATTAATATATACATAATTGTGTTAACCGTTAGGTTTAAATAAATTTTATTATTTATTACGTGTAGAGATTTTTATAAAAGCGACATCTTGTGGGTTGCTATGATACTAAGACGGTTAGTGTTATTATTAACTAAACAAGAGCTAATATATACTTCATTCTGTGATATTACGATAGATGGCTTTATTATTCGAAATATAAAAATCTATTAGTAGTTTTATTGACACGTTGACTATAGTCTTTGAATTTCTATTTTAGGAAGGCAGGTCCTTTGCCTAGACCTTATAGAAGGTAAGATAAGTGGTAAGTATCGCCTGCTTAACATATTCGTTAATGCTATTTACGTACACGCCACATGACCAACGCACGAAACCACAAACAAATTAATGAAACATAATTTAACACGCCTGCTCAAAAATTAACACAACTATATTTTACGGATTGCTAATATTAATTTTATTTAAATACTAGTAATGCCCCGCTGTTTCACCAAAAGTACATAGTTGACAAAAGTCTAGTAAGTCGGGCTATAGATATATATTTGTTATCAAAAAAGTTTTATTTTACTTAATTTTCTTCTTCTTCTTCATGTCCTATAACCCCTAGGTGGGGCAGAGGGCGTCCACAGCGAGTCTCCATCGCGTTCGGTCTTGAGCCTCGTGTTTCACCTCGCTCCAAGTCTTACCAGCTCTCTTTGCCTCGTCCGCTACTGTACGGCGCCAGGTTTGCTTGGGACGGCCACGCCTTCGCTTTCCTTGCGGGTTCCACTCAATCGCCTGCTTGGGAATATGATTGGGATCCCTTCGAAGTGTATGGCCTATCCAATTCCACTTGCGCCTCTTGATCTGCTGACTGATCGGGGTTTCTCGGCAACGCTCCTAAAGTTGCTCGTTGGAGATTTTTTCAGGCCAGTAGATAGCCAGAATATGGCGATTTTCTTAGTTTTTAATTAATTATTTCCTTTCAGATTACTATATATCTACACACTAACATTCATAATTTAATCACTAAACTGATTTTACTTTACAGCGAATATAAAGTTAAGTATGTATTTTAAATTCGTAACATATACTAGTAAATTGAAAAATACTTTACAGTTCTTGTATTTTAATCAGTAAGTACAGGTAGTAAATTAATTACAAATATTTTATGATAATCATTATTAAATATAAAAACAAAAATTTAAAATGCAAAAGATTCTTCTATAATTGTGTGGAATCCAGTGTATATAAAGTATTGCGACAATTAAATAAGCCAATACGGTTTTATTATTTTAAACTATGTTTATTACGAAACGCCAATATACGTCAGTGCGTGGACTCTGCCTATATGTTCTTCTATGAAATGTATATTTCCCTATCCTGTAAAATTTACACTGGTCGGAGAGTTAGGGTTTACCCCTTTTATGGTTCACGCTAACATTTAGTAGGCTTACGCCCAAACCCAATAACATATCTCAATCCATTATTGACCATCTGAGTTAGACATCTTAAAAAACAAATATTTATAAATGTGTGCCAAAAACCATTCGACGGTTTTTAATAGCCATCTGTCGATACAACCTATCCGTTGGTAGTAGTCAGTAGGTCGGATCGGTGTATGTGGATAGTACTTTGTATGAAAATGACAGTTCAACTGTGCCAATCTATCCAATCTATCTTAGATTGGATAGATTGCCACTATGGATCTTAAGATTTCAACTTACACCAGTTTTTAAATATTTAAAAAGCTATTTGATATGTTTTAAACATAGATATTTTAATATTATTTTTACAGGTTTATTTACATTATTCAATCTGAGATTGTTGATTAATTATTGGGTTCGGGTGTTAGACTTACTATGACTCCCGTGTGTAAATGATGTATTTGATTTTGTCATATGACACTCATAGTTCTCGACTCTGACTTGACCAGTACAAGGAAAAAGGCTACAGTTAATATAACAATTATATATAGTGATGATTGAAAAGTGCATGCTTTAAATTTTATATTTTTATTTGAATTTTAGGATCCACAGAGTAATCCTTAAAACTTGAAACCAAACAAAATTTTAGTGAAACGAACCCGTTAAAAACCCTACTTAAAGGGCACTTACATTCGCATTCTACCGGCTTGAGTATTTTTAGTTTCATTTGCAAAAACCAGATTTCGTAAATATATTCCACAGTCTTAATCAGATATTTTTTTATTTATACTGATCTTTGAGATTATCAGAACCTCTTACCGGTAAAACATTCGATCACAAGTAGGTAGACACATTAAATTACACGATTAACGATTTATTTACCTCCTCAAGTAGTCTTATAAAAATAATACTCAACTTACCCGCCCGCGACCCTACATCTCTACGCAATACCAAGGGATCTTGACGTAAAGACGACGTTTCGAACCGATCTTCGTTGAATACGGACAAGCGGAAGGAGCTGGTACTGTGTAATCGGCGTACTGTTCTCAACTCTGGCTGCCGTCCAGACCAGTCACAAACGATAGCCCGCGAAACTGAATGTCGTTTGATAAGTCAATGTAAATAAGAGAGCCATGTATTCCGATGCTAGCTGAGGTTTTAAGGAGAGTGTCTGTGAAGAGAGGAAAAATCCCTTGTCGCTAGACAAAGGGTTTTTTTTTAAGGATAACTTGTATCTTCTTGGGGTATTAAAATTGGACTAGATTAAGTCTACCCCATTCCGAGACTCCACATAGGAGAGTTTTGACGTCAGACACAAGATTGTTAAAGGTTTAAGGTTGCAACGAATCATTAATATACAGAATAAGCTGTGTTGGGGATAGGAAGACAGCTTGTAGGACCCCAGCCGGTGACGGCCTTGATGCTTCGTTGAGCAAGAAAGCTGGATCCGGTAGCTTTATTTGTCGGAGCCCATAGGTTGTGAGCTTCATAAGAAGTGCTGTGCCACACCCGATAGAAGCTTTGCTTTGGCTTTTATTATGGCTAAAAATACTGCTAGGACCTCCCTCTTGGATTTTTTTTGTATCTACCTCTGCCCATCTAAATGTATGGTAAACGGAAAGGTCACCAGCTGAGGGACCACAACAAAAGCCCTACTGAGAATCGCTAATCAGCAGACGGTCCTCAGGATCTGGCCGGTAATACTGGTTTCCATTATTTAGGAGAACAAGGGGGTTCTAGAGCGATAGCGTTTTTTAGGGATCGGATCTAATGCAGCGCTATCCCAGAACTTCAGGAAAATGTCGACCCAGTACAAGTACCTACCGGTAAAGACGCGTTAGGGCTGGAGCCAACTCAGGAGCACAGGTATGCACCGCAATTGGGGGTGGGGGATGTCAGGCCCGCTCGACTTATATGTGTTCAAGAAAGATTTGCGGATATTACGTTGCCAGAATATAATTTCAAGCATCGAAATATTACATCGCAATAATCTCAGTGGTGTCTTTCCTTGGTCGTCCAAAGTTCGACGCAAATAGAGAGTCTAAAAGATTGACCTTTTGCTTCGCGGACCCGTCAATGCATTTTCACTTCGGCTGTAAAACAAGAAAGTATACTGTAATATTTATATACCAAATATTTGATATAATCAGTTCAACACTGAAAGAATACACAAGAGTTTTAATATCCATTATTTTATTATAAAGACATTTAATTCTTTCTTTTCTTTTTCAAATAAATCTATTGTTGCAGAAATAGGGTAAAAAAAGAGAAATAATTAAAATTGATTTTAGGAATGTCAATAAATCTTTATAATAAAGGTAAATCAGATAAATTATAAAAGATTTTTGCTGAGCACAATTATAAATTATGGACGCTATAATCCATGATGAATCAGACAAAATGATTCCGGTATCCAAAAATTACAGAATTATTCTATTATTGTAATTAAAAGCTGCCTACAGCGCCACAAATTAAGAAAAAAAGTAGCTTTATATGATGATGATTTATAGAGTCAATTTAAAAGTTTATTTTATATTATATCGGCGGTACTATGTAAAACCAAATAGAATTAATCACGACTTCAATGGTGACTTGTCGTATCGCGCGATCCCAAGGTTGCGACATCAACGATAGGGATATTCAGAGACCTATATCGTTGACAAACATTGGTATTAGATTTTTGATTTCAGTGAACCGGCGTTAATATTATTTCATGTACTTTAGAATTTGTCAGGACTACTTTAGTCGGAGTATGACTGGAACCCCTAAGTATATCATACCAATTATATGAAATTTATTTATTTTATCAACAAACAAATATAAAACAAAACAAAATTATTAATAATAACATACCTACGTATTGTAGATCCTATATGCAACAAAAATAAATAAAGGACTACAAAACGGATCAGTATCTGGTGCATCGTTAAGAGTGAAAAATGTATGCATAAAAAGACCGACAAAGTCTCAAGTAAAGTTATTATATAAATAATTAAAGCAAGTTAAACTAAAGGGCAGATGACGACAATAGCTTCGTAACGAAAAAACAGCAGGTGACAAAAGAAAACCTGACAGACCGAACAAAAGAAGGCTGTCGAATTAACAGATTATACCACTATAGGTGTATCAAGTTAGTTCTCTTTCTTGTGAGAAAATAAAAAATAAAAATTAAATAATTATAGTATTTCTATATATTATTATGACGATAAGATCTTGAGCGTCATTTGTTATTTCCATATTAAAATCCAAAGAAAATGTTATGTTAACAGATAAGCAAAACAATTATTATAATAAAACCTTTATTTTTTAATTATTTCGAAATGAAATAGACACGATGAGTTGGTTGGAATTACAGGTTTTGTTTATCAACATTGGAGCGAAGCCTTCGGGGCCTTGGCCTTTCCTACTAGTCCCATTTTGTAGTCAATATGTTTTGATATCTATTAAATTTATTTAAACCCGGTTTCTAAAGGGCATTTTTATTACCATTATATTTGTTACATATACATACATAAAACTAATTAAATACTTATATAATATAATTAAAATATAAATTTTGTTTTACAATATGTAATAAACATTTATTCTAGTTGTATTGATCTGACAAAACTTCAGTTTGGTGTTAATAAAGCTGTATTATTCCAAATACCTTACAAGGTCTAATTATTATGTTTGTTATCTTTGGTTTGTAAATAAGTATATTTGATATTTAATCACCATCTTTTGGATGTTTTCGGTTTTTGGTTGATTTAAAGAGGTTATCAATTCTGTGGAAACTTATTAATAAATTCTAAACGTTACCTCCTTTTTAGTGATTTTTTTAATTTTGTATTATTGGACATGGAAATCAGTTGTTAATCCTGCAGAACAGCCGTTGCTACACATGTTTTTCATTTCTCTCAATAAGTATGTATAAATGAATTAAAAAACATAATTATTTATAATATGTAAGCTTTGAACAATGTGAGAAGTTTGTTACTTTGGCCTTCGCAGATATTTCCAATCGCGACTTCTCAGGAAAAATACCAAGCTTGTTCTGTACAAAACACTGCTGCGACCAGTGCTCACTTATGGTTCTGAAACCTGGCCCATAGCAAGAAAGACGAGATCTCTCTCCTTTTTTTCGAGCGGAAGATTCTTCGAAGAATCTGTGGTCTTGTTTGTGACGATGGTGTTTGGCGTATCCGCTACAATGATGAACTTAATAACATCCTAGACGACGCCAACATCGTCCAATTCATAAAGTGCAACAGGCTTAAGTGGCCGGGACATGTAAACCGAATGGCGAACGACAGAACCCCAAGTAAGGACCTTGATTAAACTCACAACCCGGTGGCAAAAGAAACCCCGGTAGGCTGAGGCTGCGTTGGTGGAATGGAGTTGTCAAGGACCTTGAAACAATAGGGGTTCGCAATGAAGATAGATCGCGATGGCGAAGTGTAATTGAGGAGGCTAAGGCCCACAAGGAGATATAACCATTGATGAATTATTTTTAATGTTTTGATATGGCAGGATTAGATGGCAACTGGAATTTTCCGGAGATTTTTAAACAACATTATGACGCCAAATTGGCCATAAATTTGCCTTTACTTATTATTACTCAATAAAGTGATAAATTAACTAATTTCCAAACAACTTATCTTTCCAGCCAGGGCTTATGGTGGAAAAAATTTTAATGCGCACGCAAAAGTGAAGTTAATGCTTGTCTTCTCAAAATTTTCAAAATACATACATGTATATATGATATATATATCATCTCAACTAATATTTAGTTTAATTAACATTTTATTAAGCTTCCAAAATACTGCAAATGATGACATTAATTAAATTAAATATATCCAAGATCAAAAAACTCATTAAGCCCCAGTTTCATTGTAATACGTCTCCCGAATACACTATTTCACAGTATGAAAAATAAACTGTTATTAAGATGTATAAAAACACGTTTAAAGCGTTAAAATTCTCATCCACTTAAAATGAGTGTCCATGGGCTGCGTTGTTTGTTATTTTTGGGCATCCCGTATTAAATAAAAAGTCAAATAATATGAAACAGTAGAGTAAAATAATTTATAAAAAATAAGAAGAATATTAATCGGATCGGTCGGTTACGTAAGAAACAAAACGGTAAATAATGTATTTACCCGTCTAATTCTCTCTTGGAGTTTAATTACCTCGGTGGCTGATCGAAATATAATATGCGTTAATTAAGAATGATTATAAGTAACGCGTAAAAACACGATGTTTGTTTACGTATTTAAAGGCATATATTTACATCATAGTGACCGGTGCGACGCCATCTTGCCTAGAAATGTTGAATTAGAATTTCTAAGCCAGATTTAATGTAAATATATTTTTGCCTCGAGACTGCAATATATGAATATTTTATTCGGTTCTGACGTCACCTTAGTTATAAGCTGAAACAGTTATAAACTAGACATATTTTTGAGCTATTGCGCAGATTTATGTAATTTGCCTTTTATTTATGTTTGCGCATGCGTCTATTTTACTATTTTTAGCGATGTGTGCTGATGTTATTTTATTAAATTTATTGAACTATTCTGTACTTTCCATTCCCATGTACAATACGTAATCGTATAAATAATAACATGTATTCAGTATCATATACATTGACTGTTTTATTATCGTTCTGTTAATTGTGAATCGGAATCTGTTATAGCATGTTTATATAGTAATGCCAAATTTATATACATTTTATCTTCCGCCTGCAAGGTTTTTTTCACCAACAATTTATATTTTTAAGTAATTTTCTACTTATAAAAAACATTTTGATGTATTCCCTAAATTACAGACAGGTACGCTAATATTTATGAGACTAAGATTGAGACAGGATTTTTATGAAATAACATTTTTTAATTTTTTTTTGTATGAGATAGTGACTAGATGGTAGTAGTAGAAAGGATAGGATAGGAGTAGTTCATAGTAGATGAAAAAACAAAAGTTTAACTTATATTTTATTACATTATCAAACAGATAATTAAATCGACATATGAAACAGACTACATAAGCTGATGTTTGACCTTTAAGAAAATTCTCGACCAATGTCGGATCAAAGTTCTACAACTATTAATGTTTTTTTATTTGCTACTTCAAACTAGCAATGACTATAAGTATGTATAATATTAGATGAGTGTATACATAAGGTTCAGGTTTGTCCCCAAAAACAATAAAGTACCTACTAAGATGTAATACTCAACACATAACTTTTTATAGCAAGCATCATTCTGATTACTTCTCGGATTTTGCTAATTACCACATAGGGTTAATTTCTACGAAACAAAATACTAACATTTTAGATGTAAACAGTAAAGATAGAACAGTTAAATAACTTAAAGATAGAAATAAAAAGTTATGCTGTTAAGCTATGAATTGATATGACGTATTGGTGGAAAATTTTTATCAATACTAGGCGTATTGATAAAAATCCGGAAATCACAGTTTTTTTTACAAAGAAAGATAAAACAAAATTAATTATTTTAATATATGATCGTTGTCTAATTCAAATAAAATTTGGTATGCCGTGTTAAAAGTAACATAATTAAATTATTTTTAGTAGGTACGAATAAGAACAATGCTTAGGGAAAAATAATGAGCATTATTCACATTGCAATTAAAATGCTATGTCAAAATAAGTTGTAATTCTTACAATAAAAATCAACTTTGTTAAATTCTAAGCTGGAAGATTAAACAACGAGTGAATTTTTTTTTAGGATTTATTAAAGATATGATTCTTATATGACGTATTTTATGACGCACAAAAAATTCTGGTCATAATTAAGATAATATAAAATTTTATATTTAAATTTTTTTTTCGATTGAAGTTACTAATTAAAAACAAATATTATTATCGCAGATTACATTTTTTTATCAGTATTGTTGAAACAATAATTATTTTGACGAATAATTATTAAGAGTGATTCTCTGAGTCATTCTACTGAAAAGTTACAGGAACAAGATTTCTTTCTCTTTTAAAAAAAAAAAAATATTATATAAAATTATTGCCTATTCCTTAGGTAATTCAAATATGGCAGCAAATGTCAAAAAAAAATCCTATTACGTAGGTAAATGATTAAACTGTCAGTTTTTAATGAAGAGGTCTAATAAAAGAGTCCTTTAATTATGCTAAGATCTTGACCTACTCGTTGTTGAGCAAGGGTTATGGTAAATGTTATTGTGTTAAAGATGTCAAATTTCACGACATACTGTGGTGAGTCAACAAAGGTTTATTTATTTTTGTGCAGGTTCTTCTTCTGTATATTAGATACTAAGTGTTCTTGTAACCAAAGGTAAAATAGATAATTGTGTCGAGTCAATATATATGTATAGACTATCAAATATTTATTCGAAATGTAACTCGGAACTATTTTAATTTAAAACAAGAATATAATGACTGTTTAATACGCAACACGCATGACTGAATATGACAATTAATGATATATCGATCTTAATAATATGTAATATATAAAAATACATTTCAAAAAATTGGCATTAAATCCTACTTTTCCTTTTTATTTATATTATTTTAATTCAATTGAATTATAATATTTGTTTATTACGTTTTCTACGGATGACTGCAAAATCTATTAATAATAATAATGTATTTAACCGTATTTGATTAAATATTTACAACCACATATACAATAAAAGGAAAAAATACTAAATTTTACGTAAGAGCGATTATAAAAAATATTCAAACAAATTGTTCCTATCAGGTAAAATATGAATTGCCGCAACACGACTCCTCAACTCCTGCGTAGTGTTCGATCGCCCGTTGTGAAACACGCGCGCGTGATACCGCGATAATTCTTCCGTAACATAGTGAATTATTGAAGGAATTCAAGCGATGCAATAAGTTCATTTTGTATAATCTATTACAGTGGTATAGTAAATTTCTGGACAAAATGGCGAGTGCATTGGCAAAATTGCAAGGGTTAGGGCAAAAAATGAGGGGTAAAGAACACAACGAGTGCAGGACACTAAACGTAAATATTGCCCCACCTACAAACGTTGACATTGAATTTCGGAACATCTCCATGAATGTGTCTATGGGAATCATTGGAAACAGTAAGTTTTAATTGGATTATTTAAATTTATTTTCGATGACAGATAATATCCAGTAATCAATTAATAACACAAGTATTGATTAAATTTTTTATTTAAATTGAGATATTTGTAGACGTAACAATGCTGATAATAATTATCAAAAAACAAACATCAATAGTTATTTTAATTTAACTCAGTACATAACACTTATATCCATATTAATTTAGTAATACGTAATAACAGTGAAAAATAACAAACTAAAGGTTAAAAATATAATGAGACTTGTAGCATCAACTGAAGAATTTTTAAATACATACACAGGGTAGGAAAATATTATGAACATAAATTGCTTTACCACTATATATAAGATCGATATATGACAATTATATATAATATTCCTATAAACATAACGTCAAATGCATCGTCGGTAAAATGTTAAAAAAAAAGTTGGTAAATCAAGAATGTTAAAAATAATGAAAAAACCTCAAACGATATCGTGATTAAGATAACGGATAGTTAAATTTGTAATGATATTAATAATTAGTGTGAAATACACAAAAATGTTTATAATAGTTTGTGATACTTCACCGATTTCTTTAAAACATAAACATAGAATTCCAAAACAAAAATAATACTTATTAGAATCATAAATGCTCCAATTAAAACTTAATATGTTACGTTCACTTAACTATAATTTAGCGTCGGTTTCAATTATATTAAACAAAACAAGTTATGTTTCAAATTATTATTCGTTCCACCTATCTACCGTGTGTATTATAAAATAATCATTAATTTTACTCAAAAATATACACTTTACAATAAATAAATTTGGACTATTATTCCACTAATTTTAATTTATTCATTAAAAACGAGTGTTAATAATCCTAAATAAAATAGCGGCACGCCAAATTTATGCTTACTTAAATACAACGCGTTTTAATTTGCAAGGTAGAATATAGAGAACAAAAAACATATTATGAAAGCCTAAAATAGCAAAAACTGTTTAAATAATAAAAATATCCGAGTCAATCAATAAAATCGCTATTAAAATTAAAATTTTATGTAAACTTAGATATCGTATGATTCCAAGGTTCCCAACCGTTTGATAATTATAGTAAATGTGGGATATTTTCATAAGGATATACAATGAACGAGTGGAACGACTGGTACGAGATAGCTGGCTGGCTTCAGTCTGGCTACAGATTGAGAACCAGTATTATGTATTATAAGTGTATTTTCAAAAAGGCCGGTTTGGGCTTTATTGTAGCACCACTTAATTTTTCAAATAGCATGCAATAGTTCCATAAATAAGTATCATTTGAATAAAATTTGTATTTGATTTTCTTTTTATATTTCTCAATGGTTATTAAATCACTAGGTAATGACAATACATTATTATTGTCCATAAATTTCCGATATTGTATACAGTTAAATATACGTATGTAGTTAACACGAGTGACTAATTAAATTATCACATATGAATTGATTATTAACCTATGACGGACATTCTTCACGCATTAAGATTATATTAGTCGAGCATTTAGTTTAAATAATTAGCATATTTCTATAAAAAAACCTCTCATGGTCAACTACATTCATGGTAATTATTTATATTTCAAGTAAATTAAGTATATCAAGCGAAGTAAAACAATTTAACACTTCCTACTTTATAAGACTTTAACTTTTAATTTATATTGTTGCGATATGATATAGTCAGCGCAACTCGGAAGAGATCTATTAGTCGCTACCTTGAAATCCTTACAGGTAGATAGTAATGCAGATGTGAAAGACAGCTTGCTTTGCTTTTGCACACTAAATTTGCTCAAAGATTCACCACTTACGAGCACACTTAATATTGTTCGGGTTAAGAATTACATTTTCAATTTAACTACATTACTAGAGTAGAATTATTGTCGTAAATTTTGAAAGCAGCTATTATGTAAAAATAAGTTAATAATAAATAAATGTTTTAAAAATACCAGTCGAAGTGAGTGTTTATTTATTCTCGCAAGAAATATTTGTATTTGAGTTCGGTTATCATATGTTGTGTTAAATCAAATTATTCTCAATAACATCAAATATAAATCTAAAATTATGAAGTATATCGCTGAACAGTTTTTTCTGATCGCCAAAGTTCAGTGAACCCTACTTTATTGCAGCCTCCACTCTCACTTGGTTGTGTATTTTTTAGTTCCTGAAGCAAAATAATAAAATATCTTATCACCTTCATTCAGTAGATATATTAAACACTTAAATAAGTTCTGGTAAAGCTTGCCTATAGCAAAACAATTTTGTAATTGTCTTTGGTTCGTTTTTTTTTAATAGAACAGGGGGCAAACATAGGTTATTACCGTTATAGTCCAAAATGTTTCATACTTTGCTAAAATCGAAATGAATATGAATTCAGCAAATCGTCATTAAATAAACAAATGTTTTATCGTAAATTATCGATTTGTACACTACGTATATTTAACACCGGCATGTTATAGTCTTACAAATAAATGCAAAAATTGTGAATATGTTAATTGTTATTGTGGTTAGGTCAAAATATCGCCTGCGCGAAATTGGTTAAACAAGCCTGTATGAACAGTCTTCATTGTGTATTCGAATATACGCTAATCGCAATATGTGAGACTCGAATCTCACTGAGGCAACTAAACGTGAGACTCTAGATTAAACCTCAAGTTCTACCAACGAGGCCGCAAGTGTCGCAAATCCAAAGAACATCTACCCTTTGGGACACGCAACTTACAACTGCAATACGGGATGTTTTCATTGGTCACTCAATCTGTTTAGGCTTGACCGTCTACTTCCAAATATCCAATATATACCAAGTCATTACCTATATAAAAGCGCTGGTATATAGAAATTAATTATTTATAAAATATAATAATTAAAAATCAATAAATTAAACTAGTGTTCTATTTATATATTCGTAGTTCCCCATCGGTTTTATAACTCAGATGATTAATTAATTATGCGTTGTTGTCGAGGACAGGTTCATGGCTCTATAGTTTAGGAAAATTATGTTTCCTATTAATTTGCGATACTCGAAAAAACAACGATGATCTGATGATGGATATGAAAACACAAGTTTGTTGGCTACGCTTTATTTTACTATAATAACCACTTTCAAAATAGGAACGGCCTTACAGCAATGTCAGTTTTGTCATGGACTAGATTCGCAAGTGCGAAGCGCGTTCAAAACAAGTTTTACCATAACGGCTAACAACTATTTATGACGAATACTCATGTTTCTTGTCCTACTGGTAAAACTTCTGCGATTGCAATCTCACAGTTAACATAAATGTTTACGAATGTAACTTGAAACTTGTTGAAAACTAGATGATATTGCTGAATTTAATATTTACACCTTAGTATTTATACATAGGTAAAATAATATCCTATAAAGGATAAAGACTGAAACAAAATTTTTGCATAAACTCTCCGATAGTTATCTTACTATCAGTGTGAGAATTGCTGTAACACAAACGCATAAATTTTCAATAAATTTCTATTGTTTACACATAATATTCTAACAATACCCGCTTCTGTTCAATTCCAATACACGCGAAGAGCGTCGGACCGTGCGCAAGTTTCGAGACGAAATATTTTATTTCTTATAGTCATATTTACTAATGTATATATAATAATAGCCCTAATTTTCATCCAAAACATATTTAATTAGCCATATAATGTTATATTTATGCGCAATTAACAATTATCTCTGGAGTTATTAGAGTTATAAGTGGTGGTTAAATAAGGACATAAAAAATATAGACAATATCACAATTACAGGAGCATGAATAATATCGTATATTTGTTAACCTAGTAGCACCCATAGCACTTGGAAAGGATTGATTTGCTAACGGTAGAAATACAGTAATATAAATAGGTATTGGTTCAAAGCTGACAGTTTATAAATTATATTATACGTTATTTAATGAAACGATCAGAATAAAAAGTATTCCACGCTTAACCAAGCCTATTTCATTAATTAATGTGAAATCTTTACCTAATTTAACTATTATTTCAAAATTAACTGATACTCAAACAGCATCGAAAGTGTCCATGGGCGGCGGTATCACTTAGCATCAGGTGAGCCTCCTGCCCGTTTGCCCCCTGTTCTATAAAAAAAACTCAAAACTTTCTTAAACTATATTAAAATCTAAAAATTAATTATAGACATTAGTTTTTTTAAAAATAAAAAAAAATCAAAATTTATTTATTCAGTTTAGATGCGACTTAAGGCATGCTTATGAATGTCAAAAACGTTTAAAAAAATTCGCGAAAGAGTAAAACTACGCCATCATACCATAAACAAAGCACACTTTTATCTGACTACAATAGAATATATATTCAGTGGCGAAGTTACTTGGGAACCCGGTTCGGAAGTTGGTTGTGTCACCCTATCGAAAGTAAAAAGCAATAAATTTTATGTGATACAGGATTTCATTTCATGGATCATTTATTAAAAGATTGCGGGTATTGGACAGGGAATCCCCGACGACAGCGTCAGGCACTTTTACGGGAATCCCCGAATTCTACATAGAGCTGAGATAGTGCTCGTGGAGGAATCCAGGAGGAATAAAAAGTAAATTTTTATGCTAGAGATTTAGTTTTGTTTGTACATTGTTATTTAAGTTGAGAGACCGCCCCTGCCGCCCCCCTCCCCTTTCCTACGCCACTGATATATTATTTCTTATAATTTGGCCAAACTCAAAACACAGAATGATGAAGGTCCCTTAAATGCATCATATATCGTATGAAATTGAAAATATGACATGTTATTATGAAGACCTCAATACATATTTCAAAGACCTTCCGTATTTATTTCCGGTTATCTTAAGGAAAATGTATTATAAAGGTAATAATATTCTGAGCCAGATATTGTTATTAAAATCCCATACTAATATGGTTCTTCATCACAACCACAGTATTATGGGATTTTCACGTTACTCTAACGATTTTGTTTATGAATATTTACCATCCGTAATTTTCATAGTGTGTCATTTTGAAGATAAGCTTATTTCGTAAAGAAAAAAGGGGAGCCAAATCGGTCGAGCACTGGCCAGAGTCAGGAACGAATACAGGTTGGCAACATAAGGGATGAATGCTGACATTTAATGCAACCAATTCGATGTATGATAATTCATTGATAAAAAAAGTAATTCAGTATAAAGTCAAAGTCCGTTCATCTCCTGCATAAAGCGGCTACAAATACATTTAATCAAGTGCAAGAGCCGAGGATTCTTCTTTTAAGAATTCTAAAATACCCAGGTTTTAATTAGATCTACTTTTAAGGCAATTCATTTTTTAATGAATGTCATTTAATAAATAAGCTTTAATTTCATGTGACAAATGACAATTATGGATAATTTGTAACGGATTATAAATAGTATTTAAGTACAACGCAAATAACGTATCATGTTTAGACTGATTCTAATTTATTTATTTTCCAATCTTCGAGAATCTTCTTTCCTTATCATTAAACTTTAAATATTATAATTGAGTACATTTTGTTATTAAATATTTAAATAATGTTTACAAAATCCTAATCTGCGTTGCACAATAATTGTGTTATCACCGTATAAAGCATTCGTGTCACAAAATATTATGTATCATATATTTCATAAATGGTTTAACCTTTAGTAGTTATAATCTATATTATTATGAAAGAGCTATTATAGTCCGGGAATTGCTATCATAATATTTACATAGTTCTATGTACTCTCAAACATAGGTTAACTTCGAATTGTTTTAAAAGCCAATTAAGGGCTTTTAATTTGTCACGTATTTTCAAAATATTTAATATATATACGTTATGATTTAGCGAAAAGACATACCGGGTACAATTTATTCTGCATAGTGCATTCTCATATACAGATAGGGAGGATTACATGCATATGAGACGCGCGGTATTTAAAGTAGTAACATCATCAATTGCCTATTTATTCAGATAAAAAACCTTGGTCTTGGCCTTAGATTTCTTTATCTATTTCGTGTGATCATTTAAATAGGTAAATAGGCCTCTATGCGCACGACATCAGGGTTGAGGGTCGCACGCTTAAGCCACTAGACAAATTCTTTTTATTTGCAATTTATTTAGAACATCTAGAGCAGAACCTACCGATGCACAAAATTGCGCGCTCATTGTTTCTAAGAACATAATAAAGAAGTGCTAAATTGTACTGAATAAGTATTGTATCCTCTCCTCCAATGCGAAACATTTCAAACCGATGTGTTTTAATTCTTTTTACTAAACCTCAAGCGAGTCTATTGGGTATTCTACTAAATGTAGTTCATTATTTTATGTCAACTAAAATGAAAATAATTGGCAGTGTTGCAAGGTACAATAATTTCATATCAATATCATGTCAATTTGGAACAATTATGAGAATTATATATTTTCCAATTACTATTATTTTTCAGTGTTGACAAAACTAGTTGTTAATTGAAAAATGTATGTTTTTAAAAGTCTTCATAAACTACCTTAAATGATCTACTAATGTTGTATGTTTCAATATATTATTACATAATAATAAAGTACATAATTAATACAGTATATAAATAATAGTTCATGGTTTATTGAAAGTCAAAAGATCAAAATGCAAATTGCATAACCATTTAAATACTTAATTAAATACAGGAAGCTCTTATATATTTACTAAAGACTATATATATATATTGTACGTAATAAGATCTATTTCTTGTTAGATGTTTACTAGCTGCCCCCGCGAAATTGGTTATGACCTTAAGTATGATTTTTGAAGTTCTACTTCTTATAGCGCGATGCGCGCGCTCACCATCCCAAAAACTGACATCCTGAAATTAGCTATAGTCAAAACTTTAGTATTTTCTACAAACGTATAATAAGCGAAAGATAAAAATGTTTGCAATGATTTCAATCTTGTTACGCCAAAGCAGAATAAATTCTAATGCGTGTACATACGAACACAAACATATTCATACACAAAACCTTCTATATAATAATAAAAATATACTCAAATTGGTCAAGCCGTTTTCGAGCTTTGCGCATAGCAACATACTTTGGAATTGATTTTTCATTTATATTGTCATAATAATTCTAAGCCTCTAAATAGGAATCTGAAAGCTCGTCAAAAATACGTATACAAATGTACATGTCACATGCTAAGATTATAAGAAGATATTTTAAAATATTACTCTATTTAAAAAAGAAGCAGGAAATAAAAATATCGGAAGTAACAAATGCATATTTGGCATAGCAAAGGTCAACATGCAAAAATTCAAGCTTAATGTAACTCGGAATTCGGACATTTCAATAACGTAATAAGAGAGGTAATAATATAAGTGAAATGTAAGTTTTGGATATATTTGACGTTCATAATTGTACATTGGGTTACCTAAATAAATAATGATTTGATTCGATTTGAAATAAAAATGATGATCTATTTCTGCCTTACAATTACCGTATTTCAACCTTACATTATAAAGATCAAAATATTAAAGTAAGCGCAAGAAAAAAAAACAGTCGAGTGAAAACGATTCTTACGGATATATCATTGGGTCCTTCAAGAAAAGAGCGTATAAATTCTTAAAAGCCGGCCTTTTTTTCGCACTCGCGAGCCCTCTAGCATCGAGTGTCCATGGCGGTATCACTTAACATCAGGTGAGCCTCCTGCCCGCTGTTCTATATAAAAAAAATTGAGTTCTAGAGAAAAGTTGTAGAGCTTGATAATTCCTGCAAAAAAGTCAGCGTTATATCTTACTTTTATATAATGTGTTATGCGCAAGCAAAAAAAGAATGAGAGGTAACATTTTTTTCTTTTAAAGAAGGATTCTTCGTTTTAAGTGTGTAATGTGTGTGTGCTGTGGTTGTAATTGGCTCAGCATTATACTAAAGAGCAGACTGTTCCACAGCGCTGCCAGAGACCACAGCATCTAGTTCGCGCCTCAGACGATAATAAAGAATATAATAATACCAATCCTTAGTAGAAAAAAATAACAATAATAATATTAGTAAATGTTAGCAGTGTAAGTTGTAATTACAACGTTTAGTTAAACAGACACGCAGTCGCTATTATTTACAAAAATTAGAATACAATATACGTTTTTATGTAATTATAATAATAATTGTTTTATTGCGTATCATTAAGTGTAATTAAGACTTGGGAAAGACGATGGTGAAGAAAAACCGGCATTCTTAGACTAATTGACGACATGTCATCATTTATTGAAGACCCACATCCAACTAGTATAATGAGATGTTTTTCATAACCCGTAGTTGTTATTCAAACTTTTAATTAGGTTATTATTGTCTTTATATTTTTTTTATTAGTATTATTATTATGTAGGTTAAGAATATTGTTAATACTGTATATTTGTGTGTTGAAACTAAATAAATTAATATATCTAAAAAAGGTGAAGGTTATATTAATGTCATGCGCCATATATTATAGCAATACTTATAAAAAATATAATTAATTCCAAATGTTTCTGAGCACTATTAACATTTTTGTTCTGTCTAGCGAAATCTCAATAATTAATGAGGGATTTCAAAATAAGTTGATTAAAAAACCTAAATGGGTAAATGGTACATGTTATCAAACTCTAACATGTCTGACGACCGTTGAATTTTGTGTCAGACATCGATAAGAGAAGCAAGCACTGATTTAAAATCCATTTAACGGAATTTTAAAAATTTCCTGAAATCTAGAAGATGTGAATCGAGTATACATTTGAATTAGTCAATATCTTAATTTTAATAAATAAATTAATATTGTTTTATTATTATTACAATTAATTTCTTCAAGATGTGATAGTCTTCACGACTTTCTACGCCATTATATTTGGTAACTGACAAAAAATGATAATTTAGACACAAATAATTATTATATTTTAAAATTTAGACTATTTTTGATAGGCATACAATTTGTTACCTATATGAATAAATTATATTTTAATTTCATCTAATGTTATCGGTCCAGAATAATAAAATAAATATAAAGATGATATACATACAACATATGATATGATATACAACATATAGAAATATATATTCACGATGAACTATCAACTAAAGTAGATATCAAATATATGCATAATAATCGCAACATAATAAAAAATAAAAAAAAGTTTAATAAAAATATTGCCAATAAAACATTAAAAGCTTCCTATATAACAAAACAACATTAAATTATTCAATGTCAGTAAACTTGTACCAAACACTTGAATTGATTAATATTTGCTTAATTAGTTCTTATTACGCACGACGCGACGTTCCATTTGACGTACAGTAAAAATATGTCTTCGCAAATACGTACCTACTTGAGAATACTTAACTAGGTAGTGTATTTACCAATAACAGATTACTTATCCGATTTACATCAAAAGCTTTTAGTTTTAAAATTTTAAAAATTTGTTTAAATGTTGTTCAGTAGTCTAAGTTATTCGCTTTTCAATATAAGGTTTGTTTTATTTCTATTTTCAACGAGGTGCCAAATGAAAATATTATAAGAAAAAATTTATTAGAAATAACGTTAATAACAGTTTAAGGAATTTGGTTTCAAGTAAGTTACGCGAATAATAAGAATTCATACAAATGTATGAGATTCACACAAAAAATAATATTTATTTAGTTTTTGCATTACTCTATCCCTAATGTGTGCTGCAATTCACTTATTTTAATGTTTTTGTTGTCAATAGATAATAATTGAATGACTATTAACGAAATAGAAGACTTGTTTCTTAATATAAAGTAATAAAATTAGGTTTTTAATTTTTTCTCCCAATTTCTTACTTCAGACTTAATATGTTGTAAATTTAATATAAAAATACAATCTTTATAATAAATATTAGTTTACATACTAAACAACGACACAATTCATCTCATATCCAAGTTTCTCATTCACAAGATTTACAATAAAAATATTTTGTCGAAGTTCACACTTACACCAATCTAACTACAACAATTTAAATTTGATTCCACCTCCATTTGGTTAAATGAACAAAAATAAACGTCCAATGGCATACAGTTTGGCCAATTTCTTGATGACACTGGAAGAAACTAGCGTTTAAGGTACAGGCTAGGCCTAGTTTAAACGCTAGTACTCATAGATGTATATTATGTATAAGGTTGACCACAATGAATGTTGTAATATTGTATAATGTGGTATTTGTTTTTGGGTCTAATAAAGAAAATTTTTATTATTTTTTTTTCATTATTATTATTAACTTTTTGAGACATAAATAGTTTTTATGATAAAAACTCAGTCGGCTGGTTAGCCCAGTGATTTTGGCATGAAATGTTTCGGTATAGTAATAATAATAAGCCTTTATTATTCCACATCCTATATACATTAATTAAGTAAAATAGATATAAATACAATTTTAACTAAGATGCGGCCCCTGTCTGGGAGAAGGCCTCCTCCAACTTCTTCCACCCTAATTTATTTTGTGCCATCGTCATCCAATTTATTTCAGCTACCCTCTCGATCCCGTCGGCCCATCTATTGGTCTTCCTTTATTCCTTATTCCTTTTGGACCAGTCCATTCGGTTACTCCTTTAGACCATCTGTCATCTGTATAACGCGCTACGTGGCCTGCCCATCTTCTTTTTAGTTTTACGGCATATTGCTCGGCATCAATAATTTAGATTTTTCTCCAAATATATTCACTTTTATGTTTGTCGCGTAATTGATTTCCGAGCATATTCCTTTCTGAAGCACGCTGGCACGGACGTGTTTGGCTTTTGTTTTGTTTTTGAAAATCCTAGTTTGTGCTCTATATACAGGGTGTCCCAAAAGTCGACGTCAAGTCGAAATTTTCTCATAGGTAATGCCACACCAGTTACCAGAAAAATTAAGTCATGTATTTTTGAAGTTATGGAAATTTTCCTTTTATTCCAGAAAATGTACACCATGTGACAGTTTTTTCATTCCTGTTGTTACAAATATTTACTTTTTGCCAATTTTTTTTCTCTTACGTCATCCCGCATAGTGCTTTATGTAACCTATGATCCTAAACCCTGTGCCGATCACTCCAACTTGTAGGAAAATGTCATTTTATACCGAACCAAGTTTTCAAAATTAATTTAACTAGTTCAACTGATCGTCCTGAAAAAAAATGTACCACTCCAGTTTGGCATGCAGCTTTAAAAGTTTGCGCATTTAATAAGGATTCTAGCGTGGTATAACACTTACTTCATTATTTCTTAGATCGGCCATAAAAAATTTTTTTGTTAAACAAAGTCTGTTTTTAAAAATTTCTCTGGAATTACAAAAAACGATTCTAGTGTACCCAAAGCGTTCCTAATAACCACAGCGTGGTTTAAATTATCATCTATCGCATTACCTATGAGAAAATTTCGACTTGACGTCGACTTTTGGGACACCCTGTATAAGGCAAGGCAGCAAGCAGGAATCCACTACCTTTTTCTTTAGCTTAAGTGGGAGCTTACCTTTGAGAATTTCTTTTAAGCTCCAAAACTTCTTCCAAGTTGTGATGATTCTCCAGTTTTTGTAGTGTCTTAGTTTCTTAAATGAAACTTGTTTACCAAGATAAGTAAAGCATCGGGTAAATGTTGTTATTTGTTGCAACTTTTTTGAGGTATTTATTTGTAGTTTCAATTTCTTTGCTATTCAGGTCGACTATCATTTCTTGTAATTGATTTGGCGTTCCTTAAAACAATAATATATCGTCTGCAAAACGTAGGTTGCTCAAATATCTCGAGTCTATTTGTATTCCTTTCCTTTCCGATCTCAGTTCATTCATAATATTTTAAAGGGCGGCTATAAATATCTTGGATGATAAGGGATCCTCTTCTAATACAACATCTTGGTCCAACGATGTCTAGTATTACTGGCTTTCTTCTTATATATATATTTAATCATATTTATGTATATGGCTGGTATGCCTTGATATGAGAGCGCCTGCCAAATACTTTTAAGTGAGATGCAGTCAAATGTTTTAGTATAATCAATGAATGCTAGATATAGGGGCTGATTAAACTCTTAATGCTTTTCTACTATTAAATCTACCGTGTGTATATGATCAGTCTTGTTCTATAGGTTGGTGCTTTTCTATGAATATAGCTATTCTTTTTTCTAGACAGCTAGACTAAACAGGCGAACAGTTTGTCCAAATTTGGTAGAGGACTGATAGGACGGTAATTACCAATATCTGAAGGGTCACCTTTCTTATACAACAGAATTATATTGGATTCATCCCCAATTTTGGATATTTTTTGATTTTTCAATACCTTGCTGAATAATGTGGTAATCAACCTTATAAGGATATTTTTTTCAATTATAAGATATTTTTAAGGCTCCATTTGGAATACTGTCAGGACCTGGACTTTTGTCATTCAATAATAATCTTTATTTATTTTCTCACAAAACTTCATACATGATAAGTTACAAATATTTATTAATGTATGTAAATAATTGTCATTCTTCTGTTGAGGGATAGTTATTGTTTATGTGAGACTGATGCCTGCTAAAGGTTGTGCACCTGTGTTACAGATCATCAGGCCTCCACCACTTAGGATTGACAAAAGATAATAAATAATAGAGAATAGACAATTATGGTTATAGTAGGTTGTAACGTTAACAAAATAAGAAAATATATACATTTTTCTACAATAGTATATACATAAGGAATGTATATATTATAAGAAAACCACATGGGGTATATGTATGTGTGTGAGTTAGTGTGTGTGTGTACTCTGAATTATTGACGTAATAATCTTACACAATTATACTCTAAATAATTATTAACTAACATTTACATAAAATTCAATGTTCCGGTATAAAGAATATAAGGAAAATATATAAGACATACAATTAATGTAACACGACAACGTTTTTACACATGACAAAATCGAGCACAATAGTCATCTATAATCTGTATTAGACTGATGGACTTTTTCTGAGTAAATAAAATTCCTTTTAAAAGCATTGCTTAAAACCAGTTAATTAATTACTTGGAAATACGTACCACCAAAAACTTGTATCGATAATCTTGTTTTCAACATAAAAAACACATGCATAAGTATTACAATATCCCAGTAAAACTCGTTTGATTGTAGAGGGTAAATGTAGAATGCAGAAATACAAAATTTACACTCGTTTGTACTACTTTAGCCACTTTTAAAATTAGTGTAATTTTATTTGTGTAATTATTATTATTCAATAACACACCAACATGTTGAGTGAAGTAATTCGCTAACATATGCTTCTATCTTATATTATCTTATTAATAATTTACATTAATTTTTATTATATACATAATAAATTACATTATCAATTTACAAACTTGCAATCAATACCATAATCAATCATACCTACAGTGTATGTAATGGTACATTTCATGAATCAAAGTGAGCTTAACGCCTTTTTTTTTAAATGGAATCTCGCTATTGGCCTTTACAGCTCAGCACGATGGCGAGCTTAGCTCAACGCCCGTAGAAATTGATACAGTTATCCCAATAATTTAAATACACTACCGCCGTGTGCTATTCAAACATATTCAGACATATTTTGAAGTGAGTTCATTAAGTATTGACAAATTACTTATCGCATTATAACGTGAGACTGCCTCTAATATTTTTTTAAATATTTTGTTATTGACTAAGATTAACTAATTTATCTGGAGATGGGATAATTAGTGGCACAAATAAGACTGAATCGTCAATCAAAATCGCAAGTTGTTTCATAAAATCGTACTTACTTTGTATTTACTAGAAAAAAGTCGCGACAAACAAAAAAGTTGGCAACGACGTTCTTATTTTCGTAATTCAAAAGTTATGTTAAAATAAAAGAACAAGAAACATAGAAATCCACATTGTTATGACTATTTGATGGGCTTATTATTTTATATTATATTTTAAGCGGAATGAAAAAGTTTTCCAGTCGAGGCACACATTTAATTAACCAAGAATTCAATAAAAAACGAGTTATAATGAAGAGCTATATTCTAATATCTTTTTTAATTTTTATTATTTCTATCGCCATATTAACAAATTCGTGTACAAAAAATGGATGTCGCCGTCTTGGCCTCTTAGCCTTTATATAAATAACTTTTACACAAAGCACTTAGAAACGCTAATTTTTGTTTCTGTTCGGAAAGTGGTTTTTTCCGAGAAGAGCCGACAAAAACTGTATTATAAGCATATCAATGTCAAATATGGCATAGCGATCGGTTTTAATATTTTTTAGAACAAAAAGTTGATGTTTTTGTTATAAGACTGACGGTTCCATCATTCTCTTCGCTTTTATTACAGGTATAGACCGTTTCACATTAGGATCCGTGTGTCACATAGTAAGATATTTATTCACAATTCAATTATGCCAAGAGGGTTCTTATAAACATTTTAAGTACTTTGCGTTCAAAAGAGTGGCGAGGGGTTGATTATTAGTTCTTCTCGTCCTTTCTACGCCCTTGATTTGAGAAAGGGCAGTAAATTCCACTATTCATTTTTATTTATTGACGCTCGAAAATGTACATTAAATAAGAAAATATATTTTGATATGATAAAATTGACGTTCTTAATTTATGCAGGTACGTTCACGATTTTTTACTTGTTAAGTGCTGTATTTTTTACAATACTAACCGACGCCAAGATATGTGAGATTGATAAGTTTTATTGATAACGTGACATATAAAACCATGATTACCTTCATTTTTTATCTTTATTTGCAAACGTTAATTCCAAGTTTAGATCTAACTAACTCATGCCCGCAACTGCGTTTGCACACACAATTTTCAATACTCTGTCAGTAATTGCGATTATATCAGTGTATTTACACATATTATTACATTACATTGAATTACTAGAAGATAATAAATAGTAATTGTTTGCATATGGCCACCGTGACATAAATCAGTGTTAACACAAAGAAGAACCAAATCTATATAGATTTGGTTTTTAAATTTTTCAAAAAAAGAACTTTCGTAATTGATACTAACTTAGACGTTTAAACGTAATGGTACCCAGTATGACGGTAGACTCACTGTTACCCGTGCAAACATCTTCCTCATGCCCTCGCAGAAGCGACAGTCGTTTCAGTTATTAAAAACCTAGTTAAAACGTTAAAGCCAACAAAAACAAGGATGGTGTTTAAAATACTCATTTAAACGAAGTTATTGTTAAAAATTATATGTTGTAAGTAGCTTATTAACTATTTACTTTATGTTTAACAAAATTTCTATACATCATCTTATGGAAGTTTTTTCTTTACAGTGTTACATTCTTTTAACTTAAAATTGTTAAAATTTTAACGTACATAATTTTTTTTACTAAAGATAACGACAGAATATTTGTTAACAATTTTTGCAAGAATATACTAACTGTAACTAAAGGTTATTTAAGTCGTTATTATTTTAAATTTTAAGTTCTAAATTATATCTTTTGAATTCATCAGAGTAATTATCATCCTACAGGATTTCTCTGTCGCTACAAAGAAGACTCTTGTGTGCTCTTTAAAGTGGTTTTGTCCATTATTAACTCGGAAAAAAATATACTATTTAATAATAGTTGATGTATGTAATCGTAATGTAATCATAAAGACTCAGAAAAAATACAACTTCGGGTTACAAAGTTATAACAATTTACAAGATTACTATAGATGAGTAAACCAAACCTCTACAATGCCCAAATTTATAAATTCAGTCATCTAATAATAATTTATATAAAAAACGTTTACAGCAACAGTACAGCTAGAATGAAATTGGAAAAAAAGAAAACCTTTCAGTGTAGAGAAAGCCCTGATAAGGAGACTCACTATACACCAAATTATTCTCAGCCGTTTTGGAAACATTTTTCACAGCTATAAACTGGGAGAATCTCGAGATCAATATATTATAGATTGTGTCTAAAGCACATGAGGTTGGCGGATGACATAGTTTTGTTCTGAACAACATCAGAAGGCTTAAAAGAGAAGGTCAAAAACTTATTCCAGATAAAACAAGAGTGATGACAAATGGAATCGAAAACGCCATTAACATTGGAAACACCCAGATCTACTATACTAATGAATACATTAACCTGGGACAGTTAATGACACAAAATATCCTATTAGCAAATTTGTTGGGAGAAGAATGACAAAACGGAGGGAAAAAAACTGGATCTTTAGAGATGAAATTAAAGATGAAATGGGATTAACAATTACGGATTAAATTGGTGAATTGGTTGAAACAATAAATTATTTTTACTTCTGATCTAAGACAAGTAGGACTACAAGCAAATTTTTTATGAATTAAGTAAAATTTATATTTTTTTTTAATATACCCAGCTAGATTCCGGAAATTATTTTTATTCGTATAAATTGTAACTGCGCTTAATTATACCACAATTTTTAGACGAAAAAACATGGGTCAGATCTCAAGGCGAAGAGTTTAATTATGACAGTAATTGCATAACGACGGCGAATTATACGCTTCTTAGTATATACAAATGATAATTTTGTATTATTGTAAATATTTTCTTTAAAGAAGACACTTAGCATTTAACAGACGAGATAACATAGGGTATTTAAATTAAGGGTAAACTTTACGTAATGGCACAGGAAAACAACGATAAAACAAAAGACCAATAGCTAAGATATGTTGGCCGACATATAAAAGTACTGGTGGAGCCCGAAACACATTGGACATTTAAAAGTACACGTAAAGTTTCCACAATTTCCACAAAACTAGTGCTGATATCGGAAACTTAAATTAGAATTACATTGAATTTCAAAACGGAGACCTAACATATAAAACAACTAGTAGACTCGGCTAAGCGTCTACTAGTTGTTGCTAAGCGTTGCTGAGGCTAAGGTTTTTGTTAAATAACATAGTAGTAAACTATTCAAGGGAAACGGCAGGAGAACTTATGTGAAAGGTAGATAGATTATGTGAAACGTTGGTACTTTTAACACAGCACCATCTGTTAGAATTGTATCAAATAATAAATAAATATTTGCAATAAAATAATATTGCGGGTATAAATTGTTTTGAACATTGATGAAACAAATTTGATTGATATCGGTTCGGTAGTTTAGGAGTGCATAGCGGACAAACAACGTGACACGTAATTTATTGTATTAAGATATTATTAATTAAAATTTCAACTTATAAACAAATACTAACAAACGAGTTTTATCGACGTTATGATTAAGTATCTAATACTGATATTAAATAGATTTTTATCTATTATAATTATTTTTATAATAAAGGCTACGTAAATTAAAATATACTAATACCTACTGCTGTTTGCTTTGCCAACACATTTTCGATAAATATTTCTGAATTATTTATATTTTTATAATATTATTATTTGAAAATGTGTCGGCAATTAAATACATGGATTTTCCTCTGCACAACGCGATAAATAATTACATCTGCAATGTATTATTCAGAATACGAAAGTTTTTAGTATTATAAATATGTTTTTTATTACATTCTAACCTTAACAGGTTAGAATTACATTATTTCTCATATGAATTATGTACAACAATTCGCTTACTGAGAAAACATTATAAACTAAGATTAATAATTATTATTAGATGGAGTTGTGAAATCTAACATAAGTTAAGTTACATATGTAGTAGTTTTTAATTAGAAGCGGAAACCAAATGTTA
Organism: Pieris mannii; assembly: GCA_028984075.1. Taxonomy (NCBI): domain Eukaryota; kingdom Metazoa; phylum Arthropoda; class Insecta; order Lepidoptera; family Pieridae; genus Pieris; species Pieris mannii. The sequence continues at coordinate 5,916,350 of CM054784.1, forward strand.
TCTATGAACTAACACTCGTATAAATTGTCAAGCATCAGTTTAGTAGTAAATTTGCCCTTCAATTTGTTATACATCCATAGATTGTAATATAACAGTATCGTTTCCGATAATGTCCATAGGTCGACTACACAGTTAGTGTTGAGTGTGCTTGGAAGAAGCCTTCAAGTCAAGTCAAGTTAGTTTTTTGTTAGCGCCGCAACGTCTAATTTTATACGATCATGGTTTAAACGATTTAACACAGAGCTTCGAACAATGAGTTTCTTTATTTGAACATTCTTTTTTTTTTCGTGGGACTCGCTACTCTGCATACCCACTAAAACCCCACTGCGCCACCAACAATCGCCCGAGAAAGGACTTCTTCCAAACAACCGCCATCGAACTTAACTCGGGGCAAAGAGGTTTTTGTTCGGGTATAGGTCTTCGCTTCTTGGAGTACGCCCACACACAAAAAATCCCCACCACTCCACCACTCCCGTACGCATTTGCACAGCTACAAGCGCAGAAGTCCATAAAGGTTTCCCCTAACAAAAATGGATTCATGAACTTAAAGTTAAGTTCAAATCAAAATCAAATCAAAAATATCTTTATTCATATAGGTAAACATGTACACTTATGAACGTCAAGAAAAACAAATTAAATTAACTGTAAATTTACATTTACAACCAGTTCGCAAGTCAAGGGCGTAGAGCGGGTAAGAAGAAGTGGCAAGAAACGTTCCGCCACTCTTTTTAAACGCCAAGTTTTTAATACAAATTGTTTGAACTGTAGCAAATCAATCCCAGTTCAGTGAGACCTTTTTAAAAAAAATTAAAGTACTCAATTTAAAACTCAAAGAAAAACTTAGTTGATATGGCGTGCGTTCGTTCGTAGGTCTGCATCGAATTCTGGCAATTTATAATCTGTTGACGTTCATAAGTATACTTGTTTACCTATATGAATAGAGTTATTTTGAGGTTTTTCAAGTGCAATGCACCGTAACACATCTTTGGTCGTATATACCATGTTAAATATTCACTTTGCCACCACTGGGTACAATACCTTTTGAATACTAAAGTCGATGGTATAAATGGAATCTTTACTCGGATATACCCATATTGTCTCATAATCAGCAGCATCTTATAACATATGACGACGGAACCTAGTTTGGCCTTACTCCAACGATGACATTTTTATGTTGACTACTAATTTATTAAAGTAAAAAAATTAATTGACAAATATATTTTTTTTCTTAGGGTTGCCTTCTTTAAAATAAATGTTTAACAGATATGTAATCTGAGATTATATTTGGCGTGGTTTCGTCGTTGTAATTAATGACTTAACTATAAAAACATAGCGGTCGAAAAACTTGTCTTGAAATAGGTAAGCTTTTTTTCGTGTCTACGTCTTCTAAAGATTTTTGCGAATAAGACTTATTATGCTAGGCATCTGTCTTAATATGAAATATATTAGCAATTCTCCTAAAGTATTGGAAAGATCCTAGTTAAGGACAACCCTAAGTGATAGCAAACCTTGAAGCAAATAACATAACCGCTGTATTATTATGTGCACGTTATGCTTTAATTAAAAAAATATACGGCCTTTGATTCATGACATAAACGGTTTACCACCTTACTCAATTTGCAAATTACTGGCACAAGTTGCTTTTCTCACGTGTTTTTCTACTTACATGTATTATTATTTTAAGGCAATACACAACTGTTACAAGTTCCCGTGAATAATAAATAGATAATATAAATTCTCGAACAAAAGATAAGACACATTTTATTGGTTTTCGCGGTTGGCCGATACTAAATAAAACCCTTTTTTAAATCCTTATTCTGCAAGTTTTAGTTGTACTGTCAAAGTTTCACACTAAACAACTTGAATTAAATTATCTTTGTATTTTAATATTGAGAAAACTAATGCTACAATACTGGTATTCATTTACGCGTATGTCTTAAGGAAATTATTTCTATGAATTATATTATAAATACGATCTAGACTAGTTTGTGTGATTTGTTCAGTAATTGGGAAAGGTTACTAAAAAATTACTTTGTACTAGCCTTGTCCTCAGGATATATATATATATCTTTAATCAATCTGTATTTCTTATAGATCTTTATACTTCTATCTCAATTACTTATTATTTGATATATATATATATATATATATATATATATAAAATAATAATAATAACCTTTTATTCAGATCAATTAGGTACATCTCCAACCTTTTCCATTCCTTTCTTTCTTGAGCCACTCTGTTCCACGTGACTCCTGCCACTTGTCTAACATCATCGTCCCACCTTTTCTGTGGTCGGCCTCTTTTCCGTTCGCCTTCCCTTGGGTACCACCATGTCACCCTTTTGCTCCATTTGTCGTGTCCTCTACCCAGGTGACCAGCCCATCGCCATTTGAGTCTCTTGATTTTGCTTATTACATCGGTAGTTTTTGTTTTGTTCCTAATGATGATTTTTTAACTCTGTCGGACTTTTTAATTTTTAGCATGCTCCTTTCCATTGCATACTGGCAAGTTGCTAATTTGTTTGAGGTGGCCTGATTTAAGGACCATGATTGACATCCATACGTAAGGACAGGTAGTACGCAGGTGTTAAAAAGTTTACTTTTTAGGTTTATATGGAGCACTTTATCCTTCATAGCCTCTTTTAGACTCCAGTATGCCTTCCAGCCATTTGTAACTCTTCTGTCCACTTCCTTTTGCATAGAATCTTTTTGAGTTATGAGCTGCCCTAGATATACGTATTCGTCTGTATAGTTGATTTCGGAGTTACCTAAATCTATAGTATGTTTTTTGTATATATATATATATTATGAGCTTAAAGCTATATAGCTAATTTATTTAGTAATTTTATCTATTTTATCCGTAGGTCTTTAAAATTAAATTTTGTGAAAAATCTGTAAATTGGTTATGAACAACTATCGGGTAAATGTGTTTTTATTGCAACCAACTGTTACAGTTAGGCCTTTCGTCACAGTTGTGTGAAACAAACTCATATATGTACATATGAGTTTGCTTCACACAACTGTGACGAAAGTTATACAATAGCAACGGTATACATTACCGTAACTTTGTTTATCATGCTCTTAATTAAGTTTTAGTTGTTATTTGCATTTTTTTTTGTTTTCTGGTTGATTTTTTAATTTGCAAACAATTTCCCTTGTTTATGTTCTAATATAATAAAAAATAAAAGATAGGATGTGCATGTAGGTATGTAATATTTGTTAGATTTTCTTTTATAATTTTATGCATCCATGTTGTTTTAGAACTTTTCTTCTAAAATATCTCACATTTTTATATTTACGAAGATAACCATAAAGTAAGAATAGGGTAAAACGGACAAAGAGAATGGGGAATTGAACTATAACAATAAAATTATATTTATAAACAATAGCAAATCAGAAACAATGAATATAAACATACTTACATAGATTTTTGCAATATTTAAGCAAGATAGGAGCAACTGAGATTCCAATTGAATTATCAAAAAATAGAAATGTTTATTTCACTAAGGAACTATAATTAAGGTATTTATAATTAAAAATTTATTCAAAAATATACGATTTGTTTAATAATAATGCAGTTAAGGTAACTATTTAACCAATCTACTATTTATATAAATATTGTTTGGCACCAAAAATAGGCCAAAGCCAAACAGTTCACGCTAACCATTCACGATGTGGCTTGCACCCGCTCCCGCCGTGGTTGCGGGCCCACAACCTTTGTAGAATATAGATATTTATGTAAAAAATTAAATCTCATTTCAAGACGTGTTTGAAAATAAAACTCCAAAGCGCCACCGCGGCGGGCGCGTCTGCATACCGTTTAGTGTTTCTTAAGCGTTCATAAAAAGTACATAAATTATATATATATTTAAATGCATTATATATTATAACTGTGTTGAGGGCTTGAGAAATGCCCTCAAATTTAATATTCATATAATGAATAATTAAATGACGATAATATGATTATGTTGTAAACACAACAATATATTTTGGTAGGATACTACAATAGGTTTTGGTAGGATAAACCAAAAATAAAAAATCCTCCCACAACTTATTAATTTAGATTAATGTTTAGTTATAAGATTAGTTAATTAGTGTTAATGTTTGATTGTATTTTCTAAGCTCAAGGTTCCCTATTGTAAATGTATTAAAATGTGTTTATTTGTTTTATTTTATAGTAAAAAACCCAAAACATGGCATATATATAATAACCTAATCTTATTATTAATTTTAAAATTAATCGTTATAAAAAATACGACGCAAAAAAAGCTACGCGTTCGTTGACGTCATAGAAATAATATTTGCAATTTATTACATCAATATTTAAATAAAAAAAGTATTTTGATCAATGGTTTTCCAAAAACTTTTAATAAATATAATATCATTTATATGTACTTAAATCTATCTTGAAGGGCAGGATTTGCATTTTACTTTGGTACTGAATACTACTACTAATTTTCACATATATCTAGATCAGTAAAAGTGATTTCTAATAGATTCTTATTAGACGGGAACGATAACCTGATGCTATTCTATAAAGCTTACTTATGTAACTGATATAACGATAGATTCAAATAAAAACTATCTTTCTTAACAATATAAAATTGTGTCATAGCAACTAAACCGCCTTATGATTTATTATTATTATACATACGTTTCATCATTTATTCATGTACACTTATGAACGTCAGTAAATAAATTAATGCTTATTTACAATTACTGCAATCGCTCAAATGAAGGGTGTAGAACTCACCAGAAAAAATATTAATAAACTCTCAGTTGTTTTTTTAATCGTCGAAAAAAAGTTCCCTGCGAAATATTAGGTCCTTACATATGAAATTGGCGTATTTCGTACTGACCACTTTAATCACGTTGTTCTCCTCTTTGGTAAGGAATTCCAAATTCAAATTTGTACTGCAATTTACTGATGTATTTGTGCTTCGATGACCGTCATTCATTTGTTTTTTTCTTCTGTTCTTTTTCTGTTTGCGTCTGAGTGCGAGTTCCGCCGTGGCACTAGTGCTGCGGAAACGACTCGAAGGGTGAAAGGATGTGTATGGCGGTTATGTTGCAAAAGAAAACACAGTTCGTTTTAGGTTTCAACGTTTTCGTTCTGGAAATTTCGACCAGCAGAACAAACCCCGTGGACGGCCTGAGACCCAGGTTGATATAATGTATGTTGTATGATGAAGTATTGAAGGCTATTGTGGAAGCGGATCCATCGCAAACCACGTCCGAGTTAGCTGCAGGCTGCGGTGTTAGTGATAAAACTGTTTTAATTCACTTGAAGCAAATTGGGAAGATTAAAGCTTTAGCTAGATTAAAGATTTAAGCTTGAAAGATGGGTACCTCACGAATTGACTGAAGCAAACCGGCAAACGCGCGTCGACTGCTACGTTACATTACTGAACCGGCACAATAATGAAGGTATTTTAAACCGAATCATTACCTGTGATGAAAAATGGATTCTTTACGATAATCGGAAGCGCTCAGCGCATTGGTTGGATCCTGGCCAGCCAGCTAAATCCTGCACCATGCGAAAATTACCCCAAAAAAGTTACTTGTAAGCGTTTGGTGGACTAGTGCCGGTATTGTTATATTTTCATTTTTCTCAAATCTGGCCAGACTATTACGGCTGATGTCTATTGTCAGCAATTGCAAATCATGATGGAAAAGCTAGCGGCTAAACAACCTAGGCTGGTCAATCGCTCCACGCCACTGCTACTTCACGACAAAGCTAGACCACACACTGCACAACAAACGGCTACCAAATTAGAAGAGCTTCAATTGGAATGTCTAAGACATCCTTCGTACTCCCCGGACCTTGCTTCATGAATACACTAAAATACGTTTTTCAACGGATTTTAAATGTCAGTATTAAAAAAGTGATATAACAAGCTTAATATTTATTGATATCTCATTAAGGTTATAGTGTACGATCAATTTGAAAATAGAATTTATATGTTCACAAAAGAGAGTGCTACTTTACATGAATTACAATCGAGCCTAAACAATAATTATTATGGCAAATAAGTGATATTATGTTGACTTAATTTTCTATGGTAAGGCTCATAAATTCTTAATGTTGTATAATGTTTTCTGTGTCCGAGATACCGCACTTGCACTTATATGCACAACACTAGCTTAATTAACTCAAAAGTTGGATTGCCTCAGCATTCTGCCGGCCAAACCCAATAACCAATCTCAATCCATTTTTTACCATCTGAGATAGAAATCTTAATCCGAATATTGATAAATGTGTGCTAATAAGTAATCGACGGATTGTAATACAAGCTATCCGTGGTAGGTCGGATCGGTGTATGTGGCTGTGTCAATCTGTTGTACCAGTTTTTAATATAATTAAAAAGCTATTTAATAAGTTTGAAATATAGATATGTTTATTTTAATATTATTTGTACCGCGTTATTTACTTTATTTGGTTTGAATAATCAAATATGAGTGTAAAGAGCGAAGAGATTGCATTCTATCTGTCGCCAAAAATGGATTGTCTTCGTAGGGTTTGGTTATTGGGATGCAGATAGGAGATCGATCGACTGTCTCGGTCCGATCTCAGAGTGTTTTCAATATGAGATTGTGGATTAAGTATTGGGTTCGGGCGTAAGTGAGTTAAGGCAAACCGATTCTCAGTATCTAGGACTGTATCCACATTAAGATTCTTGTGGGATACTTTTAGGATAGCAAGAAACACGACTTAAACACGGTAAGATAGCAAATTCCAATGTCATATTTCCCGCCGGTAACTATAATTATCGTAAGCATTACGTTATTATAATAATTAATGCCCGCAGACTAAAAACTACAGTTATGATAGTTGGACTTTGTTAAACGGAAAGCGCCACAAATGAAATAATTTTTTACATATGTATTTGAATTAAGTAAAGATGCAATCATAACCATAAAAGGTTAAATACCTTTCTTAAATTAGACATAAGTTAAACAAGGGTAATTATCGTGGCAAATCTACTTGAGTACGGCTTCATTTAAAAAATATGAAAATAATACTTTTTACATGAATACAATATAGACGTCAAAGAAACAAAAAACAGCCTAGGCAGTAAAATTTATTATTTGTAACAACTTTTGTTAAAAACCAGACGTTGCAAAAAAATATGTTGATATTTTTATATTTTTTTTTAAGTAGTAACAAATATTTTATTCAAAACAAATAACATAATACATAAACATATAACTTATAACTAACCATAAAATTTAATTATTAAAAAATATTATTAAAAGGAGTCCCTTTAGACAAGGTTCCGAAGATACTGGCAGACTGACTAATTCTTCTCTCTTCGTTCTCCTGTGATGTCGACTAACCTTTTTGATAATTCCCTAAAAAGCCTTAACGCGCTAGGACCCCACGGACCAAGGGTCTCGACACCGAATGGGACAAAATCATATTAAATTTATCAAAAATTCAAAATCATAAAAGTTAATGATATTAACTTGTATACTCGAAACATTATAAGTTTCGAGTTTTACATTAACCCCATAATTAATTTTGTATACATTAAATTACTCGCATTATGCCTTTTTTCTTTTGTTATTTCAACTTGAAAAACGTGTTATTTTTATTTCATACAACTTTATACCCACTTGCGATTTAACGAAGCAAGTAAATACTTATTATCTTATAATAATATGCATTATCTTTATAATAGTTCTCGTTATAATGACATACGTACACATGTCACATCCTTGAGTTACGGTTGTATGACGTATATATACATATACATATGTATATGACTTCTTATTTTTTTTTAATTTATATAAGTTCCATAAATTATGATACTAACCAGATTTTAGGGATATAAAATAAGTAAAAGAATGTCTTAAAACTAATCTGAACGTAATATTTTTGGATGTGTTAAATGTAATTAATAATGTTTTAATATTTACTAATCTCGGCAAATATTTTTCATTACAAGTATCCTCATAACGTACATCATAATGAACAATAATTTTATAAGCTGACGAAGTTCTTATTAAATTATAATTTTCTTGTATTACCGGAAAACTTCCGTTTTTTATGAAACAATCAGTTTTTATAACACGGTTGTATGAAAATGGTAAAAATATCTTCTGTCTAGCCCGCTTCTATAATAAACTGGAAAAATTAACTAATAAAATAAACTTTAAAAAAATATGAAAGATATTTATAACAACTTAACAGCAAAAAACAGAAATCAAGAATCTCCTCGCAAGCAAATCAATTCTAGAACCATCTTACTAATGACGAGAATGACGTTTTTGTATAATGCAGAGTTAAGATTAGGCGATTATCGATCAACAGCCTCTTTTTTTAGAATACAATACAAAAGAAGAATTTATCTCTTTTTAGAATACAATCTTAACTCAAATTTCGTATTTAATCAACATATTATATTATATATTATAAAAGAGCGTACAAATTCTTAAAAGGCCGGCAACGCACTCGCGAGCCCTCTAGCATCGAGAGTGTCCATGGGCGGCGGTATCACTTAACATCAGGTGAGCCTCCTGCCCGTTTGCATCTGTTCTATAAAAAAAATAATTTAAAATTCAACTAAGTATACAACTTTAACATATAATTTGTATTCTCATATATCTTAATGATATTAATAATATTAGCGGCAATTACAAAGTTGTACTATTCAAAGAATATTCTGTACTCATTATAATAATTATTATGATATTATTGTTATGATAACAAAACTTAGTTAACGGTGTAATTCCAAGTATTTTTAAAGTTTGCAGTGTACCTATAAATTCTTTGGAGATAATGTAATGATAGATAGCTATTGCATTTGATTATCGATGTTGGAACTTTTATATTCAAAGACCTTCACCCCTATATGGTATACAACTGGCGTCAAAATGGCTATTTTTTATACTCTATTTCAGTTAACTTAATTCAAGTTATAAGCGTGATACAAGTAAATTATTTTAATGCGTAGATATAAAGTAACTTTAATAAGCGTTAGTGTCTTTTATTTTTTGTTAATATATTCTTTATTATCGTATCACATACCTCCTCACCTTGAATTACTGGATTCAAGTAAGTGGGGATTCGTATTTGTCTGAGAGCATGAAAACATCAATTTTCATAGTCATTAACTTTAAAAAAATTGAAACACTCATTCCGATGGCTATACAACCCAAAGATACGCAAAGCACTAGATAGATCGCGATGGCGAAGTGTAATCGAGGAGGCTAAGGCCCACGAGGGTCTGTATAACCATTGACGATGTACAACCCAAAGTGTATTAGCCACCAGAACGACAAATCGATGCAGCTGAAAACTGGCTTGACTAGCAATTGGAGGCAGGTGGGACAGGGAAGGTTTAAATACATTTTAACCTTCCCTGCCTGCTTGAAATACCTTTTTTAAAAAGACAAATTTTTAAATTTTAATTTACAATTAGTTTGCAATTTTTAGATTTGGTATTAAAATTTCCAGAAAAAAAAATGTTTAATTCTTACCTTTACCTTGCTAAATTAATTAACAAAAAAATCAATTCACTACCGTATTGTAATACAGTTATAAATAAATTTTATTGTGAGGAAGTATTTTTCTGTATATACTCACGACAAACAGTTAAGTTCATTGACTGCAAAGATTGACAAGTTATTTTGGCAGGTGAAATGTGATTCAAAATGATAAACAATGTTTTTTGCACAAGGCAGTCATGTTTTTTGCAGGGTAATCCTTCAAACAATGGTTGAATAGCGGTACTGTTTACGGAGAATAATTTAAAATTAACAAATTAAAATTTGTTAGAATGTATTTGAAATAAAAAAAATAAAAATTCGTTTATTTTGGAACAAAAGATCAGCAAGATATCACTCATTCCACGTCATTAAATTCGAATCTGTAGGCATCCCTACTCATCGGCAAAGAAGACAGAGGGTGTAGGCCGAGAGAAAAAGCCGGCGTAAAAAACTCTCGGTACTCCTTTAAAAAAGCAAATCATCAAACAATATCTCAATATTTAAATTAGCAAATTAATTAGAAGTAGCCTGCCCAGCACTAGTCCCAGGCCCTTTTATCAACTAGATAATCGCTAACTTTAACGTATAACATTCGGAGTATTTGATGTTGAAGCGAACCAGTGCTGAAGATGGAACTCAACTGAGACCAACCACCATCGTAGTGTGTTCGGCCCATTACTAGTCTCGAAACTGTCTGCGTCTATGTCTTTAGGTTTTGTTCGTCATCAGTCTTCCGTGCCTCCAACCCCATAAATAATTGATTTTTGGAAAGTGAACTAAGGACTAGACCGGTGGCTTTCAGCCTGTCCTGTATAAATATCTCATTAATAAAAACTCAAGAAAGATAATAAGAAGACTATGGCAAAGTATAAAAAGAGAGATTTGGGTATTACACTTAGGTAAACATAAAAAAATCTTCAATCGTTTATCAGCTTTTAGGTTGAGTGGGTTAGAAATGAACCAAACCTTTGAATGAAAAATACCTAATTTTACTGAATGAAAATGCGTTTTATTATCAAAATTTTTTTAAAGGGCGTACAAGTTTTACGTTGATCTAATTAGCCTAACTTGAATACATACTCACTTCAAACTTATATAAGAATAGGTTTAATTACAGAGTTTGTTCGTGTTTTTAATAAATGATAATTTGGTGTATTGTGAAACTTTCAACTTATTCACAAATTAAACTGAAGCTAATATTTTTTATTGTTTTCAGAAAAAAAAACAATCCTCGACAATGTCTCCGGAATGTTCAAATCAGGCCACCTCACCGCCATAATGGGGCCATCAGGTGCTGGAAAATCATCGCTTTTGAACGCACTCACTGGATTCTGGTAAAACATAATGTTTGATCAACTTTATTTCTCATTATTAAAAAAATGTATTTCATTTGCATGAGAAATCTAGTATGTACGTATCTACACATCGTATATACGAGCGAGATACACTCTAACATGCATCTTTAATGCTGTTTAGAATTTGTTAAACTTAGGGTCTGTTTCACAATGTCCGGATAAGTTCTATATGAGCTATTTATTACTTATTGGTAAGATAAACACTATTGCTGCGTTTCACGACTGTCAGATAGCGCTATTCGTCATGAAACTCTAACATTCTTATTTGGAACTTTTATCTTCCGAATAATTTATGTGTTGCATAGCTATTTAGTACTTTATCCATACATTGTGAAACAGACCCAAAGTATAACATAAAAATATGTTAGAAGCTTAAAACAACGAAACAAATAATATTACCATAACTTTGTAATGATATGAAAAAGTTTTATCATGTTTACGGATGCAACAATACTTAATTTTTTTGCAAAATCCACATTAAAACAAAGCAAAAATAATAATGCTATTATAATTTAAAAAAAATTAAAGTAATAACGATAATCTTGCTTATTATTCAGTTATAATTCATATGCTTAAATTAACTAGCTAACAATAAACTTGTAAAGAATATATATAAGTAATTTTTTTCCCTGTCACAAATATTTATTTACAAGGATCTCCTTGTTAATTGGATAATAGCTTTATTAACCTTGTAAGCTTTTTACAGCATATATTATTAATTTATAAAACCTCTGCTAATAAAGTATATGCACATAATATCCATGTTTAATTTCCGGTAAATATTAAAATGGTAATAATAATTACATTAATTTCAGTTTAAACGGTGTAGAAGGCACAATCAGAGCTGGGGAAGCAGTATGTAAAATAGGAAAGGATATATCGAGTAACGCGCTACGAGCTTATAGAAAGAAATCCTGCTACATCCTTCAAGATGACCGCCTGGATCCGCTTTTTACAGTGAAAGAACTTATGACCTTCGCTGCGGATTGCAAACTGGGGAACATGATCACTCCGAAGCTCAAAAATTCTTTAGTAAGTAACGTGACAGATTTCAGGCATCAGAAATTAGATTATTTGCCATTTCAATATCATCGGATTCAAAAACTTGAGTAGGTAGCATTTTATTTAAAATTAAAAATGTGTTATAGTTGAATGTAGGGACTCCGTTTCCGCACTTAGACTCTCAATAGGTCCGTTGTGATGTGTTATAGTTGCAGAAAAGCAATTGCACATAGGTACTAGTAAGTGTCCATTCCAGTGAACAATTAAGACTTCGCACAAATTTCTTCATTTATTGAATTCCATTTGATACAACTTAACGACAACCATATTTTTATTTTTATTATGTCAATATACAACAGGTTATTGTGTCTGGTTTTGTATTTCTCAAAGATAACGGTTTTCGAATGTGAGTAATGTACGATTAAAGAATGCACACTGACTGCACTGCTGTTGCCGAAGTTGTCTTAATTGAATTTTAGTTTATTTCTAACCATGAGATTTGCTGTTAAGATTTAGCGTGACAAATGAATTTATATTTATATATATAGGGTATCATTTTGGGTCTCAACTCTGAGACTATTGCCCTAATTGAACATGCGCATGACATTCCATATATGCCCTAAAAAGCGGATTGTACTTTACTCAATAACAGCAAAATAAGTTTAATGGGTTAAAAGTTGTCTTAAATAAAGAATAGCATTTATTTATAGCGTGACTTTTTTACAGATATCAGATATATTGGAGACCCTCGGGTTAAAAGGCCACGAGAACACAAGGGCTGGCAATCTCTCGGGCGGTCAGAGAAAGAGGTTGTCTATCGCTGTGGAGCTAATTGACAACCCTCCTGTCGTGTTTCTGGATGAACCAACAACGTAAGTACTTAACTAGTAATTGCAAATATGTAAATAGGTAGGCGGTGGTTTGCGAGGTGTGAAGTTTAAATGCCTTCATGTCCTCCTCCGATCGCTTGCTCATGTTTCTGCGTTGTGGTCAATTATTGCAAGGCAGCTTCCATCTCTGACAATGCAGCTAGGTAAATAGCATACCATGCATGTTGTGGTCGGGACATTCTCTAGGGACAGGTATCGATTTTCCCTTGCCGGGTTGTTGAGAGGTTTAATAGTCCCTCAAGATCCCTATATCCTCTGCTGCCCTATTATACCTTGATTTGGGTTATCATATTCACCGCTCAATTCGTTGTTGCCTCATAGCACCACCCCAAGGACCCGTGCTGGGTGTTTGAAGCCTATCCTTGCGAATAAAAGCAACGGCGGTTACAGTTGCTTTTAGCTATCACGGAGGACATAGAAGCGATCGATAAATACTTAGAAGTTATTGTAATTAAATGGTTATAACAATCATATTTTTAAACAAGAGTATTTTTTCTTTGTTCTAGTGGTCTCGACAGTCTTACAACAAATCAGTGTATAAGCATGCTGAAGAACCTCGCAAAAGGAGGACGCACAATTGTTTGCACAATACATCAACCTACTGCACTTATATACAAAATGTTTGATCAGGTATTAACATTATAAGTATCTTATGATAATAAAGTAACTTATATATGTATAATTTATTAACCTTTATATTTTTTTATAATATTTAAATTAATAAATGTTGTACTTTTTGGATAAATTTTAGCGACAATGTTGAATACGCTATTGAATATTCTTAAGGTTACGTCATTTGTTCCGTAAAATCATATTTAAACATTTTAAACATTAAAAAAGAATAAAAATGTTCTTTTGAGAAAAATGTAAACTACATGATTTTCTTAACAAATGTGGCATATGAGTATGTACAGATGTTATCTTTTGAATTCTAATATTTTTTTACAACCTTAAAATAGGTTCTCAATTCCATTAATTCCAACCCCAAATTCATGGCCGCATTTTTTTGATTTTAAATTGATATTAATATTAAAAAATATTTACCTACAGGTGTATATACTTGCTGAAGGAATGTGCATTTACGATGGGACTAGTGAAAGCACTGTGCCGTACTTATCATCTATGGGTTTCAACTGTCCTGTTTACCACAATCCTGCTGATTACAGTAAGTGCAACATGTATTAACAAGATTTGAGTAATCTTGCTTTAAAAGGTCTCAGAACTGTATAATTTTTCATATCATTCTCATAGTATAAAAAGAAATAAAAACTCCATGTCATTGCCATGTAATATTATCATTGCTACGACTTAGGATCTCCTTGGATAATTCGTTAACCGTTCGTGAATCCAATAGTACCTATATTTTTTCACGTGCTTATTGTGAGATGTCAATTTTCATTACTACTTTAATAGTTTGTATTCTAATACCAACCTAGACGTGCTAATGCCATTAGCGACTGTATTTAAAAATAGCACATATAACATAATGTGCAAGGTACACATTAATTCTAAGCTCTGTTAAAATGTATTATTATTTCATACAAAGAACTTATCGGTTACAAGATCACCATGATTGTATCAATAATATTTCCACATATACGGAAACCAATTTAAAAAATAATTAATTTAACATGAATGTACAGGAAATACCTTTATATATGAATACATATAAATTATTTATATTTTTGTTGCTTCAAAATTATAAACATAATATGATGATAGTCATTATAAAATATTTGCTGGACATATTATATAGGTATACAAATTATTGTTTCTTTGTAATACTTATCCATCAGCTGTTGTAAACATAATAATAACAAACAAATATCGATTGAAATACACGCAACAAGGAAGGTAGGAAATTTCATAACATAACAGTATGAGGCTATAAATTTTATCATAATATCTTTCCTTAATCACACTTTTATATAATGTTACTTTACTAAATCTTTTTTAAGTTATAATTAATAATTTTATCCGACTTAGATCTTTAATGAAATCCTATTATTTTTTTTCTAATTATATAGATACATCTATCTTGTGTTATCTATACCCAGCATGTAGTAAACTTAATAATGTTAGGTTTAAGCTAGCGGTACACATTTTAATAAAAACCGAACATAAATCTGATTTAATGCAATACGTGGGCAACAGTAAATGTTTAGAACTGGCCAGTTAGAAACATTGCTAATGAAAACTTTTTTGAATTTCAATTTAAGAACTCTTTGGTAAACTAATGTAGAATATTGCATTCATGTGTGTTTTGTGAATTGGCGGCAAATCTAAAACTCTTGTTACACGTGAAAATGAACCTAACGCGAGAAAGTTTTCGGTCAATGATTTATTATGACTTCCGTTACTCAACAACAAAGCTATGATAGTCTGTGATTAGCATTTCCTAATGAAGCCCCATCTCGTGCTACTATTTATTGACGACCGAATTGATTTAACGACCATAAGCGTGAACGTAGCAATCTCAATCATGATCCGCATGAGGGACGTCCTTTAACAGCGACTACTGAAGATAACATCAGTGCTATGCGATGAGACCTATCAGCAGATACGGGCAAATCTAGTATGGTATGAGTCAAGTTCAAAAAATATTACACTAACATTTAGGTGTCAGGAAGCTTTGTACCAGATGGATTCCTAATACTTTAACCGACGACCAGAAACACCTTTGCATGAAGTCTTGCCTTAAAATGATGAAAGCTGGATATATTGCTACAAACCTGCAACCAAATGACACTCAGCTCATTGGGTGTTTCCTTTCGGGGATCGGTCAACTAAGGTAAAGAAAGCAAGAAGTCAAAAAAGGAAAAAAAGATGATTGCCTCATTCTTTGGTCGGAAAGGTCATTTCGCGACAGTTGTGCTAGAAGATGGAAAGATAGTTACTGTAGACTGGTATGTTAATCGCTGTTTGTCTGTTGTCATAAAAAAATTCACCAAGAGAATGCTTCGCAAAATGGATTTGAATATTTTACTTTGGCAGGTATCCAGATAAGTCATCCACCATGCAGCCCTGATCTGGCGCCCTGCGACTGATTCATTTTTTCATTTATTCCAAAGAATTAAAGATAAAGCGTTCGAAAATGCCATAGAAGAGACCTCTAAGGAAGAATCGGCTCACTGCTTTTTTCAGTGGTTTCATCTAATGCGACGATGTAGAGATGAACGGAGATTACTTCGAAAAACAATAAAATCCGTTTTTTCATTTCTAAACATTTTTAGTGTTATCTAGCTAACACATTTTAATTAGATTTACTAAAAACAATCATGGTCATGAACATGAATGTCTACTTAGTCAAATAATGTTTACCTATATTGCTTGTATTAATTACTGGGAGCAGTTGTGTCATTTTGTTAGTATCAACTAATATTTGCTCAGCCTACTTTTAAATAGTATTTGATGTTCCAAAGCAGCATAGTAAATATACACAAATATTATCAGAATATCACATGTGACTGAATTTTTAAATGCACATCTAATTGAATCTCTCTTGTTATCAACTTTACACACTTTCAATGATTTCTCTCTTACTACACTTTGCTTTTTATGTTGTTATTTTATGAAGAAAAAATTGGTTGGTTTCTGGAAAAAAAGCGCCGAAACCAAAGTTGACGTGAAAATTTACATAAAAACACACCAAAGTCTTATCTTGTCGGAATAATTAACTATTTATCTAAATTATCCATGAATAAATATTCTATCCAGCTGTCTGGATATGTTATCTGAATAATAGATTAAAGGGCTAAAGAAATGTCTTTTCAGCTTTGTTGTTCAATGGTTAACGCCCAAACCCTATCTAAACCTATCTAAATATATGTTTTACTATCTAAGATAAACATCTTAATCCAAAGTCGTAAAAATCCAATAACCAATCGACGGATTGTAATAGCCATTTGTCGTTCTACCCGTCGATAAAAATGAATTATCTTCGTAGGGTTTGGTAATTGGGAGGAGATCGATCGCCTGTCACGTGTATGATTTCAGATTATTTTCAATCTGAAATTGTGGATTAATTATTGGATTCGGGCTTAAGGCGTGCATATTTTCATAGCCGCTTTATTTACAGTTTTAGAAATCGCTAACGGAGAATATGGCAACTTTAATGAACTTATGGCAGCTCGGTGCATCCGAGATCAAAAGATTGAGAAGGTCCCTCCGCATTTAGAGGAAGAAACTCCCTCGCAACTATCTTACGGCAAGATGTCAATCATAGTCAATCAGCCTCATGAGGCTTACAGGTTTGGAGTACTTTTCAAACGGTGTCTGAGACAACAGTATAGAGATTGGGTCAGTATATAAATACTAACTGATTATTACTATATCTTATCTATACATTTATGTTTTTTAATTATAAAAAAGCAATTAATTATTTTACAATAAATTACAAATTATTCGTAATCGGATGTCTGACGCACTCGCCAGTCCTCTGGCATTGAGAGAGTCCACTCTCACTTAACATCAGGTAAGCCTCCTGCCCGTTTGCCACTTGTTCTATAAAAAAAATACGTATAACAATGAATTTCTCTTTTTTCAATGAATTTAATAGGCTAAGAAACATACTATTATAAAAATCAAACAATCAATGACAATGGGCAAAACCAGCACCAATAATAGATTTATTATTACAGACTGTGACGCATCTAAAAGTGATATTACATCTATTCCTGGGTATCATTCTTGGATTGGTATTTGATAACGCAGGCAACGATGGATCAAAAACATTTAGTAATCTTGGCTTCCTCCTCATATCAACTACCTATCTCTGTTACACGTCTGTTATGCCAGCTGTACTCAGATGTACGTATTTTTTTATTTTATTCATAACTAGCGAACCATGCTTCGCACGGCCAGCCGTGAAGAATGTATCTTAATTTTCCTCTCAAATAATAATAATAAATTCCGTGCAGTAATTTTTAAATTTATCGCGAACAGAGAGACAGCTATTTTCTCATTTTGCTATCTTATTAAGTTCCTCCTTGGTTGTTGAATATGGGTTTTGAGGATACTTTTAATATTTAATTTATAACCAATACAAAACATGTGACTGTGTCCTTTGGTATTTTGAATTCCGAAATTCAAACGGAAACTGCAGCAGTGTCATTTTTTCGAAAATAAATGTAGCGTACATTTGTTTTCGTTTTTTATGCCTGCATAGTTCATTAACCTTAGCTTCCAGTAAGGTCGAGTGTTTATACCTACTTCTGTGAAATAAAATTTAATCGGTATAATGACTTAAAATTTGCTGTCGATACGATACGAGATTTTAATCTCGTTCGAAAAAAGGCGTTCATTTTTTTAAAAATTACTTAATGCATAAATAACTACTTACGCGTCCGGTCTCCTAATCACGACCACGACAGGTTGATAAAAAAATCACCAATAATAATGTGTTGTGGCCCGGTTTCATAGAATGGTTTTTTCATCATAAACCCTTAACGATATTTCAACCGACTTTAGCCATATCGTTGATGTAATATCTGAAATGTGTTTGTTGGACATACACGTAATGAAATTCGCTAAATTTTTCATATCATGAAATGGCTATGCTGTTTGTATAGCTGAGTCTGGTCTACGCTCATGATTAGAGAGTCGGCAGAATATGTAAATAAATAAATAAATCAGTGCCACTACAACTTTGCCTCAGATTTCTGAATCTGTTTCATGATCAATTATTAAATCTAGCAAGTAGGTGATCAGCCTCCAGTGCCTGACACACGTCGTCGACTTTTTGGGTCTAAGACATGTCGGTTTCTTTCACCGTTCGAGCAAATGTTAAATGCGCACATATAAAGTCCATTGGTGCACAGCCGGGGACCTAACCTACGACCTCAGGTGTGAGAGTCGCACGCTGGAGCCATTAGGCAGAATATGTATTCTTTTTTAAATTAATTTGTACGTTTGAAGTGAACTGTGTACATTATGTTACATGTATGTTTCAAAGAAATACTGTATTCATAACTAAACTCTAGAAATCTCTTAAACAGTCAGATACTTTACAAGATTTTTTTTTTATTTTAGTTCCCGACGCTTTACCTGTATTAAAAAAGGAAAATTTTAATAATTGGTATGGTCTGAAGACGTATTATGCAGCTACTCTGGTTACCACGATTCCAATACAAGTAAGCTTAACGCGGCCATTTTATGAAAATACGAGAAAACCGCACTCATATTAGTTTCCACATAGTAACTGTAAATACATTTTGTTATACAATTCCTTACTCCAAATGATTTACTTACCACATATACAGTACGCAATATTATATTATTATAATATCATAGTATCATCAGTAGTAAAAATAGGTTTCAAACAAACTAAAACCGATTTTTCAGATATGGTACAGTTTTGTGTACTCCCTGCCAGCATACACAATCACCGGACAACCCCTCGAACTTTCTCGATTTGTCATGTTTGTGCTCATCCTTGCCCACGTGACTCTTTTGGCTGATGCGATAGGCAATGTCATCGGATCTTGTCTGAACCCAATTGTATGTATCAAAACATTCATCTTTACTATCATAGTGCTTTACAGAAATATCAATTGAAAGTAAAAGCAAAGTGAAATGAAATGAAATGTTTATTTGGAACATAAGATCATCATGGTATCACTTATTCCACGTCATTAAATTCAAACCTGTTGGCATCCCTACTCATCGGCAAAGAAGACAGAGGGTGTTGGCCGAGAGAAACAGCCGGCGTAAAAAACTCTCGGTACTCTTTTAAAAAAAAGCAAATCATCAAACAATTCTACAATATTTAAAACAATATAGCAAATTAATTCGAAGTAGCCAGCACTAGTCCCAGGCCCTTTTATCAAATAGATAATGACTAACTTTATAGTAAGCCTTTTTACACAGCTTTTCTTTAATACATTTCTTAAATTAATTATAGGCAGAGATAAAAGAGCCTCTGGGATTTTATTAAAGAAGAGTATGCCTTTTCCCAAAAATGAATTACTAACTTTTGACAGTCTAGTACGGGGAAATCAATCGGGGAAACAAATCGGGGGAATCAGAAACCAGATGTCATGTAAGATTGTGTTTTATTTCAGAATGGAACATTTTTTGGCGCAATTGTAACGTGTATTATGCTCGGTTTTGCTGGTTTCCTGGTTCTGCTGCCTCATATGCACCCCATCATGCAGTTTATATCATATGGCTCTTTCTTGAGACACGCTTTCGAGGGTTTGGTCTTATCTGTCTACTCATATGGAAGAACACCCATTTACTGCCCAGACAGTGTAGGTTACTGTCATATGAGGTGAGTTTGATATATATATATATATAAATTTATACATATTTTTTTATACAGAACAGGAGGTAAACGGGCAGGAGGCTCACCTGATGTTAAGTGATACCGCCACCCATGGACACTCTCAATGCCAGAGAGCTCGCGAGTGCGTTGCCGGCCTTTTAAGAATATGATGTAAATTGTAAAAAAATAATTGGAGAATACTTTAAAATTAGCTTGGTACATGTGACTTACTTTCTTTACTAAAAATTCTAATGCAGTTTAAATTGCTTGTATTTAGTACTTATATTAAAAAAAAAAATTTTTACAGGTATCCCAAAGAATTAATGAAGGAGCTTAGTCTCAAACCAGACAACTATTGGACGGACATCATCATACTCCTAACAGAGATTGTTATTTTAAGGATAGTTGGTTACTTAACACTGAGACGAATGATCAAAAAAGCTAATTAGGTATAGGTAGACGCTATAATATTGTTTGTGTATGTAAAATAATTTTAACACACACAAATAACATATTATTAATATTATTAAAAAAATAATAATAATATGTTAATTTATCATTATTTTATCATTCATCATTTTATTGGACTTAACTTTTATATTATTACAGCCAGGTGCTATTAAGGGTTTATAGTATAAAATATTGCTCAAGTTAGAATAAACGTACCAGTGGTTAGTAATTTACTAAGTTTTATCTTAAGTGTATTTTATATATATTTTATACTGTGTTTTCTTAAAGGAGCCATATCCTTGCCTACAACTTGATAGAACTTAGTAACAAAAAAATAAAATAAATCATCCTATAATAGAAAGTTCAACAAAAGTCTTTTATAGACAATAT
The DNA here is from genome assembly GCA_028984075.1 of Pieris mannii. Taxonomy (NCBI): domain Eukaryota; kingdom Metazoa; phylum Arthropoda; class Insecta; order Lepidoptera; family Pieridae; genus Pieris; species Pieris mannii. The sequence continues at coordinate 5,937,195 of CM054784.1, forward strand.
TGGTGTCAACAATAAAATATGCTTAAAATTAATCTGAATGGAAAATTATTTATGGATACGTAAATGTTTGGTATAGTAGTGTGTACATAGTTAGGTATTATTATTGATAGCTTATTCATTACTTCAATTATATAAGCGAGTGGATATATTGCTAGTAATGTGTCATAATGATTGGACACTAGGGATTTTAAAGTTTATAATTTTAATGAAATTAGAGTATTACATAGTAGCAGTGGGTACCACATTTAAATACTGGATCAACTAATCTAGTTGGTGGGCGAAAATTAACTAATGGCTTACGAAATATAAACGAAAATAAGAATGGTTCTTTACTTGTTTATCGTATTATATGCAACACTGTTGCACTCTGATTGCATACATGACATGTTCCCGTGTATGTAAGTTTTAATAAATATTAATATAAGATAAGTATGGATCTACTTTAAAGTGTTCACTGCACTTTTTTAAGAACTGTGATTATTATGGCACTTACTTAAATATGCTATTAATTTAAAATATACTAAATGTTTTGTGTATATTTATAAGTGAAACAAGTATTTCAAGAAATAGGTTGACTCTAAGAGCCTATTTAAGTTACCTTAATGGTAGAAGCACATTTATAAATGTCGTTATCCCGAATTTAGACAAGTAGGTATACAAAATCGTATTTATGTTACATGATATACCAAAATAAGTGTTATTATAGCATGTGCGATCGTATATAATATATATTTGCAACAACTCAGTTTAAAAATATACCAACTGGATATGAAGTTGTAACTGTAAATAAAAATATAAAAGATACCCTTGTTTTATTATTAAACTATCTGACCCGGATAACTTTGGTCCGCCTTACAGCCTAATAATATCGTTGTTACTTTATTTAAACTTATTTCAGGATTTGATTAAGGTAATAACAAAAATTTATAATACATAAATATTTCATTGCTTGCAATTGCGAAAGAAGAATGGGAGTTTTACACATTAGGCGCCTTCTCTCCAGCGCCAATATTCCGGTACGGTATTAAGGTAACTCATGTCATCGATCAACATCAAAGCCAGGTCATGTATCTCCTCATTCGCCTCAAGATCGCAATTCTTGAACTGACACGAATTCGATGTAGAATGATGCATAGTTTTGTCAACAGATGGCAGCACATGTTATTTGCATTTGTAAAATTATTTTATTTATTAACACTTCGTTACATTACAATATACAAATTTAACATAATTAAAAGAAAAGGAGAGCAACTGACGGCCTTCTCGGTTTCGAGCGATCTCTTTCAGGCAACCACTATTTATTTATTTTTATTCGATAACTTACCCGATATTTTATTACTTATTACTCTACGCTGGTTAAACGGCGCCGTTTAGTTAACAGGCTAGACTGTTATATTGAACATTAAAGTTAATGAATATACATCGAGTGAACAGTGTCAATAGCGAATTGTTGTTGATGATCCTTACGTTAACCTTTACTCCAGGGGGTCTAGTCAAGACAGCTTAACAGTAGTGTATGTAGAAAGTCGACTCAGGCCTCTCAAACGTTGAACGGATGGTTGTTTTTTTTTTAAACAGCTTCAACGTTTTAACTCTTTACGTTGCTTAGTGGTTGTACAATAATGTATTAAATTCTGTAATGCTATCAAGACTTTTTTTACGTGGGCCTTTCGCATTTGTCGCAATAAGTTAAGTGACAATCATTTGCTTACCTACATAAAAATTACAAAATGTCATCACGAAAAATTGTATTGCTATAATTGCCTAATCAAAGAATTTGGCTTTACTAATTAAGTCGTTAGTTATATTGTGAAGATAGAGAATAAATGAAAATATGATCTCAGCATTTCACGCAAAATTATGACATAAATAAACATTTTCCTTCAGTACTAAACCATGACATATTAATACGGTAAATGTTGTAACCGAGCACGTTCTAAATCTTTGAAAATATGAGCAGATAAAAACCACTCATACTCATACTAAGTGTTTTAGAGCAAATTATTTAACATACGTTGTAAAAATTTCTGTATTTTTGAGTAATAAAAAATCTAAACACCAACGCAAGAGAAATTAAGCATTTGAAATAATCAAACTACCGATAAATAGCCATTGTTGTGTCTCTGTTTTTCGCATTAGAATGGGCTAAGGGCTTCGAAAAAAGTACGGATTATGGTCATGCCTAGAGATGTAGATTATATTTATGTATTGCAGTTTGTAACATGGAGTAGGATTAATAACCTGTTCTGTGCGTTCATTTTTATTGAAAAATGTTCTTTGAATGCACAGAACAGTCAACACAACAAACTTCAACAATAGTCATTCGCGTTCGATAAATGAGAGTAGGTGGTGTCTGTTAAAAATTATTGCAGAATGTCATGAATTAAAGTTGAATGTTTTTATTTATTGAATTAAAATCCAAGCTACCATTAAAATAATGTATTAGTTTGAGCTACAACTAAAGCACTTCTGGTACAGTTATACAAGTCACTATGCTCTAAATAAGCGCGCTAAGTTCGGAAAGGATCCTATACGATAAAAAATACTCATTCATAATCTTCATAACTAAGCACCACTTATCAAAATGTGAGTTAAATATTCACATATGTATTTCAATAATTTTTATGCACTATTGTTTTTCTTGTTTTATACAATATAATTATTATTATAGGTACAAAATTATAATTGTTAGTTTAGTTATCATATTGACTTTAAATATCTGCCATGCCTCGTATTACCAAATATTGGGGGTATCCAAACAAGCGTCAGCGGCCGAGATAAGACAGGCCTTTAAAAAATTGGCCATTAAATTGCACCCTGATAAGAATTCTGTAAGTACATACACTTAGTTACATTATTTTTTTTAAACATAAACCAATTCCAAATTATTTAAACTACGTACATATTGCAAAATATTGTGTAGGTGGAAGTGTAGGCGGCACATATCTACTTCATTCACATTTGACCTTAATAGAAGAGTTATCTAGAGTTCTATTGATCAAATCTTTTAAATTAAAAATTTAAGTTTTTATAATAGGATTGTAATATTCATTAACAGATTTTGTTTTGTTGTATATTATTAAAATATTCTTAAATATAATTAGTTGTTCTTAATGATAAAGTAAATTCTAAGTAAGGATAAATTATACACATTACCCAAAATAAGTATTTTACAATTTTAGAATGAAGATGTACAAGAAAGTTTTTTTAAAATTACTGAAGCATATGAAACACTCAAAGATCCTGAGAAACGGCATCAATATGATATGTATGGCTCGCACCAAGCATATATACGGAAACATGACTCTCAATCACAATCAAAGTATAATGACATATTTATAAAAGGATTGTATCACAAAGATCCCAATGTAGAAACTATAACACCATCAACATACAGTATGTATTTTTTTTTAAGGTGACATTACCTTCAATTTAATTGTATCCAAACATTTGTTTAGAAAGCATAAAATGTTCAATTGTACTTGGAATGTTATTAGTCTAAGGAGTCTTCAATAATTTTAGCAGTTGGAAATTAATATATACATTTTAATTATTTATTCTCCATTTCAGAAACATTCCTAAATAGTGGGCTACATTTTATTAACTTCTATTCTCCATTCTGCCCACCATGTCAGAACCTGGCAGATGATTGGAAAAAATTGGCAGAATTGTACAAGGGAATTGTAAGTTTCAAGTGTATTTTTCCTCTAAACGCGTATTTGCAATCAGGTCATCCAACTCTAAAACATGGTGACGTTTTAGCCATCTCACATGCTGTTCTATGGTGAGTTGGCGATCACTTGTTCTCTCTCTCTCTCTCTCTCATGTCCTATAACCCCTAGGTGGGGCAGAGGGCGTCCACAGCGAGTCTCCATTGCATTCGGTCTTGCGCCTCGTGTTTCACCTCGCTCCAAGTCTTACCAGCTCTCTTTCCTCGTCCGCTACTGTACGGCGACAGGTTTGTTTGGGACGGCCACGCCTTCGCTTTCCTTGCGGGTTCCAATCAAGCGCCTGCTTGGGAATATGATTGGGATCCCTTCAAAGTGTATGGCCTATCCAATTCCACTTGCGCCTCTTGTCTGCTGACTGATTGGGGTTTCTCGGCAACGCTCCCAAAGTTGCTCGTTAGAGATTTTTTCAGGCCAGTAGATACCCAGAATATGCCGAAGACAGCGGTTGACGAAGACTTGGAGTCGGTGCGAGATGTCTTGGTGCGTGTTCTCTCTGGTGTCAGATTAATTGCTCTTTGTATTTAGCTGCCAGTCTACGAATTTGCTCTTAGATTGTTCTAATTTGAAGGTGTTCGTAAACTTAGTCCCCGGTTATGTTCCATCGTAATTTTGCAATAGCTGGTTCTGTTACCGCTGGAGTATATTAATATTGGTATTACACGTTGGTATCCCACAAGTGGAAGCCATGTTTGTTGAAACTTATTGTTTATTGTTTAGAGAAAATCTCCAGTTTCTTCCTAACATCTAGTATAGGCTGTTGCCTGTTGTACTTAAGCTGTAACTCCAGGTTAATCGACAATCAATGCGTAAGATATCTTGCATGGTTGCTGTGGGGCAGAATACAATAGTCCAAGTCTTATTCTAAGAGTGAAGGCAGGACTTCTCGACGAGGTCAAGGTCCTTCTGCAAGTCATCTAATGCCAGTCTTGGGAAAGTAGGATGTTTTAAATTTAATGTAATTTTCTTCGCTATAATATGTTAAAGAGTAAAGATTTGATTGTCTGTTTGCATAAAATAGGCATAAATAGGATTGTCAGTTTACAACAATTCGTACATAGCTTACGCTACGGAGACTTGACAATAAGAGAAAACATCAATATCTACAGATACTTAAGTGTGTGTTTTTTTTTATATAGAACAGGGGGCAAACTGGCAGGAGGCTAACCTGATGTTAAGTGATACCGCCGCCCATGGACACTTTCAATGCCAGAGGGCTCGCGAGTGCGTTGCCGGCCTTTTAAGAATTGGTAAATCATCCTGTAAATAACACTTCATATTCAAGATAATATCAGTATCTGTAGATTTATTTTTGTATTATCTATATGGGACATACAATTCCAAAGTTGTCATGAGAATTAGAAAATCTCATAAATATTAAAGCAACCGATGTTGCTTACTATAAATTATAAGGCTGTCTTATTATTTCTAAATTCATCATCATCAATGGTTAGGGGCCGTTCATAAAATACGTTCGCATACAAGGGGGGGTGGGGTCTGGCTGAGTGTGACAAGATGTGACAAGGGGGGAGGGGGGGTATAGGGCAGCGTTCGCCGTTTATTATTTTTTGACATGAGCGCTAGCTCTGTGGCGCGACTCTAGCGGCGTTGGAATCCGTCACAACGGGTTTCTTTGTTTTTCCAATACTTGAGAGAGTAACGTTTCCACGTACCCTGCGCTCTCGATTCAGTAACAAATGAAATTACTATTTCTCATGTATTTATTGTTATTTTATTCCTTCATTAGTTAGATGACGATGAAGTGGACGGTAGTTTTGAAGATGAAGAAGAAGAAGATCGTGCAATACCGATTGTAGATATTTCGGCCCATTTAGAAAATCCTTGGACTTCTGCTATCTATCTTTCATAATATTAACGAAATTTATTAATTTATTTAAATTTTATTATAATAACTAAATAAATGTTTTTAATTTTCAGAATTTGTCTACTATCATTTAGAATTTATCATACTCAGCAGGGGGGGGTCTTAGTTTTTGTGACGAAATATTTCTAGGGGGGGTCACAAAAAGTGTGACACAGCGTGATAATGGGCCCCCCCATTATCACGCTGTGTCACACTTTGGGGGTCAAAAAAAGCTGATTTCAGTGTGACGTATTTTATGAACGGCCCCTTATGGTTATACTATTTATTTTTTGCCCCTTGTGGGCCTTAGCCTCCTGAAGTACACTTTGCCATCACAATCTATCCAGTGCTTTCCACTTATATTTAAAATATTATTTAAAGCCAAATTAATTAAAATATCAATATTAATTACTATATTTGAAAGTTTTTTTCATTTTATATATTGTTTCTTCACTAATCTGAACTATCTTAAGACTAATAAATAATAATAAATTCAGAGGTATATTTGTTTTTATGCTGTTAAATTTAATGTAATAAATCATTTATTGTGTAATAATTTAGTTACATTTTTTTTCATAGGTTAAATTTGGCGCTGTGAACTGTAAATATTACAACTCGTTTTGCTATCACTCGATGAGGATAGGTAATTATCCATCGTTGTATTTATATCCTAATGTAAGTATTCATAATATGACTCATAAATGTGAAGCTTTGAGTTTGTGTATAATTTTTAATGTTGTGTTGCATCAAAAGCTTATATAGTTATGTATGTTTTTGCCATCACGATATCCGGAACCTTTTTTTTAATTAGTTAAATTATTATTTTCTATTAATTTGGTTAAAAACTATTGAAGATTATGTAGTGCTTAAAATGAAGATTTGTCTAGATTCAGTGTAGTAAGGAGCAGAGTTAGAATACATTTTTGGAGCATTGCTTTTTTCGTAAATTAAGTTTGTTGTCTTTCTGGGGAATGAATCGAGAATTTAGAATCGGCTTATATAAGTTTAATTCTAGCGCTATCAACAAAATGAAAACAAATTATTGTATTTATTAACAGGGAAAAGAAGGCAGTTTCGTACAATATACTGGGCAGCGTACATTTGAGGATTTGGAGAAATTTGTACTGCTCTATATAAAGAAAAGGGTCAAAATACCAGTTGTAAAGGACATTGGAGAAAGCGATAAGCCAATTGCCTATGTCCTTGATACTATGAATGAGAATATGCTGCTACGAATTGCCTACAGATTGGTAAGTAACATTAATTTAGGTTTATAAGTATATAATAGAATTATATGTGTGTATGCAAAATAATATTGTATATTCAGAAACTTATTGTGTTCGGTAGTATGATCCAATGATTTGATTTATATAGGTACTTTGAAATAATAGCTATATGATCTTTAAACTCAAACTCTTTCTTTTTTAACAATTTTATCATCATAAAAACTGGCAGTAAAATGAAATAGACAATAATTCATAAAAATATATTTGTGTGTAAAGTATCATTTTATTACTGCTACTTATTAACGCCAAATTATGGTAAATAGTATGACGAATAGGGCTTCTACTTCTGAGCGTAAGACTCGATAGGTCAGACTTGACGCTATGTGTGCCATTCGTAACTCAAAAAGGTAAGGTGATGGCGCGGCGCAGTGCAGAGCCGGCGTGGAACAGATAAGGCACGGATACGACTTAAATTATATCAAAGAGGCGAAGAGACGGCACAAAGAGTCATTACGCAGGCTGACTTTATCGTGATAGCATGTCTTCCTCTTCAGATGGCGAACACAGAAAAGGCGTGTGTTTCGCGCCTTAAGCTCCAAGCTTGCCACAAATTAAGTTCCAGGCATTGTTCTTTGTGTGGTGGGACTATTGAACAGTCATTTGTATACTTTATGTATTTTTCCCTTATTCTAATATTTTAGTACTGGGTTACGAATATGGTGAAAATTGATGACGATTTAAAAAGGACATTCCAGCGAGATTTGGAAACTAAAATTCTACTAAAGTACAATAATAAGACGGTGTGGATAAAGTCAACAGACGAACAGACTATTATTAAGAAAATTGTGGGAATACTGCCGACGATTGAACAAGTCGGATTGAAAAAGATACAAGTGAGTAAAAGAATTCATATTATAAACTATTTGCCCCCGCGAACTTCGTTTCTCGTTAATGCCTAGCCTACCTTTTAGTACATACCAATATGGAACATTTTTCTATGCTTCTCCAGAGACTGTTCGGTTTTCCGGAATGAAAACTTTTAGGTTGTTTTGTAATTTTTTCTTTATATGAACCTCAGAGTTCCTCATGGTATAAGCTTTTAGTTAACATATAAAAATAGGGATTAATTTTAGAGCGGTGAAAATTAAAGGGTTGTATGTATTTTTTAGTTTTTATTTTTTCATGATACGGCACAATATACGTACAAACTATGTTTGGGTTAAAAATAATTCTAAAAAATATTTTTTTTGGAACACCCCTTATCGGTTAGAGGTTTTAAAAATAGACAGTAGCCGATGCTCAGACATACTATATATGCATAATAAATTTCATAAGAACTGGTCTAGCCGTTTTGGAGGAGTATAGGAACTAACATTGTGACACGAGAATTTTATATATATATTTATAGAAAGAAAATATATATATCGGTTGAAACTACGTTTTCGTTACATAGATTTTCGTTTGGCGTACTTGATGTCTGAATAATACCTTTATCTTTTGTTCGTTATTGCATTGTATTATTTTATCTTGTTTTTTCGTCTTGTGTTTATAGTCGGTGCATATATATTAATTATACCGACTATAAACTTCTTAGACAATCTAATTTTTGAAACTCCTATTTATAAAACTGAATTCTAACACTCCTCCTTCACTGTGCAAAGTATCTTGGTATAGAATTCCTTACCAATTTATATCAGACGGCTCAGCCTTTGAATTAATTTAAAAGTCTCTACTAACTATAATAAATAAATTTATCTGTGTAAAAAAGTTGTAAAAATAAAGATTCAATAACCGAACTCAACACTACTATATTTTTGTAATCAAAACATTACCTATTACATTATATTACATATTAATAATACAGTATAGTAATGTCTCAGTTTAAAAAAATACCATAACATTGCAGGATATCAGAAATGAACTGCGTAATGAGAAGAAAATGCCATGGGTCCTATATTTCTCTACGCAGGGTGATGATAAGCTGCTAGTCCATCATTTGAAGGTTAACATGCCTAATATGATGTTTGGTGAGTAATTATATAACTAATTTTGAAATGAGATTTTTAAGAGAGTTGAATCTTTTTTTTTTTAAGTTTTACGAATTTATTACCTGACGAAATCGATTGTGGAATTGTCATAAATCACTGCGTTTTTGATATTGAAGTTAATTAAGACAGAAAATATTATTGCATGTGAGACAGATATAGTTTCACCCGGGCTAAATTCACAAGATTTGCATTATTTATATATATATATATATATATATATCGATTATAAATAATATATAAATTGCTGTTCGTTTGTCTCGCTGAACTCGAAAATGGCTGGTTCCATTTGGCAAATTGTGGTCTGTAAATATTCGCGAAAGTCCAGGAAAGGTTTAAACGGTGGGAATCAAAAATAATAAGTAGATATTTTTTTAGTGACAGGTCCGATCTGTTTCTTCTCAAAAAAATAAATCGAAAGTATCGCCACAAATATATTTACGTGATAAGTTTATTTTTTTATAAAAAGGTTTAGGTCCTATATTTTTCTTTTTATATTATGTTCTTAGTTTATAATATTTTTTCTATTATTATATATAATATCAGTACATATTAGCTTACTTTTAAAAATTAAAAAAACGGAAATAAAAAAATAAAACGATTTTTAACTTTGTTTCAACAGGTGAAATTAATTGTGACAAATTGGGTGAGCTATGTCACTCTTTACAAGTGAACCAAGCCCCAGCGTGGGGTATATTAAAGTCAGGGGGCGGCTACCAAAGGCTATTCGGGGAACCGACGCAGAGTGTTCTAGAGAAAGCTGCTAAAGCGTATAATATGCATACGCTCTCGGCTTCGGATTTCAAGAAGATTCTAGAAGATGGTATGTTATTCTGCATTTCGTTATAATAAAAAAAAAAGTGTAAAGTTAGATTGAAGAGGCGTTATATAATGTCACAGATTAGAAATGGAATCCGATACACGATACAATCTGTCATTTAGCCAATCATATTGACGTTAATTGGTCCGATATTTAAAAATCCTTTATAAAAGTTATTTATTTTGTTCACCTATAGAAGTGATCATTGCCTCGTCTTTAATCCTTGCATAAAATATATTCTAAGTCATATCAGCAAGACAGTGCACCACTTATGCCAAATTCCATTAAAAATGTATTCCTTTTTTTTATATTTTCGGAGCCAGTGTATATTTGTCATTTAAAAACTTTTTCTTTAGAATAAAAAAAATGCACTTCTCAGTTACACTTAAGCGAATTCTCATACATGTTGACATACTTAGTGCTGAGTTGTCACTTAGAAGGAAAAGCATATATAGCCCGTATTATAAATTATAAATAGAAAAATATTCCAGATTCAACCACGTGGGTGCTATTAATTGCTCCGTACCAATCATCGTGGCAGCATATGATCGAACCCTTTATTGAAGCTTCTCTTGAGTTTATTGAAGTCGGAATTAGTGTAAGTGCTTATATACCTCGCGTATATAAAGAACTTGAGTGCTTTTTTCTCGGCCTACACCCTCTGTCTTCTTTGCCGATGAGTAGGGATGCCTACAGGTTCAAGTTTAATGACGTGGAATAAGTGATACCTTGATCTTTTGTTCCAAAATAAACGTATATTATTTTCACTATAACCATCTGTTAAAACCACAAGAATGTATATAACATTGTTGATCCTCCATTTAGTTTTACATTATTTTCAAAGAAAAGGTAGAAAAATAATAAAACGTTTTAATTATTTGTATATAACTATGTTTCTTGTTGTGATCCTCGTCAGGGAAGCTCCGCAATATGAAAAATAAAAGTTGCGATTTTGTTGAAAATTTTTTCTTAAAATTTGTGTTCTCAACTTGTGTCACTTTAAAAGTACCGCATTAGATAGTAATATAGACACATTATGTATTCCCAAACTCTAAAAAAAATATCCATAATGGACCGCCGGCTTCGAAAATTAGTATAAATTTTTTAATATATGAAATTAAATGTCAAACCATAATGACGTAACAGTGAAAACCTAAAATTAAATAAAATTTGATAAATTGCAGAATTGACCTTAAATCTTCCACATTTCTTCACTTTCCGCACAGACTCAAAGAACTAAGCTTTAATAAACCTTATTTATATTTTCTTTCGCAGTTCGGTGTAATGTCGTGCAGCAAACATACAAATGACTACTGTCGATCTGTGTCTGAAAACAACGCATTGATCGCGGTACAGGAGAGGGGAAAATTGCACAAGTACATATATATATACCAACATATATTTTAAAACAAAATAAAGCGTCTTAAACTAATATCATATACCCGTTAATATATAAAAAGTGTGTGTACTTATGTACACGCGTTTGAAGTTATTAATAATTATAAATATTAAAATTAATCAAAAAGATTTTATTTAAACAAATAAATTAGTATATCGCCATCGTAAATGAAATTGATTTAAAACACACAAAAATAATATTTATTCACACTGTTTAATTGTACTGTTACGAAACACGTGTTCTAAATATAAACATACTAGAACAGAACAACTTGAACATAGTTATCGATTTCCATGCCACATAGACCTAACTTTACGATGTCAAATTCAGGTGTTGGTTTGCGCGCGCATCGATAAATCCACACTCATCATTTTTCTCCATCGCGCCAAAAGAAGTATAACTTCAACAAAATAAAATAAAATTATTTGACTAAATATAATTTTCCTTTTTAAAATTTTAATGTTTTGTTAGAAAGTATTATTAGCATTTCTTATAGATTTTTTGCTTTGACCTTTCAGATATCGTGGAGAAATCGATAAACCTGATATTGTGGAGTTTGTTGACTTAATAAAAGATATAGATGGTGAGTATTATTTTTTGACCACAAATTACCTTCCATTAATTTTAAGATATATAATGTTTAATTTATTATTTCGGCCATACCTATTGAATAATTTTATTTCCAGTAGAAAACATTTTTCAACACAAATATGTCTTATTAAAAAGAGGTAGAAAAATTCGTATAATATAGATGCCTATTCTATGAATTTAACGAAAATAACTAAATTTAATTAATTCATTTAGCAAATTGCGCCGTGCTTTGCTTTAGCTTACTTCGTCGTCTGTTTCCAATTATTGTCAAAATTAATTCCGTACTCATTGATTAGACCATGGATATTCCTTATTTGTCGGTATGACATACATGGCCACAGAATTGTAAACTTTACTTACAGACTTTAGCCTAAGCGAGCAACAGATACTGGAGATTAGTGATGTCTGGTCACGTGAATATACATGGGTCGTTGCGTTTCTGCCACTACATTGTGGTCATGTCTGCGATGAATTGTTACATGAGATGAGAATTGTCTCGAAACGGGTGAGTTTAAATAACAGAAAAACGCTCAGCGATCGTGACATGGTTCATGTCTAATTAATTACTTATAATCGGGTAGTCTTGGGCAAGTAAGCAAGTAGGCAAGTTCAAGTTTTACGTAAGCCATAAAGGGGGGAGGCGTTCTTTGATTTTCTTATTTGGTGATTACGTCAACAGAAGCTATTTACTTTTTACATATACACATTGTCTATGCTTGAAATAAAATGCATTTTCGGGGATTCCTATGTCTTCATACATTTAGGTGCTAATTTTTGAGCGCTTTGCTTACTTTTGCTTACAAGAGGGGGGGTGGGGATTATATATTGCAATAAATCTGCTTACGTATACTTGTACTAATGTCTAATGCCCGTTTTATAGAACGTCAATCAAACTGAAATCTAGTTTCAACAGCTGTCAAACACAGTACAAATGTTTCTTTTATCTTTATTTAAAATGTATTTTAATGCGATCAGCAACTACCAGGTAACTTCAGTGATTCCATGTTTGCGATGTTATAGGTCTACAATTTATATATCAGTCAAGACACGAGATCTCAGATTGTATTTGTTTCTTTGATAATTGTCTTTAGTGAACACGTGATCAACCTTTTCTGTGCTGGTTTTGCCGGTTTGCTTTAGTGCTTATTGAGCAACTAGAAAGAAATCCATGGGTACACACGCCATTAAACCTATAGGAAATTTGAAAATGTTAAACGTTCAGACGAGGTTTGGACCGCGTTAATCAACGGGATATCGGAGAATTTTGACCAAAACACGTTGTTCAGAAAAAAGCGCGGGTAGCTAAAGTAATATGAAAAAATATTGTTTTTATATAAATTACTTCTACTGTTGGAACTTGGAACTAATTATAAACACTATTTAAATAAATAATTATAAAACTCTTTGTATAATTATTTTAGCTGCGTCCATTAAAGTTCGTACGCGTCGGCGCCCTCTGGTGTAAGAACGAACGTACGAGCGGTTTTTGTAACAATGTACGGGCGCCAACGTTACGCGTCTATCCTCTCGCTTCCGGACGACATTTTACGTGAGTAATTTATTTATCCCAATTAAAAATAACAAAGTCATAAAACTCAAATCATTTATTCCAATTAAACCACCTAAAATGGCACTTTCGATGGTTAAATGAAATATAAAGATGATTTTAGTTGTCCCTTCCAAAAGGTAGTTTATATCTTTACTTAAACTACGTAGATGTTTGGTACGCTGTTTTGTTTTTCGTCCTAGAAAGACATTAGAGCCACTCATGGCCATGTGTAATAAGTACTTTTTCAAAATCGCTATTTGCCAATTTTGTAACAAAGGATCATTTTTCGGTAGAGTATTTATTTGTCACGGTGGGTTCCTAAGTTTACAAAAAGTTATGATTTGAGAAATTTTATATTGTATAACATTATAATAATCTTCAATACACGCAATAAACAACCATTTATATCATTGTCTAACGCAAGAACTTATCAGTACCAATCTAGTAGATATTATGAAAAAGATACAGGATGTAGATTTTTTATAATTTCAATAAGAATTAGTAAAAAAATATTTTCTTGTTAAAAATAAATGATAACTGCAGGCATTGCTTAGAGCGTAGTACAATTTTTACCGCTTTTGACATTATCTAACCCCTAATTGCGTTTAATCCACGACTTCTTGGCCACCCTGTATTAAGGATTAAGCTTTATTTAGAAATAACTAGTGACCCGCCCCAGCTTCGCACGGGTGCAATGCTGATGAAAAGCAGGTTTTTATTGTGTATTGTTATTTCCGTCGCTGGAAAGCTCCGATAATATACGCGTTCGATCGCTGCTAAATAAGCTGTAATGGGCTGTATAGATCTATATTAAATGAACAATGTATTCAAGGTATTTAATTGGTTAAGGATTAATGCTGTATTGGTTAAAATCGCTTCGAAAATAAGCCATCATTTGTCGTAAAAAGTAAATGACAAAAAAAGTTATTGTGGGTTATCCATAAGAGATAGACATATACCATCAGGGACTTTTCTGTAGACCTTTTCAATGTGTACAATACTTAGTACATTATTTTGATAAAACTCGTAGGGTTCAGCCAGCGTTTGCAATGTAAGCGGAAAAAATGTAATTATTTACGACATGACATTAGAAACCTCAAAAATAACAGTACTTCTCCACTATTTAATTCATGTTATTATACATATAAACCTTCCTCTTGAATCACTCTATCTATTAAAAGAAACCGCATCAAAATCCGTTGCGTAGTTTCAAAGATTTAAGCATACAAAGGGACATAGGGACAGAGAAAGCGACTTCGTTTTATACTATGTAGTGATAAAGCTTTTTTATTTTTAATATTTATATGCATACTTATTACAGAATACCCCTACAACAGCTGTCAAAGGCGCCGTATATACTTGAGTGGGCTTTGAATCATATAGACGACTCCATCGTCAATTTGAATACGCACACATTCTACTCACAAACACAAAAAGGGTAAAAAATTATTGAGTTTAATACTATTATTTTTTCCTTTATTATGAATGGTTTTTGCCTACTTTGAATTAAGATATCACGTCAATGTATGCAAATAATAAAGCCATCTTGGGATTACAATAAAGTGTGGTGCTTTATTTAAAAAGAAAAACATTGATCAGTAACCTAGGTTTTTGATGTTTGTGTCAAATTGATAGTTTCACTACTGGAATGTTTAACTAACATAGCACAGAAAAGATCAAATTCTACCCAATCATCTCAGCGGATTTTGACTGTGGAGCGAACCTTTTCACCGTATAAAAATATTGTAATACTTCTTAGCGTATCTAGGCAAAATTTGCCAAGTGTATGCTGATTTTGAATTAAAAAAAAAATAATACTTTTTACTTTCTCCTCTTTTTTGGGTTCCTAATTTATATCAATATAAACTTTTTTAGAAGTGAGAAGCCATGGGTCGTATATTTCCATTCGCCGAGATGTTACAAATGTTACGAAATGTACACAGATTTTGCGATTATTGCTCACGTAAGTAGATTACATGGTTTAAAGAAAACACTTTTAACGGATTGAAACTATGACACCTTTAGTCTTCAGTCACCGTGACCACGCACGCTGTAAAGCACGCGAAACAACACTATAGATTACACGGTTCCCCAGTTTATTTTCTTTTTACAGACCATTTTAACTTGAATCTCGTTTGCATTGATTTTTTCTATGTAACAATTGTATGGTTAAGGATAACATGACACTGATTTTTTCTAACATTTCAGCACCTGAACAATGTGATAAATTTTGGTAAAGTGAACTGTATTTCGGAGCGCCAAATATGCCAACAGGAGTACATAAATAGCTACCCATCTATGCATATATATTTAAACGAAAATGAGCGACAACCTTATAGGGCTGTCGTTAATCTTCAAGTAACTACATACTCCCAACTCTGGAACGATTTACAACCGCATTTGAAAGACTATAACGACGACATATTAGCTAAATTCAACAGTTTCGATATAACAACCCAGTATTTACGAGATGAATTGTAATTTAATAGTTGAGTGTTGCTATTGTAAAATTTCATCACAAAGAATAGACTATTTGACAGATCTACTTAAACGAGGTCATGAGCCTGTACGAAACGAGAACCGTTTTGATGTCATCGTAATTAAAATTAAAAATCAAAATTAAAAGTATGTATAAATATTACATTTGTTCCCATAACTGTATCACTGATTCTCTTTTTGCACATACTCTAACGAATATCGGTAGAAGAAACCAATGTTAGTGGAAAGAGCACCATCATGGCCTATTCAAAAACTATAATGGATGTTGTTATGGTAGAACTACTAATTACATATGAAAGACACTATTCAAATTTATTGATGTAATATGCAGCTAGTACAGTATTCAACATTCCAATGCATTTATATAATATTAGTTGATTCTTATCTCAACGGACGCTATTTGAGGCAAGGAAAATATGCCATGAAAACCTTAATTGTATTTCATTTACCAATTTAATTTAAAAAAAGAGGAGTATGTGATATGCTATGGATACACCAACAAAAGAATGGAATTTTTATATGAATGATAGTTATATGCCTATTAGTATATCTTGGTACTTCTGAATAGTGTCTTGTCTATTTAATCATTAGCTTAGGGAAAATTTTAATCTCAAATGTATCTTAATCATGAAATCTCATAGCCAATAACAAATTTCTTAATCTATAATTGTAGAGAGCTTAAAATAAAATTAGTTTTTTTACATCTTCATCACAGTATGAAATTTACAATTTAAGCATATCATTATTTACATTATTTTGATATATAATCTTATTTTACCAAATCTTTTTAAGTTTAATATTAATAATTTTATCTGACTGAGATCTTTAATAAAATCCTATTAAACTTTTTATTATGATCCTCCATCCTATTAAATAAATATATTAGTAATCAATACACCTAGCAAGTAGAGAACTTAATAATATCAATATTGTGTTAGGTTTAAGCTATACACATTTTAATAAAAACGGATAAATTAAGGAAAAGTTATGTTAAATCTAATTTAACATATTAGCACATTTTTATTAGATTTACTAAGATTAATTATGGTCATAGATTCATGTTTTTATCAGTCAAATAATTTTTAATTAAATTGCTAGTATAAACTACTGGGAGCAGTTGTAACATTTTGTTAGTATCAACTAATGTTTGCTCAAACTACTTTAAAACAGTATTTGATGTTCCAAGACAACATAGTAAATATACATGAATAATATCAGAATATCATATAATAATATGACAATTTTCTTATTCATGTTATTGAATCTCGGTTACTAAAAACTTTACACACTTTCAATGATTTCTCTCTTTCTACAATTGCTTGCTAAGGAAAACAATAAAAATGATTGTAATATAAATATGTTTTATTTCATTCCATACAAAGAGGTAACATTTAAGTTAGGAATGTAAGATCAATAGTGTAAGTATATAAGTAGTAATATCAAACTATTAATGGATTACTGGCATCTTCACTGATAACATCTGAAATAAAAAGTACTATTTGTAGTCTAGACACATCAAGCTAAGTGATAATCCAACAAAGATGTGTAATCTAATCAACATTATCAGAAGCTTTTATAAAAAAATCTCAGATTTGTTTTACATACCAAGTCATAGCCGTGTTTGGATATATGGTATTATAAAACTACTATGTTACTATAGTAACATTGTTACAAATTAAATTGTGAATGTACTATGAGTAAACACAGGAAACTTTTGTAATTTAATCAAAAACTTACATCAATATTCCTATTCAACTGAGCATCTATGATGTCTTGATCTACACTACAAGGTAGGAAGAAATCTACTGGATCAAAAAGTCCTTTGGAATCTAAAACAACTCTATCTTCACCAATTTCCAAGTTCAGATCTTGCAAGTCTACCTGGAATCAATTTTTTGCCTTACATTGTTTTATACACATATTTCTAAGCAATATTTGGACAAAGAACCTTAGAGATAAACAGAAAATATCTGATTCTGAATTATTTTATCAAAGATATAATTAGGACTTGATAGAAATATACATACTGAAGCTGGTATTTTAAATTCAGCCAAAAGGTACTGAATTTCCCCAGTTGGTGGTTCCCTCCTGAGTCTATAAACTATTTCTTTATTAGATTCTTTTGTGGGTTTCTTTATCTCCTCGATTAATGGCTTAACTTTTTCCTCACAAGATTTAACATCGCGAATTTGGATCCTATGTGATTGTAAACTTCCAATAGATTTCCTATTTTTTAGAATGGTATACTTAGACATGTCTATTTCAAATTGGTACTTGTCTTGTAACCCCTCAAATACCACTGTCAGAAAAAAAGTCTGAAAGACCTCATCTTTTTCTATTTTAGAAAAAAAGTTTGTATTTATTGCTACATCATAAACAGTAGCAGGAATTCCAGATTTATCTGGTTCCATTCTTCCTTCACCAATGCTCATAGGCACTCTATAGCTAGATGGGTTGTCTGAGCTAAGAATCTGCATTAACTCTTCATTAGAAATATCTTTAGGGCAGGGAATGGCATCAGTGCGGCATACATTAACAAAAAGCTTTTTGTTGTTCTTTGTAAAGCTCTTCACACAAAAACCTTAAATAAATAATATATTTTTAGTATTTAGCATTAAGCTTTAAGATTTAGATAATTTGTCAATGTTACCTGGTGTTGGTTGAACGATTTTATAAGGATAATTATCAGTTTTCGCAAAAAGTTTGTTAAGTTCATCTTCCATTGGATTTTCCTACAATAAACAAATTAATTAAATGTATCTAGTGAAATTAATTTAAACAAACTATCGTTAAAGTTACCTTAATAATTCGCATAGTTTGCTCCATGATAGTAGGATCGACCTCTAATGGTATTGATTTAGTCATTTTGGTTGCTAAGGAGAAGGAATTTGTTTATATCTGCGATCGGTTAATGTGAAGTTTAAAAAAAGAATTATTTATAGTGTAAATTCCAATAATGGGTATATTAAACCGAAATGGGTCACAATTTTTTGCGCTTAGTATATTGTAGTTTTGAATCTAGAAATAAAACCCATTACAAACATTAATAATTTACTAAATTACTCAAAAGATCAAACTCAAGAAATAAGAAATTACTATAGATCAAAGACTAAAAAGTTAAAAGACTAATAATGATTTGACATTGACGTTAAGTAAAAAAATTGCTTGAATAGCTCAAACGTAACTCTGAGAGTATATTAACAATCAATTGACTGTTAATTATCAGTTGAAATATCGTAATACTACCATACTATATTTATAGATAGGAAGTAGCAAAAGCAAGAAGTTAAATAATTAATAATCGAATTGAACAATTTTTTGTGTTCACAAATTGTGACCAGAAAGTTGAAGTATTTGTCAAATGTCAAAATAAATCTTGATTCGTCAACTAGGAATTCAGATTTCAGATTCTGAAATTAGGTCGAAGTAGTAGGTAGGTAGTGGATAGTGATTAGAAAAGTAATTTTTAGTACATAAATATTCAAGAAAATTTTTCCTGTCTTCAGAAAGTACATTTGACTTTTGTTGGTGTACAGTTTTAATTAAAAGTGATTTTATGAAATAATCTAGGTACGTGTTGCTTTCGTCATTATCATGTAAAGATAAAGCAATTATTTTTTATCATAAAGTATGCCATATTTTGTGGTTTTATCGTCAATCTTATTATTATCAAATTATTAATTTGGTGTTATTTTGATAGATCCTATGGTATATGTGGTGAAGTAAGGTATAAGGAGTGAATACATCAATTTAAACAGTTAAAACTTAAAGGAATTATTATCAGATGAAATCCTAGTGACTGGTATGTGTACGCGTAACATTCTAATCAGAAAGAAAACAAAAAAATAACCTCTTGATTCAATAACTTTCTTATTTTCTACAACTGTCACTAGCTGCTTGACCTATACTCATTTTAGTGTTTTCTATTGATTAAATTGTTATCAAGTCATCCTAATGACATCTGATTTTTAATTTATTTATTGTTTTTTTTATTTTATTTCAGGCAAATAACATATGGCTTTAATTCAATAAAATGGCTGATAAACATAGTTTAAACTATGAGGTTAGAGAATTAAAATTGGGATCAAGTTTCACTAACAATAAAGCATCACAATATCACACAATTAAATGCAAGTATTTAACTATAATTAGGTTTATGCAATCTGTTACAGCAGCAGCCTAGGAGAAGGCCAAAATGTAAAAGTGAAGGGCTATAATATGTCTAGAGTTATTTATTTCAATTTAAAATGTATATACACAGTACTATTATTAAGAAATTTCAAACTGTTTGTCTTAAATGAATAATCATATTTAAATTTATAGGTTGTTTAATTTTTATTTCAGATGACTTCAAACCAGCTTCTGTTGATGTTAATAAAATGGCCACTGTAGATGTAGGAACAAACAATCAAGTGACTGTAACTGTACCACATTTAGGTAAAAATACATTAAAGATTTTTAATGATTAATAACATAGTTTGAAATTTTATAAATATTTTTAGCAATAATAAGTTGGCTGCCATAAGTAAATGTTTATATTAAATATCTAACAATGGTGTGAATTTACTTAAATAATAAAAATATATTAACAGATGGCGCTGGCATACCACAAACAGTGTTTAAGGGAAATCAAAGGCCTTACACAAAAGAATGTGTACTCATAATAGATAGAGATACAGGAGAAATCACATTAGAAAAATTATCAAGTAATATACAAGTGAAAAAGACAAGGTATACAGTATTTTGTTGTAGCTCATTGTGTTTTGGGTTAACAAAACTAGAATCTTTGCCCTTATTTTAGAATGTCCTACTGTCTAAAATAAGGTTAATACAATGAACCAATTTTGCAATATACATTGCAAAATTGGTTTATTGTGTTAAATCTTGCCAAATTTGCATTTATCTACTGATAGTTTGAAATCAAATCATGCATCATCTAAGCATAAACAGGGAAAAATCCTAATAATTATTAAAACTTATTTATGGTTAGGGTGTAAATTTAGTTATTTTAATTCAAATCTTTCAGGCAAGAGTCTATTCAAAAGCCACGCCCCTTAACTCCTATTACAAGCGATCTCACAAACACCACACAGAGATCGACATCGCGTACTCGTGTCGCAACTAATCGTCGAACTAACAATAATGCTGGTAAGTTTTTTTTTGTATATGTTTAAATAGATTTTTTAAAATTAATACTAAAGTATTATTCTTGTTAAACCAAATATTTTTTGAAGAAACGTATTAAGGGTAAATATTAATTTTTTAAATCCTTTTGTTTAAAAATGCTCTAGCTATTAAATGGTTTGTGATACCTGTGTCACAAAAATACATTCTTACATTACAAAGGTCTATAATATGTTAAGAATAACATTTAATTTATGTCAACAATAATTTCATAGAAACTATTAATGTTGACTGAATCAGGAGTGTTTTATAACAATACAGTCAATCAGGGTAATTAGTAAACGTTTTTGAAAAATATTGTATGAACTAATAATCTTTCGGCTTTGTAAAAAAAAATATTGGCCTTTATAAAAGAAGAGTTAATTACTTTGGGGTAAATGTGAACTGCTAAAGTAACTACTAAAGTCTACGTGATAAGCATTATAATTCCGCTAACTCGTTTTCACTGTTTAGAGTCTCGTATATACATAAGGTTTTGATCTAAGCGTCTAGCAATATCTAGGGGTAAATGTAAACAAATAATCTAGCTTCGAAATTTCGCATTGACTTAATTACGGGGTGATTGGAAACATATAATTGTTTTACGGGAAATTGTAAACTAATTACTGAAACCTATACATTTTCAAAGGAGGTAAAAGAAAACAAAATTTAAAGAATTGCTGGTTATTAATAATTTTTTGTTTTTCATTTTTATTTGATTTTTCGTCTGAGTCTGTGTATTCCCTTTTCTGTTTCTCTGCTTGTTTACAGTTGGTTCTGTATTTTCTTTTTGTATACATATTCTTGCATTTTTTTTGCGTTTGATTCTTTTTCTTGGTTTTTTCTTCCAAATTGTTTTCTTTTACAACAGCCTTTAGCATTTCATAAAAATCATACACAATAAACGGTTTCCTGGCATCCATCCGCAGTTTTTGTAGATGTTCAGGCTTTTTTAGTGTCAGTACTGGGTGGCGTTTCATGACACTTATGTACCAATAATTACCAGGTTTCTTGTCTTTGAAATTATTCACAATGCTATTAATTTCAACATATTCCTTCACAAGTTTTTTTTAGTACTTCTTTTATTACTGGAAGGCCCATTTGTGCTCGAGTTTTAAGGCAAGAAGCTATGTGTGCTTCCACGCGAGCTGGCAATACTTTTGAAACGCCACCGCCCATTCTGTTAATGTCCACTTTTCTGCCTTTTATTCGGTGATAAATAACTGAGATAGGGACGTTATAGGCTTCTTCAGCTTGTCTATAAGTCTTCTTATTTTCCTCGATATCCTTAACAGCCTTTTGTAAGTCAGTTAAGGTATATTTTGTTTGTCTTTTACGAAAGTAAACCCGCGGCATTTTGAAAATGTAACTGAACAGAAATGTTTACCATTACCCATCACCATGTTAGTAGCAGAAATAATAAGAGTTCACAATTACCTCATTGTTTACAATCACCCCTAAACCTGTTTACAATTACCTCCACCCACTATATCGTATGGGAAAATGTAAACACCACTTCGCTGCTTGTTGGCTTGATTTTATTGATGGAAAGGTAGAAAAAAAACAAAGCTAATTCAATTAAAGAACAGTTAAAAAACAATCAACAACTTACCTATCAACTTTTCTTATAAAATAATTTGCTAACAATTTCGTGCAAAATCTTGAAAACAACGTTTCTGCAGACAACTTTTCGTCACACTGAAAGTGAGGTTAATTTTGTGAATGGTGAATAAAATGATATTTCTAGTAATAAACAACATATTAAAATAATGTTCTGTTTCACCTCCGTCAACCTAAATATATTATTAAAAGTTTATTACGAGTCGTTTCCAATCACCCCAGTTTACAATTACCCTGATTGACCCTATATTCCATTTCTGCTGGATTTGGGTTGCCAAATGTTCAATCCAATTAAAATATATCAATACATATTATTATTTTTTTTTTCGAGAGTCATTATTTTATAATATTGTAGGCAATATAGTACATATATCTTTATTACAGGTACAGTCAACATGACAGCTCAAGTAACCCAGCATCATCAACGGTTTAATGGCGGTGCAGCTCAGAAGACTCATAACATGGTGCGATCACCGCCCAGAGTCAAAACATCTCCACCACAAGCGCCGTAAGTATATTTGCATTAAATATTGGAGATTATAGGTAAAAGAAGTAAAATTAGACCAATGTTAAACACTCTGACGTCATGGATTTCGATACCGGAACCAATGGTTTCTCATACTATGAGAATTATATGTAATTGACACACAATCATGAAACAGATGCTTTCATCTCATAAGCCAGAAATTTTCCATTCTTTTAAGATTTGAAATGGGAATGTCTTATCGTGAATATTGTAAAAAAGGCTATCTTCATGCTCTATTTAGTAAAAAAATCATTCAAATGCCTTTTACCAAGAACACTTTATAAAATATATAAATATTCCATTAAACCACTATTAGATATGCCTACAGCATTTGGGAACCTTATTTCATAAATGCTATTAGTATGCTTGAAAGGGTTCAAAGGAAAGCCACAAAAATGATCAGGTCAATCAGGAAAAAATCTTGTAATGAGTGTCTGAAAGTACTTGACCTTACTGACTTAGGAAGTAGGCGATTAAAAGGAAATCTCATTGAAACCTATAAAATCCTCACTGGCCACTATAATGTTCCAGAAATTGAGAAGCTCTTTATTTTATGTGAAAATACACATTTAGGGGGTAGCCGACTGGAATAGGCTTGCGGAAAATAGTGAACTGATTAGCACTATCATTGAACTCTTCTAAAAATAGATTAGATATTTTCTCCGAATCTCAAATTACACGCGCGAAAACAGCTTATTAAGCTGCTAGTGTATTTATATATATAATAAATAATAAAGATTTTACCTGCTAACATTTTGTGGCCCACAGAAGCGTCAGAACAAAATCATTTATTTTTAATAATATCGGGAAAATGCGAGTTTCTAAATGCACTTTAGAGGTCAAGAAGTAAGTATTTCTTACTACTTAAGTAGTAGAAATATTTATAAGAATATTGAATGAACTGCACATTGTCTGGTTTTTATTGCACTGCACATTGTAAAGATAGCAAGGCGAGCCAGTCAAAATTTTTGTTTTAATTATTGCCTTAATTGCGTTATTGAAATAATATAATTTTTAACTAAATTCTCTTCTTTATAGTTGGTCAGCAGGCGGTAACAGTACACTAGCGTCACTTCCTATGATCGGTCTAGACGACGCTCCCAATGGTCCTAGCGCTCCCAGTGTGCATGCAAGCAGTGCACACGCGCCTAGCGCGCATATACCTAGTGCGCACGCTCCTCTCGCGCACATCCCTAGCGCCCATGTCCCGAATGTGCACACCCCTAGCGTACCCATTGTACCTAGCGTGCATAGTGCCCCTATTGCGCACGTACCACCACCTTCGCGGCATCTGCCGCCTCCCGCGCCGCCGAATCCCGCTGCAGTAAGTACTTTATAAATCTTCTTCTAAATGTGTATCTGTAAAAATTAAATATATATTATTTGCAAAAAATATATATTTAATTTTTATAGATCTTTAATTATTAGTATTTTTATCAGCACTTTCTAGTAAGTGCAGCAATTTGTTTGCAATTATCTCAGTATATGAGTTGGTATTAAGTTCATTTTCTCCATTCTTTAAGCGGTTTAAATAAATTAAGCAATGGAACAGCTAAGTCCAAACAATGGTTTATTCTTTTTGCAGCAACGACAAGATGACAGCTCATCTAGTTCATCAAGTGATAGTGACAGTGACAGTGGTAGTGGAAGTGACAGCGATGAGAACGACTCAAGACCATCGATTCCTTCTGGTAAGATCCAAATTTACATTGAAATGTATATTTATTATTTCATTTTAATGCGTTTGACTTGAAAACTGAGTTTTATATTAATTAATCATCAGACAATTTTCGGGAAAGTAGATTTTTAATAGGGTAAACCTCTTTTTCTTTATTTTCTTTTTCTTTCTTTCTTTTAAGTAACAAATTGATAACAATTCAATAGGCATTTAATTCATTTATATAATAATACGTTAATTCATACATTCAGGTGCACCTAGCAATCCAGCCTTACCAACGGATGTCCTAAACGACGATCTCTGTTTGTCTGAATCCGGCAGCGACTCTGACTGACCACAGCACACGCCTTTGTTTCACGGAGATTTATTCTTTTGAATTAATTTGCCCAGTTGATATCATTAACCTAAAACTAACAAAACCTTTATCATAACTGTTGAACTAATATTGTCGTCAACTGAACACTATCTGTCTAATCTCGCGACGGTCCGCTTTTTGGACGAAATGGTGGATTTTGTTGTCGTATGGGAGAAATGTAAAGATTTTTTTCACAAATGTGCTGCAAACACTAATAGGTATTATGTATTTGGCCTTATAACGCGTGTGGGGAGAAAACACCTAAAAATAACTAAATAGTAATTGTTAGATAGGCATTGTAGCGAAAAAGTGAAACGGTTGTTATTTTAGGCTTATTGCTTATAAAATAAATCACGTGTAATTAATTTGTTGCGATTATTTTTTTTTTAATTTTTCGAAAGTTGAAATTTGATTATGAAATCTGTTGAATCAAATATTTATTTATTTATTTATCCTTTATTGCCTTATACAAAAACACACATAACAAAAAAAAAAAAAAAAACAGTTACAAAAGATATAAGGTATTTCTACTAATAAGCTTTTATTAGTAGAAATACTTGAAATGTATGCTCAATTTATGTAATAGCAACATGTTATATTGCTATCTTGAACAAGTTATTTTGACATAATAAAATGGTTTCTTGTATATTTCATAATATCAAATGTAGGTTATGATGGTATCATCTGGGTATTATTCGAGAACTCAAAACTATTTTTTTGCAGGGTTACATCAAGTGCAAAGGTTATTTATGTTAATTTTCCTCAATAGAAATATTTATGCATATACTTGCATATTTATAAACATATTTAAAATTAATTATTACGAATACAATTCGTTTTGTAACTACATCATAGAAACATTTTAGAACTCGGAGATTCGCGATTTTTATTTCAAGCGATGCTGTTAGAACAAAGCATAAAGTACGCCGTTTAGTATAGACCAATAAAGCTGTCAGCATCGTACCTAACGAGCTAATTTTGCGTACGTATGCGCATCTCGTACGTATAATACGTACCTTAAGATTTATTTATTTCCACTTTCTATTCTTTATGCAAAAATCTTATATTCAGTGAAACATTAATAAAAAAACGTCTTGATATAATCCTGCCTATAATTCGTTAGAATTTCTCCAATGTTAAAAATGGTCAGTATAATGTATATTTTATTAAATGATTTCGATTCGAGTTGAATTTGTCAGAGACATGTTATTGGTAAGATTATTTGGTTTTAACTAAAAGTTTTCTCTCTTGTGTTAAAATATACGTTACTACAGACATGTAAGCCATCAGACTTATGACTTATAGTAAAAACTACGACGTACTATTTCAAAATTTGATTTGTATTCGATATTTTAATGAAATTTACAAAGTACTGACTGGCGTATGTTAAATATAAACGTGCCTCAATTTATATAGATAATATATTTTTTATTTTATGCCAATATTTTTAATTAGATATAAGGGCTTTGTTCGGTAACGCCAACGTTATACATATTAGACTTAATAAATTCTGCAATAAATTATTACATATATTTGTTAAAATCTTAAAGTTAGGATATATTTTGGTACTATCAGCAAACAATTTTATTACAGTAAATACATTTATTTGCCTTATTATTACAGCCCTCTAGTATTTCGAATAATCGGCTTTATTATAAATCATAGATTGAAGGCAGTTTTTTTTTGTTACCATGATTATCAACGATAATAAACTTGTCCACGCATAAGGCAGCCTGAATCGTGTGTTAATTACCTTACAGGCAAAAAAACATTTTATATACAAATTAAAAATATATAAACTTCTTTTGCTGATAGTACTTTGTGTAAATAATAAACGGTACGAATGCTTGAATATCGAAGTATCCGATATATTTTCTTTTGGAAAACGTCGCACGAGCAATAATGACACTTTTAAAACCGGTTTATTATTAAACTAAACGCCAGCATAATAATCGTAAATGATTTGACATTCATATTTATGGATAGAAAAAAAATCTCACTACTATATAAATTATAAATATTAATTTATTTATGAAAACTTTGCTTGTAAAAATGTGTTTGTGTAAAAGATTTAGAATATTATCTTTTATTCGTCACGGTAAATTATCTGTTAAGTTGAAATGATATAAACAACGTGTATTTTGTTACATGTATTTTAATGATTTTTCCATCCTTGAGATGTTTAAAGATAAGCTTTAGATTCGAGAGACACCGCTAAGCACTGCCTAATTCTTACGTTACCTATGTTACTGAAACAAATTTATCTTTCTTATAATTTTATTCGCATTTTTTCATACGAAAATTGTATGGGATTTGTGGTTTTCACATTGATATCATAAATTTTGTTGTGAAAAAAAATTACACATATATAGTTGATGCTTGAATGGATCACACTATTTATATTTAAAAGTGTCATTAAGGCATCACGCGGCAATTGAAATGACTTATAAATCGATATTCGGCTACAGTAGGAGTGATTCTCTATAGAATTAAAATAGTATAACGAAAATTCTCTTAATTCATAGTACTTTACATCTCAAGTGTATTTGACACATTGAATATTTTACAAATTCAAAGATTAAAGAAATTTATTAAAAAAAAATAACGTCATGGAATAAAAGAATTTTCGTTACACGTAAAAATTGTGCCTTTAACTTCTCATTTATATTGTATTTCGTTCGCATAGCACCGTGGTATGTCACAGTATATCATTAGTATATTTTATCGTAATAAAATATGTCCTCATTTCTGAAACCTTGTTTCTTTTTTTATTATAATCAGTATGTAAGATGTCACATGCATTTTTATAATTAATTCAAAGAGTCGTTTCTTTAGCTTAATACATAAATAAAATTGATGATAAAAATTTAGTTATTTCATTAAGAAAAGTATAAGTTAGTTTAAATATAGGCTGTTCGAATACGGATATTTTTATTATATAACAACATCCTTTATAGCTACCTCACTTCGAAAACACTCCTTAAAGCCTCATCGGAGTACTAGGCGTTGACCTATCGAACGACGTTCAATTTTGCGG
This sequence comes from Pieris mannii, assembly GCA_028984075.1. Taxonomy (NCBI): domain Eukaryota; kingdom Metazoa; phylum Arthropoda; class Insecta; order Lepidoptera; family Pieridae; genus Pieris; species Pieris mannii. The sequence goes on from CM054784.1 coordinate 5,965,295, forward strand.
TCATTTTTTGCTTGCTGTAATCAGCAAGGCAAGACGGTCACCGGTTACGGTCAGCGCTTGCAAATCTATAAAGTGCAAATTCGACCCCACTTATGTGTTTTTCTCTACTCTGGACGAGAAGGGATCCAGAGAGAGATGGAGGGGACTCTGCATTTTTTACCGCAGTTTTCATGGAGTGTTCAGAGGAGTTGTTTGGATTAATACCCGCAGCTAAGTTTCATCATCGGATGTTAAGGCAGAATACGAAATACCACCCGCATCACCTCGACCTGTCTCTGTCGTCTGTCGCCGGCCACAACTAAGCGATTAAAAAATTAAGGTTTTTTTTAGTTGCAGTGCCGGTGCCAGACTGAACCAGCTGCCCACTAAAGTATTTCCGAACTATTTCGACATAAATACAAGGAGTATTACAGAAAACAGCGTAATAATTCTTAAAAACCCAAAAACCTTTTTGGCAGTTTATCCCATGCTATATAAAAAAATACTCAATAATATAATGATACGCCGATGTTTAGTTCAAATCTTACATTTTTATTAAATTAAAAAAAAATGGAATGCTGATCAAAGATTGTTCGAGGAACTATACCTAACTGCCACCGTTTGGGCTCTCGACATTGGGTTGTCGACGTTTTCGTGCTTTGAAACATGGCGACGGAGACCGGGAGATCAATTTCCATACTCCGATGCCGTTAGACGTGGTAATTTAGTACAATCAAGAAAATAATCTAAAATGCTTAAAGTTCTTAAATCTTATATAAATTTTACAACGCATAATGCCTTACATAAGAATGAAACATTAATTACTCATAATTTGCAATATTTATATTATGTTCTGTCTATTAAACCTATCGCGAATACGTAAACACCTGAGGATCACACGTGCCAACTTAGATAAAAAAAAAATAGCCGCGTTATAACGGCGTACGGGTAAGTTCAGCGACCATAAAAACCATAGGTATTGTAATGTTAATTTCGAATCAATAAATAATCCATTACAACAGGAGTCAGGAGATATTATACACGAATATACGATAATTATCGTACTATTTTTTACGTTTTGCCAATTGACTGACATGACCGCAGTATGAAGGTGTAATTTTTATTTTGCGCATTTTGCGAAAATTATTGAAATTGTAAAACATTCGGTAATTTTGTTTCCCCTTCGGTTACGTCGTCCTGTCATTTTTGTCGACACTTAAAGAATCCAAACTTAAATTGTGTTGCAGTAAAATACGTTACAGAATATTAAAACGTAGTCGAAATAATATTTAAGTAATTCTGTGACCATGGTGCACGGTTATTGAATATACCTATGTCCTATGTCCATTGTCCACAATGAATAAAAATTTACACCTATAAAGAACTACATCCCTAAATCTGACCAATAGCCCTTTTATGCGTATACTAAATAAATTCAATTCAATTCAAAATCATTTATTCATGTAGGTAACAATGTACACTTATGAATGTCAAAACAAATGAACAGAAACGAAATTGTGATACTTTCGCGCAATGCAAAAATGACAAATTGAGTCGGACGCGTTTGTATAGATAGGCGTCCTACTACGAAGCCCCTACTACTAACCAAGAAACGATTTTTCAATTAAAAAAATTTCACTATCAAGGATTCCTTTTTATAGTGTTTGTATAAATTACAAGGATAAATATGTGTTTTTTGAATATCAGTTATCTCTATAAGAGGTGACTCGATTTCTCATTCTATTTAAATTTTACTACATATTACGTAGTGTAGAAATTTCGGAAGTGATTATCTTTGAAGCAATTAACTTTTTTTGTTGAGAGTTAAGGTTTTGGGACCTCGACGTCATTTATCCTATCTGTATATAGTAGATGCCCGCAAGTATAGGTTTGATGAAGCTTGATGAAAGCAAAAAATCCATTATAGAAAACAACTATTATATTTTTTAAAGTTTACAGACTACATTTCCTTCTAAACGTCAAATGTGTAGTCCTAATAGAAAAAAATGAACAGACAGACATTACATAATCTGGGTTCTATTTCTTACCATTAGAATACATACTGTGGAAATTATTCGTTCATATTTGTAGCTAAATTTCGTGTCTTTTATTATTTACATAAGAAATATCACAAAACAGATATTGAAAAATAGTTTTTTTTAATGTTAGGGAAACATGGTATGCTTAATCGCGCGTCTGTTTTCTGTCATCTCAGCCTCTACTCTGTGACATGACGACTTTACGTAGGTATGTGTTGAAGATCCGCTACTCTCATAATTTTAATTAGGATAATAGAGCAGAAAAAATCTTATCTTAATCTCGATTAGATTTGATATAGTGGTACTGAAACTGAAATTTTTTAATAATATAAATTTTAATGAAGGTTTTCCATATACCCTAATAGATATGAGATTAACACCGACCGGATGTTTTCCAAGATCGCTATTCAGTATAGTATGTCGTACCTAATAATTAATAATTATTATTAGAAAAAGTCTTATAATTATTTTTCATTTTCCTGACTACAACTTTATCATTAGATATTTGAACGTGGCCAACGTAATGTTAAACAATTTTGAATATTGATAATAAACTCGATAATAAACTCGAGCTGTGTCGGCCTAGTGGCATCAGTTTACGCTTCGCATCATAGAGGTCGTACGTTCGATCCCCTTGTGTATCAGAGGACTTTACATTCACTCGCACGATGGAGGCAACGTGAAGAAATCGGCATGACCCAACAAATCGACGGCTTGTGTCAGGTATCGAAGCCAAGTTACTTATTAAAAAAAAACAAACGATCACGAAACATACATAAATCCCATGAGTTCCAGTAGATTGTAGCGACATATTTTTAAAATTCAATTAATATAATTAAATAATTCAACTCTCTCTTTTAAATTATTTTTACGCTCTTGTATAACGAGCAGTGTTGCCAGATCAGGGGATTTTCCCCTAGATTTAGGAGTTTCTCAACCGAGTTACGGGCAGAATTGGGGAAAATAATTTTAGGGTTATTTTTGGGAAATTTTGACGTTGACGTTCCTGATTTTTGGACTAAATTTCAGTACGAACAGATCGTAAGAATAGGATCCGTTTGTCTAACCTAACTATGTAATTGTATATTCGTTAGAGCTGACAAAGATCGATGTGATTTATATAACATAAAAATTCTACAATTACATTAATGTTAAGTAGAGATTAACACTACACAAGAATTTAATATTTTTTTGTATTAGTGTCGAATTGCCTTTAGGGGGGGGGAGTTCTTTTTTAACTGGTGAACCCTCCCCAAGGATGCCCATCCTAGGGGATGTGGAGAAATCAACTTAGTCTAGGGTTATGTCGCCAAGACCATTTGGCAACACTGATACATGTGCTTCAGATAGCAGGCATGTACCATGCACAATCGTTTATTGAAATATTTTTTTGTTGTTACAGTACCAACGTTCCAATTATGAAATGCTGAGTTTTGATTCTGAGTTAGGATTTTATTAGTCAGGTAATATTTTTTCCACGTGTTCTAACGACCTTTAAATAGGCCACTAAGCACGTATGTTTGGTGTTTAATTGACTTCTGTTGTTACAGCTTTGGGTCAGTCCTGGACAAAAAGAAACTAAACAATATATAATAATACATTAAATTGTATATATTATAGTAATTAATTTAACTTGAACAACTTAATTTTTACAATTAAACAATTAGCTCCCTGAAAAAATAATAAATACCTACATAAATACTACTTAACAAGGTCACCCTTGAAAGAGAGTATGTACTTGATATTGCTATTAAATATATGAAAAAGTTATATTTTTTTTTTCAGTATAGTATGCTACTAAATAATCAAAAACACATAAATATGCCAGAGGCAGTCGCATGTATTAAAGTAAGCACAAAGAGTGCCGTTAAGATATTAAATAATCGAACTTTTGGCGATTTTTTAAGTAAAATATTTCATTAAAAATACTTTTTATTTTTAAATAATTTAATCTTTATCTTAAGAATTTCATTGATAAATTTGATCGTTTCATCTTTAAAATAAAATAAAATAAGTTTATTTTGGAACATAAACATCAGGATCATCATCAATAGAATCATCTAGGTATCACTTATTCCACGTCATCTCTACGGGAAAGTTCTTCCTTCTTAAAGTATAACGACCACTTAAAACCTCGCAATGTTGTACGCTGTTGTTCAACGCTCAGCGAATTATTTTAGTTATTATTGAGACGTGGTACTTGTAAGTGTTTTTCAATTAGACATGACGAAAAAATCGAATCATGTTACTAATAAAATTCAACTGGTGAGTTACTGAAAAATATTTTTACAAACCACTCACTTATAACAAAAATATATTTAACATAATTTCAACCTAAGCTGTACGTAAGAATAACTGAATAATAAAATAATTTAAAACTGTACATTAATTTATGTAGTGGTGGTTTTATTTTGTTAAAACATAAAGTTGAATTAGATGAAGGAACTACGTCTTCTCCAGACGTTGGAAACTTTATAATCATGGATACTGTTACGGATGACGTTATACCATTTCAATATTCCCTATTTTGATAAGAACTTACTATTTACATTGTTCTGTATTATATTTTCTGTTATATATATCGAAATAAGAGCTATATAACTTCTCTATAGTTAAATAATTTCACAATATGGTTTTTCATCTATCAACAAGTAAGGATAATCGACTCGCACACATCAGAGCTTAAATAACCAAGTAACGGTGGACCAAAATGAAATATGCATCTTCATTGTTGTCAATCCCATTTCTGTTTCAAAGAATTAAAAATAATTTAATTATTCCGTGTTACGCATCATCCAAATAACAATATTAATTAGAACATACGTCGTTGTATACGCGCCGATATACAAAAAGTAATCATTTACTCTGCAATAATATCACATAAAGAATGAAGGAAGGATTCATTATTTTAAAATGAGTGCTATTTATTATATTATTCTGCTTATTGTCAATGGGCAAGCCTCCTACACGCATATATAAAAAAACAAGTTACGTTTATATATATATATATTTATATATTAAAAGAACTAAAAGGATATATATATAGAATATCATTCATTTAACCTTAATTATTTATGATACCGTACATTTTGGCGATCAGCGGAAACTATGACGCATTTGTTTATAATTTATATTCTTGAGTTACAATCTCATTTTCGTAATTTTGTTTTACAAAATTAGTTTTAATCTTGATCGGTTACTGCCCATCGTCTTCAAAACTAAAAACTTCAGTATAAACTTCTAGTATAAACTTTTTGCGTACCTACTTTAAAAGTCTGTCTGGAATCATTTAATGATTTAAATTATATATATTAAAACCTTTCTTTCGTGAAAAAAGTAAAAGGCGAAGTAATGAAAACAAATTAATTACGAAGAAATGTATTACAAATTCTAATATTGTTATTCAAATTATATTAAAACAATAGTATATTGATAATTTTTATGAAAATAAATTATACTCGGAATGAAATTATTAGACTCTGACGTAAATTAAAGGAAATTATGGTTTTTGTTCAAAAATTTTAAGGTTAGTCAACACTAACCGTCCGGTATTAAGAAGCAAATTCGTAACGTTAAACTTGCCTGCAGTGTACAGGAGTTTTAAATACTATATTGTCCAATTAATTAGTACATCTATTTATATTTATGACTTTTGACCTTGCTGAAAATAAAATACATTATTTATTATTATTTTTTACAATATGATATACATATATGATGGCACGTGGTGAGTTAACAATGATTTACTATGAATTTGTTCAACTCAATGAGGCATACTCACTGATTGAATATCAAAAAGGATATGTAGCACGCTCATAAAATTAACGGTACATTTGGAAATACATTTTGAAAACTAGAAATATTTCCGAGATTCTGATAATGGACTGTTTTATTACGGTAATTGGCCTGATTTTTAAGAACTTGTTTTCTGCTAAAATTATCAACTCCTACTTTGGGTTTTTGTACATCATATCAAAAGATGTGCTAGTGTGATTGCTTGATTAGTCGTTATTAAATTCAATAAATAACTAGTTTAACCTGATAATTCAATTTCAATTTCAAAAATTCTTTATTTAATGTTCAATAACAATTAAAAGTGCTACATGTCCAGTGTACATTAATTCCTGGAATGTAACAAACTTATAACTAAACACGTTTTTTTAAAAGCCGTATTGCTTTTTAAAAAAAAAAAACGGCTGTCTAACCTGATAAGCCACCATTAGAAATCGAATTTGATGGCTAGCTTTTGCTACCATGTTGGTTATTATACCTTAAGCGTTCTTAATTCTTATGGATTCTTTTGTTGAAATCAATGGATTTTATTAAAATATGTGCGCTATTAATATTTGCTTGCCGGTGAACTTCTATGCCTTGAGGGTGTTAGACAAAAAATCGACACCTGAAACTGTACTTTATTTACACATGAAATCATTAAGTTTTTTTAACTGCTTCTTTTTAGACGTTTTGACGCTCATACTTTGTAAGTACCCATTAGATGACATGATTTTTTTATACGGTATATTATTTTATTTTTCTTCTAATCTTTCAGATTCTGCTTATTGCTGGGATGACATGTTGCTGTATATCCGACGGTTTCATCTTCGGTCAAATGTCAGGAATGACAGATGCCTTGAGAGCTTCTAACAGCACGATACCGTTAACAGATGATGACATATCTTGGATAGGTTATAACTCTTTCCTATTATTCTAGAATAGTTAGGTAAGGTTAGGTTTTTATAAGAATTATGAATGGAGTGGAATGGAAACATCAATTAACATCCTTTACATGTAGAAGTGCGATTTATTACATTTTTAACATTAGTCGATATCGGGCACAGAAACATAATATGGAAATTCAAAATTAGGAAAATTCGAGTTTATATTCGTTAATTGAGTTTTATTTAAATGTTTTGTACTTATAAGAACTCAACACTATATATACTTATATTTTCGTTAACGGTTAACGAAGTTACAGTGACTATAAAAATGGATGTACATTTAATATTTTAAACAAAACTTAAGAATTAAATAAACAAAGAGAACCAAACGGCTACGATGGATCGCCCATCGTAATGGTCCGTAATGGGTTATAAAAATATATTTATTTTTTAAAGCTGTATGATATTTTAGAGGGCCAGGCCTGTGTGTGTTTTGTGTTATAAAAGCTGCTTGTATTATAAAAGCCTGGGTCACAGCTCATATATTACAATTGCTGATTTATTTTCGTAAAATAAAAGTGCTAAAGAAGATAGGCTCATATACTGTCTTTAAAAATTTTAAGCCTGAACGGATTTGCCACACATTTCAGTGGCTACATTTTATGGCGCCTTTTGCATTTCTTATTAGCAACAAAATTTGTTATATGTGATGTCAGGTTACCTGGGTTTATGTTCCAAAATAAAGCAGAAATATTGCAAAATCAATTACAAATTATGATAAATAGTAGTGGTATATATTCTATGGTCTATTAAAACAAACATATTTTCTTACAGCATCCACAATCAACGTAACCTGCGTAGTCGGTTTCTTGGTAGTGGGTATTCTGGCCAAACTTCTGGGTCGAAGAGCATCAATATCAACGCTTAGCGTGCCACTATTAATATGCTGGATCATTCTTTACTTTGTGGGGGACAAAATTCTTCTTTTATGCACCAGAGTCATAGTCGGAGTCACCTATGGAGGAGTTGCAATGCTTGTCTCTGTGTGCATTGTGGAATATTTAGATCCAAACGTGCGACAATATGCTTTTTCGTTTATTTCCAGTGTTGGATCTCAGGTTGGCGTAACATTGGGACATGTACTATGCCTTCTTATCGACTGGAGATATGTTGCGTTAGTAGGATTGGTACCGACAGGGATATCTTGCTTGATTCCTTTATTTTGGACCGAAAGTCCGTCCTGGCTGGCGACACACGGAAGATTTGAAGAATCTGAAGAGGCTTTCTGGAAATTACACGATCAAAGTGATATAAGAGAATCTGAGCTTCGGCAATTAATTTCGCACGAAAAACAAAAGAAAAGAGAGTTTCTGATGCAGAGTAATACGAATAGTGCGTTCGTAAAATTTTTGTTTGCATGTAAAGAGGTATATTACTGGCGAATCATTGTTATTGGTGTTATTATTGGAGCATATAGAGCTGCGGCTGGTCGTATTTTGCTATTTACATTAGCTTTAACAATGATACAAGAAATAACAGGAGATAGCGATATTTTGTTATATACAATAGTCGTCGACGGCTTTGGGATATTTGGTGCAGCAGTATCATGCTTTTTGGTAAAGAGATTTCCGATGAGAAGTCTGTTGCTCGTTTCTGGGACTATAGCAAATATTTTACTGTTGCTAGTGAGTGCATCATTATACTTTGTGCCGAATGAAGAATGGTATCCTTGGATAAAAATTCTTCTTATAGCATGCTATTGTATAATCATTAATGCCGGACCATACCCCGTCTTGGACATAGTGCTGGCTGAAATACACCCTTTGGATATAAAGGAATTTAGTATTTTTCTAATTGGAGGGCTGGGCGGGACAATACAATTTTTATGGATCAAACTAGCGGGAACAATGTTCGATAATATAGGCTATTCTGGAACTTTTCTTTTTAATTGTGTTGTTGTTTTCTTTTGTATACTGTATATGTGGAGGTATATGCCCGAAACTAAAGGTAAAACTTTACAAAATGTCGAATTATTCTTCAGGACAGGTAAATTCGATCACATAAATAATAATGAACGTCTTCGCGAATTGCTATAATTGCTAAGCTGTTTACAATACTTTTTTTAGTTATTGTATATGTATATATATAGTATATAGTATAGTATTAATACCCTTTTAACACATTAAGTGCTCTTTTATCGGATCTGAGTGGAGCGGATTCATAGTAGCGGTGCCGCCCACTCGGATATTTTTAAAACCAATTGAATCCTTAGCTCTCGGTTCCGAGTATTCGGCACCCAATGTACTGTATGCCGCCCAATCGGATACGAAAAATGTTATTTTTAATAAAAATAATAATATACATTCTTAAATATTTTTAACATTCATATTTACTTAATCAAAATTTGACATAAAAAATTTTGCTTTCCGGCTATTACTTTGTATCTAATTTTTAAGGCTTAAACTTTAAGCATTCAATCTGTTAATACCGCTAACCTTCTCGGGCCAACAATGAGTTTGACTTCGAATTTAGAGTTCTACATGGAAAGGTTTTGTATTTAGAGGGCCGATTGAACCTTATTTTTTTAAATCTGTGGTTTTGATTGAAGATAAAACTATTCAAATTCCTATTTTTTTTAGACTTCATCGTTATTTATCAAGTGCCATCTAGTGGCATTATGTGAACGTGAAAACCCCACTCAGATCGCATCCGATTTTTGCATGTTTATGCAAAAATAAAAATTTTCGCTTTGTTATGCACGAAAAAGAAATATTTCCTTTTCGTTTTCGTGCATAACAAAGCGAAAAATTATAAAAAAACTTAATAGTTCTAGATCGTTTTTTTAGTTGTGTTATCGTTTTTTATCAATACGATCATAAATAAATTAAGGCTTCCAAACTCGTCCGCTTAGTGTCGGAGAATATGCATGAATGTCATATATAATATATATATGATTTTGATATAACGGAAAAGATAGGATAGCTTACATCTCAAGTTTTACCCGCAATATTATGTCATTGCTAATATTTGTTTATTATTTTATACAATTGTGCTGTGTTAAAAGTACCAACGTTTCACATAAGCTATCTACCTTTCACATAAGGAAATATACGGTAGGAGAAACCGTTTCCCTTGAATAGTTTACTACTATATAATATAACAAAAACCTTAGCCACAACTATGCTTGGTAGAGTCTGCTAGTTATAATGTAAATATTGACAAAAAAAATTTCTCTTGAAAAAAATGTAGAATCTACGGATCAATAATGATTGATTGTGATTAATTAAAATACACAATTATATTTTATTATCCTGTCAGATAGGACAATATTTATCGATTTGTATGCGTGACATTGTACATAAGAATAGATATTTATAAATAAGTTTTTACATGGATTAAAATCCAAACAAAGCATAGTTTTTGATTATATATTTATTAACACTTTGTGGCATTTATAATACGTATACAATCAGATAAAATAAATTATTTAAGTGGCAACGGGCGGCATTATCGTCTAGCAAACCTTTTGTGGTATTAACAGAAAAATAAATCATTCAATCCATTTGCGTTTCTCAAAACCTAAACAAGCAATGTTAAAAAATATGTATCTTTTAACAATTTATAATGCTCAACCTTCAAACTAACCATAGTAAGGAAAAAGAGAAAAGAAAATACTTAGGGTAAATAGCAATAAGTTCAAGTCTAAATTTATAAAAGATAATTACGGACAATGTAGATTTTGATTTAGATTATCGCGGAATGTGGTTAAAAAATGTATTAAGAATATACATAGCGCAAATCATCTACATTATAAGCACACCCCACATACACACCATCACGTACATACCGACACTTTTACACCATTACACAACACAACCAATTTAGGCTTAATTAATTAATTAAATTTAATCACAGTTAGTTAATTGTATTAAATATTTTGCTTGTTTGTTCCCTTTTATAAATCTTTTTGTTATATAATGTATCATGTATTCCATCTGTGGCTATATTCTCAGTGTATTTGTTTGCTATTATATATAATTTGTGTTAGCTGTAGGAATACAAAATAAATAAATAAATAAATAGAGATAGTATAAAGTTTATATATTTTATCCTTTATTTTATTTATCTCATTATATATCCTATATCCTAGCTTAATTTAATACCATTGATCGGAACCCCTTAGCGGGTAATGTAGACTTATAAAACTTATCAGGTCAACCTCCTGCCCGTTTGCCCCCTATTATATAAAAAAAAAAACTAAATTAACATCTTAAATAAAAAAATAAGTTAAGTTTAAAGTTAATCTTAATCACATAAAGCAGATTGATTGCTAGAGGTATTAAAATATTATAAAAAGTGTAAGTATAATTTCAATACAATTGTATGAGTATATGTTTAAATTCTAATTTGAGTCCTTAACCGATTTGGATGATTTCTGTGTGTTAAAGTGGACCTGGACCTCAGTCGGGTCAACAATACAAACTTAACTGCAAAATGTACCCCTAATGCATTTAATTATCTCGTACATGGTTAGTCAATAGAGAAATACCGCTGGATTCAAATCTGCCTTGATAAAATTGTATATATCTTTCTACAATGTAAAGATTATATATTTAAAAAAACAGAACCGACACGGATCTACGTCTGAAAACTTAAACTTGCGTCAACTAACTTTCGCCCATACGGTAAAGGAAAATATCGTGACGGCCTGAAAACGTCGACGGCGCGGGCGTGTGTTTGACTAATTAAATAGCTAAGAAGAGAAATACTCGTCTATTCAAAACAATAAATTATCACAATTCCCAGACAAGACTAGAAAATTGTAGCGCCACTGTTTATTATTTTTATTATTCTGAAACTAATTTAAAGAAGACTACCATGACATATCGTGTCTTATGGGGCAAATTTATGCGACTTCAATTTTACAGATAAGACTATATTTTTAACTATTCTTGTTATTCTTTTTATCTCGTCAGTTTTATATAATTAAGTGCGCAACATATATATCTTATTTTAACTAAAACATTGACCTGTCTCTGTAAGCGTAAATCTAGAGAAGCAGAGTTGTGTATATCGATTTTTATCAACATATTATTCTAATCTTTGTACAATTAACAAATATGCCTTTTTAAATAAATGTGTCCGGAAATATTAAACTCACTGTTCTATATTTTATCTTTTGTAAATTGAACCTTTTTGTTAACATTATGTATGTCGTGTATTCCATCTCTATTTTTTGTTAGCTGTAGGATTACGAATATAAATAAATAAAATCTTATTACGTGTAAAGTTATAGTTAATTGATAAAACAGTTTTTAATAAAAAAAATATTACTTATATTTATTAATGTTTTTATTTTACTAGAGTTACATCACATTTAGTCAACTTGATCAACAATGATCAGTTTAATATCATTATACTGATCATTTAATTCTAAATCTTTAGTATTATCTTTAATATGTTTAAAATTATATTTAGTTTCCCTTTAGTTTTGGGTAAATAAAATAATAGATATAACATAGCTTTAAAAACAATACCGGTGTTGAGAAAACATATTCCATGATAACCGATAACTTCTAATTAGTCCGGTATTAGTTTAATAGCTAAGAAGATAAATACTCTAAATATAAAAATGTTTTGACACTCAATGGAATTATCTCCGGTAACATAATATTCTTTAATACCCCATAAAATTAACAGCCAACAGGGACACTCTTACGTAATTAATCACATAATCTTTACCTGAATATAAGTATATATATGAAGAGAAAATCAATAATACAATGTTTGCTGGAATTGACCTGAAAAACAAACTTCTCATTCTGAATCTCTTAACCAAGATAGCATCGCACCAAGTATAAGCAATCTATAAAAATTGTTTGCTTTAGTATATAATTATCACCCATGTCTTATAGATTGCATTTTCCGAGACTGCATTCCCTAGCACCAACTGTGATGGCATATGTAATCGACGCTGACATGCATAGAATGCATGCATATGCAGTTGCCGTCGTATGACGTAATGTCTTGCGTCACGCATCATCCCATCTCATCTCACCTCTAGTTTTTTTTTTTTTTTTAATAATGCCTTTTTATTCTTTGTATTTCTTAAAAACAATAATCTCTGAAGCTCTTGTTTACAATTTCATATTTAAATTCGAAAATTTCTGCATTCTGTATTTTTATACAATATCCACTAGATGACACGCTATTTATGGTTGCTTATTGAGTGTATTGAATATAAAAAAACTTGGCGATTAAAAACAGTGGCGGAGAGTTTATTGCCAGTTCTTCTCTTCCGTTCTACTTGATTTGAGAACTGGCATTAAATGTAAATTCACAATTAATTTAATTTTCTTGACATTCATAAGTGTACTTGTTTACTTATATGAATAAAGATATTTTTGTTTGTTTGTTATAATATTAAGTTTAACGAAATAAAAATTACTCATATTATAATTTAACTTCGGGCCCCACTGTGAAAAAAATACTCTACCGAATAGTGACCCTGTATTACAAGTGGCCATGACTGTCTCTAATTTCATTCTAGGATGAAAAAATTTTGTTTAATCACCATGTTTTTGTGATCCATGATCTAACTATATGATAATAATCAAATAATATTTTCTAAAATAATTCTCTTCCGACTGGAAATGCAGACCAATAAGCAATATTAGTAACATTAACTTTTTTGTTCACTTGATTGGAACTCACTAGAAATGCAGAAGCGTGGCCATGCCAAGAAATCGTGGCGTTGTACACTGGCAGACGAGGCAGAGTCCCTGAAAGCCTTGCCAGGCCAGACCAGGTGAAACACGAGGCTTAAGATCGGACACGTTGATTAAGTCTGCGTAGGAGTAGGACTGCGTTTCCAAGCAAGATTCCTTGGTTTCCACCAAGGAATCGAAAGTCGCAACTGTTGCATGTAACGCGCGCTCCCTTCCACTCTGATAGCGAAGCGCCACTCAGGCGAGCGTGCATGTAATTAAAAAGATTTCTATCTATTTGTTTGTACTCTAGTTGAGTTCACAAATTTGTAATTTTGAATATTCTTATGTGTTTTTAAGTAGAATTATCGGTAAAAGTTTTATTATGTAGCTCTATCGTATTAGTAAGTAATAACTGTAGATAGATTAAGTATGTGATAAATAATTAAATCTAAAAGTAAGCTAATACGATTTCTCTTTCACCAGTTCTTGGCTAATTTAGTAATCAGAGCTTTTGACAGGGCCGACATATTAATAATTCAGTAATAGATTTATGGTATGGCCAGATGAGTTCTTTTTTATTATCATTGATAAAGAGATTTTGTTTCTTTTATTTATTGATTATATTATGTAATGTCTAGATTGCAACAGACATTTAAACACCATGTAAAATATACATACACATGTAATATTTATATTTCTTTGACGTAATATATCTAAACCTAAACTGTTTAAAATACTTTGAAATTTATATGATAATGTTGTAGAATATTCTAAGTATATTTAAACACAGTTAAGAAGTACAGTCTTTTATTTGTATACCATTTACAAAATTAAATTTAAAAAATAATATTGGCGACAACAATATTTGAACTACCAATTACAAAAACATATTAAAAAATTATTATATATACATGCTAAGTAAGAAAAGGACTTGATCGTTGTGACTAAATTATTAAAGTTCTAGAGAACTTTAATAATTTAGTTACTAGAGTAGGTAATAATATAAAATGGTTAGGTTCAGAAGGAGCATGTAAAATACCACGTTTAGATGTTTTGCAATTTTATTTCTAAATTTGAATAGCTCTTATTGGCTGTGGTAATTTCATTAGATACTGTGGTTTATCGTTGCTAAAGTATATATTTGCTCTATATTAGTAAAATCTAATTTACGCGCTTTAATCACTCATTCACAATCACAGCCATTGTTTTTATGTTTAATAATTCCTTCATTTGTTCTTGTATATTATTGGAATCATAACTATTATTAATTTTTAAATACAATTCAATTTCTTGTAATGTTTTACCTTTAGTTTCCGGTAAAAAGAACCAGAGGTAAACAAGACACAAAAATGTTATAAAGGCGTTTATGAAAAATACTCCATGGTAACCTATGACAAGGAACATATCTGGCGCCAATTTAATAGCTAAAAATTGTATGACACCAACAATAGCACCGATTGTAAAAATGATGAACGTTTTGAGCTCTAGTGGAAATATCTCAGTTAATATAGATTCTAACACTGGATATGGTCCAGCTCCAACAATAACTAAATATGTCGCAAGAAGTAAAATTTTAATCCAATTAAAAACCTCATCTTTGTCTGGCTTTAAGTATAGGACAAGGCCAAGAAGAATAAGACAAATATTAGCTAAGAAAGCAGTTGGAAATAGCAATTGTCTCATTTTAAATCTTCGCAGTAATAAACATGATATGCAAGCGCCAAAGACGGCGAACCCATTAGTTGTTAAGGTAAATAAAAGTATATCAGGTGTTCCCGTAATGCCTTGAAGAATTGTTATTGCCAATGTACTGAACAAGACCCTTCCAGCTGCAACTTTATATATATTAACGAGTAAGGATAAAAATACTATTTTCCAAAAATACCGTTTCATAAAAGCATCCTTGACCATATTCAATGCAACTAGGTTACTTTTCAAATGTTTATACTTAGTTCTTTTATCTTTCTCAACCGAAATAAGAAGTTTTAATTCTTCTTCCGCAGCCTCTCCTGGCGTGCGAAGTAAACGAAAGGACTTTTCACATTCTTCGAATCTGCCTTTTCCTGCTAACCACATCGGACTTTCAACCCAAAATAATGGAATCGCAGCGGATAAAAGGGACGGTAGAAGTCCCACAAGTGCCACGTGCCTCCAATCCATAATCACGCTTAAAATCTGTCCAAACATAGTTCCGACAAGAGATCCCACACAGACTAGCATATTAAAAGACATGAATCTGATATTGGGAGACATATATTCGCCTATGTTTACATAACTCATAAATAAAATACCTCCGTAGGAAACTCCTGCTAAAAATCTAGATAGTATTAATACTGTTTTGTTGTGAGCGTTGTAAGTCATTATCCAGGATATAATTACTGGCATTGTTGCTATAGTTACGGACTTTTTTCTCCCAAATATTTCTGTTACCACACCTATTATAGCGAATCCAAAAAAGCATGTGATGTTAATCGTAGAGGCTGAAAACAAGTTCGTATATAGTGATTAAGTCTTAAATACTTGTAAAACCAGATAACGTAGATTATGTATCATCAAAAATATAATTAGAACTGATATAAAACAGGTACACATCATAACAATCGAGAGGAGCTTGAACCAACTTACAGGGTTTTTTGACATAATAACATATTATTATGATTTTTGTGTTTTATTGGTATGCTCAGGCTTAATCAGATTTCGGAATACTAACACAGGAGTAAAAACACAATACTGAATATGTTTGAAGATCTTTCTATAGAATTTTATTACTTAGACTCAATTGATCTTGAATAAATGTGTTCAGCGTAATAGCGAAAATATGGTTCAAATCAAATTTTATTAGGTACCAGACAGTTTTGTTTGATTCAATGCTGTGATATTATTCAAAAAATTATGTAAAGGAAATTACCGATCCATGACAAATCATTATTGTCTAGCGATATTGAGCCTTCAGCATTGTGTAAAGCTTCCAACATCCCAGACATTTGACCAAAAATGAACCCATCAGAGACGCTACTTACAAAAATCCCAACAATAACGAGAGTCTGAAAATAAGTTATTTTATTTATGCTATATGTAGACGTATCTTGGTTAAATATTTCGAATAAAAGGCTTAAAAATGATTTAAATATTCTTAGTCAGACATTTTATGTTAAAAGATAAAACAAAATGGCAAGATGAAGAACAAATAATAATGAAAACTTGTGGCGCCACAATTATGTTAACATTCTCAAAACGAGGCATTTGTTTAATTAAGGTCTCATAATAGATCGCTTTTTTATAGTTATTTATTTAGAAAAAGATAGTTAATTAAAAAATTACGAATCACAAAATGTTTAGTTATATATTTATCAGAAGAAAAAATTTGCTTTAATAAAGTGACGATTTCAACTCTTGGCAGGTTTTTTATACTCTGCTGCTTAAATTTTCGCGTGATTTCTGAAAAGGGGACAATGTGCGTCCCTCAGTTCATTAAGGTCCGTCCCTCAGTTAATAAGGACACCGGGACACATAATTGGAAAAAGGGACATCTGATCACGTTAGGCAGATATGAATTACCGGATTGGCTAATCCAACACCAATACCGCTTGCAGTCATGATCTCAGAAAATGATATAATGCCTTATTTATAATTATATAAATTAAATATGTTCTGACCAAATAATTGTTTGTTTATGTGAATCATTAATTTTAACTAGGGACATATCTCAATAAAGAAAAATACGTATATAAAATATGTTAAAGCAGGTATTTAATACCAAACTTACCTGTTCGATAATGTATCCAGGAACGATCTTTTCGCACATAACGCTTTTCTAAATAGTTATAGGTAACTGTTTTACTTATTGTCTATTAAATGACTAAGATCATGCACCTTGTATCAAGATTATTTACTGCATTAATTAAGTCATCAAATAATTACATTACCTCTTTGTAAATCGAGATCGCTATTAATTTCTAATCAATTAATGTCAAATGTCCATGGATCATTGTGAAGAATCATAATTGATTATTTTGACATTGTTACGAAGATTTAACTGAAATAAACTCTTGAAGAGATTTACGGTGTTTTCTATCTGGTCTCCTAGCTCGTTACAATATTAATTAGAGGATAACATTATATCGCGTAGGGTTTTGCGACCTTACTAAGCTATTAATTGAATGAACTATTTCTATGAAACAGTATAATATTTTAAAGAAGTGTATTTTTCCCCTTCCTTCGTGACTGCATGTTTATTAAATTCATCCATCAAGCAAGTCTGTCTATATGTATGTACAGGCTTATTTCTAATGTACCCAAAGGATATTTTTCACTATTTACAAATAAATGATATTGTTTAGAACACCTTTTATTATATGATTTAATACGAAGTCTGAGAAAAAAATTGTTTTCAAAGTTTATTCAAATTAGCCGCTTGCGTAACATTAAATAACAAAATTTATAATTGTATCTTCTTGTTTTTTTTTAATTTATATGACGTAGGTTATGACGTAGGTCATATATTTTTTTATCCTAAGAGATATATAGTATGGTATTATATAATACTTAATGGTAATGATAAAGCAAAAATTCTAGCGGCTAGCGTCGATTCAACCAATCGGACCTGTAAACGTGCTTGTTATTGGGGCTGATAACATTATGCAATAAACTAAATAATAACGACCGGTGATAATTTCAATGCAATGGGAGACTCGGTTGATTCCAACAAAATTTTTATTTTATTTAACGGCATGTGTCTTGATCGTAGTTTTCTATCAGTCTTATTATGGTGTAATAAAAATGGTTGTCTACGTTAAGCGGCAAAGTCTTGCAGTAAGAATTGGAAAACAACTCAATTGATACGGCCGGTAAAATTTTACAACTGATATGAATATTGTTTAAAGAAAGCTACGGATACATTTACGGATCATAAAACTAGCCTTTAGCCATTCTACTGTGCGTTACTTATTTATTTTTACGAAGTAAAATTTATTTAATGTTATAAGTAAGTTTATCCTAAGTTATTAAATAGAGTAGGTAGTGTGACAATTATAGTGACTTACAGAATACAAATACTTGCCAGTAGATTATCGATTATTATGAATGACGGCGATATGTAAGCTATCAACAGTCAAATGTCAGACGTATGTATAACATAGGACTAAAGGTATCATACTTTACTTTTATTTGGCGATTGGCGTCAGCCGTCAACAAATGACTATCTTACTTCTACACGATTTAACAGAAAATTATGGTAAACATTTTATGAAAAATGTGTAAATATATTTATTAAAAACGCATGAACGTGTATCAAACATCTAACGTTTTCTTATTCGAAAGTTATTTCGTGTTAGTGCTAAAAAAATGTCGACTTTATCTTCAATTTCAAAGAATCATTCTAAAAAAGTAAACAGCATTCGCGAGCGTGATAAAAACAAATCAACAGCCTCCGAATCTGGTGGATCAAGTCAATGTGATACTCCTCCGCTAATCGAAAAGGTATTTGTTTTAAGTTATTAATATATTTTTATTTTGTAATTTTTACTTTAAACATAACATTTTAACTTTGTACAGGGCATAATATTATGCCCTGTACAAAGTTAATTATTAAAGTATAAGTATTAAAGTGTAATACTTTGGATTAAATGCATATGCATTTAATCCAAAGTATATTTATTGTTACCTGTTTAAAAAGGTTTCCGACAAGAAAAATCAACTATTGAAGTAGTTTCTTTCACACAGATTTAATTTATATAAATTGATTTAATTATTATAGTATCTTTTACCATGATTTTTTCAAAATAGTTTTTATACTTATACCTATTAATAATTAAACTAGTAATTTATAGTAGAGGATAAACATACTATATTAAAATAACTGAGCTATGTTTTATATAAAAATAATATGCTTCCGAACTGTTTTAGCTTATATTTTTTCAGATTCAGGAATCTGTTAAATACATATTAATGTTTACATTAACCAGATATATTTGAGAGTCACTGAACTTTACACAAATTAATTTAATAATCTGTAATGCTCTAATTTGTTAATAACACTTCCAGGATGGATCTACATCACAGGGTAAATTTGCTGGCATTGGGCCTGATTCAGTACATTGTATGGCTGAACAAATAGCCGTGGAGCTTAATACTGAGGCTGCAACAAATCTAGCTGAAGATGTTAGCTATAAACTACGGCAAGCCATAAGTGTATGTGTCTAATTTTAATACAAGTGACACCTGAATTTTTAATGTAAATCATGAAACATTCAACATACATTTACTACTTCCATCTCAAAGATGTTTTAATAGTTTTTATAATAATTGTAACACATGTAAAAGGTACTATTAAAGTTTATGCATTTGTTCAAATTGCAAACAAAGTCAATTTTTGTGTAAACTAATATACAGTGTAATCCGTATATAAGTGATTCTGAAGACTGGAAGAACTGCACATTTTGTGGTATTATAGACAGTTGTATAATATGGAAAATAAAATGTTAAATTGAATGGAAAACCAGCTAGTCCTAACAGTAATTTTGAAGTTTTAAAAAGTTTGATGAAAAACTTATTGAATGTCAAGGCACACCTGCCCATTCATATCATCATTATTAGATTTTTCATTTTGAACATTACAGGCAATAGCATTACACAGTGAAATGATGAAGAAAACTTCTGTAGACAGTTGGGATGTAAACACATTATTAATGTTATCTGATACAAGTCCTATTGTTGGAACAAGTGCTACCCAATATGCTACTTTTGGCGATGACAAATTGTGTTGTGAAGCTGTAAGTATTAATGTAATATTTGTACTATATATTAGTAAAATAGTCTTAGAACAAAAAGTCGATGGCTGGTGTCAGGTGCTGGACGCTGATCACCTACTTGCCTATTAGATTTAAAAATGATCATGTAAGAGATTCAGAAATCTGAGGCCAAGACCTAAAGAGGTTGCAGCACCACTGATTTTTTTATTTTTTATTATTAGTAAAATAGATATATTATATATACTTATATAGGTATATATAAAAGCAAGATTTTGAACTTGCTAAGCCAAATGAGATAAATATTAGTGTAAAGATCTAGTGTTTTGTATGTAAACATGTCACTTTTGCTTTCCATGAACAGTTCATTTTCTGTGATAAAAAAATCAAAATGTACAATGACAATTTTTTAAGAGATTTAGTTTAGTTGTAGAAAGATAATGTAAGTAAGGTAAGTATTATAATATTTTCTGTCAGGGTTCCTATTTAATACTGTACAAGTGTTAAATTAAACTAAACATATCATACATTTATTTGCTTTGTATATTATACCTCATTATGCGATGGTTGTATGTATGGATGAGTTTTTTTTGGTAAGTGAGATATCTGCTTAATCCAAATTAATTTTTCCTAATATGTACTTGTAATACTTCCAGGAAAGTATTGTAAATGTTACAGAGCAAGCACTGACAACTCAAAGTTATGCATTTGCAACGGTGCCTTCAATGTCAGTAGAATGGGTTACAGATGACAAAAATTTAAATACCAACAGTCAAATTAGTACTAGTCTCCAAAACTATTATACAAAGGTTGCAAGAGGTAATTATGTCAAAGTTTACCAGGTTCAAACTGGAAAATGTGTCACTTTGCAGGCTGTAAATATTGTTAAGGCAAATTCATCTTAAATTTTGGTCTATCTTGTAGAGAGGTACACTTCTATCTGCTTTTGTTAAAAAAAAATTACACATTTCTATGTTATTTTAGATTTATTTTTTATTATATATCTGAAGAAATAAGTTTTGGTTGTACTTCTATCTGAACTTGGTTTGAGTTGAATTATTCCACACATAGTCTTATTGAGTAAAATCACTTTAATATAAACCCAGAAAAACCATGTGTTATATGTTAAAATAATTTTTAACTAAAATTATAAACCTTTTTTTCAGCAATATTAAATCTCAAAAAGAAGCCAAAACAATTAGCTGTTGAGGATCTCACAACGAATACACGAATAGGACCGATATTTCCTAATCTTTTTAATTTAGCAGTTTTAGTATTGAATGATGATAATTTAAACGCACTGAATGTTCCGGCAAAGAAACCCTTACAATCAAATGTCTTAGATATGGTTGATGCTCTATGCTCAAACCCATGCAGTTTGGATACTAATATTCAACAACAGGTAAACAATACATCATAACAGCTTGCTAGATAGATATCTAGGTAAATTAGTTATCTGTTCTGTGAAATATATATATTTTTTGATAAATTATATTACTTTTATTATATTAAATATATAATGTAGGTCATCAGCTTTCTGTGTCTGTCAGATACCATAGATTTTTTGCTAAAGCATGCCGGTTTCACCGTTAGTGTTAATTGCAAGGCTCAAGCTCAAATCCATAAGCAAACACTCCTCAGTATTATCAGTATGAAGATGTATGCAATTTTTTTTTTTAATAGACAAGATATGTATAAACAAGGTTTGTTCATTAAAATATTGTATGTATTTGTCAAATGAGTGTTATAATTATGCAGTTTCATATTAGTTATTTATGTCAAACAAAATTTTCAGTTTCAGAGATTATTTCCAGTGATGGTCTCAAATATATTAGGAAATGGATCGTTGGCTGAGAAAATGGTTGCCATATTAACTAAAATCACAAGGACCTGGCCTTCTTTTATTACAATAGGTATTTTTAAATCCATTTATTATCGAGAAACAATATTTTTAAAGTATTTCTTTAGTTTAAATTAATGCAAGTTAAATTTATTTATTTCACAATTATTAAGTATTCAAAAGTGGTACTGACGCACAGTACTCAAGGACGGACGGAATAACAAAAATGAGACATATTTATATAGAGTTTGTTCTAATATGTTTTGAATGATATATCGATAAGTTTTCTAGAAAAACATATCGATATAGATTAACGTCATCCCTACATTCGTAATTAATATTTGAAATGTAAAAAAAGTTCTGTCTGTCACGGCTAAACCACTAAACCAATGTAATTAAAGGTAAAATCTTCTTTTTGTATATTATGTAATCCACTATTTGCTGTTCATGAATCTGTAAGATTAGCTTTTTAGTTTTATTTAGTTATTAATATTGTTTTTTTTTTTTTTCTCTAGATTAAGGTTTTACAGATTAATATATATATTTTGTTTTTTATATAACTTCTGGTTATGCACTTCTTGCACTCATAATTTTTTATTTATTGTTTTCTTTCTTACTAGGGTTGCCTGGAAGAGATCGCTTGTTAGCGATAAGGCCGCCCGTTGCATCCCTTGTAATTTACATGTATTGTGTTATTTGTGTTTCTTTCTAGCAACGAAGTGTTAATAAATAAATAAAAAATAAAATAGGGAATAAAAATTGGTATATATATTCAGTTATAGAGAATTTATTTTAATTTTAGGCAAAGGAATCCTATTTGACTATTTATCTCAAGGCACAAAGGAGCGCTTAACAGCGCCAATGATAAGGTGTATAATGGCGCTCGGTCGTGACGCGCTAATACGTTGTTTGGGTGACCATTTAGATCACATAGACAATGCTGCGCACGCGCCGAGAAGAAACCATAGACACTGTGATCTACGGGAAACTATGCTTGTGAGTTATTATTTCGCTGTTTTTAGCACATATAAAGTTTTCCGTGCAATTGTAAATTATAAATTGTTTTTTACAGGATGTCTGCACATGTTTACTCCAATCTGAACCAACCACCTATCTCGAAGACTTTGTGATGACAGACTATACTATGTACGAAATGTTAGGCGACTCAATAATGCCTAGGCGAACTATATTTCCTTATTCAGGTAACATTATACATTTATTTCCGTTTTTAAAATAAGATTTTTTTTCATTTGAATGTAGTAGGTTTAAGCTCTAATTGCTTATCACATTCAAAATTGTATTCAGTGTTTGTTTTTACCAATGTATCAGTGTGCCGAGCGTTGGCAATCTTTATCAATAAAAAAAAAAAAAAAAAAGCTAATTTTACACTGAATGACGGTGAAAATTCTTATGTTATACTCTACGGTTCCTGGGTCATCCGGGGGTTTTAATAGAGGATTTATTTTTACTCTATAACCACTTCGATACAATAATATTAATATAATAATTATTTCATTATTTAAAATCCAAATCAAATGCTTCTTATGAATCTAATCTAATATATGAAAATAAATGTTATGTAAGTATTTAAGAGAGTGCCTGCATCTGGCTTATAAAACTAAGAAAGCCTGGGTGAGCAAATAGTACAAAATAAATAGCCTTGGCGTGTACAAATAAAATAAAAAAATTAAAAAAGGATACAAATACTGGTAGTTTTTGATATTTTTTTTTCAATATTTTTTGTAGGTGCCCGATTAATTTTGGGATCAAATTCAATCCAAATACAAATGCATTTACTATTGCATTTGGCTAAAGTACTATACATTTAAATATACCTTAACATTGTTAACATTAAGGTCCAAATTAATCACCAATATTCACCATGATAATAATTAATAGGATTTTTTAAAAATAAATAATTAAAACTACCCGTAGCAAATAAGAATTATATTGGGCCCACCTCCGGTTGGGCACAATTTTACAGTACTAAATATTTACTAATATTTTTACAGTAAAACCCAAAGATGAAACTGAAAAATCTGAGAAAACGTGTGATGATGATTTTTATCCACCTCTAAGAACCACCTTACGTCGACCGAAAGTGAAATTATTACCTCAACACGCAAAGAGAAAACACGTCAAACCGTGCGAAATCTTCGAAATAACACATTTGAAACGAAAAATCCATGTTAAAATTAAAAATTGTCGGTCAAAAGATATAAAGAAGGAAACTAAACTTTACAGCAGTAGTTCTCACATGAAAGGTGTGATTGTTGCCAGTGGATTGTTAAATCGATTTAAATATAAATTAAGGAAAACAAATATATTGCCTATTTTTGGAGCTTTAACATTGTAATATACCTTTAAATGTTTTTGTTAATAATAATTATTATTAAATATGGATTATTAGTAATTTTGGTTTTTATTCAATCCAACTAAGGTCGAAATGTCTTAAACCCAAAAAGTTTACAGCGTGTGTCAAACACAGAAACCTGTTATGTACTTGATTATAAGAAAAAACAAATGATTACGAAAAAAAAAAAGAGTGTTTGTACTTATGTACACGCGTAATAACGCATAACTAAAATGCATTAGTGATTAACTATAAATATTAAAATTAATCAAAAAGATTTTATTTAAATAAATAAATTATTAGTAAATACTATCACCGTCGTATATGAAATTGATTTAAAAACACCAAAATAATAGTTATTTACTCACACTGTTTAATTGTACTGTTACGAAACACGTGTTCTAAATATAAAAATACTAGAACGAACATAGTTATCGATTTCCATGCCGCCTAGACCTAACTTTACGATGTCGAATTTAGGTGTTGGTGTGCGTATCGTAAAAATTCACTTATCATTTTTCTCCAGAGCGCAAAAAGAAGTATAACTTGAATAAATAATACGATACATAACCTAAGGCTTTGTGCTAGAAGTTTGTTCCGATCCTGGCTTTTCTAATGATCGGATTATGATGGATTAAACGATAGATAGTGACGCGTGTCTGTGATTAGACGAAATGCTGTTGACCAATCGCAATCAAGCTTAATCAGCGCTTTATCGTTTAGTAGTTTATAAATGCAACTTAAAAACGAATACTTAGAATTGATACAATATTAAGAGCGTAGTTACTAAAATAACAGAATATCTATTGAAATTACATTTCCTTTGAATATGTTTATCGAGTAGGAAAGCACAAAAATTCAATACAAGGAAAGCGTCAATGAAATGTTATAATATTTTTATTTTTACTATACCTATGTAAATCTTACAATTGTTAACATGCGTTTTGGGATTACGCAAGTGTTCTTTTAACGTTGACTCACTATATCCTTTTTGTGTTTTATATTTTAAAATAACGTATGGTCGTCCCGTCACTCATCCGAACCCATATTACAGAATACCTCTACCACCTTTTAGCGAATCTTAAGTCACTTTCGCTCCCTTGGTACGTACAAGGTGGTGTTCATAGACAGCATTAATTATATTTAAATAAACTCGTTATGTGTATTTAATTTAGAACAACATTTTTCCGTAATCTCATTTCATTGCAATGAATATTTAGATGTAGTTTTTAACTTATTGTAGAAAAAATAATCAAGTTCTTAGGAACTAAATGGACTCGTAAAATGAAAATTAACGCGGGTATTGCTAGGCGTAGCTGTTATGATATACGATAGAGAACTGCAAAAACAAATGAACTGTTTTCACTTTTAAAAAAAATATTCGAAGTATGGAATTTATGTTAATTCGCTACGGTCGAAACAATGTTTTTTTTATTCAAATTACTGTAACAACTATAGTTATTAGTAAGTCTATAATAAACTCTACGGGAGATAAGATACTCAAAAATTGTAAACGTGGTATTTGTGTAAGCATATCGGTGCGTGTATTGGCACTAGATGACTAAAGAAGTTTAAAAGTTACTGTTGTGCTTTAAAAAAATATTTCTACATAATATTACTTTTAGTACAAGTATGGTGGGACTACAATATAATAATCAGGATTGGCTAGATTTATTCTGAACAAATAATTTCTATATTATGTTACTATGTCTGATTTCTCTAGAAAGAAAATATCCTTACCAGTCTAAAAGAGATGTTATGAAATCGACTTGGTAAAAGTTATATACGATACATGTCTTTAATATAAATCATAAGTATAATATGGTTTTGCATATAACAGTATGAAGTATAGTATAAAATTCAAATGAGTATGGTGGACACCTTGAAATCAAAATAGCAATTTAATGGCGTCGAGACATGGCGCCACCGCACCTGTGTCGCGTCGTTGTGAAGATCAATATTATGTGACCTTTTCCAGACATATACATGTAGAAAGCTTTTTGATCGTTTATTTTTCATATTCTTGTCAACGAGGTATCAATCTATGCTAGCGCTCGCGTTGGGAACTAAACCAAACTAAAGATTTTCTATTTATACTGTTTTTAATTACACATATCACCTTCAACATTTTATCATAAATATATTAAAATGTCAAATAGTTATTGAGTGTTTGTCTTTTGAGTTGCTTTCAAAATAAAGGCGACAAAATATTCTCAAACCATTAGTTTATATATTTCTAATGTCTATTATAATTTACATAAAGTCGATGAAATTATAATATTTTGCCATATCTTTAAAAAAAAATTTTTTGGACTATGCATAGTTAACGGTACGCTTTATTAGATTTTTAATGTAGACACATAAAGACAAATTAAGTTAAAACTCACCTGGCGAAATGTGTGTGGCTCTAACATTGTGAATTGGTCAGTTAAAAAATGTCTTTGAAATAACTACGCTTCGCGGTTTTTTAACTATTTCCGCGTTGTTATTCGTACAACTAAAATTGTGTTCTCGATTTCCCTATTTTTGTATGCACGGGAAGCTATTTAAGTTTTATACGAGGATCATTACGGTAAGAATTAAGATAGTGTGGTAATTTTAAATTGTTTATACAATTGCTTGCACGTATTCTAGAAAACTGGCGAGCGATTTTTCAACGAACGATTAAAACATCGTTACAAGAAAGCCATTACATATTATAATATAAGACGACGTAAAAATAATATATGTATAACAGTAAAATTACGATATTGTCACGTTATGTATTATCGAATATTGCTTAGCAATTCAATTTCATTTTTTAAAAATTATCTATTAATTATTAATTATTTAAGTATATATTCTGTTATGACACAAGTTTAAAACACTTACTTTGTCTCCTTAGCGTGAGATTGTTAAACCATTATCTTTTGCGAATATGAAAAAAAATGATTAATTAAACTAGCTATATATACATATTGTCTTTAAAATATTTAACTAACATTTTTTTAACATACGCAATAAATTAGAGTAATATGTAGTTAATCATTAGTTAGTTAACACTTAACATTGTACACTTATGAACGTCAATGTACAAATGAATCGCTGCTTAACTTAGATTTAAAATCAAGAGCGTAGACGGGCTAGAAGTCCTGGCATTCCTCTCTTTGTTCTTTTAAATCACCATATTTTTTAATGCAATGTGTTTCTTTCATAGAAATCGTTACACATTGACATCTTGAAGCAATTAATTATAATACAAAAATGAGCACAATTTTTAAATTGTATAATAAGGAATTTAAAAATATATTATGTAAAAAAGCTTAAAAGTTATTCGGTAGGTCCTAGGTACATTACACGGCTCACCGGTTCTCCTCATCATGTAAAGGTACTAATCAGATACAAATATTGGTAAATCGTAAATAAGGTAAATTGGATTAAGTATTATCAAATTCGATTTATTACCGAACTTTAAAAACTGGATTTGAAAATAAATACATTCGTTTAAAAATTCAATTCTTTAGAGCGAAGTAAATATCACAACGAAAAACGTGGGTTCACTTCATCATTAACCAGTCAGATATTGGTGAAAAACGACCTTATTTTCGTCATGAACATTCTATGTAAAGCAGCCTAAATAATTTATTATGCCCTGTAGTCTCTGGATTTATAAAGGATGTACCATGTTCAGTCATTTACACTAGCGTTTTACTCCTGCTACGATTGATGAACAAGATTGATATCTGACATTTGAAGACACAAAAGATAACAACCCTATTACCCTATCATTAACATCTTCTGTAGCGTCCTCACAATTTGTATGTGTTGGTAAGTGCATTTTTTTATTAAAATTGACTTAAAAAAATAACGATAAGCACTGTTAAATGCTTGATGGCCTAAATTTACATTATTTTAGATTCGATGGTAACGAAGTTCATGCTGTATTTAAGAAGCTTATTTTAAAATACTCCTACTCGAGCTTTTAAATTGCCGAGAACGGTTCAATGTAAATTACGAGCGTAGGCCACTATAAGTGCCTGACCCGACCACGTACTAATTGTCACCTTTTACGATTTAAATTGTTTTACGCATTGACCTCCTTAGTTTATCTAAAATTTAATAAGTCCCACTCAATGCAAACAGCTTAACCTCGACACAAAGCTTTTTAATATTCATACATTTATGCCACTATAGATTAATTGGTACACGCGTACACTTTGAATTGTATTTATTTTGTATTTTTTTTTACTCCACTGTAATCAAGTAGGTAGAGCGGCTCGAATCGTCGGCGACACTTTCCGGGTGGCTTGATCCCTTGGTGTTGCGTAGAGAACTTCTACCGCATTGACCATAAAAGATGTTTGGTAAATCCAAGCAGCATATCTGCAGCCAAGATTCACCATTATGCCATCCGTAACACCTCAACTTCCATCGGTCCACAATTTTTAAAGGCATTTTTGGCTGCCCATCGATGTTACCGAACCATTAAGGCGTAGGGTCCTTCAAGTAAACATCGTACCGATTCATACAAGGCCGGCATCGCACATGCTCTGACAATTTAAGTAACTATTGGCAGCGGTATCACTTAACATCAGATGAGCCTCCTCCGTTTCCCCCATTGTATAATTTGTAAGCAAATAAGATAATAGTTAAGTTAAATATAATAGAGATTTAGGGGCCATTCAAGTATAACGTAAGCAGATTTACTGCAATTTATCCCCCCTCCTTTCTCTTGTCCGCAAAAGTAATCAAAGCTCTCTTAACAATAGTACATAAAGGTATTATCGAACCTCTCTGTAGGAATCCTCGAAAATCTATATCATTATCAAGCATAGAGATGTGAGTAATTTGTGTAAAAAAGTAAATAATTACTGTTGACGTAATCACCAAATAAGAAAAAAAGACCCCACCGTCCCCCCTACAGTGCTTACGTAATAATTAAATGGCCCCTCAGCGAAAAGCTTGTATAGCGTAGCTATTATTGTTGGCCTTCAAGAATTGACGTAATTGCATACAGAAAGGCGCTGGATATGAAGGACTGGCTTGGTATGCATTCCATTGAACGTAAAAGCATCGAGACTTAATGTACTTTGCTCGAAAAATTTAAAAGGCGCAATATATTTGATCATAAACCTTTCGCCATTGCAATTTTACGGCAAATGGAAATGATATTCTGCGGTTGGTGCAAAAATAGAGAAAGCTCATGTTGAAACGTCCAATCAATCATGTTTATTAGCCCATTGTGTTTATACGCTTCATTGCTGTATCTCGCCAACAGATAACGGCAATTTAGCCGACATCATATAATACGTTTCTAAAATCGTGTAATATCTGTTTAGCATTATTTTAATTATTGCCGCATAAAAATCTGAGTATATTTGTATATGTACATATTTGTGTATTTCATATTCATCTTTAGATGAGCCTACGACAGTCAATTATAAATTAAACAAGTAAACTTTGTACTATATATATATTACAGTCACAATCTCTTGGATGTCATATATTATGTCAACCTTTCTAAAAACAAAACAAAAACAAAAAATTCATTTATTCAAATAGGTAACAATGTTCACTTATGAACGTCAAAAAAAGAAAATAAATATACATAAAATGATTCTTATTTTACATTTACAGCCAGTTCTCAAATTATTTTAATTAGAACGGAAGAGAAGAACTGGCAATAAACTCTCCGCCACTCTTTTTAATCGCCAAGTTTTTTTTATACACATGGTTTGTAAGGAGCTGCAACGATTACACCATGTTCCATATGACATCTTGAGTAATAAAGAATAATAAAATTAATTAAAAACAAGGATTTGTCCTCTATCAGCAGGAGGCATGGTGAAATAGGAGCACGCACTTACATACTCGTGAGAACAACACGCAAATACGTGGTATAAACAATTAATATCGCCGCATAAACACAAACACACAAATTCAAGTACGACCAGTCACCACAAGTAGCACCCGTTCACGAGTATGACGCATGGCCAGCCATCGCCAGCATCTAAGAAGACTTATTATAAAGGTAAGAATTGAAAACCTTTTAACATATCTGCCGTAAAATTGGAGCCGAAATAAACGTAATCAAAATTATACTGCCGTAAGATTATAGGTACCTAGGTAGGTAGGATTTTTTAAAATTCTGGTATCACTTTTACTCTGCTGCAGTGCGTACATATAATAATTGCGCGTTGATGCTCTAGTGATATTGAAAAAATCAAAAATATAGAATGTACGAATTTGATGTTTTATATTATTTGCGTTAAGACTTAAAGCAATTCTTTGTTACTATCCATCTTATATGCTGTGTAGTATCAATAAATGCTTAAATAAATTGCGTAAGCTTTGTGCCGATAATATTTTAATAGAGACACATTTTGCTTGTATTGTTCGTAATTATAATATTATCATTGTAATATTGGTGAACATATCATAGTGTAGGAGTTGGCGCCTGGCGTCTAAATGCAAATGAGAATATCAATAATGTGGGTAAATAGACACCTTATTACATTTACGCATTCCGAGAAGGTATAAAACAGTAATACATATAAGGACGTAAAACGTAATTCACATAGTAGTACAATGTAAATATTTTAGTTAATTTTAGGTTCATGTTCGTAACAAAACTCGAGAAGCGATGCTAAATGCTTTATTAGCTTTGTGGCATGATCGACTGCAGATGACGAGGGGTTGTAATCCAGAGTTCGAAACCTAACAACGCTATTTTTAGTTGATTTTGTAAGTAATCTTAATTAAAATATTAATAGTAACCTAAGTTAGGAAGTTGGTGGTTGCGTGGTCCGTCGTTTGCCCTGTCAGATTCCTGCTTTTATGTATGGCCTATATTTCTGTGAGGTTCGATTTAATTGGCAAAATAATATATGTCGCATATCGGTAAAGAATATAGATTTTACCTAACCGTTGTACTTAACGATTTGAAGTTACGAGTCATAGTTATAGATGTATGTATTTTGGAATCAATTTTGCAATGAAACAGTTCAGAAAAATGCTATTATTTGTTTTAATAGACCATTAGACAATTAAACTTTAGCATCAATTATTATGACTCACAATCTAGATAAAAATATACACTTCGGTAAATATCAATCGAATGCAATATTAACGATCTGTATAATAAAATTAATTGATTTGGCTTCCAAGAAATAAACGACATAAAATACCTAAGATGTTCTGTTTTGATTGATTCGCGCTTGTATTTTTATGACTTTTTGTTTAGTTATATGTAGAGCCAAAATCCATCATATCTCAGTTTTTATTAAACACGATGATTCTTCAGTTTTTGATATTCAGGTTTTTATAACTGTTCATATTAAC
This sequence comes from Pieris mannii, assembly GCA_028984075.1. Taxonomy (NCBI): domain Eukaryota; kingdom Metazoa; phylum Arthropoda; class Insecta; order Lepidoptera; family Pieridae; genus Pieris; species Pieris mannii. The sequence continues at coordinate 5,996,940 of CM054784.1, forward strand.
CTGTGATCTAGTAAGCAGTCAAGTAGGAAGCAATAACCAAATCCGATATAGGAAAGACCAATGACAAAATTGCAGATTTTATGAAAGCACCCGCACCTAAAACCCGTCTTTTAAAACCAAGAGGAAATTGAACCTATTTATGAAATCCCTATATGACGCTGAATGTAAAAAACAAACCGAGGAATTTTTCTATATATTTATATGTTCTGAAAATGTCTACTGTTTATGATTTGTTAAATAGAACAGCTAAGAAAACAAGCACTTGTAAAAACTTGTCTTTTGATACCAAATGTAAGTTTTTTTTTGGATACATCTAGGTGTGTCCTTATTGTGAAAGGCAGAGCGAGGGATACTGACCCAGGCGTGAAAGCTTGCCATAGAAAAGGAGTGGAAATAAACATGTGGCAATTCAGAAATAAGAAGTGAAACGACGTTTTTTGACGTGTTTTTAAAGTTAAGTTTATAAGGTTTCACTTTCAGTATTGTTCTAAAAATAGAAGTACGCCCTCGCTTCGTGTAGCGGGGGATAAATGGAAATTGCCAGGCAACCCTACAAGATTTCTTATTATAATTTTTACTTAGTTACATCTGAGTGGCTAATATCTGATTACTGAAATATGATTCTTATTTCATTCACAGTAGGTACCTAACCAAAAAAATAATATGTGAAATGAATAAGAGTACTGACCAATGGGGAATCATTTGGTGTAGCCAAAGGATTATTATAAAAAATAAAAACGGTAATCGGTTTAGTTTGAAAATAAACGTGTGTATTAGATTTACTCTTAGAAGTACTCTGCCATAAGTAGTGAGTGATTTATGTAACAAATGTTAAAGTTTGACCTCATCTAGTGATCAAGTCATCAGGTTTTAACAGCCTGTCATTTGGTACAGTAGTTAATGGTTTGATGATAGCTCTGCTACATTTGTATTGGACATTTCAATTACAACACGTTGGTACTGCGATAATTATTATTACTGATAAGTGAGTCACAGATTTCAGCGATAAAAAAGCGTAAATTAATGTTCACATGACGCACTTTTATAATAACTTTAGCTTCCTTTTTTAAATACTTTATTTAAGAGACCTAAAAAATAATTTACTATTTTTATATAGAGTTTTTTTTATAGAACGGGTAAACGGGCAGGAGGCTCACCTGATGTTAAGTGATACCGCCGCCCATGGACACTCTCAATGCCAGAGGGTTCGCGTGTGCGTTACCGGCCTTTTAAGAATTGTTGTTAATACATAAATAACGGTTACATAATTATTGAATGAAAACTTAGTATTAGTGTGAAATATGCAGATGTATCGAGACAAATACTTCTACAAAAATAATAATCTTACTACTTAGGCATTTAAATTCGAGACTTTTACATACTTCAAATTAATTATTAAAAATTAACATTCAAAACCCATCAAAAGATCTTGATTAACTATAAAAGACCATAATGGTACAATCTTTTATATTGATTGTCTATAAAAGACAACCTTTGGTCTGGTAGTCATTTTTCCATCTTTTTCGTGACGTTGATGATGTGTTTTTTATAGCAAAGTCTTATCACGGTATCTATACAGCGTGAACATAACTATGAATCGAACTGAAAAACGAATGCTACTAGATTTAGACAACATAATGATACATTTCGGAATATATTTCAGCTTTGTCTCTTCTAAATAACTTTAAATAAATAACGTAAAATAATTATTTATTGAATAAATCAACGAAATTTACGAATAATGTTAACATTTCATTTTACTTTTTTATTTCGTGGGCACCACAGCCACGCCTTGTCGTGAATCATGGTCAAAATATTTTCCCTTCAAATCGGCTACCTAAAGTTTCATTTAACTAAAAGCAACAACGAAACAATGTAAAGTGAATTTCATCACAATTCAGAGCCAAAAATAAAATGCTCTGGCGCCGCCAATATAATTGCAATTCATTTTATATAAGAATTGTCACGTTCATTAAACATACATTTCAATTGCTCTAGAAAATATCTGTTGTATAGTTTTAAACACATACATATATATTTTTATACAAATATCGGTGTGATTCATCTAGACATACTTCAAAAAAACCTGCAGAAGGTCTTATTTGTAACGATGTGTAATAAAGATTTTGTAATTTGCAAATATACTATCATCAGATTACAAAGTGTTAATCTTAGGTTTAAAACATTGTAGATGGGACAATATGTTTTGCTTGCTTCGTTTTAGTGTGGCTCGTTTTTTTATTCCGTACATCTACAGCTAACTTGAATTATATATATGACAAAAAACAATTATACTGTAGCCAAAGATGGAACACCTTAAATATACAAAAACGGATGAAATGTTTCCGAGATTTAGACGTGGATAAATCTATTTATTGTCGTCATTAAAATTACCAATCTGTGTTATGTTCATTTAGATTTTTTAGTTAAAATAACCAGTGGCGTTAGAACCTTTAAGATTCTCACATTTCTGAATGTGTTTGTTCATCATAAGTAGGTAATCAGCATTCTGCCACACGTCGTAAATGTTTTGTGTCTATGGCATGCAATTGTTTTCAATTACTTATTAAATTACCGTCTACAATTCGTCATATTACCGATTTTAACCAATTCCAAAACACAAGATAAATATCCGAATGAGCCTAGTAGACTAAAATTAAGACGGCTGTCTATGGCAACGTGTATCTAGTTCGTATATATTACGTGTCTAATGTATTATATTTAATACTTTTTGTTTGTTTGTTCCCTTTTGTAAATCTTGTAGTAATATGTATCATGTATTCCATCTCTGGCTAAATTTTCAGTGTATTTGTTTGTAATTATATATAATTTATGTAAGCTGCAGGTTTACGAAATAAATAAATAAATGTAAATAAAATACATCTTTTTAAGTTCTTCAAACTTGAAACATTTCTCATAATTTTTCCGAGCAAAAAAGCGAGTTTTAAATGTCCATACAAAAAGGCTATAGGGGCGAAGCCGATCCTTCGACCTAGGGGATGAGAATTACACGCTGACGTATTTCCAAACCAGTTCGACTTAGGGAACTTTGCGGCGTTTAAATTTTGCATCCGTTCTGAACTGTTAAAATGACATGATCTTAGGCTCATGTTCTATCTAAGTCAATCTAACTAAAATCTAGTTTGAAGAGCAAAATCGAAAAGCACCAATTCCTAAATGCAATGTGCAATGTGAGTGTCCATAGCGGTGATACCAATCACTTAACATCAGGGGAGCCTCCTGAGCCTCCTCCTCCTCTGAGTTTGACATACCGGAGTCAAGCGCACCACGTCTCCACGCTCGACTCCTATACATTACAAGCTGTTCGCCTCTAAAGGGAAAATATTTTCTGCAACTGTGTTTTCCATTGATATAATTAAATTTACGACGTGCGATTATCCTTAATCTCCATTATTAATCAAACCCGCACGTTTGATTTATTGCGCTAAAGAGAATACTTACTACATTTATCCTTGTATTATTATACAAAGTGTCTAATTATAAAATCAAAGTGATACTAATACCATTACTATACGCTGCATAAAGTGCGAATAATTAGGTGCAGGCAGGTTATATTAAAATTTATTAATATATTAATTCAGTCTGCCTGGCAGAGGTCGCTTTTTAGGAATTTGTTGTATATTTAAGTAACTAAGATACTAAGATATATTTTACTTACTTTTCATAAAATGTCTGACTCATGACATGAATGTTTCACAACCAATATAATATTTATATGTCAATACTTTTTCATTACTGATTTTCTAAATTTTTTTTTAATTTAAAACATACTCTCCGATTATTGTGGATATTTCGAAATTTTCGATATTTAGACATTTCTTTTTATCTAATTTTGTTTCATCAATTTTACTATTTTTCTATAGTTATACAGGACAGATACAAAGACAACTAATCAAACATCATGACACTGGGTCTAACCGTTTGAGTTGTAAGTGTTCGTTTTAAATATTGCTAATTCATGTAGCTTGGTAGTCACGAGCTGAAATACAGTTCTCACTACATCGGGAGCCTGGGATACACGTTTATTTAACGTATGCCAATAAATGAATATGGTAGGTACTTCTAATAACTGTTTTTCTAGTTGAAAGAGAAAGTAATTTATTTAAACAATGATACCAATTAAATTGAATTGCTTGGCTTAAATTTTAAAATTAAGAAACATGTTTTTGTTGTATAACGTATCGGTTTCATACCGATACGTTACATTGAAAATAGATTCAGTAATAGTCACTCCTAATTTTTTCCAACATTTGGCATGTAAAAACTACTATACAAGTTCTTATATAAAAACTTAATTTACCTTAATTTATGAATAAATGATTAAATTAAAAAAAAATATCCATAACATGTTTTTTTTTAATCCAATTTCAGTGCATTTCCGGATTCAATTGTGGTATTTACTTTGATGGATTGATAATGACGTCTTAGTGACGTTTTGCGGTGACAGGCGGAACTTCAAAAGTATTCATTGACATTATTATGACTAATGGGGAATACACAATAATTATGATTTATTTTGCCATTCATTGTGACGACACAGATAACATCTATATTCGTTGGAACTCTGTGTTAATAAGCGTAATTGATTTATTTGTTTTGACCAATTATAAATACTCGTGTTCATTCTAAAAATAATACAGACACAACCCTTATGGGTTTTGACACATGCATTTGTGTCATAGATTATAGGTTTTGTCTATGATTGAGCAAGTTTTAGTAAGAAGCGCTTAACTAGAAAAATATAACATTTGTGAACAGCCGATGAAAATTGTACGCGACCCGAAGTACATGTTTATTATAAAATAGCTGCCCCCGCGAGCTTCGTTTCTTCTTTTTTTTACTTAGCCTACCTTCGAGTTGGGCTTAGCAGCATTGTGATTAATTTTTATTTATATATATCACGCGAAAAAGGTCGAAAGGTTTAAATTTTGCATCCGTTTTGAACTGTTAAAATGATATCATCATCTTATGCTCGTGTTCTATCTAAGACAATCTAACTAAAATCTAGTTTAAGAGCAAAATCGAAATCACCTATGATATGATGACTTGTGACACTAGTCGTTTTATATCTGATCTTACGTTAAATATATCGAATCGAGACGTTTTCATTTATATCTAATAATTGCTTTTAAAGGGTATATATCGTTTTTAATCATGACAGATAATCCGGAAGTGTTTCGTTAATGAGTAACGATCACGAGATCTAGGCATTAATAAGATCTGGTATTGCATGACTAAGATCCAGGTCTTTTCTTGAAGGAAGTTAAATGGAATTGGTTTAGAAACATTTCGGTGTATTTCAAAATAAATTCGTATGTATCGTAGGACTAAACTTGTAATAGGAAAATTTAATTAGTAAAGGAAATAATCCTAAAAATACGAATAAGCTAGATTGTCACGAGTCCATTAAAAATGACGTAATTGCCACTTGATTGAGGCAGGATCGGGACAGTACTATTCTGATTGGCTTCTAATTATTATCTCCGCCTGTCTATCCGCCAGCTACACAGGGTCGAACTTAATTGTTTATATAAAACATAAGCACGAAAGCTGACATTTGCAGTTACAATAATGGATAATTCTTCCTTATAAAAATATTTTTTTTCCATAACGAATGAAATAGAAACCATAACAGGTAATTCAATTCAACTACCTGTATACATGTAATAAATACATAGGTAGTAGGTATATATGTGTGTATATAACTATGTTTAAAACTGACAGTTGCGTAAATTTGGGAACTCATTATTATTATAAAAAATGTTACTTTGTATAATTCACATTGTTTAATATTAAATTAATTGAGAATTGATTTTTAAACTAAAGATTAGTATTATTAATAACCACAAGGGTCTAAATTTCGATATAGTCCTAAATACGGCGAAACGAATTGCATTAGCTTTCTAAAACAGGCTACGTTCCCACGTGAATCAAACTTCTTGATACAACGGGAACAATACGCCTAAAGAAAACAAAACCTTTTGAGTTTCTAAAACTATTGTTATGAAATTCAGTATCTCGGACATACGAACATAGTGCCAAAGCTTTATAGAACACTAAGGGCCTGTTTCACAATGTATGATAAAGTCCCAAATAGCTATGCAACACATATATAATTCGAAAGGTAAAAGTTCCGAAAATTATACTTGGTATTTCATGACGAATAGCGCTATCTGACAGTCGTGAAACGCAAAAATACTGTTTATCCTACCAATAAGTAATAAATAGCTTATTTGGAACTTATTCGGATATTGTGAAACAGGCCCTAAGACGTTTAACGACCGTTATTATAGTTTAAGGTATTTACTAATATTGTCGAAAATTAAGCTCACATAGTATTTCTTATCAGATTATCAGTCTAGTGGATTTATGTAAAGTCCGTGTCTGTTGACCCGTTATTGTTGGATATAGATAGAGACAGATAAGTTAGTGAGATCATGTACAGATCTATAACGATTATTTATTTATGCTTTTAGTAAATGCGTTAGGAATGCCTTAAGTTTTCAATTACATTGTTATTAATTGAATTTTTATGCTATCTCATTGCAAAACCATAACGTATGTGAATAAAAGTCTAATGGTCCAAGCGCCCGTGGGTGCCAGACCTTCGGATTTTAATAAAAGCTGTGAGTTTCGGTACTATTATTGGCACGTAAGTCTAGCGCTGGCGAATACGTGGAGGGGATTGCTGCGTATGTTACTGTGGTGCGGAGGCCGGAATGCGACTGGAGAGCCCATCGACGCTCTTCATTCCGCTAGCCCCCCTCAGGTATTATATACTTATTTTTTACTAGCGCTAGAGTTTCGTGCCTCTACTTGTACGCAAATTACATGCAGAAATGGCGCAACTACACTTCGAACCAAGCGAGCTGTTACGCAGAGTACGCACCAACAAGACCGGGTATCGGTATGTTCTGTCATTAGACGGCTTATAAGATGAACTCCTTCATAATTTTTAACCTAAATGTCAACAGACCGAGGCAGTTTACATGTTGTGGTTGGCTAAGTAACCAATTGGTGCAATTCTTTGAACGCCATGGTAAGAGTTAAAAGTTCAGTCGAATTGACCAAATGGGCGGAAGATTCGTCGGAGACCGTTTTATGTGAGGAGGCCTCTACTCTACTGACGATATTGGATCTAGGTAATTGCATTGAATTACTATAACTGATCTAATTAAAGGTAGCAATTATTTTGTGTATATGCATTGATATGTTTATGATTTATTGTTTATTATTATTTATTATAATAATAGATTGGAATGTCTTTGATTCGTTCCCGATTATTATATTTAAATTCAGTTATATTATCCCCGATATGGAATCACAACTTAATTGGAGATTGAGCCATTTCGAGGAATGAGTGACGTACGTCATTATGTGCGTATGCGTCGGAAGTCATTAACTTAATATATTTCTAAAAAAAACTTATTTTAAAAAACAGAAATTGTAGGCGTTTATCACTATTCTCGTCTAATACGTTTTAATCTCGTTACATCGTACATTAGAAGTATAGCTTTAAACTTCATAAAACTTTGTCGACGTCGAAAATTATAAAAATTATACTTTGATTTATAGGAATTATGGTTCTTAAGTCTATTTGAGTCTATAAAGAAGGGGTTCAGATTTTTTTTGTTTTGTTCTTAATTTCCTCTATATCTATTTTATCATGCTTCAGTACATCAACTCACAGATTTACGTTGTAGCTAAAACCGTTGCATTTACATATATAAGTTTATTAACCATTAAATTATAAGCTTCTAAATATCAAGCGGGGTTTGGATTTTCATGAGACATTTCACTTAATATCATGAAGACTATTAGTCTAATTACAAAATCCTGTCTATGGGAGCTCCAAAAAAACATTGATAGCCTCCTACAATGTATCTGAAGTCAAATAAAGCTACATTTTTATATTTGGTACTTTGCGCAAATTAAACAGTGATTCCAGTTAATTCAATAAAATTGAATTCTCTGGCTTAGACTGTATACTTATAATCGTGTTATACAGTATGTATAATATATGTAGTTTTTAAATTTGTAACTTCATTTAACAAAGTAAAGAAAACCTTCTTGTCTTTATTACCTACGACTTCTTTTTGTTTGATCTTGTTTATCGATTTTAAAATTTCAGTAAAAATCAATCAAAGGTGCGAGAATTGACTTCACGCGTATTAATTTACGCAATTATAAGTATACAAACCACGTCAGACAGTTAAAAATAAACTGAAACCTACTATACAACAAAAGTTTCCTTAGGTACCCGTGTTTTTGCTCAATTATTGTAAATGATTGTTTGTATTTGTTATATATTTAATTAAAAATATGCATTACATTTAAATAATATCATATTTCATATTTATGAAGATTAGTCATGTCCACGAATAGTATTTTTAATATGTAAATATAATTATAGTTGTGTTAAAATTAATCAATCAATATTCATAAAGTCGGGTGGCAAATTACTGTGTACCGATATTATTATAATTTCAGTTAGGGTTGACCCAATAATTTATAATACATACAAAACTATCGGTTTTCTAAAAATCTCTAATAAATTGCAAACTTTTGTCATCCCGGAACAGTTCTATATTATTTCATTTGTTTATAATTATTAACACTTTGTTGCTTTAGTACATATATAATCAGTAAACCTAAATAAACGAAGGAAATAAGTGGCTTGAAAATTAAAAAGCGGTATCTTCCACCCAAGAACGGAAATAAAAATACTAAATTAACAAAAAAAAAAGTAGCAAATGGAAGTAACAAATAACTAACACAACTGCAAAAAAAATCTAAATTATTGCTAAGTTCTAAAATTATATATTTTAATTTATGTTTTTTGTTAAATAAGAAGTAATTTAGTGAGCTTCCATTATGTAAATATTGCTGGCTCAGTGAAACTTGAAACTTTAACTTTCAGATATAAAGTTTTTCTTTAAATCTGCCAAATAAACAATGCTTTTTAAAATTAAATACGCAAAGTTATATATTTATAATAATTGCAACCGAGCTTGGCGATTCAAAAGTCTGAAGAGTATATCTACCCTTGATTTGACGGTTAAAATATATTTTTGTACCTTATATGGATTAAGACGAAACCAGTATTTGTCAGCATTTATCTAAAGATAATAAAAGTACTTCACAATATTCTCGTTTTTTTGATTGGAAGGCACAGATCTTCGTGGAATTTGGAATTTTAAGATATTTAATTATATATGGGTAAAAATAATAAAGCAATTGTAATCATGTGTACAGCCCTAGAAGTCACTTTTTTGCGGAACCAAGTCAGTGTTTAATTCTCTCGCAAAAAATACTCTCTTTTAAATTGACCACGTGTGTGATAAAAAAACGAAGGCTGATGTCATTGCCGAATACGATAGTGTGATCTAATATAACGCAATAGAAAATTGGGTCTAACTGATCCAGTTTTGGTTGATATTTTGTGAGAGTACAATTGTAACTCTAAATAACTCTAGCAGAAAGCCATATAACAAATGAGGAGCAACGAAATTGTGAGTTATTGGCGCAGATACTGTCGCCTGCTCTTGTCTTGTAAAAACGAATTATTATGTATATTTGAATAAATGGTATTTTTTTGTAATTGTAAGGTTTTAAAATTGTTATTTCTTTAGGTGCAAGTAATATAATTATATATAATGAGGCATTACAGACATGGGAACTTAGAATCAACATTAATTTGTCTTATACTAGACTCCAATAAGATATATTAATACTGTTCATTTATTAGACATACCCTTTTTGTTTTATGTCAAAAATGTTGTGTTAAAATAAAAAGTTGACCAGTTACAGAAGGTCAGCATCTATTGTAAAACATGACTTCATTGAACAAAAAATACTTCGACAATCGTTTGACTGACGTGACGCGACGTGTTTCTCGGCTCCTCGTTAATAAAAACATATCAAAGAAATGCTTTAAACAATAATAACCGATTGTTTCTCAAACTTAAAAATGGTTTCAATATAGTGAATTAAATATGTAAATTGACCCCCCTCGTATCTGGCATACTAGAGACTAAGATATTATATGTTATAATGCTATAATGTATGACAACATGTTTCAGGCATAGACGTCGATACCCTATTTACATATTTGCATGCTTCTGTATGACTATTGTATAAAAACCTAGTATGATAGATAATATATTATGTTTGAATGCGTCTTATCGTGTATTTAAACGTAAGAAAGATCAAACGAATTCGCAGATCCAATACTTATGCAACAATAACACTACACCTGCCTGCCGCTATAAATTGTACTCGACTCGCTCAGATGAATTATGTATTAACTAATAACTCAATATATGATGAATACAATATAGTTTCAATTCCTGTTTTGCGTCTTGTAACGTGGGAAGAAAAATGTAATATTAAATATAATTAATTGAAAATTCAAATATAGATCTATATTGTGTAATGGCCGTACCATTACACATACATTCGTATATTAGATACGAGATGAAAGGACGAAAACAAAACGCCACTGAGCCTCAGTGCTTGATGCATAAGGCGTATTAACTTCTTGGCGATTCGTTTGAGCTATTTAGGGCTTAAAATATTAGTGAATTGATAAATTACGCCCTAAAGAACGGAACAATTATTTTTTTTTTCATTTTAACTTCGATCACCTAGAGGCTTATGCACGTCTATGCATCAACGGACCTTCTATGTGCACACTGCGAGTAAGATTACGGTGAAGGAAAACATAGTGCGCAAAACAATCCCTTAAAACTAAAATCGTCGACGACGTGTGTCAGTAGAAGAAGGCTCAACCTTCTTGCCTATTACCAGAAACAAATGATAACCTTAAAGGATGTATTGCTACTGGTTTTATTTTAACATAAGCCCTTGAAGCCGTCAAAGTAGGCTGTTGAGAACTACGGGTGGCTAATTACAGATGAGTGGGTGACCAGAGCGTCTCTATCCGGCATACTAAGTGACCGAGAGATTTATGCTGCAACAGTTAAAACCGGATCTAGTAATACATTTTCAATTGGGATTAAGAGACATCATGTCTATTTCTACAACTTTGATCCAAGGTCGAACTCTAAAATATCCGCTCTCTAATTTAGTTAAAACATCACTATTGCTACTCAAGCAAGTGCTTATACTGATCTACCTCAATACTAATAATTTCCTTATATGGATATTGTATTCGTTTTTACAACAAACTCCCAAGCGAAATTAGAGAACTAACTAAATTCACACTAAATAAATTCAAAGCCCTTGTTCAAAGTAAATTAATTAATAAAGACTTTTATAAATGTGACGAATACTTACATGATCCTAATCCTTGGGATTGATTTGCTCCAGTTCAAACAATTTGTATTAAAAACTTGGCGATTGAAAAGAGTGGCGGAAAGTTTCTTGCCACTTCTTCTTACCCGCTCTACGCCCTTGACTTGCGAACTGGTTGTAAATGTAAATTTACAATTAATTTAATTTGTTTTTTTTACGTTCATAAGTGTACATGTTTACCTATATGAATAAAGATATTTTTGGGTTTGGGATGATTTAATTTCAATAGCGGGTCACGACTGCCAAAAAGTGATGCCCAACTGTGCGACGACGGAACAGGGCTTCCGGCAGAGCTAAGCTCGCCCGTAACAGCCCGTGCTGAGCTGTAAAGGCCCTTAAGGCCAACAGCGAGATTCCATTCTCAAAAAAAAAAAACAGAACAGGGCGCTAGAAATTATAATTTTCTCTATTATCACTATGAGTTGAGAAGCGCTTCAACGTAGGTATGTTCTCTTGGTACCTTCCACGATATTTACCTAAATATTTATTGGTGACTCACCAATTCTTTTCATTTCTCAATTTTTTTCTCACTTATAGAGTTATACGACGCAATTTAACTTCGAAATTCTTCTGTTAAGGAATTATAAACTTTGAAGAAACTGAATTATTAGTACAAGAATAATCTTATCCTTTTTAATTTTCACAATACATTTAATCTATTTTACATTAGCACTCTCCACCTCTCATTCCATCCATCATTATCACGGTTATTTACTTTCAGCGTTTGTACAAACGTTTCGACCTAGTAAAGCTGTATCTTTGTAACAAATCCCGTTTTTTTTTTCTTTATAACATACTTAGTAATTCAATTTCACTTAACCATTGTATGAGCGGAGTATCTTGAGGTTCAGGTCTGCCTAGACTAAGTTCTCCATTACAATAACACCATCCTTGTTATTGAATAATTTTTTTTAAATTTAGTTTAACATAACAGTAGAACATTTACCTACTAACTGACGTGAGACCGATCTTGAATTGGATTATCATAATTTATGTGGACTTTTTACTTTTTGTTTTTTTTTTATGTATCCTATATCAGTTTAGTTCATTTTTATTTTTTTTTGTTTCTGTTAAGTATGTTTTTTTTTCCTTCTTATTGTATTTGTAATATGTATTTTTGCACTTCTTGCCTACCTTATGTAATTTACTCACAGTGGTTGTCTGGAAGAAATCGCTCTAAAGCGATAAGGCCGCCAGTTGCTTATCATTCAAATTATGTTTAATATTTTTTATTTTTCCTTTTATGTAATGCAACGAAGTGTTCATAAATAAATAAACATTTAGCTCACAATATAAGACAATATAACAAAACGAACGAAACGAAAGAATTCTAAATATTTTAGGTATGCTATTTAAACAGAATGGCCTGTGACCCTTAATCAGACGGTGCGAAGAAACTACGGGTCAGCCATGAAGATTGCAACAGTTTATCAAAATGGCCGATAGAAGAATACTCGGACGCAAACACACGTCTTGGTTGAAATATCTAAGACAATGGTGAGGTCATAGGACTTGGTCAATGTTTAAAAGCGCGGTAACCAAAATTAATCTAGCCACGATGATCGCCTACCTTCGCAAAGCGATGGCACTATAAGAGGAAAGAAACAGACTGGATAGATAATTCTTTATTACATCATGTTTTTTATTGCAATAGTCTATTATAAGTACAAGGATGGATAGAGAAGATCTACTTCCTACTGAGAGAAATATCAAGTAAGAATAATATTTTTTAGAAATAATTCACGTTAGGTTATTTTAGTCCTGTAACCCCAGAATGATGCATGGTGGAGAAGATCGTTTTTTTTTATAACTTTTTAAAAGGTATTATCTTTGTATCGTGAATCGAACCTTAGGTAGTCCAACACTAAGCTATGGAAAAGTTGATTTTTCTATGTAGTTGCATTTTTAACGCTAATCTTAATTCGCATAAAAGAAAAACTTTAAACTGACCACGCCACATTTGTACTATATGCCAAATCGAGAATATCTCTAACTTTGCATCTGGCAACACTAGCTATCTATCAGACGTATTGAGAGTTAAAACTCAATAGCAGATAATCCACGCTCTGAGTCATCTTTGTGTACTCTCTACATATATTATTTATGCGCACGCGCACCGCTTCGATGGTGATTGGACGAATTGTTTCCACGTTCATACGTTAGCTAACTTCACCAATTACTTAACATTATATGACGGTAATTGTGGAGATAGAATTTAAAAAAAAACTGAAAAGCGACTATTTGGCAATAATCTATTGAGGTTTCATTCACATTTATATATATATATATAAGTGCCAGGGCAGGAGGGCAGTTGAGAATTGGAAAAAAAACTTTTTTCAATACGATAAAAAAGTGTTTTCTTTAAATGTGTAAAATCTATATTCATAAAAGACAATACTATCTTCTGTACTTCTGGACCCCCTGATAATTGGCAGATGTCATCTTTGAAAGTACGACTGGCTAGCTGTAATCGCGGTACTAAAGTTATAAGTACCACTAAGTATGCAAACAAATTTCCGACCTTAGCCACTGGGGTCTACGGCCAGTCTGTGGTTAGACTGGCCGAGCATGCTCCTTCCGTCCGAGCTCTTTTAGGTCGGAGGACTGCATACGTATATATGGATCACACATAACCGTGTGACAATGGAAACAAAGCGGACGGACGTCATTCAGCGCAGTCGGCGCAATGAAATTTGGCAGAGGAGCCGTGGTTATCAGTGACCGCGATTTACTGCCCCTGCGCACTTCCACAGATTGATTAATACAGTTGCTAGATTGAGGATGGGAGTGTTTTTATTTATTTATTTATTTTTTTTATTTATTTATTCGGAAGATTCACAGCACAATACAAAAATAGATGAATATATACATAACAATATGGGCCAATTACCAATCTTCACAAATAGTTAATTTTATATATATATATATATAACAAGAAGATACCTAAACATTTCAAAATTGTTTAGTGTTAAACAATAAATATAAAAAGAAAACAGAATTTAATTTGTTGACAAATAAAATGAAAATGAAATCAATACATTTCATTCATCCTGGTTAAAATAATTTTGTACCAAAGCTCTCCTTGCTGTCACCACACTCCAAGCGAACATGTCAATGTCAACCGCTAAGTTATTAAATTTGTTTGCTGCTCTAACCATAAAGTTCCTCCCTCTATAATTTGTGTTTACTCTCGGCACGTGCAATACATTCATAATTCTAAGTGGTTTGTTATATGTTCGAAGGCTTATTTTGCTTACTAGCTCCGTACAATCGACCTCGCCAGTAGCAATTTTCATAAGGTAGATAGTGTCCGCAATATCACGTCGTAATGACAATGGTAACATGTGAAAATGTTTACACCGGGCTCTGTAATCAGGCAGCGAAATTTTGGCCTTAAATTGCAAGTGTTTAAGAAATTTTTTTTGGATATTTTCAATTCTATTATTGTAAATAGCATACTGAGGGTTCCAAATTTGTGATGCATACTCTAAGTTGCTTCTAACAAACGAACAATATAGAATTTTCAATGTCTTTACTTGGGTAAAACTAGATGCTGTTCTTAAAATAAAGCCAAGCATTTTGGTTGCTTTTCGTACAATACTATCTACATGTAAGTCAAATATTAGCTTATTATCATGCAGAATTCCGAGATCCCTAATAACATCGACAGCCTCTAATGCAGAATTTTTAAGTTTGTATGTTGTACTGATTTTATTACTTTTCCTAGTGAATGTCATACAAAAGCATTTCGAGACATTCAAGTCCAGCTTGTTACGAAAACAGTAATCCTCAAATCGATTTAAATCTTCCTGGAGGTGTAATGCATCCTGCGTGTTTGTTATTAACTTCATAATTTTCATGTCGTCCGCATATAGTAATATTTTAGAATATTTAAAACATGATCGTATATCGTTCACAAATAGTATAAATAAGAGGGGACCTAATAAAGAGCCCTGTGGAACACCTGAAGGAATAGACATCCAATTAGATGTATATCCTTGTAAAACGACCGCTTGTGAACGATTGTCAACGTATGACTTGAACCAGCGAAACAGGTCGCCGTGTATACCCATGGATGCCAACTTAGTAAGTAAGATGTCATGATCAATACGATCAAAACATTTGCTGTAATCTGTGTAGATGACGTCGACCTGCGCTCGCCTATCCATGCCACTCGATATGTATTCATTGGCAACAATAAGGTTTGAGACCGTAGATCGATTCCTTAAAAACCCGTGTTGTTCACTGGTGAGCTGAGGCTTTACAGCTGCATACACCTGTTGATATATAATTTTTTCAAAGATCTTGGCAATGAGACATAGCTTAGAAATTGGTCGGTAATTTTCAAGATCACATTTATTGCCCTTTTTATGAACAGGAGTAATGAAAGCTGCTTTCCATATGTTAGGCACTAGACCTTTGCATATGGAGAAATTAAATAAGTACGAAAGCGGTTTTGACAAATTATCAGCACACTTCATTAAGAATATTGGTGGAATAAAATCGGGCCCACCCGATTTTGAAAGATCTTGGTTTTTCAGCATTGCCGTTATATTTTTAGGTTGTATTTCAATTGTGGATATATTAGAGACACTGTTTTGAGCATGTTGTGATGTGGTAGTTATGGTTGTGTATGTATTATTGAAGTTATCATTTCGATACGTAGACTTAAAGTATTTAATAAAAAGATTAGCGATATCTTCACCCTTGCTGGCTGTTTCGCCACAGTAATTCATAGCTTTTGGGAAGGAGTGGTTAAGTTTTTTACTTTTAATGTAAGACCAAAAATGTTTAGGATTAGTTCTTATTGCATTTTCAGTTCTGCTAATGTATTCATTGAAGCACTTTCTCTCAAGAATCTTGACTCGTGACCTGAGAAGCGAAAACGATTCATAATCCGAGAGGTTCTTGTAATTTTTAAACTTACGATGAAACTTAAATTTTTCCTTGATCATTTTAATTAAAGGTAATGTGTACCATTTAGGGTAATCATACAACTTATAAGTTTTCTTTGGTATATATTTATCTCTTAAGGTGTATAAAATTTCATAAAATGTTGATACAGCGTCTTCCAAATCATTCGACGATAAAGTATTCTGCCAATTGTAATTTCTTAGCTCATTGTTAATTTCATCATAACTTCCTTTATTATACATGTATTTTACTATTCTGTTATCCTCAATATTATCGGTAAGTAAAAACTCAGTTAAGATACATAAAGATTTGTGATGTGGGTCCTCAGGTAACAAGGGATCATCACATGCACTGACTTTCACCTCAATATTAGAGAAAACCAGATCCAATATTCTACCGTATACATTTCTTACATGATTGTATTGGTTAAGATTACCAAGAATCAATGTATCCATTAACTCGATTTGTTGCACTCCGGAGTAGCCCTTCGGTAGGAGGCAAGTGTTATCCTCGTCGCTCGCAGACCAATCTATATGACTAAGATTAAAATCTCCTAATATTAAAAATTTGTCTTGTGGGTTTGAAAAAATTAATTCATTTAATTTACGCGTAAAGTTACTTAGTTGGTCTAAAAAGGAATTACCATAATTTTCAGCACAAAGGTATAAAGTACAGATGTGTAGATTGTTAATATTTTTTTGTTTTTTATCTCCAGACGTAATTGTAATCCAAATGTCCTCAGCCGTTGACCTCCATTCTACTCGCTCTCTTACGTTTAAATTACGATTCACTGCAAATAGGACCCCTCCGCCCTTGGTCTGTCTAGTTTTATCATAATCTCTGTCACGTCTCAAGACCACGTATCTGTTGTCAAACATTTCGTTGTTATAAATGCCATCAACTAACCATGTTTCCGTAAAAGAAAGTATGTCATAAGAGTTTAGCAAAATACTACTTAGAAGATCGCTACACTTAGTACGTAAGCCACGTAGGTTTTGATAGTATATATTCAAAGAATCGAAACTAAGTTATTGCCAATGTCTATGTAATATGTATATGCAATTTTGAGCAATACATACATACACAAAATGATATAATGACGTTGTTCAATACAAATATAACTACTTAAATAAAATAAAAAGAACTTAATAATATACATATTATATATTACACAGAATTTGAGCTGTAACGATGATTTTTCGAAAGTTAAGTTATTTACTACGACTATAAAAGTAGACGTTAGTATTTTGATGCAAGTTATATTATTAACAAGCATTGCTACTTTATCTATCGCCAGCTTACCGTCAAAATAATTAAGTCCACATTGAGATAGCAGCCTATTTTCTTTACAGAATCCGTAAAAACAAACAACAGTTATACGACTTATAAATAGTTCCCGATGAGACAGTGTAACTGTAAATAATATAAAATATTTTAGGTATGTATCGTATGTGCAGAAAAACTTATATTTTTCATATAATACCAATTCGATGTACATTACTGAAAGTCTTAAATCAATATCAAAGTGAGTGAGACAATAATATATCCAGGTAAAATCATGCAAATTATTTAGTACCCTCAGCATGCGATAATAGATTAATTTCGTAAACAGTGAGGTACAGCAGGATATGAGCCTTATGATTATAGCAGCAGAGTTGTATTTAGCAATCGTATTAAAGTATCTACTTGTGACAAACCGGTCAACCCAGAGCGAACAATAGAGAGGTCTGGTAACAATAATGTGTAAATGTAAAAAAATAATGGTAACAATAATGAAGAGTAATGATAATAATATCAGAAACTGAGCTGGATATAATACCGTGCGAGAGTAAAGTCACATTTCTCCTTTCGTTATTTTCTGAAGATCCTTGTCTGACTTTATTACACAAACTGGTGACGAGTCACTTCTTCGTGCTTGAATCTTGCAGTGCTTGACCCAAACATACCGCCAGCCCATTTCCTTGGCTAACTGTTTTGTCTTATTTAAAAGAACTTTGTTGCGGGTGGTCAGGTGATCGTTAGCAAATATTTTTGCAGAGCCTCTAAGTCCTAACAGGTTGGCAGATAGGGTGCTCTCCCTGTTAAACGATCTCACAGTTGCCACAAAGTTCTCTTTAACATACCTGCTGTTGAAACACGCAACAATCGGCTTTGGATGATTATAGTCTCTTGATGGTGTGCGGGCTATAAAGTTTAACTGCTGTTTCGTCACAGCAAAATTAACTTTGGATCCTATGCTTACTATTAAATCCAGCAGGTTTTCATTCGCAGTCTGTGGTATTCCCTTTAACTCAACGTTGTTCATTCTATTCCATTGCTCTGCCACATCCCTTTCACATTCTAAGACATCAACTCTGCTTTGTAAATTATTAATAAGTTCTTTGGTTTTTTCTACTTCCAGAAGCCTATCCTCCATATTTTGTAGTCGTAACCCAAAGTCCTTAATTATTGTGCTAGCTTCGACTACTGAGGATTTCAGCTCAGAGAACTCATCTCTCATTAACTTTATCTGGCCTACGAGTTCTTCAAAGGCTGTCATTCTGGAGGACAGGGTTCTTATCTCTTCTAAGATCTTACTTGATGGTTCATGCATTGGAGAAAGTGTCGGTGTATTGACTTGTAGACATAGTCCACCTGATTTACACTTAGGGCAACGCCAAGTAGATTTTCTGTCACCAAGTTTTCGATATCCTCCCTCTGTAATTCCTATACAATTGTAGTGGAACGTCTGTTTACATAATGAGCAAACTGCCCCATCAAGGAGGCCTTCATTGCATTCCCCACATTTCGTCATTGCTGTTATGTTGACGTCCAGAATAAAGCTCACAAATAGACTCACGCTCGACTCAAATCACTTTTACAATAAGGATAGAATAATAAGAACACACTAAAAGCCAATATTTATCCTAAATATTTGTATGACATGGATATCGTATTTCTTATAATTGATACAGTATTATTCTATTATTTTAAATTAATCTAGTATAGCGGTCGGATCTAGATCATATAAAAATGTTGAAGACTAAAGTCTGACTTTTTATTAGCGGAAGGTAGGTAATACTGTTTTTTTACTGTGCCACCAGTGTTTATCAGAGTCATGAAAGCAATTCCGTAATAATATAATACCGGACAAGGTATGTTTGTTTATCCGAAATATATACATTGTAGTCTAATGAATATACGTGTAATAATATCATAACACAAGTCAATTATAGTCTATCATAATGTATACACAAAAAAATGATCGAACTATACTAAGTCGGAAAAAAGCTAAGTAAGTGTAAAGTTAACTAAGCCGTTCAACAACTGCGCGTTTTTCAAGGCAGTTTTTGCACGCACCATCACCTTGTGGAACCAGCTGCCCACTGAAGTATTTCCGAACCAATTCGACTTAGGGTCTTTCAAGAAAAGAGCGTACAAATTCTTAAAAGGCCGGCAACGCACTCGCGAGCCCTCTAGCATCGATAGGGTCCACGGGCGGCGGTATCACTTAACATCAGTTCCTGCCCGTTTGTCCCTGTTCTATAAAAAAAAAGTTTAAAACCTGCAGATTTTTATATAAATTTACACTATTTATGTTTTTGTTAAATCATTAGGGCTATATATTCTTTAACACTTAGAAAATATCTCCAAATAATAATTTAATAAATGTCCTATTAATTGCCCTAAATAGTAATATTGTTTGTTGTAAGTTGGTTAATAGTACCCCTAATAATTTCAGCACTTTCTCGTGGTATTTAGATATTTATTCGCTGAGCTAAGAAATCTAGGGTCACCGGTATTACCTACCAGACTCCCAACTTAACTCTTATAACTAGTTTGTTTGGCCTTATACCCTAAACAAATGTTGTATGTTGTCTGTTACTAGAATCGATTCCGTAATAATATATACTCAATTCTTCGAAACTTTTTGCTTGCCGAAACAAGATTCTTATAAAAACGCACAGATATAAAAATTGTTGTATACTCCTATATGTTAATTAATAATGAAATTTTTCATATAGATTTCTGAAAATGGTTGTTTATTCAACTACCGTTTATAACGCTTTTACACCAAAGTACAATTTGCATACGACGATCACGCTGTACTTATCAATAATATGCAAACCATAAATCACTTAGAGGGATACATTCCATGCATATACTTAAGCATCACTTAAATGTCATATATCTGTCATTTGTTATGCAAAATCGACGCAACTGAACATTAAAAGTGAGATAATAATGGTTTCTGCTAGAACTTATGTCTTACTAAACAAATTGCCGATGTAGTTCAACCGAGAACTGTATGTAATGAATTAATATGAACTATTAATTATGTAGATTGTCTTACAAACATTGTTAAGAATAGCTTATGAGGTAATGTGGTTTATTATGCTTTTTCTATATATGTTTAAAACAAATTTGGCTGAAAATAAATGATTCTGAATTTAAAAAGATACGTTACATAGTAAACACACGTTAAATGTTTGCAGTATTTAATAATGTGACAAAAAATCCATTTAACTTTATCTAATTTTCTTTATTGTATGTAAATTAATAAAAAATTCAGTTGAAATATATAACGATAATCTTTATTACATAACATAGGATGTTACTGCAAGAAAGTGTGCCACTAGTTAAACTAATAATATGATAAGAGTATTTACAATTTTCCTAATCAAGATAAATTTTCGCTGCAGATGAGACAGATGTGACATCATGGAACATGTAGGAAATTTACATCATATAACATCATGGATGTATACTTATTTAAGAATAATGATTTAAGTCTAACCTAATTAACGATAATTATCATAAGAAGTACTTACAGTCTATTCAGGGGAAGACACTTATAATTATCCTATTTTTTCCAAAGTCCAACGTACTCATATACAATTTGTTTTCAAGGTTTTGTCTTTTTCAATGTTTTCACCAGGCTTGTGTTGTTGTGGCTTGTCAAGCAGTTGAATAGCCTCGACTTCCACGTGATGGAGTGTAAAAGATTGCTGGTTCCCAAGACCAAAAGTTCCAGCTTTCTTTTTCATTATTATAGCGATGTCCCGATTGAGGTTGTCATTGCGAATGTTACTATCTACCAGGCACGAATCTTGAATTCCGCCTTCTCTTCGGCCGCACCTTTTGCGCTTGTCCAACGTAGGTTCGACTGTGATATAGACAAATGAAGTAACTTGTAAATATAATTGTCCTATTTCACCGTGTTTTGTTTTTTTTACTCATTTAATTACATGAATAAATAATTCTGCCATTTAGATTATAGGTGTTAAAGACCTTACCCACTATTGCAAAATGAATTTGTATGGAAAGAAAGCGTTTGTTAACTACTAGTGACCCGCCCCAGCTTCGCACGGGTGCAATGCTGATGAAAAACAGGTTTTTATTATGTATTGTTATTTCCGTCGCTGGAAAGTTCCGATAATATACGCGACATATACCATACAGACATATACCATCTCGGACTTTTCTGTAGACATTTTCAATGTGTAAAATACTTAGTACCTTATTTTGATAAAACTCGTAGGGTTCAGCCTGCGTTTGCAATGTAAGCGGAAAAAATGTAATTATTTACGACATCGCATTAGAAACCTCAAAACTTACAGTACTTCTCCACTATTTAATGGATGTTATTATACATATAAACCTTCCTCTTGAATCACTCTATCTATTAAAAAAAAACCGCATCAAAATCCGTTGCTTAGTTTCAAGGATTTAAGCATACAAAGGGACATAGGGACAGAGAAAGCGACTTTGTTTTATACTATGAAGTGATATTCATATTTTATTATTCCAGTCACCAGAATATTAAAAAAAAAAGTTAATAGAATACCTATTTCTTGATAAGTTTTTTTTTCAAATGACAATTCTCACAGGCACATTTCTCAAATAAATCCTTACATTATCGAGGTTGTGCAGTTTGAACGAAAAAGATAACGATTAGTTTAAATTCTAAGTCGCGGTAAACTGATGGTTAATTAAAAAAACAATCGCACCCTGATACAATGTTGGCGTTGAATCAATTGAGTATGCATGAGATTTGCAAATAACGCGGTCTCTCAGTCTACGATAAACGCAATAAGATTTATGGCATCGATTATTGAGAAGAAACATTTTAATTTGTCACGCATATATAACTAGCCGTCACGCCCTAAGGTTCAGGGCATTTCGCGGTGGTGGGGTCCAGGGCTTCATTACGTATGAATATGAGAAAAAAGTCAGTATTTTTATACCTGTATAGAATTGCTTTCAAATACTTCGTCCAATGCTTGGTTTCAGCTAAATCCTTGTATCGAAGTTGCGTAGTGCGCTGCAGGCCGCCTCATTTGTGGGTGAATTAGCAGAATAGGTTACACCTCTTAAAGGGTGGAGAAGATTCCACTTTAAAGTTGTAATGCTTTCGAATATTAATCAAATTAATCGCTGGCAGGAAATAACGTATCTTAAGGTTGTGCGGTTCGCTGGGCCGAACGCCGCCAGTGAGGTGGAGGGCGAGCTTCTTCCCCTCTCCCTTTTTTAGAGCATATGACGCTATGGGACGCTAAATAGGGCATCATCGCAGCGCATGTCCACCCATTTTAGTGCCGTGCATTGCCGGTTTTTGGGAGGAGCATTATCTCTCTTCTTTTCAATTCCACAGTTCGCTAGTAGCATTTATCCTTATTTGTCCTATAAAGACTTTTTACGACGGGAGTTTTTAACGGAATCTGAAGAAACCTACCCCCACAGAACGGTTACCCCAGTAGCTAAGTTTAAGAAGTTATATATGTATATCCTTAACGGCCGGAATAACTTCGTTAGAGCGTTGGTAAAGTATGACGTCATCTTAGTGATTGTAGGTATGTAGGTGTCGCTACACCTGGTTTCAAATGCATTAATTACTGTAGCCCTTTTAGAACCAACAATGCACTATAACTATGACGCTTAAAATCTATGTTAGCACCTGATAGTGTTTTAATTTGCGTCACTATTTATGATATCACTGGGTTAGTAATTAGATTGGTTTAACATTTATTGTTAATGATAGTGTATCTGATAAGTAGCACGTAGATTTTTCTTAGGCTAATGTCAAGTCGATGGAAGGACACGTTCTATTAGCAATGGTATTAATTCTCCTTTATAACGAACAGATGTCAAATATATATCAAATTCTCTAAAAGTATGTAGTTAAACTACTCCTAAATTTTGTGTGAATATTGGGTATGTCTGAGAATTTTCATCCCCCTAAATTTTAAGAGTGACCCCTGAATTACTTTTTTTTAATTTTTAGATAAAAAAAAATTATGCTAAGTTCAGCATTAAAAAATACATACAACTCCTAATTTTCTACCCTCTACGATCAACCCCTATTGTTATTACAAATGATATACATGGCAAAACGAAGTATGCCAGGTTAGCTGGAGTAGTCTAAAAGTCTTTTTTAGAGAATTTAATAATTGTAAATAAAATTAAAAACTCCGAAGAAAGAAAAAGCTACAGCAAACAGCAGAATTCTATACCACAGTTTGACCTTGTCTACTGCATAGGTATTTGCGCATTTAATATTATTAGAATTCTGAAAATGCAGCCGGCCTCATCGTATTGGCCATTATTTAGCGTCAATGCACTGTTAAATAATTTTTCACACGTTTAAAAAATAAACGATTATTACCTCTTAAGTGATCAGTTACGGTTTAAATACGACTTCCCGTCTAGACTATGCGGTATCATAGATTATGCAGCCGAGTTAACTTTTGATTTGATTTTTTGGTCTGCGTGTCAGAATTCTGTATCTGTTTCTTGATCATTGGTTCTTATATTCTGTGCCTGGCATACGCCGCATGCCGGTTTGTCACGATGTATTTCTTAACCGTAGAGGTGAGTATATATGCAACTTAAAATGAATTGTGTAGCCGCGTTTTGAATGTCCT
The DNA here is from genome assembly GCA_028984075.1 of Pieris mannii. Taxonomy (NCBI): domain Eukaryota; kingdom Metazoa; phylum Arthropoda; class Insecta; order Lepidoptera; family Pieridae; genus Pieris; species Pieris mannii. Next base: position 6,021,095 of record CM054784.1, read on the forward strand.
TCTCAGGGCTGAAAGGTGCATTCAAGTCATTTAACAACAAAGCTTCATGTAGGTCATGTCAGTAAAACATAATTTTATATTAACAGTTATTACCTATAAGTCTACCATTGCTTATGTCTATAGAAAATTATCGCTGTTACATTATGTCACTGTTGTATTCCTTAAATCAAGACCGTTTTTTTAATCTCTTCACATATTTATATATGTAGTTAAGTTAAACCTTAGCTCGCTATTACCTGGTGCTTAAACCAGATTTACTTACTTTTCTTTACTTTTAGCAATTTGCTTATTTTTAATATGTTAAAATTAAAATTAAAGAAAGCAAGCAATTGAGGCATGAAAAGTAAATTCTATATATTTAATGGTTTAAATCATTTACAAAAGTTGGAAAAAAAATATATAAAGGAATCGTCCTTTTTATCATGTAACCTTCTATAAATTTATAGTCTATGGACGTTTAGGACAAAAAACACACCCATATCACACCTAAGCTGCAAAACGTCCACAAAACAATACTTTTTCGCATAAATTCTCAGAAATATTTAAGCGCTGCGGCGTCTCAGCGAATTAATAAGACAAAAAATTTAAGATATTTTTTGTCGCGTCTATCACGTTTCTTAATTGTTCGGTTTTTAAAGAAACCAAGAGTACGGATAATCCAATAATGAAATTTGATGCGTTGAACACCGATAAGGTTGTCACTTAAAGTAACAAATCCGGAGCTTAAACGTATTTTTGATCGAATACGTTGAAATATTTGAATAACGAATGAATCTAAAATCAATTTATTTTTTTATTTACACAGATTTAAAAAAATACTTTGATATTCGCTACGACATGCACTGTAAATCCATAGATTATGCTATGGCGAAAATTATCTATGTTTTAAATTTTTTTTTACTTATCCATTACTATAGCGACATTAAATGTATGTGATTATTTTTACTTATGAGGCTTTTTTAATAGTTGACACTATTGTCAATACAATACTACTATTGTCAGTACAATTTGTAGACTATGCCAATGCTTAGTTTACAAATAGTACATGAATAAAAAAGCTAAATTATTTCATAACAATACTAGAAATATTTACTTTAATTTAACTAATATTAATTAAATAAAAGCTTAATCCTAGTCGATCCTTAGTGGTACACTTAATTTTTTGATCGCCAAGTCTATTTGAGATTCGTCCCTTGTCTTTGAAATTCCATCCCCTTTCAGTGATTATTTTTCCGCATGGAACAATTTATATTATTTTAAAGTATTATTTAAAAAAAAAATTGGCAACCCTAAAGCCAGCATCACTATTCAACTCTAAGCTTTTTATTGGTGTTCGTTCACACGAACAATTCAAGGGGATCGCAGGATATAGGACATATTTAATGTATCCTTTGATTTACAACACGTTTTATTGTATAACAAGATTATGATCATAAATGTACAAGTATCGAAGAAATTATTTTGAATAATATAAAAGCTAGCTATTTTAAATAGTACTGTGGTCTGGCAAAGGTCGTTTTGCGACATAAATTATAAAAGTTAGACATACATATATATTCTACAACTTTTCTCTAGAAGTCAGTCATATATTTCTCATCGTTAAGGCAGCGTTCATAAGAAACATATTCGATCAACTGTTTTTCTCAGACTTTGCCAATCCGAGTAACACGATAAAATATTATTCGAATTAATATAAGCCTATGAAACCGAATGTTTCAACGGCTCTCTATTGTTTATAGAATTGTTGAATACGGTATTGTAGAACCTCTGTAGGCCTCAGATTTCTGAATCAGTTTCATGATCATTTTTAAATCTAATAGGCAAGTAGGTGATCAGCCTCCAGTGCCTGATACACGTCGTCGATTTTTTGGGTCTAAGAGTCGTGAGCAAACCGTATGTCGGTGTCGGTCGATGTTTTCACCGTCCGAGCAAATGTTAAATGCGCACATAGAAAGAAATTCCATTCGTGCACAGCCGGGGATCGAACCTACGACATCTAGTATGAGAGTCGCACGCTGAAGCCACTAGGCCAACACTGCTCCTACAACTTTACCTGTTTATAATATCAGTATACAGAATACATGTTTGTAGCCTAAGCGTGAATAACATTTAAGAGTTTTAATACATGCTGACTCCCAAGTAGCCCGTGTAGACCCGTAAACCCTGATGGGTAACATAGAGTTAACACATTTCTACGTGTTTTTCACAGGTCGTCAATTTTTCATGTCATTTCCAAGCTACAAATAATTGAGTAGATGCTTTAACTACATATTTGTGTTGTTTATTTACAATAGGCGACAGCTACGGCACTGAGTCTGAAAGGTGATTACATCTAATACCCAGGTGCTAAACGAACAAATTATGATAATAATTCTATCCCCCTTTCCTGTATGAGAACGCAATTGACGAAATCATAAATGACGTTAATTTAAACCACCAACTAGGTAAAAATATTGACGCGGGAATTGTGTACGAAAGGTGAAATCATTGGACAATTGCGTCAAGATGATGTACAAATACTTTTTTTTCTGAACAAAGGGTTTTTTTGAAACTATTTCCAAAGTTCTCCCCAACTATTTAACATTTATTACATGATATTTTTCGATTAAAGAGATATTTTTGGAGGGATGAATATAACAGACTACTAGTGAGCTGAAAAGTCACGATTTTCGATTTAAGACCTTTTAGGTCTTGAGACCAGATTTATGTATAATTGAGTGATATATTGATTTAGTTTAAAATATATTATACACTACACTAACTACCCCCGAATACTTCGTTTCGTCTTATTTTACGTAATCTACCATTTTAGTTTACACCAGATGGAAAATTTTGCTATGTTACCACATAGACACGCTTTTCAGAAAACAAAACCTTTAAACTCAATTTTTTTTTTTCCCCTATTAAAATCTACTCCATAAAAAATAATACTCCAATTGGTCCTCCCTGCTTCGAGCTTTGCGTTTAGCAACATATTTTGTGATTCATTTAAAATTGTATAGACGTTTTGCATAAAATGCAAACAGAACAATAAAACATTTATATTTCTTCAAGGAATGTCGTCTATTTTGAGAGCTATTCACACTATCACTTGCAGAGCGGAATGTTACACAGTTTGTAGGATTAGGCGAAATCAGACTGTAAGCTATGGCGTGCTATGATTATAAAAGCCGTTCACTTTTTTATGTTACAGGAAGCAAACTGGCAGGAGTGGGAGGAAGGAAGATAGAGAAGGATACCACCACATGGACACTATCATTGTCAGAAGCGTTTCAAAATTAATTCTGAAGCCATTGACCATTTGTCTAAAAGTCATACAGGATCCGATACTTTAATAAACGTCTTTCTGCTTACAAAAAAATATAGCTTTCGGTATCTAGTTATCAAGCGAAAGCTTTAATCAGTGAAGGAGCATTGTCATACGTCAATTTGAAACGCGACGAACAGGCGCCAGGTTGTTGTTACGTTAGAACTAAGTTTATTTGTCTATAAACTTGATCATCAGCGCTGCACAGACGGCGCCAGCGCATCACCCGCATACAAAAACTGATCAAGTACAAATCGATCGAATTACAACCAACTGCCCAGTATTTTGTTACAATATCTTCGGATTGTTGGTTTTTTACAATATTTTTCAAATGTTAAGAAATATATACTAATAAATCCCTGTTATTGTTAAAAATTTTATAGCAATATGCTTATAGGTTTGTGAAATGAGGTATGACACCGTATACTCTATGGTTACACGATACAATATACCATATATTGTATCGTGCAGTATTAGCGTAGAAGTATCTAAGGTGAAAATTAATATCATCGCGATACTTGGAGATAACTTGGCTTAGACGGCGTAATTTTATTTTAGACTTTACTTCCACTCACTGGTAAAAAAATCATTGGCGCTACCTTCTACGGTCTGGACCTCAGACTTCTGTATCTGTTTTATAATAATTTGTCCATCTAATAGACAAATAGGTGATCAGCCTCCTGTGCCTGATTAATTATATTATTTCTGTTTAGATCGGCTTATCTTGTTTTATAAAGATTTATATTAATTATATTACTTTCACGATAAGGGAAATCATTGGAACGAACCCGTGTGGATATTTTGGTTTAAGCCCAAAAATGTGTATCGGGCACTGAAGGCTAATCACAAACTTGTCTAGGTATACAAATTTAACAAATTAAGAAACAGATTTCTGTTAAGGGTTTTAATTCTACAAGATAATTATTACATTTATGGAAAGAAATATTTCTTTTGGATCGTTGTCTGTTTTTGTTAAAGCTGAGGAAGAAATTGTTAGTCTGTGGAAGAGACGCGAGTTTCGTTTTGTCATTTGAATCACAACAAGAATTTTGTTAGAGCATTTGCGGGTGTTAATAAAGATTGATGAACTGAGGAATGATTGACTGATTGTTGGTTTTGAAGCACTTTTATGAAATTAAAAATTCTATATGTTGTTTCTATAATTATTTCAGGTCATTGATTAATTATACATGACTTTTCTTGTCTTCACATATTTTTTTTGTTTTCGGTTGGTTAGTTTAAATATTTTTTTGTTTAAAACCTTAGAATAAATCTATAATTATTTCAGCAACACATTACAGTTTCCTACATAATATATATATTACTGACAACAAAAAACGAGCCATAAAAAGTAAGACAATACTTTTATAGAAGTTGCTAAGACATACATAAATTGTTTTGGCTCCACACCACTCCATATGTCTGACCTGTGGCGCCAACGTTGCCATTATTGTAATAATACGATAATATTTGCATTCGTGTAATGTATATAGATGCGGATTTTAAAGCCAAAATATTGAATTTGTTCTCTTTTATTAGTCGATTTAATTTCTCAAGTTTTTGCGTGCGTATGTGTGAAATAAATTATTAACAATTTCGTAGCATTTTTGGAAAAACCTTTGAATTGAACCTTATTTAGCATTGAAGTATTTCCGAAACAATTCAACTTAGGGTCCTCCTAGAAAAGAACCGTACCAATTCTTAAAATTATGGTAAAGCACTCGCTCGCATTGAGAATGTCCATGGGCGGCGGTATCACTTAACCTCAGATGAGCAGTTTGCCCCTGTTGTATAAAAAAATTCGAGGTGTTCCTGTTTTCCTAAATATAAGAATAAGATTGTCTTTCGCAGTTTGTCCATGTGTTTAGTGTGTAAGATTCAAATAAATTCAAAAATCATCTATTCATGCAGGTAACATGAGCACAAAAGAAATATACATTAAATGCTTCTAATTTTACATTTACTGCCTGTTCTCAAATCAAGGGCGTAGAACGGAAGAGAAGAACTGGCAATAAACTTAGAAAGTAACACTTCTTTAACAGAAATGAAAGGGAATTCATGACATTAACATGGCATGCCTATTATATTTGACCTTTGTCTCTGGCAGTTTAATAGATAAAAGAAATAGAACGTATTTATGTTTATTGAATTTTTAAATTCAAACAATTTCATGTAAAAAATTATAGATTAATTATTAAATTAACAAAAGTAACTTCTAGACCTTTCCCTGTTTTGGTTTACTGGAATTAAAATGACAATGAAATTAGTGAAGCATTTAATTGTCATTGTAATTCCGTATCTTTCATATCTTTCACACAGACGTAAAATGTTTTTTCTAAATACTTATTACCCTTAAAAATATGTATAAACTAAAGGTATCTTCGCACATACCATTAAACAACATTTAACTATGGAGGTGACAGAATTGTCAGCTCGTTGAATAAAGTGCGGCGCGGTTCGATTGTTCCCAGAATCACAAGCGATTTTACGCATTCCTGTGTTGCTGCGACATATTTTATTGTTAGGGCGCACGCGTAGTTATACAGGATGTTCAAACTAATTTTAAATTTATTTTAACGCTCATCAAAAATAAGTAACACAGTAGAAGTAAATTCCATGAATACCGGGATCTGTTGTAATTTTTTGAGTATAAGGATTGTAGATAAAATTTACGAGTTAAATCGTATATTAAGCCTATAGTCGGCTTAATTAGAATTTATATAATTCTAAATTAATCGTGAAATATGTTGCCAAGCACAAAATCGAAGTCGGCTAGACCAATTTGAGTATTTTTTAAATTAATTTCTTGAACTCTGAGACATGCTTGTATGGACAAAAAAATAATGTTGTTTTATTTAGTACTTCGATTTTTATTTCAAAAAATATTTTCTGTGTGATATAAATATAGGCTAAATAAATATGTAGTACATAATATTCAAAGTTCTCGTGGGCAGCTTTTTTATAAGATTGTCAAAATTGTTCAAAATATTCCTGAACAACATCAATAACTATCTCGATAAGTACGTAATAAAAACATAATTAGGGCAATTAAATAAAAAAACTATTCCCCTTAAGATGCAATCTTTGATGACTCCTCATTTACGATCGTCATATTAGGTTCCAAAACAATTTAGATTAACATCTTAACGAGTAGGTGTCGGTAATTTAAAATACTAACACCAAAGCTTGTAGCCAAAACAAATGTTTAAACAAAAATCCGCGTCATTGAAGGATATGCAATTGTTTACGTCTTGTAATCGATATTACTAATAGACGTTTAGAATTCTTCAAGCTTGCATAATCTAAGTAAACCTAATGTATAGTTTATTTAAACCTAATGTTTTATTTCGGCATAACAAAGCCATAGGTGCTATAAATGAATTCTGTATATGTTTCATCATTTATTTTTGCTTATAGGCAAGCTAACCTAACATGACATATGCATATTAATCTTCTACGCCTAACAGGCCGTCGACTAAAAAGTCGACGAGCAAACCTTACCTTAAACACAAAAAGGGTTATGGGTTTACTCATATTTTGGACCAAGAGGGGGTAACCACAGTCGGGTATCGAGCCAAAACCTCTAGCATGACGTTGCAGTCATAAGACCAATACTGCCAACTGCTAGGAAAACTTAAGTGACAGTTTAGTACTATTATATTGAATTTTATCTAATGTCTACGGGTTCAAACTGTTTGGTTACAAAAATCCCAAATTTTCGATACCACAATTACTAATGATATATTAATATGCATATTGTATAAATATAATAAGTACAATAATTATGATTGATCACAATATATAATATTATTATCTAGTTGTGTATTTAAATAAAATGTCTTTACCTGTCAAGTGTGATTCTACTACGTTATCTACACTTTGTGTGAAGTATATAATATACACTTAATATACAGGTAAACATTTAGTAAATTCAAATGAATCAATTGGATGCAATTTTAACATGTTATTGAGATAGAAGTATGTACAATATAAGTCTGTATTTAATAAGTATTGTATAAAGTATATTGCAAATATTTTTATGAACGAGGTATAGTAGATTAATTGTAATAATGTATTCTTCCTTATGAATTATACACACTGCTTATCCAGAAATATTTTTGTATTTTCTGTAACATCCTATATATAGATCGCATAACAAAGCAGACCGCGCGTCGCTAAAGGGTCTCTTTAGGGACTTATTTTTTTCCTCAATTGTACGACAAAACGATGAATGAACATTTCGTTGAATGAAATTCCAACGTTGCTTAGCGCCTGGACATAAAAAATTGAATAGACTTCCTTTTCTCATAGTATTCCCAAACAACCGTAAAATGTATGTATATAGTTAAACTATTTGGTGTGATTTAAGCCGGCTGTGACCATAAATAGTATTTAAAATATTTGAAGATTTAGGTGGTCCTTATACTCCCAAACTCGCCTACTGTTTTCATTTCCGCTAGCGGTTTCTTTGTGTATTATATATATTTTTTGTATTTAAATGCTATGTTTAAAAAATTAAGAAATATGTAGGTAAATTAGTATAGGGTTGACGGCTGGCATGTTATTAACAAATATTTTTATTACGGACTTAGTCTAATTGGAAGAAAATATATTGGTTCATTAGTTCTGTCTTTGAATTTCCAAAGTATAGCTGACGTTTACCTTCATAAAACAGTAATTAAATAAATTGAGTTATCTTCCAAAATATAAGGCGAAATCATTTTGTTAAATAGTTTGTAAAATTAAGATTAAAATCATATTCTAATTTCGAACCTTGGAGAGCAATAGCTACTTTATAGACCAATGTTACGGAAGCAATAAAAGCTATCTAGCTGAAAATGAATCATCAATATATGAGCATAGAAGAATCGCACGTGTTAAATTGAAATACTCTGTTTGGGTATTATCAATACGTTTGGATGTGGTCCAGTTTCATATCGGTGCATTTAAATGATCGACTATAAACGTTTTATTGACACGCTATGGGTTTAAATATAATTTTATATATAGATAATATCTGCAATTTTTTTGTTGAAATTGAATAAATTTATGGAACAATACCACTACTATGTAAAACCAGCTAACCACTGAAATATATTCGAACAAACTCGACTTAGGAAATTTTAAGAAAAGCGAATACCAATTATTAAAAGACCGACAAGGCACTCGTGACCCCTCTGGCATTGAGTGAAAATAACGTTTCTAAAGCATTGTGGAATGTTGAGTTAAAAATTGGATGATGCGTGGATTTTTTTTCACCGCCGCGAAAAGCACTCTTAGATGATGAAATATATATTTATATTAAATTAAGGTTTATTACACGTTTATTCTTTTGTTTGTAATCGGGACTCAAACTGGTTTTAGAACTTAAAATAATTGTAACCGATCATAATAACATCCAAATACATATACAAGTAGAACTATGAATTTCATCATTTGTTATCCGAGTAACGTATTTTGATTAACTTTACTACGTATTTTATTTAAATGTATCGCTTTGCCAACTACACATATATCTGTTATAGTAAAAACTGATATTATATTTTAGAAAGAAAATTATGCTATGAGCTACAATTAAAAAAAACCTCTGTAAGAATAACCCACTTATATATACACATATAGACACAGTTGTATATTTATTGGTAAATAGGAATATGGACACATATGCAACGTGGTACAAACCTAACATTAATTTTTATATTTCAAGGATATCAGTGCCAATAGGCATATTAAAGTAAAAGTACAAGGAAAACGTTAATAATTTAGAAATTCATTTTTCCATATAAACAAATGGAACCTATTTCACCATGCTTCCTGCTGATAGAAGACAAATCTTTGTTTTTAATTTATTTTATTATTCTTTATTACTCAAGATGTCATATGGAACATGGTATTATGGTTGCCTTAAAAACGTTGTGTAAAAAAAAACTTGGCGGTTAAAAACAGTGGCGGAGAGTTTATTGCCAGTTCTTCTCATCCGTTCTACGCCCTTGATTTGAGAACTGGCAGTAAATGTAAAATTAGAAGCATTCCATGTATTCTTTTTTTGACGTCCATAAATGTACATTGTTACCTACATGAATAAGTTTAAAAAAAATTGAGGAGTCAATAAATTTAACAACTTTGCAAATTCATTCATACTAGACATCGTTGAAGAACGGAAACGCTGCACATTGGCGTTCTAGTTCAGTAGAAAAGACTACCGGGACGTAAATATTTTAGCTAAGTTCAGTTGTCTCGAAATCATAACAATTAAGATTAACAGGGTGCGATTGTTTACTTTGTAGATGTTCAGAAGTGTAGTAATGAATATTTAAATAAATCTCAACGATATGTAGTCTATGATAAATATATCTTTGTAATAATATAATAATATATTTATGGGATATTTTATCTCGTTATAAATCACAACCTTATCTTTGTTAATTGGTTTATTCTTCACAAACAACAGTAATTAATTTTATATTCTTATAGAAACTCTCTAGGGAAAAATATACATGTTCACTCAGCTTAAAAGACTGTTCTGAGTGACGTCTGTTTTCTTATTTTCTTAGTGTATTTATGTTGCCATATACCTCAACATTTTATAGAAAATACTACACAATATAGTATGTACATTTTAAGTGTGTATCTACGATACGCTTACACATTCAATAGATTCACGTTTGAATCAATTGGGTTTGTGGAAATCAACTAACGTTATTAAACTTAATGTAAAAACCAGAAAAAGGCATCATCAGACTTTGTTAAAAAGCGCGCGACGTATGAACTAGATCTGTCGGCAACATCATAGAATTTTGTGCCTTGTTGAAATTTGTAATGACAGTTTAACTTATCATAATAAATGTATGTGTATAATATACAAACAATTCACATAGTTAGTAATTCTTGTTTGGGATAGTTAAAAATGCAATAGCATAACACCCACGCCAGCGCCTACGTTTCGCGGAAGGCTCGGATGCGAGTTTCTATAGCGATATTCTATGGTCTTGTCTATGCCCATTCACAATTGTGCCGGTGGGAAGCGCAAATGGGCGGATATTTGAAGATGATCGATCGAAATGTTCACAAAATCTCGTTAAATGTTTTCCGTTTTCTCGGTCAAGAAGATTCTGATTTTAAAACATTGTGGCAAAGAGGCAGAGATTACCTCCTTTTCTGCACAGAAAGACGAAGCGAAATAAGGGGGTGACAAATATTATAATTAGCGACCAAGGGCTATACACAAAATTGACAAAAATAACCATTGACGTCAGAGAAGGTCAAAATATTTGTTTAAGAAATATTAATCACCATTAGGTATCTCCAGGACGCTTCAAGAATTTTCATAAAAATATGACGCCTATTTCCTAAATGACATCAGTCAAGTGTTTCGTTGACTGATGTGAGTTAGGAAAGTACTTTAAAATTTATGACATCTCACCGATAAAACCGATTAACATTTTTATGTAGTCAACTTTGTATAACAAAAAGACTTATCGTCCCTTATCTTTTATATATAAAAACTTTTTCTAAAATAATATTATGAGACAAATTATGTTCGTAACATTCGAAATCCTAAATATAGTTACATCGCTGAGTAAAAATGATCTAAAAACAGCGGTACAAAATTTCTCCTATAGCAGAAAGCTCGTTTAAAAAGATCAGGTTTTACCATTAGAATCACACTGACTTTAGCGAATCTATTGTAAGGCAGCATCTGTGGCGGCGCCTGGGACTTGCGCCGGCGCCGAACGGATAGGTGAGAAAATATCGCCGAATATTTTGTCTCAAACAGATCCTCTTCTCTTACATTACTTTGTGCCAATGTGTGTGTTTTCTCTGTGAGGCTTCATAATTATATTTAATAAATATAATACATATAATAATATCGTTTATATAATATAATGTCGCTTTAGAAATGTGTTTAAAACTGTACGAAGTTAGAGTAATTCTAATAAAGTAATTAAACATTAAATTTTAATAAAAGATTGCAACTACAGAATAAAAAAGAACCTTTAATAAGGCTGGTGCTAAATTTTATTTAAAAAAATACAAAGATAAAAGGAAAATTAAACATCTGGCATGAATTAATAGAGGGCATAGCGATTAGGTTAATAACAGTTAACGTCATAATAAATCTTGTTAAATTGTCTCTGTTTACGAAGCTTTAGACAATAAGGGATTTGTCTATTGTAAGATGCAGGTAATCAAGTAAGTCAAAACACGTGCGTAGTGTCGCATCTGTAAATGTGTCTGATAGTAACGGTTCTATGATATGGAGGCGCGGTGTGTGAGTCATCTTGTTCATTGAGCAGTGGTCCATTGAGGGGCGCTCGCGCTCATTACTGTTCCGCCGGCCGGCCCTGCGCACGCAACTCGCGCTCCTAACGCGAACAAATACACCGACGCACTACCTACGATGTTGCCTCTCATCTCTCGTTACAACGTAAGTTAAACCCACAACTTCCTCTCAAAGCCTATACAGGTTTTTAATAGCACGGGCCATATTTACATTTCGTAATTCATTTTATTGCAGGAGATGGTTTCAAAGTCGTGTATCTGGCTCGTCGCAGCGGCTCTTTTAGCCGCTTGCGGCGTAAGTGCAGGCGTCGGAAGTAAGCGGCCCTTCACACCGACTGATTCGATTTTGGATATAATCGACACCGAACAAGTTGAAAGGATGCTAGCGGCTCGACGACGAACGGAAGAAGCCACCGGATCTTCCGCTTCCTACGTTCAAAGAAATGAACTCGGGGAAGGAAGCTCGGAGACTATGGTGGTCTCGATGCCGGATCAAGAAGAGGCTACCGTAATACCCAAAGGCGCTGCGTTTAGAAATATTTTGAAGTCATCAAAAAACGCGCTTACCGTCACTAAAAAGGAGTATCTGAAGGAAGATTGGTGTAAAACCGAACAATTAATACAAAAAATCCGTGAGCCTGGTTGTTTGCAAGCGACAGTGATAAATAATTTCTGTTATGGACAGTGCAATTCGTTTTACATTCCGAAGAGTCCGCGGCGCCGGGACAGCAACGACGAGCGCCCTCCGCCCGCGTTCAAGTCTTGCTCATTTTGTAAGCCGAAAAAGTTTACTTGGATTACTGTCACGCTTCGTTGTCCAAGTCTGAACCCACCATATAAACGAAAGCGTTTACAAAAGATCAAACAGTGCAAGTGTCTACCGGTCGGCGTGAACTGATAGATGCTGTGTACGTCAGACCCTCCACAACAGAGGCGGCCAATCCGTCCAGTTCAACGTCTCAGGTGCGCCAAGCACATGAGGACATCTGAAAGGAGTTAACAGGAATCGATACACAAATATGACGGTGACGTGTGGAATAATGATGTTATTAGCTGATGCTTCGATAAGTAATTACCGCTTGTATAACGAGTAGGAGCCGGCAAGCGGTAAGCATACAGGCCGGCATAAGTATTCTATTCGCGAGCTCACATACGTCAACAGAGATGACGTCATGTGATGCATATATTAGGCGATAAATTTTGTAATACTGTGATTGCAAGTCGTCAAGCAGTTTTAATTGTCTTTAGTGATACTGTTTAATTGGACACTACAATTCATGTGACCTTGTAAATGTTTGACGGCAATTAATAAGTGCAAACGAACAGTGGAAATCTGTGTTCATTGCGTTAATAGGATGGAAACTATAACGTATAAAGAGCAATTACTATATACGAATAATCATGTGATATTAGTAGTAGGATATAATAAAAGTGAAAATGGGACGCTGATTCTATTTCAAGCAAGGCACGATTCGATTGGGTGAATAGAAATTACTTCTATAACAATATAAACATTAATGAAATTTGTGATCTCTAATTTCTCCCAAATAATAATAAATTAAGTGATACATGAATTTAAAAAAAACACAGCTAATGTCAACTAGATTTTTAATACAATATCTAGAATCAAGAAATAGGTTCTGAATAAATAACTTTAAAAAATCCGTTTTAAATACTCTTTAGTTAATTTTGTCACAACCCTTTTGTCATATATGAAATTTTTATTACTTTTGTAACTAATTAACATATTATAAACGTATTAATTAGGATAATTAATGAATTGTAATATCATTCAAAAGCGGAAAACGAATATAATTAAATCACATTTTCTCGGAAAAAATTAACATTAAATTATTGTTAATTTTTAGATAAAAAGTAACTGATGCATGTTATGTGGTATGAAAATTAGTTTGATCTAGCGAAGGCGTATTATTATATCTATCATTTTTTTTAATCGTTAAAGAAAATATATACAGTGATAGGCATTCTAATGATGAAAGAATTTTGTGAAATCGGTCCATCAGTTTTTGATACGTTAGTATGTAGTATGAAGTTCTGATGCACGCTTTGAAACCTATGAAGAATATTTAAAGCTTTTGATATACTGATCTATGTCTAACCCAGGTTAACTTGTGCTGTTAAAAATTATAGTTTTCGTTAATTTTGAGTGAGTGGATTTCTTGCCATGCTTCCTACTCAATCGATTCACCGTAATAAACTAAATACTTTATTGTATAAAGAATTTGATTACATCACAATTAAGTGTACGAAAACTAAATTATTACCTACAACGACATGTGTAAGATTACATTGGGATTATTTAGTGAATTAAATGTTTTTAAAGTGTTATTATATTATAATAGTACTGTAAATTTCCACATAATAATTTGGACTGATATTTATATTACTAGAAAATTATAATAAACTGCTAATATGTTCATAATGATTTTTATTATGCCCCTCTTGTACGTGAACATATATAAGTATATAGTATATGTATATGTTAGGATATAACACAGAATATTGTTTAATATTAAATAATAAACCAAGAACTTATACTACAAACTACTACATAAACATGAAAGAGAAATAGATTTTTTTTCAAATGTCTGTTTAAAACTTATCGGCTATACGATTGTTATATTCTCTTTATTTTTCAATTGAAATAAAATCAGCATTAGTATTAAAGGATAAAAATAAAACCATCAATACATATAATAATAGTTTATTTCGAAAGATTAATATTCCTTGCAACCTCATGAAACATTTTACATTTTGTTGTTTTACACTGACTATATGTGCGTCAAGCAATGTTAATATTATTACGTTAAATAGCAAAAACAAAACAAAAAGTATTGAATAAACTGACGGTTAATCAAAATGATAGCTAAGTAAATCTTTTTTAGATGTACGCAATTCATTATTAAAGACGGGAACTAAGACATGAAAATTGATTACAGATGTTTATAAATTGCTGTTCCTTATACATTCCTTTTTATCGGTTTAGGTAAATTCTAAGATTCATTGATGTATATGAATATTGCTTTTTACTGGGAAAATGTTAAGTTTGGAATCAAATAGATAACTTCAATTTATAAAAATTACGTGCTTATATCTAATTTACAAAATGTTAAACTGCCCTTAATAATTTCAATTTTGAATACAGAGTTTGATTGGTGGTAAATCTCAGACAGAAACGCTATGGAATGTATCAATATTATTATTAAGATCATTTGTATGTGTCTGAGTTTGACGGGCACTTATACTATAAGATAAACTAGTTACACTAGGAGGTCAAGGTAGTCAAGCGAAATATTTTTATAGGCTAAAGATCTCATTTTTTTTTTGCCCATATTTACTGACAGAGTTCTTAATACCTTCTCATATATACGAAACTCAGACAAAAACCTCTTATCATTTCTGTGACGCATTATCCAACCCCTTTGTAGAAATAATACTCAAAATCATCACAATTTGTTTGGAATTTATGCCTTTCAGAAACGGACATATAATATGGATGTTTGAATAAATTATCGTGAAGTTTGTGCTAGGGGTGACCTGTCAATGGATGGGTTGTGCCGCGACGCGTCGCAACTGCGATAAAAGATGTTTGTCTAAGATTTGTCACTAATCTAAATCTACAAAACGACTACATTAAAACGAGGGATGAAAGACGCCCTTCACAAAAAGTACAGCTCTTATCATAGAAAAATCGAGGATTAGGAAAACACGAAACCGACATCCCGATAAAACTTTCGTTTTCTTGCGAAACCTATGCAAAATTATAATCAGGATATACTTAATAAGGTTTGAAGCAATTACTTGAAGTTGGTTAGGGTTACTTAATATAAGAGACATACTTTTGCTCGTTCAACCCTCGGAAATTAAAATTCTTTGGTAAATGCTTTCTCTTTCATTTTAATATACAGATTTATTCTATTATCTAAAGGATGCATATATTACAGTTAACATACTCTCCTTTGTATTAACTACATATTTGTAAGACTTGGCATATATGAAATGTACACATTATTATTTAAATGCTATAATACAAAATAACTTTAACCTGTCCGATGTGAAACTTTGAAGTTAATATATGACCAAATGTTTAATTTTTTTTAAAGTTTAATGTTCATCCCTTGGAGGTATTGTGGTTTATATGTTTGATGTCTTACATAATTGCTTAAAATATATAAGAGCAAAGGCATAAGCGGCGATACATAAACTGTGATAAAAATTATCAAAGACAATACAATTGTTTGAATTACGAATAATTATCGATTACACAAATACTACATGATTTTGCACGTTTCATGATGGCATACACGTCAAAATAAAATATGAATGAATGCCTAAATATTTTTTACAAAACGCACGCTAATACTATTGAAATAGGTCGACGCTTATCCTATATTACCTTACAATGTGAAACTTTAAATTGTACTTTCATCTTTCTACTATTAACTGGGTTGTGTTTACTGCTTTGTTTGTCCATGTAGGAACTAGGTGACTCTGACTCAAGAGCTTATTGATCTTATAACTAATTTTTGTTGTTAATTTAATCGATTTATATTATAACCGATGTTTATTTAGTTTTCTTATTCATAACTATAAAGCAAAATATTGTACTCCTAAACTTATTTAATATATTAATGTAATCTTCGGATAAGCAGATTTTTAATTACAAATAAATATTTAGTACGTTAGATAGATTATATATAGACATCTACTACTTATGTACACACTACGGTTTTGACTAGATTTGCATCGGAGAATCATGTTGTATTTGTACAGAGCTTATTATGATCTTAATGACTACTTAACTATCACTGGCCAGTCACGGTATAGAGCGATTACGTTAAATCTACACGAACAAGAGATAGATAGATATATGAAATTCGATTTAACTTAGATCAAATTTATGAGTTCAAGATGTATATGAAAAGGAGACGATATCTGGAAAGTACAAGTAAGAAGATTTTTTAAAGAGAATTTAAAGGAAGAAAAGTTTAATAAATGGATACGATAGAAACTGACAAAGATTAGATAGAAGAGAATAACAGAGATATAATTAGATTAGCAACAATTACATTTTAAGAGAGATACATAGACATTGCATAGAAAAGAGATAGAATAGGCAATTATAGCCCGAAATGTCAAAGATTTCGATATGCATGCTATATATTATCACGGCTTTACTTTTGACAACACCTAAGTAATGTACTTGATCTGGTATTATTTACATACATCGCACATTCTGACACTTATGACACACGCGACATAGATGCACAATACTGATAGCGAGAATGACGGTTTTATGCTCACAAGTTCACTTTCTTTAAAAAAAATGAAAGTGGATGTAATATTTCATTTTACAACGCTGCTCTTACAGAAAATGTCAACCCAGGTGTAGTTTGGTTTCGCAAACCTCATTCGGTGCTGGAACTTCCAATATCATCAAGAAAATTTTCGTCATCGTTTCGTCTAATGTAGACACGAGCATAAATCGAGAAATAATATTGATGAAAAATGTAACAAATTCATTGAATATTATGACAGAAAGTAATAAATCTGATCAAATATACTGAAAGTTTACGTCAAAGTTCTTTATATACGTGTGAAACATTTCGTTTCCCTGGGTGATACGTGATTGGTCTACAATGAAAAATACATTCAATAAGTATCAGAATATACCATTGTAGAAATCTGTTTTAAACTAGGTATATTCTTGTTAACACTAAGGAAGACACATATCCAGGGTAATCTAAAACATATACACATAAATAAATAAATTACATAACATTACAAAATATAATGCAATTTTCACCGTTTTATAACTAGGAATATTTTCTATAAACATTAAATGAACTACATTACACCACGTCATGTCGAGCCT
This sequence comes from Pieris mannii, assembly GCA_028984075.1. Taxonomy (NCBI): domain Eukaryota; kingdom Metazoa; phylum Arthropoda; class Insecta; order Lepidoptera; family Pieridae; genus Pieris; species Pieris mannii. Next base: position 6,038,581 of record CM054784.1, read on the forward strand.
AACATACATATAGCTTTTAGAATACGTAGGTTAATTATAATTTATAATTTAATACCTTAAGACAGAGTGCACTTCTGAGCTCGCTCAAACTTTAATTACAAAACAAATCAAACATTAAATTATAAATATTACGAGCTAAAGTTAACATACTAATGTTTTTTCAAACAGTCCACATAATACGAATCTTATTCATCGTATAGCATTGTTGATTCAGTTAATAAACCTTCCAATATTTTTTAATTTTTTTTTTAATTTTTTCCTTTTATTATAAAAATACCATTTTTAATATAATGCAATTAAAAAATAACGATATTGAATTATAATAATATTATCAATAACTTTATCATATACTTATAATAATATACTACTATATTATTCGGATTAAAGCCTTATATACTATTATTTTATTCAGATTAAAGTATCTACGTTATATTTCTCTATTTCGACGCTCACTTCACTTTGGTATTTACATTTCCTTTTACCTACCTAACGTGATTATTTCACGAGCATATAATATGCTTCACACTGTATTTGATATACATGGAAAAGCGTGTACTGCACCTTATAACAAATCAGTAAGGTTCAATATACGACTATTCCGTGTTATATCAAATCAGTTTTCGAAGCCCTAATTTTATTATTATTATTAATTTTAATCCTAGGTTTAAAATTAATGGGGTACAAACACGTTTGCCTTTACATTTTATTTAGTCCCTCCCATATTTACCTTAACTAATGCCGTCCATTGGTTTACGCCCATTGTATGGGAATTATATACTTATTATAATTATATATTATATTATAGTATTACATACTGATTTTACTAAATCATTTAGAATAACTGGTTACATGTGTACAACTGATCTACTTACATATAACTTAATTATTGTATGTGCGTATATCATTCAATAAGCTAGAATTTATGTAAAGTATAAGGAGCTCACTTTGACTTAGCCTATATACAATTTTTTGTTTTAATATTTAGTTAATTTTACTGACGAATAAGAAATGACCTTAGATTTGAAGATCGTAAAAGCAATGTATAGATACATTTTAAAAGGTATTCATAATTTAACTTGTATGTGTATTATTAATTTTGCAAGTGAGATAAAAATATCAATACATACAAATTTTAGCTGACAAATATTCTGCCAAGTCAAAGAGGAGAGAAAAATTACACATGACCTCTAGAACATATAAATAGAAATTTATTATAAGATTATAAACGTATTTAAGGGCGTTTAATTATTTTCAACTAAATATTTAATTTAACGTCAGACGCAAACGGTCCGTCATTTAATTAAGGTTTAAGTGGTTATAATTAAACGCGTTTAAATCCTGTAAAACTACACGTACGCGTGTAATTTTACGGATAATTCCCTTCAACTAGACTATCAAAAAAAATTGTCCGTAAAACTATCAGTACTTATTATTTTTCTATTTATATCAATCAAACAGCTTGTTTTTTTCTTACCTCCTATTTAATCTATACTTAATTTTCATGTGCCTCAAAAATATACAATTTTCTTATCCTAAACTACCATGGGGTGACATTACGATAATCTGTACAATAATTAAAGACGCCCATTTCTAATATTTAATGACTTTAACGTTTGCTCAGCTGTGGCCTAGAGTTTTCTTAAATTTACATATTCTATTAAATGTTGATCGCCGCATTTTTACATTTCACAATCTAGCTAAGATTATAAAAAAAAAATCGAAAATTAGTTCATTATATGTTTGTAGTTTGAAGTCGAATCTTAGTTATCAATAGCGAGTAAAAATAAACTGTATCTTGTAAAATTATTACATTAAAGGCTTTTATAAAGATGATCAAAATATCTTCCTAAATTAATTATTCCATGAGGTTGCTAGGACTTTTATAGACATCAATAAAATTTTATATCTTATCTTAAGACAGTAAACACTATTAGAAACACTAATTGCGACTCCTTGATATATTTCTATGGATATATTAAGATATATAAGTACAGTTTGTTCCTCTGCTACGTATATAAAACAGAAACAGCCTTTTGCTACAGTGCACATACAGCTACAGTGGTTTGAAAAACCGGAAAATAAATAAACATTGCATTTTTTTTCGAGTTAAAAATTAACGTGACCTATATAAACTGCCCATAATATATTAAACCGATATTATGTCTGAGCGACTCACCAAAATATATCAGGAGTCTCACAATTACTATAAAAGTTTTATTAGTAGACATGTACATCGAATCCCTTTTTCGCAGCTATAGGTAGACGTTCACCAAATAAAAAAGGATTCTCCACCTAAAACATTATATAATATGAGCTCCCAACGACCCTTATGCTACCACAGGTTTGACCTAAATGTAAACATATTTAGATAAAAATAAATAGCTAAAATCATAGCAAATTGAGTTCAATAGGCGCAATGACAGCCTGGGTGTTTACGACGGGCCGCCATTAATTCACCCATATATTGAAAGAAGGCTTTTAATTGTTGAAATAAATAGGATGCACTAACTTCGTTAATGAATTTCTTAGCGACGAGGTTCTTATGGTCAGGGAAGTGGATATCCAGGTCTGATTGCTCGTTGGGGCAGCTGAACATGTGTTCACCGTCGCACATGCATCGCTGTGATAGTTGGTATTCACGGCTGAAGACTGCTGTGTTCTCAAACTTTTTTATGCAGCCCTGCTCTTCTACATAAAAAAATGCATCGTTTATAGTCGTTTCAATCATTTGGTAAATTTTCTAACTGCTGCCTATGTTTGAAACAATAATCGAGTCTTGTTCGATGAGATTAGAGAGAGTTTTTAAAGGTATTGAAGATTACTTTACTATATAACATGTCATTTAACAATACCAGTGATGTGTATTTATTTAATTAAGTATAGCAAATGTGGTATAAAAAATGAGTTTACGAAATCATCTTTTATATGTCTAAACTTACCATTGTAACCAACAGGGCAGGGATTAGGTGGGTTGCAATAAGCTGGCAGCACTGCGTCAGTTTTGATCATTTGGCAATTGACACCTACACCAGCGCCACCAGTTACAAATTGGTGACCCCAGAGAGAACTAAACAGGACATACGCGTATTTAATGGACGAGTAATGAGAAGAAGATAATATAAGATGAACAATTTTTTTTAATAAGCAAATAAGGACTATATGGTCTAATATTACCTGTGTTGCAAAAGCTCCTGATCGCGTAGGCTGGGACTTGGGTTGCTTTCAATAAGGGATTCGTAGTCAATCTGTTCCTGATCATCATCGTCGTTGGCGTTTAGTAGACTATAGTGACGCTGGCGAGGGGTGTAATCAAGGAAGGAGGTAGCGGCGTCTTTGATGTCCCTCCCCATGCGGTCTACGACCTCATGTAGCCACGCTTCGGTAAGCATGTAGCGGTCCTACAAGACATTTATATTATGTAAGCCTAAATGTAAAGACTACACTGTGGAAAGATTTTGTACATGTTTAAAAAAGAGCCCTCTGTGTTGGTGTTTTGGAAAAAATAAATTTTGCGTTTAAAATGAGTGGCAGAGAGTTTATTGCCAGTTCTTCGCTTCCGTTCTACGCCCTCCATTTGAGAACTGGCAGTAAATGTAAAATAAGAAGCATTTTATGTACTTATATTTCTTTTTATGATGTTCATAAGTGTACATTGTGTTACCTATTTGAATAATTGATTTTTGATTTTGACATTGACTTTGCGCCATAGTTAATACCAATAGTCTGTGTGACATATACATATCTGTGCTATACTATTTATTGTTTCTAGAAATCAAACTCAAAAATTCTAGTTACCCTCACGATAGGTAAATAAATCTAGTCTCTGTGCTGTTAAATTTAAAATTTAACACGTGTGCTTACCTCTCCCCCAAAAGAACCAGGGGGGCGGGTTCCCATGATCCCGACGACGCTTATCAGACACAATATAGCCTTTAGGTGGAGCATCTCGGCACTGGAACAATATATTGAGAATTTGAACAATGACGTAAAGGAATAGGAACGAACGAATTTGAAAAAACAATTGAAGTCGCTATCGCTTCTAGAACTCCACAAAACATTAATAACATATTAATAAGAATCTAGACACACAGGAGTAGTTCAAGTAATGACTCTGAATCTTACCCTATGAGTGATACCATTGGACTGAATTCTATAACCGAACTGTCGCACGGGCTTCATTAATACCATTTATATTTAACTATATTAATAAACAAGTGGCAGTAAAACCTTTTTAGGTCTGAATTTCTGAATCTGTTTCCTGATCATTTGTATTTTATACCTAAGTAGGCGATCAGCTTTCTGTAAATCACATACGCCGAGTTGGGTATAAGGCATGCCGGTATGCTGACGACGTTTTCTTTCACGTTACGAGCTAATGACACACTTGAATCTGTCTAAGATTCAATTGGTGCACAGCCGGGATCAACCTGCGACCTCAAGGATGACTGTTGGACACTAAAGCCACTCTCAAAACTGCTCTGAGTATTTTAATAGTTTGAGTAAATTTATAAAGTTGTTAACATATTTTTTTTTCATTTAGAAACAAATGAAGGCAAAGCAAACATGCAAGAAGCTGCGAATTGTACAGTTTTAAATAAGGGATTGACATGAACTATTCGAATTTACAATAATATAGAATCGCTCGGCTTTTATGAGATGTGATATGAAATGAGTCATTAGGATTAATTGAAGACAAATGATAACTTATGATCCATGTTGCCATGGAATCGTTTTGTTAAAGGCAACCGCATACCTATATAAGTACCGAGAACCGAGGTTTGTAATTATATTTTCATATATTTTATTTTTATTACAGGTAAACCAAGATATTTAAAGATCGGGATTGAAATGTTTTATTAAAATTCGACTGATAACCTTATACAATTCTTTAAACAAATATGACCTATATAAAAATACACTAATACAAATAATATTGTTTCTTATTTTTACAATACAAAATGCATATCGGGCCTATAGACACGAATAATATGACACTCCAAGCTAGGAAAGGAACTATCGTTTTTAATCTGTGTATACAGATTATACGCTAATATTATACGCGCATAAAATTCAAACATGGAATGTTCGCGGTGATCTTTACAATTGTATCCATAAAAAATCATCATGCAAATCTATCAAACGAACCGTCCAAACATGACATAACAATATTGTTTTTATTTGTACAAAAAATTAACCTATTGTATTTTGACGTGTAGGTTGTGCGATTTAGATGCTATCAAAAGATTCGTTTCCTTCGGCGTCTTTTGATATTGTTATTACTTTAATTGAATCGTACTTTTAATTGGGACACGTTTTTGTTTTGACAGATTATGTCATTAGTACTAGTGACATAATATGTAAAACGTTTGGAAAATGGTAAACTGTGTTATGTATATACGACATATAGGCGAAAATGAAATAGAAATCAAATGTATATATCGAAATGGAAAAGTAACGAGAGATTTTTGTATTGACACTCGCGGCCGATGGGTATATTTGGAACAAGTGATGCAAATTTAAAAAAATGGTAATCTGTTCGAGCAAGGTACTGGGGAATGTCTTAGCACGATTTGGCTAGGTTCAGCCATTGCGACGACCGCTTCCGATTATCGTACAGGATCTACCTATCAACGTAGGTGATTCGATGATTTGAAAATAAAATAATTATTGGGCCGGTTGAGTCACATAACGCAGCAGTCGACGCGCGTTTGACGATTTGATTTATTCAATTCGTGACCCCCTTTTTAATCTTCCCAATTTGCTTCAAGTGGAAACTCAGACATAGTTTTATGGACACTCTTCCACAATAGCCTTCAATTTGCTATGAACTTTGATCACTGGCTGTCCACAGGGTTTGTTCTGCAGGTCGAAATTTCCAGAACAACGTTGGAACCAAAAACGCACTGTGTTTTCTTTTGCGACACTGCCGCTATACATATCATTAATCTTTCGAACCGTTCTGCAGCACTGGTGGCACGGTAGACCTCGTACTCATAAATAACGCGATATTGCATTTAATAAAAAGATTGACGCAAAGAAAAGAAAATTAAAACGGAATATGCAATCAATCATGGTTTTCAAATAGGAAAAGGCTGTAAAAATTGCTTTTGAAATTCTTTACCATGAAGTTAGAGATTAAAGTGGTCGATAAAACGCCGATTTCACATGTAAGGTCCTAATAAAATCTATAAAAATTATATACTTTCAAGCTTTCTTAAATTTAAATTAATGAATCTATAGCCATACTAATATAATAAATAGAGATTTCTTTTGAGGTAGCCTCACCACCTTCATTTCATTGTACCAACAGTTCATTGGTACTCGCTGGATCTACTGACCTGATACAATTAGAAAGACACAATATTTGTCATAAGCTATATTTAAACGCTTATCTACTGTCTCGACAAGTTGGTAATGGTAGAAAGGAGTGATTGCAGAAGGTTGTTGTTGGTTCGATCGCTTACCCGTTGGTCTGACGAATTATGGGTCGCAACATACCTAATATAACATACCTGAGACAAACTATAGATCGGTTAGGCACAGAACGGCACGACCTTCAGTAACGAAGACTACAAAGAAGAAGATAAACACGAAAATTTAGCGTAGTTAGCATTTGCATATGTGGGTAAAAACTTTTTTACGAACGTGGCCTTAAAGATCATCTTTTAGAGAATAGTTATAGATATAGAAAGTGTACCTACAGTTTAAAATTGTTAACAAAAAGTCAGTATATGTTTTACTTTCAGATTATATAAAATGATCTCAAACTTTTTATTTTATTGTGGTTTTCCCAATATCTAGAAGAGTCATGGGGAGAGTTTAGTGTGTATAGTTTTGCAATATTGACGTGACCCACGTATGCTTGTGCGGAGCTCGGGCGGGTTGGTAGTTAATATAAACGAATACTTGACAAAACTACTTTACTACGACCTTGGTAATATAATATCTATCAGTATATGTAATGAAATAAATCCATCACTTGTTAAGGCGAGTAAAACTAAGATAACTACTACATGAACATAATTCACCTTGCTTTAGAAATATTTCTAGTGATATCTCATAAGTTAATTTTGGTATCTTTGTTTCCTATCAAATAGGTGTTAAGTGGTACAGATAAATACAACATTAATTTAAAACAGTTTGAATTACTTAATTAGATATCCCAACCCTTCCCTTCATTTGGTTGACTTGTATTATCATACTTTGAATTAAAAAAGAGAACGGGCGGGTAAGAATTACAAAGGCGCCTTTCGCTTGTTTCTGATTTGCTGCGTTATCATTATTACATTGCTATGATTTAAATATTTAACTATGTAATTTTCAGTTTAAAATTTTCTTTTATATACAAAATATCGTCTCGTCATCAGAAAACCCAAAAATCGTTTATCAACGCCCAGAGATTTTTTCCATTACATATGTTTTATTTACATGAGAAACGAACGAGATACCCGTCTCCATTACCCATCCCAATTTTAAGTAGTCTACTGGGCTCAATCTGACATGTATCTGTAATGTCCTTCTGGATCGCATAGGGCTTCTAATAAGTTGTTAAATAAATCCAATATACTAAATGATTAATTTAAATTATAAAAAAAAATATTTCACGATGAAACTATTATCACACTAAACAAATATATTGTCATTACGTAGGTGCCTGTATGGTGGTTGGTGACCTCATGGTTCATACTACGCGTACCATAATTAATTAGTGAAGCAAATTGAAATTATGGCACGGTAAATAAACAATAATTATACTATGTGTAATGTTTACGAATACATTGAATACAATTTTACATTTTGTTCCTCTTGGTTAGGTAGAGTTTCAATTAAGTAGTCTTTTTTATAGACAAATACGAATATTGTTACAGCTACGACTTAGAAATCGCATTGATAGCATCGCATTTTATATAAGCATAAAGAGAAAGATAGTTTACTTAGGAATTAAAGTCAATATTGTCATGTTGTGACATACATATATTCCGTTTATATGATATTAATTTTAAATTAATATACTGCCGTAAGCTGTCTCCTTTGTATTTGGATTATGATTTGATGTATTTTTATGTTGATCATATATGATATGAGATTGAAAATATGTAACTATGTATTTCTAAAAATCGAGCGATAATAAATACAATAACGTATTATTTCCAATGTCAAGAAAGATTTTTTATAAAACTTTAATTGATGTATGTGTTCACAATTTTACGATATTTTTTATTAATGTATGTAATCAAAAACTTCAGCAGTTAAAAGCTTTTTAATTTCTAGGTTAATAAAAAGTCAATGCTATCGGCAATTAATTAAATGTAAATTGTAAAAGTCTAAAAGTGTAGACTAATTAAGATAATAAATTTAAGTTTTTATGATTAACTTAACTCTGTCACATTATTTGCAATGAATTGGATATTTTAGTTCTATAAAAAATATGAATAACTATCTTGCTATAACTAGGAATCCCAAGGGAATAGACAAACTTTAACTTTAATTTAAAAAAAGAAAAACTCCAATGCTTAAATAGAGGAAAACTCTTTGATTTTAATTTATTTTATTATTCTTTATTACTCAAGATGTCATATGGAACGGTGTAATGCAAAAAATTGGCGATTAAAAAGAGTGGCGGAGAGTTTCTGGCAATAAACTCTTCTCTTCCGCCCTTGATTTAGAACTGGCATTTAATGTAACATTAGAAGCATTTAATGTATATTTCTTTTTTTGACGTTCATAAGTGTACATTATGTATACTTATATAGTATACTTACTGGCCCTCGGCCCAGCCCAAACGTCTGGAACGAAGTTTAATTAATTCCTAGTGAAATGGCAGTAAACATAAAATTAGATTGTATGGTTCATATTATATAAAACTAAATTGCGTCATCTATTAGTATAATAAATATTTAGATTGAATTATTTTAATTTTTACATATAGATTGAATCATAAATGTATAAACACTTTGAAACATTAAGACGAACACAAGGTATAAGGTCGTATAAAACGGTTTGACTGAAATCGTATTAAGAAAAATGATTATTTGTAAGAATTTTGTCTTACAAAACCTTTACGATTATAAAAGTACGAATCTAAGTAGTGTAAGGCAATGTTTGTATGACTTGTGAGTGGGACACCTGCGCGGGCGCCGCCCGTAGGCGGACGGGCTGCACGTCCTCCCATTACGCTAGTCGAGTCGATCACTTTTACAGATTATCGATAAACCCTATCTCAAATTCTCTGTCATAGTTTGATATATTATAACAAAAAGTGGGGTTTGTTGTGTACTATTTGTTATATAACTAGACGAATATGACTAGACACTACACGCTATGACACAAATTACGGAGATTTTTTATTAATGGCAAATAAACTAATATATTTTATTCGATATTGGGTAGTCAAGACTGAGCTAAAACATAATTATTTTACAATTAACATTTTAATGCAAAAAATAACTCGTTATTTGAAATAATTCTAAATGCAATTCCGTCTCTATTCATAAACCGTGTTCTAGGATCTATTTATTTATTGTTTTAAAAAATCGATACAATTATCACGGTTCGTAAGTCTAGGGACAATGTTACAATGTGTAAGAACTTTTGAACGGCTCCGTAGTTTAAGGGCCCCCGCAAACTGCAACATTTTTATAGGCCAATAGTTAAATCGAGATGTTAATTAGTATGAATATGTATGAAAGTATCATCACACCGGTTATTTGGTATCAAATTGTTTCAAAAATAAGTTCGAACAAAACTTAAACTATCGGCCCACTGTGCGGAAGTTGGGCGCAGACTGTCGACAGTTTAGTCGGACATGTTCATTCATCATAAGACATTTTTTTTCAGGTAATCTCGATTTTGAATTTGGATCGATCGCTATAAATGCATGAACCCAATTTCTGTTCTCGATACTTCTGTTGTATAAAAGCAATAATTTTTATATGCAATGTCGTAATCTTCTTTTCTTGGAGCAGCCAGCAAATGTTTGAGACAGGTGTGCAAACTTAAAAAGCTCGATAAAAAGTTTGTGGGGGCCGAGTTAGTTATAAGGGTATTCGTTACGTTATTGTACGAATAAGTTCTAAAATTAATTCCTTTACTGTAAATGTTAGTTCTGAGTAATGATTGGTGTAAAAATAGAAATGAGGTATCGATCCTACCATACCTACGTTCGCGAATGTTTTACTAATGAGCTGATGCGAACGATTAATTTGCATAATATAGAATTTAAAATGCAATTTTTAATAAGGTTTTTGCGTATATATAAAAGTTTAATGTATATAACTGTAAAATGCACTTAATAATCATTGCAAAATATTTTTTTGGAATACTCTACATAGTTTTGAAATTTATTCGTTAAAAACCTTAAAAAAATCAAAAAGCTTCTTAATATTAGTAAAGATTACATTGAGTTAACATTGGTTATAATATGTCACCTAAGTATTGCCGCTTACGTGGCATTATGAAAAGGTACCTATAAATAACGCCACATACGACACGCCACGAAGTATCACTTGCATCAAAATCAATAATCGAGCCTGCGCTGTATGCAACTCTGGGATAATGCACAGCGCAAGTGCTAGCCCTGATCCTAGCAAGTCTAGGCTCAGCTAGGTTGCCAAGGCACCAAGACTTGCGCAATAACACTCAAAATTTTATCGATTAAATACACAAGTACATAACTTAAAATTATTTCTCAGCATACAAAGATACGCACATATAATGAAGTTATGTCGGGCCGGAAATAGCAAAATAATAATTATAAAACATTTATGGGAATTGACTTTGTCTTAATAAATATGTATGTCTCAAAAGGTTATTCATATATTATATAAAAATATGGATATAGATAGAAGCATCCTATTGTGATTAACGTGTTCGGTCATGAAATGATCACTTGTTGCTCAGTTTATATAAACATAAGTTCAATGTGACGTGTAAAGATTTTTCAGATTTAGGAAATTGAAAGAGAGAGATATATATATATATATATTTAGAAGTTTATGGAATAGTAAGATAAAATACTTATATTAATTAAATTTACGTTTTTAAAGTCAATATATCAATTTTGAAAATAGAACTGCAAACCGGATAGCATAGAATGTCTTTGTTAACAGTCTGTGTTATAAAAAGCGATAAAAATTCAAACAAAGAATGGAAGTTATGAGGTATAGGTAAGTACTTTGCTACGGACTTGAACACACAGATGCAGGATTGGGGTAATATAAAAAAGACTTACTTGGAGTTTGACCAAACTCGCAATTATAATGATTAGCGCCACAGCAAGGTACATGCACCTTTTTTTATGAACGATATGATAATGATCCGGATCTACGCGATGATACTCACCAGTTGGTGGTCGCGAAGTAAAGTGATCCGTTTCGTTGGAGGCTCCGATGGATCGATGGTGGCACGCATGCGCTCTGCTGTAACTACGCAGAATTTCTGTCACCTTTGTCCTTTACCGCTACTAAGATATCGAAAAGCGAGTTACCATGGCAGTTATGATAAAAATAGGCATGCTACCTTCACCGTATTGTATACCTTAAAGGCTAGTAATTTGCCATTCAACTGATTCTTTGCAAACCATTCTTAACATACGCCGTTGTCTTTTTGGTGTAGCTATAAAAAAGTGTTATCACCAACCAATTTTATGCATATAGATATATTTAAAAAAAAGCTTTACAACCGGGGTTCGCATAGTCTCAGTTGAAAATCACCTCTTCTTCTTCATGTCCTATAACCCCTAGGTGGGGCAGAGGGCGTCCACAGCGAGTCTCCGTTGCTTTGGTCTTGCGCCTCGTGTTTCACCTCGCTCCAAGTCTTACCAGCTCTCTTTGCCTCGTCCGCTACTGTACGGCGCCAGGTTTGTTTGGGACGGCCACGCCTTCGCTTTCCTTGCGGGTTCCAATCAAGCGCCTGCTTGGGAATATGATTGGGATCCCTTCGAAGTGTATGGCCTATCCAATTCCACTTGCGCCTCTTGATCTGCTGACTGATCGGGGTTTCTCGGCAGCGCTCCCAAAGTTGCTCGTTGGAGATTTTTTCAGGCCAGTAGATACCCAGAATATGGCGAAGACAGCGGTTGACGAAGACTTGGAGTCGGTGCGAGATGAATGTCACTGAAAAGTCACCTACGTACTGGTAAATCAATACATACAGTATGCTTCTGACTGTATCTCAGTTTTTAAATATGAAAGGATGTGGAGTTGAAATAATTATTGTCTAAAATTTTATCTCTAATTCAGTTCTTCCTATTATTCAAGAGAGTTTTAAGATATATTTGCAGTTGGAAAGTTTATTTAGCTATAACTTTAATGCGAAAGATAGTAGATTTATCATTTACGTAACTATATTATTTATTAAAAAGCTTTTGGATACAGTAATTGTACAACAGACCAATAAAAGGACAAAAGACATGTTTGGTAGATTGAGGTTCCTAATTGCTTAGTAAATAAAAATGATGAATGTTTTTATCAGAAATTGAAATTACATACATATATGTATTTTAAATTCAGCTACTTTATCAACCCCCATCCACACTCTCCCCAAAGCGATAAGAGATCACGTGAGCGCTGTGGACGGCACGCTCGTGTTCTTTCGTATGGCTTCCCCTCGCCCCTCATTTGCTTGGTTTTTGGGGCTCGAGTCAAAGGACGCGAGAAAACGAGGCGAGACGATCAGCCATATTGTCGGACTCGCTCGCTTTGTTGTTAAGGACTGTAAGGACGTAGGAGTTGTGTATGGCTTTCATAGAAGTTTGCCAAATGGAATCAATAATTAAAATTCGAAAACTGGCATTAAATAAATATAGAATTTAATAAAGTTAAACACTAAAGAACATTATAAATGGTGACTTTTAGATCACCGCAGCTTAAAACTAAATTTTTATACCGGCACTTTTATACGTCTTATTTATATTTATGTTATAAACGCAAGGTATTGTAATATTGATAGGCACCTAAAGTAGCTGTAGCGAGCAACTAAATAAATCGGGAGTGTGGACTGTGGATGTGTACCTCTCGTGTAGCCTCCACACACCAAGATTCGTGGCAACGACCGCAAGGAGGCGCCTCGCGACAGCCTAGAGGCGGCTTTATTTTCATAAACAGTTTGTGCTTCGAATAAAAACCATCATAGGAAATAAACAATCTGATATATATATAGTTATATAAAAATTAGCACAAGTAACAAAAATGAATTAACTTTAAGAATTATAAGTTAAGTCGCTTAAAGTAATATTATTTTAATTTAATGACATCTTTGAAATTATCAAGAAACTACAAAGAGCCAATAAAAATCTAAATCCTTATTCATTTTCTAAACATATGCTAGATGTCGCTTTTAAGAATTTGTATTGGATAATATGTTGAATGATTTTGTTTTTTTATGGTTATTAACATTTAATTTAAAGTAAATAAATATTATTTTAGTTTTATATTATTGGGCTGTGTGGCTGTAAAGTAAGAAGTATATTGCAATTTATGCTTGAGCTTTCAAATAATTCCGAGAGATGGTGTTAGTATTAGCAATCAAACAATATAGCAATTGTTGAACACATTCTTTCAATATTTATTGTGTATTATAATATATATATTAATTATTAAGAGTTAAATAACTAAGCACGTTTTATAAGGAATACGAAAGTAATGCCGTAAACATGGCCAGGCTTGATTTATTAGACATCAAATTCTTTGAAAGGCGGGAAATCTAAACAATAGCTTGACGTGGAAGTAAACAAAACACAGACTTAATTAAATTTCTTGTTGAGAAATTGTGCAATATCACATTTATTATCACAACTAACTTACCAAGATGAAATCATAAGATAAAGATTTATAACGAAAAGCGCCACATCAAGTATTCTTGTGGTATCGCATAAAATGTTTATCGTAAAAGTCGACATACGGGACGTCGTGGCCGTTAGGAATAAATAAAATGCTAATCCGCTTTTACTCGATATACTTCAATTTTGCAAGATCAATCTTAATAATTCCATTTAACTATTCTAAGTAAGTCTACTTTACCTACCTACGGCTCGCTTATCTGCTATATTACGAATTTTAATTCAATTCCTGATTTGACATTAGCTACTGTCATTTTGTAAAATAATGATACCACATATAAAACTGTAGTGATGTACAGGCAGTCTTAGGTTCTCGAAATACGCGACGTAAATCGAAACGACGTAAGTCGAGACATATTTTTTCATATGTTTACATGTAAAACTCAAGGGTTAGGATCCATAGGGACTCGAAATTTAAAGAAAAAACTGCTTTTAGTGATAGCGATAGCGATGACGGCGACGATTTTTAAATTTATACATCTATTTGTTTTATTTCTCACGTCTCATGTCTCATTTTTCATGATTACAATAATACACAATTATTAAAGAAAACTCTCAAATCCTTAATAAAATTAATCGTCATATCTAAATTATCCGTTCAGAAAGATTTAATTTCCTAATCTACTTAGTTTCTATTAAAGTAGTAGTTGTTTAGATATACTACTATAAACCAGAGGAATCGATCCGGAAATATTTCGTTTCCGTCAATAATTTCGCAACGTCATTATTTCTTACTCGTCATAACGTTGCAACACTGAAATTGTCAAATCAGGAATCGAATTAAAAGTTCTAGTATAGTTTTAATGGTCCAGTGAAAAAATGTTCATTGTGCAACAAAGTAAGGCTATCTCGCTCTTATAACTTTATTACAAACATTTATGAAAATATTGATGTGTTTTACAACAGTCTACTGACATTCTGTAACTTTGTTTTGCAGGCTCATAATCTTAATGTGGTTTAAGTTTTAATTTATTTATATTATTAATGATTTGGTTTTGTTCATTTTGTGATCGTTTGTTTAGTTCCTTTGATATATTTCTTAAGTTCTAATGTAATTGATGTGTATGTTGTGTTAAATTTGTGATGTCATATTTTCTTGTATTTTTTTAGGTATACACACACATACAATTTATATATATAAATAAATTAAATAAAACAAAACTTTATATACTACTAGTGACCCGCCCCAGCTTCGCACGGGTGCAATGCTGATGAAAAGCAGGTTTTTATTATGTATTGTTATTTCCGTCGCTGGAAAGCTCCGATAATATACGCGTTCGATCGCTGCTAAATAAGTAATGGACTGTAGAGATCTATATTAAATGAACAATGTATTCAACGTATTTAATTGGTTATGGATTAATGCTGTATTGGTTAAAATCGCTTCGAAAATTAGCCATTATTTGTCGTAAAAAGTAATTGACAAAAAAAAGTTATTGTGGGTTCTCCATAAGAGATAGACATAATAAACCATCACGGACTTTTCTGTTGACCTTTTCAATGTGTACAATACTTAGTACATTATTTTGATAAAACTCGTAGGGTTCAGTCTGCGTTTGCAATGTAAGCGGAAAAATGTAATTATTTACGACATCACATTAGAAACCTCAAAAATAACAGTACTTCTCGACTATTTAATGATGTTATCATACATATAAACCTTCCTCTTGAATCACTCTATCTATTAAAACCGCATCAAAATCCGTTGCATGGTTTCAAAGATGTAAGCATACAAAGGGAGATAGGGACAGAGAAAGCGACTTTGTTGCACAATGAACATTTTTGTCCAAATTTAATTTGTTTGATTATTGTTCCGTTGCATTTTCTCACATTTATTTATTCAATCGAGCTTGCGTGAGAGGGATAATATGAGAATGGCTCATAAAGAGAAAGCTAGGAAAGGCCGGAAATTAACTTCAGTATTAAATAATTCCGCCGCCATGGATTCACACTGACAGTAGGTATGTTGACGGCATTTTGAAAATTGGCTTGCTCTTTTCATTCCTCAACTACTCACTGTCTTATACATTGAAACAAAGGCGATCAATGTTCTTAAAGCGATATTACTTAAGTTTGGGGATAATGGCCTTCGACAGGGCTCGTTAGTTTAGTTACGATCAGAGATCGCCCCGGCATAGCTCCTTGCTCCTTTGTGTATCGATTTTGCAAAATAACAATACCAATTATACAATATTTTTTTCTTGATGATGAACAGTCTTTGTACATATAAATAAGTCAACATGTAAGTGTACGAAGGCGACATCGTCGGCCATTACTTCATGTGCCTTCAGCATGGACTTAAATAGCCACATATCATTCAAATCAAATCAAATCAAATCAAAAATCTTAATTCATTTAGGTAAACATGTACACTTATGAACGTCAAGAAAAACAAATTAAATTAACTGTAAATTTACATTTACAACCAGTTCGCAAGTCAAGGGCGTAGAGCGGGTAAGAAGAACTGGCAAGAAACTTTCCGCCACTCTTTTCAATCGCCAAGTTTTTAATACAAATTGTTTGAACTGGAGCAAATCAATCCCAAGGATTAGCGTCATTTAAGTATTCGTCACATTTATAAAAGGCTTTATTAATTAATTTACTTTTAACAAGGGCTTTGAATTTATTTAGTGACAGTTCTCTAATTTCACTTGGGAGTTTGTTGTAAAAACGAATACAATTTCCATATAAGGAGTGGTTTATCTTCTGGAGCCTGGTTGGTCGCACACTCAAATTAGTTCTATTACGCGTATTATACTGGTGAAAGTCACCATTTGTTTTGAAATCGTTTAAGTTTTTTTGTACATACAACAAGGCTTCAAGAATATATTGACCGGATAATGTCATAATATTTAGTTCCTTAATTCGTTGTAGACATTAGTCATACATAGGTTAACAGATCCTTTTTATGTCTTTTAATATACTATTTGTTAGTGCCTATATTAATTAGGAAAGAATCAATCATTATGTATTTCTTTAGCTTAACATATTACAATTTATGTCTCAAATTTAGTATAAGTTAAGCATTCTTGTCGATTTAGGGTTACATATTAGGACAGGATTGTCTTTTTTGTTAAATAATAAATGAAATCAGTTGAAGCAAGCTCAATTCCGCGAATAAAAACTAAAATCTATTGGCACCGTCGGGGTATAAATCATTTTACATATACTGTGGTTTAACCGTTAGTGTAACTGAATCCAACACAAAAAACAAATAACCTCTTCGGCTAATATTATAAGTAAAGACGGCTAATATTATAAGTAAAAATAGAACTAATAAGCATTTTAGTTCTCATCAGACAATACGTTCATAGTTTTAGTCTTTCAATTGGTACGACCGCTAACTTACACCATAGGCCATACATATTTCTTCATTCAATCCCTCCGTTATAAAAGATCGTTACTTGTTTGTGCACAGTTAAGTCTTTCTTCATTACCTGCGTAGACGTAGTGTGAAAGTTTGCATTGTATTTCACAAACAAAGGCTATTTGTATGACGCAGGATTTATAAAAGTGCCTTCGTAAAGAAGGAAAAATTCTAAAGAGCGTGCATTAGAATGTATACCGTTGGAAAAGTTTGAATTATGAGCTTAACAAAAATGTTTTCAGAAAAATAACATGACTTTCTTACAACTTTTAATTTGTTAGAGTTTCTTTTCGCGTTTATAATAAGGCTTACTTTATTACACTTAAAAATTCTAAATAGTTGGAAAGGAACATTCTCATTATGTTAAAAAAATATATTTCAAATTTTTTAAATTAACCACAATTTATATAAAAAAATATAAATACAGTGATTTATCACTGTATTTTCTGTGATCAGTATTTTTATCGATCATCAGACTATGGGCCGAAACACATGATATTTGTTTCTCAGCGATTTTTAAAAAGAACGCACGACTCAGCATTGGAAATTATCACGATTTCATTTTGTTGCTTAATCTTTTAAATTTATGTATGCGCGTTAATAATTAACCATTCAAGCACTAAATAATATAAATTTTAGTACTCCAAACTGTATGTACGTAGTCTGACATTATCCGGTCAATATATTCTTGAAGCCTTGTTGTATGTACAAAAAAATTTAAACGATGTATAGTATAATACGCGAAATAGAACTAATTTGAGTGTGCGACCAACCGGGTTCCAGAAGATAAACCACTCCTTACATAGAAATTGTATTAGGTTTTACAACAAACTCCCAAGCGAAATTATATAATTATCACTAAATAAATTCAAAGCCCTCGTTAAAAGAAAATGAATTAATAAAGCTTTTTATAAATGTGACGAATATTTAAATGATCCTAATCCTTGGGATTGATTTGCTCCAGTTCAAACAATTTGTATTAAAATCTTGGCGATTGAAAAGAGAGGCAGAAAGTTTCTTGCCAGTTCTTCTTATTCGCTCTACGCCCTTGACTTGCGAACTGGTTGTAAATGTAAATTTACAATTAATTTAATTTGTTTTTCTTGACGTTTATAAGTGTACTTGTTTACCTAGATGAATAAAGATATTTTGTTTTGTTTTTGTTATTAAATAATTAGGTAAATAAGCTTTGAAGAATACCCTTGGGGTAGTTTTTGAAGTTGGCTGAAAATTACAGATCATAAGACTGAATAAAATTGCGAACTCTTCAACATTATGTTACACGCGTGCCGACCGCGTTATTTATTCATAACATGTACGATTCTTTTTGTAACAAGCTTTGCACGCGTTTCTGTCTTTGATTTAGGATAAATATGATATTACAAACTGGTTATAAAATATTTAACATACATATTTTGCACCAGAGCTAACGATGGTCGTTTAGGTAAAGACAAGAATGGATAAATAATTCATCGAATCACCGTAAATCTTCTGATGACAGGTGTGATGGGCAATTTAAAAAAAGTGGAGCACTTTAGAATGTATGAATGATGAGGAGGATAATGCAGCGAGCGTGGTTATCGGACTTTGGCAGCAATTGTATCGCGAGAAAATGATGGTAGGATTATTTATGTAAATTGATCTAGGCACTAGTCTGGAAATGTCCGTATATTTGATGCTCTCAAACACCGCTAGGGTTCGACCGTATTTACTAAGTAAAAAACATGAAAGGTAAGTGATTTTACTATGTGTAGTTAATCCTTTATTGAAATAAAACACGATATGAACTTAGTTTTTTGAGCAGTGTTGGCCTAGTGGCTTCAGCGTGTGACTCTCACACCTGAGGTCGTAGGTTCGATCCCGGGCTGTGCACCAATGGACTTTCTTTCTATGTGCGCATTTAACTTTTGCTAGTACGGTGAAGGAAAACATCGTGAGGAAACCGAAGTGTCTTAGACCCAAAAAGTCGACGATATGGCACTGGAGGCTTATCACCTACTTGCCTATCAGATTTAAAAATGATCCTGAAACAGATTCAGAAATCTGAGGCAAGGACCTAAAGAGGTTGTAGCGCCACTGATTTATTTTATATACTTAGTTTATTGCTACAGACCACTTGAGCAAGTTTTGAGCAAATAAGGTATATTATTTGAGTAATATTCTAAAAAAAATCGGTTCAGAAACATATCAGATAAACCTAACTGATATTAGAATAAATTTCTCGATTTGAAATGTTGAATTTCCTTAGGTCTTGGGGAAACTAAAGTGTGTTCAACTGTTCGCGTTTATGGCTACCGTAAAAATTTTATACAACGATTAAATGCTGCATAGGTGACGCAGAGTAACCGTTTTATTGCTTCAACTCTCTGTAGAAATCTTTCGTAATAGATTCGTAGAAAAATAATCGATTTTAATATTTAACCAACGGCTACAGTACTACCTATTAGACTTAGGCTTTTCAACTCAGAGGTCTCCTCACGGCACAAATATTACAAAGATTATATTAAAATAATATATTTTGTTAAAATTTAAAAAAAAACAAATGAATGAGTAAACAACCAAACCAAACATTCTTAAAACAGAATTAAACTGTTGCTGTTTCTGATTCATTGTAAATTTTATTGTGAAACTCCGAGGACGTTAAAAAAAAGATTTCTTTTCTCAAGTGCCTGTTACGCGTGGTCACAAATTCGATTAATTATGATATTATAGGTTTGGAATCGACCTCCACGTCAATGTAAACTCTACCGCGTTAACCATGCAGAGTTTTCAAAGGCGTTGTTCGGACTTGCAGCTGAATACGAAATTCCACCCGATTCAGCTCAACGTCCGTCGTTCCAAAACTGAGGGCATTTCAAGCGAGTTTTCGTGCACCACTTTGTTTAACCAGTTACCCACTGATGTATTTCCGAACTAATTTTGAGTTAGGGTGCTTTAAGAAAATAAATTACTAATTCCTTAAACGCTGCCAACGCACTAGTTCTGGCCGTTGCACCCTGTTCTAAAAAAATGCTAAAACTGTTGTTTTCACTGTTGCGACTCTTAACCTTTTTTTTATAAAAATAAATCA
The DNA here is from genome assembly GCA_028984075.1 of Pieris mannii. Taxonomy (NCBI): domain Eukaryota; kingdom Metazoa; phylum Arthropoda; class Insecta; order Lepidoptera; family Pieridae; genus Pieris; species Pieris mannii. The sequence continues at coordinate 6,058,855 of CM054784.1, forward strand.
AATCAATTCAAAAATCATTTATACATATAGGTGAAATAATGTACACTTATGAACGTCAAAAATAGAAATATAGATTAAGTGATTCTAATTTTACATTTAGTGCCAGTTCTCAAATCAAGGGCGTAGAACGGAAGAGAAGAACTGGCAATAAACTCTCCGCCACTCTTTTTAATCGCCAAGTTTTTTTTTCACAATGTTTGTATGGAGCTGCAAAAATTATAATTTCAGCAGCTAGCCATAGACCAAGAGACAGAGTTGTAGAGATACTAGATTATTATTTCAAAGATTACGCATAATCCACAATCACAGATTGGTAAAATCTGATATCAGACCGTGACAGTCGATCGATCTCCTATCTGCATCCTAATAACCAAATCCTACGAGACAATCCATTTTTGGCGACGGATAGAATGCAATCTCTTCGCTCTTTACATCATATTTGATAATCCATATAAACCAAATAAAGTATATAAAACCGTACATTTAATATTAAAATTTACATGTCTATGTTTAAAACATATCAAATAGCTTTTTAATTATTTTAAAAACTGGTTTAAGTTTAAATCTTAAGATAGGATATTGGCACAGGTGAACTGTCATTTTCATACAACAGTCTATCCACATACACCGATCCGACCCACCATGGATAGCTTCGACAGATGGCTATTACAATGCGTGAATTGGTTATGGGCACACTTTTATCAATATTTGGATAAAGATGTCTATCTCAGATGGTCAAAAATGTTTTGAGATAGGTTATCGAGTTTGGGCGTAACCGGCCCGCCACTCAATCTAGTATAGTAGCTGTCAATATTTTTTTCAGATGTTGATACGTTTTGTGCTGTTAAAATAAGATCATTTGCACGGGAACTAACTCGTTCATGTATCGTAATATGATGAGAATTTGATATTAGAGACTGGTCGTACGTGAAACACGAACTTACTGGATATAATATGCGGTGTTGTAAATTACCTTTAGAACAAAGGTATATTTCCAGAGTAATCGTCGCCCAGGCCCGGCGGGAAACGTCAAGCCCACCAGACCTAGTTACAGTATATAAAGTCCCTTTTCAGGAGATTTGACACTATATTGTTGCTTAGCTTCTTGGCTACAGATCTTCCTCATAGGCAAGGCTAGGTCCTATGTTTACAAAGTTTTTTTTAAAGATAATATAAAGTCTTATCCAAAACAAATCTCCGAAAAAGTCCTATTTCGAGTTGGCATCAAATGAACGTCGTGTTCGTTTGATGATGATTAAATAAAAACACATTTCTAACCCCGAAGCGAGAGAAGAGCAATAATACCTTTATTTTTGCTTTTAAACAACGTGTAACCCGGGCAAAAACCCATTGAGGTGAAATTCCGCCTCGGGCTTGACCCTTTGTTATATTTGTTAGTTCTGGACCCTACCCGGGAAGCAAAACCTTTGCTTGCTTAAATTTTTTTCAAAATTTTCCACACTGCACTATAAGATTGTTAATTTTTAAGTTACCTGACAAAAGTACTGTTATAATTAAAAATAATCAAGAAAATGTTTAATTAAGTCTAAGAGTGACATAAGTGTACTATCAGTACAATATCACATGTAGTTACATGTGATATTGTACTGATTGTAATATAACATATATACATAATTTAACATGTTTAATGTTCGGATTCCATATCCATCAGGATATGTTAACAATAGTTTCTACGTACGATTTCTCAATATGATAAATATTTTTTTTTTATTTATCATAGAGAAATCGTACATTGCATTAGTTTTGTTTTATTAATATTTATTTTTTGGATTATTATCGATGAAAGTTCTATATTTTTTTATAAGATTTAGGGGCTGTTTCACAATGTCCGGATAAGTTCCAAATAACCTATTTATTACTTATTTGTAGGATAATGACAGTATTTTTGCGTTTCACGACTGCCAGATAGCGCTATTTGTCATGAAATGCGAAGTATCTTATCAGGAACATTTATATTTCGAATAATTTATGTGTTGCATAGCTATTTGGCACTTTATCCATACATCGTGAAACAGGCCCTAAGTTTTGCACTTCTTGCACTAAATCTATCAATTTTTTTCCCCTTACTAAGGTTGCCTGGAAGATGCTTGTTAGCGATAAGGCCGCCCGTTGTATAAGTTCCTTATAATTTTTATGTATTATATTTGTTTTTTTATAAATGTTTACGAAGTGTGAATAAATAAATAAATATAAAAGTAAGTGTACACTATGAGCATGAAAGTTTAAAAAAAGGTTTGCAAACGTTGGTCCATTTGCGTAATAGTTACAATAAATAGTATTTTTACTTTAGTACTTTTTAATCCCTTAGAAATTACAGTTTAAAGTCTAATAGTCAATTCTTGTATTTGCCAAGAAATAAGATTAAGAGTTGGTACAAGGGTACAAAATGATTAATTTGATTAAACTTTCCCAAACTCAATAGCCCCGAAGTGTATAAATATTATAAAGATAACGAATTGAGAGGTTTAGCTTCTAACGAAGATAATAAGGTTAGTTCAGGCTTTGAGGGTCAAACCTTCTTGTAATGTTTAACGCAATCAAAAGGGATTTCTAACAAATTATAACATTTTTATCATGGAAATAGTCAGGATTTACATGCAGCGTATCTCAGTATACAAATACATGAAACAAATAGTTCAGTTTGTTTTGATTACATTTGAAATGATACGGATTGAATGTCCATTTTCTTTTCGTTGTGTTCTCCGTTGCTTAAGACCACTTGCTGTCACCGAAGTGGTCTTGGCATGTAACATTTTTGTTGCATTCTCTGTGGTGGCAAGAAGCAACCTTGGTTTGAAACCTTTTCTTTCAAGGCATGCTTATGTCGAAAGTGAGAATGCTTTAAAGTTTTGAAGCGGCGAGAACTTGTGATGCGACTATTGGCCTTAAAACAGCCAACAGCTAAGTCTAAGGTAGGTCTTTTATGAATTTTTAGTCTCATACTCATTATCTTCTGAACTCACATATTCCGTTTTGGAAGTCATCTTGGTCAAGGCTTACTAATAATTAATTGGTCTGGTGAGTAGCACCAATTTCAGAGGCCCTTGAACATGCTTTCGCAAATTGTGTTTTCTTACAGTCATGCTTATAAAATTGGTTAATATATTCATTAATTATTGTTGTTATTTGGAACACTATACTGTTGCAAAACTCATTTCACAACCCTACAATTATCCACACAAACAATTTGCACGATTAAAGGAGGGATAGATCAAAAATTTCATTCAGAATTCGCTCCACGTATGACTTGAATATAAAACATAATGAAGTAGATGATTTATAAGATTTTCCTAAAACCGGAAACATATACAAGTGCTATATAAATTCATAGCAAGGGCAATCTAATATGAATAATAAAAAAGGTCGTTGATTTTATGAATAGCTTCAAAGGTTTATAGCTAAAATTCATACAAAATGCGAATTTTATGTTTTATCTGTGTGCCATACCCAAACTGCTTTATAGGGTTCGTTACCGGAGACAGGGCTATAAAATAAAGTCATAAACTATAAATTGATTTAGGATTTCATGATCCATAGACAGATATTAAATATGAAAATAGTTTGGAATACAGTGCAGTATATTAATTACTGATAAAATACATTTCAGTAAAATGCGTTTAAAAGTAGGTCTAGGATTTAAACTCTTTCGTAGATCCTATTTAAGAAATCTTTTCCTTTCTTATTAATTTAGCGCTCAAATAAACGCGCGTCGAAATTTTTATACATGTATTTGATATAGTGGAATTGCATTTTGATTTTCATATTTGAATCGATCTAAGAGTATCTTGTATTCAGCTCTTACCTCTCAGTAGAAAAATATCAAATGTTAAAAAATACCAACCTTTGCCAAAAATTTAGTCATGCCTTATATGATCATATAAAAATCTTCCCTTTTAAGTATCAATAGATAATTTTTAGACACAGTTATTTACTTATCTTTCGGTACTCTTTAGAAAATACATTTAGAGCAAAAAGCGTCATTCCATTAAACGTAGAGAGGGTTGAGAGCGCTCCAACACTTGTCGCTACCCAGTCATTTGCGTTATATTATGTCCTACTTGACAATACTTCGTAGGGAGCATATTCTTTATATGACCCGAGTTTTACTAGTGCAATGAAAAATGGTGTTCAACATGCAAATGAAATTATGATTAATAGCTTATTTTTCAGAACTCTCAAACCTTTTTTGTACTCTGTCAGGCAAAGTTGTTTGCAGTACGGCATATTTGTTAAAGAATTAAATTTTCTTGTAAATTTGAGGTACGTAAAGTATTTCTTTATTCGAAAATTACATTTCAGTAAGTTATATATAAATTAATATTTTACTTAATTTATAGATGTTATAATTTAATATTTAGAATTTAAGAATGACATTCCATATTCCTAGATAACGAAATCACTATTAAAACTTCTTCTTTTGAAGCCTCTCCTTTACTGGAGGTCGGCCGTTAGTCTCGTGAAGCGTATCTCGTCCTGGACCAGATGAAGCAACTCTTCCTCTGTCACAATACTCGTCAACTCCCTTATGTTGCGGTGCCACGATTTTTTACTTATACTAACACGCCGTTAACCCTGGATTTTAGTCATTATAATAATTAAAGGGCGGTGGTAGCGGCAACACGTGGCCCAGGCACGCAACTTTTCGATGTTTATTGTTCTATTTAAAGATTGAATAAAATCTTTTCGTTAGAGTCATAGCATACGAAGCATGCAACGATTATACAATATCCCAAATGCTTCTAAGCCCCTATAAATCATGAAACTCCAAATTTTATATTAACTTAAGCAATAGCACTAATAAGCTTAAATATTGACGACAACTTACAAATTAGGACGACGCCTTTTGCAATTTTGTAAAACAAATTCTCTTACAAAGCTAGTAATTATATGTAAGCTCCTACGTACCTGCGTACACGTAAGTAAATATGTTACAACAGTAAATAAAGCCTTGTTTTGTTACCCTTAAGTGTATTGTGAACACAAAATTATTCAACCCCTTTAGCGTGTGAGGGTTATAGAAAATTATCGGTATGAATTTAAAAGTGGTTAAGCGTGTACTTTATTGTGTGTTTAATTGTAGATATACTTGTACCTAGTTTAGCCGCAGCTAAGCTCTTTTTACCGTTACTAGCAGGTATTATGATGTGAAACCTTTTAAGTTTTATTAATGTTCTTTAATGAGCTTATAGTTTTGCAAAAAATAACAAGTTTCACCTTCGCCACAGAATTGATTTTAAAATTTATATTTTTGGTGGAGTTAAGTATGTATTCAGATTCAATTTTTGAATCGAACAAATGTTTAAATTGTAAGAAGTAAAACTTGTCTTTTATAGAAGTTTAATCTATTACTTTGAGTGTCCTTGTCTGTGAAAAGTTGGACACGAACTCCAGTGAATTAATAACGGGAAAATATTACTCTTACGCTCTCTTGAATAAAAATACATAAGCATATATTTAATTACTGGTCTGTTTGTTTATCTTTAAACATTTACTATACCTGCATTTTCTAAGATTACATAAAATTTTATTTTTTGTCTTGCTTCATTTTTTCTTTATAACAACTAGGATATGTATTATACTTGTTTTGTTTTTAATAATTGAGCATTTCGAGGATTCATTACATGACTTGCTTCTCTGCCATACAACTTGGACACAGTGTACATAAATAATGCAGTGACCCTATTATCTGGCACGATAAAACCCGGTAGACCAGGGCTGCGTTGGTGGGGTGGACTCAAGTCGAAATTGGATGCAAGAAGCAAGAATTAGATTGTGATGATTAAGGATACTTCCGGAAGATATGGCCCATAAGGGGCTGTTAAGATTGGGGTATATATGTATCTTACTTTCAATTATATGTACGCTAACACTCCTTATATCTTTATAAAATACTTTAATTGCAAATCCAATTCAAGATAACGTGTAAATCGAGAAAACTAGTTAGGAGTTTTCAATTTTCACGTACCAATATGTAACATTCATACAACGTTTCACACTCAAAGAAGAATTTTTCTCATACGAAATGGAACTCCGACTAAAGGAATTTAAGTTTTGCGCTCACTCCTTTTCTACTTTGAAACTACATTTCTCGAAAATCAATTGTGCTAATATGCTATTTGCCACTTTACTAAAGTTTAATTATTTAAGTGACTGTGACGATTAAGCGCTAAGTATGAATCTCGTTTGTCAAAAATATTTTCACATACCACAATGTCAAAACAGCTTGGTTTAACAACACAATTTAATTGTACTTTTTAATTCTGTATATGAAATTGGTAAGTCATGATGTAACATTTCGTGCCGCTTCATCACTTTATTACGCAATCCAGAAACCACATTTCTCAAAATTATATTTTATATTATTTTATAGCCACATAGGTGATAGTTTGCTAATACATCGTACTTTTAACACACACACTTGTTGACTAAGGATATGCCGGATTTTCTCTCAATCTTTTCTATGCTCCTCATCGGAATTAAAAAAATACGGTACTATTGCTTTTTTTGTTCACCATATCTAGTTTGGACTAGAAAGCGGTAAGATGTCGCGTCGCCTGTCTGTAACCAATAAATCTTACCGCTTTGACCAATGGCAATGAAAATATCAAAACGCTGTTTCATTTAGACACGTGTCTTGCTTTCTATCTATAAAAGCTACAAAAACTTCAATAAATCATTTAAACAAAAAGTTAATGAATTTACATTATTGAATTCTCATGAATGTTGTCATGTGAAATAAATTTAATATTATACTATCACAATACCTAAACGCATTAATTATACGCCGTAATAAAAAAGTTATATTGTTGTAAATTTCACGAAAGAAACTCCGATATTCTAAAATGAATGATTATATTTATCACAATTTTGTTATAAGAAAGTAGAGGACGGGAATAAAATTCAATTTGCTTTCCATGAGCTGGGAATATGCAATGCAAATGGGGGAATTTTATCGTAAAATTGAGGAACTCGTGATTCCATAGGTATTTTTGTGATATGAATATTTTAGAAAGTCAAATGGGCGTAAATACAAACCTAAAAATGTATTTAATTATATAGCCACGAATTGTTTTTCGTGAGTATCGTAAATTCGTAAGAATCAAGAACTTTTATAATTTGAGTAGGGAAAAAATAAACAACTGTTTACTTGTAATATGTTTTAATTTAATGAGTTCCTTTTTACGTTTACGACGCATATTGTTTACAATATAAACTTGCAGTTCTATTTCCATGTGATTATCACTATCAAATAATAACCAAGGACGCTTAAAAGATACAAATAAATATTTTATTAGGATATAAAGAAGTAATAAATTATAATCTTTCGTATAAATCAGGCTTAAGTAATACTATTTTTTACGATTAAGGGTTTGAAATTTATTACTAATGATAAGAAGATATTTGAGTCATAGTGTGTATTAGAAAAAAAATAAATAAGCCAAACTAAAGATAGATTTAAATTCAACAGAATTTTAGTATTTACATTGCGTAAACTGTTGGATGCATGGCGCATTCAGAATTTGTGCGATGAACATTATTCAACATTGTTCCACACATTCGAATCCACCTGTACCGAGTAATGTCAATGTAACTAGCAAATTCCACTGTTATTTGACAAAGATGACATAACAACGATGTTTTGTTACAAAATAGAGATATAGCAAATGTTTTGAAAATAGCAAACCAAATGAAAAAATATGAATAAGAATAATACTTAAATAGTGAAATACTAAATATTATAAATAATTATAGAAATGGAAATTATTATATTAATATTAGGTAAACATTTTTTTTCTTTAACCTTCTAATCTTTAATCTATCTACAAGGCGACAAATGCCAAGGGAACATACTTGGACAACATTTTTTTTTAAATTAGTCTCACAAAACTTTAATCTTCTATTAAATATATGTTTTATTTAGACACCTGTGACTATACATTTTAATGTTATTAATTTATATTTTAACAACAAGAAGTTTTTTAATTTCAACAAATCTCCATACGGAATATTTTATAACATATGCTCCAAAAATAGTTTGTGATATATCACAATTAAAAATTCACATTTTTGGTGAAAAGTTTGTTCATATTCTAGTGAAGCGCTATATTTCAATATTTCATTGTTCTATACTGTACTGGCAACACCTGCTCATCATGGTTACATATTTCATTGTCATACTTTGATCTGCTTTCGTGGCTTTAGTTGTTAATTTTAAAGTTCCTCCCAGAAATATTAGGCCTCAGTTTTTTGAAACTGTTTCGTCATCATTTGTATTTTCTGATATACAAGGCCTGAAATGGACCGTCGACGTTTTAGGTCTAAGGTATGCCGATTTCCTGAATATGTTGTGTCCTGTACAAACGTGTGTTAAATAGTCACGCATGCGCAGTGCGCACATATACAGAAAGTCCATTGCTGCACATCCAGGTATCGTACCTACGACCTCAGGGATGAAAGTCGAGCTGAAGCTTAGCCAACACTGATCTCATGGAACAAAACATAATTTGTATTAAAACAAGTACTTCATTTGTCCAGATTTGGCTCAATATCGCAATATAAACAACTTCTGAATGCAGCCGAGATAATGAATATTTTCGTTTGTGACAAGTGAGAGCTTTATAAATAATCAACAAACCTCCGCTTTAAGAATTTAACGACAAGTTCTCTGTTGAATGATGAGAAATGGTTTGAAGGGTTGAATTGAGATATATTCGTTAAATTTAGGCAGGTTTAGTTTGACTAGACTTTGTATGGATGAAACCTATTTAGCTTTTGAGTCTGCTTATACTTAACATCTGCGGAGACTTTTTGATATTGGTGCTACTAAGGTAAACAAAACACTGGCAACATACACACGGGTTGACATTTTACAGTCCGATATTTCACAGACAACTGTTAATTGTGAAATAAAGGAGTTTTAAGTTTCTGCGTAGACTCATTTATGCACTTATTTTTAGACACAATGCACAAACAAATTAACACTGATTGAAAATTTTTCTAAGTTTCGTAGTCAGGTTTATACTGATAGGAAAATCTTTACCATGAATTTTGTTTATTAATTACAAATATTTATTTGCTTGTGGGTTTTATGGCATTCAGCGTTGGGCCTGTACAGCGAAGAGCAATTTAAAAATAATACAACGGTTTCAGAACGAGTTTTTTAGGGACATTGTCAAAGCACCATAGTACATTAAAATGAAAGTTTCCACAAGGATAATGCAGATAAAGACCTAAATACGGTGAAACAGTTTGCCTTAGCTTACTAAGCAGGCAGGCTACATTGCCAAGATTTGCTGAGCAAATCCAACTTCTTGACATGGCAGGAATAAGACGCCTAAAAATAATTTAACCTTTAGATTTAATAAAACTGAAGTAATAAATAAATGCGGTATCGAGGACACATGAACATAGTGTCAAAATATTATAGAACACTAAGACTGTTAATGAGCATTACCTTAGTTTAATCTATTCCTTAGTATTGTAAAAAATTAAGCTAACCTAATATTACTTATTAGTCATAATTATTGTATAGGCTAGTAACTTTCTTTTTAAAAATCAAATAAATATTAACTCAACGACATCATGATGAGTCTTATCTTACACTATCTATAATTATTGAAATACAACATACACTATTCGCTACCATAAATGCTACATTTGTGTAAACTTTGATAAATGCACAGACTAAGCAAACAACAAGTCAAAGACTGTTTGTACGTTAGTCTGTTCGGAGAGATTGGCCGCATGCAAGGAAATGTATTCGACACGTTCAGCTCGTTTCTATAGAGGTTATCGATTTGCGATTTAACTTTTGAATATGACATATTGAAAATTTCTAAATAAGTTTCAGAATACAGTATAAAATAAAATAAAATATATTCGAAAGGTTGATTTCCATAAATACATAAAATAATTATTATATGTAATTAAAAAAATCATCCAAAGAAATAGAAAATTCATTTATGAGTTATTTTATACCCATACCAAGTTAAAAGTTTAATTACTTTTAAATATTGAATGTTTTTACGTTAAACTTATAATTGGATAGTTTTTTAATAATAGACTATGTGTATGAGACTATGTTATTCTATTAACAACAAAATTTAGGAGTAAAAACATGGTTTTAAAAGATTTCTTATGCTGTCTTACGGATTAAAAACGTCCACTTATATTAATTAGCATTGACTTGTTTTACCAAGCTTTGTGTAGTTTATAATTATGTACTGAGGGTGGTGCGTTTGAAACCCGACATTAAACCTACGGGTTACCGGCTGGGTACTAAATATGTTATCAAGAAGAATTATATGGATCATAACAAACGTTTTAAATGCCTTTGGAAAGCCAACTAAAAGTCCCGTTTAATTCGATATTATCAAAGACCAAATTGAAATGATTCGTTTAAGTGACAGTTTTAGTGTTGTGTTTTTAATTAAATTTTAATGTGTTAGTAGAAAGTCATTGCAAATATATTATTGAGACAGACGGAATGTGGCTAGCGAAAATACAGTTGTTTTACCTCTGCATTTTGTTGAATTCTCGCTGTGTAGAGAATCAATTTGAGGGAAAAATAAAATATCGTTCTGTCAGAACGCGATCGCGTTCATTTGTTGTTATCGTAAAAACAGCGAACTTTATAGTTCACAGCGTTGTCTGTTTTTGTTATTCCAATTTTGAATACAATTTTATCTTTTGATCTTTTTTCCGGTGCAATATTCAGCACTCAATAATAATTCAAACGGAATGAGTGGTTCTAAATTTAATTTCGACCATTTTACGCCCTTGATAAATATTTGACAATAAAAGTAAATTTAGACGCATAAATATTTTCTGATCCTGATGCAATTTAAACTTCGGCAGAACATTGAAAGGATTTGCCTTAATAGTGAACGTCATGAATTTAATCATGTTACTCGAAGGCTTAGATGTTTAAAATAACAAGGAAGACTTCAGTTTGTATTTACTTCTAGTGAAGCATTACGGATCTCGGGTCTGGTTTCAAATTAAACTTGCACTGAGCACGGCTCCTTGAGGCTTCAGTAATTTGTTGTTTGTTAATTGAAGATGTGAATCAAATTCATGACGGTCAATGAATCAATATAATTATTGCATTCTTAATTGTTTATTAGTTTTAATTTATATTGTCATTCAAAAAGGTCGCCTTAAATTATGACAACTAGTGAATAACTCATATTATAGAAACACAACAAATGCAGCATTATATAAAAATAAATTTAATAACGTGGAATTACATACCTTGATGATCTTATGTTCTAAAATACGTAAACGTATTTTTTTAAATCATTTGTATTGGTATGTCTAAGGGCTTTGAGGAGAAAAATAAAACAATAGTATTGTGTAAATTGAACGTGTAATACATTTATTTTATAAAGAGATAAAATTTCACATATTTTGTAAATATTAGACATTTTTAATACAATTTCAGCACAGCAATCGCGTACATCAATACGCTATAAAACACATTTTTCTATATTTTCGCTACCGACATTGAAGACGTATTTAAATAATTTTATGGACTACTGATAATTTGGAATATTTTCTGATTCTTGATTCACATTTGATTCTAATAAAAATAAATAACATATTTTAGAATTTAGTATTTTTAATAAATTATATAATTTTAATTGTTATCTTATGTATATTAATTATTCTTGAAAAATAAAAATAACTCTGTTTTAACGACTATTAGGTAGATTAAGTCGAACAGTATTCATTCAAAATGACTAACAGAACCCATGGCTTTGTAAAATAAATACAAAAGTAAATTGATATTAATACTAATAATATTGTTACCACAATATATATTCCTAAAATTACTAGGAAACTGTAGAATGCACTTTTGAAAAAGAAATCGACGCTGTCACATATGATTGGTCTAGATCCTGTGAACTTATGATAACCAAACCGCGCTATTCTTCGTTTGGCAAAAGAGTTTTCTACCAGTATTGTTTTACAAGCGAAATGAAAAAAATATAGGTTACAGTTATATTTATATTTTGCCAACATCTATTGATTTATGCATAATTGACAACAACAAATACACAGATTATTACCAGCAGTTGTGACATATAAACCACGCCAAATAATAACACGTATATGCGTTAAAAATATTCCAGACGTCATCTAAATTATTCTAACACAATTTTGATATGTGCGATAATTGATAGTTATCGCCTCTGAACCTCAATTATAACAATATTTACTCAGATACCATTAAGATGATATGTTTTTTAATAAAATACATGCAAGATGCTTACCTGATGCAAGAGGGTTCGGGAGTGCGTAGCTGGCCTTTTTTTTATTTGAACCACAAAATTAGGACAAACACATCTCAAAATTAACATACATACAAAAATATAAAAAGCGGTGTCGTCCCTAAAACATGTGGACACGACCAGCACATGCCTTAAAAGAATTCGCACCGCCTTTTATAACATATCAATATTATAGATACAATTATTAGCGGTATTCAATACTTCAAAAGATATAAATTAGTTTTGTTGTCTCGATTAGTACTAATTACGCACCTATTTGTTTACAAGACGTTTTTGATTTGTCGCAACTGCTTAGGAAATAACCTGGCAATCTTAACACCGAATACGTCTATGAAGCGATGAAAATTTGTTACATTATATTGACTTAATTACCTTACACTTAATGTATAAAAGAGTGTATAGCAATAAGGAAGACATCGATAGCCTGCATGATTTTTATCGTTATAAAGAATACTATAGTTGATGACTTTTTTACAATAAACATCTCTAAACATTAATCATAAGTAGTTGGTTAAAACTGGTCTTGACATAAAATAAATCCTGATTATATTAGTTTTTAATAAATTATGAAAATGTATTGTTATGAAAATGAATCGTATAAGTAATGAGTTCATATATTATCCATATTTATCGCATTAAACATACAATGCATAAAAGAAAAAATCAGAACCGGCAAACAGAAATACATTTACCGTTTGCCCCCTGTTCTATAAAAAAAAACATTTACAGCTCATTAAGGGAAGTTTAATAACTATCAAAAATATATTACTAATCAAAGTACCAAGACAGTTTTAACCTTTAACTATTTTCTACTATTAAATGAAGGGGGTTTACAAAGGCAGGCATCTATATAAATTGTGCTACAGTTAAAACGATACACTATACTATAATATTTTATTGGCATCGTTTGTATGGATGCTTAGCTAATTTGATTGAAATCCTCTCGGAATGTAACTAAGATTGTACACGGAGCCAGACTTCTCATTTCTCCAGAAGTATTTGTTAATTGTCATTTGTCAAAGCTCTCACAAGATTTGTGACTGTGGCACAGTCATGCTTGATCAATGAATGGATATAAATGTCGTCGAAATTTGGTAATTTTAAATATATTGTTCTAGAAACGATTTTTGGTGTAAAGTAAATCATGCATAAAAACTTTTTAATATGTATTTAAATTACATTTTCTTTCGCAAGTTTGTTTAAATTACGAGTAGGAGTAGATTATAAAAAAGCAATTATAAAAATAACATATCAGGAATGATGTGTTATTTATAGTTAGTTAGAAATTCCACTTATAGAAATTACATTCTAAATCATAATCTAAAAGAAATCATTAGATTACGTATACGTTCAGCTGCATTGATTTTAATAGACAAAAGCTCTGCGTTTTATTATTCGCTGTAGAAACATTAGTTAAAATATCAAAATCGGAACAAAAAATACATCCATTAGCTGTTCAGAACAAAAAAGCGTATGAAATTCGGCCTTATCTACTACGTCAAAAGCAAAAATACATAAATGCTTTTAGCTTTACAACCAACTATGCACAACACTTATATAAATATATACTCACTCCCTAACATGATATGTTTTGTTTCGAACTTGTTCCTTACACAAACTTGCACAAACTTTATTTTCCCACCAATACATTTATTATGCAACATACTACGGATACGTTAGAGTTATTACTCTGCTATGATACTTATTTGCATAGTAAACAGAATAAAACACTACCGCTGTATACCAATTTCAAAGATTAAAGACATAATAGTTACTGGACAGTGTTAAACTTAGAGCCGTAACTAACGGCGTATGATTCAAAGTAATTAACATTGGCTAGAATATAACTTGAAAGACGCTAGAAAATGTCTCCAAGTTCTTGTTTTGCACGCATGTTTGTATCAGATACCTATCGTTTTAAATGGCGTCATAGTTGCTAGCTTTAACATATGTCATATAATAATATTAGCTTAACAATAACCAGATAAATAAAACATCTGCTTATGAGCCATTTTCAATGAAAAAAATTCATTTAACCGAATCGAAATGTCTTTCATTATTAAATTGAGATCAAACACCTCCGGTCATTCGACTAGTTACCAATTGTAGCATGGAAATGACTACCCCTTGATGTATTCTTAAATATATTTTATAAAAACATGAATTGATTTTTGCAAATACAATGAAATTTACTATATTAAGTTTAATAGATGGCTATTACATAATAAATATGTCCAAAAGCTTTAGTTATATCGTACGTAAAGGGATAAAAACCGAACACAATACTGAAACTTTAACTTAAAAGTTGTATATTCGCCTAATCTACTAATAAGAAACATATATAGACCAAATACCAAACCAACAAAAAACTATGAATAAAATTAGTTTGTTAAGGGTTAGGCGAAACGGGTATACGAAATTCAAAGGGGCATAATTAGGACAAGCCTAATTTTAATTTATATTCAGTCTCATATTTTTGCGTACATAAGTTTGTAAAAGTTACAAAGCATACAAAGAAGCGTTATCTACGTTCGTAGATGGAATTAAAATTTATTTATAAAATATTGTAAACTAAGCCGTTATTTTCAGGCAATATAATTGCCACCTTATCGCAGTTAGACAACACGTGTATACTATAGAGACTAAAATAATTAATTCAATTGTTATTACCAACACAAAGTTAACATTACATAATTTATCGACTTAAGAGGTGACATTAACTTGCCAACTTCGTAAGTAAATTATCTTCATTAAACTCAAGTACAGCATAATATAATTTATCACAAATTAATAATTAGATTCCGTAAGAAATATTTCGTTATTTCGGAACTCTAGTTGAGATATTCGAAATGTTTTTTTTCAGTATACATTAAACACCCAATAAATAGTATATTATACCTAACATAATAATATAGTTGTATATTTTAAGTCGTTCCGATTTATTCTGTTCGCTGCTTAATATTTTGACAGGAAGTTGAGTAGGCGTTGGTTCCAATCGAACTAGGTTTACTGAAAAAATAAACATGATCCATTTAATAAGTCAAACTATTATTTTCCAGGTAAATTGAACATAGTGTAAAATAATAGTATTGAAATATAAAAAATAACAAATAATATATTTAAAAAAAATAAATAAAATTTTAAAAGCTTTAAGAGTACGCCTAAAAAAGTCGACGACGTTTATCAGGCACTGGAGGTTGATCACCTACTTGCCCATTAGATTTAAAAATGATCATGAAACAGATTCAGAAATCTGAGGCCAAGACCTAAAGAGGTTGTAGCGCCACTGATTTATTTTATTTTTTTAAGAGTACGCCTCTCAGTAATAAAAAAGCAGTTTCATTAAGCACTTGTGTACCATCAAACTCAACGAAGAGTCAATGTTGATGGTATGATGCTTCCAACGATAGTTTTAACATATTAACAAGACAATTTTGCATATTGAGGATCATCTTACCTGTGATAGTCTGATTCTGTATGTCTGCATAACCTTCCCCCACTGTAGGATAACTAGGTATAGTGCTCAGACAGGTGATGTCAACAGTCTGGTTCGGGTGTAGTTGTAGGCTTGAAAGGGGGAAACGCAAAGACGAGTTGGTAAGGGACAACGGCATTCCATGATGGTATCGGTGGACATTGACTGTGCCGTGAGGAATTGTTAACCTTTCATCCACCTGTAATAAATAGAAAACTGCTAGTTCTAATTTATCTAACGAATTGAGGTTTTACATACAATAAATTGTCAGTAAAACGTATGAGTGGTGCCAAGAGGGTTCGACCGCAGACGAGCTTCTAATTTAAGGGTATGCTATAGATAATTGTAAGAATCGCGTTATCTCTATTTAATTATGTTGTTCGGAAGTAGGATTTATAATTAATTAGGGAATTTGTGCCACTCCTGGAAATGAATATATTAAAATTCTTGTAACGAATACCGTCGATTATAATAAAATAATCGAATTCGTTCGGAATAAAGAAAATAGTATAAAAACAACATGGATATTATGATAGTCGTGAGCAACTCAGAGGTATCGTACGCACTATACACAGGTACAATATGTTTAAATAATCTATTTGCATAATTTATTTGTAAAATCATTATAGCTGTCAAAAGGATGTAGTGCATTTGAAAGCTGTCATTTCAAGCGCGATAATTAATGCGAATATTTCATCTGTGCAATCCACATCTATTGTATTTTTGCTTATAAATCCTAAATAGTATATAATGATTAAATACTAATTATGGGTTAAGCTTTTCAGGGACTCAAAATATGATGTGACCTGTCCTTCCTTCCAACGAAGGCATCGTTGTTTGTAACAGAAAATGTTTTTAGATGAAATGCTTAACCAAGGTTATCAATATTGAACATAAATATACTTAATAATGCTATACAAATATTGTTATGAAATTTAAACACAGAAACAAAAAAATATTTAATAAAGTTCGGTTAAGTTAAGACCGAAATGTCCGAGTTTACATAATATACAAAGTAAATTGCGAGTCATCGTCGTATAGTCCTGAAAGACTAAGGGCCTGTTTCACAATGTCCTGATAAGTTTCAAATAAGCTATTTATTACTTATTGGTAGGATAAACTAGTGTTTGTTGCGTTTCACGACCGTCAGATAGCGCTATTCGTCATGAAACGCGAAGTATCTTATTCGGAACTTTTATCTTCCAAATAATTTATATGTTGCATAGCTATTTGGTACTTTATCCATACATTGTGAAACAGGCCCTTAGACGTTATATTACATGTTTTGAAATAAAAATAAAAATTACTTATTACAAATGAATTAAAATGGCTTTGCATACTCTTACTCGCACCTTAAATTTACGGCTAAAGGACATTTTAACGTTGTTAGCGAGCGCCAGTTTAACAACATTTTTCTAATGTTATTATAATTCTATAATCTATTAACAAAAACCTAAATGATGTTATACTAGTCGACTGTCAATATAAATATATTGAAATAAATGTTCAACTTTAGCAACACTATTACCATGCATCTCCATTAAAATCAGAGTAAATGAAGATACATAGCTTCCTCAACTAAGGACGCAGTACACTAATCGATTATTCCAGGAAATACTTCCTAATTATAGATTATGGTTAGGGGGAATTAAACTGGATTACGCAGTAATAAAGTATATAGCAGTAATCTGGGAAACTGATGTTTTTGTATTAGAATATTACACATTCAATAACTCGTTTAACAAAATTTGGGGTATAGTTCATGATTTTCAGTAGAATTTCGATTTGTTAGGTTATTGGTTTCACGATTAACCAAGCAACACTTACTTGTACGAAGAAGGTATACATAGTTCCAAATAGATCGGAGGCTAATAAAGTGATTACTTAACCATTTTTAATTATGCTTGTAAAGTCGCTTTAGTACTTATTTATAAATTAGGACGAGCCTAACAAATAAAAGTATCAAATCGATTCTCTTAGTATTCCAATACGTTCGATAAACTTGTTTAAATATTTACCCTGACGTTACCTAGAGCTTGCCTCCCAAACAGTTTACACATGAACGGCAAGTCAATTACAGCACTCCGTGTCCCCACTGGAACCATGTTTGATATTGCGAGATTTAATTATCTGCTGAGAAATGTACCTATACCTAGAGCTATAAAGTAAATTGAAAGATATATGAATCCAGATTGCTTCAAGCTATGGAGTATTTAAATTATTTGTCTTTTAATATATAAAAAAATACTAGTACATAATGCGTAAAGCTCGTTAGGGGTAAAGATGTGGTCACATGGAGAGACGGTTGTGGATAAGGCTCCGCTGATACCGCATGCCGCCCAGGTTGATTGTTGGTCGCGCCTTGGGTGGGTTCTATCCCCGACCGTTTTTTTCTACTGCATAACAATGATATGCTGCAGCTTAGCAACATTCATTGCTGTAATAAGTACTAAGGCTTATCGTCTAGAGCAGTGATTCTCAACTTATGTTCTGCGACAGTTTTGTGTGCCGCCGGATTTCAAAAGTATGCCGCCAAATTTTGCGAACATATAATTATGTTAATATTATTAAATTATATCAATTTAAAAAAACATATTAATTATTAGCTTGTAATTAATCGCGTAATAAACTTTTAATTATTATTATTGAAGCAAATATTAGTTTATTCTGTATATTTAAAACTTTTGTCATAAACTATTTATGGAGTGTGTTGTATTAAGTAAATAGTTTTTATATTTTTCTTTGTGTGCCACCAAATTTTAAATCGTTTAATATGGGCCGTAACAAATATATATATATATAGTTGAGAATCACTGGTCTAGAGTCTAGATTTTTTAAAAATAGCCTTAATTCGAGTACGCTAAAGTAACACTTAGTCCAAGTCATTTATGTTTTCACTAGTACTCGACTTCCGACGGAGTATATAAATAATATAAATAAATAATTAAAGTGAAAAATAAAAAAAATTGTAATATATCTTGTTTGTTCAACGTTCTCAAAGTGGGTCTGAACGTAAAAATTTAATAACTTCCTGTTTTGCTTATGAAAATGTTTACCACAACTGCCGAGTATTAAAAGGATTTTATGAACAGACTTTAATTGGAAAACCTTTTTGTTAAACTAATTCTTTATTTAACGATATAAACAAAAAACAATTATCATCTTAGAAACTATACAATTTACATCAGCATCGCAATAAGGCTAGATAAATGCTGTAATGAATGACTAAATAAAATATATTATAGATTTCAGTTAAATTTTCATTGTTTTTATATATGAAGACAATGTATAAACTATATATATATATAAATAAATACCTTTAGTTTACACGACTACTACACATTATTGCCATAAATTTTATATAAGCCACAAGCTATTTTTTTTAAATTTACGGAGAAATAATACTTACGTTATTTTTTAGTTTTAGTATATAAATTACCTTATCGGTAGAGTGCATAAATTCTTAAAATTTGGTTAAAAATGTGGCGATTCACCTAGGAGAAATTTAAACGAGATACCAACGAATTCGCGTTTCGTTAGATTGTGATTGGTAAACAAAAGCTGACCTTGAGGTTACCATAGACACATAATCGATCACAATTTAATGAAAAGTCCCATGAGTTCGTTCTTAGATTCTAAAATAATCATAAATAAAACAAAAACTAAAGTAATTTGGAACAAAAGCAAACAACTTTTGTTTGGAATTTATCTAGCTTTGTCTATTGTCACTTCAAATAATGACTCCCAAACATTAGCAATCACGAGTTGTGGATTCGTGGTGTATTGAACAAAATAATGGATTATCGATAGTCATCTGTTTAATTAACTATGAAACTCGCAAAGCCTTCGGACCGATCAATTTAAAATAACTAAATAGTTTATTTATGAACAGTTGACGACCGTGTGGCCTATAATAAATGGTGTCGCTAATTGGACTGTAGTTACTTGAGTCGAGGATAGTTCGCTTGATAAATTTCTATTTATTTTTCCTTCATACATGACTATTAATATTACGTTTTTGATAAAGCAATTTTAAAGCCATGCAATATTTGAAAGGACAGAGTTTCGTACACACGTCTTGATATTTCAAGAACTCGGTATTAAGCAGCATCTTTTTCAACAGTACAATCTCGCATCCTTACATTCTTCGGACACGTATGTCGGCGTGGTGATCAGTATATAGAACGCCTTGTCGTCCAGGGGAGGGTGCAAGGCACTAGACCGCGCGGCAGGTCACCCACGCGTTGGACTCAGATCAAGTCTGTCGTAGGAGGTTCACTCAATCAGTGCGTCAGGATGACCTCTAATATGCAACGAATGCGGAACGTCGTGAAGCGCATAACATCTGCCCCTTCTATTACCACTACTACATAGCGATCACGACCGCTCTGTCAAGAGTGTACCGAATTAGAAAAATATTTGAAATCTAAAATAACCACATAATCAACTGTCTTGCTTATCTGTAAACATTACAAAAAGTTCGATTGTTTCAGTTGCTTATATTACCACAAAGTTGTTGTTTTTCAAATTGGTCAAGGCTTTCATTGTGGCGAATAAACCAAAATGTATATTATAGAAAAATACCTAACTTTTGGTTTACAGCAACATTGTTATAACATTATTTGCTAGTCGCGTAAATATTATAAATGTATATATTTATTTTAGTTATATTTTTTTCTTTAATGAATTAATCATACGAATTTTAGATAAAAATGTAGATAGTACTTTTCTTATAGTACTGTACTAATATTGAAATATTATTATTGTACACTGTATGTTGTTCTTTTTTTTATAGAACAGGGGGCAAACGGGCAGGAGGCTCATCTGATGTTAAGTGATACCATGGACACTCTTAATGCCAGAGACTCGCGAGTGCGTTGCTGGCCTTTTAGTTCATTGTATGTAATAACAATATCGTTTAATGATCTGGAAAATACTAATAAATGAAACGTACACAGGTATCTTCAGGCCTTCACCGTTAAGTAAGATGTAATTTTATATTGTATTTTATCAATTACTAGCGGTTGCCCACGGGACGTCATTCGCGTGGAAACGGAAAATATCAATCAAGTTTCTTGTACCTTTTAACATGATTTTTAACCGTACCAGTATTAGAATTATTTTACAATGCATTAGAAAAATAAATTTTATTATTTGAGATTATTTCTACTTACCTTAACATTATTGACCAGCCATGTGAGATGCGGTGCTGGATAGGCCGCTGAACTGTGACAGGTGGCCTCCATGTCGCCATTTGGTGATAACTTTTGTTGTCTTATCTTTATTTTTGGACGGTGTTTTTGGCGAACTACAAATACAATAAACAATGAGTCTTACATCTTTATAATAAAAGTATTGCTGTTAATCAATTACCAAGTTTTAACATTGTTGAAACTGAAAGAATGCAGTAAGCCTGATGCTCGATCCTACCGCCGCCAATCGACACTGTCAATGCCAGAGGGCTCGCGATTGCGTTGCCGTCCTTTTAAGAATTGGTACGCTCTTTTCTTGAAGGACCCTAAGTCTATTTTTTTCGGAAATACTTCAGTGGGCAGCTGGTTCAGCTGGCAGTTATAATTAATAATAGTATAATACTCAATAGGACAGTTGCATTCTGGTTGTAGCGCCATATTATTAAAGTATTTTTTTAACAATACAGAAAATAAATAAATTGTTAGGTCAGCCAATCTTGGTCCCATCATTTGCATTTTCCTGGATTGTGTATTATATTGGTATTTGTATAAGAGCAATTGCAGCTATATATTATATCTATAAGTTACATAGATAAGGTACAAAAGATTACTTGAGAATTTTAGTTACTCGAATGTAAATTGTATTTAATAATAAGTCTTTTATATGACTACCACTGCCACTTTTGTATACGTTAAATTTTTCAATATTTTTTTAAAGTTCACGCGTACATACAAATTTTACGACCGCTTTCGGAACACATCAAAGGAATCACAATATAGTCTGATGTAATGTTTTCTCTTTGTGATAATGCGTTGTGTAGGTTTTCCTTATAACAGGAAAATTGATATGATAAACATATCGTATTACAGTAAGAGGTTAGTGTAACAACTTTCTCCGGTACAGTTGTGCAAAAGTTGATTGCTACTTAAGGCCTGTTTCACAATGTATGGATAAAGTACCAATTAACTATGCAACACATAAATTATTTGGAAGATAAAAGTTCATAACGAATAGCACTATCTGACAGTCGTGAAACGCAACAAACACTAGTTTATCCTACCGATAAGTAATAAATAGTTTATTTGGAACTTATCCGGATATTTCGAAACAGGCCCATAATATTTTACCGTATAAATTTAAATAAAATAAACGCTACACTGATTAATATAACTAATAAAAAATGATTTGAATGCTGAATCATGTAGCTCTCTATGGTAAGTAATTTTGTAAATAATAATATGTATTTCGTACATGTTTCATCTTTGATATTATTAAATCATAACGATTGTAGCTAATACAAAACATTAAACCATAAGCTACTTCTGTTCATTTACTATGGTATAATGGAATCAAAACTAAGACGGCCGGCGGGTCGCGTCACAATTTCATACAAAAGTGGTTTTGTAATGACACGTCATATTTATTTGAGTGTAAGATAACACGCAAATTTTATTATTATTTCTTTAGTATTACTTGTGTTCTGTTAATGCGTTACTTGGGAGCGACAGGTTCTTTAGAAATATTTTCTTATAATATAATTCTTGGAACAGACAGATGACAGACTTCAGACAGATACAGATCAGTGAATACATAATTCACATTTATGACTAACATAGAGTTACTTAACCTTATTTGTTTAATTCTGCCAAATTAACACAAAAATAGATACTAGCTAATATATAGGTTTTTTTGGGTGTTCTTAGACTAATTTATTAATATAGGATCGCTGTACAATGACTACATTCATAAAGCTTTAGCAAACCAAATGTTTGGTGAAATATATTTATTTTACATAACAATACAAGACGATAGAACAAAAATATTTAGGAAACGCAGTCTTTAAAAATGTATTAACATATGTTTTACTAAGAGGGATAATGTGTATGCTCTATCTTTTACTATAACATTAGGAATTTTATATTTAGAACTATGGCTTTATATCTTTTACTATGACTTTAGAAGAAAATATAACCCGACGATGGCTAAGTTCTTAACTCCTAAGGCGGTTCTATCGTACTAACGCAGTCACAAATTTACAGATTGCACTTTTCTATCCAATTCTCGGCAAACTTGTACGGCTCTTTCTTGTTATGTGTATATGTAATATACTCAGTATATAAAAATTCAAGGAGCAGTGTTGGCCTAGTGGCTTCAGCGTGCGACTCTCATACCTGAGGTCGTAGGTTCGATCCTCGGCTATGCACCAATGGAATTTCTTTCTATGTGCGTATTTAACATTTGCTCAAACGGTGAAGGAAAACATCGTCAGGAAACCGACATGTCTTAGACCCAAAAAGTTGACGCCGTGTGTCAGGCACTGGAGGCTGATCACCTACTTGCCTATTAAATTTAAAAATGATCATGAAATAGATTCAGAAATCTGAGGCCAAGACCTAAAGAGATTGTAGCGCCACTGATTTATTTTTATTTTATATAAAAATACGACAAACGGCTATAAATAATCCCGCTCTTAATCACTTAAGTTAACTCTAAAAGACTTTGATCTCAGTAGTTCCAGATTACTTTAGCACGAAAAGGCTTTGCGGTGAATATTGTTTAATTTCAAAGTGATTTATATCTATCAATCTAACAGTTCAATTTCTAAATGACGTTAGTCATTTAATATTCAAATTATATTATAAATCATTATCTTAAATACATACATTGTTATGTATAATATAATAATCAGAAAAGTTTTGATTGATTGCTTTCTGAAACTTAATTATGGTTTAATCTAAGGTAGTAAGTTTGGTAAGTACGTCAAGTATTAGGCACATAAAGAAAATATCCCATGATTTCAGCGAGGATTCAAAAGCTATGCCAACACGCTTCATAGACATAGATAATAAATAAAACTTCTATTCTCTGACCTGATAAAAATAATAATCTATCTAATTATTTTTTTACTAGCTCCAATAATTTTATATGTGATTACCTATGAAATCTTCTACATACATACAAGAAATCGTTTATATCACTTACCTATAACATTGACTTCGTGTATTTTTGAGAGTTTCGAGTACAAAGGAATTTCCATCGCAATTTCACAGGCGTAGGTCCCAGCAGCGTTAAAATCCATTCTGTCTAGTGTAAGCGATGTCGGTGTCACTTTGATCAACTGAAAAAATCGAAAAATTATAATGCCCATGATTTAATAGAGAATTGAATGTCGTTAGTCTTAAAAAAATCTCGTTCGTTAAGTTGCTTATGCTATTTAGGGAATGAGAAAAAATATTTGAGGTATTATAGTAAGTTTTAGTATGCCTTAATAACTCGTATAAACAACTACTCGTATTGTTTGATTAGAAATTAAGCCCAACACCATATCCTGAAGGGAATTGCTATGATAATAAATAAAACTTTACTGCTACAAGTAAAGATTCTAGAATGTTTTCTACAATATATTGCTTGTTAATTTTAGTTTATTAAGTAAAAAGGCTAATCTTCTAAAGATAATGTTACCTTAAATTACCATAAAGCAGTTTTAAATACAGCAGATCGCTATCTTGGTATTTTAAATAGAATAACTTCTAAAAAGCCTGTTACGTGACGCACGCTTTCTAGTTGACTTAATTACAGTCAAATATATTATTAGCTTTAATTAAACTTTAACGAACCCGGTCTTACGCTCTATTTTACATTAAATAAAGGTAATTCGTTGAAACTTTCAAAATAGTAACGATTTTGGTTGACTATGTTTCCTGTTCACAACAAAAGTTTTACATGAAAAATATTTACATTAATATTATACTGAATCGTACATATTTGATGCTAATATAGTATATATAAAAGTAAATAAATAATTTCCATTCTCTAATAATACTTATATTCATAATAGGTTTAATAATGATAGATATGTTATTTAAATATCATTAACTTAATAACTGAACTAACATGATCATCATCATCATGGCCGATGGCTGGCCATGCGTCATACTCGTGCACGGGTGCTACTTGTAGGGACTGGTCGTATTTGAATTCGTGTATGCGGTGATATTGTTTCTACTACGTATTTGCGTGGTGTTCCCACGAGTATGTAAGTGCGTGCTCCTATGCCACCATGCCTCCTGCTGACAGAGGACAAATCTTTGTTTTTATTTATTTTTTTATTCTTTATTAATCAACATTTTATATTTAACATGGTGTAATGGTTGCAGCTCCTTAAAAACGTTGTTTAAAAGAAAAAACTTGGCGATTAAAAAGAGTAGCGGAGAGTTTATTGCCAGTTCTTCTCTTCCGTTCTACGCCCTTGATTTGAGAAGTGGGAGGCAATGTAAAATTAGAAACATTTAATGAACATTTTTTTTACGTTCATAAGTGTACATTATGTTACCTACATGAATAAATGATTTTGAATTTGAATTTGAATTTGAATTATTATCAAAAGTTACTTAATGGAAATGAATGTAGTTTGATGATTTATTGTTTCGAAGAGTTATTTTCACTCGCACACTTCACTTATTTGCGACGTTTTCATTTTATTACTAGTCTATTTACGGGACTTATTAAGAAACAAAAGATAAAATAATCTAGAGATAACTTCAAGAGCAGAAGCTTTTTATTGTACTCTTGAGAATTTCCGATCTTCGATAAACTCAATAATATATTGAGCAATGCACAATGGCTCCCATATCTTATTAGCTTTCTATTCAAAGCTTTGGAGTATGCGAACTTCAAAGAAAATAGGAAATATGAGAACTGAGATTTTTACGTTTGCTTAGCCATTTGATTATATAACGTCTCTATAATATATTTATTAAAGATATTTACAATGTGATAACTTTCTGACCTGCAGCAGGCGTCTTGACTACGGGATGACGACTTTTATTGGAAACAGGTATTCGAAATAAGAATAGATATAAAATATAATAATAATAATAATCAGTGGCACTACAACCTACAACCAACCCGGTCTTGACCTCCGATTTCTGAATCTGTTTCATGATCATTTTTAAATCTAATAGACAAGTAGGTGATCAGCCTCCAGTGCCGGACACAAGTCGTCGACTTTTTCGGTCTAAGACATGTCGGTTTCCTCACGATGTTTTCCTTCACCGTTCGAGCAAATGTTAAATGCGCACATAGAAAGAAAGTCCATTAGTGCACAGCCGGGGATAGAACCTACGAACTCAGGTATGAGAGTCGCACGCTGAAGCCACTAGGCCAACACTGCTCTGATATATGAAGGTGTAGATATAAAATATACACCTTTATATATCTATAGCATACATGTAATTCTCGTGGTAATTACAAATTTTAACGTTGGAAGCCACAAGCTGTACCAAAATCAGGAACGTTTACGTAATTATTTGAAAGATTGCGAAAACCACCAAGTGATATCGCTTCAAATATCCCTTCTACCCACGCCTTGGCGAGGCTGCCAATTTATGGATAGCGACGGTTGAATTCAATCGCGTTAACGTCGCAAATGTAACAATGGTATGTGCAAGTATAAAATGTGCAATAAAATATAAGCAATTGCTTGTCTATTAAAAATAAATCTATAATTTTTTTCTTAGTTTAAATAATATTTGCATGGATTTCTGATTATTAGTGACGTTCTGTACTGACGAACACTGCTAGTGTATTATTTCAATTATGTTTGGAACCACGGAATTCCAAGTTTATCTTATTGCATTAAAAGATTACATCGAGCACGGGTTTCTTTAAATGACGTCATTAGGGAATTTGTTAGAGAGAATCTACATCTGTTTCTCAAGTTTCCTATATTATTTCAATTGTTGATTTGTGGACTTAGGAGATTCTTTTTTACTCTCAATGCCAGAGGGCCCGCGAGTGCATTGCCGGCTTTTTAAGAATTGGTACGCTCTTTTCTTGAAGGACCCGAAGTCGAATTGGTTAGGAAATACTTCAGTGGGCAGCTGGTTCCACAAAGTGGTGGTGTGCGGCAAAAACTGCCTAGAAAAACGCTCAGTTGTGGAACGGCGGCCGTCAAGGTGATACGGGTGGAATTTCGTATTGTGCCTCGACGTCCGATGATGAAGCTCAGCTGCAGGTATATTAATACCGAACAACAATTATATGTAAAAAGTATGTATATAATAAAGCGTTAGGTATCGATGTTAATTCTATATTCTATAAATAACGTAATCATAGCAGTAAATCCATTGCTAGGACATGTACATAACTACAAGTTTGTTTTTATAATTTTTATTATTAAAGTCAATATTTATCATGAAAGTTAAATTTCAATGGTTAATTTCAACCTCTGGAAGTTTATAATTAGGTGAGAATGATACGTCAGCGTGCACTATCGAAAATTAAATTTTGCTTCCACAAACGCTCATTGCGGCATAGTTGAATATTGTTAGTAACATTATTGCATTGTGGACAGTTTCTATCATTTTATAATTAGACAAGCTGCCCCCGCGAACTTCGTTTCTCCTTAATGAGATTTTACTGAGCCTACCTGTGTAGTTGGAGGAGGCCACCTGGCAAACGGACACGCAAAAGTGGAAGAAAAAGACGATCTACAAAAAAATAAATAAAAAAAAAACATATGAAAAAACAATAATAATGTTATGTCCGAAAAAAGGCTATAAAAAACCTGTTTAGTACATACCAACGTGGAACATTTTGCTATGCTATCCCAGAGACTGTTCGGTTCTCCAGAATGAAATCTTTTAAGGTTGTTCTATGAATTTTTCTCTGTATAAACCTCAGACTTCACAACATAAGTTTTTAATAATAAAATAAAAATAGGGGTTGATTGTAAGGGTTGAAAATTCAGGGCATGTATTTACTAATGCTGTATCATAAAAAAAATATTTTTTTTATCTGAAATTGAAAAAAAAAATTAGGGGTGGATTACCCTTAACATTTAGAGGGATGAAAAATAGATGTTGTCCGATTCTGAGACCTACCCAATATGTACACAAAATTTCATGAGAATCGGGAAAGCCGTTTCGGAGGACTTTAACCACAAACACGGCGACACGAGAATTTTATATACTTATAAGATACTAAACTCCTTATATTAGAAATGGGAAATGAAGACGTAAAATGCTTTAAATAAATATTTTAGTCACAAGTGATTTCAACTTACTACTTAATATTATAATATATTATCCGAAATATATATTATACTTAACGTTATTTCGATTATAAACGGAATGTTATATGGAAAATATCGTAAAATAGTAAAATACATTTACTTACACAAAACTCTATAAACGCCTGTATAAGTCGGTTCCTTAGACATATAACCTCTTTGCAGGTGTTGTCCTTATTGCGGTGAAAATAAATGAATCACTCCTGTGAAACAAAAGAGTGCGAAGGTGCTAAACGCTGCGAATCACGATACGTAAAATTGACAATATTTTATTTTATTGACTGCTAACCTGTTTATGACATGGCTAAAGACAAACTTTGTTGTGTTAAAATACTAATTGAACGTTTCATCATTAAATGATTGTTTAATTACCTGACAAATCTGTTTAGACTTATTGCACCTTAAATGTTAAGCCGTGCACTTCGTTTCTATATCACGTTTTTCATAAAAACAGAATTATCAACTATCAAAATATGCCAAAGCTTGTGTTTGCCTCTAGAATAACTGAAATCATTTTTATTCTTGATAATTATACTATAAACCTTTTAGTAGCACTAGTGGCATGTTTATTCCTATCATGTTTTAAGATCTAACCACACATTTTTTTTGAAAATTTCTGTAATTTAGCTTGTATAGAAATCGTGACATGTCAAAACTTGACATAACAATAGTGTCGATATGTACGACAGGATTGTTAATCACTAACACCTCGCCAAAAGTTTGCGACAGCATTTGTGTATTATTAATGAATAAATTGTAATGTGTTTCATGCTAATATCTTGATTTCTACATTTGAAAAGTCAAAAGATGAAAGCTGCAAAGATAACCTTTGTCATTTGCAAAGAACATATTCATAATTCTCATAAATAATTCAATTGCAAGTGTTCGCTCACATTTGTAGCAAAACGAGACGTGGGTGTTTTGTACGTGTTGAACTTTCTTTTACTATTTATCAAAGTGACAACTATATATATATAGATATCTAGAATGATTTTTACTCCCTATCCAAATGACAAGCTTATTTTAAAACAGCACAAAAGTCACTTTTCTCTCATTTTATATGATTATCGTCGTCACCGCAAGAGACCAACTGTTTTAGCATCACTTCAATTCCAACCATTTTATAACATACCTACTTGGTTCTACCTTCCTCTTTCGAGTTATAGCGATCCTGCCTACTAAAATCTGTCGATATAATTTATCGAAAGATTTTAGGAGGCAGGTTAGTGAAAGCCCATTCTTTACTTGCATCTAACATCTATGGTGGTTACAGCAGCTGATTATATTGAGGACTTAATTCAACAGTCCTATTTTAAATGACCAGTGAGTATAAGAGACATGCTATGAATACTTAAAATATATATAAGAACTGTTAAGAAAAGCATAAGAATTGGCTATTGGACAGTATTAAAGACCTTTGACTGTCTAAGAAGACTTTGGCTGTCTAATCCTAATGGATGGAATACTAAATCTTGGAGTAGATTTCGTTAGAGGCTGTTTTTGATCAAATAATAATATAGTTGGTTCGAGTAATTTAGGAATGATAAACATGTAAATACTTTGATTGTTTAAATGTTTATTGACATGGTTCGTCGTAGAGGCTGGTGGGACTCTCGTCTAGAGAAGCATGTTGGCAGGTTCTTGAAATTATGAAAGTTTAATTTGAATGTTTATTATTCGAAATGTAAGTAAAAAAATCGGTAGGTTCTTTAATGATTTAGAAATAATCTACAACTGTTAAGATCTAGTCAAATATCCCATTACGCTTTTGTCAGAACAAAGTTAAATTCGTTTAAGATGAATGTTTTTGGATAATCGATATGCCATTTATACCCTTCAGTAAAGCATACATTGTTCTAACAATTATTTTCCAAGCTAATTTAACATTTTCTGTTTTAAAAAAAAACTGCCAATTTAACATTTTCAGTTTAAAAAAAAAATAAAATAATAATTGCCTTTATTCAGATACATTTTACATTTGATATTTACATTTAAACAAATTTCCATTTTAATCATGTTCTAGTGTATCTGTGTGCCCTTTTTTGGCAAAGGCCTCCTCCAAATCTGGATTTTCAGTTTTAGTGTATTTTAAATAGTATTAAAAAAAAACATACATGAAAATTTTTATTCCAAGTATAAAATAAAAATAATTGTTCAAAAGTCAATGAATGTTCCACTATACAATAAGCTTTGTGTTTTATAGTTGTATTTTTCTTTTGTAAAATACCTTTATTTCTGGATCGTAAGTCCTCGGATCGGGTTTGCATAATATTACGTTATTGTCATTTTATACCAAAATTTTACACTGAGGTGTAATGTGAACTAGTGGGTTTTTCCCATGACGAGTAGAAATCTTTTTTTATTATTCAAAAATCGTTATTGTATTGTGAAAATATAATTATCTACTATACTACTCTCATGAAGAAGAATAAACGTCCAAACGTCCAAAATAGTGATAAGTATACTAGAATAGAACATACGCACAATGTCAATACTCGGAATAAACGCCGGCTGCAATTTCCCCACTAGACTATGTAAAGTTAGTAATTCTTTTTTGGGAAAAGGGATGCTCTTCTTTAATAAAATCCCAGAGGCTCTTTTATCTCTACCTGTTAATAAATTTAAGAAATATATTAAAGAAAAGCTGTGTAAAAAGGCTTACTTTAAAATTAGCGATTATCTAGTTGATAAAAGGGCCTGAGATTAGTGCTGGGCAGGCTACTTCTAATTAATTTGCTATATTTGTTTTAAATATTGTAGTATTGTTTGATGATTTGATTTTTTAAAAGAGTACCGAGAGTATTTTACGCCGGCTTTTTCTCTCGGCCTACACCCTCTGTCTTCTTTGCCGATGAGTAGGGTTGCCTACAGATTCGAATTTAATGACGTGGAATAAGTGATACCTAGATGATCTTATGTTCCAAAATAAACGTATTTAATTTTTTTTTATGAAAAAATCCAACAAATAACTATGCTTAAACATGAATTAACTCAAAAATAAACTCACGTTAAGTTATTAATAATTATGCAAATAGCAATTGCGTGTTACTAATTGCTTTATACGGCGTGCTGCCAAATATTCAAACTGCAAGTTTTATCGATTAAAAAGCTTTGGTCCCAAAGTCAACTAGGTTGCAACGTAATTTAGGAGCTATTTAATAGACCCTGATGTTAAACAATAACTTATTATGAAGTTTAAATTAAATATAAGCATCACTAAGTAGTTATTAGAAATAAATGTTAATCTTAATTTTTAATGTTTTCCATGGTCATGTGTCATGAACACGCGTATGTGAGGTACTCTTATACTCCAATGTGACTGACGTTCGACGCGACTGAATGAAAAAGTCCTTATAGATCCTTCAAGAAAAGAGCGCACCAATTCTTAAAAGGCCGGCAACGCACTCGCGAGCCCTCTGGCATTAACATGTCAAAGCAAATCAAATCAAAATATCTTTATTCATTTAGGTAAACATGTACACTTATGAACGTCAAGAAAAACAAATTATGGGTGTATCACTTAACATCAAGCCTCCTGCCCGTTTGCCCCCTGTTCTATAAAAAAAAGATATTTTTTATCACAAATCCATTATACTAAGACCCAGTACAGAAATGCACTTTGTAGGTCAAGACTTTCAAATTGCTTATAACGAAACGGAGCGTAAATTTCATAGCGCCTCGCAGCATAACTTTCAATCGATACTGTTCGACTTTTGAACATAACTTCCGGAAGTTATCTACGAAAGACTGCAGGTGTTTTCGAAGCGTGTACTAAACCTTAACAATATTGAACGTACGTGATATTTTAAGTTATTGATTTTTATTACCCGAAATTTAGTCTCATTATTTTCTAAATATTGAAATGATTCTTGATATCTCAATTGATGAGACTTGGGTCGTTTGATTTTCATTTGAAGTAGATACAGTAAGTATTACTTTTGAATAAAGAAATAATAATAATAATATTACATGGTACAGAAATATGAGAATAAGAATAATGTATTTATCATTATCATTGATTTTATTACTGCGGCACCACTTTATGAAATTAAACTTAATTACAATATATCTAGCGTAGTTTAGAAATCTTAGCTTAGAGAATGTTTTGGTACATGATTTTAAGTTCTTATTTGCAAACAAAAAGTTTGTTTCGTTCATTTGACATCAACTAATGTGCCACACCTGATTAATCCCCAAAAATGAAGCTTTCGATTCCTGAAAAGAAACGTTCGAAATTACGAACGGAGGAAATGAACATATATAGCAACTAGCGGACCCGACAGAAGTTGTCCTGCATGAGTTTTCAAGCTATAAGGATATTAAGCAAAGTATTAAAGTACCGACTGAATCGCCATCTACCGGGCTCATTTGTGAAACCAAACACATATAAAAAACAGTGTGTGTACTTATGTACACGCTTTAGAAGTTATAATTCTTTGTCGTATGAAAAAAAAACCTAAAATGCAATAGTGATTAACAATAAATATTAAAATTAATCAAAAAGATGTAAATAAATAAATTATTAATAAATACTATCACCGTCGTATTTCAAATTGATTTAAAATCACTAAAATGATAATTATTTATTCACAATATTGAATTGTACTGTTACAAAACACGTGTTCTAAATATAAAAATACTAGAATATACAACTTGAACATAGTTATCGATTTCCATGCCAGTTACAGCTAACTTTACGATGTCGAATTTAGGTGTTGGTGTGCGCGCGCATCGTTTATGTCCTATTCACTCTCATCATTTATCTCCATCGCGCCAAAAGAAGTATAACTTCAAAAAATCATTCAAAGCGGTCCAGCCGTTTAAGGTTCAGAGTTCAGGAGCTAAGCTATCCTATCTTTTAAGTTAGATCAAACTGAACACGGTGTGCAATTTTGTTTAAAATCGGTTAAGTAGTTTAAAAGTCCATAGCGGACCAATAATGTAACACGTAATTTATATATATTAAGATAATGATGCAGTCTATACAACGATGACCGGAAAATAACTAAACCCTTGTACGCTAATGGTAGCGAATATAGTAACTGTCACAATTAAAAGTTTCCAACTGTCCTCTACGATCACAATTTCTAACATTTCAAACTACGAATATGCATATTTGAAGATAATTAATAATTAGAATGTATTACTAAATACTGTTAGATATAAATAATTTAGCAATAAATAAAGTGATATTCATTAGATAATATAGACCAACGCATAATTATTATTTACAGTGTTAAATACGAATTATTTTTTATTTTCTCCTCAGATATTTTTTGTGATGAAAGTGATATCCGTTCAAATTCAATTCAATTCAAAAATCATTTATTCATGTTGGTAACATAATGTACACTTATGAACGTCAAAAAAAGAAATTTAATTTATTTAAATTCTTTTAATTTTACATTTAGTGGCAGTTCTCAAATCAAGGGCGTAGAACGGAAGAGGAGAACCGGCAATAAACTCTCCGCCACTCTTATTAATCGCCAAGTTTTTTCTTTTACACAATGTTTTTAAGGAGCTGCAACCATTACACCATGTTCCACATGACATCTTGAGTAATAAGGAATATTAAAATAATTTAAAAACAAAGATTTGTCCTCTATCAGCAGGAGGCATGGTGAAATAGAAGTACGCACTTACATACTCGTGATAACAACACGCAAATACATAGTAGAAACAACTAATATCACCGCATACACGAATTCAAGTACCACCAGTCACCACTAGTAGCACCCGTTCACGAGTATGACGCATAGCCATCGGCCCCCTCGCCATATTTTAGGGAGAGAGACAACCCGACGCATGGACGCTCATAAGTATAGGCGATTAATTCGAAATTAAACTAAGATAGATCTAAAAAACTAGAATGAATTGCAAAACCATCACAAGTTAGTGAGTTAGTATAAGCTTTGTTGGCCTAGTGGCGTCAGCGAGAGACTCTTATTCTTGAGGTCGTAAGAACGTCGCCTGTGCATTAATGGAGTTTTTATCTTTATTTGCATTTAACGCTCTCTTGTACGGCGAAGGAACACACATGTCTTCAATCCAAAAATCAGGCAGAAGGCTGGTGGATTATTAATATACACTGTTTTAAAGATGGAATCCGGAGTTCTACTTACACGCAAATTAAGACAAAATAACTCTGTATCTATCACAACACAAAATGTGAAAATGTATTCTATGTAACATTATTCCACTAACTTTAATAGTTATTAAAGTTCTGAGAGGAAAAATTTCAAGTTATAATAGATTTTACACCCCGCTAGCTTCAGCTGTAATTTAAATGTTGTAGTTCAAAGAAATAAGACAAAGTTGAATCAGCCTAGGAGATATGATTATACTAGATTAAAAACTACCGCATCCGTTAGTTACGGATTCATTATACAGGATTTAAAGGGCCAAAATTTGATATCCAGTAAAACAATTACTGCTTCGGTAACCACAGACTTTTGACTGTGATAATAGACAACTTAACATGTTAGAATATCTTTAGTAAGTTAATAACAAATTCTTATTCGTAAATTAATCTGTTTTATTGTTAAATATAGTCGTTTAAAATTATTATCTAGCCAAGTTTTACTATACCCAACTCTGTGATCGGCCGACGACATACACAATAAGATAACGAACGTTCGAGGATATTGGCTTGTGTAGCAGGTACGGTTAACTTTGCGGCCCCAAAAATCCGATACTGTGCCGCTTATCGATATTTCTCTTGGATTTCCATTACATTTTCTTGATATAGGACACACGTTATATAGCTTAGTAAACCATATAAATCAGGCAATCCACGCTCACATCGTGTATCTGGGCGGCCTT
This sequence comes from Pieris mannii, assembly GCA_028984075.1. Taxonomy (NCBI): domain Eukaryota; kingdom Metazoa; phylum Arthropoda; class Insecta; order Lepidoptera; family Pieridae; genus Pieris; species Pieris mannii. Next base: position 6,093,731 of record CM054784.1, read on the forward strand.
GCCTCGCGTTAGGATGTCAGCCTGCTTGTTGTATTTAAATTGTATACCTGAGCCTAAATTAAATACCTTTTTTATGACATATTACAATCTGGCAATATATTTAGGTATTTCAAATATAGAACAGCAAACTGATACTGCAGTGTGACGAAGAACTCGAGGCAATTCTCATTCCCACTGCAGACAATATGTACATACAGGTCAAACAAAAACGTAAAATAATATGTAGGTACCTTGTACTGTTATAATCACTTTTAATTATTTTTACTTACATTTATATCAGCTCCAGAGAAATTATAGAACTCGTACGGCGGATCTCTTCCTCGCACGTACTGCATAATTCGATGGCTGTTCTTGAAGAAGACAACCTAATGGAAAATTTAAAATTTTAATATACAATGTCTAGCGACTACTAAATCTCGTAAATGGTATTTTATTTTAATTCTATATTTTGTGAATTAGTTTTACACGTAAGTCTAAAGTGCTAAACAGTTGTAACTGAAAAAATAGAACACCAGAACAGAGTGAATAGAGACTGTAAGTGTTATTATTATATATTACACCTTAGTATGTTAAATTAAAAAATTCGTTCATTTTATTGAAATGCGAACTGGAAACGTGGGAGTTTTGCCAGTACCACTTGTTTGATTTAAAAATATATGATGTAATAATAAAACATTTGCTAAGATAAACTAAAAATACATTTTTCCTAATAAAATTGTCTTCAGCCGATCGATTTAAGTTTATTGTGAATCGAATTTAAATCTATTGTGACTTCATACGAATAAATATATTCATATTTCATTCATATATTCTAATTCGGCATGGCAACCAGAATTGTCATCTCCCATGCACCAATACATTTTTGGTATACAATTAAAATTAATACAGAAAGCGTCTTACAATTACCTAATTTAAAAATTATTAAAACAACACATAGCCCATATTCAAATGTATGGATTATTAGGTGCTTTGTGGCACTTAGTCGTACTACAAGTGTCAGACACAGAAGACTACTTGCCTGGTACTTTTGCCTATTAAAAAAAGAAATGATTATGAATATATTTTAATCTTTCTAAAAATTTTATAAAATAATATATCTTTTCCTGGCTAAAACTAAATTTGACCGCGTTGCAGTTCATAAAAGACATTAACTAAAATAGGATTTGTGATTGCGCCTTTGATATACTTTCCTTATATTGGATTTGATGTAGATGTAATTTAAATTAATGTCTAACAGCGGTTGTCAGCATCACGTATGTTTAAAAGTAGATTCATAATTATATTATGTAACAACGTAACACAATGGGCCATTATCAGCTCATTTAAGGCTTCGTTGATTTAAAATTTAGAAATTTAGGAACAGCTTACTTATTGACAGATCTTAATCACGGTTTGGTAAAGCTGTTTGACAATTGTATAGTTATCTAGTGTTTACTACTATCGATATTATATAATTTACATTTAAACCATTTTGTTTATAGTACAAATCATAGACGAACATAAATAACGCAATTTCTAATAAATATATTATAAATTCCAAATTTTCGGAATTTTAAGACATGTTTGTTATTTGTACCGATTATCAATATTTATCTTTCAAACTGGAAATTATGATTTATTATTATTACTAAAAACATTAAATAAATATATATAACGCGTATATATTAAAAAATAAAATGAAATTAAGATTTTATTTATAGGGTTTAAACGTGAACTTTTAAAATACTTATGTAACATTTACCTTCCTGCATTTTATTGTTGACAGGTCTGCGATATGTTTTGATAAATCAACCTACCTTGTATATAGTTCCTGGGTCAACGTTATGCTCGCATCGCACTTGTGCGCTGTGTCCATGTACCACAAATCGTGGTGCCCGTAGCTCGACCCACACTTCGGACATACTTGATACTATAACAATATAATAGCACGTTTTAGCAAGAAACTTTAGTTATTAACATTGTACCTACATAAAATATTAAATCTGTATATAATATTTTATACTATTATAAAAGTAACCATTTCACTATAGATAAAACCTCTCGGGGCTATACCAAAACAAGGAGAGATAGATCATAAATATTTTTAAGGAGAGGGAGAAAAATCACAAATAATGTATAATAGTTGATTATTAAAAAACAAAAGACGACAATAAATTATGTTTTACTTAAGAGAGGATTTATTAAACAAAGTATGTTCTTAATAATGAATCAAATTAGCTTTACTAGCTATATATTGGAAAAGGAAATACAGTCTCGTTAAAATTCACAGTATCCGCTAACAATCGGAAAAGAATGGAAAACTGTCAGCATCATCTACGACTGACCCATCAATATCGCGCAATAATGACAGTCGTAGGTGGTGCAGTGTAGGTATTGGCCTGCACTTATTGCTGAAAACGATAAACAATTACATAAAAACAAGTGACGTGCAAAAACCTAATGCATCTGTCAAGAGGTCACGCAGCAACTCTATGAAGATTCTATCCCTGTGCAGACCACTCTCAGAGGAGAGAGTCATAAAAATAGGTATTTTTTCACTTTAATCTACGGTAATATAGCCTATTTAAGCCAATAAACTAATAAATAAATTCAAAATAAGTTATAGTCTAATATAAAATACTACCGTTTTTTACCTAATTGAATGTCCACTAGTGTTTTTAAGGAACTGTTTTATAAATGTAATAGTTATGTTCACATCATTGTCAATTTCAATTTATCAAAGAAATAAAGAAACTCCCTTACAGATTACACCTTATCTTGATTCCTAATAGTATACGTTAAATCAGGGTAAAATGCAATACCCACCGCTAGCTAAAATATATAAAATAATCAAAGATACATTTTCCCGTATATAAATTCACCCCTAATATTTCACACCTCGCTCAATATTGGACAAAACACTTTCCACAATGTCTATTACATGATTGATTGCGAAATATATTTCCAATATAATATTTTTTCTTCCAAAATAAGTAATATGGGTATCTGTTACCCGTCTGCTACTTGTAATTAGGATCGACAGACTGTCTATCCTTGTTTTTCTAATAATTAAAATATCTTGATTCAAGATTCGAATAAACTATGAATATCATAATGCTGCGATCGATTATCTAGTAATATAAAAAGTATATTGAAAAGTTTATTCCAAGTTCCCGTTTAGAAATTAAGGACCCCGTAAGTAAAGACATTACGATTATTCGTACTAAGCAAGGGACGAGACAGGGTCGTAATGGCTTAGGGTTGCCATAAATTAACAGATAAGACACATATTGCCCTAAATAAGCGCATAAGGCTATAGATTCGCAATCAGCGTATTTTAATTCTAACGATTTATTTTTATAGGAAAGTATCGCTATTGATTACGATTAATGAAAGTTACGCGTGGCAAATTGTCTTTCGAAAGGTCCCTCTATATCTTCTATATAATTTAAGTGATAGTAAGAGTTTTCAGTGTAGTTGTTTGCATTAATACCTGCAGCTGAGTTTCATCATCGGACGTCGATGCACAATACGAAATTCCACCCGTTCACCTCAACGTCTGTTATTTAAAACTGAACGTTATTTAAGACAGTTCTGCACTACTGCAGTTACCCACTGAAGTATTTACAGTTTGCTTTTTGGTAGGTATGTCATATGGTCTTCACATGCAAACATTATCAAATCAATGTTACATTTAAAATATTATATCATCATATATCATATGAAAGTATCATCACCATATTAACCTACTTTTGGAAGTGACTAGAGTGATTTCTTTTACTATTTTAAAGTGTAATTTTGACTTTTAAAAGAGGCTTTTGCCTATTGTTATTAATGATTAAATAACTAAAAACATAAATTATTTGAATTTGACTTTGATCATTAGCCGTCAAGTACTGAGAGTGTCCATGGGCGTCACTTAACCCTCATGTACGCTTGCCACTTGTTCTATAAAAATAATAAAATAATTATACAGCCGTGTTGGCCTAGAGACTTTAGTGCGTCTCTCATCCCTAAGATTGTAGATACTCCGGCATAGCTAATGGACAACATTCACTCGAATGGTAAAAGAAAATGCCATGAATAGACCTAAAAAAGTCGACAGCGTGTGTATGGCACAGAATGCCGATCACCTACTTACCCATTAGATAAAAACAAATGATCATTGATCACGGAACCGATACAGAAATAGGGAGGTTGTACCGCCACTTAATCTTAATATTGCATACTAAGCATATTTTGACAATACTCATCTAGCATTAGATACCAATACAGCATTCAATTTCAAGGAAATAAAATTTTGTTCAGGGATTGTGAAACACACTTTCCTACCCATAAGACGTTAATCTTCCTGCAAATAAACCCGACACGCTATTATTACAGCTGTATTGGAGTCCGTTTTCTTAATTATACGTAAAATCATGTCGGGTAGACACTAATAAGAAGTTTGTGTATGTATCTTATTACAATATGATTAAAATTTACATCGAAACTTGTTTGTTTCGTAATAAAGGTACCTGTCGTGGAGTTGAATTTCAAACAAGATTAAATCATATATAAATAATATCTAATAGGTCTGCCTAGGATAGAGAGAGATGGAAACAATTGGGGGAGGCCTACGTCAACAGACAACCTGACCAAAGCGGTTGGGAATACATTTATGGGATGTTCTATATTTTTATAAATCACAACCCATTTTTATCTTTGTAAATTGATATATTTCTTCACAAACAACAGTAATTAATTTATATTCTTATAGAAACGCTCAAAGGAAAAATACATGCTCACTCATCTTAAAAGTCTGTTCTGAGTGACGTCTGTTTTCTTCTTTTCTAAGTGTCCTGTATTTATGTTCCCACATACATCAAAATCGTATAGAAAATACTACACCATATAGTATGTACATTTTTAGTGCGTATCAACGGTACGCTACACATTATTATTATTTTCGCTATATGATTAGATTTAAGAATATTAGTGTTTGATAAGAATAGCATTTAAGTTAAATGGTCAGCGAATAAAGGGCTTTTTTATTTATTTATTATTTATAATATCTCTATGACTTTTAAATTTTTAATAGGTACTTAATAATTAAAATGTTCGTTTTAGTTATTCGTGTATTTTAAACTCAAAATGGGGAAAAATACAAAAATGCTTCAAAATGCATATTTAATTAATTAATTATATATTATATAACTAAATAAATAAAAACTTATTTTCTGGATTGGATTATTTTGCTTTTTATTTTTTTATTTTGGTCTTGCAACTGAATTTTGTAACATACCTATTCAATAAACGCTCCAAATGAACCCTATTAACACATAGATAAACGGCTTTAATCAACTAATGGTTATAATATAACCGAAGTTGACAATGTTATTAAACCGTGCGACACTTGAGGAAGCAGTTGCTTGCTTTATGAGGTAATCTTCCTAGCTGCAATAACTTTGCGGTTAAACTAGAGACATCTGGATATAGTTATTTTTAATGAATGTACGTGTTTTAAGGAATATATTAAAGTATATACACTATATATTAAATACAAATGAACGTTATAAGACATGGTATATATTTTACAGTTAATGCCGAGCTAGCTATTAAAGAGTGCTTTAGTTTGTGCTTTACCATTTTTTTTAATATAAACAATAATCTATAAATTAATTAATCTGTAATTATACCATTAACTTGATGTGTTTTGAATACAATTCACCCGGTTTCAGAGGCCTTCAGCCTTTTTACATAAGTGGATTGAACCCAAAAATATTTGTTATTTTCGCACTATTAGTTCCTGAGAAAAGTCTGTTGAACCAAATAAAGTATATTATAAGTATAGGTTTATTAACGGTATAAAAATAGGTTTTGATGGATTCTATTACTATGGATGGAAAAAAATGGTACCATGTCATTAAAACATATTTATAGTCCACGTATGATTAAGGGGCTAGTAGGGGTGTTTAATAAAAATTATGAGCATATCGCAATTAACATTTATTATAGATTTTATCCTACCCTTTCTTTATTATAAGGTAAAATTCCCTTTTTTTTATACCTTTTTAAAATCTACCCTGACCTCCACTGCTACTTAAGCGAGTTTAAGAATTTTACCTCACGCAACTTTATTTTTAGCCTGCCTCGTATGAAAAAAGTCTTAAGTCCTCCTCAAATAGGCTCCATCATAAAAGTTACCGATTAATGAGTAATATATAAAGAATTTCTTTCTCGCTTGAGCTCAGCACACCTACGCGCAACCGAGGTATCTGAAGAAGCATGAACCCCTAATGTTGCTTTTCAATTCTATTTATATATACCTTATTATGTCTTATATGTGGGCTAAACCTGCCTGTATTAGTTTCTATTCCAAGGATAATGTATAGCATTATCACTATTTATTAAACACTTAAAATCAATGTATTATTAAGTATTTTTCTGATATCTCTCAACCATATATAGTTAGACAAAATCTCGTTTATATTATATCTAATCTTATAATAAGCTTCCGTTTAAAAGCTCAACACTGTATTCTAGTTCAAAGGCTTATTACGTAGCGGACGTGACTTCATTACTTTAAAACATTAAAAATATCCAATCTACGTTCTAACAAATGGTATCTACGTGAATCTTGTTATTGAAACGGACAATAACTAAGTGAAAGAAGATAGTTATTAGAGATAGTTGTTACATAGAAGTGTATGACCGCGTTCGCGTGAACAGGCAAGCATGCATACAAAAATATTCATTCGGATGTAATATCTCATAGGCTTCTAAGATGTTTTGTTATGTCATGAAAAAAATAAGATACTTTCATAACTAATAATTGGCCTTATGAAACAACATGATACATTAAGATTTATTTCCAACATACACATATAAAGTACTTGCAATGTTTTTAAGTGACATAGTAATAAAATTGCCTGAGAATCGGGTATCCGATTTTCCTTTATAACGCTGAATCCCGTACAATACCGATTCCCTGGACAGTTAAAAAATGCCAGAAGTACTTTTGTTTGTGGTTTTATAAGTAAAAAATAGTTTTCGACAGTTTTTATCAATTTATTCTGTTTTTTGGACATGTAAGACCAGATCCAAAAAGTCTAGAATTACTTATCGTGACTGGCAGAGTGGAGGGCACCAGACCTCAAGCCCGAGCCCATACTAGCTGTAAGAAAAAAAACATTAAGATTGATTTCCAACATACACATATAAAGTACTTGCAATGTTTTTAAGTGACATAGTAATAAAATAAATGATTAAAAATTGTTTTAAAGAAAATCAAAAAAAAGTTTGGTACCCGTGGCAGTGTACTTTTAATGCTGGCAGCATTTCCTCGCTGTACATGAGATACTTATTTGTTGAGCCAGCCCTGTTCCAAAAAACGCAGCGGCCTGTCTCTAATCAAAAGGAAACAAATCAAAGTAAATCAATCATTTATCACATTTACCTCTTATAAATGAAACCCTATTGAATGTCTCAGACTTCAACAGAAAAAATATGCCCATCTCCGGACATCAATTGTCGAGTAAACAGCTTGTTACACCTTAAGAATCCCTATAATAAACTATATTTATTTTTTCTGTTACATCTTTTCTTTCATCATTATTTCTAATGAAAACACAATTCATACTGAGGTGTTTGTTTAGTTGAGTCGTGCACAAAGCACTAGAAGTGCGATTTAATAAAGCATTTATAAAATCACGCAGCTCATTGGAGCAACAATGAAAACTTTTGAAAAACAAAACAAAAATTATTATTGTGAACTTTCGTTGCGCCATGTACACAGTATTTAATATACAACAACCGTATATGTCTGCATTGTCGGAGACTTCTTGGTTAGTTCGAATAAAGACTATTTTAATTCAACTTTTATACCTCGGCTCCCCGAAGGAGAATGCGAAACGAAATCCGAAGAAGAATTGAGATTACCAAAGACACAGTGACAAAACTGTTATGTTTATGGAAGGAGTGGAACATTTTCCTAAAAATAAAGAAGAAATTGCCTGAGAATCGGGTATCCGATTTTCCTTTATAACGCTGAATCCCATACAATACCGATTCCCTGGACAGTTAAAAAATGCCAGAGGTACTTTTGTTTGTTGTAAAAAAACCTTTTTCGACAGTTTTTATCAATTTATCCTGTTTTTTTGGACATGTAAGACAAGATCCAGAAAGTCTAGAATTACTTATCGTGACTGACAGAGTGGAGAGCACCAGACCTCAAGCCCGAGCCCCTACTAGCTGGACTGATTCTTTAAAAACCCTTACGTGTCTTAAGGTCACTCAGGCACAGAGGCTTTCCGAAGACAGCGGAGGGTGGAGGAAGTTGTGCGGACCTTCAGAAAGGACTACGACTGAAGAAGGTTTCAATTAAGCAAGTAAATCTTATCTCATAAAAAAAATCTTAGTTTTTAAATTACTCCGCAACAAAATAATAGTCAAATGCGCGTGTATAATGTGCACGAGTTCAAAACTAAAACAGGTACCTATTACATGGATAAGTTGAGGTAAAGTTTGGCTAGTATCTACTCTTAAAGGTGAAATACTAAGATCGTAATTTGATTATACGAAACAAAATTTCAAAATGGTACTCTTTGAATCCGTATACCCGTACCTAGACTAAAGAACCCGTAGTTTTAAATTTACATCTCTATCGGTTTTTCCCAACCCACTTTGTCCCCTTCAAACAAACAGTGTTAGCTAATAGCATTTTCCAAGAGTACCCAAATCAATAGAACCTACATTCTATTGAATTTCGATAAATCGCAGGAAATCTATGTAGACGTTGGACTCAATTTGAGACCTATCCTTGAATAGGAGACAATTCTTATTGTTTTAACCTTTTTAGTAAGTGAATTTTAGACGGTAGCATTATTCTAAGATGCGCTTGTAGATTTTCAGTAATGAAATTCGTTTTTTAAAACTTCGTTCTTATTTTGAAATGCAAAGCAGAGTTCTTATAACGTTACCATATTTATTTTTAGATGATATCAGCGAGTTCTAAATAATATTAAGACTATGCATTGTGCATAACAGAATATTGTAATATCAAATAAGTAGTTACTAGTTATACTACTGTTTTATATTGTAGTAGGAATTTACCTACAAGCTTCCACCACTATTTCTGTCGCTTCTCTTGATTATTTTAGGGCACCTCCATACGCTTTGTAGGTTTGAGAACTTGAAACATATAGTGTTTTGCCAAAAAATGGAATCTGAGACTCAATTATCCACGAACTGTTTCAAACTAAGGATGTTGTGAAATACACAGCATTACACGCCACTTATTATTCGAATATTTCAAGCCAAAATATCTGAAAGAAACTGAGATAAAAATGCACGCGTAAATAATGGAAGCGGTTTTTGTTATGATTATTAAAAAGCTTTTAGCGAAGCAATAAAGGAGATTGACGAAATACATTTCTTTCAAATGGGATAACACCGTGAAAACCATATGAAGTGTGCAAATAAATGGAACATAGAAGGAAATTGTTGACATAACAAGCTCAATATGATATGGAGTGATCTTTTTATTAAATTTTTATATTTGGATAGGATTCTGACAAATTTACTGATTGAAACATGTGATATTATTTTTGTGTCTAACTTTTTATATTATATTGAAATAAAATGCTTTATGAGCGCAATTTATAGTAAATATGTTCAATATATACTTATTTATATGCGTTTAATTTATATTTCAAATAACAATTATACTCATAACCAAAAATGGAATACGCAAAAAGAAAATGTACTTAATGTACATTTACTTGGAGTATACTTAAATGTGATGTTGTGTTTTGACTTATCGTCAATAAATGCTATTCAAGCTGCAATGCCATTTAGCATCTGAAGTTCGTCTTTTTGAAGATAGTCTTTATTAAATTAGTTCAGTTTAATTGTAACTACTTAAATATTTGCTTCCAGCTAGTTAAACAAACGTTTTAACATTTCTCATACGACAGAATTCTATATTCGAAATGCCATCAATATTTCAATGGATCATTATTGTCTTGACGTCACAGAGTAACAATTAAAACTGGTATTTTGAATATAGAATTCCCATGTCGGTACTTGTTTTAAGAAATACGTTCCATCTACTTTCCCGCACTCTATTAAACACCCTATTCTCAACAAAAAATACCTGGGATATATACTCTATATAGTTGCGTGTATAGAGCACATTACGCCCACCCTACGTAGCTGACACGCTGTTGAATAAGTGATATGAAATCTTATCAGCATTTAAGGCCTCCAACGCAGGCTTTATGTAGATTTAATATACTTTATAAACCATTTTTAGCTTACTAAGCTTCTGTGAAGAATACTTCCATAACCATTCTTTATTATTTATTAAATTTATAGATTTCGAGATTCATGTACAATTATTATTAGTAGTGTTGCCCAAAATCGGTCTTGGTCTTGCAGTCTTGGTCTTGTTCTTGCATTTTTGCAAGACCAATACCAATACCAAGACCGCCTTATCGTAGCAAGACCAATACCAAGACTGAAGCCTGCAAGACTTGAGCAAGACAATACTTAAGCCTGCAATACTCTTGCGTCTTGCAGTTAGGACAAACTGAGATTTGGGCGTTATTAAGTAGGTATTTGGTTTCAATCCCGATTTTGAGAGACGTTACCCAGTATCAAAACCATAGGTATCGTCATAACACTAAACTAAGTCGCTCGTCTGCAAGAACCCTGAAAGGTATTGTATTGATTAGGTAGGTAAGTACTTATTATATTTCAACTATTTATTAAGTAGGTAGCGTGATAATACTGACAAATCTGTTCCCATCATCCCATGTGATAAAATTTACCTAGAATAACTTTCTAGTAAAGTTCATACCTTGTAGGTAGATACCTATACTAATATATTATGCTTGTTTATGTCTAATGTGCAGATTTAACGTTAGTACTCGTAGGTTGGTATGTGCTTAAAATTATAGCCAACAAAATTATATAAACATTATGTAGGTACCTACTTATGTTTCAAAGTTTATATTATTCTTCTATTCAGAAAAATTTAAACCTAACGAGCTTACGAGTCGAGTAGGTCTAGTAACAGTTTCTACGGCAGCCAATGTTATGGTACAGACGCCAGCACATCGAGCTCCTACAATCTGTCAAATTTCTTTAACAGATTTTCAACTTTATCGCTAGAGAATTAAGGTTCAAGGTTGATTGGGAAAATGTGACGTTCTGCGAATAAACTGTTGGTCGGTCGGTGTATTATATACCTACATATTTGATAATAAACTAATCGTCGTGTAGGTACGACGATTATTTTTCTAAGGAATACAATTTTGTTGTAGTAGGTACCTACATCTCAACACACACGCATTTCCTTATTTTGGCCGCATGGGTAGCATAGGATAGCCCGCGAAACTCATTTTTTTTTTTGCAATTTGCAGGCTAGTGCTAGATTGTTGATTCAAATATTATTCGCGCTGTAAGACGTATGTAGTTACAGAGTCAACTACATACGTCTTAAAACGCGAATCAGGATCTAAAATCTAAACTAACGTGTTCAATAAATAGCAATAGGCTAATAGGTATTTGCAAGTCTTGCGAGACTTGCGAGACTCTTGCTGCAAGAGCAAGACCAAGACCAAGACTGAGAGCGCAATACCAATACCAAGATCAAGACCAGGTGTATTGACGCAAGACCAATACCAAGACTGGTCTAAGTCTCGTCTTGGTCTTGCATTTGGGCAACACTAATTATTAGATATATAGTCTAGATATGCCGTCTTTATGTGATCACGTGCGACACAAATTTAAATGACGAATGGCAAATAAATCAGTTTTGAATTTAAGTAATCATTAAACATTAGGCAGAGAATTTAAATAACAGAAGATAAAACTACGCGTGCCATGTGTTTTGTCACACAGACACGCGATAAAAAAATGTGTATAATTATTATAATTAGTATGAGATAATATGTAAGATTTAGGTACCCTATTAAGTCAAAATACCAATGTCACTTTCAGTATATATATACACAATTTATATTAATATTTAAACTATTTGCAACAAATTGTTCACTAAATTTTCAACATACATAAAAATATGTTGTGTATACGTTATTGATATATTGATTTATATATTATTTTATACACAAAATACACATCCAGTTCCAGTAGGTAGATTCATTTATTATTCATAACTCTTCTCTAAATAGCTCGCATGGTGGCGGATACTAAATTGTCACGCACGATAATAAAAAGCAACTGCAAAAGGTCTTCTCTCACGCTTAAAGTTAAGCGTGGGCATTCGAAATACAAATAGAACATAACAGTTAGTCTGCCCTCAAGCTAGATTTAAGTTAACGTGACGTCATGTTATACAGATACTCTTCCCTTCCCATGGCTAAGCCGCGCCCGTGCCTACAATGCGAAATTGAATCGCAAGAAAGTGAGGGTAGGATGGGTGAGTATTAATCTACCCGCCATCATTGCAATGACATCAAGATTGAATTGTATAGTTCGTGCTAAGGGACGGAAATATATATAGTTTAAAATTAAATTAAATTTATACCTCATTCCAAGACATTGAAAGAGTCTCCCCATTTATCCGAGCGAAAGTTTTGTCAAAGTCCTTCGTTTTAATTTAGAAAAAAACTTCAAAGGCAGCAAAAGTAAGTCTAAAATCTAATTACAAGCGGTAATCTCTACAAAGTAAGGGCTTTAGCGCGTGAGCGTCAATTAAATGGGCAAGGTCCCTAGGGCATTTCAGAAAGTTTTTCTGTCAAATGACTGTATAGAGTTTTCCGTCAACTTAACTTTTTGTCATAAACCATGTTTTGTTGGTTATATTTGCTGAGTTTTGTGGAAATGGCCATGAATAAAAACCGCTTTATCGCGTTAAAAGCGTTTATCTTATCTACATGTAATACGTTTGCATATTTATTTATTTATACGTTCTAAAGCAATGGGTATGCCTTAATAAATAAAAGATCATCATCATCACAAAGTAACACAACACACATACACAAAGTCTAATTTTTCACATTTCCCGTGTCAAATTTCCCCATAATTCACAAATTAAATTAGAACAAACATTGAAATTAGAATTTAATTTTTTTATTATTTAAAAATTGCTGGTCCAAGGGGATACCTGTTGACAACCTACTTCTGAGGACAGAAATATATCAAAGTAATAATATTATTGATAGAAATATTAAGGTTACATAAACAAACTAAAAATCTAAAATTAGTAATAACTTAAACTAAAAAATAAAATAACAATAATATTTTAAACTAAATGAAAACATAAAATTCATTAAGAGCATGATAAACAGGGTTATGATAACTTGGCAAACTGTTGTAAAATATATCAATATTTTCATCGATGTTAGTAATCAAGAGCGAGATAATCATTGGACCATCAAAGTCCATTAAAAGTAAAACAAATAATGGTCATGTAGAACGTGGCCATCGAATAGATTATTGCTGGTATAGTTAGTTACTCGTGTATAAATTTAAGTTTGGTTTAATCGACCCTTAGTCTTTCAGTATCATAAGCTCGACTAAGTCGGTACTCATAATATCTAATCTGATTTATGCTTTAAATACAAGACGCATTGACACTAGCATCTTAGCGCCGTCGCTTTTACAGGAGAACACCATACTAGGTGTTTTAACCCATCAAACGGAAGGATCGGAAAGCAACTCAAGTACTCCACGACCGATTCTACGCACTACTGACAAATTGACTTTGACAATTGACACATTGTCATTTTACAACCTGTAAGATGTCTATGATATTGCGTAGTGTTACCATTCTAATAAAACAACAACAAAAACAATCTCTGACATGTATATATTTTATTGCTGGGACCATAACGTGTGTTGGGTATCCTGTAGTAGTCTGCGCTTCAAACTATATCGTTATTGCTTTGTAAACCAATTTGAGTTCGATTTGCATAACTGACAACCTGTGAGAGAGGCGAAGCATTTGGGAGGATTAAAATACGAACTATGGAAGCACGATTTCTATACATTTACATTTTGTATTATATTTTAGCACTGCTGACTTTATAACAACCAACAGCTCCTTTTATAGTAATATTTTTTATTATCGTGTCATATAAATTGCCTACTTATATGATCTTTAAAATTAAATTAAAATAATATTACAAGTTTTTTTAAGATTTACATGTGTCTAAATTTATACAAATAATGATATACTACCTTTCGATGTTAATAATGTACGTGTGGTAAATATCAAATTAATTCCAAACATATATTTCTTTTTCCCTCCATCTGAGTCTCGGAAATAGAAAGTTTTAGATTTGTATAAATATGAAGAAGACTATAAAAATTAAACAAAATAGAATATGTAACTAACAAATAAACTAAAAATATATTATTAAAAGGAGTCCCTTTAGGCAAGGTTCCGAAGATATTGGCAGCGTTCCCCTTTGAATAGCTAGACTAACCCTTTGTCCGAGGCAGCTGCCAGGTGTTCGGTCTCCTGTGATGTCCACTAATTTTTTGATATTTTTCTAAAAAGCCTTAGCTTATAGCGCTAGGACCCTACGGACCAAGGGTCTCGATACCGAATGGGACAAAATCATATTCGGAGCCTAGAAGCCTGCAAATACAGGGGGGTTTGCAGGCTTTAGTTTTTTGAATTACCTTGTAAGAGTAAGTTGCGTAAATCGTTGGAACAGAATGAATAAATTAATGATTATTATTTAACTTTTTGGAGCCATTAAGCTGCATTGCTAGTGCCTCAGGATTAGTGGTTAACGCACATTCCCTTCATTTTCCCTGTCGATGTTTACTGTCATTGAACCATTGAAGGCGGGGACTAGACACCAATGATTACATAGCACAATCTAAAAATACCATATTTTTCAATCTTAATCTTTATAACTGTTTTTATTTAGAGGTGGTAAATTATGTTTGCATGTAAAAAAATACGTTGTAAAATGGTATAAGAAAAAGTATGCTAACATGACTTGTGTGTCTAAACCATAGCTAGGCCCTCACAGCTCCCCAATAATATTATTATTTAACTGGATAGATTAATTGAAAATTACATGTTCTAAATAACGCAGTGTAACGTAGGTACCTAACATAGTACTATCACTCACAATACGGTGTAATCAAGGCTCATTTATCATTCGTAACCTGAAAGGGTTCCGACCCTTACGGACAAAGAAAGTTTGCAAAACATCACAATACATTGTGCTATCTCTTGCGACGAGATGAATACTTAATGCATCTATATTACAACCATTTTTCAATAAAGATATTTTACCCGTACTTGACCAGCGCAGTGGATGATTGCGTTATCTTTATCAGTAACATTCTGTGCCTTAGTTAACTGGAATTGAATTACTAATCATTTTTGCTTATATGTACGTGTTCTTCATTAAGACATGTTGATTTCATCGCTATGAAAGCTGAAGTCGGGATTCGAAAGCATCATCTAACTATTGGGAACTGCACGATTACCTATCATAGTATACTTTTCATTTTAGGCCTAAAACCCTGTAGTATTCTAATCATAAATTCAAACCCAATTGTTTATAGAACCTTACAATATTTTAAAATAATAGTTTATTTTTAAACAATACACAGAAATTGCACAGGATATTGTAAAAGAATTTCTAAGCAACGTCAGAAGAAATTTATAATCGAGATTTCGCGGACTCTGAAGAAAAAGACGACTTCGCTACCAGACGCAAATATCCCATGAGCAATGTAACTTTTCAAATGATTCAGCTTAATATCCTTTAAATACATATTCTCAAAACACGTAAATCATGAATGTATATTCAATCAGTTGACCAGGTAAAGCTAAAGTACAATATTGAAGAAAACGACCGCCCGGTGTGTGAAACGGTCGGCTAGGGAAATAAATTGAGAGTAATTTTATCACCGAGCCCTTCCTTGAAAAACTTTGAGTGTGCGCGGAAAGTACCCTTTTGCAACGAAAACATGCTGCGAGAAGTGTGTTTACAAAGAATATTCAGAAATGTTATTTTACTCTCTAAAAATATCAATTAAAACGAAAAGAGTTCTTCGTTTAAGTAGTTTTTGCAGAGGCCGATTGAATGCATATAATAAGTATTATATTATGCCCGTGTGATTAATTAAAATTCATTTCGTGTATCTTTAAGTAATTTTCAAAAATTGGGTCGCCTAGAGAGCAATAAAGCGGATTTTTAGATATATTTGTATTACATTCTCTTGATCTCACACACACATGATACGTGTAGATACGATGTATGTGTGTGTATTTAATACTTTGAATAACGATTGTGTCTTGAATGATACGTAATCATCACTTTTGTTAAATAAAATGTACTTTTACTTGTAAAAAGTAAAAATATATAATATTTGACCGCTATATTATATTTCACTCGTAAATACTGTATTTTATCGACGGCTGACGGCTACAAATAATATCACAGACAGTCTCTAGAAAAATAGAGGTGAATTCTTAACTATTTCTCCGTCTTAGAATGTATAATTTATCTTCAGTAAATTATACAAATTGAACGTGGAAACCTGACAAATTGTTCCTATTACTCTCAATTTTTCTTTTAAACCTTACGATAGGCTAGGCAATTATGCATTTTTCAGAACGTTTCTTCTTGCTTACCCTATTTTAAGAAACATATTTTAGTAAGAAAAGTTGTGAATAATATGTTTTAAAAGTGTTGTAGTGATGAAAAATCTTATTCCTCTAAATGAAAAAACCTAACAGCGTTATAATAAATGTAGAATAGCAATAGTACTAAGATAATGAGTGTTATATAAAAAAAAATAAAAAAATTCAATCTACAAAGAAGTTAAGCCATCACAAACACATTGACAAAGAAATTATCAATTAATTTCTTTCATCATTTTCTTTCAATAATCAATTTCTAAAATAAGTTTTATTTAAATATCCTAGACAAATGAATAAAGAAAATATATATTTATAGTATACGTAAAATTAAAATGTAAACTTGTTACTCCATAAGCTTCAACAAATTTATAAATTTGAATGCATTGTAGATAAAATAGCATATTATAAATGTATTCCTTCTTGTTCATATTATTATATTATAAGAAGTAAAAAGCAGTATAAACACAAATTGCATTATGAGACCAAAAACTTTTACCCACGTATAGAAAACTTTTGGGTAGTAACAGAATTTGTTAAGTACGTAGGCGAAACTACTGCTAATATAACATGGTCAAAGGAAAAGGGTCTGACAATTCACTAATACAAGTATCCCAACTCAAACCCGTTTATTCTATTTCTAATTCATATTAGAATTAGTGGTCACGCTTGGACTTGCGCGCGGATTACGATGAAACTTTGAGTATCGTTCTTAGACCTAAATCAATAAACCAAAGATGGTATGTAAATAGTTAAATAAGGTGATAAGGTTTAAAACAAAATGGTGTATCAGTGTCAGTCCTTCTCGACGTTTTCTCTAACTAATTTTGTTTCTATTATATCGAGATTCTTTGCTTTTTTTCATAGGGCAGAGTCGAGCAGGCAAACGACTTTAAACAAAGTGGTTTCCACCGCCCATGGAGTGACACCTGCAACGCCGAGTTTTTACCGGTCTTCCATTGAATGGTGCACCTTCTTGCATTTCCACTTTAGATTTAGTACTGGTACTTAGTAGCTACGCCAACGGGGAGCCATATTAACGTTTTCTTTCCTTATAGCTTCAGATGAAAACTATGAGCTTTAAACCCACGTCCCGGTACCCCGTTTATGCAATACGATTTTTGGATCTGTGCCCCTTTAATAACTTTTGTAACAGAAAAGAACGTGAGAAAAAAAGTGATTTAAAAATCGAATTTTGTTGTATGCAGTCGGTTCAGCTTAATAAAGTATGTTATGCAAATTATCGAGTAATTTATTAGTTATACACATCAATTAAATTAATTATCTAATTTCGATGGACTCTCAACAGTTTTATTGACAGAACTAAATAACTATTACTAGGTTAATTAAGCTTGTGACTAATGTGATTAATTGAATACAATGATTACGTAACATTAGTTTTGATGCTGTGGACCTACTCTATAATAATATCTCATATAGTCGACAGGTGGGTGTGAATGTAAAATAATAGACGAAAAACGTGCCTTACATTCATATTGGAAAAGGGGACGCACTGTCTCATGTAATATGCTGATGACCAGCCACAATCAAATATAAGACGCCATTTTGTCTTACAATTTACAGTCTGTACAGAAATGAATTCATAAGGACTATAAGGTTATATATAGTCCTTATGAATTCATTTCATTGTTTGCAATGGCTTGGTTAACAGGTACCATTCTAATTTAAAATAAATACTGCCACAATTTTAATTTTGTTTACTTTTGGTAACTTGTGAATTCACCAGGCCGTCGTTGTTCGATGTTTTGTATAGTTATTTATAGTTTGTGACCACACTACTGCAACCTCCTTTTTATTTATGTATATAATATTAAATAAAATTCAGCTGTTTAAGAGTGACAATTTTAGAAATATAAATATTCTTTCATTATATTTCTTTATTTAACAACCAATGTATTTTATCAAGATTTTCACATTAGGGTTGCCTAGAAGAAATCGCTTGTAAGCGATAAGGCAGCCCGTTGCTTTATATCCTTTGTAAACTTTTTTTTTGTTATGTGTAATATTTTGTATAAGATAATAAAGGATAAATAAATAAGATTTACAGAAAAGTTGTCTCAAATATAGAGAACACTTTAAACAACTTATAAGTTTTAATGCCGATTTCATAGCTGCATTAAATCGAGAGTCTCCAACTAGTTTTTGCGGAAAGGGCTTGCAGTAAATTAAGAAAACTGCAAATATTTATAGACAATTTAAAGCGGAATTCTCAAGAACGTTAAACGCGGATAGTAGTCGCTATGTAATCGCAAAAATACGAGGATCCTTTGTAAATTTCAGTGAAAATATTTTCCTCAACGAAAACCTTTGTGTTGTTTACAGATTTGCGACACCGTAGTAATTAACTGCTAAGCGTCAATAAACCTGTACAAATAAACTGTTAAAAAATAAATAATGTTAAAGAAAAAAGATTTTGTTTTAGCGTTTTTTACCCCGTCTCACGTGGTTTCGCTACCCTTGGACACTGAACACTGTGTTGGGCTCGGTAGCCGCAATTGATTTTCAAAGAATTTCTTTGTTATAAAAATCTTATTATAATTTGTAATGTCTATGAGTAATAAATTTGAAAGATAAGAAGCTCTACGACTTATAATATATTTATTTTGACATATAACAAGAGAAGTGCTTACCAAATATAAAAGCATGACTGATGAACAGCCATTTCACAACACTCGAGGACATATTGGACGAATTCACTGATCAGACGTGATCCCAGTCGAATATAATTAGTATTATACTGCTGTGGCACATGGCTGGCACCTGAAAAAAGATAATGTCTTTTATTAGCTGGTAAAAAAATACACTTCCATACTATAGAATTAAGTCCTCATGTCGCATCTGTATTCTATAATTACGTTGGGAAGTCGGAAAAGATTCTGCTAAAAATACAAAGAGGTACTGTACGCAGAGATCTACTGGCGAAAGGTAGTGTAGGTATATTTAACGCGTTTAGCTAGACAAATTGGATGTAATAAAAGTTTTTATTATTGTTTGCTGTGAGTGACGAGGCTTAGTGGCGGAACTTATAATAACAATTTTATTTATTAACTCGCTATTAATGTATGTATGTATGTACGAGAGCAAATTTAAATAGATCCCGTTTGGATTCAGTGAGTGAGCTAAATCAACATTTATTCATCATTTTCATGAGTAGCGTTATCCTGAGATCGTGCATTTGAAACATTGTTGTGCAATTTGTCTATAAAGTTACTCAGAAAATAAAAATTTGAAAAAGCGAGACCCTAAAATATGACGTTCGGGACCCTAAAATGTATAGCGTATGCACAGAGGGCTTTCAACAAACTCAAACTCAAAATATATTTATTCTTATAGGTACAAGTACACTTATAAAAGTCAAAAAAATTAAATTAATTGTCAATTTACATTTAGTATCAGTTCGCAAGTCAAGGCCGAGGCAAGAGGAACTGGCAAGAAACTTTCCACCACTCTTTTTAATCGCTAATTTTTTAATACAAATTGTTTGAACTGGAGCAAATCTATCCGAAGGATTAGGATACTTTAAGTATTTGTCACATT
Source organism: Pieris mannii (assembly GCA_028984075.1). Taxonomy (NCBI): domain Eukaryota; kingdom Metazoa; phylum Arthropoda; class Insecta; order Lepidoptera; family Pieridae; genus Pieris; species Pieris mannii. The sequence continues at coordinate 6,113,886 of CM054784.1, forward strand.
TATAAAAAGCTTTATTAATTAATTTTCTTTTAACGAAGGCTTTGAATTTATTTAGTGGTAATTCTCTATTTTCGCTTGGGAGTTTCTTGTAATAATGAATACAATTTTTATATAAGGAGTGGTTTATCTTCTGGAGCCTGGTTGGTCGTACACTTAAATTAGTTCTATTTCGCGTATTATACTGGTGAAAGGCACCATTTGTTTTAAAATTGTTAACATTTTTTTGTTCATACAACAAGTCTTCAAGAATATATTGACCGGATAGTGTCATAATATTTAGTTCTTTAAACGTATTCCGTACCTACTTCCTCGGAGAAACACAACAAATACCCCGAACAGCCCGCTTACGACGACAAGAAATACAAACGGAAACCTGTAGACTAAAAGTTACAAAGACAATTTTTTATTATTCAATTGTGTGTTTTATTTTCTAATAATAAAATCTTTGTAGTAAAAATACGAATTCAATCATTCACTGTTTTACTACTATTTCTAGCATCTATTACATAAAAGCAAAGAAGAAAAAATAAACCTAACTGAGAAATGAAGAGATTGGAATAAGTCTTATTTATAAGTACGGAGTTTAATGACATCTAAATCATATTTATTGCGTTAAAAAAGTTGGCTTAAAGATTGGTTCGTTTAGAAATTAACGTTTCTCCTTTCAATAGGCAAAGTTTTTGTATTAAAGATATAATCGAATGTCTTTAATACAAAAACTTTGCCTAATAATATCTCCGCGTAGTATAAAATCTGCATCTTATAACCGTTTATAAATATATCGTTCTTTCGTTAAGCGAAACTTACAAAATTGAATTCTTGAATTGATTCTACATAGTTCTTCCGTACAGAGCGTTACCCATCAGTGTGTACGTACTATTATTAATCACACATAAAGAAACGTCTCACGTATAAACACAAAATATACATACAATATAATTTTATAGCCTATCAAGTATCTCAGTTAAGTAGGACCAAATTGACCAAGACAATTAATTTGTAAGTAAAATACAGAAAGGCTAGGACGTAAAATCATTAGACTAAAAAGATCGTGACTTTTATAATTATCGGAAAAAATATTACTGAAAAATACTAAGTGATTAAGGGACCACAAAATTGGGGCATTCCTTCATTATGAACCTATTATCTTTTAATTGTGATCTACCTGATCCATATCAATTTTCTCATTAACCTTGCTATTAAGGGTTATTAAAATATCTTTTCGCTGAGAAATCGTTACGCTGACGAACATAAATTCACAAAGTGAGTTTTTTGACAAGACAAGGCGCACCTAGTTGTCACTCAAAGTCAAAGAAGTTAAGAATTTTTAAATGTACTGCCATTGTATATTTTTGGTTGGGTTTATAAAAAAACGGAGGTTGAGGGTAGACGTGACACAACTCGTATCGTGTCCCCAATTCTTTGTATTTTTAAAATCAAACCAGAAATAATATCGTTTCAAAAGTAGGAAAAGTGGTGTAATATTTCGAGATAAAAAAGTGTAAATGTTATTCCGCCGAGAAACATTGTAAAAGCATAAATAATTCGCCAAAATCACAACGCTTCAAACGAGTGACTTTTGTAGATAACTTATGTTGAAAAGAATACCTAAAATGCAGGAATTGTGCACAATGAACAACATTAAAGTGAAATAGTGTAGTGATGTGAAGTGAACTAATTTTTGCAAAAAATAACGGCACAAGTGTCAAGACTTGGTATAACACTGACTCATTTAGTGTCTGTGACCCGTGTAACTTGTACGATATTTTCAAGCATAAGCAGTAAAGACACTTAGTCAAATCGCTTGCAGTGCCGGTGACGTTCTCATTGGGTTCGAGTTCAAATCTCTCTAGAGAACCATAACTTTCAAAAATTTATTTTTCAATAAATATTGAACACTTAATTTTAATATAAGAATATCACAAATAGAATATAAAAAATATATATACATCTTTCATAGAGGGCACTAAGTGCATCATAACAGGCGATGGAGGAAATAAAAAATATGTTAGTTATCATGCAGCGAGATATAAAGCAACAAAAACAAGACATGCTAGATATGAAAGAAGATATTAAATGTACAATAATCAACAGCCTCAACGAGAAGTTTAATCACTTAGAACTAAAAAACGAGCTTTTGGAGAAAAACCTAGAAGAACAAACAAAAAAATAAACAATCTAGAAAGACAGTTTAGGCGCAAAAATCTAATCTTGTTTGGCGTAGAAGAGAGCGAAAAGTCATACGATGAACTCGAAGAAATGGTCATAATAAATACATACATCAAAATTTCATGCGAAACTCACAATATAGAAGCTGTTAGAAGACTGGGGAAAAAAGGCGAAAAAGTTAGACCTATAGTAATAACATTCAACACATTGGGATTCAAATTAAAAATCCAAAAAAATAAACATTACCTCCAAAATACTTCATATTACCTAAAAGAAGACTACCCAATCGAAATTTTAAATAAGCGTAGAGAACTTCAAGTCCAAGTTCAAAAAGAAAAAGATGCAGGCAATACTGCCTTTATAAAATACGACAAAATTATTATATTGAACAACAAACAACCGTTGTATAAACGGTCAAACAAAAGAAATCTCTCTGAATCCCCGGAGACACTTCACCCCGGCAGCCAAGGTGTTCAACAAACTAAAAAGCAACCACCTAAGAAAAACAAAGGAAGCATGAAGAACTATTTTATACAAAAGCCCAAACTAATCCTCACTCAAGCAGAAACAACTCAACGCCAAACGAATACATCACAACACAACACTGAATAGCAATCGAAATCGGACTCTCTCCCAACCTCAAATCTCCCAATACGGCCGGTCACCGCGGGAGAGTACGACCAAAACCCTCCAAAAAAAGCCACACAGACGGTGATCAGACAATACAAAAACACAACCAAATTAAAAATCGCAGCTTACAACGTCAGGACCCTATCTTCACATGAACGCTGGTTGGAGTTAAATGAAGCAACAAAAAAAAACAATTATGACGTAATCGGTATCTCAGAGATCAGACGACTTGGTAATAAAATAGAGGAATATGACAACTTAATATTCTGCTACATTGGTAGTACACCAGGTAAATTTGGAGTGGGCTTCATTATTAAGAAGTCTCTTAAAAACAACATCGAAATCTTCATCGGCCTAACAGAACGAGTGGCAATGCTAAATTTAATACTTCACGAATTTAAGATATCTATTATACAGGTATACGCACCCACCGAATCCGCAAAAGAAGAAGAAATAGAGGAATTTTATAAAACTATCGACAAAGCTATGGAAATAACGCATAAGAACATTATACTAATGGGCGACTTTATGCGAAGGTAGGGGCTCCTAAAGAAGGTGAATACTTAATAGTGCATCAACATGGGGACGGTGAAAGAAACGATAGAGGACAGAGACTTGTCGACTACGCACTTGAACACAATCTAACTATCATCAATACATGCTTCAAGAAAAACCGTAGCCGGAGATGGACGTGGCGATCCCCAAATGGACAACACAAAAATGAGATCGACTATATACTATCCAACCAACCAAAACTATTCAATAACTTTGAAGTCCTGAATTTAAACTATCCGTCAGACCACCGATTAATTAGATCAACATTAAAAATAGCCAAACAAAAACAAAGTAGAGTAAAATTTACAAGCAAAAACAACTTTCAACTGAAGACCAAAGACGAAGTAGTAAGATATAACAATAACTTAACCTCAATGCTACCCTACCCTTCTTACAACTTGAAACATACATCAATACAAACTTATCACGACAAAATAGTAAATGCTATTAGCCAAAGCTTGCAAAAAGCTCGAGAAAAGGGAAGAGAGCCACATAGACACCACAAAATACTATCAGATCGCACCGCTCTATTACTGAAAAGAAGAAAAGAACTACAAGAAAGAAATAATAAATCGAGATCAATGAGAAATGAGCTTTCCGCCCTCTACAAAGTGACAAATAAATACATCAAAAGAGATTACGCTAAATACAGAGAAAATACTATAGAAAGACATCTACAACACACAGGAAGCACAAAGAAGGCCTTTAAGGAACTTAGAACGAACAAAACCTGGATAGGAGGATTAAGTAAAGACAACAGAACTTTGTGCAAGCGCACTGCCATTATCAATGCGGCGACAGATTTCTATAGAAAGTTATACAGTGATAACATCCAAAATAATAACATCTCAAGCACCAACGAAAATAACGACGAAATAAGTATAAAACCAGTGGACGAAATGGAAGTCCAAGAAGCAATAAATAGCTTAAAACTGGGAAAAAGCCCTGGATCGGACAACATAACAAATGAAGTATTAAGACTAGCACACAAAACATTAGCTGGACCACTAGCGGAACTATTTAACTTAATACTGCAAAAGACTAAAACGCCCATACAATGGTCTGAGTCGGACATCATACTCATCTATAAAAAGGGTGATCCGAAAGATATTGGCAACTACAGACCAATAAGCTTACTCCCGAGCCTCTACAAACTCTTCTCAGCCATTATAAATAAAAGAATCAGCAGCACATTGGAATTAAAACAACCAATAGAGCAAGCAGGCTTCAGGAAAGGTTTCTCAACTGTGGACCATATACACACACTTGAACAAATCATTGAAAAGTACCAAGAACAACAAAGACCGCTATACATAGCGTTTATTGACTATCAAAAAGCATTCGATACAGTAACACATGTAAGTATATGGGAAAGCCTAAAACAGCAGGGAGTTGAAGACGTATACATACAAGTCATAAAGAGCGTATACAAAAACAACACGGGCAAAATTAAGCTAGAAACTCTAGGACCAAGTTTTACTATAAAAAAGAGGCGTACGGCAAGGCGACCCCTTATCTCCAATAATATTCATAGCAATTCTGGAGGCTATCTTCAGGAAGATAGATTGGAGTAAGTCAGGCCTATATATAAAAGACAAATACATAAGTCACTTAAGATTCGCAGATGACGTAGTGCTGTTATCAGAATCCAGCACCCAGTTACAACAAATGATGGAAACTTTACATTCGGCTAGTATCAAGGTGGGTCTGAAAATGAATCTCGCTAAGACTATGGCAATGACAAATCGGCGGAGAAGAATATTAACAATAGGTAAGCAAATTAGTTTTGATCCGAAAAATAACGAACTAGAAGTGAAAAGAAGAATACAACAAACTTGGAATAAATATTGGAGTTTAAAGGAAATCTTTAAAAGTGGCCTGCCTATTATCATAAAAACAAAAATTATGAATTCCAACCTTCTTCCAAGTTTGACTTATGGTTGCCAGACCTGGAAATTCACTTCAAAAGTAAAAAATCTTATCACCTGTCAAAGAGGACTGGAACGCAGCATGCTTAAACTAAAGAAATCAGACAAAATACGACACACAATAATAAGATCAAAAACCAAAGCAACAGATGCACTGAAATACGCACAAAAACTTAAATGGAGATGGGCTGGCCATGTCGCGAGCCACCACAGAAGTAACCTTTTGGAATGGACCTCAAGGTAAAAGAAATCGAGGAAGACCACATACTCGTTGGGATGACGAGATCAAAAAAGTAGCCAGCCCAAACTGGAAACAGACTGCACAGGACAGAGACAAATGGGCATCTTTGGAGGAGGCCTTCACCCAATAATGGGGTTCCTACAAATTATATTATTTAAGTATCTAAAATCTAACCAAGCTAGCTAATAATACAATAAAATAATGTAATAGTAAATATTATCTAGTAGTAAATATGATATATATAGTAGCAAATATTATATAAGTAGTATACTAATAACAGTAAATAAAATAGTTATAGGTAAATAATATAGAAAATAAATAAAAATAAGAAGGTATTAATTTTAATTAGTTAAGTAAGCGTTTGGAGATGGGTCAATGTAAAAAGTTATATTTGTAGGAAATAAAAGGCTTTTTTATTTTATTTATTTTATAATAAAAACAGTGGTGCTACAACCTAATTAGTCTGAGCTATTAACTGTTAACTGTTTGCTAATAATCAGCCTTCTGTGCCTGACACATGCCGTTGACTGTATAGGCCTATGCATGCCGATTTCCTCACGATGTTGTACATTCCGTACGCGTGTTATTTTAACCCCCTTATAATATAGATATGTACACTAGAGTGCTAGCTTTAAGTGACTTAAAAGTAAAAACCTAATTTAAGGTTTGTAGTGTGTTGTGTTTATTGTAAGTAGATGTTTCAATAAACATTAACTTACTAAAATCCTAATTAACTCTTACTAGGGTAGTAAGTAATTTCTAACCGTGTTCATTGGTCAGGATGGAATAGATAGATGCGATAGATTTCAATTACTACAGACCGTAGGGCGATCTATTTAGGATGTCATGGTCGTGGTGTGGTTGGCATTATGTCACATACATAATGTGAAATCTAGTTATCATATAACAGGTTGTACAAAATGCTGAAATTAACGATTATTTTAGTTACCATGGTAAAACATATATTATTTACGTTTCATAAGGCGTAAAATGAATTTTTATGTAGTGACCTATTAGTCGAATAAGTAAAAATAAATATGGCGGTACAGATAAGGAGAGAATACACGAACAATATCGCTATTATCGTATGTGGAATGCCCTCCACCAGTGCAAGGTACCATCAGCGATGATTGAACTATTTAAGTATGTATTATATATTAAAAGTGTTAGCCGTGTCATACTAGAAAAAAAGGGACCGAAAATAGTCATTAAAAGAGGGGTGAGACAAGGTAACCTCAATGTTTCCTGCCATGTTTATTATTTATGCTTCATTAGACACAGAAAGATATAAATATTGTCGTTTATTACCTTAACAACTTAAGATTTCCTACAAACCTTCAAGATCCCGTCTAAATTAATGGATATCCCATGAAATATGTGCAACAATACATCTGAGGAAATATTTTTTTAAATCACGGCATCATCACAAGTCAATCTGGCGAACTAGGATGTCATGGAACAAAAATAAATACAAGTACTGAAGGCAGAGATACCAATATACTTAAAAAAGAAAGTCTTAGAAACGTGTATATTGCAGATTGATGAATGTTGCAAGGAATAAATGAGGCTCAATTATTTTACTGTTACAAATTAAAACAAAGTGTAAAAAAAAACTATATACCGATATTACTGCTGCTATTATATATATAAAACAGATTGATATAGTTATAATTGGGGATGTACCTACCTCAAAAGAAGAACCATATCTAATTGGGGTAGTGCCATATCAATAAAAAAATTTAAAATTAAATTTTTCAAATTATAACACATTGCTTTTAAAGTAATAGGCAAGAGCTCAAGGTCATTAACCCCATTTTAAAACAAAGAAACTATAATAGCGTAAATTAATAACTCTAAGCACCAAAAATGGGTAAATGCAGACGTTAGTTTTCAATTTACGAGCGACTGATGAGCTGTTCGCTAACACATGTTTTTGTACATAAAGAAAAACTGTAAGAAAACTGTTCGGAAAATATTAGATTTATTTCCATATTGACATAAATCATCTGGTACTTTATAGGAATTTAGCATAACGAAATCGATTTTAAATATTTCCTCATTTCTATTTCCTATTAATATCATAGGGTTTTAATTATAAATTCAACTGAGTATTAAAATCACTAAAACAAAAGGTAAAAATTCTTCATCCTTTTCATCTTCTTTATATATATATTCTTATTACATTACTTGTCTAACAAATGTAATTAATAAAATTAAAAAGGATTACGAAAAAATATGTTTGCTAATTAAGGAAACTATCCAATATTCAATTAATAAAATGCAAGCCACTTAGGGATGCAGTAGGATTGCGGCGACGCCCGACCGCGGCCAGAGAGCGTTGTTATGTAAATCGACTGTGCTTTATCATTCACTCAGGAAATCAAGTACCACTATAAATCGGACCAATATAGGCTTTTAATACCGTCATGCATAAATTTGCGTGCTATTTCTTTGGAAAACTGGTAATTCAATGAGACACAAACATTTAAAACAGAAATTGTGTGTCCAGATTCTTTAATATTTAATCAGTAAGAATAAAAAAAAATCAGTGGCAAAAAAAGTTGTAGAACCTCTTTAGGTCTTGGCCTCAGGTTTCTGAATCTGTTTCATGATCAATTTTTAAATTTAATAGGCAAGTAGGTGATCAGCCTCCAGTGCCTGACACAGGTCGTCGACTTTTTGGGTATAAGACGTCGGTTTCTTCACGATATTTTCCTTCACCGTTCGAGCAAATGTTAAATGCGCACATAGAAAGAAAGTCCATTGGTGCACAGCCGGGGATCGAACCTACGACCTCAGGTATGAGAGTCGCACGCTGGAACCACTAGGCCAACACTGCTCTAAAATCAGTAAGTATTATATAAATTATGTATATATATATATAATAGTAGTATGAAAAGTTTCAAGTCAATCAAAATGTAGTTAGTTTCTTTTCCACAAATGTAAAGTTTCACTTTTATCAGAATGACTGTTAGTAAAAGAAATGAGTAAGCATTACATACTAAGACCACCTTGGATAGATCCAACACGGCCGTATTTATCTAAGTTCAGGGGCATAAATATTGTTTCCATCAAATCCTCCACTGCAGTATAAACCAATTATTTGTTTAGACATAGGGAGAGTTTATAAACTCCTTTTTTATCCCCAAGCCATCCTAAGCATTGCAAGCCCATTGTAAACCTATATATCAAATTCTAAATGCATCTGCATCTATTTAATTACTTGCAAGCTGTTCTCTATAATTATTTCAGTTTATTTAATAACAGCTAGCAACACGAAAGAGCTAATGGAAAAATAGATGTTACTAGATGTTACTACTACTAGTATATGGATGTATACTCTTCAAAGTACATTTACATAATTAAATACACGTATTTATTGATATAAGTAATTACGAATGCAACAAATTACAATAATTATTAACTAATTTGTTATCTTTAGCATCGTTAACAAATGCAACCTAATTTCAACCAGAATAATAAATATTTCATTTAAAACAAAAATCTAATCTTTTATTAGTATTTAAAAGCCCTATAAAAATGGTATATGGAACGTTTTTTACTTTTGATCTTTAATATTAAAACAATACACATTCACAAATTACTGAATATACAATAGATTTTAAACAATAGCTCACAAGTTTTAATAAAACATGAGTTCTATATTGTTTGAGTTAAAGAAAAATGAAATTTCAGTGATGATGTGTGGGTTTGAAAAAGATTGCAATATAAACATTACCGTAAAACATACTCTTCTCTATGAGGAAGTTATTTTAAGCCGAAGTGGGATTTATATAAGGTGGTTTACAATTATCCCGGATTTGACGCCAGGAAATATATTTGGTTGCTGGGGAAAAAATATTGTCCATGATGAAAACAAAACACGCCATTCATGAATTCAATCATCTATTACAAATGGTTTTGTAATTTTAAATTCAACATAAGTTTCAATTACTTATAAGTATTTTTATTTTCTTTTTACAAACAAAATATGCCTATTATTCATTGCAATATGGTCGGATATTGGTGCGTAAAAGTGCGAATTCCAATCGTGTTGTGATTAAGAAGTAATCCAGTGTAATCATATCTGAAGCCATGATAATGTTTTTGCGAGAGATTGATGATTTATTCAACTTTCACATTTCATTATATTTCTTTTCGAAATCTAACAATGCGAAAATACTAACTGTAGGTTTTTCTTTTAGTCTAGCCAGTCATTAAATGCGAAGAAAGTTACTCATACAAGTATTTATTTTATTAAATACCTCAATGTGGTGTTTTCTTCGCTTAGCAAATAAATATTGCAATATATGCTTGCAAGCAATGAGTTCACTGCCACATGGACGAAATTTGATTTAGTTTTCTATAAATTTCGGTTAAGGATATTATAAATACTGTATATGTGTGTTTTCAAGGCTAGGTTTTATTACATAAATGGAACACAAAACATAATTTAAGTGCTCTTAGATTATATTTATATTGGTCTTGCTTATTAACAGTAAGATTTACAGATAAGTAGCGTTCATTTTCTCAAACTGGCTTTGGAAGTAAGGCGACTTTATTATGTTTTCATTATGAAGAGATTTTCAAAATCCGCAATCAAGAGATAAGCTTTAGGCCGCTGGTTGAAATAAATTCGAATTTCTTCATACAAATGAGATTTTTATATGACAATAAATTCCTTTGATTTAGAATTTTCAGAAATATAGTTGATATTCATGCTGGACACACATTTTGTTTTGCTTTTTATATTAAAAAACTTACTTTACTTACTCATGAGACAGTGATGATTTAATAATGTAAAAAAGAAAACTACACGTTTAATTAATTATCAGCTGTTTTAACTAATTTCTATATATACTAAAAATACACGTCAATTAATAAACATCCTCTTAAAAGTTTGCCTATGAAGTAATAGTTAGTAAATATTTACTTAGGTACATTATATTTTATTTATCTTACTTAATTGACAATAATACTTTCAGCTGTTTTTTTATATAAAATTTATATTTTATATAAAATATATGATATATTAATATATGATTTCTTCCAGGCGATGAGTATTAAAGATTTAAAGGATTTTAAGTTTTAGATATATAATAACGTTTCTTAAGTACAGTCAAACATCCTAAGACATCTTTAATTCTGGGCAAAACTTATCTTTCTCATTTGATTAAACTCATTACACAAATATTTGACAATGGAAACGAAAGTTAAGTAATTAATTAGTTTTCACAGCTTAACACAATATCTAGGGCACATTTATGAAGATTTAGCTTAGCGCAGTGACAAATTGTCTTCGCGCCACTGCAGGCTTGATAATTAAACTGTGTAAGTTTCTTACAATTTTCCAACCATTTTCCGAGAGCTTGACATTTTGAAGGATATTACAAGCGCGTTAGAATATGCATGGTATATTAATCATACAGAATTCCTTATATAATGTATATAAACACAAACAGCTTACGTTATTAAATTTTTTTTTTTGAAAGCTAAATTTAATTTTATTTAAAAAAAAATTTTAATGTTCAAACTAAATGCAATTCTATATATATCACTATAGGCTACGACATACAATTCTCGACATTATAAATAATATTTGAAAATGTTCCAACATATTACATACTAAATAGCGATATTAGTAGCATAAATAAGAATGTCTTACAATTACAATCACTTAACATAAGGTGAACCTCCTGCCCGTTTGCCCCTGTTCAATAAAAAAAAAATTGTATATATTATTTATAGTTCGTATTGTAATCGTATTTTCAAAGGACTTCATTTAAAATAGTTACTAATTATTCTCTTTCCGATTTCGATTGCTAAGAAGTAACTTTAAACTTCAGTTTATATATTAATAAATAAAAAAGAATCTCTATTTTCCTTGGTCACAGCATCACGGGACAACGGCTGGACCAATTTAGCTAATTCTTTTTTTGTTGTGTTTGTCATTGTCGGGAGAAGGTTCTTATGACAGAAAAAAATATAATAATTGAGCGGAAAGTTAGAAAAGGTAATTAAGTAATCTAGACTTCAATAGTAGAGTATAAAAGTAATTCAAACTTTTTTGATGTAACCTTATTACGATTGACATAACATTGACAGAATGCGTGCTACAAAGTTCGTCGTTTTTAAAGTTCAATTTAATATCGAGTTTTGGTTAGTTTGGATAGACTAAAATACACGTGACTAACATAGTACTTGCTTTACTTAGTTATAAAGAAGAATAAAGACAGGACAACGTCGGTCGGGTCCGCTAGTATATTAATAAATGTATCATATTATTATTAAGACAATTATTCACATAAGTGTTACAGAACATGATATTGGTTTGAATAAATCATATTACCCGGCAATTAAGACAGCTTGTGGCTGAAATTAAGTTTATTCTATTGCAGAATTAAATTACGGAAAAGCGTATCCAAGCTTTCATGGGAATTATAAAGGTTTGATAAGAAACTAAGCCACACACACTATGAAGGTGTTCTGCGGTCACAAATTTGTGTTTAGGCTGTAATAAAAATAGACTGATATATTTGCTGCCATTAGACTTAGAATTATGAAACAAAATTAAAACAGAACTAAGTTTTGTTGAATGTTAAATATTACATAAAAGTTTATTCAAAATTATACATATTCAATGTTAAGCAATATTAAGCTCAGATATAATGAGTTACATTATTGCGGTGTTAAAACTACCTTTATTAAAACATTTAGATCAAATTAACTCCCCAGTAAGTCACATTGGATGTATATATATTATACATGCATGTAATCATTTGTAACGAAAAACTACGATAATTAAAAACTGTCGCCCAATTTACGTGGTCACGTTGAGGTCTATTGAATGGGGTGAGAACGTGATCGTAGTTATAAGTAGCCTTTAACAGTGTTATTCCCGATTAGGTAGCTTCAGTAATCACTGAAGCTACCTAATCCTTTGCCCTACTTGGGTATAAATTAAAAAGAATTGTAATTCGGAATAACATTAGATGCCGGCGATAAATTTTAGAAAATAATAATAACATATTTATTTTACTTCCATATAACATTTACAACAATAAATAAGTTTACAGGTGTGACGGTATTGGGAGACTGGTTTCCAAACTAGGTAAGAACCTCTGATATGGATAACCAGGCTTCCAGATAATATAGATGCAAATACAGATGGTACCTTTATATAGATTAATGTAAAAATATGATAACAATATGAATTCTTGGTTATAATTATTATGATATTATAAGGAAAGAAAACACAGACATCGTTTGCAATTGTCGAGAATCGTTTTACAGCAATGATGAAATATTTCCGTAATGTCATTGTAAGCAAAAATCGTAGATGCTACGTTATTGTATTTACTCTTAAGATTATGGAAAGGAAGAAGAGTGATTTCATTTTAATACAAAAACTTCAAGCAATAGGTATATCTTATATACAGAAAATTGCAAATCGAATAATCATTTTCTTAATATAAATGAAACGGACAAAGGCTTCGTGGGATTAAGGGTGGGAGTTAGGCTGATGGGTGCAGTAATTAAGAAACATAAATGCCAATACTGGGCTTATGTTTTGAAATATATATTGCAAAATTATTACCTTTATCAGCAGACAATAAACGAAATGTAATAATAAACTTTGTACAATTTAAATGATTATATAGGTACAATTATTTTATTCATATGAATATTGTAAAATATTTTTTTTAATGTATACTGAAGTACTATGTTATAAAAACACGAAAGCTATCTTACAATAGCAGCAAAACAATTGAAGTATTTGAACTAAAACCGCTCAAAAGTTTTAGCTTCCATTTCTAAGGCGACAAAGTAATCAAAGTTTAAAGCAGTGAAATAAAAACAAAGTTCAGTGTGTCGATGTTAACCAATATTGATGCACTGTACACTGTGAAACTCGAAACTTCAGCTTAGCGACAAATTATTTAATATAGAAGCTTCCACACCAATAACTTTTTAAATTGAACGTTTATAGAGAGAGATAACTTTTAACGTGCTATAAAAGTTTAGAATGACAATAATAAATAGAGAGTTCATCTACACTGGGTTGGATAGAAAAATCTTTTTTGGTACCCAACTTGGATATCAAAGTAATCAATAAAAAGGTATATGGGAGGGACTCTCTGTAGAGAGAGTACCGGGTAAACTATACCCAGGATGGTAGTCACAACACCGGTCGTCTTTGATATGTTTTCATCAGAGAGGCATTTGGATTATTTACGGAAAGGTAAGCGTAGATAAAACAACGCCAAGAAAGGCAGGCTATTTAAGTAGCTGAACACGCTTTCGAAAATCACTTGGCTGCGCTGTGATTGGCTGAGGACACGTAATCCGTAATTGACCTCTACGCAGCGTGAAAAGAATTAGCAAGTGTATTAAGCCAGGATTTAAAAGAGTACGAAGAAACGTAGAATTCCCATTGAATAAATTGATTTCAAAAAATTGTATGCGGCACAGGATACGACTATTTAAACTCAATTACAATTAATATATTAATATTAAATCTTAATAAGTTTAATCGTACTAAAACTAACGTTGCGTTCTTTAATACAACAACGTTCAAGCTAAGGCTCAAAAGAAGACAAAAGAAAAAATTGCGGAAATGAATCGGAAGCTTTGTGGACTGGCGTCATAGAAAGTCTAGTTTATTAGCAATAATGGGTAGTATAACTTTTCTTAGAATTCAATATTACAGAAAAATTTCCCATCGTATACTTCTCATTTTATATTCTTGTCTATATTAGAAAATTTCAATTATTTTAAAAGAAGATCATGGATGTCTTTATGACACACGAATCCTTTTGTGTATTAAATGTGTGTATAGTATATATATAGTATAGTATAGTATAGTGGGGACGCAGTTTGTCCTCGTAAATTGCCATTTGTTCGGAAACCTACTTGTGAGATATAGTATTCTGCGTCAACGAACTTTTCAAATTTGAATTTTGAAATTTTGGAATTCGGCACGTAGTGGATGTCCTAAACATGAATAGTACAGAAGAAAACATCAAAAAAGTCCACAAAATTATTTTGGACAAAGATATCAAAGGAACATGTAAATCCTAGATGATTTGGATGAGAAAGCTCTGGTCAAAATGGGAGCTCACGATGGACCAAAAACAAAATCGAATTTATCTCTGTATTACAGTTAATTCTATCATTTTATTTATTCTCTCATCGCTTACGAAGAAGTCAAGGACAAGGATTTCTTTCGATAAAATCCATGTTTTCGGCTCTCGGTTTACATACGAAACACAATGGCACGATAGAAACTGCATTATTCTTGACTATTGTAATATTTTTTTAAATAAATATCGCGTGTCTGCCTTTATTCGAGGAAAATTAATATCGTATCTTGTATTTAACCTCAGAGCGATCATGTTTATACAATAAACATTTGCGTCGCTCCCAACAATATTAAATGCTTGAGCTACAAATTACGAAAGTAGTGTGTTATCAACTTGTTGCGTCTGACCCATATCGTGAGTCTACGTTGACACAGCATTGGCCCAAAGGCTTCATTACATTGTTTACTAAGTCTCCACGGTAGCTTGGGCTTAATTGGTTTTAGCCTTTTTAAATATAGGTATCAAGAGATCACTATTTTAGAATTAATGGCGATTACCTCGTCAATATCAGATCAGTTCGTCACTAACTCGGTTTATTACAGATTTGTCCAATTTTTTTCAAATTGAAAAATAAATCTATGTTTGTGAATTATAAAGCAACATCATTTTAATGTGTGATAATACAATAATATATATTTATTTAGTTATTAACACTTTATGGAATAAATTATCTTTATAAAAACAATTAATTAATACAACAGCAAAGAAGAGTGGAATAGAAATAGGTTCTGTAAAATAGGCAAAATAACTTTCTTTTCATACGACCTGTACACATCATCGATTTCTAAACCAACACTTTTAATTAATTCTTTAAAAGACGACCAAGTTACTTTACTTGTAACAATTTTAGTATGTTAGATCCTATTCCAAATACCTATAAGTGCTGTTTTTCTCCTTCCTAGGCCCCTACATATATGTACAATAAAGTGAATAAAGTATTAAATATATATGGTTATAACAGAGTCTTATGTAAAAAGGAAGTCACTAAATGGTTACAAAGCCTCAATTACGATAAAACAGAGGAACTCTTGGTGATAAATAAATATATAGAACTACTTGTAGAAAGAAAAAGAAAATAATAATAATAAAAAAAAGCGACATGCTTAATGTATAAAAACTGAAAGGCATTTTTTTATTTATTTATTATATTATTTATATACTGGTATAATATATAATTTTTTGAGTAATAAACTATTTAACACACTCTCCCACACACGCACACACCCTCTCATCTTACTCACAGGAAGAACATTTGAACATTTTGAACATTTGATACTTGTTTTTGTCTATTATATTTAAGGGGTTAGGCGTTGTATGCTGAAATACAGGTTCACATCTAGTTCAGCGTCAGATAAACCTGACTAATTTTGTAAATATAACTAGCGCAATTAGATATAAGTTTTTTCTGTGAAACAAGTATATAATAAATTATTATTATTATTATATATTATTAATACGAATACATTTGTCAAACTACACGATATATAAATATAATTAAAAAAAATTCGTATAGATATTTTTTAAATAAAAACAAAGCTTAATTTGATTGATACATGTTAAAATCATTTAAAATACCGTGTGAAATATTAAGATTTTCTACAAATGTTTTCTACAATAGAAAATAATTCTCGAGAACAGAACAAAGGAGCTTAATGTAATTCGTTCTACATTTTAATTAGGAGGATAAACTTTCAGAATAAAAACTTTATATAGTACTTGGAGTAAAGCACAGCCATTCAAAGTATTGAAATAAAAAGGAAACTAAGTTTGAACGTAAAGACTTATTTGCGACAACTTATATGGAGACTTACATTCCTGAATATCGAATGTAGCACCATTATTTGATGCACTGGTACTATTTTTTAATAAAACATACAAAAAATGTAAAGTATGAACATAAAACGAGTACTTATTATATTCTGATATTACTCGTAAAAATTAATTAACTGTATATCTTAATTGTGTACTTCATAACGTCGTACGGACATGTAATTTTGTCTTCTTCTTATCCGGTACACTCTTGAAAGAGCAGTCGTGATCGCTATGTACTAGTGGTAATAGAAAGGGAAGTTGTGATGTGCTTCACGACGTTCCACCATCGTTGCCTATTAGAGGTCATCCTTCTGCACTGATTGAGTGAACCTCATACAGCAGACTTGATCTGATCAGTCTGCTTTAGGAGGTGACCTGCCGCGCGGTCTAGTGCCTTCCACCTTCCCCTGAACGGCAAGACGTTCTGTGGACTGATCACCACGCCGAGATACGTGCCCGAAGAATGTAAGGATGCGAGATTGTACTGTAAAAACAGACTCTGCTTAATACCGAGATCTTGAAGTATCGAGACGTTTGTACGAAACTCGGTCTACGAAACCCTGGTGCTGGTTGAAAATGCGCCATTTATTTCTCGTTTCAGCTGCGTACAGAAATATGGAGAATATAAGTGTCTTCACGAGCCTTGTCTTCGTGCCTTTTGTTATATTCCTGTTACTCCATATCTTACAAATATGGAATGCAAATACAGCGTAAAAAGAAATTATATTGTAGATGTTGATATTGTAGGATGGGCGAAGGATCATATAGATAAAGTAAATATGTAATGATGACCTCAACTTTTTTCTAATAGCCATATATTTTCTTTCTGGTCTGACACACGCTGTAGACGTTTCCTCGCGGTATTATCGTTCCCGTGCGAATGATAAATGCACACATAGAAAGAAAAGTCCATTGGTGTACTGCTGGCGTTCAAAGTTACGACCGATGAGCTTAAAGCTGTCAAGATTTACCAAAGAAACTTGTTTATTAGATTCTGCCATAGTATATGCCATTAATTTAGATTAGACGCCCAGCACGTTAGGCACTATACCATAAATACAGCTATTAATAAATATGCGAGAAAAAAAACACAATTATGTTAGCCCCAAAAAGGCGTTCAGTCCAGTTAACAAACAAAAAGCACATAATACGAAAACAGTAGTTCATTATCCACAAGTGTGAAGTCTGCGACCTCGTTCCTTTTAATCAGAGGGTCTGATTAGTCCGCCTTTGTCGGTTTCCCAATCCAGACTTGTGTTTTCATCTAACTTTTATTATCATTGCAATCGATCAAGGGTTAGATCACGAACTGAAGAATTAGTTAAGACTTATTCGAATTTCGTAATGTTTTTGATATTTTGTCTAAAATATTCTAACACTTTACCCTGCTAATAACGACGTCTTACTGGATTGAAAAAAAATATTTATAAACCATAAGCATCATATAAGAGAATCAGTTTCAAAATTTAGTTTAAAG
This sequence comes from Pieris mannii, assembly GCA_028984075.1. NCBI lineage: Eukaryota > Metazoa > Arthropoda > Insecta > Lepidoptera > Pieridae > Pieris > Pieris mannii. The sequence goes on from CM054784.1 coordinate 6,131,841, forward strand.
CTTTCATAGTGTACATTAATATAATAAAAGAAAATAGCTCCGGAAGCTTTAAGTTGTTAACTGTAAATTTACGTATTTTGTTGCATGAAAAACTATTATTTAATCCGTTGCCACATTTAATAAAGATAGCTAGCCAGAGAGACATAAAATAAAGATATATTTGATAATAACCTCACTAACGAACTACAGTTAACACTGAATAAATATTGACACTAATTAAATATAAAATAAGACACAATTTCAGTAGGACATTTATTCAGACCTCAAGATTTTTCCAACCAAGGAACATGATCGATAAAGTTAAATTTACTTAAACTTACTAGAGGGAAGGTACAACCTTACATTTTAGGCTGTATTAAGCTATAAGGCTGTATATAGCTTAAATTATTAAAGCATATTCCTCAACCATTAACGTTATAAAAGTTTCTATAAAATTTCTCTATTCCAATTTTTTTGTCGCTGAACGTAGTTTTACGCCGGATGAAGGGTTCAGAAAGCCGTGCTCAAGTGGTCATTCTAACTGTGATTCAAGCCTACTTCACTGCGTTTGTTGAACCTTAGTCTAGTCTTTACCTAGTTGAATAGATGTAAAATGATTTTTCTATAACGGCTCTTTAAAATTAAGTTTTGTAGTTATTTCTTCTCCCTAAAAACAATATAATATTATAATTAAATAAACAAGCAAACCTTGAACGGAAATGCTATTTAATTATATATTTATACTCACTGTTACAATGGTAATTGAATTATCTTTCTGACTGGACTTTGTACTCGGAATCCAGTTGAACTATTGAGAGCGTGATTGGAAAAAATGATAAGATCAGCTTATTACGTATTTCATTTCATTAGCTATCAGCTTTTAAGATCAGCGTCGGTACTCTGTAACTAGCTACTAGCTACAGGATACAACCACACGACCCATAGTGGCATTAGCTCAAGGGATATTGAGATAAATACAATAAAATTGCATACTAAATCATTGAGATCGTTATCAATATTAGAAGGCACGTTACGATTCATGTAACGCGTGTTAAGTTAACTGTATTCACCTTGATTGAACTTCACAAACACAAATAAAATGTATGAAATTACACATTAAACGATGCATTTTCTCGGAAAATATAACATTTTGCGAGCCAGCTACTACTCGGGTTAACTTTATTATGATCGGCCACTTAAGACTATTGAAGAGCACTTTAATAATGATATGCACTTATTTTACTAAGGCGCCATTTTAAGATTGACAGATAGGATGGCTATTTATATTGTTCATCTGTGGTATTGACGAGACTACATGATTTCAATCAACGTATTGATAATCGATAGAATACAATATCTATTGATTATTATCAATACGTTAATTAAATATAACTTACGAGATAAAGATTGATTTTAACAATTTAACGGAAATCTTTAAAAATTTCGGAAATTTTTACCAATAAGGAAGGAAGTCAAAATCGCTAAATGGATTTTTAATTTAAGCCTCCGAAGCCTGTATCACTACCGCTAGTAGGAAATCTGTCCTCTACACTGACTAAAGCAAGTTTTAAAATGTTCGTCTATTTGGTTCAAATTGCGTTTGCGAAAATGTCGAAAAGAAACATTAGTACTAACACCAATATAGTTTTTTAGAAGAACAGTTAGAAAATACGTTATACGATTTAGGATGGAGATTCCAGTGAAATGCATTGAAGAAATACTTGGATTGAGCAACAGAAAGAGGTCGTAATACATAATAAATCAAAGATTTCTTTGTCTAATTCGCATTCTTTGTCATGCGGAGTAGCGGTGTTTTTTATTTTTAAATATTTTGTTACCAAATTTACAAAAAAGTTTATACTACCTTTTAGAGTACCAAGTAAGCACTTGGTACTCTAAAAGTCTAAGCGTAATACAAACCAATTCAGTGCAACCCAGAGGCAATTTGATCAAAAGCCTACACTTAAACTAAGCCTAATTAATAATACCTAAGCTAATAAAATAGGTATTTTCACGTTAACGTTATTACTATTTATCCTTTACATAGTTAATAAGGAAACTCGTATGCTTATTATTCATGACTTTCCGAACTTTCGCAGTTAAAGTTTCTTATAAATTATAATCCGAACTCGTAGTTGGCTTCATATGAGACTTTGATGCAAATGTAGCAAAACAATTTGCTTGTTTTACCATATAAGTTTCAGTAGTGGTAGTTAGTTAATTAATTTTAGATTAAATATTGGAGTATTTTAATAATGGCTAATTTTAATGAGTATTTTTTTCTCCTGTAACATTTTGTTTTTATTTTTTTTAGTAACAGCTGTAGTTTTAAATTTAAACATTTTACATAGCACAATGTGTTATTATGTTGTTAGAAACCAGTAACAGATTATATAATTGAGAATTACTATTCGGAATTCCTCGTTCTAAGACCAACTATTTACGAAACTCGATTATGTATCGCATACCTACAGATTACAACATAAATTACCAACAAATCGATATATTTAATGTGACTAAAAAATTCTTAAAAAACTATTAAAAAACTCAGGTATATTTTACTAATAATGGCTTTGTTTGTTCCTTCATATTAAATATATGTATATTTTTATCTACCAATCAATCAATCTTAGAACTGTGCTTTAAGTTTCTGTTTCAATATGTATTCTGTTTTGGCTTTTGTGTGTAATGTAATTGTTTGGATATTGTTTAGTGATTAGCTTTAGGAATACTTAATTAAAATAAATAAATAAAAAACTCGACAAAGATTTATATGCTCAAATTTGTACTAAAACATGTTACTACAAACGCAACAAATGGAAAAGAGAAACTATAACTATTACTTAATTATAAAAAAAGTATATTTTAATAAGGACACAGTAAAATGTGTCGTGATGACGCGAGTTTGCCGTCACACTTATACGCTTTAACTATATTTAACACTACAGTATTAAAATGCCATTAATAGACGAGTAAAAACGCATATGTGAGTATGAAAATACTTTATGTAAAACCTCGTAATTTTTTTAACAAGGATATAAAAACAAAACAGTGGCGCGTATCGTTTGATAGATTGGTTTTACGGAACGATGAATCATATCGCGTGCCTAGTTTTTGACTAGAGATGCTGTTGACCAATCATAGGCAAGCAAAAGATTATTTCGAAATTAGAATTTTTAATAGTCTTACTATCTTTTACTACTTTATTTTGACTGAGGAATTGTGTTAAATTCGTCCAATATAAAGACCTGTGATATTGAACACCGTCTATGTCTATTTCTGTAATAGGTCTACGTGACGAAACCTAAAAATATCTAAGTAATCCATAAAGGTTGTTGCTCGAACATCATTTGTAATTATTTACGTAATTTAATGAACGTTTGTAAGTTATACGTTTGCAATATAAACTCATTCGTACGTTTTATTCGAAATTCATGCAAGCGAAGCATATATAAGCATAACATACTTACAACAATGTTATATTATTATTATAATGTTTTTTTAAAGGGCTTTATCTAAAATCATCCATAAGCAACATTAATTTTTATACCTCATATTATATATCAGCTTTATATATTTTTTTCTGATAATTATATTATTATATAACTATTTACTTTCTAAAGTAAATGTAATGCGTAAAACCTTTCTTCTAGGATGTATGTGTCTACATAAGTGTCCACATTAATTTTGCTATTCCTACATGTATGTATGTGTGACTGTAATCACGCATTTAATTAATTATGAATTGAGTAAATAAATATGGATACTTGAAGCTTACCTGTTCTTCATTATGACACTTATAAAGAGTTAATTAAAATAACACCAACCTTCTAATCTCAATGAAAGTTATCTAAGCTGGTGGTGATAAGAAAGTAAAACTGAAGTGTGAATTATTTCACGGTATCACCATTTAGTCGGAATAACAATAACGACCTGTTGAAAACTTGAGTCTTCCTTTTCACTCTAACGCACGTTATCGGGTATTTGTGTCTCGCTCTAACCTCGCAAAGGGTTGCACAGACGACTGGCCGACTCGGCACTTCGGTACAAACTGCGCGCCCTGCGATCTATAAGGGTGGTTTTCCGCCCGCCCAGTACGAGTCCTGAATAAGTAGGGCGGTAAACACCCGATACCTGCTATATTGGTGTATGTATCCACATTACACAATGTTTATACTGGCTGCCAATTCGCAATGTTTTCACAAGAGCCGCACCTTGCAACTGGTGCAACTGTTTACAACAATGAAATAAAAACAAATTTTTATTTAAAGTATCACCTGTTTTGAGACTAGAATAAAGTACATAATATATTAAACCATTGCAGTTTAGAAAAACAAAGCTATCATATAAACGCAAATTTATTATTCGAATAGTATTATGAAATCGTCATTTTGAGGTGTCATTTTCCAGGTGTCGTGGTCAACTATAATATCCCTTTTTAATTCGTTAATATTTTTCAATTGACGCATTTGTAGCGTATAAAGTTGAAAAAAAATACTATTAAGTTCCTTGTTTTAACAAAAACAGTGTCGCACTTCACCAAAGTTAATAATTTGTATCTCACTAAGCATGCCTGGAATAATTAACTTAGAAGTGTGACTGGCTAAAGCCTAAATATTAAATTTTAAAAGTTTGTTTAGTATTGATACGAGAGTTTTATACTCTTTGGTAAAGGTGAGTTTGTTTGCACTATGTTGAGATTAGTATTTAAATATAAATACAACTAGCAACTAGTTGTTGTTTGAAATGAAATTTGGAAATGAAAATTTGGGCCGTAATACTTGCTCCTAAGATTTCAACATTGTTATTTTTCAATTAATTGTACGTTAATCATTTACATATCTAAAACAGGACAGTATTATACTTTAGCATTCACTACAGAACAACAAACGTCTTAGAAAACAATTAAACAGAAACAATTAAATAAATATCTCATTACCTCTAATACTCAATAGAAGACAAATTATAAATTAAACAAAAGACGTAATACGTACCAAATTCAAAGGAAATATCGATAGTCACAGCAACAAGTGAACTCGGGCACAAGTTCTCGAGTGACCCCATTGGGAATGGTCGCTCAATAATGGCGCTATCCAGCTGTCTAGCATAATTACCGCCACTAAATTACATTGAATAGTCAGTGTTTACCATTTTTTTGATTTTGTTTTTATATACACCAATCGTGAGTGAAAAAACTGATTTCTTTTACTCATTTCTAATAACTCAAGTACACAGTAGTCTCACAAAAACAAAAGCGTTTCTTAAAAAAAATAAGTGGCGCTACAACCTCTTCAGTTCCTGGTCTGAGATTTCTGTATCTGTTTCATGATCATTAAATCTAATAGGCAAGTAGGTGATCAGCCTCCAGTGCCTGACAGACGTCGTCGACTTTTTGGGTCTAACATGTCGGTTTCCTCACGATGTTTTCCTTCACCGTTCGAGCAAATGTTAATGTCCACATAGAAAGAAAGTCTATTGGTGCACAGCCCGGAATCGAACCTACAACCTCAGGTATGAGTGTCGCACGCTGAACCCACTAGGCCAACACTTCTCAAAAGCGTTAATTTACTAGTAAAAATATGCGAGAAGAAACAGAACTGTCTACTTTCTATCAGATACATCTATCTAGTTCCTTAGTTTATTTAACCAATATTTATCGTATTGAAAAGACTTTTTTATAATTCACATGATTGTCTTGAAACTGCTTACCACAATACTAACTTGGTTACTTACTAGTAAGGTGGAGGAATAAAATCGTTAAATTTATCGTTTGGTTCATTCTACAACAATAATAATTAATTTATTAAATGGGACTTCTACATACATACATACAATATAGTATAAACATATAATATAGATAGAGGAAGCGGACGATACGGCGGTTGAAGCGTTCCAGTCCAAATCTCATCTAACATCGGTTTCAAATAACTCATCAAAGTAACTTTTACTTAAACTTAAAAAGCGCGTATACATTTTTATACTGAATCGCATCCACCATCAAAGCTTTCAAACAAACAAAATTGTGAAAAAATAATTAATGTTTCATGTTACTAAAACGTTTCCATTAAATTGGAGCGATTAAAAACTTCAAGCAACATACACGAACAGAATATTCCGATGAAAAATGTGATATATTTAAACTTTCGTCATATTTTGTCTTGCGATTTTTCGTGCATCACAAAAGTCAGAGGGCTAACTAGCAAGTTAGTATTTATTTCAAATGCGTTGTCGGTCACACAAGTAGGAAGTAATGATAGTAGTACATTGTAACAGTTCAGAAATCGCAGCGGTGTGGTGTGTAAGGTGCGTGGCGTGTCTTACGAAGCGCTCTGTGGTGGAGTGAGACGTCACAGTGGAACGAAGACCGTATTTTGAAGTGACATCAAAAAACCAAAGTATTTTTTTTCGTTATACGTATTTTCATATTTTTAAATAAACTTACAAAATTCATACACGCAATTATCGATACGACAATACCATCGAATTATTCATCTTTTTATCTTCTGTTTCTACTAACTCAATAGCTAATTTTGAATAGCTATAGCGATTCTGCTTTCAATGACTTTTGTACTAATTTTTATGTTGCGATCGCGGAAAACAAATCGCTATCGCTATCGGCAGCTACAGGGTGCCTACCGGTGCTGATGTTATCACTCATAAATATCTCTCAATTAATTATAAATCTCGCGCACCGATAGTAATACCTTGCTTTAACAATGTCATATAATACTTGAGCTTCGTGCAATTTGCGTTTTATCGTTGTCTATGTATGTCCTTACTACGGTTGCCGGGATGATTATTGATTACTGCACATCTAATTATTACTATTAAGCTTAAATACCTAAACCTACCTAATAATAAAAAAATATATGAAACAGGGGGAAAACGGGCAGGAGGCACACCTGATGTTAAGTGATACCGCCGCCCATGGACACCCTTAATGCCAAAGCGCGAGTGCGTTGCCGGCCTTTTAAGAATTGGTAAAAATCATCGTCCATAGATTAGTACCTATTCAGTTGACGTAATCGATAAAGGAGCTTAATCTTCTAATCATTACTGTGACAAGTTGAAATTAATATCGATTTTGCACGCAAACGTTTTAATTTATTTTCACCGTTCAGTTTTCGTGAATCCAAACATAATTAAGATGACACTGAGTAACGATGGTTGAATTGTTACTTTAACTTTCTCATCAAGTTATACCTTAAACCCAAGCCTCAAAAGATAAGTATAGATGCTATTTTATATATATGTCGTTGCCAGATTAAAATAAAATCATAAAATTGTTTACATTAAATCGAAAACGTTTAAAGATATTTCATTTCATGCTGTAATGTGGTTTAAATTCTTCATTGAAGTTGTGTTGCCGTGTTGGAAGTAAATTTTTATAATGAAGTAAATTTTCACAGTTTCATTATTATTATTCTTCTGTTATATGTACTAATTCATACGCTTATTTCCTGGGCCAAAAATACTTGGGTTTTGTTGGATTTTATTCTTATTTTAAACTAAAAAGCCCGCCTCTATACCTCAATAGATAAACATGACGTGTTGCCCAGACGGATTTAATTCTCAGCAAAATAAAAAGTTTAAAGGAACTTAAAACAAACTTCATGTGTATTAAGCCATATATATATCTGCATCGGTCCCACTCTTAGTTACAAAGCTAGAATTAACATTAAATGTAAAAAATATGTATATATAAGCAAATTCTTGTAAAAAAAACATAATATATGTGTCTTATTCCTCATTATTTTAAATGAAGATTATGTTTCGTGCGAATATTGGATACTCTACGATATTATACATGGTATGCTTACTGTTTAATTTTAATATCGGCGTAAGTATGCGACATCAAAACTACGGATATTAAATGAACTACATCCAACTTAATTAATAATAACAATACATATAGTATATGTTAGAAAGTGCCAATTCATTCCATTATAATGGGATTTACTGGTTCTTCACCAGCCATTAGATTAGTCGTTTGAAAAACACCTGTCTTTTGAATATGATGAATTAGATGTAAAATATCAAACATCTACGAAGACTATCTATAAGGGTTCGTTAAGTTAGCTTGATAACATTCCGCTGTTGTGCGTTATCTGCAAGTAATGTTACTTTCCCTTTGATATAGTGAAGCATGAACAGCTTTGATCTAAAATAGTTAACCTTGGTGATGGCACATTTTACTTAGTATTAAAAAAATAATTTTATCTAATACAGTAATACATGGCCATAGATTTGAAAAAAAACCCCACGAACTTTTTATTGTTATTTCGATATTAATTAAGATATTTATTCCTTTTATTCCACCTAGGACCTATATATAAAACATAAAGCTATAGATAAATGATATATTTACATGATTTTGTTATAATGTAATTAAGTACTCCATATACAGTTTATTATTTAGCCACTTAATAATTCCAAAAAGTCAGCTATCTATAAATTTATAAAGAATAATATAAAATAAGTAAAAATATAAATTTCTGACCTATTTTCTTAGACCTTATAAAATAATATATCCTCAGGATATTTTTGTCAACGAAAAAAGGACATTATGAGGATGTGTGATTTCGTATTTCCCCATAAGTTGCACGCCTCGAGCGTACAGATTATGAATTCTTTATGACTTTCACGAGCGATGAAGCAGACATGATTGTTTAAAACTTCAGTACTTTATCTCAACAACTCGTCGAATAATGTACGTTCAACTTGTGGTTGTGTGATGAGTTATACCGGTTTTACATATTACGAAAATTAGTTGTTAACGGCATTATGTGAAGTAATTACCCTCCATACATCTTACTACACTTTAGTTATGGCACCATTTGGTACTTATAACTTTGTCAAAACACCTTTTATAGTAAATTATTTAAATGTTGCCACTTTGTGCCCTTCTTACGACCCGGAGAGCCTGAGAGTCAGGAAGTTGTAACATAGATAATGAAAGGAGTACCATTTTAAATCCACTGAAGACAAAAAGTAACCTTTGGTGGTGATGGTTTACCGTTTTATTCGTATACGCTCGATTCCGATTTTCCTCACCATAATAGAAATATGCAAAATCCTATTACGCTCTGAAATCGTCAGGCCTAGGCTCATGCATGTCAATTAAACTGAAAATCACACATTTCGGCTGTCAGCGATTTGTGCAACTTTAATAAACACAGGTACATTCGAACAACCTTCGAAAAAGGACATCATATTATTATTATAAATTATAATGTATATCATAAAATTTCACATAAAATTTATTCTTACAAACAAGAAACTTTCCTAAAACTAAACTGACGTACAAAACCAGCGAAAAAATATATTTTTAAATAATTAAACACTATTCGTCTAAATTAATTAAAACTCTTGATTTTTGCCCGATATTGTACTACTAAAAAAGGAAATCACAAATTATCGTGTACGCTATATATCGTTGGCATCACTCCAAGATAAGCACGTCTTACCGGACTTTGATGCTTATACGTGTTTAGAATTTATTCTTCACTATAATAATCCTAGAACTGACATCACGTTTTAGCTAATATTTTATACTAGCTGATCCGCCTTTTCGTCTGCTTGGTATTCGCACCCACAGCAAAACAATTTCAACAAATCAGACAATAGCTATGTGTATTAGAAGCCATTTTAGTTTTTTCTAAACATATTACTTCTTAATCTTCACGCTGAAGTAATTAAGTTTGATCTTTCCGGCTGGAGAAAATAATTAGATATCCTTACAAAAATAACAGTCGTCACAAATCTAGTCTACACGTTGTTCATGAGGACAGTCCTTCAATATAATCAGACTCAGCTAGATTTTAGAAGCGATATTATCGAAGCAGTGAATCCTTCACCCATGGATGATGCAGAGAGTGAAGTGAAAACTGAGAGAATAAAATGAACAGATATTTGCGGACTATATTAATAAAACTTGATATATAAAAAAAACTGCCCATCACTGGTGTAAGAGTTTTAGGGTAGCAAATTAAACATTCCAATAAATACTTGGTTCACTATAATTCACTTCACTGACTTTACGTAAACTGCATAACTTCAAACTTATACGAAGGTATTGCCCGTGCGCTTTTTTTTTTTTTTTTTTTGCATGGAATCTCGCTGTTGGCCTTAAGGGCCTTTACAGCTCAGCACGGGCTGTTGTTTCCGGCTGGGGTTCCCGCGACTCGCGCAAGGGCGTCTCCTGTGAGACTCGAACCTCGGCTTGGGCCGTCGCGGGGGGGTCAATCGCCTGAAGGGCAGGACGGCAGCTCACTGGAGTGAGCGAAATGCGAAGTAAAGGTCCTCGCCTTCCCCGGAGAAGGCGGTTTTTAACCCTAATCTGTTTATTGCTATTATTATTGGCCGCGCGGGCGGCTTTTAATTTGTTGTTGGCTACTGTAATTGGATCCTCCGGATCCATTAGTACGTGTCGGGGCCTCCTGCGAGCCTTTTTAGTCGGGAAGGGATAATAATTGATGCTATTACGCACCAGTGGGTTGGGATGGTGTTTAGCCTTGTCGAAGTGGCGTTTGGACGCCAACTTCATCCATTGGGCTATGGTAGGGAGCTCCAGGTCATAGTGGAGATCGACGTTTCTCACGTAGAAGGGTGCGCCGGTCGCGATTCTCATGAAACGCGACTGTAGCACTTGCAACCGGTGGATATACGAGGGGGCACAGTGCGCGAAGACTACGCTAGCGTAGGTCATGCACGGTCGGAAGCCCGTGCGCAATTGTCACAACCTCTTTTATACTCCAACTCGACCTCAAGACATTCGAGTCCTTTTGTAAATAACCGAACGAGTCAAATGAGCAACTATTGAAGCAAGTTTCTCAAATGTTTCATAAAGATCTTTATAATTTAATTAAATGAATAGTAAAAGCTTCTGGTAACAACAAAATAATTGCTAAAAAAGAAGAAGGCAGAATTGAATCAACTAAGACAAGCGTGAAAAACTTCTTGAGATAGCTACAGAGACCGCATTCTTGTATAGGTAGTCAAGTAAGAACTCAATTGCTGTAAATGTTTACTGTTATTTAGAGGGAGTATTTAAAATTTTGTACGGAAAAAGGTTAGAAAGGGTTTTAAACCCAAAAATGAAGATCAAGACAAAAATTAAAAATCATTCGTGGAATCGAGAAATGGAACATAACAATCATGCACTGGTATAAGTAATAAAAATATAATTCAACCTGTATTGTTAACGGTAAAAGTAGTTTAATAATTTAAAAAAAATGTTCTAGCTATATATATATATATATAGCTATATAGATACATACATATATACTGAAATTGAGGACTGGAGATAGCTAACTATTAATTCGTTTCAAAAAATAAACTACTATAAAAGACTATAAAATTCTGTTCTGTTCTACACTACTACAGGCAAATTATTAAAAAATATTATCTTAATATTTTGTTTTATTTTTCTTATCCCATTAGGTCTTATCTATCCTGTTAATTGAACGTTCCTAATATTTGATTGACGTACAACTTTCTTTTATTACGTGTTTTAACGGTGATTTAAAAACATAACATTAAGCAAAAACAAGAACATAATTAAGACATAGAATTCGTATTTTCTATATTATACCCTTGATATTTTCTTTATATACGACAAATACTAGTGGAAAACTACTGCCAACCTACGTAAAATTAAACATGAAAAATATTATTTTACCTAATATTAACGCATAAGGATGACAGCAACAACTAACGGTTTATAATAAAGAACAAAATGTTTGTGATATTGTATAGTCTGTGCAAGGACATTTTGTATTAATATATTGGACAAATTCTGTGGTTTTCTATTTACAACTTGCTCATTTGTCAAGTATCAATCCAAAATGTCAATCGTAGATGGACTATGGTATAGACCAGGCATCAGCGTACAGCGTGTGAGATAGCGAATATTATAATCCAACTATTTACAAATGACACGAAGTGTGGCAGCTACCTGACGTTGGTAACATGATTCGCAATTTAGTCGGTTTGCACTGAAAAATATGTTTGGAATTGTCGTTTGTTTGGAAGTGTTGTTGTGTCGAAGTATTAATTCATTGAAGATTGCTTATTATTGACCAAAATACACATCCGAATGAATAATTCTTGAACAAAGTTTGCTACTTTGCTTTACAAGTCGTGACAAAATAAGCTATTTACAGATGAAAGGTTACGTTTGGTTCTTTTCGTTCACTATAGCTTTTACAGCCAATTATGCATCAATTCACCATGACTTACACTTTAAATACACCTCTTATAATGTTTGACTTGGGTTTCACAGATTTATCAGTAAGCGGTGAAAACTTGTTTACCACCAAGTGCTCGGTGGTAAACAAATAAAACCCGATACGCAAATATAGACAGAAAAACTGATACTCTGTTTCGCTTGCACTTAAGTATTTCACGTTAATGTCTTCTCTCTTTAGTTATTATTGTTATTTTAGAAGCTTATCAAACAAACAAACAAACAAAAATCATTTATTCATATAGGAAACATAATGTACACTTATGAACGTCAAAAAAAAAGAAAAGAAATATACATCAAATGATTCTAATTTTACATTTAGTTATCTAGTTCTATAATCTATCTACGATTTCAATAGATTAAAAGAATTCATTAAAAAAAGTATAGATGTCAGTTGTCACTTGCATCTAAATTGTGTCCAAACGCAGACCCAAATGCTAACTAATCAATTTTAAATGTTTAGATATAAGTAATTTCCCTTAAAAATATAATTTTATACCCTTTATGTATAAAAACCAATGACAATTCTGAAAAAGAATGTTAAATATAATAACTTGTGCGAATGCTAAATCATTTAATGAATATAATCACTGTAAGTTTTTGTACATTTCTTTTAAGAATAATTAAAGATCAGTTACCATCGATTTAGATGTATAAATCACATAAATTTTAGAAATTTGTGTTAAGCAAGATTGACCTGACGATTCTGTGGTTGAAGTTGTTTTATTAAATTATGGATTATTAGTTATTACCATGGGGTAATGGTCATGGGCAAAAATAACAGACTTTACAAAACTTACTTTAATTTTACTTTAATATTTCATATTTACATATTTCTTTAATTCAACTCTTGGTAGCTGGTGCTAATACATACGAATCTACATTAGGTACCTTATGCAATATACCATAATTCAATATAGTCATGGAATACTTAGAGATATAAGCAAACTGATCATGATTTTGGTTAATCTCTGTAAATTATTTTTACATGCACGCAATACCTTAGATTTCTGGAAATGCTCCAAGGATTGTATCGATGAATGTATTGGAAGATTTGTGTGAATTAAAAAAACATATTTTTCATTTTCTGCAGTTCCAGGAATTGGGAATATCAATCCGGTCAAAATAAGTATTGATGTGTGTGAAATTACAACAGAATATATTTAATGAATAATAAATATATTTTATAAAAATATTAATAAATTATTAATTGAATGAAATCACAATACAAATAATAAACTCATCTATAACTTAAGACTACACAGTTATACATTTATGTCAGTTTCATGATTAATAAGGTGAACATTATTAATACATAATTCATAACATCAAATTAGGCAAAACAATATTAGTGTCAAATTAAGTTTTAGTAGATGTTAATGTAGTTAATATTGTTGGTAATTAATGGAGGTTGTTCAAATTAGTTAAACTAGATTAAAATTATTTGATTTTAACTAATTATAAAAATGACATCATATCTTTGAGACTTTATTCTTAAAACTATTCTATAAATCAAGAACTGTCTTATTGTTTATAACATTACATTGTAAATATACTTAATAAGCAAATTAAATTATACTGGATTGAATGCAATGCCTCTCTTAATCTACTACAGTATTACTACTTCAATAAAGGTGTGTTATTATAAAACAATGATTTTTGATTCCTAATGGTTTACAACATCCTTCTAGTTTTCTTAAATCTCATTCCGATTAGAGTCCACTGTGCGTTGACACATGATATATTATGTCATGATATTATGTCTAATTACAATCAAATGCATAGATTGACTTTAGTGACAAGAAAAATAATTTGAGCTATTTGGCTCGAAAGTTAATACAACTTGTCTATGGTTAATACCCCCCTGTGAGGCCCCTATGTATAAATCCAATAAATTTTTGACAAGTAAGAGTCATATAGACTAAATTTTACTCTTAGTTACAAGTGTATATTATGAATCAGATTTGATTACAGTCTCCCAGACCTATGATAATATTAAATGGTTTAAATCTGTATAATTATTGCGTCTGTAACACTTAAATCTCGCTTAATAATATTTGTTTTGCATGTTAATGAAAACTGCGAGCGATATTTACTCTAAGTGTTTACAGTTCGTGTTTCCAGCTGGAAATAATTATATGAAGTGTTTTTTATTGTAATTTCAATTAACATTGAAATGTACTTCATTATCAGTATTTTGGTAATATTAGCCTGCTTAACGTTTATTGATTTTTCTATATAAATATAATCAATGATACAGACAGCCCTTCGTGGGACGATTGACCATGTATATATTATGGTCTCCGAATTCGCCTTTAATTTTACAGTATAATAGAAAACATTTCATATACACACACAGCACACGTGTCATTGATAAAAAGTCATCATTTATTAATTAACAGACAAACAAGACCATCGTTTTTATAAATAAGATGCGGTACGAAGGTGAAATAAGTTTTGATCCACAGTTTCAATAACATGTTAAGTGCGCTCTACACTCGCGGCGCGAAGGGTCGCGAAAGCCGCGAAACGCGAGTGTAGATGGTTTCGCGCGTTCGCGTTTTCGCTTCGCGCCGTTCCCCGTTCGTTGTCGGTTTTTTGTCCCGCGACAAAGGTTCGCGCTTGGTTCACAGCGCGCGAACGCGAATACAATCCACACTCGCAGTTTGTCGCAGTAGCTGAGAAGACGTCTCCACAAGTAGTTGTGCATTATTTATTGCGTACTGTACTTAGCAACTTTCTTTTTTTAAAATGAGTACTACGTGGAATAATGAACTTGAATTAAAATTTATTGAGTGTTTTTAAAAACCCCAACCAATACTTTGGCAGTCCAAACACAAGGACCATAAAAATAAAAATAAGATCCACGATGCCTGGACGCGGATAAGTGATATTTTGGATATACCTGTGGGTGAATTGAAAAAAAAAAGGATTCACTTATGTCCAGTTATAGGACATATAGAAAGAAAGTGAAGGATATAACCGAAAATGTGCGGGCGGAACTCTAGTAATTAAATAAAGAAAAAAAAATCTACTTAAATAAATAATAAATCCAGATAAATTATGTCTACATCCAATATGTTAAATAAATCATTATTATATGGTATCTAGTATATAATATGGTTCTCCCGCGATGGATTTGAGTCATCCATCATCGTCTTTTTCTCCATCTCTTTTTTATTTGTGTTTTATTTTTAATACACAGGTAGTTGAAATTAGATATAGCACAGAGCGTCACCGCAGCAGCGACAATCACGTCGTCGTTGTCCATCTTCTTTGAGGCCGCGAACGAGACTGCGAAGCTTCGCGAGTGTGGATAGACACATGAAAACGCGAAGTTCACGGCGTGAATCGCAGGCGCGATTCACGGCCGCGATTCGCGGGCGAGTGTAGAGCGCACATTATATTGTTGTATTAGATCCAGACTAACCCATATATCAAAAACGTATTGGATTTGTCACTTACTAAATGCTAAACTATTAATATTAGAGTTTTCTATTAATTGTCATAGATTAATGCACATATAGACCAGTGTCGATAATTTTTGAAACCAAAAAAAATTACAGTAGGATGAAACCCATTAGATATATTTAATATATAGAAATAAATATTTTTAATCAAATAAATTACAGTATATTTGGGACATAATAAGGTAAGTTTTCACCAAATTTCGTAGAAAAAAAAAACTTTTTAAAAATGATATAAATAAAAAACCAAAAACTTGGTTTTTTGAATTTTTCACCTAAATTTTGAGGTTATGTGAAAAAATTGTAAATACCAAAGTTGTAGATCTTTTTATGACCTACAACTTTGCCATTTAACTTTTTTCCATAGGACTGGTAGTTTCGCCGGAAATCAAGATAAACAATTTTTCCCCCTTAAAAGTCACCCCCTCCCACTTCCCGAACTCGGATCGACCGTAATTTATTTTTCCTTTCATTTTGATCATATTCCCCTGCATTTCTAATGGGTTTCATCCTACTGTAATTTTTTTTCATTTTTTACTATTTTTGAAGGCTTCGGCACTGGTCTAATAAGTAAGAAACTGATTTAAAAAAAAACACTTAAAGATTTTCTTGAAATCCCATTACATTTATGAATTTATTGAAATCTTTACAAAAAGACTACTTTTGTGAAAGTCACAAGCATCATCTATATAACAATTTTTTAGAGTAGTTGTGTATATCGTCCAATTTTACGTACCTTTTCCTCGTTTTTGTTGTCCTCGTGTTTATTCGGGGGAAAAATGCTAATCCATCACCGTCGTCAACAGCAAGTCTCGTTAGCATAATGAATTAGCTACTCAGTTGGTCCGATCATTTCTTTAACTTGCCGAGTTCTTTGTAAGGGGTTTTTAAATTACATTTTTGGTGTTTGAGATGGAAAAGCTTAATACCAGAAAACCCTATTTGCTTGAGTATTGCTTTGTTATGATTACAACTAGATGATAGATCTGTGAGAGATTCGTAGCCCTCTGGCACGTGGTGTATTGGTTCGATTCCTGGCGAAACAATAATTATTTCATATGATATGTAGGTGATAAATATATTTCTTATATTTTATGGTAATATAACAAGAACTACGCGTGCGGCTTTCCTCCCTGAAGCGGTAGGTTGGAATACTGGCTCAGCACCCATGAACTTTCTGACTACGTGCCGATTTATCCCTGGCGGGTACGACGGTAAAGTAATAACATCTTAACGGAACCGCCATGCCTTGATTCTAAAAGTCAATGGAGTGTATCAGTCGCAGAATACTGACTACTTGTCTAGTATTAAAAAAAAAATGGTCAATGGGCGCGTCCATATCTGGCGAATGTCCCGCGAATGTGCAGCTCGCAAGCTGTTTGCGGGCTGCGCGCGAACAAAAAACCACGCGCACCCTTACATATTCACAATTTGAGGCCGAGTGCAGCAAAAATAATAGCTGAAATTTTGTATAAGTTACCTAAATAGAAATAAACGAGAAATTCTAATTTTGAAAAAACTACATATCACAGCCTAGCGTCATCAAATATTTAGTATTTAGACCTCACCCCAAACTAGGGTGATGAAAAATTCATTGATGTAAGTGCTCTTCTATAAGCTTTGGTCAGAGACAAGTTGTGTCCTTAATATGTTTACCTAAATGCTTTCTTATATACTGTAGAGTTATATATGTGAATACGCTTTATAGCTTTCGCGTCGTTTATATATCTTCGATTGTTTTCGTTATTTTCATGTAAAAAAAACAACTCTAAACAGGTTCTAGGCAGTTTTTCCTCGGACCATCCACCACCATCTGGAACTTGAAACCTTGACTTGCGAACTGGTAATAAATGTAAACTTAGAATTAATTGAACTTCTTTTCTGACGTTCATCAGTGTACTTGTTTTCCTATATGAATAAAGTTATTTTGAATCAACTTAGGGTCCTTCAGCAGGGTAAGTGGCAGACTGTATAACTTAACATCAGCCTCCGAAATGATTTTTTTTAGATTTGTGACATAGAAAAAGTCCCACGATGGCAGGGGAGTAGAGTAAATAATAATAAAAAAATACATCAGCCACCTACCCGTTTGTTGTTCTGTAAAAAATTGTTATCTGTCATCAATAAGCTCATAAATGAACATAATAACACAAAGAACCTCCAAATAAAAACGTGTGGTATTTTACAATGATGGGATAACATAATGTAGATTCTTATTTTTTTATGATAAGACAATATTTTTTTTAATTTACTGAAATAAGCAAGCACAACCATATTTGTGGGATTTTGTTCAAGTAGAATGAACGTTATCTGAATATAAGTTTTGTTTTTCATATTTTATTATTTATTACAAAACTTCACAATATTATCATGTTTGTGTATGGAGTTAAGAATTGACCTCTCATAATCTGTAGTCGAAAAAGTAACCCACTTGAAGTCGAAGGCTAACTAACTTATTACTGTTATATGTAGTATGTACTTCTTTGTCTCTTTCTATAGAACTTTGAGACAGCTGTTGTTTAAATATTGAAGTAACATTAACATTTTATAAGAAGTAGCCAAGATTCTTTTATTGACGTTGGTTGTAACATTTTTTTAAATTAAATTTTTTTATTAAATTAAAAAGAAAATCAACACAAATTTTAAAAGTGATATTATGAAATTATTTTTATGTTAGTAATATAACACACAATGGTAAGCAAATATACTCTCTATATATAGCAAAAATACTCTCAAATTTGTTATTTTAGGTGCCATAAAAATATTAATAAATATATATCCGCGATTGAGTTAAATAAATTATATTTAAAATGAAAAGCTGTATTTTAATGCCTAAAGTACATGTTACATGGGTAATAATTTAACGTCTTTATTAATAGAAATAAACATTCTATAACATAGAAACAATACAATAATTTGTGCTATCTGAGAGCAGCAGGAACGCCGCTTCCTAAATCCGGTCTCTTGTATTCAATTGCATTGTTGAATCCCGGGTAATAGTTATTCGCTTCAAAATAGAAATTTAAATTTACCTTCAAGTCAAATAATTACTGACGGCTGCTGAAAAATTTAGTAATTAGTAAGTATGTTATAAATAATTAATAAAAAATTATAGAAGCAGAAAAATATTCAGTAATGTGGTGTGCCCTGAGGACAATTTAGACCTATTTATTCAACGCTTTCAAAGTAGAGGTCGCGTTTCTAGTTGTAAATATTAACTAACAATCGATTTGAAATACTTACAATATAAAAAATCTTTGTAACTTTTATGTTTTTTTTATATTAACTGCGTCTAATTATTATACTTTTGCTTTTTAAACGAGCTTTGGGTACCTTAAATATGATTTTTTCATTAATTTAACTAACCTCATAAAAATTCTTTACATTTATCCGTAATATATAATAAAATATATTCTACATTACAGAATGTGATTTCCGCATGACATGGAAGATAAGTAGGTACAACCAAGTGACCAAGTACAATACAAACAATGTGAAAAATCCTATAAATATTCAGTTTATTTTATATTACAGAATATTTATGTACAGAAAAGATTGAATACGAAATTTCACAGTACGTTGAAAAAAAACCGCCACTTGCGGGTATATATGTTTGGTCGCAATCTTGTAATTATGTATGCAAAGCAATCTATTTCGCCTTATGCTCTGCTTACCTAACTATATTTTCTTAACCATATCCGAGATCCAGTAAATAGACTATCGGCTCGGTAGAAGGAATAAATTACCTTCCCAATATCACAGTGCTGATGTGAAAATTTTTTCCTAAGTCGGGATTTATATAAGAAAACATTGTCTTTTTAGGCTACAATATGAGTAAATTACGTTAATAAATATAATATTAAGGTGTATTATTCAGTGTAAAATTAGAATCATTTAAAGTATATTTTGACGTTCATAAGTGTTCATCATCTACGAAATATTTATTTTCACTTATAAGCTTGTAGGCATCACTAGCTGGAGTGTTAACTATCTATTTTTCATTTCAGTATCTTAATTATTAAAATAAATTGCAGCTGATTTTTTGTTCTAAACCATTAATATAATGGAGTCTGAGCCGAATCCATCGATACCAAATTGACAAGGGCATACACAAATTCCTACGATTTTTTTTATCCGCTAAAAATAAACAAATGAATTCGGTTTGCAATTGACGTCGGTTTTTGTTTATTTATTGCTCTAATAATCGAAAAATTGTATATTTCTATTTCTTGTGTTTAATTTTTAATCAGTCTTCCAATTCTAATACAAGCTGTTAGTCTTGAATTAATAATTTTAACAATGTACCAATTGATTGGCTTATCTAGAGATACATACCATAAACATACTATGATATTCGGTAAAAATAAAAATAAATTTAAAAAGGATGTGAATTTCGTTATGGAACCCGCAAAAATTGCTAACAGCTTAAAAATTTAATGGGCCAAGACATCATATCCGCGTCCGGTTGAATTTGAGTTTCACAAATTCCAATTAAAAATAGATTTACTGGACCTGACCAAACTACAGCTCGTAACGAAGAGTTTTAAATTCTATTTAAATTTAAATAATCAACGCTGTCTTTTTATTTATGACAATAACAAAATAGTACTTATTTTGTTATTGTCATATATTAAGTTATCCTAGTGTTTATGCAAAATTATCAATTCTGGAGTCATGCTTGCTGTTGTCAACCGTGTTAATTTTAAATTATACATATAACACAATTGGTATAGGAAATATCCATGTGATGAGATGAATGAAGACTCTACTGACAAGATTGGTTAATGAGACAGACACTAGAAATGTTTGCCCCATATCCCATTGGGAAGTTATGGGACTTCTTATATTAATATAAAATTATTTTATTGATAAGCTATAAAAATATGAACTATTCTAAAGGGTTACGTTAATAGTCCGGCAGCGCACCCTCCCGGGGGTTCTAGATGTCAAAGGTCACTGAATATTTCCAACCATCCAATGGCCTCATTAAATATCCTAGTGGAAAAATGTGAGACGCAGAACTGGAACATAAGTATAACTTTATGATCATTAATCTTTTGACGCTACCTTAATTCAACTTCAGTCTTTTACTCGTGTTTTTTGAACTTCGCAATTTTCAAAGTTAATATCACAAGTTAGAAAGCAATAAAACTTTACTATGACGTCCCAGTCTGCTTAATTATTATATAGCCTATACGTATGTCTGATATAGAATACGACTACAAATATTCGTAACGTATTGCTGAAGCACTTACTAAATCGCTAGCACTATTCTCTTTCTATACATGTACCAATAATAAAAATACAATGGCGCTATAATTCTAAATGGGTCTCGGCCTCATGTTGCTTTCTTTGATTATTTTAATATCATAGATTACTGTTTAGCCTTTGGTCTATGCCCATATACCGTTTAGAAGGGCACATAGAGAGAAAGTCCATTGGTGCACAGAAAAATTTTTAAGTTCCTTGAGACGCAGAAATAGCACCCACTAGTAATATATAAGTTGTATTGTTAATAAAATATTACCGATGTAGTCGGGGCGTAATTCCCGACGCGTCAAATAGTAGCAGTGATATATAAAGTCCCTGGACACGATGGCAGGGGAGTAGAGTGAAAATTAAAAAAAAAAAATACACGCGACACCCATATTAATAAACCAATGGTGCAATAACACTGGCGTCTCCAACAATTAGTGGTTAGGCAACTATTTTATCAAATACCTAAAATATATAAGTTGAGTATTTCTAGCTTATTATATAGGTCATTCGAATTCTGCGACGCCTTTATTCTGATTTGGAAGATGGATTACCTGCTATTTTATTAAAAGGCTTTCGACCTGAACGCTGACTGAAATAAATGTATGTACACTTCTCTTGTATTGCAAATAGTTGGGTAGCTAGCCAACAAGATTAATAACACTGGAGAAAACTACAAAAGCTTAAGTTATTTATTACTTCCAAAACATGCATTAAAATTAAATGATAGGTACAAATCTCTTGCAGTACCTATATGATTTATAAAATGTATACAGTTTTCATTTAAAATTAAATATGAATAACGTAAAAGAACAAGTGAATAACTTTATAGGTCGGAATTTTAGTATTTTTCTGGTGGATACATCTAAACATAGATAAAACTCTATTTTATGTAAATTTAACAAATCTTCATGTGAATATTAAATGATAGCATTAAGGAATAATGAACCTCTTTTAGTACATTTCATTTATAAAACGATACAGTTTATTTAAAATTAAAGATTAAAGTGAATAACTTAAAAGGTCGGAATTTTATTCTTGTTCTGGTGGATAGATCTGAACAGAGATCGATATCTATATGTAAATTTTACAAATCACCGATACGAATGAATGTAGGATTGTGTGTTACCCTTATTAATTATTTTATCACTACATTACTAACATATGCTACGAAAACTGAACTATGTGCAACAACTTGAAAAATAGTTTCGTAAACAATAGTAAAAAGTGTAGCGAAGTATGTATTCATAAAACAATATCAATGCCGATCAGAGAAAAAGAATTCGAAATGATTCGTCGGTCCAATCCGTTTGGGACTACTTATATTTACGACTGCGGAGTTAAATGCTTTTCCTAAAAGTTTAGCGATTGTTCTATCGATAAATACATCCAATCATATAACTCGAACAAGTTTATAAAGCCTTATTGTTCGGGTTGAACTTTTACTTAGTTTTATCGTATGGGATTTCAATGGATTAGATTCGCAACATTTTATATGAGGATACAGGCCGACAATAAGGTCTTTTATGTACTGGATAAAGCTGTTTGGAACGAAGCGTTTTAATTTTACGGCTAGATTCATGGATGTCTTATAGGTATCCGAATATCTCAAAATAGGTAGCGCGATTAGGACCAAGTCCTAAGAACATGGAACTTGTTCTTTTTAATGAAACCTGTCAGAATTAGAATCCTAAGTAATTGTTTTGTTATAATTTGAAGATTTTTTTACATTTAAAGTCGTTGTTGATGTCCAAAACTACCGCTTATCTACTTATTACACAGACATCGTGAAAAGAATATCGTCTTTCGCAGATATAAGGTACTATAGATTTTATATTTTATTATTTATTCAATTAACAATATTTACCTTTTATTTTGAATTGCGTATTTCATATTAAATTAACAGAGCATTGACGTGAATAGTTATTGGTTAATTGTATTAATATTTACTTACTGTTATAGGCGTAAAATCGGAAAGACCTGGATTCGACATCGGATAAATCTATAATTACTTCGTATTGCTAAGTACCTACTTACTTGCCTTAAAAAAAAGGTTTTTATGCAACTTAATAAAATATAATAATACTTCGAGGTTTTAGGCAGCACACGGTAGGACGTCAAAATATTACAACATCATTCGACTGATATTTACAAATATTGGGACTCGAATTGAAACGTTAACATAAGCAAAATATATTTGCATCTGAATAAACTCAAAACCTAAATAGACTTCATTTGTTGACATACATTGACATTTCACACATATTTCTCCGTTCTGCATTTATAATTGTAGGCAAATGGATAAGCTCACACTTCACTCATTGACCAGCCGTGTCACTCACATTACGGGCAATCGATACGTTCATCTAAAGGTCTTTCCTTAAAACATCATCTCATATTCTACCGTATCAGCGAATAATAATTTCACATATAGAAAAAAACGGCATATATCTTAGGAATTTAAACGTTACGTTCAAGAATTAATTAATTGCATCGCACAACCTTCCTAAGAATTTTTAAGTGCATTTCAGTTATTTCGCCTTTTCATTACACAAGCGTAGAATTGGGTATGTTTTTAAAAAGATTTCATGGGTTTTAGAGATTAAATTACTTTGGCAAGTGCTACATAAAATTTGAATGAAAGCTTTAAAGATAGTAATTCTGTTGTGCTTGGGTCCGGAATTTCACATCATAAATTAAAGAATGTAGGTGAAAATATTTTAAACTAAACATTTCTTCGTTGTGTTATGGACACAGGACTGTTGTAGAACATTTAATTGTCAACGGTGTTACAAAACACCGGCCTATTTTGTTACAAATATATGCCCGTTTCCTCCTTTGTAAACCTCACAATGTGGAGTCAACAACGGAGTAACTGCGCACAGAAACATTGCCCAGGGTAAAGGTCAATATTCAAACGCACTCAGAAAAACATACTGACAAAAATAAATCAATCATAACCTATAGTAAAAAGTTAATACAACACTGATGTAACCAAGTAAACTATACATGTATCGGTATCGTATTACTTAAAGACCCTAGTGTTGCAGAATAATTATTGTTTGCCCAAGAATCAAACTTGTGACATCGAGACGTTTGATCTAACTTAAATAGAAGTTGGCTTTGGTTCTCAAGATAATACTAAACTGAAAAGGTTTAAAAGTGAATACAAACTTCAAAACGAATTAATTGGGATTTATATATTGTTTTATATATAATATACATAAACATGCTATATGGAAAAAACTTAGATTGGAAATTGCAGAACACAAGACTTAAAATTTCATTCAGTCAAATTTTTTATCTCTGTAGTGGCTAATAAATAAAATCATGTAGACTACGCAAATGAATCAAAAATATGTTATTTGATTGTCATCTTGTAATGTTTGAATCGAGAATAGAGTTTTTACCTCGATGCGCCGAAGCTTTACTGTTCTCATCTTTTTTCAGGAGCGCGAGTGGATTTTTTTATACGATATCTACAAATTAAGTACAGTAAGTTGGTTGGATCCAACCATTTTCTTATATTGAAATAAAAAGCGCCGATGAGCGTCCAGATAATTTTATTGTTAGTTTGGCATATTCAAATTTAATACAGCTGTCAAATTATTCCAAGAAATAAATTACGGTGAAAATAAATTTTATCGACGTTTTTAGCAGAATTTAAACAGTTACCAAAAAATATTTATTAGACCCGATAACGTTCTCTTAATAAACTGATTAAGTAGTTTATTTAGGCTTCAGTATTGGATGTGAAAAGCCTTACATTTTCATCGAAACCTATGATTTTATTAATTCAAGTACGTATTTCGTAAATTAATTATATAGATGTTTTATAAGTTTTGTGAACATTTGTGGGCCAAGCGTTCAACCACATTTATATACACTTATTTTTATTTTATTAAGGTTACCAGTAAGTCGTATTTGGTCATTTGTTTTAAATTAGGAAGTGAATGGAAAGGAAGTCAAAACGTGTCGCTTATGTCACTAGATGAGACTTTTGCTTTCTACTGGTGAAATTAACCTATATTATGGTCGGTTTACACGCTTGCCAAGCCTTAGCAAACTGCAAACAGTCCCAAGCCTCCACAAATCTCGTTTGGCGTTTAAAAGGCGTTTACACGCTTGTGAATGCGTCAGTCTGCAATATAAATCCAAGCATGGCGGACACCGAACTTGTTACGACTATTGCATTTGGTACTTTTAAACATCATGATACCATAATATGATATGATATGATCTTTTTTTACATCAGATTCCAGATGCATGGTTCCATTTGGTAATGTTCCAGAAACGACAGACTCTCATTCGACCAGCAACTCATTTTTTATTTATTTTTTGTAAAATCAAGCAAGCGTGTACTCGCCGCGAGATCACAATGGCTACTAAACGCGTACCAACATGTAAATACATCGCAAGCCCTTGCCGCGAACTCCCTTTGATCTGCGTAAAGAAAACGACACTCGAGTTGATCGGAAGCAAGCAGGCACAAGCCCACGCAAGCCAAGCCAAACGCCCTCTTTACATGCTTGCGATTGTCGATGCTTGCCAAGGCTTGGCAAGCGTGTAAACCTATCATTAAAAGTTAATAACAAAAAATTGGTAATATGGCATATGCAGTATAATATAAGTAATTCTGTTAATTTTATACAGATACACATTTCTAGCAATGGCATATTACATTCGACAGCACACCACATCAAAGTCAAGAATTCGTAAGACTAAACGTACTGCAAACTTTAGCGCTCATCTTCTTTCCTAAGAAATGAGGAGGTGCAGGATCCCAGGAAGCAAAATGATAGTTAGGATCTTGAACTACCGCTTTAAGTAGATGAATTAGTGGATTAGTTCTTTTAAGACAATGTCTTATTTAAAAGTATGTCGTAAAATTATAGAGAAAAATATAAAACGTTTGACGAGGTAATTTAAAAAAAAAGTCGTTTGACTTGTTGAATTATTTCGTGTAAAGCACTCGAATCACGCTTGTCTCACCGATTAAGTATTAAAATAACAAAATGCTCCCAAAGCTCTCGGTGTAATTAGAGATAATTGTTAGGAAACTTTTCGTAATAGGACCGTTTTGTCCAAACTCGGCAACTGTTGCTTCAGTATGATCCATCACTGTCATCCCTCTTCGCTTTCGTCCCCTAAATTCCTGGGTATCTTTTGTGCCGATGTTTTAACAACGATTTTATATACATTTATTTAGAAAAACTATCAGTGTCCCTTTTAGCAATAATAAGTTATTTTATTATAAATATTTTTAGTAGAAAAAGAATGAGTAACTGTAAATTTTACTTAGGATAGCTGTTATTAAAATAGACGTTTTTTTTTGGCAAACGGTAGACGTGCCAACATTTTTTTGTAACTTTATTATGTTTCATCATTAAAGGAATACCTTCCTTATACATAATTAGCGGCTTCCGACGAACCTAATTAAATTTTTATATTAATATAAAGATTGATTCCGGATATTTGAAAAATATGTATTTATATATTCTGTGTGAACCAGTGGCTTCCATTATTATGCATATAATTTATTAAATCGGAACCTATACTATAACGTGGTCAGAAAAGGGTCACCAACAATTTGTAGAAATTTCATACTCGAACAAATACGTCCATGACTAATGAAGCATTCACCAAATGTAATTAACGTCTATGGCAGATTATAATAACATTATTCGGCGATCAGTCATCCTAAGACGGCGAAACATGGATAAGAGCAGGTGTCGAAATTGTTTTAATTGGATTATTCCGAACCAGAAAATTGGGAACAGAAATTATCATGAGAATTATTTCTATCACTTTGTGAGACGTTGACACTTATTGTTTTGTATTTGGAGAGGTTTTATTTTATAGTAAGTAATGGTGTCTTACTTACGTTTAGAGAAAACTGGAGGTCTGCCGTGGGCATTTTTAAAACTATTCAGTTGAGATGATTTTGAGTTAAGGTTTCTAAATTAAATCCCAATTTTCTCTTATCGTTTTGGAATTGCAAGACTGAACGAAAGAACGATAATCTTGTTTATGGTTTCTATATAAGTTCTGAAATTTAACTGTCAAACTTGCTTCAACAGATGATTCTATGATAATAAATTAAATCTAAAAATTATTTTGAATAATTAATCATTACAGTAAGCTATTGTGTTTTAATATTTATAATGGGAAGCATGGAAGGTTTATTTTTGACAATTAATATAAAAGGAATGTCAAAATGATGCCAATTAGTTTCTCTTCCTAGTAAGTAATAGTAATCCTGATAGCCGCAATCGCAGTGTAAAAGACGTCACAGTCTTTAATATACACACTTCAATTTATTATCATTAAGATTAAAATAAAATGTTGCGCTAAAACATTTAAATCTTTTCATATAACTTAATACTTTCCTAATATGGTCTTCGATTTACATTTAAATATAACTTTCTTAACAAGTACTAAAATACATTAATAAATTTGGATACATAATTATATAAATCGAAATCAACACGAAGAAGGGACCACGTTATTAAGTACAAACTGAAATCTGCCAAACCCCTCACGTTTTTTTACGTTAAAAAAGTTTTCTTTGTTTTGCAATTTTCTTTTTATTTTGACTAATTATGAGTCTCGCACTCGGACCAGTTATATTGTAACTTTACTGATCTTGAGGGTAACTGAAACCTTATGAAATCATGATATTCCGCTAGGTTAAGTGAATCTGAGAAGTTTGAATCATATTTGAATTAATAATAATATTATGCGATAAAAAAGTCACAAAAGTGTTGTACTGAACCTAATTTGGAAACTATTTGTTTTAACGATACTGTATTAAATATACAAAACAGTAAATAATAATATGTAATAATAATTAATACAGTATGAAGTAATATTGAATTATGAACTAACCTGATATATCAAAGAGAGAAAAGTAATTAAAACTTTATACACTGTAGTATGAGAAGACACGTTAATATAGAAATTGATTAACTTCGTGGACTACTACGTACGAATACAGCGAAGCAAGAAAACGTACAAAAAATAATAAAAGATATCGTAACGCAAAATAATAATAAAAATTCTCATCATAAAAGTTAAAATATTAACTACGTTATAACAAATGCATATTTTTGGTTAACGTTTTTTATTTGTCACTACATAAAAAATTGGTGTAGCTTTAATATTCATTTTTTCCATTACCTAACAGTACAATTTATTATTTTACCGAAAATTCAGAGTTGTGTTTGATTCACAGCTAATATTGTTATAATACATTATAACTTTTGACCGTGGTTCACTCAAAGGATGTCTTGAGTGGGTTGCGAGTGCGTAGGTGCTACACAAACGCGTTTGTACTATTGTAAAGTATACATTTCAAATCATTATAAAAGAGGTCAAAGATAATAATAGACTGAATGTTTGTGATTATATTTATTAGACTGTTGGTTCTGATTTATGGTTCATGTATGAATACTAGATTACAATATAAGGGATTTTAAGAGATAAAATAAGAAATTAAAGGATACCCTTAAACTGTGATATGGGAAATTTTTAATTGACCTCTGCGGGATCAATACCTATTTTTATTAAAGTACATACTACATGATGCATAAACGTTCATATAACAGTAAAAGTACAAAACATTAAAAAAATATATATATTGACGAAAAACTATGTATCAAACAGATCAAATGCAGACAATATATCTTTATCACGCTCAGTGCTACCCAACTTTCTCCACGAAAGACGAAAAAGTTTACACTCAAATGTTGCAAAGCCTTTAAAAATACCGATGCTAATAAAAATCTTCAAACAATAATACTTAAAGATTATAGAAGTAAAGACACGGTAGGGTGAGGCGGGCGGTCGATGCGCGGGGCGGGAATCTCACTCAGTACTACCGTGGAGCGGGTACAAAGCACTCGGTTCGTCGGAAAATCCCGCCCAGTGTAAAGTCGACTCCACAGGTGACGGATTTCATGATATATGACAGTGATAACTACGGTAAATCTTAAAAACCCTTTTTTTATTTTTTATCCAAAACTGGCTCTAATATCAAAAAATAGGTTTTAAAATTAGCACGTTTTTTTGATGTCCAAAAAGTTAGTCATAACTTTTTGATTTAATAACGAATACGCATGCGCTGCGCAAGAGAACACTATATATCTTATAGAATCTAAAATTGCCTGTGACCTAAATTTTATTTCGCAAGCCATAAGGTAGTAAGTATATCATCATCAGAGTTTGAAATGAGGTTCTGGTGTTATCGTGATATTGAAATTTGTTCGACAAACTCTCAATTTATTAGGCTTCGACTAAGTTATGAAAATTTATTATCATCTGTTTTGATATACGGCAAAGTGGTGAAAACTTTTTCATGAGTTTACGAATACCCTTATTTTATCTCTTATTAAAAGTAGAGGCTGGATGGCTACGATGTATGAAAGCTGTGGAATTTTGCTTTTTCAATATTAATTACGTAAGACTGGTTACGGGCCTGCTAGTGAAGTGAGTTTTATTAAGTCTTTATATAATAAAAATCAGTGTCAGCATTTTTACGTCATATTTCGTTATTTTTTAATATTATTAATAATGAACATTAAAGAAAACAACAGTAAGTTTTACGCCAAAACTAAGTATTATACGTTTTATATCGCATTTAAATCGGAAAGGCCAGCTGTCGAATTTAATTTTTATTTAAGATGTCAATATTTGGAGGCTTGATTTGATTAAGGTTTCAAAATAATATTCTTATAAATGATTCTCCTGAGGTAAATTCTATGAAACAACTTAATTTAATTAAAAGCCGTGAATTAATTATCACCGAGTTTTAGCCACAAACGGTATTGAAGTCAATTCATAAATAGATTTTCAAGCTAGTTTATTCGGCACTTTGTTGAACAAACTGCTTTAGTTTAATGAAATATTTTGCGTTATCATGATTTATATTCGCTTTAATTTAAATGAAAATCAGTAACGGAGTTATACATGTTTAATTATTCATTTTAAAATTTCTAAATTTAAAAAAAAAATTGGATAAGATGATTTTTTGGTGTATTTGGTTTTGGAACATACCTAATACATAAAAAATATTAGTAATGCTACGGGCGACCTTATGGCTAGCAAGCGATCTATTCCAGGTAACCCTAGTAAGCTATGGTTACATTAATATAAACCAAAGCGGTTTTCTAATGTAACGTATTGTAATATATATTTTTTTTGTAAAATAATAATAATAAAAAAAAAAGAAAAAAGAAAAGAAACAACTAAAATAAGAAATATGACGAGTAAAGTGCAAGAATTTATTACATCACTTCATCATCTAGCACTATATTGGTAATTCGCTACGAGTGTTCGTCAATACCCGTATTCCAGGTTATATAAATCACATAACCTTAATGATTAATGTCCTTTATATTTGAGTCAAAAAACCACTTGATGGTGAATCAAGAATTTGTCTAGCTAGTAGCCAACTTGTTCGCGTTGGGGCGGTTTTTTATACATATGTAGTGAAGCCTTATAAGTTTAATACAGTGTTTTAATTTTAAGACACGACTTCCACATAATTAAAAATAATTCACCATCCCGAATGTTTGGCCTTCTTTAAATAACTGGTTTATTAATCGCTATTAGTTGAATTAATGGGGCGTAGCACATATATTTCTCGTACTTTCGTAACTTGAACTGAATTCAGTGTTGACTATTCAAACGTGGTAAACTAGTAATAAGACAAATAACTAATAATGCTATGTCATAAACATAACAGTTATCTTTTATTTCCATAGATCAAGATAAACTCTTTGAATTGCGGCTTTCAATCTTTTAAGCTTTTAGACCAATTAAAATCAGATAATCGGATTAAAGAGCTTTCATATCATTAAATAAGCTTTAGAATTAAGCGAAGACTACTAGCTTTTAAAAATTCTATCTTTTAAGGAAAATACTACATTTGTTTTTTTTTTAATTTACATTGATTCTATTTTGGTGTCATTTTGAGTAATAAAAGCAAATACAATTATTTAAAATTATGATGCTATGTACTATAAATATAATTTGAAATTGATATTGATAGATTCAGAGCCGATACTTAGATGGCTGATCACTCAGGCATGTCAAAAAGTTCTTGTTAATTCAGACTTTGAAAGTTAATGTAAGTCCTTAATGTAGGGTTGCATTATTAAATAATATTCAAAGACATTGAGTAGAATCACAGACCCTACAAAGCACATTTCAATTTTGCTAAGTTATATATATGGAAAATCGGAAGAGAAAATGGAATTCGCGTTCCTTATGTAAACCGAGCATTAGGAATTGAGAATATAAGAAATACCAAGGTTTACCCTCACACAATTTAATTTCCATATTCAGAAGATATTTGAATTTTGAGAGGTAGCAATATTTGCTGAGTTTTGTACAATTTTAATTGATAAAAATATATAGTTGAATACGTATGTATACTAAATGTTAGGAATTACTTAAATTGTTGAAAAACCTAGTCTACCATTAGTGCAATTAGACTTTGAGGATACTCTGAGAACTGATGATAAACTTATAACTGTCGCAGTAAAGTAGTTAAATCAGGGAGTTTATTGAATCTCTAAACAGTTAATCGATATATCATCAAGCCGATAATGTTCCGTCAAACAAGTGACTGAATGAAACATTTGACGAGTTTCCTAAACGTTCCTACTCAACAATACTAACGTAACCTAACCTAATCTTAATATTTACAATAAAACAAAACACACAGTTTCCAGTCTCAGTTCATCCGATCACACCGAAATAATCATGGCGGAGTTGACAACATGTTTACAATTTCAACAAAGACCACAATTTGAAATAAAAACTCTAAAAGTAACCAGCTGTTGCCGTGACCACCATCTTGTTTTACATTATTAATCAACACGCTGGGTTTCGGTCAGACAAATAGTTACAGCTACTTTATTTATTTCAAAATGTTAGCGACTTAATTGAATATTAATCTTTAATAAACTGTCTACAGATTCAATTAACTCTCTGATTTAACTACTTTACTGCGACATAACTATAGTTAAACCATGTTTTCTCATGTTTAATAAGTTCTGCCCTGAAACACTGAGAAGAGCCAAATTTCAAATTTTATTTTATTTTTCTTATTTACTTCTTGGTATTATTTTCATATATATGTACACCACATTTGTACGGTACTTCTATAATCTTTAATTGTTCTTCAACCCCACCAAAACAATGTGTCATTGCTCTGTCTAAACTCAAGTAATCATTTCCTCTCTATCTGGCAAATTGTGTTCACGTTGTGGTGAAAGAAAAAGGTGACTTCGTAATTTAAAGTAGGTTGAATTAATTTTGTAAGTAAATGGGATACGTTAATTCACAACTATCCATAACATACGTATACGTAACTATATTTAACAATATCCATTGTAGTGTTTTGAAGGCGCAATTTCTTTCTCCTTATTATCAGATCGTTTTTAATGGCTTTAATTTGTGCCCGTGTTCATTTTAAAATAAGTCAGTACGCGCAAGCGCCAATCGTACTACTGACAGATAGACACATTGACAATTAACATGACTATGATATTGCGTGGTGTCACAATTCTAAAACATAAACATGAAAAATAACATCGTGTTTTCTCATTACATCACTCAAACATGTCTAAAGTTGTATTTTTTTAATATTAATTTATTAGTATTGCACGTCTTTTCAATTCAGTAACGGCTGTATTCATTGAATAACCGTAGTGTTAGCTCAACAGACAGCCGTTGTGATGTTTTCTGTTTCTCAAACGAAACACGTACGTCTCGACAACTCCACCTGCTACTGCAACGCTCTT
Source organism: Pieris mannii (assembly GCA_028984075.1). Lineage (NCBI taxonomy): Eukaryota > Metazoa > Arthropoda > Insecta > Lepidoptera > Pieridae > Pieris > Pieris mannii. The sequence continues at coordinate 6,164,600 of CM054784.1, forward strand.
TATACACCGTAAGACAGAATTTAAAGGATTTAAAAGTAACATTTTGTGAACTTAGAAACATTTATTATTTAGCACATACATTTAAATAAAACTATTATCCGATATAAAAAGAAATTTATTACATTCTTTAACATCGGTGCTTTGAGTAAAAGGTGGACATTTGATTTTTATTGACCTTCCTTTGAGTTGATAATCGCACGCTTAACCGCAAGACTTATCTTAAGTATGTATATAACATTAGGTTAATTTTGGCATCAAAACACACATGTGACTTATCTTATTAAACAAACAACTTTGACTGCGGTGCCCTATCGCATACTCATGAAACACTTTAACATGACTTAGGTTTAATTTATGTCATAAAAGTGTCGTGTTTTGAAGTAACGTTCTTATGTACCTACTTGTTACAGTCGCCGTACGTGAAATTCTCATCGCTCTAGTCAAGATTCTTTTGTCCCGACCTGTCACTTGAGTCTCGAGGCTTTGTTTTAATATGAATGTCCTTTATGACTTACGCATAAGTCGAATGTTTAGAGATTGCGAGAATTTTTAAATTGTAAGTTTTTCAAACTACTAAGTAAACATTTTTAATAAAATAAATAAATCAGTGGCGCTACAACCTCCTTAGGTCTTAGCCTCAGATTTCTGAATCTGTTTCATGATCATTTTTTTTTAACAAATTTTAATACCCAACAAAATATAATAACAGTATTGCTATAATTATTTACCAAAAGTTAACAAAAAAAAGCTTCTTTACCCTAATCCTAAAAAACGAAGTAATTGAAAAATAAAACATAACAGAATAGAATTCAATTATACGACTCGTATTTAATATAATTTTAAAATATTTGAAACCACAAATTACGTCACAAAACTAGCTCGTGTTGAAACAGTTCTTTTTTGTTACTTGTAAAATTCACGCTAAATACCAATTAGGTTAAAAGAGAATTCGAGGAAAGAGTTTTTGCCGATAATGACCATTAATGTACGTGTTTTATATAACTACTTCAATTACAAATAATAGACTCAATTTTCAAACAAACACGCTATATTCTATGGTATTTATGTATAGACATATACATATCCTTACACATTTGTCTTTATTGAATTTCTTTACAAGTTGAATCAGTCATCTGTGCACGCCTTTCATTTTTGGCTATAGTTTCATTATTATGTTGTTTTGAAAGAATAAATTATAATGCCTTAATAACTCAATACATCTGAGTTTCATCATCGGACGTCGAGGCAGAATACGAAATTCCACCCGTATTACCTCGATTTTTCGTATGAAAAGAGCGTACCAATTCTTAAAAGGCCGGCAACGCACTCGCGAGCCCTCTGGCATTAAGTGTGTCCGTGGGCAGCGGTATCACTTAACATGAGATGAGCCTCCTGCCCGTTTGCCAATTGTTCTAATAAAAAAAATACTAGCTTTTCCCTGCCCAAGTTTTCGTGCAAACAGGAAAACACAAATATCGATCACCATTATGTCCCATTACCTCCTCCATATATTAAAAGATTTTTTAATTGAATTGATTTATGACCAAGAGTTACTTTATACAATATCACCACTTAGTTATATTAGAAAATATGTATGATTTTAAATAACAAAAGTGTATTAAGGTATGGTTTCTGTGGGATAGTAAGTTGATTTGTTACTATATTTTAATTACTAACGCGGACCGTCGTAATGCTTAACTTTGGGCGGTAAATAAACTTTGTATTAAATATTCACTACGTCAACTTCGCAACTAATAGGAAATATTTAGACGAACTTTATCGCAAAGAGAATTACTAAGTTACCAGTTTTTATTGAAATTGGTTTCAGGAGTTGGAATTGAACTGAGAATTGTACTGATTTTATAAATTTACTAGACTTTTAACTTAAATAAAAAAAACAATCAATAAAATCTAATAAAACTCATATACGTAAAGAAATATAAATACGCGCTTATTAGATCTTCAAAAAAAATTGAATAAAACATTGGCATACTATCATAATGTTTAAATCAATTATACTTTATGATTTATCATAATTTAGTTAAACTATAATTTTATTTAGGTATAAATGTGAGTTGTGATTGCATTAATATTAATTGTAAGAATGCGTAGAACTAAACCGTACAAGTGTTATATTAAAATCTAGACAAAAGTATGATTTTGAAATTACATAACCATATAAAAAAAAACATTCTGGGATATCAAAATCCTCATATAACGTAAAAGAAGCCGCAAACATCCGGCCTGAAATTAAAAATGAAACACCGGTATAAACGTTTCCCTCTTCGCTTGTAATTACTCCCTACGCACTACCTAATTTACATCCAGTGGGAATTGCTTCAGTTTTAATACGCTCCTTTGTAGAGCACCGTTTGACATGTGTGTGCAATATTCTATCTCAATTTATAAGGCCTAAAATGCTATTTCTTTATTTTATATAGAAATGTATATTTATGTATATATATTTTTTTTTAATTTTAATAAACATTGTTTATTCTGCCATCTTAAAATACTTAATTAACACGCACAACATTACTATAAAATCTATCTAATTTTAAAGGGAAATTATAGAATAAATTCAAAAGCAAAAACGATTTTTAAAATTTTAGATCGTTAGCGCTAGTGTTGTTTAAATAAATAAACAATCATAATACATACACGCTCCTTAGTTTTACGAAATAACATTTCTCATGCTGTAATTAACCGGGTTCTAGCAAATTTTCCTAGAAAATTTACTTCAACCATGAGAGAGCAAACAATTCCAAAGCGAGTTATGAATTATGTATCAAATTACGTAGAATCTTAACTTGTTTGATTTATATTAAAGCTAACAACTACTGTTCTTTGATCTGCTACCATTTGATTTATGGAATACTTTTAATTTTATAAATTGTATATATTTCAACAGCCACTATATAATTAAATTATCTACCACGCCTACAAAATGTCACTCAAGGCTATCAATGGTGAGTTCTGGAACTATAAATTACTCATTAACTAATTTATTCATCCATAGAACAGTATTTGGTTTTTAATTATTTTAATGTAAAGATTACGATGGCATAATCAAATCATCACACATTTCATCGGTTGGTACATATGAAAGCTACACAAATCCTGAAGAACCTCTACGCAATGTATTACGGTCTACGGACATTTCTACAAGTTTAATGCGCTACCTACAGAGGGTTTTAGAGTCGTTAATTAAAGATTAACGGTTAGTCGATTTGGAAATATCTCTAAATTTAAATTCATTACATACATATAATTAAATGCTCTACTATAAATACGGCCGTAAGACGCGGTTTTGAATCTTATGATTACACATTATTCATGAATTATCAGTTATATTATCAACCTACAGTCAATCTAAAATTAGAGTTAGCAAATTATATTGAAATCTTATTCAATTACGAGAGGCTTTCAACGAAGTCACGGCTATATTTAGAATCCCTTTGACGAGAAAATGGACAGAGTGACGTCATTGTTTCAGCTTGTCTTCTGTTAGATTGGATGCATGACAGTTTTCATTTCCCGACCTAAGCTATAACGGGGCTGTAACCTTCATAATATATCTGATATTTCTTTCCAATAGCTTACTGACATATAACACTTAAATGTTCCTCATATAATATTTATAGCTGTCATATAAAACACCAAAAGAAATCCTTTTAATATATTTTATGCAACCTTTCATGAAGCTTAACTAATAATTATGCTAATTAAAATATACTTGGCTTCTTACTGAAACGATAAAATACAGGAAATAAGCGCCGCTTTGTATTTTATAATAATTAAAAAGTTAATAAACGTTGACAGCGTAGAGGCCTTGTTTATTCGAAAATTTTGTAGGCCATGGCGAGACAATATTAAAATTATAAATGAGTGAATTTTCAAACAACTACGGCATCCTACGAAAGAGAACTTGCATCTGAATTGTAAATCGTGATTTATTATATATATTATGTATATTCGTATTTTCAGTCTGGGACATTCATTTTTAATAAAACTCAGAAATATGCTTGTGCATTTATTTTACAATTAAAATTTAATACCATTTTATCAAGAAAATTATCAGTAAAAAAGACAACCGTCCGATCAAGAAGATATAATATAAAGAATCTAATCCAGTCTGTGATGACAATCGATAAAATATGGCAGTGGATTTCACAAAGAATGAATCTCGAAATAATTATCGGATTACAGTATTGATATATTTAAATAATGTAATCTGATTTTATTATATTTATAGATTTATATACAAGATTAAATAAAGGCATATAATAAATTTTGAAGTCAGTGTGTGTAGTGAATTAGTGAAGATGTAAATTACTCGTCGCAAAGCCTGCCCCTATATCGAGGCGCTCATTAATTAAGGAGATATTCTCGGAAGAAATTTAAATTATCTAACGACATGATTAAGTTAAGCCTCTATTGCTTTCCTTCAGCGTCTGCGGTACGAAAAATACAATTTTTTCTACAAAATTTGACAAATTTGACATACTTTGTAAGAAATGCCTCTTTTTGTAATGTTAATTAAATTATAAATGTCTTTTTCTATTCTCCCTTATAAATTTAAAGTTAATGTTCTACTCTGTGATGCCAACAGATACTCTATAGAACGGTATTTTTAACAAAAAAGCGTAATAGGACTGATTTTAATAATAATATTGCCGATGTAGCCAGGACGGCGTATCAACACAAAGTATGATTTTATTAATTGTATGTTTTAAATATCATAGGGCTGATTTAGTTATAGGTCTGGATTAGTCCTCATATATTCATATTAAAACTGATTTCTATAAGTTAAATATTTCCTATTATTTAAGTTTAATGATTAATTAGTTTAAACGGTGTTATGCATGAACAGTTTCAGGTTTGGCCTTTATAAACCTCTTATTTATTTTATTAACACGTGATTATAAATACGAATTTTATTATCCGGTAAACTCTTGACAGAGCGGTCTTGATCACTGTGTAGTAGTAAGGGGCAGAAGTGATGCGCTTCACGACATCAGTTGCCTATTAGAGGTCATTTTCTGCACTCATTGACTGAACCTAATGCAGATTTGATCTGGTTAGTCCAACGTGTAGGTGATCTTCTAAGATCTTCAAGGCGTTCTATCGATTGATCACCACGCCGACGTACGTGTCCAAATATAAAGATGAAAGATTGTACTGTTGAGAACAAACGCTGCTTAATACCGTGTTCTTAAAGTATTAAGACGTTTGTAGGAAACTCGATCCATGAAACCCATGAAATTAACCACCAGTGAAAAAACCCACGAGTACCATTTTTCCAGGGTACCTATTTTCTGCCTTTCCTCATCTCGCAATGTCCACGTACAGAAATATGGGAATGTAAGTGTCTTCACAAGTCTGGTCTTCGTGGCTTTCGATATTCCTCAAACCTTTTCCATACCCATTCTTCGTCATCTTGATCATAGCCGTTCTTGTAATGCCCACTTAAACGACCATATAATAATGAATATATCTCCATTATCGAAGTTTAAAAAGTGTCGGCCTAGTAAAAACAGCTCCAATGATTCTTCTAAAATAAGTAATGTAAAATCACCAATTTCATCCTACATGAACGTGTGCCATCAAAGGACGATAGACTTGCCAATATTCATACAATATTGAGCTTTATGCATGGAATACAAAGGCTTAATCACTGTGCACCGTGAAGCAGCACGGAGAAGCATGTTTAATGGACTATCGCGTGGACAAATGACGTAGGTCTGTTATTAGTTAAAAGCACTCCACTAAAGTGACTCGCTACAGGTAGATGATCTCGCCATTTTTCAACCAACGACCTGTGTTAAATCATAGATTTAGAACATTTGTGAAGCGATTTCCGCTCCTCGTATTACTGTAATCTTTATTGTATGTCAAATTTTTGTATAGATTACTGAATACTGTTTATACATAGTTTTATTTTTCATTGTTAAGTGTATTAATAGAAGCACTAAAAAATGATTATATCTTCGGTTCACATATTAAACAAAAACAAATGACAGATAAAAAAGATTGCAAGAAGCAGTTTTGTTTTCCTTTTAAATTAAGAACTGTATTATAAGTTTAATTATCTTTATCGCGTAAATTAATTCAACTTTCTTCAGAGTTTTAGGTATAAAGATGGATGATGTATGAAGAATGCAGTGCTTAGATATGTTTCATTTATAGTATTACGTATAATTTGCTATAGCTGAGTCGTTTTATATAATGTATATTCTATAAAACATCAGTTTGTATGTGGGGTCACGTCATTCGTTTCTCATTAAAGTAAATATTCTTTAGCGTGGGTCGCTCGCAGCGGGCAAGAAATATTTTATGGGAAGTTCGCTGAAACGGTTACTATCTACACGCGCACCATCTTTTTTATGTTTCACATAAATATTTCACAATACTTAAGGCGCTACGTATTATATTTAGTACAGACAAAATAAAAACAAACCAATACCATTTTAAAATCAGTAACAGCATTTGACACCTAACACGCCTTATCCTGCAAATGGCAACCGAGAAATAAAAGCAAAGGATTGAAATCACATCAGCAAAACAATAATTGACATACATTTATAGTAATTCATTTATATTAACAATTACTATATTTAGGGTCTGTTTCACATTGTATGGATAAAGTAGCAAATAGCTATGCAACACATACATTATTCGGAAGATAAAATTTCCGAAGAGATTTCGCGCTACCTGACGTGTCGTGAAACGCAACAATACTGTTTATCCTACCAATAAGTAATAAATTGCTAAAAATTTGGAACCTATCCGGACATTGTGAAACAGACCCTTAAGCTAATGAAAAACCTAAATGGTTAAAACTAAAATCGCTCTTGAGCAACAAGTTAATAATGTTCTCAACAAATTACTTAAAAATACATCTCGGAAATAATTGCATTCTCTTGTGTTAGCTTTAACAGTTAATTAGTTTCCAGAACAGATGCGCTGGTTCACCATCTATAGCTTGCCTTTGCAAGTAAATTAGATATTTTAATTAAAAATATGTCATATAAATTCTACGTCTTTAGAATTTATTTTTAAAAGAAAGTGAGTAATGTGTAACCTGTACATATTGTTCTGATGATCTTCAGTAAACTAAAAAGTTTTACTAACTTGATCGATCTATATTAAAATAACCAGTGTAGCGCAACATATTTGTGACGGTAATACTAGAACTAGATTTTTGTGAAACAAATCGTTTGAGACTCGTAATTAATCCCAAGACTTCGAGTAACGCCCACGCGAGTGCACCGCCGGCCAGCCCTATAACCATAATTTTTCTTTTTTTCATAGCGTAATAAGACCCCTAAAGAATCGCCATACTGGTACAAATGACCCAATACTTTGAGTCACTATCTCCCGGTCTATCTGTGCCTACCTCACGCCGTCGACTCTTTGGGTCTACGCCGTGCCTATTCCTCGCTAGTTTTGTTTTAACAATACGAGCCTCTATTGAATGCAATGAGAGTCACATGCTGAAACCTCTAAACCATTACCACTGATCTTCAAGCCATCTATATAAAAAATAATAATTAAATATTATAAAATTAAAATATTATTGGATATAGGCCTGTCTCCTAAATTTCCAGTACGGCTTGTGTCCTGCGCTTTGCAGCCAACGCCTCCCTCCACTCCAGGTTATCTGTACCCCTAGTGAGAGGTCGTCCCACAACGGCTTTAACACGTGCTTTAACGGGTACACAGCACAGGTGGCTATTCGGCGATGACCATGCGGGCATGCGGCCCTCTCTTTGCCATTTAATTTTCTACGCCTTTTTTGCCATTGACTTTCGTTCGTCTACGGATCTCTTCATTTCTAATTTAATCGATAAAATACTGAGTATAGCCCTCTCCATAGCTCGTGGAGTTTGTTTACCAGACTTGAAGTAAGAGACCAGGATTATAGGTTAATGATATATAAAAATAATGTTTATGTATTGCATACTATAAAAGACGAATATTCTCCGCAAGTGATCCTAAAATGATTTAAGCACTGGTTGAAGTTTAATATCTACTTTGTCACATAGTATATTTATTTATAATTGAATAAATGAGTGCAAACTTTACGAAATTGCCTAGAAATACATGCAATGTATAATATTACCGTGAAATATGAACAGTTCATAATTAAAAGTACAATCAAGATCTAAACTTGAGAAAAGATATTAAATAAAATAAACATTAAATCGCTATAAAATTACCGGTATAAATTTTTTGCAAGGATTTTTCAGGTTGGGTTATGAAAATATCAATAGAATATAGTGCCTGTACAAAACGCGTTACGACTTTTGTTATTAAACTTAGCTAAGTAGAACTTCGATTGAAGGTAGGATCAACACTTTAACTTTATAATCTAGTTATAAGTATTCATATTTATCTAATTTAACATTTAAAGTTGCGATTTTCATGCGAGGTCATGGCTTTGAGCCCAGCCCCAATGGACTTCTTTTTTCTGTATGCGCATTTAACACTCACTCATATGGTGAAGAAACACATTGTGTGGTAACAGTTTACCTTAGACGCAAACAGTTGACAGTGTGGTTCAGGCACAGAAGACTGATCATCTTCTTGACTATTATAAAAATCACGAAACAGATTCAGAAATGCAAGGCCAAACCCAAAAGTGCTTAAGCCGCGGATTTTATTTTCAAAGGTACTGACAGGTTGCAATTTTGTAAAAAAAAAGTATTCCACTATCCCGTTTATAACAGTAAGGGTTATAATTCTACTTCGGTAATACTAGATATCTAAAAAATTAAAATGCAGAGCCTTGAATTGATTAATACAATGAATATTACCGGGGGTCATCGCGGCATAGGGACGAGTCAGCCACAATTGCTAAATAATTTGTATTAATACAAATAAAAGGTTTTAGCCACATTTATGCTTTCGCTTATAACGTTAAAAATTAATAACGTAATAAAATTGTGTTGTTTAGATTATAATCAATAATAATAATAAAGCAACTTTACTACATACTTTTATCTAAAATAAAATTTACGTATCTTTTCCTATTTTGTGAATCCATTTGATTCTTACGATGCTCCGCTGGAGCTTAATGCTTAGAGAGCAATCCATTGCTCTCTAAGCATTAGTCACCTGTGACTTAATGCCATGAAAATTTAGATTTGGCTCCCATATACCACGTTTTATAGAGATTCATATATAGGTTTCGTTATCGTTGGTAGTAAAGTAAGTAACAGTCAAGGAACGGAGTAATACTGTTTAGATAAACTTAATTGTGAAGCTAACCAACTTAATAAAATGAAGATTCTATAAGTTTTTTTATATTCCGGGCTCCGACGGACTACTAATCCAAAAATCCAACTAAAATCAAAAATTATCAGAATTGACTAACCTGCCTTTGTTTTATTTATATAAATAACATGTATTTATTTAAATAGCCAATCTACCCCGTATAAATCAATCAAATCCATAAATCACCGCTTATTACGACCAATAAAACATCAAGAACATTAAGAGGCCTCGATTATTTATACTTTCCGGTCGACCTTTGGCAATACAAAAGGCTGTTTTGAGAAATAAATCCCATCCTGTCTTCACGGTCAGATACGTTACGTAATATAAGAATCCGACAAAACGTCCCAAAGATGGGAAAAGGAAGATAATGTATCGTCGGTTCATTGAATAAAACGTCGCATCGTTGGATACATAGCGATCACATTACTTGGGACAGATGTCGTATAGACGATTTTAGGTTGCTATTTTGATGAAGGTTCTTGAGAATTTTATGAAAGCAAAGTGCGAAATGAAAGTCAACGACGCCAAATAAGCTTCTAACTATGGAGTTAAGCTCAAAATTGGTGTACAAATGAGCTTAACGTAATGGAGCCAACTATTATGAATACAAATTTAAACTTGAAACTATAGATTGTTGCTTTGTCTATCTTGTAGAATTTGAGATATGAAAAATTTCTGATGTTATATACTATTCATAATAAATGTATTTGTTTCAGTAAAGACGACGTTGGTGTAAGGATTTGAATGATGGTGACTAGTTAATGACAAGTGCTGAACACGTTGGGATGGTGCCTTTTCGGTTTTGGCTGTTTCTTCCGCTGCTACTTTGCATTTATGAGGGTAATTTATATTAAAGAATTAGAAGATTTATTGCCAAGTATTAAGTATATATCGTTTATTTTTGAACCACAATGAATTGGTTGTATACGAACATAAAACATAAGCGTTTGCTTTTTCGCTAGAAACTGCAGTAATCCAATTATTATCCGAGTTCCTATATCACACAATATTGCACGATTTATAACATAACACATTATACACACATTTATAACACATTATAAACGTAGAAATATAAATATATTCATACTTTATACTTTAGTTTGTAAGCAGACAGATTTATTTGTCTCAACATAAAATTTAGGTATTAAAAAAACAAAATATAATTTAATTATATAGGTAATTGTATACATAGGATAGGCGAAACGATCTGGCAATAAACACAGCGAGTGTTTATTTCGCTTTTAAAATGTTAACCATTCCAACGTAACATGGATTGCAACCTAGGCCAGATTCATATAAAAATAGTAACATATAATATGTAATTATTGTACTGAGTATACAATATTGTGCCAGTATTTTCATCCACGGTCTTAAGCAATAATAATAAATTATTTAAAAAAGCATAACCATCAATACATATTTAGAAGATTTAGTGCAATCTAACTGAATTTAGTAACATTGGTGTAATAAATATTTATGCATGATGCCGGACTCCGAAAGCTAATAATGAAATTTGGTTATGCATATTCGAACTATCTGGAATGTAAAATGTTATTCATACCTTGCAGTGTTGTTTGCCGACTGTGCGTTTTAATTTAAATGGTTTCCAATGAGCAAAATAGCCCACACCAACCACAAAGGTATCGTATGTTTGGTAATCATTGTTATTTGTTAATACTGGAGGCGCTATTTTGTGATTATAGTAGACTTTTTATTAAATGTATAATTGATTGTATATTGAATATCCTTTGAATTTGTTATAGGAAAAAATACTCTTATTTGCCATTTCAATGCGTTAAACTAAACTGAATATAACTCGAAAGTTCAATAATTTCCAAACATTTTAAATATCAATTAAGGACTTCGGAATAACATCTAGTTAAAAATTAAATAACAAGTATAAAGTGGTAAAAGTTTGAAATATTTTCCTGTAAAAAGCCAATACAATAATTACAAGCAAACCCAATGATGCATACAATATGCCTCTTTCATTAGCGCGTATATTAATTGGTTCCGTTCTATTTCACATTTACTGATTATCCACTAAGTTGCTCTTAAATATTTTTAAAATACTACGCACATTCAATTAGTTTTTAATAGACTTTTAAGAACAGAGTCCGGAATAAAAAATGATAAATCTTGGTTCTATATATCTAGATTCTTCTATCTAGATACTTCTAGATCATTAATATTTTTTCTTGTGGTTGACAAACGTCGTCACTACCGACTGTCTTTCATCGGAATCAGACCTAAAACGATATTGTGTATTATGTTACCTTTATTATTTTAATTGAAATGATCGTCTTTTTAAGTATTAAACTGAAAACTTTTCGTTTAATCTTATTCGTGTTACGATCGTAAGCCTGTTTGCGACGCATCTTTACACCGACAAACAAAAAACATCTCAATATAGTGTCAATAATAATAACAATAATATAGCTTTATCTTATCCCATAAAAATACAAACACATATATGACACAAGATTTGAACAGTAAATAATATGTTTTATGATATTTATATATATCCCTCATGGGTAAAGCCTTCTCATTCCAAAAAAAAACATTTTCTCCCGCGGTCATTACAATTTCCCCTATCTAGCTGGGCTGGGCTTCGGGTACCTCGTGGCCACATTTTACCAGTATTTGTTTCCATCTGTCTCAAAAAGAAAATGTTTTTAATTTTTTTTAAGTAAGTTACTACAGTTTTAAGCTTCAATACACAGTAAATAAGAGTTAATAATACGTATATAACTTCCGTTTCAAACCTCGCCTTATTTATTGAAAAGTGTATTCTTTCTATAAGCGTTCAGGAAATTCTAAATTTTCTTTATAGCTCAAGTATTGCCTCCTTACTGTACTAATTGAAAACACTCGAAGCAAACAATTCAAATACCTACATCCGTATCCGTATCTTAACGTGTCACTCGCATGGGTCCATTCGAGCGCAAACCATATCTTGAAGCTAATCGAGCGCGCACAAAACTGTGAGCCAATTTACTACCGATTGTTTTGCGAATACGGAAAACATGATCAAATATTACAGACCATAATAGCGGTTTCAAACTATTGAGATCGTGTTTAGACAAAATGTTTTTTTATAGAACAGGGGGCAAACGGGCAGGAGGCTCGCCTGATGTTAAGTGATACCGCCGCCCATGGACACTCTAAATGCCAGAGGGCTCGCGAGTGCGTTGCCGGCCTTTTAAGAATATTTTTTTTAGGTTAAATTGAAATATATAATACGCCTTGAATAATACGCCCATAAAAATAAAATCTTAACCAATAATTTTGCTTTCAGGCAAATTGAAGTGAAATTTAGGTCAAAAGTAAGTGACGCAGAAGAAATTGATATTCATAGGAAATAATGTTATTGAGTTGCGGAATTGCTTTTATACGATTTCCCCGGTGATTCTCAACAATTTTGTCTTGTACTTTAATATCATATAGTCATGTTTAAAATCATTTTGTCCGAAATCACTTATCAGACACTTAAGAGGCAAAAAGAACTAGAATCTTAAATCCCTTATTCATAAATAAATCTTTAAGCCGCAAATATATATTGAATATCATCATTTTACTCTCAAGGCATTTTTTTCTTATATAGGATATATTATGCCACCCATGGGCACCACCAGGGCGCACTGGTGCATTACCGGTACTACTACTCATATTAATACCATAATATGAGTATTAGTAATATTTTATTGTGTGCTTATAATATCTTATATATGTTTGAATTGTATTTTTTTTAATTTTATTTGTAAAACTTATGTTTACCACTCTTGTGATACATTTTAGATGTAAGATTTTTTTTAATATTCAGTATTTTCAGTATAGACTTAGAATTATGTATGATGTCGTAAACTCATCAATCAATAATCAATAAATAAATAAATTATAACAATTTTCTAAACTAAATAATGAATCAAAATCACACGGAAGATTTATGTCGTAAATTAACAAATAATATTTTCATAATTTTAAGAAATTGTATTAACTATTAGGTTCTTTTGAATATTAACATCACTTGTCACGTTCAGCTAGCAGCCGTTATTCGCGCGGAGGCAATATCCGCTACTATATCGAAGCCTACATCCGGTTCACTATTGTATGCAAGCCGGATCTAAACCGGGTCCGGGTAAGCGAGACGTCATATTGTACCCACACCGCTATGTAGCGTAATAGTTCCCTTTAAATTATACTTAGGTATATATATTCTCTATAGAAAATCCTAATGACAGTTCGGCTATAGCAATGCTATCAAATGACGAAATTGAAGTTTAATATAATTGTATGCAAAAATTTATTGCTGTTCGTGTGTCTCGGTAAAACTCCAGCAAGGTCAATTTGTCAAATTTTGATCTTGAAATATTTGTGGAAGAAAAGAAACTCGAAAAAAAAACATACGTTAATAATTTACTTTTCCAGTACAATTCGTTTCTAGCTTCAAAACATTTATGCATGCATTTATAAATTTTCTGGTCGCGTACTTCTAATCAAACCCCTAAACGCCTCGTCAGATTTTGTTGATTTTTTTTGTGTACGTTCATTGGGATTCGAGGATGGTTTAGATTTACAATTAAATGATTTTTTGTGTTTAAGACGTGTGTACAGGACACCGTATGTCGTGTCCGCTAGTTTACTTATTAAAATTGAAGTCAATGTCGTGTGATGAGGCTGAGGATAAAGTACTTGCCAACAATGCATAAAACATTTTTTCAACACAGTCTAGTCCATCGAATACAGTTGGATGTAATAATTATTTTGAGTATAAGGTTTAACCTGTTGTGGTTTTTTTGTAGTTTCGAGCTAGTATGAATAATTGTCTGTGATACAGAAGGGTAAGTCATGGCAACAAGCAAGTGAAATAAAAATTAAAAATGTTTAATTTCTACTACAATAACATCAAATTTGTAGTCGACAACTTATGCAGTACAATATTTTTTTACGAAAGTTCTTATTTTATTATAGGTCAATAATACGTGTTAACCCTCCCACTCGATTTCGACATGTCATTTCATTTATAGGATAGGCTCATTATCGTTTATAGACACCATATTTTATTATTAAACCTCTTCTATGATATATAATCGTTAAGTTAATGGGAAATCTCGAATAAGGATAACATTGAATGAATATTGCAGTCAGTTTTTCGACTACAATATTGTAATGTACGTTGCTGTCTCGTAGAAGAAAACAATCTGGTAAATAACTTAGTTTATTCTCTAGAGTGCTTTAAGGTAAGAAGCGGACAGACATGTGCTATACAACCGGATAACCGGATGTCTTGCCCGGCTAAGCATGACGTCATAGCTTATGTATGCACCCCACATCCTACTAACTTATGCAGCCTAATGACACATTGTTAGGCGTTTTTGTTTGAACAAGAAAACTTGGATGTTAGAAAGCGTAATGTTGTTCATGACAATGAAAAGACTAGATTATACAAAAAATACATTGGCAATATTCGCACATCTTGGCGAACTTTTCATACATTATATACAAAAAGTACATGACTTATTTGTTTATATTTCACAAAAAACTTACATATTTTAAAGAATTTAAACTGAATAATGTATCTTAAACATACTGCTTTCGTCGAATTTAACCAATTGAATCTAGCCGAATTCGATGTCTACGATACTGATTAAAATAGAAAATTCTCGGCAAGAGGTACAAATAATATGAATTTATAATTGTATACTTAAACTTATCATAAGGAAATGTTTTCAAGAAGAAACACTGACCGAAATGTTCAGTTCAAGATAAGCATCATAATTCGGCCAAAACCTCATTCCAACATTCAATTCAAACCATAATGTTTTTAATTAAAACGTATAGCCCTATGTGCACCGAGGCATTGAACGGCCATTGAGACAATTTTCATCTCCTGTATTCGTCGAGGACATAAAAATACAATGGAGGCATTGAGCGTGTTCCCCAGAGCTTTAAATTAAATTGATAAACAAAACCTCATCGCCCTACAAAGGACCAATTTTATGTCAATTTTACTCCTGGGTTTTTTCTGGTTTTAGCTTAGCATGAATACTTCTATACTGAACACAATATGACATAAGCTCTTTTTTACTTTTACTTTTGTATTAATCTCGTAACATATTTCTACGTGTGTTTCATTAATCATCTTATATGCAAGTAGGTGAGTCAGTTTTCTGTGCCTGACACACGCCGCACGTTTTTGGGTGTAAGACATATTGGTTTTCTCGTGATTTTTTATCATCGTACGAATAAAAATGCTGACCTGTGGTCTGGGCCTCAGATTTTAGTATCTGTTTCTTTATCATTTGTATCTTCTTATAGGGAAATATATAGCCTTCTGTGGCTTAAAATTAAGGCAAGGCATGCCGGTTTCAACACGGTAATTGCCTTCACCGTACGAGCTAGTGTACAAAGCCCAGCTAGAAATTTGAACCTACTACCTCAGGGATGAAATCCGTACGCTGAAGCCATAAAGCCAATACAAAAAGTCTTTTGATACTGGCCAAGAGTGAAATTGACACAAAAAACTAAACGGCAGTTCTTAAATTCTAAATATTAACTATGGATGCTTGGGCGTTTAAGTTCATAAATCAAAACACGTGGTTCAACCTTTAAAAGTATTTTCACAATTCGTGTATAGTAAATCAAGTTTGCCAACCACAACATTACAGCATGAATGTTATAAATCCAAAAAAACACGGCCTAAAATATTTATATAAAAATTCACATGTTCACATTCAAAAGCGAAAATTTTAATAAAACCCGCTAGGTGTACCATCTGTTACTAAATCGTAGCCAAAATGAAAAGCAAACGTTTATATTGCGTATAAAAATCGATCACTATTGAAAACTACCGGTATGAATATTTCAATTGCTGCTTTTTGTGTAAAATCTCTTTTCATACAGTAAAATTCTTTTAATCCCATTCTAAAGTGCCTCCATGAAATAGGATACGCTGTGCAATGTACAATTAACTTTATAATAAATCTTATGTTTACATAATTAAATATAGCTAGCGAATTAAATGTCCTAGCGCTATAAGGCTTTTTAGGGAAATATCAAAAAGGTTACTCGACATCACAGGAGACCGAAGAGCTGGCAGTTATCTCGGACAAAAATTAGTCTAGATATTCAAAGGGGGAAGGCTGCCAGTATCTTCAGAACCTTACCTAAAGGGATTCATTTTAATAATATATTTTAATTAATTAATTTTAAGATTGGTTTTCATTTATGTTTAAAATAAATCACAAAGGTGTAATTATAACATAATGTAAAATAAAAACCGATATAAATTGTTCAATACCGAATGTATTGATAATTAATACTAAAAAAATCAACCTGAGATATAAATCTAAATAATCGGGTCGATTATACATCGATCATCAAGACCTTAAAGTATGGTTCCAAAATATTTTCTTTTGAAAAGCAAAACGTGACTTGGACTAGTTATACTAACATAATAGTCACATTTGTCATGATTCTAAGCTAACATACGTGAGTTATTCACCTTAACTTGATTCTGTGGGAAGTATAACATGACCACAGAGTCATCCATCTCACTCAAAATTGTGATCACACAAGCAAACTCTGTTGTTGCAATTTTTAAGCTGTGAAAGCACGGAAAGGAGAGTTTAGTTTTTATCAATTTTTTTTTTATGTAGAACAGGGGGCAAACGGGCAGGAGGCTTATCTGATGTTAAGTGATACCGCCCATGGACATTCTCAATGCTAGGGAGATCGCGAGTGCGTTGCCGGCCTTTTAAGAACGTTGTACGCTCTTTCTTGAAGGACCCTAAGTCGAATTGGTTTAAGTTGAATATTTATGATTTAACCTGTATTATATATGCCTAAAATCTTAAACAAATAATTTAATGATTAACGATGACGTCGACGATGACCGGCAATGTTGTATGTAATAAGCTATCAAGTACCACCAAAGTTTCTTAAAAACTTATTATTTGTAAGCTCCATAAAATGCATAAGTACCTTTCAAAACGTAATTTCGAACATTCACTCAACAAAGGGTGACGCCGCGAGCAAAAACTATTTCTGTTCGGGCTAAAGTTGTACTTACTGTGCTTGATTAAAAGTTTTGAAAAGCACCACGAGTGCAATGATGCTTGGTAAATAGTTCATATTCAATTGAATTTATAGAACTTTTATGAGTTTAATGCGCTTTAAATATAAAACATTGCCTTGTACCCTTAGGCATATGATGCTGAAAAGGTATTAAACGTTGCCTTGGTTAATTTGCCAGGAATGTGTTATTGGACTGAGTTTTTCTTAAAGACCATAACGGATGCTGGTTAATATTGCCGATGATAAAACAATACCAGATGGTTTTTAGCAATATATGTATAAATAAAATCGAATCAAATTATTAATACAATAATTGGTATAACGTGCTACTGAAGATCTGGATTTATAAACTATTTACTCTTTCCGTAACGTATTTAATCAGCATTTTTATGTAATCTTAAAAATCCATTCGATTTGCTTATCTCCTTCGAAATTATGCGTCAACAAATAATATGGAATGAGTAAAAGCTCGCGTACCTCTTATCTAATTTATAAAATTCTCGTGTCACAATGTTCGTTCCCATACCCCTCCGAAACGGCTCAATCGATTTTTATTAATTTTTTGCATATTCAGTAAGTTTAAAAATCGTCTACTTTCTATCTTTACACCGCTTAATTATAAAGGGTGTCACTCTCCACCCCAAAAAAATATTTTTTATTTTTAGATACATTATACAACAAAAAAAAATACATCAACAACATACCACCTTAATTTTTATCTACCCTCTACCCCTATTTTTTATTTCTTATTTAAGAATTTTTAACTTGAGAAAAATTTAAAATGTTTTCATTCCGGGAGGTAGGCTAGGCATTAACGTAATTAAAAATTAAGGCTACGAAGCTAGCGGTGGCTGCTAGACTTATTATATAGATGTAAAATTCGTAATAAAATCTATATTATTTTGAGCATAGTCTGTACCAAGAAACAAACAACTCAGTATGAAGTGTGCTAAAATCGCGTACATTTAAGTTTAATATTTTAAGCCTTTCGCAGCATTCAATATGATTGTTACATAAAATATGTAAAAATATTAAGTCATCTCTGTTATACCCAAGTGCTTGTGTTTCGATTTGACATCGTCGATAATAATTTTGACAATTATCACGAGACTCTATTCAAATAAGGTCTTGAATAGCCTAGTCTATAAACCAGCGAAAACTTTAGTCAATTATAAGAATATTCTTAGCACGTAATTTAGCCTCAACAACTTGATCATGTTGATCCAAAAGCCTTAAGAACTTGTATTAGTTGAAAATTCGCAACACTCTTAATGAGTTTTCTTAGTATTGGCTCAACATAAGACTTGTTTTAACATTCGACTTACTTACTTCAAAGTGCTATATATTTTTATTAGTATATAAAAGTGTATTACATACAAATAAATAATTTTAATAAAATTTACCCCTATTCATTATTATTTATTCATAGTTTATAAAAAAAGGAGTTTATGAGGTAAAACACAACCAAGACGTGGAACAAATTCACACCTTTTATTTCACATGACACCAAAATTAAAATGATGAGCACTATGAAGATACAGTCTGCATATGTTTACAACCAAATGAACTCTAAACTCCGACTTCATCATAGAGTTTTGTATGATTGTAAAAAGATTGTAGCAGGGTTGCTGAGAACTCTAACATACGAGGAAAGTGAGCAAATTTTGGTGCGAATTCGCTAGTTTGAGACATGCTGAATTGTATACTTCACAGCGTATACACACTCGCTCACTCACAGCACACACATGCACACATACACACACATGCACACATACACACACAAACACGCATTCATAGATTAAGTTTATAGCTATTCTTGTTAAAGTTTGTTTAGATAAGGGAAGTAGCGAGTCAACCCCAACACAAGTGTCTCTTGACTACTTACGGGGGTTGTCTCATACTCATTTATTGATGTAAAAATTTTAGAAACAATAAAAAAATATTATTATTAATATTTATAATAAACCATTGAAAAAACATCCAACCAGCTTCAATGAAATCTTAAAGCATCTACCACAGTTGAAATTTAAAAATTGTAACATATTTGTTAACACATATTTGACATTGCTTAGTTAAAATGTTGTCTGTTATCTGTTGCTTGATACACTTACGACTTTTATCTAATATATTTGATATGTAAAGAGTGATAAAATATATGTATGACATAGGTTTAGGTAAAATTTTATACGCTTTTTACTCAACATATGAGAGCATAATCCATTTATATATGCTTTAACTGAATTTATCCGAGCATCGTTGAAAGCTTTCGAAAGCTTTTTACTTTCACAGTCATGCTTTAAAGTGGTCGAAGCCAAGTGCAATAATTAATTGAATAAATTCGTTAAATCCGAATTCATTTACCTTCTGGCGTGTTAAGTGCGGGATTAACCAAAAGTGGTTGAATATATGCAGTGGACAAGGGTTAACCATGAATTCTCCGGCGAAAATTGGTTGCAAGACGCTTTTAAGTTTTATTTCTCAGAGGGTGCTTTTATTTAGTGCAAAATTGTGTTCACTAAATTTAGTCTGTTTACATTATTTGTTAGTTGTTAGGACCGTTTAATTGTTCTTGCAAGTAACAAACGAAGCCATTAATGCTTTAATTAACTTGCTATTATTTTTTAGCTTTATATTTTTATAACTCTATAATAAATACCTAGTCCAGCCATAAGTTCTATTACAAATAAAAATACATTTTTTAAATGAAATGATGTAATGATATTAAAATTTATACCTACATATTTATTAACGTCTTGCAAAAAAAAAAAATCTTTTCGAGATAGCCTCCTTGGCCTTTAAAAATCTGTTCACGAAGCTATGAATTTACGCACTGTTTCCAAAGGAAATTTCACCTCTGCTTGCTCCAAAAAATTTTAAGACACTCAACGTTGCTGTGTCGTTTACAGCAAGCCATGTACTCTAAAACTGATATAATTTGAAGTCTGGGCTAGATGAGGGCCGGTCTGCAGCTCCTATAAAATTCGTAACATTGGTTTAAAGACAGGCTTGGGTAGTTCGTCCCTTGTGACCTGCTGCAAAGTCCACGGTATATTTTTAAAAAGTTGCTGAGAGCGTTCAAAACATAATCCATGACTGTATCTTGATACATTATGGCTGAAGCTTTCACACCTTTTTTCACAAAATAATAAAATGTTGAAAAAAGATAAGTTTTTATGTAACAGTATTTATGGCCAAACTTATATAATGGATTTAATATATCAAAGCTCCTACATATTTACTCGTTTCGACATTGAAAGTGTCGTTTTCTCTTATGTGTTCAGAATATATTACTTCACTTTGAATAGTTCAAGATTGTCTCATAGTTATGATGTAAAATAGTAACGAAAATTCGTACATTTGTAAACTCCTTAAGTTAGTACTTGATTTATGATTAAATAAAATAAACATATAAATAACAACAACAATTTCAATACTAAATAAACATATCAATATAAATAGTTACCATACGCGTACGTATGTTGTGCTTATGATTTCTTTGTAGTCAACAGTCAAGCAACGGACGTAGATGTGAAGCTGGTGGCACCAAGTTGGGTGGCGCGAGGCAGTTCAGCGAAGCTACGATGTCTCCACCAGGTCCCGCCGCAATTACTCTACAAAGTGGAGTTTCTGCGCTCCGGTGCAAAGATCCTGCAATATGTCCGAGAGCGGGTACCACCTTACACCAATTATACCTTTCAAGGAGGCAAGGTTAATGTAAGTATTGTAAATATTGATGACATTTATCTATAAATAACACAGGCCTACAGTGTTTGCCTAGTGGCTCCAGCGTGCGACTCTCATACCTGAGGTCGTAGGTTCGATTCCCGGCTCTGCACCAATGAAGTTTCTTTCTATGTGCGCATTTAACATTTGCTCGAACGGTGAAAGAAAACATCGTGAGGAAACCGACATGTCGAAGACCTAAAAACTCGACGACGTGTGTCAGGCACTGGAGGCTGATCACCTACATGAGTATTAGATTCAAAAATTGATCATGAAACAGATTCAGAAATCTGAGGCCAAGACCTAAAGAGGTTGTAGTGCCACTGATTTATTTATTTATTTTAACACAGGCCTACATTTTTATTAATGAAAAAGTGAAATTTACCAGCTTTTTTCCAGCACGTCAGGTTTTCAGTCAAAGTAAAACCAATAACATTGGTTCTGTTCTCTAAATCTGTGATAAAAAAGTGTTTATTCATTTTAAGTAAATATTCATTACAATGTGTAAGATTTGGGAACCCTTTTAAGTTAAAAATGTGTCTGAAGTATTCAGACTGCTTAAGGCAGACACGACGTGCGAACGAATTAATAATATATTATTTATTAAAACAAATCATGTTCAAATTGCCTAATACACAATTTGTTTTTACATATACATTTACTTATATCCTATAATGAATATAGTTGTTACGTTTTCCATATATTTGATAGTAACGAATACTATTCAAACACGAAAAACTTCGATTTATATGTTTTTTTATATTCAAATACGCAAATTGAATGCTGACTGTGCTTGTATAGAGCTTTACTGTTGTATTAAGCGAAGTATTCGATCATTACTTATTGTTCTGGTTTTGTGGTTCGCAAACAGCCCACATAGACAGGGAATAATGTTATGCCTTTGATAAATAATATTTTTTTATTCAGGCATTGTATTGCAACAAACAAATTCTTGTTAAGAAACAGATATGAAAAATATTATTCCTCACTCATTTCAATCAAAAATCAATACATTTTAAGAAAAAAAGCAACACTATATATATATTACTAGATGTCTCTCGTAACGGAAAACTCCATAACCTTGGAAAACTTGGACCCTACTGCATCAGGGCTGTATTGGTGCGAGGTGTCATTAGAGACGCCAATTTTCACGGCAGCTTCACCTCCTCATCAACTAACGGTTGTCTGTGAGTATTATTACGTGATTAAATATATATGTATTTAATGCAAAAGGAACAACTCGAAAGATATCTCTTGGGCAATTAATATCCTTTAACTCTTTGAATAGAATTTAATTGAATAGTGTGTGGTTATTCGTGAATATACCAGTATATCTTATATATTTTGGAGTGCTATAAATGCCTTTCCTATGTACAAATAAACTTTATATATACTTTAAGGGTCTGTTTCACAATGTCCGGATAAGTTAAATAAGCTATTTAAGCGTTTCACGACTGTCAGATAGCGCTATTCGTCATGAAACGCGTAGTATCTTATTCGGAACTTTTATCTTTCGAATAATTTATGTGTTGCATAGCTATTTGGTACTTTATCCAAACATATTGAAACAGGCCCAAAATATAATTTAGATGATTAAGAGGTAAGATAAGGTTCATGAACACGAAACTGCGATCTTAATTATGAATTAAAGGAACTAAAAAAATAACCACCGAGCATAGTAGTACTGATAGTGGTAAATTGTATTCAATTCTTGAATGTTAATTAGTGCAAAAGTTGTATTATTGTTCATAGATGAATATTAATATTTATTGCACAACAGTAATGTATCATTTCAATACATTAAACCAATAAAAAATATAATTGTAGTTAATTCTAATATACCTAAAAACTAACCTTAAAATGTAATAATTAAAATATATTATTAAAAGGAGTCCCTTTAGGCAAGGTTGCGAAGATACTGGCAGCGTTCCCCTTTTGAATAGCTAGACTTATTCTTTGTCCGAGGTAGCTGCCAGCTCTTCGGTCTCCTGTGATGTCGACTAACCTTTTTGATACTTCCCTAAAAAGCCTCATAGCGCCTCGACACCGAATGGGACAAAATCATATTCGGAGCCTAGATTTGCTGGCTTAGACTATATTGAGTCCCAATATAATTTTTAAATTATAACATAGTGTGAACTGTTGTTGTTAATTGTTGAGTTGAAAATAAAAATGGAATTATGAAATATTTCACACTGTTTTACACGATTTTTCATATTATAAATATCTTTGAATATTATACCTGCAGATTCTCAAAAGCACCCGCCAATAATAACTTTCGGAAAGCCTGATGTTGTGGTTGGAGGATTACTTCGAGCGAACTGTACTAGCGCCCCGGCTGCCCCCGCGCCCAAACTAATCTGGTACATTGATAATGAAAAGGTACATAGTTCTTTGTTTTTAATAAGAAATACCACATTAAATGAAAGGCCAACACGACCTGCCTTTTAAGCACAACGGCACGTTCTATCTATTTCTACGCGTTCGATTGTAATTTGTCAACAGCACCTCTTGTCCATCACGGGAGAAAATACATCTAAATCTCGATATTAAGTTTGTAGCGACATCTACAGTCTGCGCTTACAAATCACTGTGATGACGTCATACCCTAAAAAGCGCAGACGAAGTTATTAAGGCCGACTAAGTTTAATTAGAATTTTTCGACCTTAGCCACTGGAGCCTACCATTTTCATTGCTGTTGTTCTGTTGTTGGTGTTGGACTGTTCGAGTAGGCTCCCCTTAGGTTGAAGGAACTAAATCATCTTCATAAGTTCTTTTAACCAATCATAACCACGGTTTTGTCTTACGTTAACTCTCCCACCACGACATTCACAATTGCCTAAATCCGTGTTCACGTAATTCTAATCGACATATATAATACCTTTTCACGGCAAATTTAACATTCAGATTTTTATCCCTATTGAATATAGCAAAATATCTTCTTCCTTTTTCAACGTTCAAGCTTAAAAACGTAAAAAAATATTTTAAATAAATATCTATTATGTATGTTGATGTTTTAAATCTTAATTTGGGTTGAAGATAATGTAGATTGAATAACATAATTATTAATGAACATCCCAAAATTCACTAGGGGATTGTTATTATAATAATTACGATTTAATTAACCCGCCGCAAGCAATATTTACAAGTTCAAAGTTCAGACACAAATTTAATAATGAATACGGTAGACGTATTCTGTACTGTAAATTTGTTTTGAAGATAGACCAAGGTGTTACAAAAAAATCTGTATAAAATGGAATAGTTAACACTATAGTTATAACATTTTCTTTAGTAAGATGCAGTTAATTTAATATTGTAAACTTAACACTTTGATTAGTAGTGGTTATATACAACATCCAATAAGTGAAGAAACATCGAACGGGATTTTGATGCAAAATTTGCCAATATTGAACTTAATCTCGTCAGAATAGCTGGCTGAACGTATGAGCACAAATTCATAAATTCCAGGTGCCTGAAGACTCAATTAAGTACTTCTCATACCGCGTGTCAAGTTCCACCAGGACAAAAGGAGGGGGGAATCGACACCGGAAGTACCAGCATCGATACATAGCACCGGAGTTAAACTACACGGCCAAATACTGGGCGCTGGTGAGTGAGACGACCACCCCGTCTCCTGCGAACCTTAAACATAGCAAATGTACCTTGAAGGACGGCCAAGAGGAAGTCGCGAAGGTAACTATTAGCCAGATTATACATTAAAAATTATCGGTGTGGCATTGTAGAGCTTTTTCTATCAAACTATTTAATCACCTTTCCAGACGTTATTACACTGCCGTGTAATGCTTGCAAGGGGAAGGTGATTAAATTTTAAAAGGCAAAGTGCCTTTATATCGTGTGCGACTATTTGCACCATAAATTTAACAACAATTATAAATAGCTTAGCTTATTATTATGACATTCTGTTGATGTTCTTCTTATATGATGTATTGAAAATTAATATGACATTTGCATACCTATTTTTATGAGGATCTAAATTGACCACTTTCTGGAAAATAAATAATTTATTATTATTATTATTAAAATAACATTAACCAGTTTTGTTCATCAATTAGTTGTACGTCTTCACAAATCGAAATGAATATTTGTTGTTAATAGTGATTCAGGCCGTTGGCCTTATATATATAATGCCAATGATTTTTTATTAAAATATTTTTATATATATATAATATTAATCATCATTTTGCCTCCTGCAGAATAGGTTTTATATAAATGTATTTCTAGAGCTTTTCAATAAAATTATTTGAGAAAATACACTAATTTAAATTTAAATGTTTAACAATATTTCTTAGATTGAAAAGCCGCGTGAATTAGCTCCACCACCTATATCCTTATGGGTGTCCATTGCTGAGTTACGAACTCCTGCCCATGGGCGTCTGCAGCTCACATGTACAGCGACCATACCCGAAGAAGTGGGACCTGGAGAACGTTTCGCGGATATTAAGAAGCAGACTGTCACTGGTAACTAATTTTATGTCTAAATAACATTGTATCACTCCATCAGTATTATACAATATTCCACATAATTACACTATTATCCAATAACAAGTCTTTTTTGCCCTATGCAAAAGAAAATACATTAAAACAATTTGGACAAATAACTATTTATATTTCTACAGGTTTATTTACAATTACTTTCTTACTGTCAAATTGAATAACCTTTTTCGTTAACTTCCCAGTAAATTAAGTATTTAGTTAAATTTTTGTTAAAAACCTCGTGAAAGTATAAAACGTTAATCCCTCTTGTTAGTGTGTGCTACGGTCGACAGTAGATTTTTATCAACGAAATTGCAGCTCAGTCGACTCATTAAAGATAAAACCTTAATCTGGTTTATAAACTTTAATGATCAGGTCTTTATTTAAGCGTATCGCTTAATAAAACAGCAATCAAAGTACGAAAAACGATTCGTTATACGAGGATTGGAGTGTAAACTTTGATTCTAGTTACAATTAATAAAACTTTTAAGCCGGGACAGGACGAAAAAGAAATGTTCCGTTTCCATTTCGAAGACCAATATTTTTTACCGTTAAGGTTTCTACCACTATAATGTATGACTCCATTAAAATATACTTTCGTCTGTGTTTCTACTTTGTGTTGTAATTCTGAGAACTAAAATAATTTTAATTCGTCATATTTTATGCAGCTGTCTGTTCTTAATTTAATAGTAGAAATCGATTAGTCTGTAGATTATTTTATATTAAAAAATATTTAAAACTTTAAATATAAACAAAAAATATTTGTAGTTTACATTTCGAAAAGAACAATAAAATTCGCGTCAAAACTTTATTCGCAAGCCGCTTCAAAACTACCAAGTATGGAAATTCCTCTTAAACAATATTGCGGTAAAGTTTGCAAACTTCGACAACTCATAAAAAGATAGACACTGAATCTCTAATGCTTTTTGGCAGTTGCAGTGAACGAGCTGACTTTGAAGAAACCTCAATCGGATACAAGTGTCGCAAATGGTACGGCGACCCCGCTTCACAATTTCACCCCAATTTGGCTTATTGGTTACAGTTTCCTTATCCATGAGCTTAGAATAACCCTAGTCTAAATTCCCTAAGATTTCTAGACGCATAAGTATTTTTGTAATTATGTTCGTCTCACTTTCAAGGTGTACGGTTGTCCTTATATTTGTTCTTTTTTTTTATAACGAAATGGTGTTCAATGTAGAAATTTATCAAATATTTAAAAAGAGACGAATATTAGAAAGAACCCTATTTATGTGAGCTTCCTTCGGGTCAATTAATTATTTATGTACCTATTTTTGTATGTCAGAGTTTACTTAGATAACGCACTACCCTCTATAGCGCAAAGCCAAAAGATATATTTTAAAACGTTATTTATCTTTAAACTAGATCTCAGCGTCAAATAACTAATTTAAAGACTGCATAAGTTTAGTAAAGATTTTTAATTTTTGTACAAAGTGCAATTTGCCAATCCTTTTACTACTTGGTTACATGCCTCTTCCCGTCCGCTTCTATAACCAACTTCAAGGAATCTTTTTTATCTCAATATTACTTGCAATAAGCTGACTATAGAAAAAGAGGTGTGTCTAATCCATTTACCACTGATCATTCTATTATTTTATTTCTTGTAATGATTACGAATGTGACTGAAAAATATTTGTTTGAAAAATCTTAACTCTGCATATCACAAAGATTAGCATTACAGATGTACCATTTATTAGATTAATGTGTTTTTTAAATGAAAATTCAATGCATAAAGTAACAATGACCTTTTTGTGTCAGGGCGTCAATAATGTAAATACAACTACTGATATATTTATGTTTGAAAATGTGTGCTTTTAGGACTTTGATACTTAAATATCATTCGCATCTACCTATCTGTACCTGAGCTTACTGTCTATTATAAAAATTCATTCAGTAAAGAAATATATAAATTTATATCAACGTTTGTATCAAAATCATTTTCCGTATACACCAAATAAATAAGTTAAAGATCGAACTTACGATCGCTTTCATATCTAGTAATTAAATATGGCTTTATTCCTCTAAATTGAACGATTGAACTAGTTTCATGAAGTATATAGTGTTACACTGTGAAAATTAATAATAGTGATTGCCTCAGGGATTTTATTTTTGTAATCTATTCCAGTAGATAACTTAATTTGGATTACAAAAATCGAATCTCGTATGAGGCGTTGAATGTCTTCCTGCAGCTCTATACACTGACTATTGTAGATATTTTTGTTGCTGGTTGATTCATACAATGAGGGTTAAAATTAAATCTTTCTGTTCATATAAATATCATATTGTAATTTATTTATTATTTGAAGCCAGTTGTATGAATCAGCTATTAAGTTACGATGTTGGGCATTCTTATACTGCGATTGATTAAATACAATATAATCGAAGCAACTGCATGTTGAGTAGTGTGGTTTAGTAAAACAATTGCCGACTAATAAAAAGTTTGTTTCAATAGTAAACGCTTCAGTTATGGTAACGTATACGTACAGAGCTTTCGAATATTGAAATTAAAACTAACTTAACTTACTGATTTCCTCTGAGACAAGAGGTTACAATTGTTTTAATATCTACATTATCTCATTCTAATAAAAAACAATCGATCTAATTGCACTGGTTCTACTTACTCTCTCGTCTCTTTCTGACAAATTGTCTTTCCGCTGAGATAAGAGGAGACAGATGACTAGATTTAGTTTTTGTTTTAAATTTAGTTTTGAAAGTGAAATTTTAATCCCACATCCCACTCTGATAGATTCGAATGAATCTGAACGAGCAATATAAGTGACTCTTGGGTTTAAAAAATACAGAATTTTACATAGTTTATCACAGAGTAAAGCCGATCGACCACCGCCAACTAAACTAAGTGAAAACTAAATTTAGCGAACTAAACTAAATTCAATTTGTTCGTCTACCAAAAAATCTGCTAAAACTATGTCAGTGACGGTCAGTTTATGCTAAACCCTTGAGTTAACGGACATGATGGAAGAAGAGACAATCTCCATAAGAAAAGAAGATTGCTCATTTTAGAAAGATAAATCGCAAACACAGATATTGGTTAAGTTAACACTTTAAATAGTGGAAAAATGTAGCAAATTTAACACTTTGTTTAACGAACTGGATGACGAAAATTATTATCGTGTATCTAGAGAACAGTTTGATGACTTAATACACTGATGATGCTTACCAAGGACATTGCTAAGATTGATACCAATTATCGAAAAGCACACACAAAATCCTTCAAACAACGACAGGGAGTCAGGGGCGCTTTGTTTAGCTCACGTAGTTACGGATCGGCCTATACAACTAAGTTAGTTCGACTTAGCTGCGCTATTTTACGTAGCTTAGCTGGCATATGGCATTGCGGTGGACGCATGTGTATAAAAAACTGGCTCAACTGTGCGAGCTAAGCTTAAGTTTGTTTAGTTTGCGGTGGTTGATCGTCTTTAGAATTGCCAAACATCGTAACAATCGCTACAAGATGTGATAAGTGTATAAGCGAAATATTTTAAAATAGATCAGTTATGTAAAGAAATTATATTATATAAAGTGTTGATATAGATATAGAAATAAGATGTATATTAGATAACTGTGGTTGGGAAGCCAATAATTATTTTGTGCTTGCTCATTTTATTTTACATTTATCATGTTATTTTGTCCTAATGTATTGTAATGAGTTTTGTACAAGTATTTAGTGACTGTCCTCAATGAAATTATATTTAATTACGATTAAGCAAATAGTTAATAACAGTAGAAAATAATTTTTGGCTTCTTCAGTAAATATTTTTTTTATCCTCTGGCCATTTTAAATTATGTATAATCACAGTGGTATAAAATAAAGCTTAATAAAAGCAAATGACGTTTTTTTTATTTAAATGTCTCTCTAATAATTTCCTTGTTCCTTTGGATATTTTCCAAATCCTGGAATCAATGTTCAACTTATGTCCAACTAACTTATGTCCAAATAACTTATGTCCAAATAACTTATGTCACATGTCACAATAACTTGTGACATAAGTCAAGAGACAATTCAAACTCTAAAACGATGTCAGTATAAAAATTAAACAGCCACTTTAGACAGTTAAGAACACTTGAACACTCTAATTCCATCTATTCATCATTAGCGTGTGAGGTTAAAATGTCGTTCGCTTAACTATTTCAAGCGTCAAAAATGTCTGTTAATACAATAATAATTTAGTTGGAACCATGCTATAACAATAAGAAGGAATGGAAGAGATCGTTACGTTATACCGTAATATTGATCGAATGTATGAATTATTCAGTGCTTTTACGAATTTGTTATCATTAACAAATTGATGAACCATTTCAATTTATATAGAGGCAATAACTAATACTTACGCGAGTAAGTGTATTTATGCCATTTTGATGCTAAACAAACATGTATAAGGACCACCTTTTTTACCGGATTGAAGCTATGTATTATTGTAAATTATTCACCATAACTTTAATTTTATCGCGTGTTTTACAGCGTGCGTGGTCACGGTAGTTTCATATATTTATTGCGTAGTCTAGGGACATTAGAGAAGCAAATTTACGTCTGACGACCAAATATTATTGTGTTATTATTATTGGGAATCTTTTTTCTTGTAGAAACAAAAAACAGTGAAACGGCAAGAAAAATATGAATACGCTTTCTCCTATAGGGTGCCACACTCTTAAAACTGTCACTGTCTCAAAAAATCTTAATTTAATTAAGTAGCAAATATCTCAGTCCATTATATATTAATGTAGTTTTACATTCACGTATTCGCTAAAAAAAGCTCAGTAACTCCATTAAAGCCTTCCCTACAAAATACATGTAATTCGAAGTAATGTATCGAGCCCGATAAAGAGCTTCCTTTACAAGCTAATGTTAGAGATAGCGGGAACTGCGTCGGTATAAAACTCGATGTTCACGGTATCAACATTATGTACCTTGAATGTTCTACCTTACGACTTTATATTTTAAAATAATTCAAACACTTTTACCAAGACCTAGGTAAGCCTTCCGTCAAAGACTAAGCTTGAAAACTTAGTTTATCCATATATTCACAATTAAGTTTAAGGCACTTTTTTAATACTAAATCTTCCATAATTAAAGTTGTATTTGCAATCCGTGGTAATACTATTCAATATTCTAAGTACAGTCAAAATGACTGATTAATAAAATTAATTCATTTAGAATGTAGTCAAATCTACGCTGGCATTTTTTCGCTGTATTGTAGGGTATACCCTAAGCAAGGAAAATTCCTCTCGAGTTTCTGGTACTGACATTTATTTTTTCATACCATCTGTTCAGTGCCACGGCAAAGAATAAAATTAAAGTTATAGGAACTCTTGTATTTCGGTAAATTAAAATAATAATACAATATTTCTTCATCATTGTTCAAAACAACGGCAAATTGAACACTGCTATAATTTGACTCATTCAGGCACACATTTTGTAAAGTGACCAATTTCAGCGCTCGGTTCGAAGCTCTCAAAATATAATAGCCACTCGGTAATTATAAAATAAGGACACTTATGCTTCAACATCTAATTATAGAACACGCCTGAATATTATGTTACAAGCTATGCTCTATTGTCTACGCGTGCTTCAAATTTGGGTCATCACTACATAGTATAAAACAAAGTCGCTTTCTCTGTCCCTATGTCCCTGTGTATGCTTAAATCTTTGAAACTATGCAACGGATTTTGATGCGGTTTTATTTAATAGATGGAGTGATTCAAAAGAAAGGTTTATATGTTTAAACAATTCCATTAAATAGTGGAGAAGTACTGTTATTTTTGAGGTTTCTGATGTGATGTCGTAAATAATTACATTTTATCCGCTTACATTGCAAACGCAGGCTGAACCCTACGAGTTTTATCAAAATAATGTACTAAGTATTGTACAAATTGAAAAGGTCTACAGAAAAGTCCGTGATGGTATATGTCTATCTCTTATGGATAACCCACAATAACTTTTTTTGTCATTTACTTTTTACGACAAATAATGGCTAATTTTCGAAGCGATTTTAACCAATACAGCATTAATCCTTAACCAATTAAACCATTGCACCCGTGCGAAGCCGAGGCGGGTCACTAGTATTTTAATAATCTATTAATTTGATTTTGAATTCATTTATTTATTGATTTTGGAGCTGGTGTCAATATTATTCACATGAAATTGAGAATGTAAATGTTTTATTATTGAAATATTACGTTTTTTATATGTTTTTAACACAAGCTTTACTAAAAACGTATAATTATTAGTAATTACACTGATAACTAGTAATACCTAATAATAGTCAAATTAGAAAGACTAAATAAAATTTCAGTATCAACCATCGAAGATAAATGATAATATGTCACTCGCATCTCTTCAGCCATATCGGCTTCCTTTTGAAGGGTATTCAGAATGTCATAAATTAATATGCAGAAATATTATAGCAGATAACTCACTGCCTTCGGCAGATAATTCTAAGTTATAATAAAGTCATTTCAACAGCCTATTCAGTTTTCAACATTTATTAAAACAACTTTTTTTTCATATAGTGAGTACAGTATTAATACATATATATATATATATATATTTATATATTACCATAATTACGTACAACACTATATGTCGTTGCCATTTACGACAATATGTACTTATAAATCGAACAAACAACTATTTTGTGGCTCAGTATTTTGTATTAAATATATACACAAATAATACAAAAGTAATATTCCATATATTTCAGCTGAATACTATAAAACAAAAGAAAAATACTATAAAAAGTTTTATCCCTGTTGATACCCTTAGGTTAAGAACAAGACTTAGCACTAAATATCTCTTGTATATCAAAAACGTTATAGATTTTGACTTAAAGTATTTTGCGATAATCCTCCCTATATTATGGCTCTTACCCATACGGCTGGCGAATTTTGTACAGCAAAGGTATTATTGATTGTTTATTTTTTTATAAATGATACTTAAGAATAGTACCAGGTGACAAACCGATTTCTAGTATTAGAGTCATAGCTAAAAGTGGGAAGGCAGTTAAAACACAAGTTGTGTTCTGAAGCCGTACCCCCGGGATAACTAGCGGAAGCGAACGCGCTCCCGATGGAAATATGCTCTGAATAACGAACTCGATTTCCATTTCACTTCAGTATATTGTCTAGTTTGAAGAATTATATTTGAAATCTAGTTACAGCGAGCATGTCGGTTGATGTATGAAATAATATCATAACAAATTCATGCGAAGACAAATTAGATTTGTAAATAAAAATAGGACAATGGTAATTTTGGAACGATATTCTTATTTTGAGGGTGTTCTTCATAACTTAGATATAGATATGATATCTATAAATAGCCAACGGGTTTTAAGTATTCTTTCATATTTAAAGTCTCCTTGGGATTTATGTGCCGCGATATCTTGGGGTACCTACTCGATTGCAAGAAAGTTGCATGGATCTGGTGACTGGTTCGTTATTTCTTATGTCATTCATACATGTATTTCTTATTTCGTATATATATTACATAAGTGTTTGATTGTCCTTGTTTTGACATGAGTGATAGCATGGGTAAAATGAAAATAAAATATTTTTTTCTAATCGTGTATGACATTGACAAAGGATTAAATAGCGAATTGAAACTGAATAAAAATTATGGTATAGCTGTACTTCTGTGTCTTGAGAAGCGGTTAATTTAGCTATTTTAATTAACTATTAAAAGTTCATTAAGATCCAATTGGATTCTCTCACAATTACTACCTTACTAGTACCTCATATTTTCTTAAATCAGTTATTAATTGTATTTTTTAAACATATTAATTAATCTATCATTTGTTAAAACTTTCAAGAACGATAATAAAATATTTACTTAAGCACGCCGTATATATTTTGCTAACTTCTATTCTCTTAAAACTAAAATAAAAAATTTTAAGTCTACGTACTTTTCTTAATAACACACACGTCTTAAATACATTCATCTACATAATTAAAAATCTAAACCATCAACCAATCTCACATCCAACACACACGTAAAAATCATCAATATCGCTTGAGCGACCTAAAGGAGTTTAATTAAACAAATACACGCTCTGATATATAATTAAAAGTTCTAAAACTACATGCAAGCTTAAAAAATATGATTCAAATTTTACAAACATTTATAGAACATAAATTATTACAAATAGGCAATAAAAATATAGAAAAAAAAACCTGTTTAATAAAAACGCAATTGAATCAAAATAAACACTCAATAACTTAAACCTCATAATAAACAAAATTATGGTAAGTATAAATATTTATACTTATTATTTATACTTACCATAAACAAAATTATGGTAAGTATAAATATTTATATGAAATATATCAATATTTTATACACCACGGTTTACAACAGGGCTGATAATTACCATACCTAATTTATTAAATTTGCTTACTATTCACAGTTAAACATCCAGTTCTGTTTATTTTAAATTACGTCGAATAAATATGTGCAATGTCGGTGCAGATGTGTAACTAACTTGGGAATTATGTTGCGAGAATAAACGACATTGATTGCACTATATGTATAATAGATGAAATTGTTGCCTTGTTAACGGTATACTGTATTTACTCTGGGGTTATTTTAAGTACATTTACTAATTACTAAATAACAGATTATATAGCGTACGTTTCGTAACTAAGGACGTATCTAACGATTGTGTCGTCACACATATAATTTTTATATGAATAAGAAAGGTGAAGAAAATAACCAATATTTTAAAAACAAAAGCTTGTTTTTTTATTTTGTAATTATCAATAAATTCGTGATACACCGAGATCTTATCTAAAAAACAATAGGATGACAAACTTGCACGCTAAAACAATAATAAAAGAAAGTTATATGGACCACAACTGAAGTACTTCTTAAGTTTATTAATATTGCCCCTAAACCGTAAGTTTTACAATGAAAAATCTGATAGAAAGTTTAGTTACTTCGAGACATAAAAACATATTTTTAGATATAAACGTGATCCTTTTTTGGCAAAGGAAAAAAATCCGTTCCATTCCTGCCTGTACCACTATGTGCCAAGTACTACTTGCAATTTCATTAATTTCGCCTACCTTCAAAATTGGTTTCCTCCGTTCCAGTTTTGTACATTATTTCTCCACTGTTCTGTTCTGCTTAGACTTAAGTTTATTTATTTTTAAAGTAACTTATCCATCGATCTTTGACATACCCGGCATACAAACCGAATGCCACGCATTAGTCGGCGGGTATTTAAAACTGTTTTTTAATTATCATGCTCTTTATATAATTTTTCATGACTTCTCTAAGCCTACAAAAGCTTTTCTATCCTTTTGTTATTCTTGTGTCAATTGTTGTCATAGTTATTGTCTGACCGAGGTACCTACGAGTATCCACTACCAATTCTATAAGACTTATAGAATTTGTAGTGGATATTTAATAGCACCATTTCCTTTCTGATATTGGTCATTATTTGATTTATTTCGACATTCATTTTAAGACCGACAATCCTACTTTCAGAGTCAAGGTCTATGACTATCCTTTCTTTACTTTACACACAGGTTAATTAAAATTCCATAAAATAAAGTATGATTTTATTAACATTGCCATAATATTGACCCTTTTCTCATTGCCAGGAAGCTTGTGAATTTAGTCTGCCTTTGACGCGCGGTCCGGATACCAATCAGCAAATTGCCAAGATGACAGGTTTTGACCTTATCACATTATTATTAAATCAGAATTCTGAATTGTACTAGAAATAATTCTTGTATTACGTTCTTTAATTGTAATATTTTAAATTATGTATTACGTGTACGTATAAATATGTCCCAATTCTCTGTAGAATACAGAAGGCGGACAAATTCAACTTTGCCGAAAGAACCCTATAGCTTCCGCTTATACTTTAACATAACAAAATTAATAGCCCCATGGTTATTATGAAACATAAGATAGACAGGTATCACTTATTAATGTAGTAGTTAGTACGTCATTAAATTTGAACCTGTAGGCATCCCTACTCATCGGCAAAGACGAGATCGTCACAGGGTGTAGGCCGAGAGAAGAAGCCGGCGTAAAAAAACTCTCTGTACTCTTTGACATATCTTTTATCAGACATGTTTTAATAACAAAATACTTAATGATATTAAACGACCCTGAATGTAGCTGTTTTTATTAAATGTTACAAAACCAATATTAGCAGTCGACGGTTCTAACGTTAATGAAGTCTGTGTATTGAGACTGATTGCTAATTTAACTTTTCAATAAAACTGAACAGATATTTTCTTCTACTTCTCTTCAAAGTAAGTGCCCGTTGACATGGAAGCTTGTAAAATAAGTATGGTGCTGTACCACCATACTTATTTTACAATTAATCACCACTGGTGGTGATTATTTTGTAATAACTGCTAACACGCAGTTAGATTTTAGCGTGTTTCATTTCAGTAATGATGTCATGTATTTGTGAAAGAGATACGATAAGCTTACCAATACGAAACTTTTGTTATAAAATAATTTTATTTCTACGATATTTAATATTAAGTGTGACTTCTCGCACATTACCGCAAGCGATAAAAATATTAATGCAAAAAATATTTAAATATAGTTCCTGCAAACTATTAAGTGTAATTAAATTAGTATGGACCATAGTGGATATACAATGCATATATATCCGAAGAAGAAATTATTTTCAAAGTGTAAATAAATACTGTCAGGATCGCCCGCATAGCTAAATTTGACGGCAATCGTACTCCAGAGCTTCAATTTCAACAAAAAGTATTATATACAAAAATAATACAAAACGTTGTTCCACATATGGAAAACCACATACATTTTAACAGCTTGATGGATCTTTCACAGCTGTACCAGATAGATGCACCGACTAAATGGCGCGGTATTTCCCTCAAACTGTGACAGAGAGCATTGTATTTAGAATTTTTATATAACATTCAAATCATATAGGGTTTTCTACTTGTGAACCTTCTTTGAATTATTAAAATTCCATGTAGAGGGCACAATTAATAAACATGAATGAAAGCTATCAGCAAAAGCTACTTGTGAATATAAAAAGAGGGTCCTCTCGTAATTTATTTACATTTCAAACTATTGAGACAATCCGTCAGACATGTGGAAATGAACAATACACGTCTGTGTCTAGTTCTAAGATTTCTCATGAGACTACGTCGTATTATTGATCTGTCACAATATCTCCTTGTCTTTAGTGTTACAAGATGCTTCAATCTCTCCAAACGAAAAATCCCTAATATCTCCGTATATAAGCGACTTTTTGGTTCCATATCGACAAAATAACAAAGTTTACAAGTAATCCTTAAAGAACATTATTTTTTTAAGCAATTAAAGTTTTAATTTTTTTTTTAATGCGAAAATAGTGTCGGCGATTACCAGCTTCTTGTGGTAACCACTGAATGCAGATGCTACCCTCAAGGAACAAACATGAATTATCACTTAAAGGATGTGAAACAAAAAACAACACAAAACTGAAAGATTTGCCTTCCTCAAAGTGAATTACTTAAAATCCTTTATATGAGGTTATAAACTTCTCGTAATTTCAATTAATCCCGGCATTTAGCGATGGTATTTCATTCAGCGCTCGCAAGTTTGTTATTACTCGGCGTCTAGTTAAGATGAGCATTGCATGCCAACAATAATTAATTAAAATCCCCTGTCCTCTGATATGAAACATTGCTTTGGGTTAGTAAATTTTTCACTGCAAAAACAGATTTTGTTTACAATTTACGGATAATTCTAGAATGAAGATAATTTTGTTTATTGATAGAAGAATTATTTTATTATATGAGCCAACTACTGTTTGTTGACTACCTTTACCTTTTTCTTTCTTTTTAAACGGGCAAGAGGCTCAGCTCACCAGATGATATTAATGCCTCTCACTCTGCCAAATTGGTCAAAAGTGCGTTGCAGACCTTATAAGAACTTTCCCTTTTTTCTTATAGATTGAATTGATTTGGTTTGGAGATAGGGTAGTAGGTTTTCCCGTAGCAACGATGATATACGTATAAAAAGTGCATAAACGAGTGGAACCTTTTTGCCTCGACATCCGGTGATGATACTTACCACAGGTATTATTAATCCATACAATTCATCTGGACCCTCTCCTTGATTGATAATTGTCTGGCTATTACAAAGGGATCATGCCACTTGCCACATGCCACACATTAATAGAAAGTAAGTTCTATTTACGTGAACAAATTTTTGCAGGTATGTACTCCTCATTTCATTATAAGAGTGTCACTTACATGTCACGAACAAACGAACCGCGCTTACGGAACTACACATAGGCCTATATATGGGTCATTCCCAGTACTATAAACTTCATTCTATTACTAAAATATTATTCGTAAATGCAACTTTTCTATGGTAAAACTTACGACAATAAACAATAATGTTATTTTTGATACGAGTGTAAATCTAAGTATAAACCAATGTCACTCCACAAAACCCTTAACATTTATTTAGCATTGGATTGTGGAATTTAGGGCAACAATACAAAATTAACTACGGTCAGATCTACCTGAATCCGCAACTGAAGGGTTGATGTATCTGTAATCCCCACATCAGAGGGACCGTCACGCACCCATTTTCAACCCTCACACATATAGTACAATGTGCTATTTCTCCAACTGGTAGAATCGTCTATATATCTAGTTAAGCCACTAAAATCAAATGGATTAACTTTAAGGTTACTTTAGTAAATTAGATGTTGCTACTCGAGAGGTAATAGGGAATTAAGTTACTCCACTGGCGCCGGACCCAACGGCTTGGTCTGCGAGGCAAGAAATTTACACCTTAGCCACTTTTACCCTGCATACGTTTTTTCCAAGGCGGATGTATATGGCCACGTTAACTGCAATTGATATTTCTAAATGCGCACTCTGATCTTGTACCATTTTCTCTGGATGGACAGTCCAGAAATGGTTTTTGGTTTGGCTTCCTTCGCGGTGTCAGAAAAACAGAAAAAGTATAAACGATCTCAGCGAACACTTAGAGAAGTGATTGTTTAGTAGAATTGTTAATAGAAATTACACCACTGCACTTTGTTTATTTTTAGTTACACTTTCTTGATGCTGTTATTTATATTATCAATTTGAATTGCGAATTCACATTGCACAGCGCGGTGATAATATTAGCTCAAAATGCGCCGTAAATTCATGAATCTCTGAAATCTTCGAAATCTTCGAAAGAGATCTCTGAGAAAAAGTTTTTATCTATAAGTAGTGTGAAAATTCGATATTATGTGTAAGCTAAGATCATGAAACTTTTTAATTTTAGACTAAGTGACAAATGGTATTTATTAACTTTATTAGCAGCTGTAATCACTGGGAACAGCTTCTAATTTGATGCTTATATAAACGGCCTAAATGTGTGCGACGTGTAGAATTTTTTTTTACAATTAAGTTACAATTTTTACAAACAATACACAATTTAAATAGAATTTCAAATAATTGGTTCATATTATAACTATAATAATTACCACTAACGTGTACTTGCTAAATACCAAGGGAATAAACTATTATTAAATAATTAGTAAAATAGCGAGTGCAATGTTTAAATTCAGCCCAATCGATCGCTAAAGCGGAGATAGTAATCGGCTCAGTGTGGCTCAGGGCTGTGAGCTGTTTGACTACTCTATTTCTGGCTACATTTATTCTCTTTGAGGCAAGTAATACGTTAAACCACTATTTATGGTATTTAAACAGAGAGTGGGTTAGTTGATCTATACGGCATCCTATATATGAATAAACACATTATAATTTAGGTTGGCACCGAAGACTTTTTAGGGTAGGGTCATTCCCGAGACAAGTTGAGTACTCACTACGGTTACATATTCTAGATACAATTCCCTAGTTACGGCTAATTATTAACAAACGGTATCACATGTGACGACTAATTCCAGGTTTTCTTTAATAATTTATATGACATTATTTATACATCTTAGTAAACAATGCTTTGAATTAATAAACGCGATAAATTAACACTTTAATTAGATACATAATAATCATCTAATGCATTAAGACTCAGTAATATTTCTAGCCATTAAACGACTGTTAAAATACCCCACCCACTTTCATTGCCATCCACCATGTTTTGATAAATATCCAAGTAGCAAGAAAACTAAAATAGGTTTACGTAGAAAACGCTTTAATAGACAATTCATTTCATCTTTACAATCCCCATATAGCCTGGCTTTATCCTGACTAATTTAATTACCCTGATGACCTCATAATGACGCCCTTTGACCTTTGTTTTATTTAGGGCCGGAAATTATTGAAAGTATGCAAAAATAGCCACGCTTTGAGATTTTACTTTAATAGGTAATAAATAGTTGATAATAATTAAGATTTGTTCATTATGTACCATTAGGATAAAGATAATTGTAAAATTTATACAGATCTTTTATATGCAGTGGGCAATTAATCAAAAATAATTGAGAAAATGTGTCGGAAAAATCGCTGGTATCAGCTGCCATCCTCCTCCCCCTAATTGGACCGTTGTGCGTATACCAAGGGCTAACTCCCACCCCAGTGCCGTCCTGAATGAGCAGGTCGCGAACCATGCAGAGAATGTAAGCATTAAGTAAAAAGTCTACCTATGTCGAAATTAAACGACTGACCCCAACAAACTAATTTATGACGTTTTGCTGACGTCACTATCTACAATATTTTTTCGGTAGGTCCTGTTTTTGTTAAAATTCAGGTAATGCTATCGGGTTATCGTTTATTGCGATTGCGTTAGACGACAATATTTCTATCATTCATAGTCTGATACCCACCTTTTTTTTCCTTTCTTTCTCCACTCGTTATCCTTTCTGCACCATTATTTAGGTGATACCCTCGTTCCCGTCTCTGCTCGCTCCATCATGTTTATACTTTTGACTTTAAGAGTTAATCTCATTTTTACACAATCATGACTTTACGATTAACTTTATTTTATAGTTCAATGATAATTCAATATAATCATGGATGAAAATAAAATTAGTTATATTTTATTAAAAGATTGGGTTGGGTTTATAATTCAATACCTTGAATTTGATTATACTGAGTATGTAGGAGTCTCGGGGACCTTGATTCGAAAACCTCCGTGAGATTTGGAGTAATTTATGCTGCTTGAGTTTAATTTAAACAAATTTAAAAAAAAACGATAATTTGTGCAATATTAGAAATTTGTAAACGATCCGCCAGAACAGTGTGTTAGTGTTACAGTGCGGATTATTCGTTAAAAAGCCGTTACTTTTTACATTTCTTTTGTTTTCTCGCGAATGTGCGAGATTTAAGTTGAATTTTTTTTAAACTTGGTGAATTTTGCTTGGTAAACGACAGGCTTATGTTGATGACTTTGAGGACGATGGGCCCGGTTTTTTTTTTTAATTTAAATAACTGTTTCTGGTACTTGAAATTGGTTGGGGGTGATAAGTATAGCCTAGATTTTGAGGTCTTCTCTTCAAAATCGAGATATTGAATTGTAAACCTTAACCAACAAATTTGCTATATCATAATAATATATACATTATTGATGTAAAAATAAAAAAATAATTTATCTGTTTTCTTTAAAATTCCGTAGCAAATATCTGCTACTGAGACCACTGAAGGCTTTTAAAAGGTACTAACAAAACATTCTGTAAGCTGTCAAATTGTGAATGATAAGATGTCATCATGACAGGAAGCGGAAACACTTGCCAATAAAGGCAGTCCGGCGCGGCCGCCACTCATTTTGATTATAGTCGACGTTTAATTTCCTGTATCAAACTGAGGTTTAAAACCACTAATAAAATGATGCACGCGCGAAGCTATCGTATGATATATGAATCTTTTGTACCCGGTCATTACATTGATATTATTTCCAGATTTTGAAAAGTTATGTGTTTAAAACAAAAGAGAACATTTCATAAAAGATTTTAGCATTGACAAGCTGTTCATGACATATGCATTCTAAAAATAATATTAATTTTTCAAAAATTCTTTAATTCTCCTTACCTCACATATTTACTAGCTGTGACAATATGACAAAACATTAAAACTGGTAATAGAACACAAAGTCTTTTTGCTTTGGTTTTTAAACAAGGGTTCTTTTAAATATTCCAATACCTTTTTAATTATACCGTCTTATTAGGATAAGTGGATAGCTAATTGAAGCTTATCTATAGTTTCAGTTAATACGCAGCTGCCCACTGCTTAATTACGAGGCCTGTGTTTGCTGTGGTCACTGTGTATAGATTCGTACAATAGGAATATTTTTGGATGCACTAATGAGAAATAGATATATATATATGTAAGTGTAAGTAGTGTCACTCCTGCTAAATTATGTTTTATACTAGAGATACTCCATATGTTATCGAAGCAAGTCGAAGACTTAATAAAATATAAAAAAAAAAAATGTTTTGCTATTTTAATATGTTTAAGTAATACTATAAATAGAAGATATTTGGAACAGTCTAGCGTTGAGAAAAACTATTGTTTCAAACTTCAAACTAATTTTAAAATAGGTCGGAATTTTTCATATTTCGAACATAAAATCTGTGTCGGAACCAGAGATATTATAATGTGTTTAGGTTTCTTATAATTGTTTTACTTGCCGGTTGTGAATGATTCTATAATAAATCAATTAATTCGATATAACGATTAATTTGCATGTATTTAGATTAGCATAACATAACTCAAATATAAAAGCGAAATATTATTTCCTATTTAAAGTAAAGTGTTTTAAAGGAAACGCATAGGAGTGCATATACCAATTGTACTACAGTACAACCTTTTTTTAAGATATGCCAGTAACCTCACGAGGTTTTCCTTTACCGTACGAGCGATTGTTAAATGGGCAGACAGAAAGTTCATTGACGCACAGACGGGGTTCGAACCTACGACCCAGGGATGAGAGTAGCACGCTAAAACACTGTTCAAAAAGTGGAAATTTGTATTTATGAGTAAGGAAGTTATATATTAGTTATATATTAATAATTTATT
Organism: Pieris mannii; assembly: GCA_028984075.1. NCBI lineage: Eukaryota > Metazoa > Arthropoda > Insecta > Lepidoptera > Pieridae > Pieris > Pieris mannii. Next base: position 6,207,161 of record CM054784.1, read on the forward strand.
ATTTTGATCAAGATATTTTTACATATAACTTAGGCATATGCCCAACGGATATATTTCTAATCAAAAGACTGAGAATCTCCGTGCGCATGGTATGTGATAATAAGCTGATAATTCGCGGGTAAATAAAATATCCGAATCGAAGCCTATGTCAGGGACCCTGCTAAGTCTAGATTGTGACCTATTTCGGTTTTCGGATAATCCCGTTTCGCGCTCGAGGCCCACTATCGATTAGGCTTCGGGCGGATAACTTTTTACAGATACGAAAATATACAAAAAAAAAGATCATGTGATTTTTATCGGATCAAGTCTTTTTGCTGTCACACTGGCTTACGTAACATCTGTCAGATATTCTTACGAATATGTCAAGCTGGATATTTCTGTAATAAAGCTTCCATGACTGGCATAGTAAAAGGCAACTGAGTACTCTAAATATAGTGTACATGTATAGGTAGTCTATGAAGTTTGATATTTTTGGTAATTTGTTTGATTTGCGATTATTATACTGATTTAGAAAACGAGGAAGACAAATGAAAAGATGGGAAGATGATTTGCGAAGAGTAGCTGGCCCTCATTGGATGCGTAAAGCCCGAAACAGACAAGAGATTAATTTTATAATTTTTAATCTGGCATTAAGAGTGTCCATGGGCGGCGGGGCGGTATCACTTAACACCAGGTGAGCCTTCTGCCCGTTTGCCCCTGTTATATAAAAAAAGTGTGAAAGTCCTTAGAGGAGGCCTATGTCTAAGGACAAGCTGTATAATAAAATCAATCGGCTTGCCGATTAATTATTAGTATTTATTTTTATTTTTAGTGATAACTTTTAAACTGTGATAACTTTTATGTTATCACCTAATATGTAAATACAGCAATAAAGGCTTATCAACCGTTACAGCAAAGGTTAGCTTTTAAGGGTTTACATTAATTATCAAACATTCATTACAATTTCATGGTTGGTATGTAAAATTAAACGAGCATAGAGCTAGTTGGTGCGCGATTCTTCTCGACGTTATTTTCATACCCGGAACAAATATTAGTTGTGTACAAAAAGGGAAATCTTTTGAATGAGAAATCGAACTCTCGGAATTATTTACGTTAGGTAAGGTTTTAAGAAAATGTACTTTACTACTTTACACTGTTGCAATTTATTCATCCATTTATACATTTTTTAATGACAACATTTATATAAAATAATTAAGATCAACAAAATCTCAGGTCCTTCAAATGCGTACTATGGAAAATATTTCATCACGCACGAACAACAAGTGAATTTTCTTTTGACAGTTCACATAGCTTAAATGTTCTCCATGAAGAAATCCGTCGGATTTTCCTGTTATTAGCGTCGAGTTGATTTTTTCACACATACAACTTATTTACTTAGCAACTTAATAATTCAATTTCAAATGTACTGCATTTCAACGTCAAGGCAGTGCAGGTGCAATCTGTTAGTCCCTTAAGTGTCATTCTGTAGGTACAAAGAAATTAATAACTTTTCGTCGAGGGGCTCCGACAATGTCTGAGCATTAAAACTAATGAAAATATTTCTCATTTCGGAAAGTTTTTTGACATAATGAATGAAATGACTTATAATTAAAATTCAACGAAATTAGAGAGGAATTGTTGTAAAATCATCTGATGACAATAGATTTGCATAACCCACTGATGGTTTCTATTTTCATAGAAATAACTCTGTATAGAACTTAAAATTATCTTAATCGAGATATTTAATTTACGATTATTGCATTACGGTTTTTTTGTATAATAATAAACAGCTAATATCTATATCGGCGTACCTGCAATTATTTCGCTATTTATTAATATTATAATAATTATTATTAACCAATTAAAATTCAGTAGTTGCCTTATTTTTTGATAATCCGTGGCCAGACAATATTCCTATTACCCCCTAATTATATTAAAAGCTATGTATAACCTACACTGTTTTGACAGGATACATAATCAAAAGTCAGAAAGAAACGAATGAGTACTTTACACATAAAACTAACAACTCAATTCGCTTAAACATTACAAGCATTTTTTCCTAAACATTTTGTATCATATTAATTTCGCAGAATTGATTACAGTGTAACAGGTTGATAATATAAATTGTTCGACCTGTTGAACCTGGCGATCGGCCAAACGGCCTTCATGCTTTACATAATTCTCGGAATGCACGTAGAGCCACGTTCTAGTCGTTATCGACACCTTTTGTACTAAACGCTTGTCAAGCTTAATTCAAAACTGTAGCTGACGACTGGTATTATGTAACATTTTATTCTGTTTCACTGTGCACTGGTTTTGTACTATGACGCAAAGCATTGGGATAAGCACGAAATAGTTAAAGATTGTGAACATGTATACTCGTTAACAAATTGGCATATATAAATAAATCTTCCAAAACTGAATAATACGGGTATTCCAAATCTTGGTAAGATTCGAAATTTAAATCGAATGTACATCAAAAAAGAATACGCCTAAGCGAAGTGATATTTCTGAATTCATAAATTATGCACAAAACGAATTAAGTAACAGGTGAACGATTTGTAAATGAATAATATATCATATTCTTCCACCGTCGTAGCCTAGAAGAAAAGGTTATATGTTTATTTCGTGAAAATTTAAAAACCTCGAATTTCATTCATGCGCGTATTTGATCCGCCGCCGGCGACAGATATTAAATTTTCTTGTTAAAGCTCGCGTTACTACGTAATACATATTGGATATTTGGAATAAACTATCTCTCAAGCGAGATGCCACACAGGATGCTTCCGCGGACGCCTAAGAACTTTAAATTTTATTACAAAATGATTACGTCGTGCTACAAAGAAGTGTTCTGTTCAAAAATCCTACGTCCTCTGCGAATCCCGCGAAACGAAAATACCGACATCTCTCGGATACTACGCAGATAAACTCATTGTCTCGTGATTACAGAAACAAGACGATTTATTTGCTTAAATATCAATGAAACAGTCAGAATTGTGAATGTTGAATCAATTGTTGGAATTCTATACATATAGTTACGTCATTATTTAAATCACTTGATATAGCATAGATAAAATAGATGCAACCTTAATATTAGGGAAATTTAAGTGAACGTTCAATAACCCTTTAAAATATTGATGCAACAGCTGGAGAACCGGGGAAAGCAGAACGTGTCGTAGTGGATAAATCGGGCTTTAAATCAACATTTCTTACTATATCATCAAGATTTCCTTTGCAATGCATTCATCTGTGTTCAAACTAAAAAATCCTTGAAATTCATACTCAAAACGTAAAAAAAAATTTCTAGTCCTTTTAGTATGTTCTCACATAAACACATCATGGTATAATATATCTAGGAAAAACAGTTTTTTTTTAGAAAATTATAAACAACAATATAGAAAGATGCCAATACTTTTATTGTTTTCGAAGTAATCTCTGTTCCTTTATCATCGCAGTCGATGGAACCACTGAGAAAAGCAGTGGGTCTATTCTTCCTTAGGGGCGTTTTCATACACTATCACCGAATCTTCAGGGCTCGTAAAGCGAATACCTCGAATTTTATCTTTAGTTAGAACTCATTTATTCCCAAGAGGACTGTATGGCGGATGACTCATTATCTGTACACCTGCCATAGTCAAATATTCAATAGACCGTGTTGCAGAGTGCGCTGAAGTATTGTCGTGGTGGAGGATTCTGCTTCGAGGGCGCTGCTGTCGAATTTTTTCGAGTCGCTGTTAAAGGACGCCCCTTATGCGGCACGTGACATGAGATGGGGCTTCATTAAGAAATGCTAACTAAACGCAGCCTATCATAGCTTTACTGTTGTGTAAGCTTACAACGAAAGTCATAATAATCATTGACCGAAATTTTCTCGCGTTAGGTTCATTTTCAAACGTAACAAAAGTTTTAGATTTGCCCCCAATTCACAAAAACAAATGAATGTAAAATACAATATTACGTTACCAAAGAGTTCTTAAATTTAAATTCAAAAAGTTTTCATTAACAATATTTCTAACTGGCCAGTTCTAAACATTTTCAGTTATACCCACGTATAAGCAAAACCTTAGATATTTTTATTACAGACGTTACGGGGGATAAAATGTTAGGACATAAAAATAACAAGCGTTTTTATTTTCTTTTCCATAAATAATCTACTCAACCACAGATCAGAAAAAGTTTCAGAATAGTCGAATATCGAAACATAATGAATATTTTAAATACATTACTGACCGTCGACCACTATATGTGGTATATAGTACTTTTAGCTTCCTCTGAGGTTAGCATTGTTGAGACAAATCTGTATACAATTCCTAATACAAAAAAAACATTATTTAATAAAATAAATACACAGAGCAAATAAAGTGTATATTTTGGCTGTAGTAAATCAGTTGCGTCATAACTCTTGCGGCGTTTCCTAATTCCCAATCGCACCTGCGTCTCCACCCGAGGTTGAACACAGAACTGTGTCGTTTATCAATGCTTCTAATAATAAAATCATACATTTTGTGCTCATTTATAACTTAGAACTCGTACATACAGCTTAGTTTCTGTCATTGTAAAAGCCTTTTAAAAGGCGGTTTTTTCTACAGGACTATCGGCCGCTTATTCTACGCTATATATAGGATCATTATGACAGTCACTGCACATTTCAATATGTTATATAATGTTATATAGTTAAAACTACACTAAAAATAATTTATGGTTCAAGATTTTTATTTCTTGACAATAAATTCAAGTAATTGGTTTCTTTAAAACATAGCACAAATAACAACCAAACAACAACATTAAAGATCCTTATTTTTAAGTTTTGATGAAAATGCACCATTGAACAATGATTGATACCTCTCTAGAAGTATAATTTCAGCAGCATTTTATCGCTATTCCGCTCAGAGCTTGCGAAATTAAGGAAACATAAATCATATTTTATTATCATTGCAGACAAAGCTTAACCTAAAATGCCGCTAAATGCAATCAAGAGTTTTTATTTCTGTCATTAATCATTTTAATTGTTCACCCAATTTGTGGAAAGGGTTGTCTAGAATAAAGGGTAAACGATTAAATATTAAATGACTACTATTTTGTTTGATTTTATAAACTTTTATATTATAACCAATTACTGTACCAACCACATAAGCGAGCAATGCAGCAATGTAGGAATCATGAGGACTATTTATTTTATGGACGATCGAACGTCCATTGAGTTACGAAATAAAATCGAGGGATCGATTTCTAAAGTAAAATTTATTTCGGTTCGGTAAACTCACTGTGTTAAAAACAAGGAAAACAGTGGAGAATATTTGTCAATTAATGTAAGGGTTTAATATTAATAAGACTTATCGAAAACTGTTAATATTTTTTTTTATTTGAAAGGAAACGTAATTTTATTATCTCAAAACTAGGTGCAAAATTCATGCAAAAAATATTATACGAAAGCTTAATTCAATTCAAGCGGAAACCAGAACTTGTTCTGTGTTTATTTCAATACAAGCCTTTTGATATTTAAAGCAAAGTATCGCTTCAGACCTTAGCATTATAATATCTATTAAACAATACTCGGCTCTGACCTTTCGCACTCTATGGAGCCGCTGACCCGAAACATTCTCGAAGGCAATATTAAACTTTCTCATTTATTTTTAATTCTTCTGAAGTACCTTTGATGTAGGCTATTAATAATTATCTCGTTTTTAGTACATACTCTTTAATAATTACTAGTTTATTGATATAACATCATTTAGACTTACGCCCGAACCCAATAATTAGTCCTCAATCTCAGATTGAAAACAATCTGAGATCAGACCGTGACAGTCGATCGATCTCCTATTTGGCATCCCAATAAACAAACCCTACGAAGACAATCTCAATTCAATCCCTCGCCAAAAATTGGCGAGGGATTGAATGAAATCTCTTCACTCTCTACACTCATACTTGATAAGAAGTATAAAAAAATTAATAAATAAACCGTACCAATAATATTAATTTAAATACATGTCTATGTATAAAACGTATCATTTAGCTTTTTAATTATTTTAAAAACTGGTGTAGGTTATAATCTTAAGATAAGATATTGGCATAGTTGTAGTGTCATTTTCATACAAAGGTTCAACCAGATAAACCGATCCGACCTCCCATGGATAGTTTGTGTTGATAGATGTCTATAACAATCCCTCGATTGGTTATTGGCGCACTTTTATATATTCAGAGCCTTTATTTCATCTTATACAAGAAAAAGTTTACACAAAATATATGTATTAAAAAAATCAAAACTAGGTACACTTTTATCTGTACTTGTATTAAATATCTATCTCAGATGGTCAAAAATAGATTGAGATAGTCGAATAAATGTAAAACGAAGGCGTATCTATAATAACTCCACTCATATATGATATTACTAAAGTAACAACACAATTCAGTCATCGTATCTCGAAACTCAAGAGAGTGAAAAAGAATTCGTCAAATTCTCACGTTTCACGTGTTCAGAACTTTCTATAAGGGATATTTGAATTTTATTTGTGTAGTCCCCGATCCCTTATAAAATCCTCTGACACAACGCTGACTAGCCGAGAGTGGCCCGGGCTTTATATTCCCCGTGTGCCGCGACCCATATAAATTGCTAAAACAATTGACCATATAATTTTGGGTTATCGCATATTACGAACCGAATTTTAAACAATCTATATTCAAATCTTTTGATATTTAATAATTGTAGGGTATCCCATATCGAACTTTAAGTAAAAGTGAATATAAAAATAGACTGTTAACTTCTAACGAAAGTAATGTTGGAAAAATTAGGCGAGTGGTCCATACATAGTTTTATAAAGGCTTCAAAATTGATCAGTTAACAAATTAAAGTTAACATAAACTATTTATTTTTTATATGAAATTATATGAAATTGACGTTTTTCATATTCACTTTAACCTCAAATATATCTTCTTTTGTTAGCAATTAAATAATTATTTTTACAGCTAGCAGCTAGCAGAAATAAATATTTTTTTTTACAAAATCAAATCAAATCAAAATATCTTTATTCATATAGGTAAACATGTATACTTATGAACGTCAAAAAAACCAAATTAAATTAATTGTAAATTTACATTTACAAGTTACAACCAGTTCGCAAGTCAAGGGCGTAGAGCGGGTAAGAAGAACTGGCAAGAAACTTTCCGCCACTCTTTTCAATCGCCAAGTACAGCTAGCAGCTAGCAGAATTAAATAATTATTTTTACAGCTTTATTTACTCGAGCATATTTTGTTCTTCGAAACTCATGATTCATTTCATTTACAGAGTACAAGTTCCACCATGGCACCAGTGCTGCAAAACGGCTGGAATGTATAATGATGTATATGTCGGCGGTGTCGCAAAAGAAAACACTGTGTTTTGGGTTCCAACGTTTTCGTTGTGGAAATTTCGAATTTCAGAATCAGCCCTGAGAAACTTTTTTATAACGAAGAATTGAAGGCTATTGTGGAAGCGGATCCATTACAAACTACGTCTGAGTTAGCTGTAGGCTGTGGTGTTACTGATAGAACTGTATTAATCCACTCGTTGGGGAAGCTGATAAAGCTTGAAAAGTACCACACGAATTGAGTGAAGCAATTCGACAAATGCGCGTCGACTGCTGTGTTAAATTACTGAACCGGCTCATATATCATATCATCTAATCATTCATATGATGAAAAGTGTATCCTGTACGATAATCGGAAACGCTGATCGCAATGGCTGTACCCAGCCGAACCTGCAGAAACTAGCCTCAACCACAAATTGACAACTAAAAAGTTGTGAGTGTCTGGTGGACTAGTCCCGGGGTCGTCAGTATAAAATTCCTTAATCTGGCCAGACGATTACGCAAATGTCGCAATTGCAAAACATACTGAAAAAGCTAGGTGCTAAGCAACCAAGGCTGGTTAATCGCTGTAGGCTACTGCTGCTTCACGACAATGCTAGACCACACACTGAACAACATCCTGCTACCAAACCAAATCCCTCGTACTCCGCAGCCCTCAAATTTGAGTGCCTTGTGACGAGCACTGTTGGAGCAAGGTCCGGATATTATAAATATATATATAAAAATTTCCCTTTGAAACATTGCGTAAATCCATACCTATATAAAAGCCAACGGTGGCTATTTCGAATACAATATTTTTATTTTTTACTGAGACTTTAATAAATATGAAAGTATAAATTTTAATATAATTTAAAAAATATTTTCATTTGTAACAGAACTTATAGCTGAACTAGGTAGTTCCAAGGAAAAAAGATGCTAATTATTTTTAAGATACAACTAATATATTGATTTAAAATATGTTAGGTTAGGTTAGCAATTTTAAATGCCTATTAATCCACAAACTTACTAAGTTATCTGTCGTTGTCGCCTCGCAACATAATTTTTTGGTGTTTAAGATTTGTATGTCGATCCTTGTAGGTTCGTCTTGAAGTGCCAATAATCAGAAGAAGATTATTCCTCTAAGACCTACATTAGAGCAGTATAATTTAACAGAAAATATCAATTTTATTGAATGTAGTTGAAGTTATATGCAGTTTCTCTCGTAAATGTAGCGAAGTTTGCACCATTAGCATTAGTTCAGAGTTCAGCCAGTCAAAACTTGTTGCAAAGCGCTGGATCAAAATTTCCACGAATGTGTAACTCCACCAGTTCCTGCCATAACATTCGGTTATTTGACGCGATTTACGAGAGATGTATAATAATAGCAACTTACTTAGGTGAACAGTACGTACAGTCATACGTATAGTAATTGTAGGTCTCTATAAAAAGTATGACAAGAGAAAGCAGGTTGAAATGGACAAAAATAAATACAGAATGGCAACCACGTGATGGAAAAAGGAAAGAGGAAGTGAGAGCAAAAGATGGGCAGATGATAGAAGGAGAATAGGAGGCACAACTTGGACAAGAAGAGCTAACATTAGAAAATAATGGAAGCAGCTGGCCTATGTGACACGCTGATAACCTAAAACGGGTCAAGTGCTGAATTAGATTAAGTTTTATTTATGTAGTAGAATTAAGTTTTTTATGTAACTTAAATTAGTGTTTCTATATTATACTGGGTGTCAGCAATAAAGGCTAATATAAAAAAATAACAAAAAGTATATAATTTTTAATTTTCTTAGAATTATTATTTCAAATTCCTTGGTAAATAGGTAACAATGGATAAAATCAGATAATTACCAATTAAATCAGAGGACTGCTTACTAAAATAAAAGAAATGTCAGACATAATTTGTAGTCGACTCAAAAAGTATCAGAAACATTTTTGAAAAGGAAGTCTCAGAATTATTTTCCTGAATTTATTAAGAAATAGTCTTTGTATAAACAGTTTTATCCGCAAAGACTGGAGACGCTCATTGAGCGAAAAATTTGACTAGACAGAATGCTCTTTAAGAATAACAATTATTTCTGTAGATCTCTACAATTTTTCTCTCTAGTTTTTATTTGCATGTTGGCATAATTGAAATGCTATCTTACCGCTATCATAAAATCGTAATTAAATATAAAATGACGTCAGCGTCAGACAGAATAAACAAATTATTTTAAATCTTAGTAAATATAAATTACGCGTCATTTTGTTTATCCGTTATGGACTCAATCAAATTTGCACACCGTGTGCAGTTTGATCTAACTTAAAAGATAGGTTAGCTCCGAATTGAATGATTGAGATTCACAATTAGCCCGGCAGATGGAGATGCAATCGGTACTTTCATTCTTTGTTTAACATCCTAATCGCTTAAAAATCGTGGAGGACAACGTCTATCGGGTCCGCTAGTATTATATGTCAAATGGCCAAGTCTCATATAAACGGCTTAAGAGAGATACATTGAGTTAACCCTAAAATGTGTATTTAGTATTATCCATTTAATTATTAAAAGCCTTAAAACAAACAAATAATTTAAATATAAAATAGGCCCAAAATCTTATCCAACCAATGTTGTCCAGCTAATTAAGTCATTATTATTAAAAAATAATAATGACGGTCAAGGCAATCGATTAACAATAGAACTGAAACAATAACAATATAATATAATGGTAATAATAACAAATATTATTACCATTCGTAAATTACTATTTTTATTACATTTCTTTTGATATCGTATGTATTAATGTATAACTATTCTACATTTTTTAAGAAAAAAGAATATCTTCACTAAGAGACGGAATTAAAAATATAACTACCGGGTCTTCGTCTAACGTGACATTAAAAAAAAACTTTGAAAAACACTACTTCTCCAAAATTCTATTAATTTGACGGATTTTGAAAGTTACCCATTATACTCAGCTAATTTAAGTGACTAAAGTCACAACTTCCAATTTAATTTACAAGGAAGCTTAAGGAAAGATTCGTTTATGTAGTCTAAAAGTAAAGTTGTCTAGTAAGAGAAACTTTGCAATCGCAACCAAAGTTTCCTGATTTAGTTTTCTGTTAGTATTACCAGTGTGAGGACACTTGGATCCACTTTCATGATACGGGTCTTAAATAGTGTCTAATGGGACAAAGAAATAACTGCATTAAAATATGATCAACTGTCACACTTAAACAATTATTTTAAATTATAAAACATTCACGGCCACCGCAAGCAAAATACTTTATAAGAACCGCATTCGTTCATCGTTTATTAATTCTATTTCAACAGCACATAACAGGATCTGAACCTCAATACACAACCTTACAAAATATATACATAACATAACATTTCAGTGGTTTAGTTTTTTTAATGCCGACAGTCGAATACGCTATAATTACATTGGACACTCCCATCAGTATTGAAATTTACAATATTATAACGTTTAATTAGTTTAATATATTTACATATATACGAAATATGTAGAAATATACAGTGAAAACCATATTTCTTTATCGTTGAATAAAACCAGTCCCCATTCAAGCCCTCTAGCACCAGTGAAGTCGCAGATGAAGGTTGGCTTAAAATGACTGGTTTTTGTATCAGCTATACATATAAATGGGAAGTCAAAGTGGGCCATTAATCCCGCCCTCCTAACGATTGTTTCCAAGCCTGAAAGCCATCTGCGATATTCAGGGGACTTCGGAACTTAGGTATTATCCGGATAAATGGATTCCTGATTGGATCATCAGAAATGAAAAGCGGTTTCAGTGTAATATATAAGTACTTTTACCGGATCAAGAAAACCTTAGGTAGGCTAATTAATTATAATGTGTAACGGAAAAATATTTATGTAAAATTGATCTCAATTAAAGGTATATATATTATATAGGTATCTCGTATTAATTGAATAACTCTGTTCTTATAGCAAAAACCATATTTAAAAATCCTTTTAAGTAGTAATGAGTACTACCACCTGAAAGTTAAACTTTGTTATTACGATTATTAAATTATAAATTCAACTAGAAATTGTTTCGCGCGGAGGAAACAGTGCTTTCTGTTTTTATGTAGACCAAGCTGAGATCGACGCCATGGAGCGCCTTCGGGTCAATCCATAAAACTGCATACTGAGTGATGGCGCTTGCCCATTTTGCGCTAAGTTTTAAGGCCAAAAGACCCACATAGTACCTTGCATATAAACCAACATATATACCGTAGGTATCTTCTCGTTGTCTTGATTATAATATATTAGAACAACTTGTATACAATCTAATTTATAGTGTATATTATTACATAAGATTAGTTTTATAAATTCCAACGTTAGGTAAGTTTTTCGCAAGGGGTCTCCAGGGCCTAAACAAGAGACTTATCCTTTTGCTTTACGGTCTAAATGGCTAAGCAGATTTTATCGTGAAAGTTTTTATTTATTTTGGAATAGTATAATGGGCAATTACATGCCAAAATTATATTTTTATATCTACTCGTTCGAATTTAATATCTTTAACATTTTTTATTTAGTAGCTGCAAATAGGGAATTTCTGGAATATTTTAGAATTTCATATAATTTACAACAGTGTAGTTAAAAAAGTATATAACTCAATATAAATATATATGTATACAAATGATTTTCTGAATGTAGGGAAGTTGAAAATATTAATTTTATAATTTGACATTGTAAAATATACAGACACACACTACAGACCTCTATTGTTTAAACGTAGTATTAGCTTAGTTTCCAGAAAAACTCTCGTTCTAAAATGAATAAACCAAGCCCCTTTAAATAATAATGATTTTATCACTGAAATATAGATGTCGCTTTGCTTAAAATATTTTCTTATTAAGGATTTAATGTTTTAAAGCAGTAATACTCAAAATATTATACGTGGGTAACACGGAAAGTAATTAGAACTGGCCAGTAAGAAACATTGCAAATGAAAACTTTTTTTGAATTTCAATTTTAGAACTCTGTCGTAATTGTGAAAGTATATTGCATTCATTTGTCATTTGTTTTTGTGAATTGGCGGCAAATCTAAAAGTCTTGTTACACGTGAAAATTAACCCAACGTGAGAAAATTTTCGGTTAATGATTTATTATGACGTTGTGGGCTTACTCAACAACAAAGCTATGATAGGCTGCGATTAGCATTTTTAATGAAGCCTCATTTCGTGCCATTACAATTGGTTTAACGAGTTTAAGCGTGGACATAGCAATCCCAATAATATTTGACTATGGCAAGTGTCGAGATAATGAGTCATCCGCCATACAGTCCTGACCTGGCGCCCTGCGACTTTGATTTATTCCCAAGAATTAAAGATAAAATTCGAGATATTCGCTTTACGAGCCCTGAAGATAAGGTGAAAGCGTACAAAAATTCTATAGAAGATGAAGAATGGGCCCACTGCTTTTCTCAGTGATTTTATCGAATGCGGCGATATGTAGAAAGGAAGGGAGATTACTTCGAAATTATTGAAAACTTTCTACATTAAGACGTATTTCAATTTCTAAACATTTTCAGTGTTACCTAGGTATATATTCAAGACACTACGTTAAATATTACGAATAATAACTATTTAATCGCAACATTACTCTATTCTCTCCTCTCAAGAGATAAGTTGTTAAAAATAAGATTTATACCGAATTTATTCACGTCATGTTGTTAAGGTAAATGTTAATAACACATAACTACAGTTAAGAGCGCCCAACCCGACTATCTTTCCATACAAACGCTCTTACGTGATTATGGCGTTGTAACAGATTTTTCTTTGAAACTTTTGAACTAATAGGCATCTTTTGCACTATATCTAGGTTTCTATCAAAACGCAAAATTAAAATTTTAATATATAAATTCAGTACAGACCTCCAAAAATCAGCTTTTTGCACCAATTTTATGTGAAGTTTGGGCGTTTATAACGTACTTAATAATTGAAGCCTTAAAAAAAATATTTGCATAGAAACCTTTCAAATTTAATGGAGTTTCTAAATGTAAAACTTTTTTTTTATAATTCTGTAAGGCTAAACACGTATTTCTTGGAACAAGTTTTTTTAAATTTCCGCATACTACAAATTTTCAATGTTATCGCGTTCTCACTTGCTTTTTAGCCATGTGCGGGAAGTAAGCGGGGCGGGCGGGGTGAGACGCGGGAGTTGAATGGCGCACGGCAGCTCGGCTCTCGTATCGGGCCTCTCGGAATTGTTAGTAGGTTATAGGTATTGAATTTGTTGACTGCGCGGACTACGACGATTTTGTGTTTTCATACCGGACACTGATTTTACTTGAGAAAGCATTATTGATTGTGATTGATGTGAAACGAATCTGGTACTAGTGAATACGGACAACGATTTTGTTTGAATAATGAATTTGAAGGAGAGTGATTTTAAGTCGATTTTTTCACATAATAATATAAGAGCTAAAATGGATACCTAAGTATACCTATTACGTACGTAACTATTTATACGACAGCTCGCAGACATACCTACAAGTCGAAACAGATAAAAGGCAATCTAATATTGAGCGAGTCCAATAGGTACACACAAATGCGAACGTGCAAGAACGTGCCGGATCCAGGGTTTAGGCGAAAATAATTCCTGCCATTGCTACACAATGTTTCACTATTGTATAGGTACCTGTTTCATTGATACTTGTGTTACATTTTAATGTTATAAAGAGTACCTACCTACTTCAGAAATTCTTTTTTATGACCAATACTAAAAAAATATTGATCACAGTCTACCATGGTGAGTGATTTCTTCACTACTGTGCCTTAAAAATAGTCATGTCATTTTTTTCATAATGGAGATCTAAAAATGTGTATGTTTTGTAGGCGACCACTTCACCGAAATAACGATGAAGAACTAGCAGAACAAGAAATTAATTATTCGGCCAACTCCAGCGCACCATCTTTGTCAGACGACGAACAAATTATTACAGAAGAACAAGAAAATATCAATGTTATACCATTATTAGACCACACCATCACGTACATACCCTCACTTTTACACCATCACACAACACAGCCAAATAAGGCTTATTTAAATAAATTGAATCACATTAGTTAAATGTATTGTAGACTTTTTGTTTGTTTGTTCCCTTATGTAAATCTTTTTGTAGTAAAATGTATGATGTATTCCATTTTCATATTTTATTTTCAGTGTATTTGTTTGTAATTATATATAATTTATTTTACCTGTAGGATTACGAAATAAATAAATAAATAAAGAGAGGGAAATCGAGATTTCGACATCCCTTATCTTTTCAGTCAGCTTTCAACTGTCACATTGTCCATTTGACTGTAATTTCACCTCTATGGATTTTATAAAAGAAAAAAGGGTCAACTTTCCATTTTGTAAGCAAAATGTGTAATATAGAAAAGATCATTTATGCTCAAGAAACTAACAAAAAAGATTATATAAACCCCAGTGCCGTAGAAGGTGTTTTCCAAACTGTGAATGGATATGCCCAATTCGACGAAATATCTGCTTGTTTATTTTTTATTTATTTTATTTTATTTATTTAAGTATTCCTACAGCATATATATACACACAGAAACATAAAGCACAGTTGTAAGATATTATAGATATTGGTAGATTAAAATATATATGTATTTAATATGAAGGAAGAAACAAAGCCATTATTAGTAAAAAAAAGATACCTGAGTTTTTTAAATATTTTTTTTTGAATTTCTTAGTCACATTAAATATATCGATTTACTGGTAATTTATGTTGTTTAAATATGCTAAAATGTCTGTGCGTTATTATATCAAAATTTGTAGTAAGTTAGGTGATATACACACAGCTTTCGCTGTGCAACACATGCTTGAAGCAGGCAAAGAAGAAAAACAATTGGCGATAGATCAAGGGGATATCGACACGGACGGAATACCGTATATAACCGTAATAACAGACGGATCTTGGGGTAAATTGTAAAATGAAGCTTACAACTCCTTGCACATCAATAATCAATGAAATACTAATGCTTTATTCGACATATACTCGAAATTAAATTTGAAAAACTCGTCTTTGGAGGAAATCGGAATCTTCTCGACAACCGATATGTCTTATGTATTTTTTATAAAGTGTAACAAAGTTGTTCAGAAATAAATAAAAAATACCAACTGTATTTAGACTGTTTTATTTGATCAACCGCCTTTACTACGGTGCAAATTAACCTACACAAACATTTATATTATTTGTAGATATCAATGATATTATAAATGAATCGATAAGTTATCTACACGGCATTTTATCTTCAAATCGGCATTCGGCACACTAACGCACACATGAATATCTAAATATTGCAATACACACTACATCACGATGTGTCGCTAAAATAGGATGGCATGACTCAAGTATCGCAAGTGAAAAAGAGATAAATATAATTTTACTAATTGATGTGTCGCCAAGTGAACTTACAGCGAATTGGCCGAATCTTAGTAGCGCAGTTTTTATTAGAAAGATTTTACGAGAATCAGTCTGACTTTCTTTGTTCGCCCATGAGGTAGGTACTTAGGTATATGCAAAAAATACGAAAATACTATGTTATAAATAATTTCCATGTTATCAAAATAGAACGTTCGGTACCTAGATTGGTAAAAATACAACACTGTGTGTGTGTGTTATTAAAAATATAAAATATTAATATTAAAAATACAACACCTGCATTATTTTAGAGAAATGTACAAAACTATAGTTAGCAACTGTGCGCGCGTAGCGAGGCACGTGCGCGATACGAGATTATGTTTATGAATGGCTCGCTACCGCCCGAGAGCCCCCGAGTGCTCAGCCGCTTTCTCTGTCTTTTCGCTTTACCTCTTGTTCTGACATTGCGCTGGATGAAACAACAAGCTTTTTGGCCATGCTCGCGTTGAAGTTTGTCGGATGGGGAAGGGCCCTCTTAAAGGAATGTTTTATCTCGAATAACCATTGAAAATCAGAATAATAAAACTGGCGCCAAAAAGCAGTACGATGCTACTACGCATGCGTAAAGCGGGGTCTGACACTGATAATAATCGAATATTATGAAATGATATAAACATGACTCTGGCGGGGCTCTGGCGAATATTTCGTTTGAAGTTGCTATGTTCAAAACTTAACGGGTACCTACTATGATAATAAAGAAGAGTACGGAGAGTTTTTTACGCCGGCTTTTTCTCTCGGCCTACACCCTCTGTCTTCTTTGCCGATGAGTAGGGATGATAACAGGTTCGAATTTAATGACATGGAATAAGTGATACCTAGATGATCTTATGTTCCAAAATAAACGTATTTTTTTTAATAGTACAAAAATGTTGGCTGAATGGCATCTGACTATGTTTATAATAAAATTATAATTAGGTTATATAGTACTTTTGGAATAACCTATTTTTTTTATAAGGGGCCGTTCATAAAATACGTTCGCAGACAAGGGGGGGGGAGGGGTCTGGCTGAGTGTGACAAGATGTGACAAGGGGGGAGGGGGTATAGGGCAGCGTGACGTTCGCCGTTTATTATTTTTTGACATGAGCGCTAGCTCTGTGGCGCGACTCTAGCGGCGTTGCGATCCCTCACAACGGGTTTCTTTCTTTTTCCAATACTTGAGAGAGTAACGTTTCCACGTTTATTGTTATTTCATTCCTTCATTCGTCATTTAGCAGTGAACTAAATAATAAATGTTTTTAATTTTCAGAATTTGTCTACTATCATTTAGAATTTATCATACTCAGCAGGGGGGGGGGGGTCTTAGTTTTTGTGACGAAATATTTCTAGGGGGGGTCACAAAAAGTGTGACACAGCGTGACAATGGGGGGGGAGGGGGCCAAAAAAAGCTGATTTCAGTGTAACGTATTTTATGAACGGCCCCTAAATACCAAAATATAAATTAGTTTCACTATAGAAAAAAGAAATCTGGTACAAGACCTGTGGTACAATAGTTCATTTTTTTCCTTACTCCTAATTTCCTATACATACATGTGGTATCGTTGTAAACTACGTAAATGAACTTAAACAATTACATGTGATGCTTAATGACAGAACATGTAACATTTTCATTTCACTTACATATACTTATACTACTGACACATTACATACATTTACTAAGAAAACGTTCGCGCCAAAATGTTAACCATAGATTCTGGTGACCGACACACAGATTACATAGAAGATTATCGTAGCACACAGTAACAAGACTATTGCATAATAATATACTGTATCTATGTTACTTGGCTATCTTAAATTCGTACTAAGACAAAAATTTATGAATAATAATAAGATAAATTGTAATCTGCGCTCCGCATCAGGCAATGACGTCAATTGTTAAAGGACTTTCACGTTTAAATTTTTTCCTCCATAACATCTGAAAAAAAACATAAGAGATTGGACAAGATTGAGCGAGAATACGTTCTAAAATAAATAATATTAATTCAAGTTTTACTAACTGCCTTTGCAGCATATTTTTTAACCCACATTCCGTGTATACTACATACTAATTGCTCTAATAAGAAGGTTACAGATTATTGCTTACACAAAATAACTGTCCTTCAGTGACTTTACGCTCTACGATAAATATAATAACTTACTTTTAACGCTCTTCGAAACTTAGTAGACATGAGACTGAACAAAATCGGATTGAGTACAACACTAAACCAAGTATTCATTAACGTAATTCTGATTCCTGTGCTAAACCACTGAAAAAAACGAGATTTTATAAAATGGGTTAGTTCCCGTGAGAATTTAGCAAATATATTTTATTTATTAACACTTCGTTACATTATAATATAAAAATTGAACATAATTAAATCACAAGGAGGGCTACTGGCGGCCTTATCGCTTTCGAACTACGTTTTCGTTTCTTCCAGGCAACCACTAATATATATAACTTACAATATGTAAGGTGGAATTCGTTTTCTCATCATGCACGTACACGTATGCATCATACGAACAGTCTCAATTTTTTTTTAAAGAGTTTATGGCCTTGATTTATTGACCCATCTAGAAGTGTGATTTTACTTATTTTTATATAATTCACTTGTTAATTTAAATTATCTCACGATTCTCGTCTTTACAGAAATAGGGTTGTAGTCAAGGCGTTAAGTGTCTCAATTTAACATACTTTAGAAAAAAACTATTTCTGAAAAAACGCATCGAAATTTCAATAGCCGTTATTTTCATAGCTTAGATTGATCATAAACGTCCTCTTATATTTATATCAATAGTTAAATGTATATAGTTTTATTCAGATCTCCTCAATTTAAAATAATCATATGAATCAACAACTATCATATTAATTAATTATCTTACCCATTCAAATTGCATCAATTGTCGCATATCGTAGGCGAAAATCATTATACGATAGGTGAAGAATGGAAGCCAACAAATTAAAAACGATCCCGTCAGTGCTGCTGAAAAGTATTTAACAGCATTAGTATTTATCGGCATTGTTATTCAAAGAAAATAATGTCTTGAGACAAAATCGACCCTCTAATTTTGCACACCAATTTTTTGTTGATCAGAATTAGATGTATCTTTGTTCAGTTTCATTTTTATATCACTTTCTGATTAAAAATATGACTTTTTAATTTACTTACAGCTTATTATTGGCTCTTGACAAAATAAATAAATTTTGTGCACTTTTTTTTTATAGAACAGGGGGCAAACGGTCAAGAGGCTCACCTGATGTTAAGTGACACCGCCGCCCATGGATACTCTCAATGCCAGAGGGCTCGCAAGTGCGTTGCTGCCCTTTTAAGAATTGGTACGTTTTTTTCTTGAAGGACCCTAAGTCGAATTAGTTCGGAAATACTTCAGTGGGCAGCTGGTTCCACAAAGTGATGGTGCGTGGCAAACACTGCCTAGAAAAACGCGCAGTTGTGAACTTACCAATTATTTTGTGAACTCTTCGCCTATTATCACGGTGATTGAAAATTTTTCCTTTGGAACTGGTCTTTTCATTCTCATTCACTTTGAACGCTATCATAGTATACACAAATATCATAATCGCCAAAGGTAATACAAATGTAAGCAACGCAAGTACACCATTAATTGTCCTCGCCTCTTCTGTCGGCACTGTGAAACATATCGATATTGTTTTCGTCTTTATAGTTTTCACTGACCATACATCTGGTAGCGACTCCAGTATTGCTACAACCCATATGATCGCTATCACTTTTGATACTCGTTTCCAAACTGGTGATGTGTTTAATAGCAATGGATACCATATGACTATATATCTCTCAATGGCTAAAATCGTCATCATAAGAATTCCATTATTCCATAGACACGTTAGGAAGAAAAATCTTAGCTGGCAAGTGAAATCATCAACTTTCGAAAACTCTGTTACGAAATCGTAAATATCCGCTAAATTGGTGAACGTAACTATTAGGTCAGAAACAGCCAAATTGAATAGATAGTAATTTGTAGCAGTGTGCATGGATTTCACTGAGTAAATGACGATGCAAGTTAGGACATTGCCGATAAGACTAACGAAGAAAATGATTAGGTACACAACCACAAAAAATATATTCAACAAGTGGGGTATTCCTTCAAACACTCTGATCAAAAACTGAGACCAAACCTCCAAGTCTTTTTCGTAACTTGTTCTATTCATGATGCCTTTGTTACGTGTTGCAAATATGAAAACTACCTTACGTCTAAGCACACACAAACTAACGTTGCTATAATAACCTCGCAAAGTAATGGTTATGATAATATTTGCTAATTCTTGTGTGTACTACGATTAAGTGGATTAAAAAGTGTTGACGCAATTAAAGGTTTCTTCGAAGAAATTTGGGAATAGCAAATATAATTTATTAAATGAAGATGACAAGTTAATTTGGTAAAGGTAGAAAGTGGGTTAAATCATAACATAGATAATGATTTAAAAAGTTTATTTCGTCGAATATTATTGCACAATTTAATGTAAATAATACTATAACAAATTGTAATATAGAAAAATAATCACGTAAAGCGTTTTATAGATTTAAGATCTAGTCTTATGATACATTGTAATAATGTTTTACTGGGAATAAGAAAATAACATTTATAAACTTATAACTTTTAAACTAAACAAATTTCATGCAGTTATTAAAAGATTTTTCATGCACTTCTTCAGATTTGTGGTACTTTTTTTTCTAATACACAATTAAGCAGGCCTATTGTTGACAGCGTGGTGCGAGTCTCATATCTTAGAGACTTAGATAGTAGGTTCGAACCCCGGCTCTGCCGTTATCTTTGTCTTTTCAAGCATTCGCTCGTACCGTGAAAGCAAACACCGTGAGGAAACCGGCATGTCTCAGGCACAGAAGGCTAGTCACCTTCTTGCCGATTAAGAGGAATCATGAAACACGTGGAGAAATCTGAGACCCAGAACTTATACCCTGGTGACGCTGAAGCTTTTCTTATAGGATTTAATATTATGTAGTGATTTTATTGTCCGATAAGAACCATCCATGCAGGCACTTGGGTGCAGGTGTTGGTGTTCGGAATCTCGCCCGTCCCAATTCCTTGAATGTTCGAGCGTCCAGGACAAGTAGATCAACGGCGTTTTCATCGTTACTCCATAAGACGGCGGATAAGATCACTCCGTCGTCTTCGTCCTATTAAAAACAACGTTGAATTACATAGTGAAATGTCAAAATCGTTTTGAAATGTTTTGTACATTAAATATTATAATCAAGTTAAGTACACAAAGAAATAGCCTGCGGCTTTCAAGACATAAGTGAAAGAGATAGTTACATATCTACTACGTAAAGTTAAAGAAATAAAACTTACGGCTGCACCAGGTCGAGGTATAAAGACGGGTTCACTTGGGTAGCTATACTTTTCTTTCCATATTAATACTTCCCCCGTACTTATATTTACTTTCACGACCTGAAATAGTTAAATATACCTCTATCTGCATAATAATAATAATAAAAGCCCTTTATGCGCTGACCGTTTAGCTTAAATGCTATTCTTATCCAACTATACAAATATTACTATATTCCTAAATCTAATTACATAGCAAAAACAATAATGTATTCTTATTTCTTAACCGCCCTGTTCAGGTTGTCCGTCGACATAGGCCTTCCCCAATTGTCTCCATGTCTCCATCCTTGGCAGACCTTCTCCATCCTTTTGGTAGATCGTCCTCCCATCTTTTAATTGGACCTCCTCGTTTTCTTTTCCCGTTCCTCGGTTACCACTCTATTACATCCTTAGTCCATTTTTCTTTGTTAGTCCTCATTATATGTCCAGTCCAGTTCCATTTAAGCTTTCTTATTTTTTGTAGCTGTCCATCGATATTGTAGTTTTATATTAAGCATGCTCCTATCCATGCTGCGTTGACAAACTACTAGCTTTTGATTGTTTTTGCTCATCGTAGGCCAAGTTTGACATCCACACGTAAGATATGGTAAAATACAAGTGTTATATAATTTTGTTTTCATTGCCATGGGAATTGTTTTATTTTTAACTATTTCTTTAAGAGACCAGTACCGTTTCCAAGTGTTGCATATTCTTCTATCTATTTCCTTAGAATACTGGTCTTTCGTTGAAATAAGTTGTTCTAAACATATATATTCATCTACATATTCTATGATTTGTCGTCATAATACTATATTTTCT
This sequence comes from Pieris mannii, assembly GCA_028984075.1. Classification (NCBI taxonomy): domain Eukaryota; kingdom Metazoa; phylum Arthropoda; class Insecta; order Lepidoptera; family Pieridae; genus Pieris; species Pieris mannii. The sequence continues at coordinate 6,229,067 of CM054784.1, forward strand.
TTTATTCCATTCGTCATAACTTTAGTCTTCGTTGGGTTCATTGATAAACCTGCTTTCCTGCTTTCATCATCTAATTGTTGTAACATAGTTTGTAGTATGCTTGGTTTATCAGCGAAAACTACAATGTCGTCGGCAAATCTTAAATGATTTAGGTTCAATCCATTACTAGTTATTCAAAAATGCTCTCTATCTGCATAAAGTGCAAATCCAACCATCCTATCTATGAATTTATTTGCGAAGTCCTTTCACCAGGGAATCGACCGTACGATTGATGGTTGTTTCTTTCATTTGGTAGAAAAATGTAGACGATACTGGGCATGTTCTAGTTAAAATAAGGTGTAGTGTCCGGTGTCACGTGCAGAAATTTACCAACACGCAAGAAAAACTTTCAATGAAACAGTAACGGAAATATCTTCTTGAGCCTGCGTGTTTCTGCCTGTGTCATCAAAAGAGTGAAAGCTAATTTGTCATTGTTATATATTGTCTATACGTGTTCTGAAACCGACTGAAAAAATGTTTCAGCCTCCTGAAAACTACGGCAACATTATGTAAATTTTGATTTTCTAATATGTGATTGACCCTCTCCTGAAACGGTCATAAATCATATTTCAGCCTGCTGAAAAGTTCTCTAAGTATTGGAAAAAATCTAAAAACATTGCAGTTGACCCGTCTTCGTAACAATATAAAGTTACTTTTTGGAAATAGGAATAAATAATAAATATAGTACATACCGCCCCAGCATCCTCCCTTGAAACATCTGATATGTTTCCATAAAAATAATTATACGGCCGGCCTAAAAACAAATAAAACTTAGTTTAATGATCTTCTCGTATATATTATCTCGTACATATTATGCATGATAATATTGTTAATATTGTTTGAAGTTAAGAAATAGCGAGGGCTAGGCAAATGTGTCCAACCCCTCGGCACATGTCAATGCTTCCGTTACTTCACATTTTTACACAAATATCTTAAATATATAAAACAAAGTCGTGTTAGTTATACCACTTATAATTCAGATCAGATCGGCTGGACCGATGTTAGTTAGAGGGTAGTCTTTTTTGGTAGATTCTGCTTCTAATAGCAGAATAATTAATGAAATATCAGATAAGTTATTGAATAACAATAAATTATTTTACGAATTCAAATAGCATGTGGTGCCATATATTGATAAAACATTTCTGTATTTGCCAAAAAAGTTGTATGAATGTTATTGATACCTGAATGAAATCCTAAATTAAGTTTAACAAAATTTACACGATATTATTAGACTTAGGCGGAACGAAGTTCGCCCGGACAGTTAGTTTTAAATAATTAACACTTAATATACCGTTATATAACTCATAGTTAATCCGAGGCATCTCAACGCCAATGTCAGCAATAACCTCTGAATGCACAAGGGTCATCTCTGGGGCATTTAAGGGAATGTGAAATCGCCTTGGCCTCGTAGAACACCACTTGGCATAGTTCAGGTTGCTGTGGCTTGCCTGAAATTTGATACTAATAAATTTGTATAACTGTTAAAAACCAATAACTTTTTCGTATAAATAATCGATAGGAAGAAAATTCATCGTACTTTTTTATCTCTTCCAAAGTTACAAACCACAGAAAGAAATAGTCACATGACCCTTGTCCAGGGTGAGGGGTAAGAGAGATTTGTGAAATTATTTTATATTTCAAAGAATTAAATTAACAGGACGTTAATCTTGGGGCACTTTCTTAAGCTGTTGACGCCATTGCATCTTGGTACTTTAAAAGGCTTTTTGGTACGTCATAAATTATATTTAAAATCTAACCTTAATCGCATCTACATACATAGCATCAATGATCTTAGCATCCTGGTATGTACACATGTCTAGCAACAACTCTCCATCTCGTTCGAAGCAGTTCACCACGTGTAGGAAGAAGATAGTCGGTGTTCTATACCGTTTCACTGTTCCGTCAATACGACTGACTGTTACGATATGGGTCTGAAATAAAAATATTGTTCTAAAGTAATTGCATCGCAAGTTTTATCTAAGCCGCGCTATGATAAAATATAATAACAATAATGTTTTTGTTCTCATATTCTTAAATTTCGTGATTTGTTTTGCCTATTTTGTCCCAGGCTTAACAGCTATTACGACCTATTTATGACGTCCCAGTATATTTTTAAAAAGGTAAACAGTAAACTTTAATTTTACCAGAAAATAAAATAATCTACCTAGCACATTTATAGAAATTATTGTAATCATATATTTAAATTTAAAAAAATATAACGAAATTTAGTATTATAATAATGGAAATAAAGATATTCTTTATATCTCGTTTCAACAATGCATTTGTTAACTTACTCATTTGTAAACGGCGCCGTTTGAAGTGAGCTTAAGTGGAAATCTATTTTCATATTTACATTAAATAACTTTACATATTTATGTAATAACTTACCTCATATTCGGAATACCAGTTTAGTGCAGACACATAAGCATCTCCATTCATGTGACACCTTAAGTATTTTGACAATGACACGGCCAAGGGTTGCTCGATCAGAACAAAGTAATTTTCTGACATTCCTGAAAAAAAATTATAAATATAACAGTTAGTTTTAGTGTAAAATTAGCTGATCTATCCATCATCCATCTTATATGCAAACGAAACCACAGGCAAAAAGTAGTTATATTTTTTTACTATTTTTTCCCTAACCTCCTAAACAAACTTTCGTTAACTCGAACGAGATAAAATATAACAAACAACAACAACAACAAAAAATCATTTATTCATATAGGTAACATAATGGACACTTATGAACGTCAAAAAAAAAAAGAAATATACATTAAATGGGCGTAGAACGGAAGAGAAGAACTGGCAATAAACTCTCCGCCACTCTTTTTAATCGCCAAGTTTTTTTTACACACTGTTTGTAAGGAGCTACAACCATTACACCATATTCCATATGACATCTTGAGTAATAAAGAATAATAAAATAAATTTAAAACAAAGATTTGTCCACTTTCAGCAGGAGGCATGGTGAAATAGGAGCATGCACTTACGTACTCGTGAGAACAACACGCAAATACGATATATGAAGTAGTTATGTTCATTAACCGACTTAACAAATAAGGTTATCAGTTTGTATGTATTTTTGGCTTTGGATAATATTTGAGTAGGATCATCTATGTACAAATTGCACTCATTTGTTTTTTAATCAGGTAAAAGACAATTTTCATGAAAATTTGTTAATTAGATTTAGGATTTTTGGATTTCACCGTATTTGACAGCACGTGTACATTACGGTAGGTACGTGTATTCCCATATTTACGCACGCCCGAGCCCAATAATTAATCCATAATCTCAGATTCAAAACAATCTAAGATCAGACCGTGACAGTCGATCGATCTCCTATCTGCATCCCAATAACCAAACCCTACGATGACAATCCGTTTTTGGCAAATTGTTTGTTTATTTTTTTAATTGTCAATTAATTATTTTGTCAATTTTATTTATTTGTTTCAGCATTTCACTTGTAGCAAGTATACACTTTACCATAAATAGACCTACACAACTTCACTAATCTTTATTATTTTATTACATAAACATACCAAAAGAATGCATGTAACAGGGATGAATGTACCATCGAGAGGTGACTGTTGCCATAATTTGTGCTGACTCAAACATGTCACCTGAAAGCGAATTTTGCTTAATATGAATAATGATTGACGAAACTTAACTAAGTCTAGTTAGTAAACATTCAAAGGCGAACGAAATAGGTTACACTTGAAAACCGATTCGATAAAACCTCCCTTATTACCTATAAAGACTTAACTTAATCGACTCAAAATAGACTTTTATTTGTAATTATAAAGTTATAATGTATTACCTTTTTCCTTATACGGAAATTTGACTATTAAATTTTTTAATCTGCCTTTCACAACATGCATACCAACGTTGTATACATCCCCTGAAACGTAAAAATATAAAAATATGTATACACATTTTGATTAGTATTATATATTTTTTATTTCTAAAAAAAATTACTTTACTAAATGAAACAGTAGGGATCCTATAGGATCTTATTGATGAAAACTAAATTAGTTTATTGGCACACTTTTTAACAGTACTTTGGTTTCGTTCCTGTCTGTGAAGAAATTAAACAAATTAGTGATTAAAACGGGACAATTAGACTGATTTTTTATCAATACCGTTTTTTTTATCTTTATACTGAGACAAATCGGACCTTGAATATTTTATTATTTAAATCAAATATAATTATATTTGCACTGCCCAGTAAAGGAAGCATGCCATATCCGACTAAGTGGTAGGAGATCAGTAGACCGGCTCAGATACCGCTGGATGGAAAGTAAAGGAGAACCTCATGCAACGGAAAGCCAGAAATTGGAGAGAGTGACACCTGGAGCTTACCGCTTTGAATCGTAAACCCAGAAGAGCGAGTGAATTGATTGCAATTAGTTTATGCTTACCATTTTTAGCGATATGCGGGTGCGCTGTATGTGTGATGACAACTGACCCCATCAGATTTCGTCTATCCAACGTCTCTAACGTCACGGGGTCAATTCTGCATAAAATTAACACATTGAATGCTTAAACAATAGATACAAAGTAATGGCCGGAAACCAAAACTTTTTATGGCGAATTTTAAATAAATATGAATGTTTAAAAATATGTATGAATGTATAATATTATTTTTATTAAAAACAAACTTTTTCGGACCCGAGTGGGCGGCATACAGCACAATGGGTGCAGAATACTCGGATCCGAGACCTAGGGATGGCATTGGTTAAAACAAATCAACGGGACGCTCACGCGGATCCAAGTGGGTGGCACCGCTACTATGAACCCGCTCCACTCGGATTCGAGAAAAGAGCACTTAATGTGTTAAAATAATACAAAACATGTTTTCAAACTCTCCATAAAAATTTTATATATATTTAAAATGGCAAAAATGCGATGTTCTAAAAAATATTGACTGCTGCTTCTGGTTTAATATGAAAAATATACGGAAGTACATCCAGATAGCTTACCTATAAAGAAAAGGCACTTCCGTGAGTGCGTAAACTTCGTCACCGAATGGATAAATAGATATCACAGCATTGTCCGTCATGTGGTTGGCTGGGTTAAATACTGATGAGAATCTGCAACGTATTGCCTCAATTATGCCTACTTAATATTCTTCGGTTAGTTTCTTGATAAATGTGAAAAATATTCTTCATTTTTCTGTAGAGGCATGGGGCGGAATCAATCGAAAGTCCAAAAAAATATGTTCGAATCTATCAATCTTTAGATAGTGGTTTTTTTCCATTTCGTATGTGAGTGTATATGTAAAATTAGTCGCGATGGCCGTCATGAGAAACATCATGAGAAAACCAAGAAGTCGAGGGCGCGGCTGATCAGTTATTTGCATATTACAGAAAAACTAATGAAGAACCAGGTTGAAACGGCATGTTTTTTGTGTCTAAAGTAAAATCTGTAAATACATATATTTAAATTACTTATATTTAAAGTATCTTAACGGAATTGACGCATTGACTATCCAAATCTACAAAGATAATTACAATCAATATCTTATTTGCACTAATTTGGCTTAAATTGAATTTTATATAAATGTTACATACATTATGATTAGATAATATCATTATACTCAATTTTTATATTATCAAAATAAAGTGCACTAATACAATTTTTTAAGTCTTAAATACCCTATTTTCTTCGACTGAATTTCCAAAAACTTTAATTCCATATCTAAGTAGATATATATACGTGAAACATATGCTTGATATGCAGCTAATTCCGTCAGTGTCCTTAGTCGTTTTAACTATTAGCTATAAACGAAGATTTTTCAACACAAGGATTACAATTAAAAAATGTAACCAGTGTTATACCCAAAGATAAACACTCGTTTATTAACAAAAATAAACATTCGTTGTCCAGTTTATAGTTTCTATATTGTAAATTTATTTGTGTTTTGAGTTACATGATTGAAAATGAGTTATCTTAGTTTTGGTCATGTTTATTTGTAGATTATTTGATTTCATCCATTAAGGTTAACTAAAACTAACAGTACTGCATTATAAACACAGGAACACTTATTTCGCAGCACATTCCTAGAAATTATGGTTTATATGTTTTCTGGCCAGTATGGTAATACCTTTTACAAATCTGCCTGAGTGTAAACTCTAAACAATCTTATTGCGAAAGCCATCGCGTGTCTTTGAATACCGGAGAAGAATTGACAAGTTTAGCCATCTACCGACCGTATAGAAGTACAAAAAAATTGTATTTCGGTTATTAGCGGTTGAACCCGTTTGTAGAATGCCTTTAACCGATGTTCACTAGGGAGTCATGTAGCAGACACTTCTCTTCGTAATTTATTAACTTTCTAAGTAAAAGTATTTCCTGCTAGTTGTATCGGGTAATTATACACTGTATTGGAATTTGAGAAGCTTTTGGAAGCTTAAGTTCCGTAACCGTCGATATAAAAGTCGATAAATATTTTATAAACTTTAATTGTACCCGCACTTGATTTAGTTACTTTTATGTTTCGCTTGGGTATTGGTCGAGCACTTGAATTTGATTATAGTTTTGTCAATTCTATTCATTAATTATGACTGAATTTTATATCGTTTTAGTAAGCTTTTGAGCGTATTGTGAACTATTTCAGGCAATGTATTAGTTACTATATTATACGTGTAACAACTCTCATTGTTCCCACACTGATTTTAGAGAGTTCTACCTCTTCCAGCCAGTTATTCAGGATATCGTTTCAAAGATGAGATCACTGATTTATAATATTTTTTTTGTGACAATCTCTATTCGACCCGAACCTCTGATCTAACGACGGAACTCAGACCCGCGCTTGGTTGTTCCGCTCTTAACCAATGAACGCCCGAGAAAACGCCGATATTTTCCCGCGTCACTACTCGAGAAAAATTAACCAATCGTGGGTCATTAAATAAACATCAATTTTATATACTTGTTATTAAGATATTAATAATACAGTCATCTATTTATTAAATTACCTGATTTATAACTAACTTGTATTTATTGTAAAAATCATCGGATATTGTAGTGTAAAGTATGTATCACAGACCAAGCGGTTTCTGTTTTCTGTGATTTAAACAATTTTAGAAACTCTAACACTGATTTTATTCTAATTCTTACGACTGAGAATTGTGTGCTTTCTTCGTGTTAAGGTAATATTTAGGCGACATATGTACATTGTACTCCCATTATTTTAATTCAATTATGCAACAACGGCCACCGAACTATTCTTTGTGGTACACAATTCTTTAGGTTATGTACCACAAAGATAGACGATCACTGGGATATACACCTCATACGGTAACCACTATCCCATGAATGTTCTATTCGGATAAAATTGTATGGATAGATAACTTTTAGTACATTAACTGTATTTTGATTAAAATGGCACATACTTATCAAAAATAGTCTGGCAAGGGTCCGGTATTGCACTCGTAGCGAATTCTGTGACTACAATACGATTCGCAATCTGGTTTTTCTTATACGTGTTCGAGTTTAGGAACTTACATTGGTAAGTAACTTGGCCATCGAATATCGCAAATCTGAAATGAATACAGTTTGAACCAACTGCAGTTATTATAAAACGTCTTAATTACGACTAAATTAGTATTCTAAATTCAAAATTCCATATCATTGTTTAGAAATAGGAATTATTTGTATGTACAAGACTTCTTTCATATTCTCTTAGACGGCGTTGGTCAGGCACAGAAGGTCTACTTTCTTGTTAAAAACAAAATATATCACGAAACAGATACAGAAAACTGAAGCCTAGAACTCCAAGGTTTTAGGTCCGCCATACTAGCTTATTGCCTGGGCTATATTTATTTATAAAATATGTCGAATGAATAATAGCAGGGACGGACCGCTAGTAATATTTATTGTTGTCCTCTCATAATTATATTTACTTGCATTTCATGTAATTACTCATTTTCACAAATACCAATAAAACGATAAATTCATGTTGATCAATATATATTAACAAACCTATGTAAAAGAGCCGATCCATCGAAAATATGTTGATATTCATATTCGCCAACTTTTAAAAGGCCTGGTCCATTTCTCAGGAGACTTCCGCGAATCCAGGATGGAATTTCTCCTGCAAATCAATATTGAATTCATGTTTTCTATTCTTCATGAATCACTACGTTAACAATATTAAAATGCTTGATCAAGACTGTCCTAGAGAAAGTTTAATAGCCCAGAGGCTATTAAACTTTCTGTTTAGTAACAGAAAGTATTCCTTCTGTTATGCTTAGCCATTTTATGAAACGATAAATGCTGCATGTCATATATAAATATCTCCTACCGATAGACGCCACAAAATGTATTAATTTTTTGTACCGATACATCGAATTCAGCGTTTCCATAGGTTTATAATTCAAACAATAAACAAAGGAGATTTTTATTAATCATATGTGTTGGATAATGTTTAATTCTCTTTTTTTACTATAAAATAGATTTGTTTTACAATGAAATGCATCCAGTTTACAATTATTATATATAAATGAAAATAAAAAAAAGATGTGTGTACGCGTGTTAGAAGTTATACTTCTTTGGCGTAACAAGATAAAAATCTTAAAAAAAAAATATCTTTCGCCTTAATCTACGTTTGTAGAAAAAACGACACTAACAACAGAAAAAAGGTATTTAATAAATTAAAAGTTTATATATACATATGACGCATTATCTAGTCCAATAAAGTTTATTTAAATATCGCAAAAAAAAACTTAACATAATTAAAGAAATTGATATTTTTACTTTAAAATGTCGACTATGCTGACTTCAGGGTGTCGGTTTTTTGTGACGGAGTACGGGTATCGGTTTTTTTGTGACGGTGTCTGTGCGCATCGTAAAAATTTCCTCTCATCATTTTTCCTAACCCGCCAAAAGGAGAACTTCAAAAACTGTATCTTTTTATTTATTGGTATTTACATACCTGTGGACCAGGTTATTACCAGAACCAGGTTACGGTTCCCAGATTTCTCTATCTGTTTCGTATTCACTTGTTTTTTTTAAATATGCAAGTAAGTAAGTAATCACTGATCAGCCTGACACACGCTGCTTTAGGGTTTTGTGTATCTAATTCATTCCGGTTCAATTCATGCCACAATGTTTTCCTTTACGCGACGACCAAAAAATCGTCTATCTAATAGTACAGAGCCGGGTTCGAACCTACGTCCTGCGATGAAGGTCGGATGCTGATACTACTAGGGCAAAGGTTGAGAATTGTTTAGTTGAGAGGTGTTAAAATAGTTCGACATTTTGTCGATAATGTGAGAGGTCCCGTGTAGGTTACAATAACACTGTGAAGTCACTGGCATCATTTTGTAATAAAGAACAAAACAATGTTTATTTGATTATTATTCTCTAATAAGACATATATTGCAAACCCTGATATAAAAATCAGAGTACAATGTTTTCATTTTAATTGTTAAAAAACAAACTTTTAATTTTTTTTTATTTTCATTTTAATTAATTTTATTAATACTTTGTAGGTTAAGACAATTGTAAATACTGTATAGGTACTTGATTGTAGATAAAATCACAATTAAAATAAAATCACAGTTAAAAAAATAACAATAAAATAATAATAATAACACTGTACATCACAATAACACAAAACAGGAGAAAAATTTAATTAAATAAATGAAGACAAAGTTTGTAAACGGCCGGTGTTACTGTCAAAAGGGTCCTTTCTACGTCGGAGGTAATTTAAGGAACAACACTCAGTATAGCTATAAACAGAATTAAAATCTACAAATACGGCAATAAAAGTTTTACGACATTGTTTTCCATAAGTATACCTATTATAGTTCCTTCCAAAGGCTCTGTTACTTCTTTCTCACATGTCCGCAACAAAACACTAGAATCATATTGGCTGTGAGTTCCGTTTCCTTCAATTTCTGACATTATCAAATACTTAAATCACTGCATGCATCTTATTCACAACTGCAGGGATTGCCGTTGAAAAAACCAATTTAAAGAATGTATCGAGCCAGGAACAAAATGCATTGTATTAAAGGGTTCTGCAGTATTATTAAATCTATACGCCAAGATTAAATGAACTTTGAAGTTCAGTGTAGCAGAGGCAGCATTGATTGCCATAGCCTCAATACAATGATTACGAAACATTAAGAATATTCTATAATTCTATCTGTGACATTTTTTGTGGTTATATATAATAAAGGGTTTAAGGTTATATCTGACATGTAACTATAGCATATCCTTGAATTAACCTATAAATTACAACCGAGCCATTGTTTGTATAATTGCTGCTTGTAGAAACAACGAGGGAATATGTTAATTATTTTTCTTTTTATGGTATAAGGCTTACATATTTATTGAATTAATTTAATTATATTGCATTTTTTTCTTCGAGATTTTTTTTAATTCGTTGGCTTTCGCAGTTGTCTGTTTGACTTCAAGTCTTCTTTCAAGTCAAGAGTTAGATGGAGTTAGACAATCGAGTCAAAGCGTACATTAAAATCCCCAAAAAAATATTATTATCTTTGTGTCTATCCATGTAAGAACTTTTGTAGATATAGATTATTATCTGACGATGATATTTCGCAATAAGAATTAATTTTAACATAAAATCAATATAATAATATGAACCAAGACACAAACGAGCGATATTCCACAATTAAAAAGTCGCATTGTTATTATTTTCATAAACTAGGTATTCATAAAGAGAATAAAAGATCATTTTTTTCTTGGTATAGACATAAATATCTTTCAAAATTGGTATTTTCTTTCGCATTCTATATTAAGAAATTGAACCCTAAATTTTAGCAAGGTGACACAGATAACTGTATATAATTTATACATAGATCATAATAATTACGATAAAAACAATTAATTTTTTTATCATCTTCATTATAATTATCATTAACAAAAAAAATACAAAATTGTTTATTTTGTCACCTTATTATAATGATTACAAGTGCTAATAAAGCTTAAATATGGTTATTTCAATTTGATAACGAGAAAATAGTATATAAAACAATATTTTAAAGAGAACTAACATTTAAGATGACAAAAAATTTTGTAAAAATAAAATGGTTTATTTTAAAAGAAAGTGATACATTCAGTTTTATTAATTATAAAAAAACGCAGAATCAGCAATATAAATATAGACATGCAAATGTCATGGTAATTCTCATAATGTCATTATAATAAGATCAATTAAGATATTAACAATTGTTGTCGTAATTCGAAAAATAACATCAAAACATTCGGCTATGTAATAAAACCATCTTGCCTTTCAAAATCTAACAAAACTTTTTTCTACATATATTTTTTGTTTAGTTCGTCGGCGGTTATCGTATGGAGATTATTAAATAAAAGTTTTTGTTTGAAGCTGGGTAACAACTGAATTTATTGTTTGCATTTGCCTATGGCTTGCATTATTTACAGGTTTTCTTAATTATGATAAAATGGCTGATTATTTATTTTTGATGGATGGATTAATTATTTTTATCTTACATTTATTATTACCAGTACGTGTGCAAGCGCGTCGATAATATTCACATTTTTTAGGTTTAAGATAGCACACCAACTTAATTACTTTACCACAAATATCATTTTAGAGATGGTAATCATTTTTTTTTTGTAAGGAATCTCGCTGTTGGCCTATATGGCCTTTACAGCTGAGCACGGGCTGTTTTGGGGAGCTTAGCTCGGCCTGAAAGGGGGGTTTCCCGCGACTGGCGCAAGGGCGTCTCCTGTGAGACTCGAACCTCGGCTTGGGCCGTCGTGGAGGGGTCAATCGTCTGAAGGGCAGGACGTAAGCTCACCGGAGTGAGCGAAGTACGAAGTAAAGGTCCTCGCCTTCCCCGGCGATGGTAATCATATATGGACAACTTGGCAACGACTTCAAATATGGTCATAGTTGCATATTCAATTACGATTTTAATTTTAATTAAGCTTCATTATTACTCCAAGGTCAACAATTGCATATTAACTATTTCTAATTACGTCATGAACAGTTAAATAAATCCAGTTAAATGAGGTTTTATTTTACGTCCTTGTTTATATCTTTTACATATTTAAAATAAAATAAAGCGTCCTTTCGTTGAGTTTAACATTTCAAAGCTATCCGAGTATCGTGTACCGGGTGACGACGAATGATTTTTGCCTACTTAAAAGATATAACTAATTTAAAACTAATGGCTTACTAAATTATTGAAATTATTTCTAAAATATATCAAACAGGTTTTTAAAGACGCGAAGGATACAACCATTCAACATAAACCGATATCTCGTTTCAATTTCATGTTAACCATCGACATTACACTAAAATTACACTAACTGCTTATATTTATATAAGAGCTACATCTTCGTAAATGTAAAGCCCTAGATATGACATACATACAAAGGGAATATTCGTTTCACCCATTCAATTAAAATTTGCATTTTTTCTTTTAATTAAAAGAAAAAGAAAAAATCCAATTAAAACCACCTTCTCCATTTATCAAATGGTGAGTACATTTAAAAAATTGGTGTACCATACATATACACACTATATATATATACACACACAATATACGTATATTCATTAGGACGCTGATATCTTGTACAAAAGACGGGCGTTGAAAAAGGCTTATTGCATCTAAAGCAAAGAATACATTTAAAAAAATAAACAAAATGTAAACCCCTATAAATGTAGGGGTATATTGAAACAGTTATCAAATATCCAAAGATTCTTAAGTAACAATGAAATTATGTAAACTCCTGACTGAATTACGCGTAAGCTTTAAGTAAATTCTGTTGATCGTTAATTTGGTATTAATGTATGTCGCAGCCAACTACCTTAGTTAGCCTATCAATTAACAGGCTAGCCTTTTAACTAAACGGCGCCGTTTAATTAACGGCCTGAAGATTTTCAGCCCTAGCGCTTGTTACAACATTTAATAAACAGTCTGGCTAATGCTTAGGTCATTCGTACGATATAGTATTTATTTGGCAGAAATAAAAAAACTGAAATGAAATACGTTTATTTGGAACATAAGATCATCATGGTATCACTTATTCCACGTCATTAAATTCGAACCCGTTGGCATCCCTACTCATCGGCAAAGAAGACAGAGGGTGTTGGCCGAGAGAAAAAGCCGGCGTAAAAAACTCTCGATACTCTTTAAAAAAAAAAGCAAATCATCAAACAATTCTACAATATTTAAAACAAATATAGCAAATTAATAAGAAGTAGTGAAACAGTTGACATAAAAAGTATTTCCTTTAAAATTAAATTCTTTAATCTACATTTCTTTTTTCCAATATTGTCACAACACTATTTTATTATACTTAATACTTTTCATGAATCTTTGCATGACGCCATATTGACAGTTTCAAAACTTTCGTTTCGAGTTTGATTGTGGCGGAAAGTGGAATTAAATTGAAAAATTATAGCCTAGGCAAGTACTGAAACGTCCAATCCAAGTTTTTTTCCAAGCTGTTTGATCAACTGGCTGGAACAAATTTCAAGCCGCTAGTCAAACGGCAAATTAAGTTAGTTGGCTACGACATTTACATAAAATACAATTGTTTATAGGCTATTAAAAAAATTATACCTGCGATAAAATATATAATAATTAAAATATTAATTTTAAATGTTAACAAGAAATATAACAATAAATTCAAAATTTACGGTATTTCTTATTATTTCAGTATTAAGTCATTTAATTTTAATATGATATTACAAATGGTTTAAAAATGAAATGAACCGTTTGGTTCGTTTATTTATTCTTTTGTGGGTATAAACCACCCGTGAAGGCATTTTGGCGCCGGCGATGGTGTTGTGAAAGTTGTCCTTGCTAGCTCTGTGAGGTCTCTAGCGTTCAATATTAGCAGTGAGACACGGCGCTCGTCGTTACCACAGACAACAGCACTAATAATGACGCCATCGTCCTCGTCCTATTAGACATATTAAAGCTGTTAAAAAATTACCGCCCGTGGTGAATATTTAAAAAGACAGACGAAAATGGAGCGTTCTCTTTGTTGGTGATTGGTCAATAGGATCTATAGTCTACCAGGCGTTGGTTGACACGCGAAATCATTCATCCGTTGGACCAATCACAATCAAGTGTCAGGTATCTTCTATCGTTTTACATTCTCACTACTCAGTGCTGTCAATCTCGTCTCGTAATACTCAAATAGTGAACGTCTTACCAGATCTAATTGTAAACAATGTAATTTTAATAAGGGATGTAATTAATTATTTATTTATGACATTACAAATATTATATAATAGGCTTATCGGTAAAAAGCGATCTCTTCCTCGCAACCTTATTAATAAAAAAGTGAAAAAAAAATTACAAGTAATACTTACAAATTAAAAAAAAAGTAACAGTTTAAACTTAATTTAAAATAATAATCTGAAAGTCTAATAAAACTATTTTTTTTAGATTATAAACACGATATTAATATAAATGAACACGTAATTTATCACAAGTATTAAATTAAATAAAATTGACCATGAAAGCACTGGACATGAAGAGACAGCATATAAAAAAACGGGAGCACACTGGTGGCTCCCAGTGCGAATGCGTTGATTTTAAATATACAACAAACAAGAAAATATATTATACCTTAGCTTCAGGTTTTGGTACGAATATGGGTTCACTGGGGTAGCTGTTATCATCCCACCACTTCAGAATTTCACCACTTTTCGTATCCACTTTTATCAACTGAAAATTTTCAAATAAGCTTTCACTTAACCGATCCCACAACTTATTTGGGTTGTCTAATAGGAATTCAATTTTTCAAGGAATTACTCAATAGGAGATATAAATACAAAATCTACGAAAAAATGAATAGGTATTAATAACGAGATATTTTAACTAGTGCTAAACCCAGTTTACGGAATAAAATAGTTGTATTTTGAGTATATCTCTTATGAAAGGAAGAAAAAACTTTTTTTTGTTTTGTGTTTTGCGAATTCCAAATTTGAAATCAATTTATTCCTATACATGATGGTTCATAAATGTCCAAAATGACTTACTGATCCTGTATGATCTACATCAACTTCAGAACCAATTGCGTAGAAGTATCGGTATGGCCGGCCTGACAAAGAAATAGACTTCATAAGAATCACAAAGTGGTTTGGTCTCTGTGCTATATTTTATGTGAATTAATCAGACAATATTAAATACAGACGAAGCTTCGCTGAATAAAGCAGATTTTATGATGTTGAAAAACTAAACGCCTGACCGAATATTGGAATATTTGTACTGTACGCATTTACAATCTTGTCATTCCAGAAGACGCAAAATCAACAACAATTAATAAAATTTCCCTTCAAAAAAAAATGTAAATTTGTCAACTTGATGTGTCAGCCTCTATTACCTACGATTACTGAAAAGCACTCGAATCAGCGAATTAATGTAATAAATACATCATAGAAGTTTTTAAAATACTAATATATAAACATTCATATTCGTATATGTGAAAGTCGAAGCAGTATTGGTTTAAGCGATAACCGTTAATCAATGGACTTTCTATGTATATACGCATCTAACACTCGCTCGTACATTAGAAAATAATTAAAGAAAAACATCGTGAGGAAAACAGCATGTCTCAAATCCAAAAATCGACGACATGTGTCACACAGAAAGTAGACCTAAGAAAGTCTAAGAAGTAATAATGATTAAAGAAATCGATGCCTACTAAGGCCTAGAACCATATACGGTCATAGCGCCACTGGATTATTAACACTTCGTTGCATCAATATAGTAAAAATTGAACATAATTAAATGAAAAGAAGGGCAACTAACGCTTTCGAGCGATCTCGTCCAGGCACTAACACTGTGAAAAATTATATTAAATTAGATAAGGTAAGCAAGAAGTGCAAAGATACATCATAAATATAGGTATTAAGACAAAACTAAACAAGAACAAAAAATTTTGTAGAAAGTTAGGGATAAGATGTGGATAAGTATATTAAATAAAAAAAATACGTTTAGTATGGAAACATCCCTACTCATCGGCAAAGAAGACAGACGGTGTAGGCCAAGAGAAAAAGCCGGGGTAAAAAACTCTCGGTACTCTTTTAGAAAAGTAAATCATCAAACAACACATATTGTGACTTATTTGAATTTTGCGATGCCATACTTATTATAATAATAGACTAATTTTCATAAATATAATAATAAAGTTAATAAATAATGAATCTAAATTATCGAGCCAAGAGTAATAATAATAAAACATGAACTATTCCTCCACTGACCATTAAATTTGTCATAATGCAATCTTGGTGTTTCACATCCAATATCAGCTAGTATACGTGATTTAATTTTTGTTAAATTGGGTTCTCTTAAGTCAATTTCTAACCGCTTCGGTCTGCCTCGAAAGCACTGTGCATAATCAGGATTGGTTTGCATGGTCTGAAATATAGGTTATTTATTAAAGATTTATTTGCCGTAATGTTTTACCTGCCTCCACCATACCAACTTTGCCCGTTTTCGTGCTAAAACCTTTAAAGATATTATTTAAAATTGATTTACAAGGTTCCAATAATGGCGTTATTGAACTTATAAGTTTTCGTAAAATATAAATATATTAACATTCATAACAGCTTTCGTCGTATAAAAAACACAGGTAAATAACTGTTAAGGCAAACAAAATCCATATTATATCAAATCAGTTTTTGTATATAAATAAGTGGTAAAATTTTTATATACTCAATATATGACATGTGTAGTAAAATATAGATAATAAAAAGTAAACATATTGTTTAAAATTATACTATTCGTCTCACGTTATAAGCAAGGTAAAAGGTTACCTGAATGAAATGATAGTATAGTTAACTTCAAAACATTGTAATTAAACATTAAATCTAGTAAAAAAGTACATTTCTAATGTTCTTTAGAATATTCTTTCTAAGTTAATACTCACCTCTATAGCGTGTACATACATAGCATCTATTATTTTAGCATCCCTATAAGCACACAAATCCACCACAACTTTCATGTCAGATTCGTAGCAATTAATGATATGAAGATAAAATAATGTTTCAGTTGTATACCGCTTTTCTTCGAAGCCAGTTTTACGGTTTATTAGTATTATATGGGTCTGAAAAAGATAAAATATATAATGTGGATTTTAGAGATTTTATATAATAATTGATGGAGACTTGGACTTTGAGAACGCAACAGGTCGACTAATATCATGTTAATACAAAAAAATAGTTATTAATTTTTGTGAATAAAAAAATTGCCCATAAATAAAATTAAGTAAATAAAAGCTAAATACACACAAACTCTTTTAAGATTTGGGCAAGAAACAAAAAATGTATTGACAAAATTTTTACAAGAAAAAAAAAAGAAATTGTAATATAGCATAGTCTTTGGTCAATACAATTAACAACAAAACTATACCTCGTAATCTTGGAACCACTTAAGACTGGTAACGAGTGGTTGATTGAGCAACTGATTCCGGGCCATTTGCATCAAAGATAGAGTGAGTGGTTGCTCCACTATTATATAGTAGTTTTCTGTTATACCTGCAATGTACTTTTAGTTATTTGAAAAACAAATGTTCTTCGAGTTTCAAGATGAATCCGGTGCATAAAGGCTTCATTAAAAAAAACTGTCTATGATGACTTAAAGGATGTATTGAGAACTGCGACTGTTGAACAGTAGTTCTTCTACTAAAATTATAGTTCTAGTGCTATTTTCGTAATAAAAAAGTTACCAAAAGTGTGCATATATGCTGGATGAAACGACCATCGAGGTTTTATACTTCCGACCACTTCCGCATTTGCAAACATATCTCCTGTAACATATTTAGTATTTTAGTTATATATATAAATGTAATAGTTATGAATAGAGATATATATTTTTTAATATTAAATGAGTCTCCACAATTTTAAGGCACATTTTTTCCAATATGAAATTAAAAAAATATGTATAAATTACCTTTATCAAGATAAGGAAATTTGACAACAACATGTTTAATTCTTCCTGATATTACGGACATACCGACGTTATATACATCACCTGGAAAGGGCAATTAAATACAAATACAACATTTCTTATAAAAGTTATACTGTTAAATTCAAAAAGCATAATAATATATAAATATATAATCTTACTAAATTTAAATTTTTCACATTTTTTTTATATATTCGTCTTATTTTTAATATTTTTGTTGTGTTATACTATCCCATTAAGTACAATAAAACAAAACATAAAATATTAACAACAAACATCAGTTTTAATTGTTATCTTAAATAACAAATCACCGTTTCGCGCGTTTTTACTTTTAATGACTTTCTTTTATCCGCGCGTGGATATTTTCTTAACAGCCAGTTCCGTTTCCATAGAATAATCGACAACGACGTATTTGGTAATGAAAATTCCAAATTTAAAATACATTTAATCCCTATGGATAAAAAGCTGTTTCATTCCCAATTGCTCTGGTTAAATACAAGTTACTTTATTTGTAAATATATTTCTTTACAGCAAGTAATCACCGTTTTGCATGACATGAGGATGAGATGTGTGGTTCAATATGGTGATGCATTCTGTGAGATTCCTTCGGTCCAGCGTGTCAAGTGTTGTGGGATCGATTCTGAAAATATAAACTCGTTTAATATCTAATGCATTAGACATGTTTCGAATGCCTAAACTTGTGTTCGTTGCTTCTTGCTTCGTCAGATTATTATTTTAGTGTGATGTCAGCTATTTTTGGATAATTTTAATTATTTGCATGTGTTGCAACTTTTTCTGAAATATTTCTTGGCTTAATTAACAATTATTGATATTAAACCTACCTATGTATGACTGGACCCTCAGTAAAAGCGTAGATTTCGTCTCCGAATGGATACACAGATATCATTGCATTATCAGTTAATGATTCGCCTGGTTTGAATATTGAAGCGAATCTATAATAAAAAAGTAATTCAAATAAAATTAACAATTAATTTGAGACCAATATTTTATTATACATACGAAATACAGCATTATATAATTATTAATATTCCTATTAAAAACTAAACTGCCACTTGTTAGCAAACGTTTATTTTTGGTAGAGATGCGTAGAAATAGTAAGCGTGTACAACACTGAACACCGGGGCTCACTAGCGATATATGAGAATTAAGCTTATTTACACACGAACAAAATCAATCTTTAATTTAGTTTTAGTTTCTCCGCCACTTATATTGTTTTGTACCTGTCAAAAATTGTATGGCACGGATCGGGTGTGGCTGCCGTACCAAACTCTGTGACGACAATCCTCTGAGCAGTTTGGTTTCTCTTATACGTGTTTGACTGCAGGAAACGGCATTGATACGTCACTTCGCCATCTTGGATTGCAAATCTGATACCAAGTTTATTATTAACAAAAGGTGGACGTGGCCATTTCTCATAAAAGACGACGATCGATCTCAGAAAGCAAAAGGTACTAAAACATTTTTAAGTTTTAAAATAAATTGACTTAATAAAGTCTAATACGTATCAAATGTAAATGTTCATTATTTACCAATAATTATGCTCAAATGTTGGATATCTTTTTTCAGCAGCAAAAAGTTAGGGAAACGCAAATTAAGTTTTTAATTTTGAAATAGATGTAAAGAATACATACCTATGTAAAAGAGCTGCGCTGTCAAAAAGATGCTTGAATCTCATGGAACCTACTTTTAAGGAGCCTGGTCCATTACGAATCAAGGTTCCACGTAGCCAGCGAGGAATCTCTCCTAAAAATAGATTTCTTTTATTGAAAAAGTAGCGTCAATAAACATAAATCATAAGAAAATTCTTTTAAAAGTAATTCTCCGGAAAAAATGTATTTTTGTACTGTGACGGTTTTCGTCTCACAGCAAAGAGGGAGAAACATATCGCGTTGGCAACTCCCTTTGTATTTAGATTTTCCTTATAAAATACAACTCAATTTTCTCATACTTTCCTTAATGTACCAATGATATTTTTCATACCTCTCATACCTACTATTATTATTATATTTTCCTCTGTGCGTTTCTGATCAAGCATATCAATGCTGGACCGAATTCGTTTTGTTAGTAAGATATCCAGACTAGTAAAGCGTATATAATAATAGTTTACGATTATCTACGAATATAAAAAAATAATAAAAAAATTACCCTTAGTGGTTCCTTTTATAGGTTGGATGATCTCCTCTTCGCAAGATCTTAACCACACCGTAGACTCGCAATTCGGGTAGAGTTTCACCTCTTTTTCCATCTAATCATAAAAAGTATAAAAAATAATTGAAGAAAAATATTATTGTTGTGAGAGTTTTAATAGATTTACAAATGTTTAATATTTTCCCATTTAAATAAAGGTGCTACGCCGTAGCTTTTTCCTAACAGGGGTCAAACAGGTCACAAGCAATATTGAGAAATGTTTTTTACGCATATAGATATTTAATATTTTTTCTACTGAAAATAATATGGAATATAGTAGATATACAATAGGAATTATTGTGCTATTTTATTAGCAATTCATTAAGCAATAATAAGACATTAAATAGAAATTTAAATGTCCATCCTTACCTTAATTAAAAATAAGTAAAATTCACAATACTAGAACCACACCATTAAAAGTACTTAAATAAACGATATTCTATTCCACGAATTCACTAATAAAAAATTCAAATTTATAAATTATATCCGTTTAATTATTTATGTGCTAGGGCGGACGGCCTTTGTCGAAGTTCACGATGTTCTGTGAGATCCCTCGCACAATATCAACGCCAAAACGTAAAATGTATAAAAACACTAGCGTGTCCACGACGAAGTTTTTGTATAGATGTTTATGTAGAAGATATCTGCATAGATTGGGTATGCCTTTGAAAATTCAAACAAATACTGCGGTTCTACAATTTTTCTTTATGCGCCAAGATGTCATGACACCAAAGTATTGTTTTGACACAACGGAAACATCTTATTATCAGCTAAATACTTCAAGGTGCTTTGTATTACTCGTGATCTTCATTTAATAATCATGGAAAAATAGGATTAACTTCATCTTCTTTTAAAAGCTAATTCCAAAGTCATTCGTGCATTAAAATTGAAACAATTGAACGTGTTCCGTTACTTATACCTAAAGAATAGCTAATGGGATTTGCCGAAAGTAAAAGTTTTTAAAACAATAATTCCATTTAGTTCAAAAAGGAAGTTTACAATTTGGTGTGATTTTTTTATTGGTGACTTGTCTCTAATAGCTAAGTTTGTTTCACACTTATTAAATAGTATTCACGCAGACACTCGGGCATCTGGAGAGCCATATTTATTATTTGTATAAGCTGTATTGCATTTTATTGTCAGCTGCCAAATTTATTTATATATTCTCTGGAAATATCCCAGACGTGTGATCATTATTTTAAGTTTGCGAACGCGGTATTTTTAAAAAAGGAACAGAATACCCAGTTTAAAATTGTGGAGAGAAGTATTGAAATGAATGCCAATGGTATGTTTCCTTATTTATTTTGGAAATTAAGACCGACTGAACGCTAAGAAATGAGATATTTTTTCCCAAGTGAAAATAAAAATAAAATAAAATATGTTTATTATGGAATATAAGATACAGGTATCACTTATTTCACATCAATAATTTTACTATCGCAGACATGCCTACTCATTGCCAAAGAAGAAGTACCGAGAGTAAAAGCCGGCGAAAACAACTCTCGGTACTCCTTTAAGATAGTAAATCATCATAATAGCAAACAACACTTATTTTAAAACAAATATCGCAAATGAACCAGAAATGACAAATGTCTGTCTAGCTCTAGTCCCAGACCCGTGTATCAACTAGATAATCATAAACTTTATAGTAAGTAGTTTCTTTAATACATCTCTTAAATTTATTAAAAGGCAGTTACTGTTTGATTGAAAAACTTTAATACGTGTTTAATAAAACCCAATAATAATAAAACTTAATACAAACCTTAGATTGCACGGACGACAACTTGTAAAAATATATTTCATAAGAGTAACAATCTAACCACGTTCTAATATAATAGGTCCCGAGGGATTGTCCTTCCGGAGACCTCTAACGAGGCAAGGTCATTACAAGTTCAATATCTAGCTGACCCTGACCAAACCCTCCAGAGACAATCATACAGTAATGCTTGCGTTGTTTGAACCACTTTGTTGAACAACCAATTACTTAAAGGTTTTTTGTTTAGGATTTTTTTTCTTTACGGGATATTAGTCTTTAAGGGCCTTAATAAGAGGTTTTTTATAGAACAGAGGCCAAACTTGCAAGAGTGTAACCTGATGTTAAATCACACCGTCTATAACACGATGCTAAAAGTTTGTTTGTAAATAATAAACTTTTAACATTATCGACAGGAAAGTTCCCGGAATTAATTAGTTCCGTAAAAAGTGTATTTAAAACGTTAATAATGCTTTGCGACAGGAAAAATCACAAGGTTCTCCGTACATTACGAATGCTAATTGAAAGCAATTCAATGTTTTTATTTTACACCCCCAGAAAGCTTCTTAAATTTCCACACAAGAAAAACATTACAAAAAAGTTTCACTATTTGCTAGCACAGTACCTGTACCTCGGAACCTTCCAGAACAGTTGCAGAACGACTAAGATTTACTTTTTGTTACACAAAAAATTTTTTAACATATTTATACCTTCGACTAATATTAATTCTTATAAATTTATTATCATTCTGATAAATACATAGATAAATTAAGAAGAATTTAAATAAGTGACGTAAATAAAAAAAATCTGCTACTTTTTTTACAAATTCAATTTACTTATAACATTTCTGATCTGTTTACATGTGTAACGTAAGATTATTTCGCCTTGATGGCCTTTTTCGGTTCGCAGACTTGACAGGGTCGCCATTCGATACACGGACACGTTTTTTGCGGATGTAGATAATACTCGTCACCCACCGCGTAACAGCGGCCTAGGTTCAACATATCTTCTAAGTCACATCTGAAAATACCAAAGAGAAATATTATTCATCTTGCGACGGAGTTTATATATTTTTTTTTATATTAATATTGGCGCTTGACATTTTATTTCACACATGTTCAAAGTAAACATTTTTAACTTCTTTATTTATTTTTCTTCTTTCACTAACTTAATACGAATAAAAGCAAACATATATTAATGCAAGTTTTAACTATAAATATAATATTACATACAACAAAACAAGAAAACAAAAACCGTTTTATAACAAATTACAAAATCACAATTCAGCCACTGTACAACTAAAAATATCAGATTCACATGCAACAATAGTATTGAGGGTGCGCAAGACGCGCGTAAATAGAGCTTCCTTAAGTGTACTTAAGCAATTGCTATACTTAAGTACCCTTAAGGAAATTTGCGTAATGTATTTCGCACGCGCAGAACGGCTAGCAATTGCGAACGACTATCACGCCGAGTGTGATTATTTGGCACTCGCAGCCCCAGTCTCTCCAACATCGCCGTTTATCTACGTACCTATAGACACCTTAAAAAATATAATGTGATATCAAGGTACATCTAACTTGTTGAATACATTAAAAAAACTATATCAAAGCATGTTAGCTTTTAATATTTACTTAATTAAATACTTAACATTTTTTATTAAACATATTCTTAAGAATCTTCCTGCAATAGTTACTCATTTGACTCGTTCGGTTGTTTACGAATTGACTCGAACAACTGCCCGAAGTGGGATGGTATGGAATAGACTATAAAAGAGGCTGTAACACATGTGCACGGGTTTGCCCTTCAGGCGATTGACCCCCCCGCGACGGCCCAAGCCGAGGTTCGAGTCTCACAGGAGACGCCCTTGCGCGAGTCGCGGGAACCCCACCCTTTCCGGCTGAGCTAAGCTCGCCAAAACAGCCCGTGCTGAGCTGTAAAGGCCCTTAAGGTCAACAGCGAGATTCCATTCTCAAAAAAAAAAAAAAAGTGCACGGGTAATTCCTTTGTTCAAGTTTGAAGTTATAGCTGATTTTACTTGATTTTACAACATAATATAATAATCACAAAATGTTACATTAGAAAACCGCTGTGGTCTGTATTAATGTAACCATAGCAGTCTAGCTTAGGGGCGCGACAAATGCATATAAAAGTAGTGACATAAAATCAGCGAAGTGAATTATAGTGAATCAAGTCATCATAGGAGTATTTATTTTCCTACTCTAAGAACTTGATCAACTAGTTTTTAACAACCATATAAACGGGAATGTATTCACTTACTTGGAGTCCTCCAAAAGCCGCTTCTCAAATTCGTTAAGATTGGGGACAGCATAACCCGCAACACCGTTTTTGCCAACTGTGATAGGGGTAGCACATATTGGCATGCCGTAACATTTCCCTGGATCACCCTGCTCGACCAGCGCGCTATCTATAAATGTCGGTCCCTCGAACAGACCTGTGCGAACAATTTGTATAGACAACTGCTAATCAAAATACGGAACACAGGATAAAACAAATCTTTTTATATGAACACACACGACTACTTAAAATAAATAAATAAATCAGTGGCGCTACAACCTCTTTAGGTCCTGGCCTCAAATTTCTGAATCTGTTTCATGATCATTCAGCCTCCAGTGCCTGACACACGTCGTCGGCTTTTTGGGTCTAAGACATGTCGGTTTCCTCACGATGTTTTCCTTCACCGATCGAGCAAATGTTAAATGCGCACATAGAAAGTCTATTGGTGCACAGCCCGGGATCGAATCTACGATCTCAGGTATGAGAGTCGCAGGCGGAAGCCACCAGGCCAACACTGCTCAACACGAGTACTTGGTGAATAAATATATACAATTAAAAGTACTGGATCAACTGAACTACGAAAAAAGATTAAGCTGTAAAAATTAACACATGACTTCCTGTATTATCGATAAAAAATATATTTTAGAGTTAGCCAACTAACCCCGCATAATATTGATAACAAATCGGGCTGTGGAGAACCCAATAGAGAGATGTCCTTGCTCTGTGTTGCTTTTCACTTTGCAAATGATTTCGTCAGCCTCTCGCACCAGACGAGTCAAACAATCCACTTGAGTCTGTAAATAAGAATGTTACAATAGTGTCATGTGATTATTAAGACCCTGCGGTTTAGTCCGAGATAGCGTACAAGCCAGAGATCTATAGGATCTCTGGCTTGATTATTAAGTAATATTAAAGAGTGTATAAACAGATGTGAATCATTACATGGTCGTTTTTTTTTTAACAGGGGGCAAAGGGGCAGGAGTCTAACCAGATGTTATATAATACCGCCACCCATGGGCACTCTCACACAGGGTTCGCGAGTGTGTTGCCGGCTTTTAAGAATTGCTTCACTCTTTTTTTAATATTTATTAATGAAAGAACTTAAGAACGAAGCTGAAGATTTAAAAATCAATAATGCCTTGTACAATATAAATGTATGTAACTGGACCTGAATAAGATATTTATGTAAAACATGTTTTTGTGTTTGAAATTTAAACCCAGAAATGTAATAGTTAGTCTTTGGAAACGAACTCGATCTCCAAGTCATCTCTTGACATTTATTTATTGAGACTATGTATATACAATATCTATAGTATACTTTTGGTTCCTTTTCTTATATTAAATACGTAGGCGTAGTACAAAATACGCATATCTTCCCCTCATGTCTATTTGAAGGTTTATAATTTTCTTTTAATTAATTGCGCGCATTATAATAATTCTCGAATACAGAATGCAATCAGCAAGAATACAGTAATACCTGTGGAAAATTTCCGGCCTTAGCAGCAGAGAAGACTGGTACCCTGGTACATCTTCCAGTCCCGCAGATTACAGGAGTTTGGTTTTTGGATGGATCAGCGCCAGTAATTGAGCAGAATAGCTGATTGGCTCTCATAGCGTTAATCGCGTTCACTCCTAATACTTTTCGCTTATCGTACACGCCTGCTACTTTGAGAGTCTATGAAAAGTAATAACTGTGCTCACAAGTTTTAAGATTATTTGAGACGAGTTTTATAGGCAGATACTCAAATGTTACAAAAAAACACAACTACTAACGTGGACAAATGTTTATAAACCTTTGTTAATTAGAGATTAGAGGGTTGAGGAATTATGATTAGAAAAATATATTTTAAGAATGTTTGAACTTGAATATTTTATAAAATACTAACATGAGCACATAACGCATAATTGCAGTCTACCGGCGGTGTCTGAACAGCAAGGATAGCTTGTGGACAAAACTGCGCACACGCAAGCGTACTTGTTCTAACGTGCTGCATGTTGTAAAAGAACAGATCACGGTCCAGACTGTTACAGCATGGAGGTTGAATGCAGCATCCTCCACATATTAATACTACATCTGCGTCCTAGGATTTAGTAAAAATATTTATAATTCAAATGTGTATTTAAGATGTTCGAAAACTTTAAAAATATTCTTTAGTTCTCATAGACTGACTAGAGAATTCGTAAGACCGCGCCATAGACGAATACCAATTTAAATTTCACTGATTAAATCACAACAATTAGACGATATCTAAAATCCTGCTTAGCGATCATAAGCATAGAAACATTAATGAGATTTTTACAAGACTGTCTTAAAAACCATCCTTGTTTTGTACATACAAGACATTGTAACAGTTTCAATTATTATAATTTAGCACTGTAATAAAATCCTATATAACAATTAACAACCGTGACAGCTATTAATAGGAGATTGGCTGGCTTACGTGAAGTGCATCTTTCAGATACATCTTTCCCTGATAAGCCTCAATTTCACTGCTAGTGTCGATGTGAGCCAGGTCGTTGGCAACTCCACACACGTTATGTTCAGGGTGATCATCGTAAAGGGCTAGAGTTTTTACAACTTTCTGCTGCTTTAGAAATAGTGATGCGACGCGGCCGACATCGGTGCCTGCGCCAACTACTGCAACCTGGATTAATTATCAAAAATTTCGAGGTAATCCAAAACCAAATTCAGACATTTAATAATGAAAACCAAATATATAAATTTAAAAATAGAAAGCGATAATGGCTTCATAATCCCATAAGTTTGGAAAGAAGACGAAATTTGAACAATTATAAACAATAATAAAAAAGTTTTTATTCATTTTAAGAACATTTTCATTCCTAGGTGTAGATTTGGAAATCCTTTTCAGTAAAAAAATACCTGTGTCAGGGTTCTCAGCTCTTCCATAATCAAACTTAATTCTAAATTCCTTAAAATAATTACATTATTTAACCTTATTTTATTTGTGTGGGTGCAAATGTGTGAGTGAGTCAGTGAGGGAATGAATAAAATATGTAATTACGTATGTACTAGTTATGTACATGATACGAGTATCTTTGGCTAGCCTTTTTGATATGACACGCAGAGCGCGCCATTGGTAATCAAGTCATGGCTGACTTGAATAGCGGAATAGCAGGCCACTTCAATTATCAACCGCCGGCTAGAACGTCATAGCAATCTTCGACGTTTACTATTTTGAACAACCAATATTGCCTTACTTGTAATATTACCTTTCTTGGAGGAAACCTTGGCTTAGGACAGTACATCTCACATTGCTTCTCAATGACGGCCAATGCATTGGACTTTACAAAATTCTGCCAATTAGCTTTGCATATTATTACAGGCGCTTGACGTTTTAAAAGGCGAAAGAAGCGAAACATTTTGAATTATTGTTGAAGCATGTATTGTTTAATTAATTTGTATTTTTTAATTTTTATTACATTTTAATTCTTAAATTTTGTTTTGAATGGCGACCATTGTGTTTGCTACAATATTTCTCGACATTGGTTTTTGATTGAAGTATGTCAAAATGCAGAAGAATAACAGAGAAAAAACTAGATTTTTATATGTATCGACAGACATAATGGTAATAACCGGTGACTCTACATTGACAAAAATGATCATCAAATGAATAACATTTACACACGAAAAAAAATATTTTAAATTTTCGAATTCGGAAAAACACAATTACCTAATACAAAAATTAACTCACTAGTATAGGCACTAACAAATAATATAATCATCAGTTATGATAAGGACATAAAATAAAACCTCATACAGAACAGACATCAATTTAATAGATAAGTTTCACCTATTACATGATAACATCCATAATGATTAACATATTGTCTACCCACATGCATGCATCTCATACACAAACATAAATGACTAGAACTTCAGTGAATGAGAGCCGCCTAGACTTAACTGTAAGTACACAAAGGCAGTCTACGGTCAGACCATAGTATATAAGATAAAATATATATAGACTCTTGGTCTAAAATTCCATGGGCTGGCGTTCAGTGCGTACATGAAGTTAAAAATGCTAGAAAGAATGTACTATGAAACGTGATCTTTAATATTTAATATACACAATATAAGTCTTGAAAATACTATAATCGAGTAACTACCACGCAATTTTGTCACTTGTCACATTGACATTGACTAATATTTCCACGAATACTAGAGGCTAATAGTTCGCCATCATATAAAAGAAGGCTAATAGTATTTTAAAGAAAAACACTTTTTTACGGATTATAGTTATGTACAGTATGTTACAGCGTGCGTGGTCACGGTGACCACGCACGCTGTAAAGCACGCGAAACGTCGGTTTAAATTTAAAATTATGTCTAAATAATTATAAGTTTAAATACAATAATACATAACTATAATCCGTAAAAAAGTGTTTTTCTTTAAATGTGTAAAAGTTATGTTAATAAAAGACAATACTATAATAGTATTTTAAATTTAAAAAATAAAAATGGGAAAATTTTCGTAACTCTGGATTATATATATAAGGCCTATATAAGGCCACTAAAATGCCAGTATATTAATCTATATTTTGTGCTATTTAATTATATTATTAACGTAGCAATACTGCAAACAAATACAAAATATCATCTCATGATTTCTACATTGTACTGTTAATGTAAAACTGTTAGCAAGTAAAACTTCATAATAAATTTGTGCAATTTTTGGCTATTTTAGGCCCAATTGTGCGATATAAACGTGAAACAATCGAAGACCGCGAACATAAGCTACGTTTTATCTTGCAGCGAGCTGATTGGTTAGGTATCGCTAATCAGCTACTTCCAATAGCGATACGGATCGAACACTCCATTGCCAGTTTTTGTATCGCACGATCCCATGTTTTCAACCATAGTATTTCTGTTAGTCACAATCGCGAGTTGGCATCCAAACATATGATAAAATCGTAACGCAAATCCTTTACTATTTCAGATGTCAAAGTTTATAGAGAACCTTCAGCGGCGATTTAGACTAGATTGTAATTTGATTTATGATACATACATTTTGTTATCAGATCTAAGAAAACATTGAATACTAAAAATACAATAAAAATCTATAGTAAAATGACACTCAATATTTAAATTGTGCTATATACTTAACAATATTAAATAAATGGTTTTAAACATAAATATATATATAAGTAGTTTGTTATGGTTTACATTAAAAAAAAATATAGTAATATTTAAAAAAGCATTTAAAACATAATTAAGCCCACATCCCAGATCCCAATATAATTTATGCTAGTAACGTTTTACCAAAGAATATTATTTTAATCACCAAATAAAATCGGTGTTCAGAAAGAGAAAATATTGTTAAAACCTCGTAAAAAATAAAAGTTTATAGTTTCTCTAAAACTGTTTTAAATGTTAGAGTATGTAGCTAGACGGCTTATTCCACTTATATTTAAGGAATTCTTTCAGAAAACATTACACGATAACTGTTATTCACAACCCTTAAATTACTTAACATAGTTCATAAGAAGGTGATTGCCAAAGCAGGGCAACAAGCAAAACATTTGCTATCTACAACTACACTTAAAAGGCAATATAATGAAAGCATGGAAAAATGTTCGTACGTTACATGCATATGTGCGTTACGTACGTATACGTTAATGAAAATTAAGTGTATTTTACAATGAAAATTAGGATTTAAATGTCAACAATCCAAACTACCTGGAACCCCGTAATATTGAAATTCAATAATACTACTTGTTGCTAATAACAGAAGAAATCTACTTTTTATTAAATAGGCCTTTGTAGTTTTCTAGATTGAAGCGCAAATGCCAAAACCCTAAGGTATATATAGGATTCCCACCTCGACACAACAGGCTAATAATAAAATCAATATTCTTTTTCGAGACATTAAAGCTAAAAAGAGACAACATGTTAACTTTACGCTTACCAATATCGTTTAAGGCAAGAACAGGATGCAATCACGAACTACTTTTAACTTTTAATACTAAATTTATAACATTACACCTCTACGAAAATGGCATTTTCAAAATAGGTATTAGTCAGAGTAATATCTCAACAGTAGTACGCGAAGGGGACCAAATGATTACAATATGTAAGAAAAACACTAGAACCCGAATCATGCTTCAGATGTGGAAATCTCTATGCCGCAATTCAAACTTAGGGTCATTCACCTTTTGTATTTGACCTTTAGGTCAATGACCTTCTCAATATGTTCTGTAATTTATTGGCTATGTTTTATCTCATTCCTAATTGTATATTTTTTTTACACTGCTTAATTGTTACAAATTGAGTATTATTCGAAAATATGTTCACAAGGTTTTCATTACATATTGTTTATTAAATATTAATACAATCTAAGATAAGATTTTTAGGATTAGAATCCCTGTTTCAATCGTGAATTCTATAGTAAAGGTATCTAAAGAAGTCTCAGAAAATACATTATTGAAAATAAGTTTTACAGTTAGTCAGTTCGTAAGTAAGAAAGGCGATAGAATGGCACTTCACACTCATTAATTACAAATATACCTTTTTTTAAAGTTCATAATACCAAGATTTCTGAAAATATAAAGTAAATAATCTTTAATAATGTACATATTTCGATCCAAGGCAGTGAAAGTCAAGAAAAAGGAGACCTAATACATCTTAATGCCAGATTAAGAACAAATATTGGAATGTTATTGTTATGACGCGCGATTCCATATTAAAAAAACCTACGAGTAGATATTCATTCTATAGAAGATATGGGTTTTAAATCTTATAAGAAACTATAGTTATTCTTGATTTTTTAATTTAAATATAAAAACAACATTTTAAAAGAACCAAAAAATTTGTTTTTTTCTAAAACCAACAATAAATAAATCCGTAAATTGTGCGATCAAATCGTGCAAAACCATGTGATGACCTTTTTATCTCAATAATAGGTTTTGCATAGTCATACACATCATACTTATGTAAGTAAACTAAATATTTCCCATTATTTAAAATGCTTCCAGAAATTATTTTTTTCAAAAAAAAAAATTCAAAAATATTAATACCAAATTTAACACTTTAATAACAACAGAGATCGTATCGAATATTGCGCTAAGCCACAACACATCAATAACTTAAAAACTAAGATCATAGTGTTCTATTGTGCGATATTAGTTTTCTACCACGTTTCATTGTGAAACAGGACAAAAAATATAAAGCGTTAAACTCGATACGAACGACTCATCCCTACTTAGGATTTAATATCACAGATTACTAAACGAAACAACACTCGCACGCCAAGACAATGGGGCCTTAGGGCCCAACTGGGACCCAACTACCAGAACCGACTTCTAATAGAGCCCCACTGGCAAAGCTAAGATTCCAATACTTGGAGAATAATCAGATCACTCAGAGAACGCTACATAAGTCTTGAGGGCCTCACAAGCGCTGGGGCCCCGTACGTCTAGGCGTAAATCCGGGGCGCTATAGTCAAAAGCCAGGACGCCAAAACGTCAAAAGAATTGTCAGACTTCCGACTTAGCCTTCAGGCGCGCTGCCGCAGAGTCGTTCCAACTCCAGTAACTCCTGGAAATGGCAGAAAATCTTATAATATCTTATTTGCTAGTGGGACTAAAGTTTATGTCTAAATTTTGTTTCCAAATTTGTATCATACATTGTTTGTCTATGGTAATCTACAGTTGATATTCATGAAAATGTTCAAATTATTTTAAATCTCTGTTTATTATGATAACGATATTGCTTGGCTAATGTCTCCAATTTTTTCAATACTGAAATGAAAATGCCGCCAATTCATTTGGTGATTTAACCTATCTCTAAATTATTAATATTTCTTGGTCAGAGAGTGCTAATAGAATATCCACCTGTTCTCGGTGTCTCTGCAGAGCAGTACGCAGTTTGTCGTGATGATGCACCAGCTGTTCACGAAGTCTGGCATGCTCACTCTCCAGCTTGGAACATTCTGCTACACCCCGCTTCACGGACTGAAATCATAAGTTTCCTCAATACCATCTCACTTCTCATGGAAATAATTACAGAGCATTGATTTCGCATTCCACGCTTCTCAACAATTGCTGAAAAACTGTCTAGCAAAGTTCAATTATCACCTAGAATTATTTTCGCGTTATACAATTGAATACACTACTCTGATAT
Organism: Pieris mannii; assembly: GCA_028984075.1. Taxonomy (NCBI): domain Eukaryota; kingdom Metazoa; phylum Arthropoda; class Insecta; order Lepidoptera; family Pieridae; genus Pieris; species Pieris mannii. The sequence continues at coordinate 6,261,428 of CM054784.1, forward strand.
ATGAAGTTGGCTAATGATAAACATAGATGGCGCAATATATTTGTGGAGTAACAAAAATTAACGTTTTAATTTTATTTAATAATGAAAAAGTCTCAACCCTTTTTCGTTCTTTCTTTTTTTCTTCTCGTTTTTTTTTTATTTTTATTTATTTATTTTTTTTTTTGTTATGCGTGTTTTTGTATAAGGCAATAAAGGATAAATAAATAAATAAATGAAATTAATACCTCTGAATGTATTTCTCTTTTCCGTCTGAGTATTTCGTCTTTGTCCCGATTGGCTTTGGCGAGAGCCTTCACGTCCTCCTTCCGAGAGGTCGCCAGGCGATTTAATACCTCTTTCTTCTTTGATTCAAGTCTCTCCTAAAATATGTGATTATAATTTTTAAAGTATTGTGATCCATCGTGCATGTCTCTTGAACCAAAACATGTATTGTAGTGTAATAATATGTAGCAGCTTATTATTGATGACATAGAACATAAAAATTATTAATATTGTCTAAATACTAATAATATATCATAACAAAGCGCAAAAAAATCTAAATCCGAGTTTAGTAAACCTTTAAAAAAATGTTGCCTTTACTTGTGCGTTTTTTACTTTTTGTGATGAAAAGGGACGTAATTATCACTCGCCGTAAAACTACTTTTTTAACTGTGCTTTTTTAATTTCAAACTGCGCTCGGATTTGAAGTCCGAGCAAGATTCTGAAAACTCACAGTAAGATCCTTCATCTGTTGAACATGTTCGTTTCTCAGCATCTTCTCAAGTGTAGCAAATATCGTATTGTGGTACTGCAATCTCATACTCCGTTCTATTTCAGCGCCGCCTGCGCACGCGCCGCCGCCCAATCCCTCCAATGTACTACCTTCTTCACTTGTTAAACTCTGTTCGCTCCTGAAATGTGATTATCTAAGTTGAAATACCGGGTTTTTGGTATAATGAATACATACAATTTTTTTTTCAATATGTTATCACTATCTCACGGGGTTAAATGTTTCAAATTAATATGTTATAAACCCCTATTTTCATGTGAATTAACTCCCTTAAGTGTACATGTTACAGACATTTCTGCGATCATTAAAATTGTTTAAATACCTCGCTGTCAAACCAACTGTCAAAATCATCTCATGTTATAATAACCATCATAGACACCCTGGAAGAGGATCGCGTTGGCGTTAGGAAACTTACATGTTCTTAATGGATATCCTCTTAGTGAAGAATTTGGTGGCACCGGGTTTTCCCCTTGTCTGCTTCTTTCTTAAGGCATCCAATTTGCGTCCAAGTTCAGCTCTCTTCTCACGAACAGCTTTGCTCTCAAGCAAGTTTTTAAGTGTATCTTCAATATTCGCCTCTGTACTGCTGCCATTCCATTTGTTTTGTGGTTCGTCTGTGAGTAATATTTATATTTGAATATATCATTATTTCAATATATTTAGTTATTATTTAGGACAGTATTTTTAAAATATCTGGTCACAAAATAAATATTTTAAGGAAACGTAAACTTATGTTAGTCTCATGTTAATACAAGTTAACAAAAAACAATCAAGGATAATATTTAAATAATATTAAATAGTAAAAATGTCAACATTCGTTTTCATAAATTTTAGCTTAAACCTAGTAGACAACGGCAGACAAATTTTCGAGATCAATACTGAATCAATATTAATAATTAACGGTCAGGAATAAATAAACAAAATTCAATTGTGTATGTTAAATAAACACAAAAATCAAAAACAAAATTAGTAAATATAAATAAAATTTCACTTACCCTTTTCTGTTGATTTCTCGTTTTCATTTGGTTGCGTATCGGAATCATTTGCCTTTGATTCAACTGGTTTCTTTGGACTGACGTCGGTCCCGCTCTCTGGTCTAGGTACCTTTCAATATAAATTATCACATATAACGCCAACGTTTTTCTTAAGGTTTGTACACAATTTTCTGCAAAACTTAGGCATATCAAGCTAATACTGGTGATGGATAAATTAATTTGATGATATTTTATATGAGATGATATTATACACTCACGGCGGTGTCCACTTTTTAGGTAGATACCTTCACTTGCTTCGATCCTTACATATGTCTCGCCTCATTATCTCAAGTTATATTGACTTTTGACCTGACCCTTCAAAAGTTCTACATTTGGCCCAGGTATGTACAACGGCTACTCGCCCCAACCTCATCCACGGTTCTATGTCCTATTCGTAAGCCACGATTCATTCTCTTTGAATGATGGCCAAACCACGTGAAAATTCACTTTCGTATCGATGCAACTACGTCCCCTTTAAGGGAGCGTTCAAGTATTATGTCACGCAATTTTTGGAGATTTTTGACCTTCCATGTAACGCGCCGTAACGTTTTTCTGTACCCAATACTAAAACGTTTCGTTACCACCCAGTGACGCACTATACCTAAAAAGTTGCCATTTATGTGGTGTAAAGTGCCCCAATTCGTTACGTTATACCTGAACGCTGCCTAACCTACCCAGGGGTGAAAATGATAGCTAGTGTCGACAGTTGGTACTGTCATTTTCATACAAATTTAGTTTTCGACTTTCTACATACACTGCTGTTAAGTCGTCTTGACTAGACCCCCTGGCCACACTGCTTACGTATCTCTTTTATATCTTATCACGCAACATCTTTCTTATTAAACACATTCAACGTACATTATCGTACGTCTACGTTAGGACACTCACATACTGTGTAAGTACATCCAGTAAACCTTGATTTGAGATTTTTTGGGTATAAATAAAGGAATACAACGCCCCAATTATGTATTCTCAGCACTTTTTTCTATTTAATCGTTATACTTTCCTAAGTTTTATCAAAATTGTTTCACTTAGTTTTAACACTCACGATCTTATGATCGTAAAAATGTACTATTACTGTTTTAACAAGATAATTTTTCGAAGTTTTACTTACAGAAACACCAGACACAGGTCTCTTAACAGCATCAAGCGGCGCTTCCTCCGAATCTGTGTCTTCTGTCAGTACTGACAGCTGATGAGCCCTCTTCTCCATGTCGCTTTGATACTTGATAGGGTTCGCCAACGCCTCAGCCAACTCTGACAAGCGATCTGGTACGTAGTCCTAAAATTTTATCAGGAAACACATTTTAAGTATATTGCTACCAATGCTTAATTGGTAATAATATCTAATAAAATAAATCTAAATCTATTAAATTGTAATTTAATAGAGTTTAATTATTTGGCGCTGTTTAAGTATTACGTAAGCAGATTTACTGAATTTATCCCCCCCCCCCTTCTGTTGTCAGAAAAAGTAAGCAAAGCTATCACAAAGTTTTCTATATTTTTGAAGGAATCCTCGAAAATGAATTCCGTTTTCAGGCATAGACATTTTGTGGGTAAAATGTCTAAAAAAGTAAAAGACAGGGTCTGATTTTCTTTTTCCCCTTATGGTGCTTTCGTAATACTTTTAAAACCCCTTATAGAATTATTAAAGAGAGATACCACCCTATCTAAGCGTAAAATTCACGAGTGGAGCGCTAATCTAATGTATGGCAAAACGTATTGAATTTTGTCATACGGCGCTAAAGAACTCAGAACAGTTGAATGTATATGGGAAAAAATCGTTTTATAAACTGAATTATTTACTTAAATTAAATTGTATAACAGCAATGTTTTAAAAAGCTTATTTGTTATTTACAATACACGTATTGTTAGTGACAGAAAGCTAGAGTCGAGCATAATTCAGAAAAGTAAAGAAAAGACTTGTTGATTTGATGAAGCAATGGATGTTGTGCTATCTAATTATTTTGTTGCAGTGATAACTATAACCATACCTTGCCTACGGTATTTTCAGTTCTAGTCTTTAAATGGTCTGAACGTATTTTTTTAGAAATACGTTCCATTAACAATTTGATTGATTTAAATCACAACCGTCACCCATTTTCACTCTTTAGATTAAAACTTTCTACAAACCAAAACTGTCATATGGCTGATTAAATAATCAAAAAGATTAAAAATTTTGGAATCTGCACGTACTTACACACCGATGTAAACTAGCGTTCGAAATTTAAAACGATCTTAAATATCAGTACTTACGTATACGTACACCTCACTGAGAGCTCCTATTTCAAAATGTTACGAACATTACACGGACGCTTGGCTGGACCTGAGACTTAAGCATTCTAAATTCAAATAGTAAGTACACACAGTGTGAGTCTGAATCATGTGTGCACGCTTACGTAGTACGGTCGCACGTTCACCTTGACTTGTACGTGCAGAAGTAATGCAGCTCCCGTAGGCTGTCCCAGCTCCGTTCGAAGGCCAACGTGTCTATATCCGGGACATAATTCGGGAACTGGCAGCACTCGGTGGCCGAGCAACCGCCCACTTTCCTCATGAGCTGAAATACGCAGCATCGCTAGTTCTGGCAACACCACCTAGAATGCAATCAGATCATTATTTTTATGACATGCAAAACTTTAGGATTTTATAAAAGAATAAAAGTGTCAAGTCAAAAGTTCACAGTCAAAAGTCTATCAAAGCTTAAAGCTTACAAGCTATTTTATTTTTGAGTATAAAAATTTACGTCTCACAGCAATAACAAGTTTTAATTTGATTGTATATGCAGGCAGGCAGAGTAATTTCCACTAAACAGCTTTCAAAACCATACTATATATTTAAGAATTTTTTTAAATATTTACCTTCTTGAAGACGAACGGTTCATCGCCATACACTGGATTAATGCCATTATTAGGAACAACTCGCGTACGGAACTTCTTACGGACCGTGTCCGCGGGTAATCCAAACATATCCACTTCTATGTACGTCCCACAACGCTTATCGGTCAGTAACTGGCCTGACACTACGCTCACAGACAATGAACCGGCTATAATCCCGTCTACCGTACTTTCTGCGAACGGATCAAGACGTCTATCCTGTAATAGAATGTTATCTAGGTTTTATCGTGTTTATACATTTTTTATTTGCAATCAATGTATGCCAAGTAGCATCAGCGTGCGATTCTTATCCCTGAGGTCGCTAGTTCGCTCAAACACTCGCTCGTACTGAAGGAATCGTAAGAAAATTGACAACGTTTTAAACACAGGCTGATCGACGAATACCATCTGAAGCCAAGGCCCATATACGATGTATTATTAATATATAATTTAATTTAGTATTATAAATAATTTAAAAGATATTCTACTCATAAATGAAATATTCCTTTTTTTTATTAATAATTACAGTTTCTGTTAACCTAACCTTACTAATTATATGTGTTCCATCGCGTCCCTAGATGGCGCTGATTACATAAAAAAGCTAAATATAAAACTTTAATAGTCATAAAAAAATTAAGTAGACAAAGGATGTAAATGGGCGGTTTCACTACTAAGAGAAGGAATGGATTGGAAGACCCAAACAACTCAGACGTATAAACTTAACAGTTTACAATAAATCTAAATACCTTTCGTCGCATGAATTCGGGTTTTAATAAGTAACCACAACGCTTATTGTATTCAAAGATTCCGAGGTTGAGCTGCATGGCCAGGTCTAATGTTTGGTAGTTCAAAGCCACTAATTGACATCCTGCGTTCCAGAACACCTGGAAATAACATAAGATACATGATATTCTATTCATGGTTTGGTAGAGGAAACTAGTTCTAATAGAACGCGAACTCACCCCTTAGACGGTCATTAAAAGCCTAGAAAATTCATGCCTTTCACAAAATAATTCATTGTAAAACAGTTCAGGATCGCTAACTAAATAGAAGATTATTTGCAAAAATAAATCAGCCTCAAGGTAAGACTATAAAATTAAATAATTTTACGTGATAAACACTAATACAACATCGAATAATTAGAAAGAAATTAAGTAATTCGTGTGAGATTCCAATTCCGTCGACCGTGTTTTCTAATTACACTTTTAAGAAAATGGGGTCAAAACCCTAAAAGTATCAAAAACAACCCGAAATGTAACTTTATGTATCTATGAATTAATCGACTTATTAATACCTGCGGCATAAAATTCGAAGAAACAATTCTAGTTCCCGCAGGATATACTCTGGATAACTGGTGTTTGTTATAATTAACGAATTCGACTGGTCTCTCCTTCAGTAGCGTCGTCGCTTGCTTCTCATCGAAAGATGACATTTCGTAGTAACGATTTTTCTCTGGAAAATTTACAATATTCAGCTTAAATTATATTTTGTTACGAAAATTTTTTTTCAAAGTTAGTTTAAGTTATACACGTAAGGCTTTATCGTTTTATATGTATTTGAGATTCTGCGTTTCTAAATATGGGTTTAGATATTTCATTTTAAAAAATCTGCCTTATGTGTCCATATAAAGTCTGTCTGTTGTTGTTGTAACTAAGATTATAATCTTCGATTTTAATTTAGTCAGAGATTGTTTTTGATCAAACAACATGTGTAATTTGGGAATGATAATGCCAGTAAACATTTAAAAATCTGGATCTCGTGTGACGCTATCTATGCCAGAGTAGCGTTATGGCGGGTTCTTGAATCTGTTTTATTTGATTAAAGTCAATACATATCAGAATTAAAAATAAAAACAATTTATGTAGGCTTTTTGTAGGAAGAGTGATGAAACCTGGGAATGTCAACAACAAAGGGGTGCAAATATTCACGGCACAACGATTAATTAAAAATTAACGTAAATATAGACGCTATCGAATAAAATCAATTTCTATAAACTGTCCTCACTTTCAGCATTCTCAAAGGAGCTAAAATGCACAGGCTGTACATAGTTGACAAGCGCAGAAATTTCTGCGACAGCATGACTCTCTCTTCTCGAATCCTCTGAACTCCCCTCCACTTCTCCTGTACCACCCGCTTCCTCCTCACTAGAACTTTCGGACTCCGAAGTCTCACTGGAATCCTTTGAGCCTTGTCGAACTAGCTGTGAAAATTAAACATTTGGAGTTTTAAAAGTTGAAAGCTCATTTGCGAAAACATAAAAGGTGTATTTAAGTTTTTAAGAGCTGATTAAAAAATAATGATAGGTACTTAATATTTTTTTTAATTCAAAAGTTTAGAATATACAAAGTAGCGCCGAGTCACAAATTGGTAAGAGAAATCGTTATTGTCTTATCAGATACGATATTAAGCCTTTAAATTTTAAAAATGGTGGTAGATCTTTACTACTCCGCTAAATCTAACATAAAAATACTACTTTATATTATCTCTTACCGATCCATGTGCCACTTCTCCATTCCCCTGGGGCACTTGCTGTTCGCTTTCTTCAACCACCACAACCATCTCTTCCTTTTTGTGGTGATGATGATGTTTTTTCTTGTTCTTTATTATTATCTTATTCTTAAGCAACGCCGGGGGTGGCAGCTCTCCCCCTGAAACATCATAGTAGTAATTTTTTCTACTGCCCTTTTTTTCTGAATTTACCTACAAACGCCAGTTTAAAATGTGTAACAACCCGTAATGACCGAATTCCAATCAAACTTCTTATGGTAAAATTCTGATAATTTGACTTTCTTGCAAATAGAACCTACTATCTTTTACTCTGAGGGCGCAAGTCGTAATACCATCATAGTTATTTTATACAAAAGCAACTTGGAGCTGGTAAATTCTTAGAAGTTAAAACGAACCAGTTTCCAAGGCTTAGTCCAACTTAGACAATGTGTAGGAAAATTCCGTATTAAAAATCACCAAGGCTTATATTGGTTAAGTGCAAGTCATTTATCAATTAGCACAGTGGGGACTCTGTTAATGAGCCCACTTCACTTGATCGTTGCGTAAGTACCCGATCGATAGTACCGATACGACCGCAAAATTAGCTGCCATTACTATATCAACAAGCCTCGGCACTTACCAAGAACTCTAATAAGCTATTGAGAGGTGATGCGAACTTAAAGGGCAAAAATATACAACAAATTAAAATTAGTTTCAAAGCATAACGGCTTTTAAAGCACAAAGACAAATCTAATTTTACTACATTACAATTCACTATATCTGTACTACAGTAAAGAGATGCCTCGATGTCTCTCTCTAGTGGAGCATGATGCACACACATCAATATGAAATTCAAATTCATAGTATTGTCTTTTATTAACATAACTTTTAAACATTTAAAGAAAAACACTTTTTTACGGATTATTATTGTATTTAAACTTATAATTATTTAGATATAATTTTAAATTTAAACCGACGTTTCGCGTGCTTTACAGCGTGTGTGGTCACGGTGACTGAAGACAAAGGTGTTAAATGTCAAAAAGTATTACAGCTGTAGAAAATGTTGTGTTATCTGTATTTATTTCCCCGGAGTTGGTATCGACTAAAAGATGTAGGGTCAAATTCATTTTTTTTAAGAAAACCGACCATGAACACGGTATTAATTATACAATCTTACGTAAATATTAATGTTAATTTCGTTAGAAATTGTAGTAATTTTTATCACTACCTACTCTTTTCGAGAAAGGTAGCTAAGAATCATTTTCAGTCCCTATTCTAAAAGAACCATCACGCCCACTCAGAGTTACCCGAGCTTAAAGTTGTAAAACTCGAAGTTTTAAACCATAAACTGAATCGTTTGTTGCTAAAGTTAACTCTGCAATAACCATTAGTAAAGCGCGTACAACTTTATGTTGCATTTGTCTAAAATATCCCTCCGGGTTTTAATAATAAAATGCTAAGCAAATCTTATTTATTAGTTACGTTAAACGATTTTTTGCCAATATCAAAAGTATCAAAGGGAAGAATTGATATGTTTGAACAATAAATATCAAGGATTTAGAAATAATAAATGATTGGCAAAATCTTTAGTTTAGCTGAATAAGTCTGTTTTCAATGTAGTATAATGGTGATCAATTCGGCGTTAGTAACATTGTTTGAAAATATTAAAAATAAAATCAAGCAACCATAAATAATAAACAAAAGTTAATGCTTTTCGTAAGAATTCATATGAATTGTGCATGTGTATATACACATACGAGTATATTCACTAATATTATTAATTGAAATATTATTAATGGAAACCTCTGCCGGCGAAACAATAATTATTTCTGGACGATGGGTAGAGGCTGAAACTATAAAAAAAAATAAACACTATCTAGCATACCGGGCTCAAGTTGATGTGAGTCCAAGGGCTTATCCAGCAGCATATCCCCAAATATATCTTTGCAATAGTTTGCTATCTTTGTCTGCTGTCGCGGGCTGCAGTGGTTCTCGAAGCTCAGTATCACTGGATAATCGGAGGTCTTGAAGGCACTTTCGGCGATCGCTTCCAGCACATCACGAGCGTTGATCTGTGGCACTATTGTGTAGCCGTGGTAGATGACGGGCTCGTCTAATCGACCATTCCAGAAGTCTAGCTCTACACACCTAAAGATATAGTTCATTGTTAAGTTACCTTAGTTATTAACTAAGTTTTCTCTTGTATCTGAGTTGGGAGCGACTCAACAAAGGCTCTGCTATAGCTTTGACTAACTTAAGGCTTTTGTAATATAAAACTCTTAAGGCCACGCTCAAAACATAAATTTTTCACACAGCTGTTTATCGAAAAAGAAATGTATTAGTTATAATTGTATCTTATCTAATTCATGAAACCCAGAGTGGGTTTCATGAATTAGATTATCAAGGGTTATCAAGGGATTATCCATGCGAAGGTTATGGTCGTAAACCCCTCTGGGGCCTGAACCGAATTATCAGTCGTTTCAATTATATCCATGGCTTTTTTAAACGTCACGTTAGACAAAGGACTTTCAGACAATTTGAGAACTTGTCAAACAAAGTTTTTACAAGTAAATAAATACTTGAGTTAAACTAGAATATTTATATAGATAATAGATAAAATTATTTAGTTATAATACAGCATAACGTTAATAATTTTATAACATACCAACCAGAATGGTCATTATTAATTTAATTAAAAATATTTAAGATTTGAAACATAACGAGTACTGACGTGACATAACTCCAAAATATGGCTTTAAAACATTTAAGAGTCACACACGGAGTGTACTGAACACACTGAGTTCGTATAAAAATTGTTAAAAAGCTTTAAAATTCAACCCATTTTGTGAAGTTAGGGCTTGAAAAAAATAACCATAATTTTAGAATAGGTAACAAGCAGACTAGTTGCTACCTGCCACAACAATCTTGTTTCCCCTACAGGCTATTAATTTTCAAACTCATTTAGCGATATTCATAATCGACTAGAGGGCTTAATCTACAAATTATGTAAGAGTAATATAATCTTCATAACAAAGAGACAACACAGCAGGTTTACATTTCCATATAAACTGGCTTTCAAATCTATTCTTGAAGTTTATCAATAGGCTCTGGCTGGCTCCGTTTGACAACCTTGCAATTCTATTAAAGTTGAATGAAAAGAGGCAATGAGCTTAAAAAGGCCGCTCTTGTTTTGTATATTATAATACAGATATGGGGAATCCAAATAGTTCAATTCTGACTTCACTTTAATCATCCACTAAATTTCTATTAACTGGCAGTTATGAAATTAAGGAAAAAACAAAAAACTCTCAGTCACTCTTTTAAATCGCCAAGGATTATTTACAAAGTGTTTGTAAGCACCCGCGAACTTTATAAACAGTAAAACAAACAAAAATCATTTATTCATACAGGTAACATAATGTACACTTATGAACGTCAAATAAACAAAAGAAATATACATAACATGATTCTAATTTTACATTTACTGCCAGTTCTCTCCAGAGAAGAACTGGTAATAAACTCTCCGCCACTCTTTTTAATCGCCAAGTTTTTTTACACAATGTTTGTAAGGAGCTGCAACCATTACACCACGTTCCATATGATATCTTGAGTAATAAAGAATAGTATAAAACAAAGTCGCTTTCTCTGTCCCTATGTCCCTTTGTATGCTTAAATCTTTGAAACTACGCAACGGATTTTGATGCGGTTTTTTTAATAGATAGAGTGATTCAAGGAAGGTTTATATGTATAATAACATCCATTAAATAGTGGAGAAGTACTGTTATTTTTGAGGTTTCTAATGTGATGTCGTAAATAATTACATTTTTTCCGCTTACATTGCAAACGCAGGCTGAACCCTACGAGTTTTATAAAAATAATGTACTAAGTATTGTGCACATTGAAAAGGTCTACAGAGAAGTCCGTGATGGTATATGTCTATATGGTATATGTCGCGCATATTATCGGAGCTTTCCAGCGACGGAAATAACAATACATAATAAAAACCTGCTTTTCATCAGCATTGCACCCGTGCGAAGCTGGGGCGGGTCACTAGTAATAAAATAAATTAAAAACAAAGATTTGTCCTCTATCAGCAGGAGGCATGGTGAAATAGGAGCAGGCACTTACATACTCGTGAGAACAACACGCAAATACGTAGTATAAACATTTAATATCACCGCATACACAAATTCAAGTAAGACCTATATATTGTTAAGATTTCAAAAATACTGCTGAATTTATAATATTCTATCTTAATAATGTTTCTACCTAACTGTGTTGAATTCGTTCACGAAAATAGTTTCAAAGGTTACATTAAAACCTTTTGCTGATATTGATCTTTAATTCATTTCTCTCCTACATTGTGCAGACTCAAAGTAAATCATGCTGTTTGTATCTGATTTTAAGATATGCATGATCAAAAGCGCATTTCGCTGGAATACTGCATGATTAAATGGGATCAGATTTTTCAAACTAAAATGAAGTTTAGTGCGTACAGAATTATCTACGTTAGCCAGGTTATTTCTTCTTTTTAAGTCAATATATGCAAATTATAAAATAAACGCTTTTTAATGTTTAGGAAATATTATATAGGTCTCACACAGTACATAGTTTTTCGAATGTGTATTAATTTTTTTAAGAGAAAGTTTTATATAACTAATAACACTGTTTTCCAAAAAGATAATTTAAAACATTTATTGAGAATTCGAGTAAGTTGCTTTTTAGAAGCTTTTAGATACAAAAAAGAGATTTTTAACCCGATTTACTAATACGATTTACTAATTCCATTTTACGATCCGGTGATTTATTAGAACTTTTTGCTAAAAACGTTCCATTCAGTTCCAAACATTCGTTATGTTTTAACAATATTAATAAGAAAACTTCTTCAATTTTTTTAATGGTTACATTGCTCTGTGACCATGCTGGGGAATTGCACAAATATTTTCGCACTATGCAAACAGATATTAAGTATATATTTTTTATAAGACTAAAAATACGAAGCAAAATTTAGACAAAATAACGATGATACTTTAATATAAATTGTGTATGAAGAACAATAAGCCGTCCGCCTACCGAACTTCCGTTTGAAGCGTTTTGTTTATATACAAATAAAATGATACTTCAGTATGATGTAAAATTAGAAGCCGCGTGAAATCCGTAAAAGATCAGATATAATTTGTTTCATTGATAAAACGAAAGTTGTGACTTTTACAATTTTTTATCACGGTTTCAAAACTTGACAGTGACGTAAAAATGTATTTTTAAAGAAGTATGTTATGTTGCGCGTCCGTATATATGGGATGACAATACCCACCACTAAAACCTACCAGTACCTTAAACAAGTCGCCCTCGAGGTAATAATGACAGTCGAGGTAATAATGATATCGAATCGAACCCCAATTCCCAGACCAGCTGACAAAACATTGAGCTGGGGTGCAAAAAGTGACCTTTGGACAGACGTTACAACCATAATTCCATAAAGTTATAATCATACGCAATAGAATTATAAAATTTATTAGATTTTGATGGTTAAATTAAACGATAAGAGAAGTAAAGAGACCGCTAACTGATTCACAATTGTCCATTCACAATTTTTTTATAACAAAGCAATGACGAGTGGTCTGATAATTTTTTAATATTCATTTGTTTTACAGTTTAATTCCTGTAATGTTTACCGCTATATATTTAGCAGGTGCACAAAGTTAAAAGTAATATTGTCTTACTTCTACGGTCATAGTGTGACATTTTAAAGGCCGGCAACGCACTCGCGAGCCCTCTAGCATCGAGAGTGTCCATGGGCGGCGGTATCACTTAACATCAGGTGAGCCTCCTGCCCGTTTGCCCCCTATTATATAAAAAAATAAAAAAAATTTACTTGCTATAAAGGCAGACGACCAAAAAATTATCATATGCAAAGTTTTGACTTCCCACTTTACAAAGTCCATTCCCGTCAAGATTCTTGAAAATTGTTGTGTAATTGCTGACATATTTTAACATTAAACAACGAACCCATCAGAAATTACACCATTACCATTGACTCGTGTTATTTCGTGAGTAGACCTTGTTCCTCTTAATATAACACGAAAAAGCTTTGTGAACCAAGAGATGTAACTCTCTAGGGACGCAACAACCACGAAAGCTCAGATTTTGTTTGAGATTAATAAACATACTAACTCCTGAATAAGATATCACATATTTTTTAAATTTTTTATAGTAGCAAGTCGCTATAAAATGTCTAGACCCGAAAATCACGAAACTTTATTACGGAAAACAACATAACTATAAACAATTTTTACTTATCCAGGAAATACACCCTAAGTAACGAATAAACCGAGCAAAGAAAATTAATGATCTTTTCATGAAATCTTCTTTCATTCGCTACAAATTATTTGAAGAGTTCTATTAAGCATGAGGGCATGCAATTAAATATATTGATATTTATTTGATAATTGCACGTCGGCATACGACGAAAATTTGAAATATTAGGCATTCACACACACCATAATGAACCTAGAACACAAAAATGAGTACGGCTGTCTGATGGTGACGCATCGCGTCGTATCGTTCGTATATACTTTCTCATGTAAAAAAATATAATTTTGTAATGAGATACAAAAGTTTTTTAAACAAGAATTTTTGAGGCTTTCTAGACGAACTAAAGAGGTTCTTAATCGTGAACACCGAATTATATATATTTCGTAACCGAAGTTAATTGAAAGATGACGCGCTGTTATTTTTAGCCGTCAAATCATCGGTATAATGGAAAACAAACAATCCTAAAAAGATCAAACAGATACCAGCAGTGGATTTATAATTAATGAAATAATACTGCTTCCTCACAGAGGTTTAAATCACAGTATTAATTCTGCTTGTAACGACAAAATAGTCGTATTTTTATTTCACTAAAAGTTATTTTTAAATTCTTCCTTTCTAATAAGCGTATCTGTGTCTAATGATATAAAGGTAATAAATAATTAGTCATCCTTATAAACTTTTCAACAGACAATTCTCTTCTATAACAATCTCGTAGCAATTACTACAAACATTTTTGAATACCCGTAAGAGAACAATTTTACTTGATTAAAAAATGTATTATTTATGAATGGCTTTAAATTTGGCAAATGGAAGGTTAAGTACTTATTTTAGACGTAGTCTGTAGCTTAATTGGCTAAATGGATTTGAATTCTTTATACATGCCACTTCAAGTAACGTGAAGTGAATTAATAAGTTAACTGTTAAAAGCAATGTTTCGTTTTTAATAATGGTTCAATTTACTTACTTTTTTAGCATATTTATTAAACATAAAAACTTTGAAAAACCTAAATATGAGAGCTGTATAGTAAGTTAAAATTAATTTAATAAAAATATTGTTCAAGTGATATCCTTAGATTTTTATGTCTTGTCAGCTATAAGATTATCTAAGTAGAATATTTGAAACAGTACCTGCATCCAGCCAAAAGGCATTGTCGATAGATCTCCACGCTGGACTTTCCCGTGAGCTGGTGACCAGTCAAGTAGGTATTATGTGAGCTGTTTATGAAGTAATGCGCTAAAGGCTGATCCATATCGTCACAGAGGTCCAATTTGTTAGGCGCAACTATAGGATTATCCTCCGACATTAGAAATCTGTTAAAGAAAAATGTTTTAACATTAATTACTTCATCAGGAACATTAGGGGTTGCTTTGATATTATACGCGTATAATAAAGAATATATACTCAATGATAATTAGTGGTACGGTCACAAGGCTTGACCGAGTGTCCACGGCGAGTGATAGTGTGGCCCAATTAACACTGCGCGCTACTTTATCTTTTTCACATAAAAAGAATCATATTTTTCTCTACAAAGAACAAACTTCTGTACTTGAAGATTAGAGATATCATTAGTGGCTCACATCAGACAAGCTTTATATTCTCCGATTAACTTATAACTTGGTTAAAACAGTAATTGTTTTGTTATGGAAGATAATCAAATATGTATTTTTTAATTAGGTGTATACACAATAAATGGGTTGAAAGCTAATACAAAAAAATAATGTAAAATAAAACCCGATTCAACCCAGCGTTAATTAAATGAAGCACACCGCGTGAAACATAATTTCCAACTACCCTCATAATACACAACGTAGGTAAATTTTACTTAAATATCAGATTTCGAATTCCGTTTCCGAATACGTGCAGACAATATTAACACGATATTAATAAAATAATAATGAATGCAGCTTAACAAAGAAGATTACTGACCAAAAAAAAAATTGTACTAATGGAGACGTATTAATGTTCTTCCCGTCCTTTGGGGCGTTTGGGGCTTAGAGCACAGTAAAGAAAACATTTTATTTTTATTAATAAGTAAAAAAATTGGACAATTTTATACCATAATCCCAACCAAAGTAAAACCTCAGCCAGAAAGTATAGATAACACATATAGTATAAAATATAATTAATATTCATTTATTTTTCTTCTACAATGTACGTCTTGATTTCGCTAAGCCGCCTTTATTAAAATATTTTTCATATGAAAATGTCTTTTGTTAAGTACTGCAGGTTTATTATGAAAACATTATAGTTTTCATTTCTACTAACAATAGAATAATATCAAATAGCGTGCGTAGCGGTAATTTAAAAACCTTTATTTCAAATGCTAATATAGTTTATTTAAAATAATTTTTATAATACTAATTAACACAATCTAAAATTGTAAAATACTACCTAATTAACCCTTAGCACCACACGCTATTTCTGGCCACGCAACTACACACGTGGGGGAGCGTGGTCCCCCAAAAAGAAAAATTATATATCAGTGCCATTTTTATCACAAGACCAGTTTCTTTTTAAGGAAATAAATAAAATGCATTTACTGAATATTATAAGAGTATTTATTTATAAATTTAAACAAAAAAATAGACATTTCTAGTGTCATACAAAACAACTTACAAAAACTACTTAGAATTTTAAGAGGTAACTTTAGGAAGAAGTTGTGACTTAAAATTAGGGACAAAAAATAAATCGAGTCTTTTTATGTAGTTACTCTTATCTTATTTATCACAAAACAAGCATTTTTATCTTTGAAAATACTCAAACGTCTAAAATCACAAGAGGAATGCACATAGTACCTAGCAAATATCAAAAAAACAGTCAAGTTGAGAAACATTATTTCAGTCTCCATATTTTCTATCAAAATAATAGTAATAGCCTAATTAATGTTTTTCCTGACATTCGGCACATATTTTTACATCTACAGAATGATTACGACACACATTTTTCATACATTTTGAGCACACTCTTGGAGTGATGCTGACTTTAATCCGTGGGCATGAATGGCTCGATCCTTGTGCAGGTTGATCTTCAGGAAGCTCAACACCAACTTCATGGAGAAACTTGTCAATCATATCTTGCAGCTCTTTTGAAAGATTTTTCATAGATCTTGTATTCATAACATGTGGAGTTACCAAAGCAACTGGGTTTCGACGCGCAATAAAGAACATGTATCATATATCTGTTTTTGCCATAATAAGCATTGTTGTTTTGGCGTTGTTCATCGTTGTCACTTGAGTCTTCGTTTTCAGAGATACTTTCCGCTTCTTCTTCACTTTCGGTGTCGTGATCACTGATTTCAGACTCCGCGTCACTCAAATCCGATGATGATTCCGGAAAAATGTCCTCATTCTCATTTTCGTCTGAGTCTAACTCATTTAAGAGATTTTCTATCTGCTGGGGGTTCAAACTTTTATCCATATTGCGCAAATAACTTAAAAAGAGACAAATAAATAAGAAAATGAAACTACAAATAAACTAACGTAATTACATTCGTGGGGGACTAGGCTCCCCCATCGACTCGTTCCTCTTAAACTAAGAACAGTAGCCAGGTGCGCCTCAACGTCCCGCGAGATCTTGGGTGGCACTGAGAATACCCGAACACTCAAGCGCATCGGGTTTAAAGAACTTAAAATATTTGCTACAATCGGTGCGGCGGGGGAGCTAACTCCCCCGCGTGTGGTGTTAAGGATTAATTTAAATGGTCAAATAATAAAACAATTAACATAAATATCTCTTCAAATAAGACAAGACCATTTGACAGACGAAAAAAAGTTCGTACCAACTTATATCTTTAATATTTGTCTAAGTATAAAATTAGGATCGTATCTCTGTCGAAACCATAGATAACGTTATTATAATATTAAAAATAATCAATAGTTTTCGCAGCGCATGCGATGAAAAACATTTTATAGGCATTTCTTAACATCATTGTAGTTTTGGTAAGGATCCTTATTTTTTCTTGCAATTAAAATAATCTATATTTATCAGTGATAATTTAGCATTCAAATGGTGAAGGAATTTTTAAAATCTCATTTTGAGCCCTTTCGTTACAAACATACTTACAAACAAATCATTCCATTTTATAATATTAGTAAAGATACAAATATATAAATTTAATTAATTATGATAAAGATAATTAATTTAAATTAAACATCACGTTTTTTCATAATGTGTCACTCTCTTGACAATATTGATTGATTAATTGACATATTCTGTGCACACACGGAATTGAAACCTGACCTGAAAATACTATACACTTTACTTTAATAAACAACATGCTATGAAAACAATCGTTTTGGAGTATTGTCAACAAGCCAATTTAAATATTACTGACAGAGGATTAAAATGTACGTGACTACTCTTAGAGGCGTCGACTTATTCCGTTTATTTTAATTATAAATACTATTTTCTTTAAATGGACAATGCTTAATTTATTTAAATTCATTGAACCTTAACACAATATAAGTGCTTGCTAATTATGATAAAATTCTTTACAATAAAGTTCCTTTGTATATTTAGTATATGCGTACCGGTGAACTAAATTAATACCCGTTTTCTTGTTTTTATATAGCCTTTACAGACGAGAAATAACAGACTTTTATTGGTCTATAGAAGGAGGATATGTATTCATGATATCAGGAAAAATAATAATAACAGTGGCGCAACAATCTCAGTTTTAGCCCCAGATTACATCTCCGTTACTTTGACGTTTCTTTAATCATTTTTATTTCATAGACAAGAAGGTAATTAGTTTTCTGTTTGACACATCCCATCGATTTTTTATTTTGATACAGGCTTTCTTTACGACGTTTTCCTCCATTGTACAGGTGAGTGTTAGATGGGGACATACACAGAAAGTCCAGTGATGCAATGCCGGCGATGGAACCCACGACCTCATGGATTATAGACGCGTGCTGACCTCTATGCCAACAATGGTCTATTAAATAAACCCTATTACAGACACCTTACAAAAACCGTGGTGGTTTGATTTATAAGAAACTTCTAAAACTTTTTTTAAATTTTAAATTGCAACGTAACCTACCTCAAAAACCCGTCAAACGTAAGCTGGGACCGCTGCTGGTGGTATTTATTATGTTCATATGTCCTGATGAGGTCGTTTGCTCTCTGCATATCTGCGTAAGGGTGGAGAATCTCATTCAAACGAGGGTCACGTTGAACCTCGTTGAGGAAGTCAACGAGCTGCGTCGCTGATAGGTGAGGTTTTCCGTCCGTACTGTTTACAAAGTATGAAAAGTACTTATTTACATTGCTTGTACCCAATAATATAAAAAAACTTATTTGAATTGGTGTTATATAATTAAATATGTTTCTACATAGTATTGTCTTTTATTAACATAGATTTTACACATTTAAAGAAAACACTTTTTTACCGGATTGAAGCTATGTATTATTGTAAACTTATAATTATTTAAACATAATTTTAAATTTATCGGACGTTTCGCGTGCTTTACAGCGAGCGTGGAAACGGTGGCATAAAGGCATAGCTTAAATCCGGTAAAAAGTGATTTCTTTAAATATGTTTCTGTTAAGGTATTTTAATAACATATTACTTTAAAATAATAAACAACTGAAACAAGTATATATACAATACAAATAGTTATTCAACAATCTCCAATACTTTATGACATCCACGAAACTGCAGACAACTATATACAACGAACTCGAAGTTACTTTGAAAAATAAATGAACGGGGAAAATTCTATTCATGTAGTTCAATTCTCTAAAGTTGTTTTTAAAAAGCCCCGCTTTAGATTGTCAAACTTAACAGCAGTCATTTCTATTTAAATGTTGCTTTTATTTAACTAAATTTAGTTTGACTAACTCCATCCACCGCAACTGTTCTACGTTGTATGAGGTTAAGTCAATCATTAGTTCAACTAACTAAATCTGAGTACTGGCTTTGAGCTGTTGATTGAAGATGAAATATACAGGGCGTATTAATATATAATTCTGCGTATCCTCTTCACTTTGCAAATTATATAGAAACTCATGTGTACTTCACAGAATAGGCATGTATATGTTAAGACATGCTATTATTATTGTATTTTAGTTGTTTTTTATATGTATTAGTATTATCTAAATAAATAAACATAGATATAATTAACTACTACGGCATGATCTTGAATTTAAATTATAATTTAGCGCGAATTTTCTTTTACTCGTATCATTATCATATACAAATCAAAAATGTAAAAAAAATGTAGTTTTCGATTATTATTATATATGTATACACTTAATTAAATAAAAAACTTACAGTTTGTTAAATATATTCAGTACTTCGGTGCGCTGGGTGAGACTCTTATAGAAACCAAAGAAGTCTTCAAATTGGAACTTAGACTGACAGATGGTGTCAGTCTTTCCCGTGGGTAGGCCTGACTCGCTTAACGCTTTCTCCACTCTCTTTTTGTCTTCTTTATTTTGTGCGAACAGCTTCACTATGCTGAAAAGTAAGTACACTTTTACAACACACATAGAAAAAAATAATTTAAAGTGCCGAGTTGGACGTGCCTACGACACAATGGTTTAATTTCCACTCAGGTTTCGGGTTACGAACTCCCATCTCTAGAAAAGCACCTGAAACAATTCGCATGAGGTTTCGCCCCCTCCTGATAATACCCTTAAATTAGGCATGATCGTAGAATTATATAATTTGGGCTTTAACATAATGTGATTTCCACACATAAAATTATTGCTATTAAATACTAAAAAAGGAAATAGGTGGAAACTATATTAACAAATGAAAAACACGCTGCACACTAAAACAAGTTTAAATCCATCTTCAGAGAAAGAAATATTACCTACGTTTTGTGGCATAAAATAGTTTACAGCGTTGGAAATAAAGGTTTCCATTAAAACCCTTTTTTCTTTATACACTTGTTATATATATTTCATCAAAAAATGCTAATCACTGCAATTTACTACGAAAAAAAGTATATTTAACACTAAGAAACAGTTGAATAGAAAAGGTTTTAGTTAATTTAAAACTTTAATCTCCTTCAAACTTTTATGTAACTTTGTCCTTGACGTTTAGCATCGTAATTTATAGTGCCTCCAAAAAAACGCTCCAGTCTCTGTGGCTCCTCGTTAACGACCAGTTGTTGGCTTAGAAGTGGCGTAGAGCGACCCCGGAGCTTGCATTCAATATCAAGAACTTTGTTTAGAGGTGGTAGAGACTAAGCGATGGCCATTCTAGTATTAAAGAAGTCAGTAAAACATTCACAGCAATACGTATATCTTTGCCCCATACTTTATGGGTCTTTAAATTAACAAAACTATGACCACGCAAACCCAAAACGATAATATAGAAACCTTCAAAAACATTTTATACTGAAATAAAAATCTCAAAATAATACAAATCATATTAAACCAAAAAGTTACGTAAAAGTTTAATCCACAAAACTTAGCACTTGCATCAAGCTAAGGCATGTTATGAATATTTCATCAATAACAACGCTGGGGATATTAAATCATGAAAATAAATTTCTGATAGAAACAATAAGTCGGGCTCCAAGTAAATATTTAAGTTATTCCCTTTCACCTTTACAGTTACATGGTTAGCATTTTGAATAAATAAATTTATAAACCAATATTGCGAGTGTTATTCTTGCTTCTTTGTAGACTGACAGGCTGAGACTAGCTTTTTTAAAAATGCTATTCATATTTGCCACAACTGTCAAATGCGTTTGCTTCTTGCGTTTAATAGTCAGCTTTACTAACAATATTTTATTTTTTACTGTTTAATTTCTATGAAACAATAATTTCGCAATACCCAACGGAGTAAATAATATATATTCATTCCATTTTGCAACCATGAATCCTAATCCATCGGGAACGAGCAACGGACCAACGATTATATTTGTATTCTGATGCAAATATCTTAAGCACCTCATTTCTCTATGCGGATTGCATAGTACGTGCTTTCTCAGACTGTTAAGAAACAGATATGTATAGACATCTTAGAATCTTAGATTAAGAAATGAAATTGTATATTAAATAAGTAGACCTTCATGACTTATAATATTATTTATTTGAAAAGCGAATCATTTAGGTAGAGATTAATTTTATTATCGTCCACTATTAAACTGGTTTACTTTATCTGGCTTTCTTTACAATTGCAGATTTGCATAATACAATTTTTATTTCAGAATGGTTTAAATACATAATATGTTGAGGTATTTTATAATGTTTAAGTTAAAAAAATATTTAGCCGATGAAGAAGGAATTACAATATGAAAAATTCTTACATTTTAGAGGATTAAAGTAGTAAAATAATTATTTCATTTTAATCTCTTTATATGTAAGAAAATAGTTTCTTTTGATTTCTAAGATTGGCCTAGATTATTTTATATGTCTAGTTTTGTGATATTTTTAAATAGCGAGATGAACAAGAAACAGTCAAACAGTTTGAAAATTATCTAAGTACACTCGTCTGGGATGAAATCTATGCAATAGTAATAAAAAATAATAAATATACATCTATAAACAAACAACTGCATAAAAAGTAGTTGTAATAAATCAATAGTCCTCCCCATATTATGTCTATCATGTTTAATTATTAATATAATAGTGCCATTTGCGCATACAGCTATTATAATGAAATTATATATAATAATTAAAAATGTTAATTTAAATAATATTTTACATTACTAGTCTTATTCATACGTTTCAACGCCATAAATTCATAGTTATTTGTAAAAAATATTTTATATTGATATAGCTTTGTCTGACAAAACATAGACTTTCAATTGATTTTTATAGTGTCTACTCGTAATGCCAAATTTTATCAACCGTCTGCTTTCTTTATCTAGAATACGGCCATATCGCAATTGGCATGACTACGTTAAGCTATTTGCATCGATCGTGATCACAGCTGACCGTGTCATGTTTGTAGGATATTATTACGAAAACATTTATATATTCATTTGGTATTTCATATTGAAAACGAAAAGCAAACCAGAATTCATTTTAATATGCATTATAAATGAAGTTTGTTTTTGTTGCTTATACGCGAACACATATGTAGTATAAAACTCCTGCTACGGCCGAACAACCCGAGGGCAAAATTGCGCATACATAACCTTTTTATCAAAAAGGGTTTTTAAACAGGGTGCAAACTAGCAGAAAGTTCACTTTATGTTAAATGATACCGCCGTCCGTGTACACTCTAATTGCCAGAGGGCTCACGAGTGCGTTGCCGGCCTTTTAAGAAACGGTACGCTCTTTTTTTGAAGGACCCTAAGTCGAATTGCTTTCGAAATACTTTAGTGGGCAGCCGGTTTTAAATACTAGTGGTGCGCGGCAAATACTGTATAAAACCACTCAGTTGTGGAACGACGGACGGCGAGATGATACGGGAGGATTTCGTATTCTGCCTGGACTGGTGATGAAACTCAACGACAGGTTGATAAATACCCTGAGCACTCTACGTGTATACACAATACAATATAAATAAAAAACCATATGAGATATAGGTAGAATGTATAACTTTAGAAATAACATGAGTACTACACTGCGTCAACTGGTCGAGCTAAGAGATACGAAGATGCCACTGGCTGGAGTTTTTATTTAATTTTAAAAATTTGTAGGGTTTTAAGAATACGGGCCACGTAGCCTTGAGGTTTTATTAGACGATTGCAACACTCAAGGTATCGAATTCGAAGCCCGGTCGGAGCGCAAGTTTATTAAAAATTTAAATTTGTTCCATGCATTGGGTAAGTATGGGGCCGGCCAATATAAAAGAGACTGTGTGGTCGAAACATGTATGTATCAATACATCCTAGGCCGTGTAGGTGGATGTACAAGCGTTGCGGCAATTTAACATTCTTAAAATCTCTGTAGAATGCAAGAGCAACCACAGAGCCTTTCTAACGCTGGATGGTACCCGAGTTTGTTTATGTGGCTATTGCTCAACCAGTCTCTGAATAGTAGAGATTCTGGTGTGGATCGAAGCTCACATGCTACTTTCGGGGCGTATGCGGCTATGAATTTCCATCATCCATTTAAAAAAAAACAAAAGAGAATTTAGTTTATATTCGAAAATCACAAATATCACAGGTCGGTAAATCCAACGCTCAATAAGGTGCAAATAACGTAAATCACTCGGTAGCAACCACGTTTAATTGCAGATGGCTTGGTGCCGACTGCTAACAAACTTAATTTGTACGTCTAATTAGAATCTCGGCTTGCAGCGAAATTGAGATATTAATTTCAATATTAGCATATTATAATATAAGCTATGTGTAAATGGTTTATAAAATCGATTATGGGTTTAGGCTACAATGAAAATGGTTACATTTTACGTTTACTAAGTAAATTCGGGTCGGTGAAATATCGTTTATTTCTATTCTTCCTGCGAGAGTGATTTATTGCAATGTGTAAGAAGATTTAAGTCATGGTACTGGCTAAAAATTTGGATACTTTGAAAGTGGAATTGCAAGAATATTTTTTAAATTTAAAGTTTATTATCTTAAAAGCCCACGACGGCCAGGCCTTCAGCCATTGAAGAACGACCAGGGACTGTAGAGTTTGGGTTGTGGTTACTTGGGCAGGTAGTACAGGGGATATGCACAGAAACATTTTCAGCTTTTATAAAATAAAAATGGTCTGACCGTCGTTGGCTCTTGCTCAAAAACGTAAGTAGTTGTTAAAACATCAGTATACTATTTCTTGCAACTCTGTTAAAATATTATGCAATATTAGGTAACCCTTTTCATCTGTTTGTAGAGGCTTTTGCTGAACTTTTCAAGTAAAGAAAATGATAGCTCAAAATAGAAGATATTTTAACAAACATAATTTAAGCGTTAGCTCTTATAACGTAAGCTCAGTATAGAATTTTTATATTTATATTATTATGAAAAAATAAATTTATAATAAAACACTTCAAAATCCTAGCTAGCCCAAGTCAAATTAAAAGGCAATACTTTTTTCAATTTTTTATTCTTTGGTGGCGGAGAATGTATTTAATTGTAATGGTTTGTCACTGCCGGCTGCTGGCTTTAGCTCAGACGCCTAATTTGAATCTCCGGCTAATAACTCATTGCCTAATGAAACGTCAAGAGTTCAAATGCAACATAAATAATAAAATATAATATTTGTTGACCTATATTTTTTTACGATGTGTCTTTTTGCATAATATGAAAGTATTATTTGGTAAAGGACGCTTATACTACGTCATATATCTGCCCTATTTTCTACATAAAATGATTTTCCCATAAGCCACAGAAAACCGATTACCTGGAGATTTATGATTCGATTTTAAGGATAACCTCGCATATCGCACGCTAAAGGCATACTTTTATTAAGATTTAATAGAAGCTTCCAACAAAGAAGCTTTGCAGCCAAATCCTTTTTGAATAAGATAATCAAAATAAAAAGATTGGACCGAAAATTGTCAAAGAAACGCATTTTCAGAAGCATATAACGAGTTATAGAGAAATTGCAATCTGTAGATGCACCTAGGGAGTGCTCGACACGTCGTTAGCAGACGTTCTACGAATATTTCCTCTTTTATTATGCACTTTTCACCTACCACTATACGGACTTGAGATTTTCATTGCCCAGAGCAAAAACTTTTAAGTTGCACCAGCAAGAATTTATAGCAAAACCGGTATAGTTTTAAGAGGTTACAGAGAACGTAAATAAATATTATGGGACTTGTATATTTTATACATTCCTTCAAATAAAAAAATCTAATATATAACCTACACGATGTGACTCTTTCTCTGAAGATATATGTTAATATACTCTCAGCTGGAAATAAACACAAATACCAACCAAGCGTCTAATGAAATACGTAATTAATATTGTTATAATGACAGAATATTAATAGGCAAATGAACTTTAATGTAAAACGTCCCCTATACATTGGCATTTACGCAAATAGCTACTGTACAAGTCTAATCGATCGTAAGAAAAGCTTTTACAAGAACTTAGACCTGCGACGAAGTCCCGATTGAAATAAGATTACCGAAGAGAACAGGGATATTTGAAGATATTTAAGTTGCGTTTAAATTTTCGATTGCTTAAGTTTCTTTCAACTTAACTTCGATCTTTGCTTTTTATTATGTTTCCTTATAGAATTTGAATTAAAGATGTAATATTTTATTTGACGTATTTTATTTGCGTCTGAATTACAGATCAAGATTTATATTGTATTGGTCAGTTAAAGTTTGTTATGAATCTCTATATATATATATCATTATACACCAGGATTTATATTTACATATAAATATATATTGACACCTAGTCCAGCCATAAGTTCTGTTACAAATGTAAATACATTTTTAATGAAGTAATATAATCCATACATTCGCTAAAAAGCCAAATTTCTAACATTTATTAATTTTTGCGAGACTAATAAATATGTAGGTATAAATTTTAATAATATTACATAATTAATTTAAAAAATGCATTTTCATTTGTAACAAAACTTATGGCTGGACTAGGAGTACATGTTGTTAAGTATTTATGATCGTATTTCAGGTACATATAACGAACATAATTTTGATAGTTAAATCACCATAATTTACTCAAGCATTATACTCCGACTAGCTGATAAAGCTTTTACATTGCTACATTGTGTTGAAGCAAATTGCAAGCACAACTAAAACGGTAGCAATCGACAAAACCGAGCGTGAAAACGTTCGATAGCAATCGTCGAATGATCACGTTCCACTGAATTTACATACGGACGATGCAAACATACTTTTTGTTCGAATTTCAAAACGCTGATTCCAGAGCGAATTCCGCCTAGTTCGTAATTTCATTCGTGGTTGATTACAATTTAGTTTATTTTATAAGAAACGAAGACTGGATTCTATTAGTTCATTAAAAATTATAATGAAGAAATATTATTATTTTTTATTTTTATAGAACAGGGGGCAAACGGGCAGGAGGCTCATCTGATGTTAAGTGATACCACCGCCCATGGACACTCAATGCCAGAGGGCTCGCGAGTGCGTTGCCGGCCTTTTAAGAATTGGTACGCTCTTTTCTTGAAGGACCCTAAGTAAAATTATAATAAAATATAGCAAATAAAATTGACAATAAACATCAAAATTTGCTTTATTATAAAAACAGGTGTGTACTATGTCTCAACATCTAGCATTTGTTTGTTTTGCAGTGAAAAGATCCCATGTGGACCGATTAAAAAATATTTGACTATAAGAATCCTACATCCATGATGAATGTCTCTAAAAAATTTAAAAACTTTCAAACGCAAGGTGTGAAAAAAATATCAATAAAGATACTTATATCGCGTACGCTGCGAAAACTATTTACAATAGAGCAAAGTTATGTACAATAGTTTTATAGAAGATATCGTTTTCTACAAATGCCATACGTCTTCCACTAGACAATAAATAACTAGCTGTACGGAGCCGGGACTGAACGAACCTAAATCTGTAAGATCAAAGACAACCCAACTACTTATTTATTTATAGGTTCTAAAACAATATGCATACTTAAAAAAATACAAGAAATTATGACATTACTATTAGTGGTAAGTATAATTGTATTTTAATGTAGGTTTCTGATTGTATTAAAAAAAACATTTAATAAATATATTATAATATAATGTATAAATATCGTATTATCAGAGCGTTTGATTAATCTTTACGTATTAATAATGCTGTCGTTTGTTCGTGCGGTATGATCTCCAGTGACAAATTGTGTCCTATTACAATATAACCTACAGCTTTTTATACAAGGAATATCCGGCTAAAGACAAATGGCTGTCAATATTTTGTGTTTATGACAAAACCTATGACACTACAATATCAAATACATACATGGTTGCATCATCAATCATGCTAGCATGTTGATTCATAGTATTATTTACTGTAAAGAAACAAAATCCTACTTAACGTTCTTACTTCATATTTATTATCGCTGTTCAAATGATTTATTTTGCTTTAAGACGTTATTTTTTTAATATTGCTATTAATAATTCAACACAACTATGTGATGTAATGTTTTATGTGATGTATATATAAATTAAAAATATCCTGTTATTTTGCGCTAAAATCTATTATATTTACGGTTTTGACGTTATATACATATTTTGTTATCATATGTATAAAAATATTTGTCCTATTTCAACAGGCTTATATAGAAAAATTCTATTAACATAGGTAACACATATTAAATATACTTTAGCCGAATTATAACGTGTTCATTTATTTTATATAGCTGCATGCTCACAAGCATGCATGGTCACAGGTCCTTTAGAAATAATCGCAGTGAGCCTCAAAGCGTGGCGTAAATCTTGAACCTATCTCAATGTACCTGTCAAGCCCTTTTGCGAAAAAATCAGCCTGGCGCTTCCAAAGGTAAATTGGAATTGAAAACGGGATATAGAACTGACACAACTTGGCGGAAAATGACAGTATATCCTAATTTGTTTTTACTAGAAGAATGGTGAAACAAATGGCCATTACGATCCGTTACATCATTTTCTGATATATATTTATAGTAATACATATAGCAGACTCGGCCAAGCCTTGCTATGGCTAAGGTTTTTGTTACATTACATAGTAGTAAACTATTCAAGGGAAACGGAGCTTATGTGAAACGTTCGTACTTTTAACACAGCGCTATCTGTTAGAATTGTATCAAATAATAAACAAATAATTTGCAATAAAATAAACTTCCGACTATAATCAAAGATCTAAGCTATCCTATCTCTTAAGTTGGACAAGACTGCACACGGTGTGCAAATTTGATTGATATCGGTTCCGTCGTTTAGGAATCCATCGCGGAAAAACATCGTGACAGGAGATTTATATTAAAATTATAAAACTGAAGAGGTTGGTTGAAGTCACAAATCTCGGCAAGTACAGATTCTATTTAAAGAAGTTTTTGTGTTGGAAAGTTTATTATTGAGGATATATACAAGGCGTCCCAAGAATTTGGGACATCACGGAAAAGTACTTTAAATATTAGATAGCATATTTTGCTGAAAGACATTTTTTTTTTTTTTGAAAACTAAGTATCGCCGCATTCAATGATTTTCAAAAAATTACTTGTCTTCTCTGGGAATCGAACCGACTTTAATGTAAATACTGAAGTTACTTGAGAAGAAAGTAACTTCAGTATTTACATTTGCCACAAGGGCCTGTTTTACAATGTCCGGATAAGTTCCAAATAAGCTATTAATTACTTATTGGTAGGATAAACAGTATTTTTACGTTTCACGACTGTCAGATAGCGCTATTCGTCATGTAACGCGAAGTATCTTTTTTGTCACTTTTATCTTACGAATAATTTACTAATTATTAATTTATATTATTTTTTTATTATTAATTTATTTGGCACTTTAACCATACATTGTGAAACAGGCCCTTATTATTTTTGTCGATTCTCTTGATTGTCAAATACAAACCAAGCATTTGTGAAGTGCACGGGTCTTAGAAATGAGAAAGCATACCAGCTAGTGTTGTTAAAATAATAAAACGTGATATTGCAATACAAACCTTGCTGTGTATACGTTTTCTAATTTTAAACCTTCAGTGATATTAAAACTGTAAGCCATTCGTTATCTTCTATATAACTGTTGCTTCAGATATTTTAGCCACCTTTAACCTTTTTTGTCGGCCTACATTTGTGAACAACTTTTATATTCACAGAACAGATATTGAAATCTAAATATTGAATTGACACGACATTTTAGGAAGCTATGCGATGTTGGACGACGTTATTTTGTGCAAAATATTTCGACCAAAGAGTTGGTCTTTAAAAAATCGGAGAAGAATAAATGTTTCCATAAACAAAGTATCTACTTATTTTTTCTGCGTATCATGATACATTACAAAAAATACCAAATTATTTTCTAAAAATCTACCTACCGAAACAAATCAGAACAGAATTATTAAATCACAAAAATAACATCACGAAAGGGCAAGACGCAAGCCAAAATATACACGCTGATCATAATATATACGTAATGGTAACAAATAAAACTCGAATAAATGACTTGGAAAGCGGACTAGTGTCATCTTCTCTGCTTAATCATGTAGCAGCTTCGAATCAAATCACGTAAAATTCGAAGGGAATAGAAGCATTTGGTATTTGTTTATAGTTTATATTTTACAGTACTTCACCGTTACTCCATACATGACCACTGTCACAAATTTTTATATCCATATGTTTTCAAAAATGTATATAGTCGTAAAAGTTATCCGTTTTCTGTTTTGGTGGGTAAACCCACACAATAATAATAAAAATATACGACGGAACGATTTTATTCGTTAATTCCCTTGATAACAAGTAACAAGCAATTGAACGTCGCTTTTAATGCCCGTGCTATTACGTATGAAAAAATATTTTTTCATGTTTTATTTGTGTGACTTTTTAAATATATAAGTGATTGGCAGTGGCTATGATAAATTAAACCTATGGTATATAATATTATCTTGTTAAGAGGACGTAATAAAAATCTATCTAGAAAACATCTCACACAGTTTAATACTATTGTATGAGAGATCTTTATTACGTTAATTATACAATATCCCAGGTATAATGGACAAAAGTCCTATCCGTAAGTATAGTAGGAAAAATTACTTTGAAGGAGACTTTTGTCCTTCACCAGTAAAATTACCAGAAAATAGAAAGAAATATGAATTATTAATCCTGTTCGTGTACTTTGAAATAAATTTCTAACAAACAAAAAAAAAAGACAGCTCAAGTAGTTTAAAATATAAAAATAATAACTTTGTTCACATTCTGAGATTTCAAACATCAGTGTACAATTAGCACGTGTTAACGTCATTGAGTTATGTCACTCTTACGGCAGTAACTTATAACAAGCTATGATATTAACTGCCTTAAATAGATCAGGCCTATCAAAGATCCTTAAGGATCTAGGTATTACATCTGACCCGTATATAAGATTGTGAGGCATAATTACATGTTATTTACCTCCAGTCGTATCTAACAGTCAAATTATAATGTACCCGCAATTTAACAGGAGTGAGTGGCAGTAAAAAATACTATTTAAATGTTTCCAACTGGGAATCGAACGCGATTCGAGTTTAGGAAGTCCTATGTTTTACTTAAATTAATACAAAATTTGTTTTGAAGCTTAGCTTTCAATTTACAAGTGGCTTTACACTTTTATACAAATATGCCGTGAATCACTGTTATGTCACTAATATCACAGATAAGTACGGTAATTATAATATTCTGTAGGTTTAATGTATTTGAAAATGTTCTTTGTTATTAAAAAGTAATACATTATTATCGTTAACGTTAGGCGATAAGATTTCGTTTATCAGTCTTATTGATAAACGTACTATTAAAGTTTTGTCACGTTTATACAAAAAACTACAAAAGCGATAAAGAATATTTAACAGTCGTTTGAGGCGGTGCCAATCAATTAGTAATTAAATGCCGAGAAATTTTATCAAAGTATGGTACTTTTTATAGGGAAAACCATAAAACTATTTCATAGGCAAAAAAAATATTTTACTTACTTCTTAGTATAAATATTTTTTTTATAGAACGGGGGGCAAACGGGCAGGAGGCTCGCCTGATGTTAAGTGATACCGCCGCCCATGGACACTCTCAATGCTAGAAGGCTCGCGAGTGCGTTGCCGGCCTTTTAAGAATTGGTACACTTTTCTTGAACGACCCTAAGTCGAAAAAAAAACATAATAAATACATAATTTTAGGTTTTTATATACAATAAAAACATACAATTATGTATTTAGTTATCAATATACATCTTATATTAAGAAATAAAAAATGATGTTATTGACTTCAAGTTACATAATCGCCGGTAAAAAAATTCGTTAACTTTTAATGAATTTAAATTTGATCCCTAGGTCGCGAATATAAGTCTGTACCTACAAACTTTTCTTGTATAAAAGGCATTCGACTCAAAACGAATGTCTATAGGTCTCAAGACGCCACAACTTGACTTTTATGTGAATATTTTCTATATTTGTTTTTCTTTCAACACTTTCAAGGGTGAAACTAACGAAGAATGAAAGCTTGCGTCTTTCAAACCGCAATATCACAGTTATTTTTGTCACTGAAACCTTGATTCATAGATGCTTGCAAGCAAAAATATATTACATATTAAATACTCTTTGTATTAGATTTTAGCAATCAGATTCACTAAACTACCAGAAACTCATCTTATGGGGAAGGTATTATATCCATTGCTCTCTCTTTGCCCCGCGTAACCTATACCTGCGCCCATCTGACGCAGCAGCATTATATAAGGCATCGGGCAACAGACATCGACAGCTTTGATTGGATACCTTATATCGGACCGGTCAAATCCTCAAGTCAAATTTAGTCTAAAATATAGATTATTAATCGTGCACTTTACCATTTAAATAGTCATATTTAATTAAGTTTAACAGATGGATTGAAGTTATTTAAATAAATTTAACTTTTTCTGGAATTTTTGTAGCATTTGTTTTAGTTTATATTATTATTTCAATTGTTTGTTCTCCTGCCAAAAAGGCGTGTTTGTTTTATTATAGTAGACCACTTTTTACCACGAAGCTTATTCGCCGCGCATTTTTTCTATTAGTAACCCATTGTTATAAGTTCGGAAATTTTGTAAGTGAAACGAAGGCATGACAAATTCCCGAGCCCCAATTCCGTCTGTCAGAAACAAAATATTGCTTTTAGCATAACCCTTTTAATGTCCGATTACGTTATCATATTGAGAAAGGTTCGATGGGAGAACGGAATTTCTATTTGACCAAATTCAAAGACCAGAAGCATATATTACAAATGCCGAAAGCTGTAGCATGCCGTGGATGTTAATAGCCGTAAAATTACTAAATTACATATAAAGCAAGATCAGCGTTATTCTTTGGCTCTCAGTAGTAACAGTTATAATGATATAGTACTCTCAACATCCGTAGCGCCGATGTCGCAACGTTTGGATCACGAGATACAAAACTCATTATTAAGAGCGGGCCTCAAGCTAGCAAAATTTCTGATTTTATCCGTGCGTATCCTTCCACCCGCTTTAGTGACAAGCGTAAACGCGGCACAACGATCGCGCGCATGAATGATACAAACTCGAGGGTATTTTGAACGCTACACAGCGTTCAGCGTATACGTGAAAAGAGGGACCCCGTATCAAAGGCAGCACTGCGTATGCAAACCTACTACTTGGGACTATTTAGATGTAATTGTCAGAGCCGAACATTATCTATACTAATAAATAGTATCAAACTTAAAGCTAATATTTTTTAGTTTTATTTTTACGAGTAATCCTATTTAACTTTAACTACTAAACCGATTCTAAAAATTATCTCGATAATAATGACACAGTCTGTGTGTTATTTTATATGCAAGCAAACATTATAAGAAAGATTTTTTTTTAACCATTGTTAGTATTAGTTGATGTGTTTTATACTTAATGACACCTAACAGCGGCCAATGAAATTATATAGTCAACACGCAAAATAAATCGTATAGGTATCATTTTCAACAAAAAAACAGATGCTACTTTCATCTGTTTAATTTACATATACTGCGCGGGCGGTTTAATTTGAAATTTCATTGAATCTTAGATTTTTATTGAATAGTTATTATATATATTCTTTCTATATTATAAATGCGACAGTGTTGTTTAGTTTTTATTTTACCCGTGGTAATTTAACATCATATCAAGCGCGGCGCTAATCAGCGTAGCGTTCTCGTCTCAATAGAGCGAAAGCGAATAACTAGTGAAACAAAGGACCTGAAGTTCGTGTGGGTTAAGACAGACGTTACAGTGTTTCGCGGAACAAAAATGAAATGAATGATGAAAATGAACGTCAAATGCTTTTTAATTAAATGACTCGTAAAATATACAATATTTCATAAGGTCACTGGTAACAGCTCTCAGCCACACTAATGAGCGGTAATACAATACATGTTTGACTCCATAATACTCGCCATGATTAAAAAAAACTAAATTAGACAGAGAAAGTTTAGAAAGAATTAGTTAGAGAAAGTCGAAGACTCTATGACAGATTTTTTTGTATCGACGAATTTACATTGAATTGTGTTTTTAATTAGAGTCAAGCATTGAAATCAATACATATTTTCAATTGATACATCGCATACTTAGATCAAATCTATGATTTATTTTCGTTATAGTCCGCTCTTAAGATCGCTATTGGGATTTACGTGCCAATGTTGAACTTTCGACATTTTTTTCATAGTTTTCATAATTTTATCATTGGTCGATATAATTAGAGTTCGTATGCTGTGACCGTATAGCCAATGCTTTCACTTTATATGAAAAGAAATTTAACTTTTCCCTGTTCATTCTGTACGCGTGCGAAGTAATATTCATTAATTTTTTACAGAAAATTAAGTATATATCTATTTTACAAATAACAAGAGTAAAACGTATAAATGTAACAACCTCCTTTGACAGTTACAATACTTGACATAAATTAAAAATTACACTAAATATTAAGCATTTATATTTTTCTAGTTCAAAATATTCTCATATATTCCCAGTGAAACTTGTATAGAAAATACGTCATTAGTGACATTACCAATCATCACGTGAACACAACTAAGTTCGGAGTTGAGTTGCACTACGGTCTGAACAAAAGCTTTTATTAATTGATATAAAAAAGATGATATGTTGAAAACAAATAACCTAAAAACAATTTAAGTTAGGTATTTACTTCGTATCGCGGGTACAGTGGCAACTTCAAACAGTGAATCATCCCTGGAGGCCTTCATCAACCGTCTATAGACTTTGAATGACCTATGTGAGATATAATTATCATACCTATTGATGTATGTGCTCTTTAGGCATTCGAAAATCATTACAACAGAACTTTAATCGTTAAATCTAACAATTTAAAAGCAATATCAGCGGTAAAAAAATATTTTGAATCGTAAAATTAAAAACATAATTTAGCAGTTTAGAAAAGAATAATCAATGAGCTGGAAATCTAGTAATAGTTAGGAGTAGTTTGATATACAAAGAACATTTCAGGCGCAGCTCCATTTTGATCAGAGAATCGAGGCGTAAATCATTTTTCTATAGAAATCTTAATTTATTATTCAAAAGAACTCCGAATCCATAAACATCAGATGCCAAATTGAAACGAATGTTTTGTGAACGTTTAGTGAAATCGAATGTAAAAAAATGTTTGAAGTTCCGAATGTTTCGCGGAAAAGAGCCAGGTCGAAGAAGCCTCAGTCAACCCGTAACAGATAGCTTGCAAATATCGGGACAGTGTTAATGTATTAAATCAGGTATCAAGGTAAAAAATAAATACGCTTTAATTTAGTAATGTTTTCATACTGTGATGCATCACACAAATGTCTCTTATGTGGTCCACAAAAACCTCAAGATCATTATATCGGAAGGCGTAAGTAAAAAAGGAATGCTGGGCGTTATATCCATACACCTAGTATATGCATAATCTTAATTCAACAGCACTGAAAAGCCAGGACTGGCTGCAGTTTATACAGTTCAATTTCAAACGCCAATTTGGCAAACTTTGGCAAACTAGTTTTGATTGTTATCTGTGCAACTGCTTTGTCGTTGCCAAATATTTTATCTACACAGGTAAAGCTTGAAGCTTGACTTGCACTGAATTCAAGGTAACCAATTAAAATAAATGTAGCTGTCGATTCTGATTACGCGATAACGGGTGCCTTTTTGGGTAATAACAAGTAAATATTGATCTATTATCTGTATGTATCACAATAATTTCTCAAAATCGTAAATAAAAATTTACCGCGGGACGCTTAAGGCTTATATACGTAGAACATCATTCATACAGTTAACGTGGGTGAATGAATCCACAGAGATCAGCAAGTATTTTATAAAGTGCTAGATTTTTAAAAATAACACCAGTGGCACCAGTTCCTACAAATCATATTTGTCCATACAACCATATTTTACAGAATTATTTGCACACAAAAATCGTATTAACGTATTATCAGTAACGCTTGAGGTTGGCCCACAAGTGACGTAAATTGACATCAGAATGTATGTTAGTCTTTTTTTACCATAATTCGATTTTCAAAAATGACAAATAAAATTATGATCTCCAGGGTTCATAGTTTTATATCATCATATTAATGGAGCAAGAAACGATTATTAAATTGTTTACCTTCTAGGCGCATGAGTGAATGAAATATATACGGTATATCCTGCAAAATTAATCTATGCTATTTTTTTACAAATTTGTTCTACTGTTGAGTTGAATAAAACTAGAAACACGGGTAAAGTATGAAAATGTACTAATTGTAAAAGACTTACTTCTTAACTAATATCTTCCCGGACTTATCTGCCTTCAAGACGATCTTCGTGTGGATTTTCTCCAAGAACTTGATAGTTGGATTGTTGAACTGGTTCAGATTGTACGCTAAGTTGAACAGCTCTTCTGTCCACAACTGGAAAAGAAGAATGCTATTAATCTTATGATATTAATTATAAATAAAACCGCGATCTGAAAACCAGGAATCACGTTCCACATATCAACACCAACTATGAAAAAAAAATGCACAAACTGTAACTTCTAATTCAACATAAGCTACTTGCGGACGTTACATAAATTAAAAGTGCTACCAATATACCTACAATGTTATATGTATAAAAATTCATACACCCAACAGCGAACTTTTAAAATTCCCCAATTCACGTTACGGCTTATAAATGACATTCGTAGCTTGATCGTTATATTTGTTCTAAAGTCCATAAACTATCAAAAGCAATAAGTATCAACTCATAATGTAAAAGTTTTGGTGAATCCGAGTTGAGAGAAAATCTTACAAGTTTTAAGGAGAGTTAGACATTGTTCGTGACGTAACATTCTTACATTACTGAATGAATTTAGATACTTGCTAAATTGTTTATTTTTCACAGTATTTTTTTTAAGAGTCAAGCCTTTTAGGCTTGTATAAGTGATAATACCTTATAATTCAACCTGTAAGGTTAAATTATGAGGTATTATCACTTATACCTGCAATACGTTTTAGGCATTTTAAATTCCACAAAGTTTCACTTAACTAAATGAATTTGTACAGCAATTAAACCAATGTTTTCATATGTAAGTCTTGCAATCTACAACAATATTAAGCTAAAAAACTAGTTCTTGCTGATAAATTCACAGCGTGGAACATCGTAACGCAGTAATAAAACCTAAAAGTAAAAAAAGGTTTTTTTGTTAATTATTTTGCATTTATTGTACTCCACTCTGCGTTTCTTTTTCTTTGTTTCACATTAGAGTTGCCTGGAAGAAATCGCTTGTAAGCGATAAGGCAACCCGTTGCCTTATAGCTTCTGTAACCTGTTTTTTTTTGTTATATGTGTATGTTTTTGAATAAGGTAATAAAGTATAAAAATAAATAAACGTTAGAAGTAGTCCTGTAGTTTTATTAGATAATACTGTCCCTAATCTATACACTGGTTAATTTAATTTGTGTAAACATAAGATGAGACAGATAATTCCAGTCGTCTGGACACCCAGACACTTACACCATAAATCATATTAAGAAATTATTTTTAACGAATAAGTAGATAACGAAGTTCGAGACCAACTTGGTAATAGATTGCCAAACGACCGACATTCATTATGTAACACTAATATTATTTTGGCTACGGTCGATTCATATTATACGGAGGCGCGTAGATATAAATTCTGACTCATATATATAATATTGTAGTATCTTATGATTTAAGACTATACTTTCATGTGGAAGAAGAAAGAAAACTGTAGACAAAGTCTCGTAATACAACAAAACGAATAAAAACCAAGAGCTTTATAATTCTACAATGCAAGCTCTGATAAATTTAAAACAAAAACTTTATGCAATGAATACAAAGTCCCTTGTGGATAAAAACGCCGTAAGAGTGGAAATTCTAAAAGAGACCTACTCGTGTAACCCCTCCCGCCCCTCCGCATAATTCAACGAGCAACAGATGGGCTTTGAATAAAAATAATTACAAAGATTTCTATGATTACTCATTTCTAGATCTCGTGGGAGACCTAGACTGAAATGTTTAGAAGAATTATGCGAGTGCTCGACAGCGCTTAAAAAGTTTAGTTTACAATATCGTTATATGCTTTCATCTCAATATAGACGCTAGAACGCTTAGCTTACCTACATGGTAAGGATTCAAAGTCGACTTGCGAATAAATGTAACCCATCTATCAAAAAAGTATATGAGAACAGTACGTACGCTGCGAAAATGTAAATAACCCTACCCTATTCTACATACTCTAACATCGGCAAACAGCAATCAAATTTTCCTATTTGTTGGTAACACATTTAGCTAAACAAAACAGAGAACCTATATTGTTCGAGGGAAAACTGCCGCAAGGGTACATTCGGTACATCGCGCTAATTATTTGCGTGTAATGTATGTACTTATAACGCAAAAAGATAATTTTTCTAAGCTTTAAGTTGAAACTCTGATTTTCAAACCGGAGGTTAGTATAACTATTTTAAAATAACTTCATGTCTATTTGCGTATCTTTTAAGAAGTTAGGCATGTTTCATTTCTACCTAAATAAATATGATATCTATTGTTTTTATGTTATTATTTTTTCTTTTAATTATTAAACACTTTGTATATATATACAAATAAAATCAGTGAACTTTGAGAACGCGCGGCCTCTCTCCCGATATCTTCCAGGTAACCCTGGTAAGAAAATAACATTCTAAGATGCAAAAAGTGTGCAACAAAGTTATATTAAAAAAAAAAAAAACAACGGGTTTGTACAATTACTTAAGTAAAACATCATCTTGCTAATTTGTAGGCGATATATCATTGCAAATATATTTTGCCACCAGCTATATAATTGGTGCTAATAAACACTTCTGAAGCCTAAAAGCCATTTAACTATACGTGTGTAATAGTTGCCAAAACTTGGACGCACGGTTCAATATAACTTCAATATAACCAAAAATGATGGACACTAAAGAGAATTCCCAGTGCACCATAACCGCAAGTATGGCATTGCTATGCAATTTATGGAATACAGTGTAATATCAACACGTGCCTCGAACGTTTGTCCCGCTGAACGGCTTTAATGGAATTTGCATCGAGTATCGTAACGTCATGTTGAATGAACCACATACATTCTGAGCCTCGCCTGTTTCTACCTCTATTTTAAAATAATTCAAGCGGTTCCTCCAGCATAGATCAATGTCAAGATTATGAGAATATATTGTTTCGAACTAAGACGCACTCATTTTTATGTAATAGGAGGCAAACAGGCAGTAGGCTCGCTGATGTTAAGTGATACCGCCGCCC
This sequence comes from Pieris mannii, assembly GCA_028984075.1. Lineage (NCBI taxonomy): Eukaryota > Metazoa > Arthropoda > Insecta > Lepidoptera > Pieridae > Pieris > Pieris mannii. The sequence goes on from CM054784.1 coordinate 6,300,174, forward strand.
ATGGACACTCACATTGCCAGAATGCTCGCAAATGCGTTGCCGGCCTTTCCTGAACGACTCTTAGTTGAAAAAAAATATAAATAACAGATTTTGTTCACTTACTCTATGCTAATAATATGGTGAGCCTCCTGCCCGTTTGCCCCCTGTTCCATAAAAAAAATATAAATAACAGATTTTGTTCACTTACTCTATGCTAATAATATGGTGAGCCTCCTGCCCGTTTGCCCCCTGTTCCATAAAAAAAATGCAATACTTATTTTAACGGGAAATATGGTGTACATTTCTTACGCTCAGTTTAGTGATTACGTGCTTGATACATTTTCTCCCACAACCTAGAATAATTTTACGATACATCTCTTGAATGGTATAATTATCCGTAGACAACCCATTATTACCCTTAGAAGTTTCCGTATTTTTACTTAAATCCACTGTTGTCCCGGAAGTTTTTTGTATGAAGAGAATATGAATATCCGGAATATACAAGGTGTCTAACGAACGTTCACATTTATTTACACAGAAAATTAGGTACATTGTAATCTAACTTAAAAGATACATAAATGTATATTTCTAGTTGCTTCGTTCATAAGCTGAAACTGACTTTTTACGCTTTACAAAATAGTGAATTTCATATAAATTACAATTAACGTATGACGTATATGACTGACTCAGTATTCTACGAAGCTGCAACAGAAACGCTAGGAAAATTAGTTATTTTCAAATTTCATTACATTTGTCGGGAAAATTACGAAGTTCCACGAATTTGTACTAATTTTATTGTTTGTAATAAGGCATTTAATTTTGCCACTACATACTTAATAGATAATAATTAATACACCCATTTAAGTAACAATCTAGTTACTGCATAACATATTGTAAGCAAGAGATGCGTGGTACCTGCCTACCTCTTCGCGAAAAAGGAGAGATAATACAAATAAGTAATATGTACATCGTCATTTATAGTAGGCAATTCAATCTGGGCGAGTAGATCTATAATTAGAGCACAATAATGCAACCCCAGGCGCTCCTTCAAGCCAAGCCTTTGTGAGAGCTTCCGCGTCATGTCCGACAAACTCTTAATTGGAAATCCCGACTCCATCAATAAAACTTTAACTAAGAATTATCATCAATAACCAAGATTAATAAATTAATCATTTATGCAAATATTTACTGTATTAATTTTGAAGTTTCGCCAAATACTTTGTTCGCAGCTTTGTTGAAGGTAAAATGGCATTTATTTTAACTACCGAGTTAATGTTAATGATTGCCATGTTTTAATAATAATTATTATTTATTTATTGCAAGAATATGGTACAAAAATGTTAAGGTGGTACAATCCTAAGTCTTTATCTTAATTTACATTGTACATTTTATTTTTCATTCAATGATTCCTTTTTTTTTAGATTTAAACTGCGACCTTACATATTACAGGAAACAAAGATTTACATTTAAAATAATTTAGTGGAAAATTAATAAATTAGTTTTAAACTGCTTATCTCCATTACTCACGTTTATAAGTCCATGTTAATAATAAAGAAATAGAAGAATTAATAGACAGACTTTGAATTGTTTTATTTTTAAATAAAAACTATAATAGATATAACTTAAAGTAGTTATTGAATATACTAATCGCAAAGATATACATTTTATTCTATATTACGCTAAAGTATAGGGCAAACCATAATACCGACCCATCATCGTTTAATATGGCTTATTCTCGCTGTGATCCAACCTTTTTCATACTTAAGCAGACTCCATAATAACAGTGTTAAATATTAATTCGCCAACATTGACCAAAGTTATTGATCCCTTGAGCGCGACATTCAAAAGGGTTCGGGGAGTGGCTTGAGTTAATTTATAGTCACGTAAACCCCTATGGGGCATGGGGCGACATTTCATTGATCTTTCAAGGTAAGAAGGTGCAATATCTAAAATCTGTAATTAAGACAATTCCCTGGGTAATACGGATTGAATAAATCCAGAGAGGCTTTTTAAATTGGAAGAATGTCTTTTGCGTATCTATACTGCCTAATAATAGTAGACTTATATTTATTTCCTATTATTTCCGAATTACACCGTTTTAGAAATATAATTATTAAACTGCGATATGGCGTAATGGAATGAACTTTGAGTAAGGCTGTAAACTTCGTATCCGTGTAAGTCTCTCCCATTAACGTTAAAAGGCCGAGAACGCACTCGCGAGCCCTCTAGCATCGAGAGTGTCCATTTCCAAACGTTTCGGTATTAGTCACCTAGGACTGATGACTTGCCCAAATACACTTGAAATTGGAAAAGTCTAATACCCGGAAATGCTTAGAGCACTTGATTTTTGGCTGAGTTTCTAGTGAGAGTTATTTATACCTGTGATCTTAAATTTGCTAGATTACCGTTTTACGGCGACAGTAAAGCAGTGTCGCAGTGACAGGGATCGTAAAATATCCATTTTATAAATAGACTTATTTAAGTACCTTTCACGTATATTGATTCACGCTCTCATAGTTTTTAATGTAATGTATAGATTACATCGCATACGGTGTATAAGCCAATACATATAATAAAATAAAAATAGTGGCAATACTTGGTCTGTAAAAAAATTGCGCGGTTTTATTTTCCCATTCGCGTTTTATATAAAAATTTGCAGAAAAAACTTAAACTCTAACGAAACTTTATGCAGCATGGGTCAAGCAAGTTTTTGAGTCAGTTTTGTGATGATATTTTTCTCTTTTTGGGTCGTGAAGGTAGACATAGAGAAAATTAAAACATAAAAGGCAGCGTGTGAAATTAATTTATGAAAAAGTATAAATAAAAAAATATAATTTTTTTATTAAATTTATAGGAATAATATAAACTTTGCTGCTGAAATTGCTTCAGGGGCCGTTCAAGTATGACGTAAGAAATATACGGGGGAGAGGGGTCTTTGATTATCTTGTTTAATGACTACGTCAACAGCACAGTCTAGAGGATTCCTACAAAAATTAATACGTTAACGTACTCTTATTTTTGAGAGCTTTGCTGCTGCTTACTTTTCCTGACAAGGGGAGAGGGGGTGAATTGCTGTAAATCTGATTACGTAACGAACGGCCCCTAAGTGTTGCTATAAATATATTCCATACATGAAATAATTGCTGCGTAGAATCAAAACCTTTAAAGGAAACAAATTATCATTAGCATTATCGTATTTCAATTACAGATTTCACGATAAGGTGTATGAAATTAAATGTCATTGCTTGTGGCGGCGTCCATGCGTTGGGTTGTTTCTCTCCCTAAAATATGGCGAGGGGGCCGATGATTGGCCATGCGTCATACTCGTGAACGGGTTCTACTTGTGGTGCTACTGGTCGTACTTGAATTCGTATACGCGGTGATATTAGTTGTTTATACTACGTATTTGCGTATTGTTCTCACGAGTATATAAGTGCGTGCTCCTATTTCACCATGCCTCCTGCTGATAGAAGACAAATCTTTGTTTTTAATTTAATTTATTATTCTTTATTACTCAAGATGTCTTATGGAACATGGTGTAATGGTTGCAGCTCCTTACAAACATTGTGTAAAAAAAACTTGGCGATTAAAAAGTGGCGGAGAGTTTATTGCCAGTTCTTCTCTTCAGTTGTACATCCTTGATTTGAGAACTGGCAGTAAATGTAAAATTAGATTCATTTAATATTTCTTTTTATTGACGTTCATTAGTGTACATGTTACCTATATTAATAAATGATTTTTGACTTTTTGACTTTTGAAATAGCCTTCAGGACGACGAACCTAGGATCAGCTTTCACGCAATAAATTCGTAACGGGCTGCTTCTGTATTAAATGTAATAAGCAAGCACGTATTATTCCTAAAAATTCACAGCTAAGAAGAAAATAAATATACACCATTGCACTTTTCATATTAAATCCAATACCTCCTATATCCGACATTTCCGCTGTTCCCTCACCGGAAGGGTTATCTCGCACTACTAACCTCGCTATTCGTGTAACGTCAATCTGGGGTCGGACTCATATATCACCGACAACTATTTCATATATCATTCTATACGCTGAGGAAAATATATCATATAATAGAAAAAGATGGTAAGGCCGGCACACGGCATACGGAAATTGCATCATAATTCAAAACAAACGAAATGAGTAATATACATTTAATAGAAACTAGATGTAAGCAGAAAAAAATATAAATCGCTTTAGTTATACGAAATGAAATGAGGTATAAGGCTATTATATAAAGATATTTAATTTAATAAAACATAAAAGAGCCGTGTTGGGCCAGCATGTGACTCTCTTCTTCTTGATCCTCGGCTCTGCAACAATAGACATCCTATGTGCCCATTTATATATGAGCAGTGCTGGCCTAGTGGCTCCAGCATGCGACTCTCATACCTGAGGTCGTATGTTCGATCCCCGGCTGTGCACCAATGGACTTTCTTTCTATGTGCCCATTTAACATTTGCTCGAACGGTGAAGGAAAACATCGTGAGGAAACCGACAAGTCTTAAACCTAAAAAGTCGACTGCGTGTGCCAGGCACTGGAGGCTAATCACCTACTTGCCTGTAAAAATTGATCATGAAACAGATTCACAAATCTGAGGCCAAGACCTAAAGATGTTGTAATGCCACTGATTTCTTTTTTTATGTGCCCATTTAACACTTGCTTGCGTTCTAACGGTTTTTTATACGAGTAATTTTACATACGTACCCCGCTATAAAACGAATGAGATGTAAACCTATCACCGAAACAATAATCATTAATTGGCATTTAATTATTACCCATTCATCTACAATTTATAATACGTAGTTGGTCTCGTTAAAAGGATTCAATGGATCATAATTAATAGGAGCTGTTAAGCTGTAGGAGTACTTAAAACAAATGAAGCCATCTCGTTAGGTTTCATTCCAGGGAATAGAAAAATTAATAAAGTTAATGGAGCGTTGTTTTTTTCGCTGCGTCTGTGCACTTCCATTTTCCGAACTGACTTCTATATTGTAATCTATAGCAACTAGTATTTGAATTAAGAACCCGGCTGAAAAGCCTATCTTCTGCGATCTTTTTTTTATATACAACACGTAACTCATATTACTTACTAATTAATTTTTTTGCATTTTAGACAGTGTTATTTTAGGTAGTGTTATTCGTTTAGTAAATTTGAATGTATAAACTCCAGAATCTGTAAATATATGGATTGATTACTAACTGAAAAAAAGTAATACTGGCCTATATTCTAAATTAATTCCAGTCTGTAGTAGAATTAATGTAATTTCTGTATCTAACTATTTTAGAGTTCCTGAATCATACAACAATAACACTTAATATATTATCACGTCTAGGGGAAGGAGACTGCATAGAAAACGTCGAAAGCCTGAACAAGGAATATGTTCTAACATTTACTTCACTTGTCTTCACTATTCGCACTTTTATTTCTTCGATATAAAAGTGCAAATAATCATCTCATCTATAATCATTCAACCCGTCTTGGTAACAATATGTAAAATCTTTAAATATATCTTCACCACAAATGTGCATTACAATTATAACGTCAAATCCCCAGAAACAAATTGCTTGTAATTATCAACAGTCCATAAATCCGTGCCCAACGATAAATGTATGGCAATTTTCCAAAATAAAATCTTTACGAGTCTTCCAAAATTGTATTTACTGTCTCGCAGAGATTTTAACGAAATTTTGTCTAATAAACCCATTTATGAATTGAGGATTGATGTCTGAATGCAAAAACTATTAAAGGACCTAATATGTTTAAATTAGGATAACTAAGATACTCATACAAAATCAAAACATTCACACACACACAATTAAGATTTTATTTCATGGTGTTTTAATATAATTATGTTTAGCTCAATTTCTTTTCTTATATGAAAATAAGTTTTACCAAGAAATTAAATATATCTTTTTATCTAGTTATCCGATGTGTTTTGTTTATTAATGTAAATGTATTTTTGTATACTATTAGGGAAATATAATCTTACAGACGTAGGATCTGAAGCGGGATGGAATTAATTGAATACCTGCAAGTATACCAGTGCGGCGGTAAGACGGTCTTTTTACAGTCGGCATTATCGTTTTATTTCAGGTGCCACGTCTCTTCGATATTTCTGCTTATTTTAATAACCCCAGATCATAGTCAAACCATTCCTATCTATTGCCATAAAAAAACATATCTACTGTTTGGCAAGGATTCTCTGCATATATATTATTCAGCGCAAGGAATGTATATGTACAGAGAATTCTTCGGTTTTTTCTGCATGACACTTTATAAGATACTTTTAAAAAAAATACAACAAATATTGCTCTTTGAGACCTTCATAAGCTGTTCGATAAAAAGGCCTCCTTAGCTAGTCCTTAGTAGTTTGCCAGCGGCGCCACAAACCAGGTTCGCCTCGGCACAATTGAATTTAACTATTTACTTAGCCTAATCCATACCCACTCCATACTTAATTACACTCTGTTTTAGTATTTCCATTTGCATAGATTCCTTTCATTAATTAAAAGATTTAACGTCTTACTTTACTTAATATGGAGCTTCGATCGAGTTAAATTATCAAAGCGTAAGTATTTCGTCTACGTTACTGGAAGTCTTATTAAATATATAATATAATCCTCGATTAGTTTCATGTGTTGCTATTAATTATGTTCCGTATCTATAACGTGATCAGTATTATTTTCGAATAGACAAGTAAGTGGTCCGCTTCATGTGCCTGCAACACGGCGACTTTTTGGATCTTCACGAGAGTTTCTTTAATCGGAGAAGCTAGTATCAAATGCGCATATTGATAGTCCACTGGTTTGAACCTGTCGTAGGGCTGAGAGATGAGAGCATGCTCAAGGACTACAATCATTTATTTTCGATACAAAAAATACTTATTGTACGGTTATGAATAAGTGTCCCAAGAGTGGTTTCTGTAGAGAATTATCGTATAAATAGCGTTCCTAACTCGTTCTATTCTATTAGCAGGTATAGACTTCTATCCTTCTAGCCAAGTCGAGCGAACGTGACGCAACACCGTCTTTTCTCGAACCTATTCAGGCTATTTTAGATACCTGTAGAACATTTTTATTTGCGAAATATTATATTTAAAATAAAGTGTAGATCGCTGGAAATCAACGTTGTTGTTAACAGAAGCTTTAAGCTTCGCTAGATCCCGTTTTAATTGATATATGTATAACTATGTTTTATGAGTTATATGATTATGTATATTCAATGGCTAGTTCAGCGAGCAACTTTCATCCCCGATGTCACAAGTTCAATGCCCGGCTATGCACCAAAGGCGCATTGTGAGGAAACCGTCATCCCTTAGGCCCTTATAATTCGACGGCGCATCAGATTTTAGCGCCAATGGCATTTTATTTCATTAAAAAGTTAGGTGAAGATACAGTTGCCAATATACCGTGGTAAGCCTTTACATTTGCTATTTTGTGATTTATTTCTGAGTCTTTATTACATAACACAAGACGATAAACATCGACGAACGCATTACAAAGTAATTAAATTACTCAGCAAGCACTTAATGGTTTTTATTTTGACGTAAACTTAATTCCGCAGTAAAAGTGGAAATAAAGCTTTATATTTGTAGGTGTTTAATGAGCAAAGTTCAGACCACAGCGATAAAAAGCTGCTCAGTGTTTTAGTTCGGATTTTGGAACAAAATTTTATGTAGAACTGCTTTAGTCTGTATTATAAAAAGATTTTTGGCCGAAGTATTGAAATAATATATGACAAAACTTGATATATTTATTATATTCGATCGTATCATTCATCTCTTTAGGTCACACTAAATCGATATATTTATTTTAAGGAAAACACTTTTTTAACGGATTGAAGTTTAGTTGTATTATTGTAAACTTACAATAATTTTTTTTAGCTAACCATTATAGTGCAGAAACCCTACATCTTTTAGTCGATACCAACTATACGGGGAAATAAATACGGATAATACAATATTTTCTACAGCTGTGATACTTTTTGACATTCAACACCTTTTGTCTTCAGTCGCCGTGACCACGCACGCTATAAAGCACGCGAAACGTCGGATAAATTCAAAATTATGTAAATTTAAATGTGTAAAAGTTATGTTAATAAAAGACAAAACTATGATAGATTTCTTGGTAAAAGTATTTTGGTTTAATAAACCAAGCCTTACAAATGAAAAAATGTTATTATAATCACAGTCTGGCCCAGTGGGAGTTCAAGGCATAGACAACTTCTGAAACTTAAAGCCTCATACAAACAAGAAATAAAACGACGAATTGTTAATAACTCCAAAGAAGTAACCTTAATTGAAAGGCGCCGAAGCCTCAATGTCAATAAAGTAGAATTTATAGCGTATATGGGAGAAACGTCGGCGATAAATCATTATTCGTAATAATCGTTTGTTCAAACTACGCAAAACAGAGAGCGATGAAAGAACTTTTTTATATAATCTCCATTGTATTCTTTGTACTTAGATGGAGTACTTTTTAGTGTGGGGTTTTAATCGGTAGGGAAATCTGGTATAAGCCTATGGTTCCACTTTCAGTATGTTTATAGACAATAAAATATGCGTATACAGACATTTACTATGAAATCAACTTAAAGTTATAGTAAAAATTTATTGATTTATATTTTTGACTTGATGTTAATATACTTTTTAGTAACCATTATTTTTAACCGTTAACTCTATAATATTATTTCACATATCAATGATCGTTGTTATCGTAGACGCCTCATTACTCAAATACTTTCATAAAATTAGTGTTTATGTAAATTATAAAAAAAAACATACCTGTGCTATTTCCTTCCTAGTGCAACAGAAGTTCACGAATGTAATATTCACGAAATCAGCGCCGTGGCAGACTGTCACGGTTTTTTCTTCAAGTGAGCCTTGAGAGCCGATCAGTACCACGTTTCTTATCTTTGGATCCTGAAAAAAAACATCCAGGTAAGTCTCCAAATCTCTGCAAGAGTTAGGTGCAGACGTACGATAAGATAAAATTTTTCAAAAGAAGAAAGAGATCATACTCAGGATATACTATAACGTGATATAAATCTAATTGCAATAGCTCTAAGGAAATGGGAAATAAGGGAAGAACGGGGTACTTCCCCGTTCTTCCCTTATTTCCCAATTTCCCCAATCGAATTGGTAGTATAATCGCTCTAAGACAAGGACCTAGCTTTAATTTTTGGCAAAGTAATATTTTAAATGCAGCACAAAATGAAATTCTTTAGCAATTAGCGATGAGAGAAAGAAAATAGACTATAATAACTAGGTAACATATTATATATACAACGCCTCTCTCACACCCATGCCGCGCGTCCAAGTAATTCTGTTTACTGCTACTAATTAATTGTGTTCATATATAAATAAGTTAAACTGTCCAAATATTAGGCAATATAGGTTTATAGCCTTCTAAAACAATTCATATTTTCCTGCGTTCACTCTTTACCGGCTCTTGTAATTCACAAGTAACACTTGGTCGTTAGCGTCATAATCATGATTTTAATAAAAATTATTTTATTCGAAAACCAAGTTTCTCATTTTAGACATTGCTCGGCGCGAAAATACGAATTGATATTCGAACTGCAGTAAAACGGTACTAAGGTACTTTAAATGTGTAATGGTTTTTTACTGATTTTATATAATCAACCAATGTAATAAAAAAGCCATCCACGATGGAAATTTTCTAACCAACTAAATACATAAATTTTATTAGCGTGGTTATTTGCGAGATCAAACAGTAATGACCTATTTATAAGCTGATATTTCTTGTACAAACTATTCACAGACTTATCTTCCTGCCCATCGCCAATTATGTCTAAATTATATTTTTGGCGCCTATAAACATTTCTAAACTCTGTTCGTTTTGATCCTAAATTGAAACATTACTAAAAAATATTTTTAGTATATAGGATTTTTGTAAATTTGTCTACCATTCGTTACTACTGACCGGAATTTTAAATATCGAACCCAGACGATAGTGAAACGAAATATGTAATACATTTTTAATAATACCGCTAAATTTAAAATCCTTTAATTCTTAAGTTTTAAGCCTTCTAAAACGTATTAACATGCAGCCAAAAGAATATTTGTTTGATGCACGACTTAAAATATAGGTTTATGATTTGTATTAAAAACCTAATTGAAAATGATGTCTCTAAAAAGACAACGACAAACATCAAATCGATCTATTACTTCAAACATAATTACTTTCTAGAATAATTAATGTTACATTCATTTAACAATCAAACTTACGGATCATTTTCATTGACCTTCTTTACATGAAACGCGATGGAGGGTCACGTTATGCTGAGTAAAACCGCCAATGAATCTACCTTTTATTTATACCTATGTATTTATAAAGAAACGATAATGAAATAGACCTATAACGTGGAAGTATCAAAACTACATAAAAATTACACTTATAAATATCCATGGATCCATAGTGGCCCATTGTGGATTTGCACAATAAGAGAACGTGGAAATGAGTCTGTCAGAAGAAAAGACTATTCACAGATCAGCTTTTTGCAGGATTGCTTTAATAATATATACATGTTATGAGACATAAGTACTTTGGAATTTGCTTACAATAAGCAAAAAAAATAATTATTTTATTTGAAAAGTGACATATATAAATGTTCAGAAAATATTCAAGAAATGTGTTACAAGTATGCAACAGCTTGCTAGAACTCTGCATACAATGTAGTTTTACTGCTCACCCCACAATATTGTTCACACAAACGCTACTTTAAACACCAATAAATCTAAGTGCGTCCCCTTTATGAAACCAAACTGTTGTAAAACTGGGTAAACATTTTGCTTGGGGATTTTAGGTAGAATTATAATCTAGAACACTGAAGATCGGGGATTTCTTATAATGAACACAAATTTTACGTTCACATTCCTTAGAATCCAGAGACAAATAAAAATATCGTTTCAGAAATTTTTAAACTTAATAAATTTCGGTTATATTTTTCTTAGTGTTTCTCCTATATCATATATATATATATATATATATATATATATATATATATCCGAGCGTTACATTGCATATTGCACCTTTTAATATTGTTTAACTAAAACCATAAATAAATAAATACAGCCTTTATTGACAATCTTGTAAGTTACATTTTATCCTATTACTTTATATACTACTTAAACTTATTAACGAAATTTTGTTAAGGTAGATCTAAATATGTAGTAGTATATAGAACCACAATAAAATTAAAATAACCTACTTAAAATTTATTACTAATTGACTACTACCACTACCCATATATTAATGTAAACAGTTCCTTGCTTAGAATCATTATATTTACATAAATTAATACTAATTAGAACGAACAACTATTTATTATATAAAAATTAAACTTATTCGAAAATTATTATTAAATAAACAAGCTGTATTTTAATTCGTTTTAAACTCACTTCAAAAAACCAGAAGGAGGAAGTTTACAATTTGATGTGCCACTTTTTTGATGATGATGTGATGATGCTATTATATTCAGCCTCATTGCGATAAAAAAGTATTATGTCGTAGCCTAACTTCCATTTTATAAACTCCCTTAAGTCCATGAAATCACAAAGCATATGGAATGAACTTTAAAGTTCAGACTTTTGCACGATAAATACATTACAAAAATTTATTATAAACTCGATTTAAAAATCCGGCGAGTATTGTGTCCGTAACAGAATGAAGCTTTAAGAAACTTTTCCATATTCCAGAATCATATTCGAAAACTATCTACGGAAAGTTTTCATACAACTTCGCTGCCAACTCAATTATTAATACTGTTCTAATTGTACTGTTTTACTTGTTGGTTTTGTATCTTGCATGGCGTATAAACTAAAACCGACTAAATATTTTGCTTTGCTTCAAGAAATATTTTAAGATTTCAATTAGATTTATTGAGAAAAACAACTTTTCAGCTAATTTCCATTTATAAAATACTTAGAAGAAGAGTAATAATAATAATTGTCTTTGTTAATGTAACTACAAACTTTTTTAAATATTTTCTCAATTACCCATTGGTTTAATTATTTAGATTTTGTTATGTAGTAGTTTGTTTGGTTTATTATGTATTATAATTACATAGAAAATACACTTTACTATAAATTATCTCGTTTAATACTTACATAGGTTTTTTTTGTATGCATAAAATAAATACGTAGACTGATATGGTGACACATATTAATTACTAGCTGCCTCCGCAAACTTCTTATCTCCTTAATGCCTAGTCTGTCTTTTTAGTACACACCAACATGTAACATTACTACGCTACGCTACCCTAATGGCAAACCTCAGAGTCCTTTCAGAACTATCAAATAAAAAAATAATTTCATCGCAGAGGGTAAATTAAAGGGTTGTATGTATTTTGTATCATAAAAAAATAGAAACATAAAATTTTGTAAACAAAAAATTGTTTTTGGAGTGAACACCCTTTGTCGCTTAGGGGTGTGAAACATAGATAGTAATCGATTCTCAGACCCACTGAATATGCATAATAAATTTCTTAAGAACCGGTCAAGCCGTTTCGGAGGAGTATGGGAACAAACATGGTGACACGAGAAGTTTATATAATATTTAACTATATATTATATAATGTATAACTCGCGTTCTACGTTTTAAAGTAAATCTCTTTACTGTATTATAAAAATATTAAAAAGACATACGTTTTTTCTCTAACCAAATCTACTAATGCATTGGAAAAATCGCGTCAGTTAAATTAATTTTCAATTTATTTAATCATATAATATATAATCTTCTGGCCAGGGCCCACACACACGAAATCACACGTTTATGTATGTTTGTATTATTATCTTGCTCAGTATCCAGCCATTGGTTGTATTTATTCAGTGAAACATAACAATCGTTAAATAACATGGAGGGTGCGTGTCAAAGCTTATTTTCATCAGATATCCTATACCACTACAGGGAGCAGTGGTTTAACGTACAACCCTAATTCCTAAGGTCGTTTGTTTGAATCACGGCTGTGCACCAATATAATTTTCTCTCTATTTGCGCAATTAGCATTTGCTGTAATGACAGGGAAGCCGGCATGTCACAACCACGAAAATCTATGACATGTGTCAGACACAGAACGCTGATCACCTACTTGAACTGATACAATCCCAGTACCAGACTGATTTAGGGCTGTAGCGCCTTTAGATTATTATTATTACTATACCTCTATGGGAAAAGAGTTTCTGAACACCTCGTAGCTTTAATTCAGATTTTTTACAATGGAAGCCATTATTTCATCAGGCCACTAAATCATGTGTTCCAAACTAAAACAGGAGTGAGACAGGGTTGCATCTTATCATCTGCACTTAAGTAATTCTTGAACGACCCTAATGTAGTAGAAACTTGAACTATCCTGGCTCGAGATAGGCAAAGGATTTGTCTTTAAGATGTGCTGCTGGCGGCGAATACTAAGAATACCGTGGACTGCGAAGCGCACGGTATCTTGATCCAACTTTACATATGGACTTCCCTGTCTACCATATACTAAAAGCGACTTGTATCTTACTTCATACAATGCGCAGAAGCGATGAAAACTTGGAGAAACTGATGATGGTTAGTAGCATAAAAGGCAAAAGATGACGTCACCCTTCACCTACCAGATGGACCGATCAAGGGAAAGACTCATGATCATCCTAAAAACTATACAGTGTCATAAAAGAGCCCCGCTGAACAGGAACCAGTGGAAACAGATAGTTCGCTTTAGATGCTTTCTTCCAGACCGCGACGCTCAGACAATGTCGACAGCTGCCGTCGTCAGATTTCGACAGATTTCTTTCAAGAATAAATAAATTGTAGTACCTAAAGTTAGTGCTTCATTAAGTAAACAACTTCTACTCGTAGACGTTGCGTAGCAGTGCTACGTACAACCTACATCCGCTACGATTTTTAATCCCCGACAGCAAAAAGGTCTATATCTACGGCAACATGCCTTTAATATGTGTGGATTTGGCTGGTTTTTAGTGTGAAAAAGATTTCTCATAGAAATCTATTTAAGGTAATTTTAAAGTAAATTACATACTTAATAATCAAAGTAATAATATTGTATACCGCTGCTTTTGAGAACAAACAATAATTACACAGGAAACAGTTAAAATCGCCCACAGAATACCTGAAATATACGAGAACTGTTTTTCTTTTTGTTGTTGATGATTCAAGAGTAGAATGGTGAAATCTTGACCAAACGAAATCACTACATATTTATTCAATCATGTTGGTATATACTCTTTTAAAATTCAATATTTAAAAGGTAGATCTGAATTTAATTTTACTACTATTTTCCAAAATCAAGGGCGTAAAACATATGTCATAATACAATTATAATTTACGTCTTATGTCAGTTACTATATTTCCACCCAGCTACAGTACATAACCATAGAATACATTTTTCGACAAATCATTCGTTTAATCTTGAATTCTTGCCGCCTTATCATGACTGGCTTTCCAGGAAAAACATTTTTAGACCAATAATCGAAACGTATAATCTTATATCACGGCATGGATTTCCGTTTCCAGTAATCCCTGCGATAACAATAATTTGCTCTTTGCAATCGTTTCGTGGTAAGCTTTCTGAGCCGTTGTCGTACAGTATGAACCTAGCTGTTGCCTGCGACTTCACTCGTGAGAAATTCTCAAAAGACATAGTCATTGCTTAACCCAGTGCAATAAAGAACCAACATTCATCTGTTTTATTGAATATTAATATAAAGAGAATTTGTTGATGAATTATTAAGATTAAAAAATATTTGAGTGCAGAGCTGAACCTCAAACCACGGCAAAAATTATTTCTATGCAGTGTTAAATATATACCGTAAAAATTTACTAACTAATTAATAACAGACATTTATAATTGAACCATTGTAATGTGTTTGGAAAGGATCGCCTAAGGTCATGACGGATGTATAACAAACACACGTACTGACCTAAGAGAAAATTATTATTAGCAATTACAATACAACCTAGCTCTCATCAACATTAAATTCGAAGAGGCCGTTCTTCATAGTTTAATCCTTCCATCGATTCTATTAATCTAAATATTATGAAATAAAGTATGTAGTTTTAAATTGTAAAATCATATATCGAATGTACACCAAAATGAAATAATTTCGTTTCCTTCCGACGAAATGTTGTATGTATGACAAAAATAAGATTTTATTACTGCATCTCATAACGTGTAAAAGTTAAAAACATTTATTTGGGTCTCACATTAATTTCACTGAAAGCATTCCACGTTCCCAGCTTTAGAGTGCCATACAACATATAATTTCGTACTAACTGATCTGAAATTATCCTGATTCATGTAATAAAAAAAGTGTTTATTCATTTTAAGTAGGTACATTTTCATTCCTAGGTGCAAGATTTGGAAACCCTTTTAAGTAAAAAATACCTGTGTCAGGGTTGCCAGCACTTCATAAACAAACTTAATTCTTAATTACTTAAAATAATTACATTATTTAACCTCATTTTATTTATCTTTTTTCAACCGTTATCATCACGCCTGAGTGCATGAGTAAGTGTGTGGTAAATGTGTGAATGAGTGAGTGACTTTTTCACATTCACTTTTTTTTATTTTATTATCTCCTGTTCACTGTTTACATATAATTTAATTTCTTTGTTTTGTTCCCTTAGTTTAGTCTAAATATCTATATGTCTTATGTATTTTTGCACTTTTGCGCATATATCTAATTGAATATTTTTTCCGCGCATTCATTGCCTGGAAGAGATTGCTTAAAAGCGATGTGGCCGCCAAAAATTAGGGCTTTTAATGTAAATTGTCAATTGTATTATATTATATTTCTGAATTGTTCATTTTTCTTCTGTACACTCAACGAAGTGTTAATAAATATATAGTAGATTTGACTACATAATTATTTGCACCCACAATAAAGTATGTTCCAGTCATTATGTCAACCGACTGTTAACCGCATGTCCACAAAACCACAATCTAGATTGAGCGATTAAACATTCGAAATACTTTCGCTTTAACCCGTGGCTTTTCCCATATAATTAATCGATGCTCTTTTTGTCGCGCACAATTTCTATGTGAACCAACTGACATCCAAGTAATTTCCAACCAATTTGACTTATGAAACGAAAACATACATATACGCTGATATTTAGAAGATTAATAATATGAGATATATACACTCAGCCCTCTCGGACAGAGAAGTGAGCCGAACAGTGGGTCAATCGTTCTGCCAATGAGAGTTGAGTGTGACGAAATTGTAGCAGGGAGTATTTATGGCAATACCTTAGCCAGCATGGGCTGAAAATATTGTAATTTACGTGATAAATAGTACTTCCAACTACCTTTATTACATATTGCACTATTCAACCAGCAACATCAACCCATGCGATATTAAGTTTGGGTATAATATTGTTAATCTATGTAATCTGTTTTGGCTTTCTGTATTGAATTAGTATTTTGTATAATAATATGTATTAAGTAAGCTGTTAGGTTACTTACTTATAATTAAAAAAAAAACAAAAACATATTTCTACTTATCAATAGTTTGAAAGGAAGTCCTGATTCATACGTTGACTCACCAGAGCAATGAAACTGTTAACATTGAGTTTGGACGGAAGCTCCTTTTATATCGCCGATCATTTTAAAGTGAAAAATATATTTTAAGATTATAAACCATTGACCATTTTCCAGCGTCTAAAAAAACACAGAGGTTTTAATGCTTCGATTACGATTTGACTATCGTGACCAGACGTCCCGTTTTAAAAGGGACTGTCCCTTTTTCCAATTACTAGGTCCGGTGTTACCGAAATGAGTCTGGGAATCAAAAATGGCCCGTTTTGAGAAACCGCGCTAAAATTTGAGTCGAAGAATATAAAAAAAAACTTGGTAAGAATTTCATTCTTATTTGAAATCTTCACCAGCCATATTAAATTTGTTCTTCTGCTAAACTAACTTAACATTTTGATTCGTAACTTTTAGCCAACTAACATTTTCTAAATAAATAACCTTAAAGTGTTCTTTTTCATAAACCTAAATTAAACTAATGTCCCGTTCTGAGTCAAACAAAAAATGGTCACTTTAGATATGCCCCTCTTTTTTTCTTTACTCCATAGGCGTTGTTTTGTAGGTAATAGATGCAAAATTCCACACACATCAAAAAAATTAGTTCCTACCTTCAACTTCACCACAAGAATGGCAATACAAGATTATCGACTACATTAAAAATACTACTCTCTTTTTACTGCTACTTATTCATATACTGTATAATATATAATCTAGCTTATTTTAACACAGCACAAACGCAATTAGTCAGAAAGGGAAGGAAAAGTACTTTAAACTAAATGCTGTTTAATAAGGAATATTCTTTTGGGCTAGATATAGTGTTGTATATCGTTTGGTCATTTGAGATTTAAGATAAAGACTAAGTAGTTAAGGAAGGCATATTATGTTTGAGTAGTAGCTTATTGGCTCCTTTCAGCAATTAAAACCCCTGCCGTAAATGCAATTACAGATTTTTTTATTAAAAAATCCTATTGTTCAACTAAATGTTTACACTGGTTAACATAAAAACAAAGAATATATACAGTATAATTCATTCCCTACCTATATTGTAGATAATTTAATTTTAAAGATATTTCACTCAATAAATTTGTGGTTTTAGTAAATTATAATTAACATCGTTTAGAATTTTTTTGTTAGACATTTTGAAGTTGCTGTAAAACTATCTCAAATAATACATAATTATTAATCATCACAAGTACGTTTACTAAGTTAAACATCAATCATTGTAGGCATAGAGTAAGTTAATTCAATTAAAGTTAAAAAAATAAATAAATAAAAGTTGAAAGACCTGTGTTGTCTTTGTGTTGCCTGTTTTAAACTGATCTTTTACTCAATTGATTTTCCGCAGTTCACAAATCTAGCTCAGAGCAACATATCTCAACAAATAGAGAGATAATGCTGCTTTAAAGCGACCTTTAAATATATTAATTTAAAATTATTTTCTGTGTACATTTGCTATTAATATATTACTAATCTATTGCAACAATCACTTAACATCAGGTGAGCCTCCTGCCCGTTTGCCCCCTGTTCTATTAAAAAAAAACAAAAGAAAACTAAGCGTACGGTTCAATTTTGACGCACAGGGACAAAATGCAACAGTCAAAAAACATTTATTCATATAGGTAACAAAATCACTTATGAACTTCAAAAAAGAAATATACATTAAATGCTTCTCATTTTACATTTACTGCCAGTTCTCAAATCAAAGTATAACGAAAGAAAAAACTGGCAATAAACTCTGTGCCACTCTTGTTAATCGTCAGTTATTTTTTTTTGTTTGTAAGGAGCTGCAACCATCACGCCATGTTCCACATGACATCTTAAGTAATAAATAATAACAGTATAAATTAAAAACAATGATTGTCAAAGATCATCATCAGCATGAGGCATGGTGAAATAGGAGCACGCACTTACATTCACACCGAGCAGAATTGGTTATTGTACGAATTCTGTGTGGCTTTTCAAAAAGCGAGCGCGTGGGACTTCTAATAAAGTTACTCGCCTCAGTACATGAACATAAATTGCGTTAACGTGGGATCGGGTCATATAATAAACCACGTAATGCCACCGGACAATAAACGAGGAAACGACGCGTTAAAAATAACATCTTTCTCGAAATGCTTCTAAATAATTCGCATTAAAATTTGCGCCAACGTCACGCGCTAATGAGACGTTTTGTTAAATCTGTACACTCATATTACAATTTTCACAACTTGAATCGTAGTTGCGATACAGTTTTGCATTGGAACTAATGAAATGCACCATAAGTGTTCAATTCGTATCGATTACTTTTTATTGTTTATACAGAACCCAGGTGAAAATTATGTATAATTTAAGAAGTTTACCAATACACCGTTTTTGTAATAAAAAACCTAACATAAAATTGCAGATAGATTCAAAAGTCGGTTGCTTTAACATACTGCCAAAGTCCAAATATCGGTACACCTTTTAGGATCAAAACAATAATGTTATGGTTGAACTAACACTACTTACCATATTGCAATATTATGAGCGTTTTTATCAACATACATTGACATAGCACACCCATTAATCAAACTTAATTAATTGGCGTTTATGTGGAAATGGTACCATAAAATATGATTAATGGGATACTGCCCTATGCAATTCTACATTCATGCGTTATATTAATGAATCTTGCAGAACATTTATTTATATATTTTATTTTACACTTGAGATATTTTTTGAGCTTGTTTATTTACACTTCGTTGCAGTGTGTAATATTAAATAGAAATACTGTACAATTAAAATAAACTGTGGAACTGTGGAATCAACTACCTACTATCTTCCCTGCGAGATACGACCTCCAAAAATTCAAAATTCGAGCGTACTCCTCCCTTAAAGGCCGGCAACGCACCTACTAAAAATGGGTGTCTATGGGCTGCGACGACTGCCTTTTTGGGCGTTCCGTAGGCTCGTTTGACCCTCTATTATATAAAAAAATAATAATAAATAGGATAACTGGCGGCTTTATCGCTTTCGAGCGATCTCATACAAGAAAACACCATGGGGAATAAAACTAGATAAGGTGGGCGCAAGTGCAAAGCTGCAATATATATACAATTACCTAGATAAAAAAAATGGAACAAAACACAGCATGTGCAGTGAAAGGGACATAAAAAAGACACATGAAAACCAAATAGGCAAATAAATGACAATAGTTTAAGCTATAAAGGGATACGATGGGGATAGGTAAAGCTTGTCCAGTAGTGATTAAATCTAAGTTTACTACATGAATAATGTATATAAATATTCGTATAGTATATACAAGCATACATAGTTACCCTGGTATTCTTCACTTTAGTTCTAAATAGGCCTTCGAAGTCAAAGACCCCGAACAAATTATACAAAAACGGTTAGATAAATACACACAATATCAAAGACATTGAAAAATACACATGTCACTATATTAAGCGTTCACTACAAAAACACTCTCATACGGTATCTCAAGAAAGAATAAATAATAAAAGCATTTTTAAAGCCATCCATACATCTTGTTCAAAATAAATGCTTCTCTTTAAACATTGCCACTTATTTTTAGTAACAAAACTGTCAAGAATCCATTAAAAAATCAATACTTATTTATAATTCTCGCTTTGAAATAGACTGGAATGAACATTCTGCTTGAAGTGTCTTTCTCTAAACTACACGAATAAATAAACAGAAAATTGTATTAATTTATTCTAATTTTCATTCGCCTCTGTATTTCAATAGTAAAATTAATACATTTCTAATGGAAATTTAATCACAAGGGTTTGAGAAACGCTCGTAATTAAAGTCCGTCATTTTTCATCGGCATTTCATGGAAATCGGACAAAAGTTATTTCTACTCGGAGTGCAATCACCTTTGTCAGTAAATCGCTGACGTTTATTTGATTCGGGATGAATTAATAACAATTATCGAGTGAATAATTGATTCAGAAACTAAGCCTAATTCGTTAGATTATGAAAAGTTTTAACGCGTTTGCTTTTTGGAATGGAATTTGACTTTACCCGATGAAATAAAAAATAAAATAAACATATGGAATATAAGATACAGGTAGGTATCATTTATTCCATATCATTAAATTTGACTCTCAGAGATATATTTTAAATCTAACTTTATCTACGAAGATTGAATTTGTTATGATAACATACTGTGTCAAAAATAAAAAACAACCTTTTTAACTATCGCAAAGTTTACTGGCCTGGCATACACAGGCTATAAGTGCTATAGTCGGATTTATTTGTATTGGAGAATACAACTAAAACTATTTTAAAGTAGTTTTTATGCGGTAAAAATAAAGGAAGGTAATTCTTTACATTAATAGAATCAATTCCGAGTTCCGCGTACCCAATTAACGAGTACAGAGGCTGTACTCCCACTAAATATTAAAAAGATTCACAACACATCATTTATAGTACAGAAAATGTCTTCAAACGCTAGCTTAGGGAAAAATTTAGCTAGAAACATATAATACTACAACAAAGATGAGACGTGAGCAAAATGTAAAGCACTAAGATATATTAATCAGACTAAATCAAAGTTGGTAAAACAGCCACGTAGAATAAATACTTACTTAGGTTAGTTACCGCTGTAGAGGACAAGACTGCGGCGGTTAACGAGTTCCATTCGTATTTCAAATAATTGTATGAATTTAAAATAAACTTTTTGTTGCTTGTTTGGTAACGGGCAAAATAAATTAAACAAAACCGAAACGACTCAACTAAAAAAATATACCGAATACAATACTAAGTTTTTATTTCAACAATGATCAAATTTCTGACAAATATTCAGAAAATCCACGATGTTCGAGCCTAAATTACTGACTCAGTGTATGTCAGCTAAAAATGACGGCCCACAACAGCTTTCGACAGGTTTCAGCGATTCCCGACAGCGGAGAAAATAGTGGTCTATTTTTGTAACAATACAAATAGTCGATGAAATCATAATGAGGCCTGGATCGTGACAGTTCACGAATGGAATACATAAAGGAATGTACAGTGAAAGATTTTTACTGCTAATCATTTACTTAGATGGTTAGAAAATATCCAATAATTAATACGCGAAACTCCGCGACATATTTGAATAATAAAATCTGTTCGTTCAATTCATCAATGCCATTACAAGAATTAGTCTTAACATTTGAAGTCTGATATTTCATTTTATAAATATTTTAAATGTTAAGACACAATATTACTAAGGAAGGATTTTTAAATTTCAGATGGAGATCAAATGGAAACAGAATTTAACTAAATTTAACCCGCAATGATACGCTACATAAATTAAATACTAATGTTAACTAAATGAATGAGAAAACTGAATAAAAAGAGAAAATATATGAGACTTAAGATCCATCATTATTAAAGAACTTTACATTATTAAAGAAGTCTCGATTATTAAATCGAAATTGTATCGCTGCAAATTTAACCCAGCGTCTGTAAACTTGATGATCATGAAACAGATTCAGAAATCTGAGGCCAAGACCTAAAGAGGTTGTAGTGCCAGTGATTTTTTTTGTCTGTAAACTTACCAAATGTCCGTACCAACAATACAAGCAATACTTCAGTAAAAATTGACTTTTTCGTTTCAAAGATGGCGTCAGAAGTATATTATTAGTGAGTACACTACTCATAGTCAAGTTTACAATGATAAAAGTGACAAAACATAATATAGAAATAATCTTATACTATTAGTGGCATTGAGAATAAATATAATCATTAAAGATTGAAAATGAAAGATGATAGAAAATGTGCGTCGAGTGAAATTAAATCATTTCCATAAATACTTTACCATAGATAATAAATCGGCCATATATATATGTGCAAACAGAAAAGAAATCATTGTGTGTGTGACCTCTTCCATCACTTACTTCCTACATACAAAATAAATTCGTGCACAGGAAAACACACATCTTAAAAAACGTAGAAATATCCACGCTTAATTAATATAAGCGATAAATATTTGATTAAAATAAACGTACCATGTGTGCGACCAGTAATTTTCCCCAACAATCATGAACAAACACTTCTCCCAAATTCATCGCAGAGATAATCAACAGCATTCGTGTTAATTAGGTTAACAGTTGCTTATTACCAAATTTCAGATAAGCCAAAACTAGTAATTAACCTACAATTATATTGAACTTAATGATTAAATGTATATAAATAATTGAAAAATGTCCAGAGAAAATTCAATAACCAACATCTTTCAACCTTTAGAAAATCCATAAAAACGTAGTGTATGTCGACTGTCGCTAGAAAAAAATAAAAAAAAAAGAAATCATATACCTATTCTATGCCAATAAAGTTATTCATTAGTCTCATATTCATGTCATAATTCGACATTAGTAGAGACTGTAGTTACACGCCATTGTTCAACCTAAATAAACGTTTAACATGGTATTCCCAGCCGGTTTAGATTCTCTAATACATAAGTTTGCAAACTCGACGAATATATGAATATACTAACAATAAAACCCCTAGAGCCCAGAGTAAATGTAAGTTTAAACTTCACGAACAAACCGTCCCGTTCAGAGGAGTTAGTTTTGTGGCGATAAGACATATCGATAATTGAAAAGTCATACAAAAATAAAATTCCTTACTTGACAATAGTTATTAGAATTTTCGTTTGAACAGTTTTAATATTCATTAAAATATTTAAATAACGGTTACAATAACTTGATTTATAAATATCATAATTTGGTGTGTAATCTTAGAAAGACACGTAAAGAATATCTTGTCAGATAAGTAAATGGAATTTCACCTCTAATGGACGAACGGTAAAGGTGATCTGTCGTAAAAACCACACCTCCGATAAATAGCCGCTTTTCCATTACTAGCTAACGATTATTGACCTATAACCATTAAAGTCGCGGAGAAAATACAGGATAGTATGGCGTTAACCTTTGATAAAAACATTACATTTGATAAAAATATTGTGTCGATTTGAAAAGGAGTAATTATTATATCGATAAGCCGCAGAATCTGTACAGGTGTACAAATAGATTGGACCTTGGTGGAAATTCAGGGTACATTTTAACTGTGCAGAATTCCAAGTCGGATGTCATAAAGCCAAAAAAAGAACTTCATAATATATTTAATTACTATTAGTACTGTTTTTGTAAGACATAAATATTTACAGCCCCGTTTTGCTATTAATACAAGCCTTTTAAGCAAAAACTTAATTGTTTTTGTGGTTATGGTTGCTATAGACACGTTTTTCATCTCTTACGATTTCAAGGGGATTTCAAATAAATATATTAATTTAACTCCATTCTTATCAGCCGTTTTATGTTAAACATATATCAAACGATTATTAAAATGATATCATTTTATATGTAGTAGGCACCTTCGGTAGGTATAATGTGACCTAGATATTCAAGTTTCCATGCCCTATTATAATGGACTATGCACTACAATTCCGGGAGCAACGTGTAACATTACGATCTCGAACAAACGTGTTTCGAAAAACCAAGACAAATACCACATAATTTAAAGTTAAAATATCTGGTATTAAAATCTATAAGAATTAGCGTTTAATTCACATAAAAATAAATTTAAACACATTTCCATTTCAGTCCTCTTCTAGTGTATCTGTGTGCCCTTTTTTGGCAAATGCCTCGTCCGAATCCCGGCATGTACCACTTTCTGTTTCTGTGATTTGGTTTATCTACCTTCTAAGTGGGCTCCCTCTTTGTCACTGGCTGTACCTTGGGCACTAGTTTAGTAGTTTTTTGCTCCACTTTTCTGATCCTCTTGCCATGTGCCCATTTAAATTAATGTATTTTTATTTTATTATTAATAATAAATATATCTTATCTTTGGTTTATTAAAGTCTATAGTCTTATTATCTATATTTATCAAGTTTATTACTTTTCAAGCCAAATTTTGCATAAATCCCAAAGAATTGGCAATAAATGGAGAAGTTGTATGTGTATTAAATTTCACGGAACGTAAACTAATTACGTACATTTAAAAATTTGTATTCGTAAAAGTAAAAGTTTACAAGTCAAACACGATTTAATTTGGGATCAGAAAATATTAAAATAAAAACAAATCGTCTTTTAATCGTAAATAAAACCAAAATACACGATAAATGCCAAACTAAGAAACTAAATAGCACGTTCCTAAATTGAATTTTATAAGTGTGAATAAGTTATATCTATAGACTAAATATTTACGATATCATTAATGTCTCGGACAATATCATATATCATATGTATTAAAAGCGAGAATTCCAAGCACATATATTGTGTCTATTCTGCCTAAGTTTACTATTAGTTTCCACTAATTACACCAATGCAAATTTGAGTTAATTGAAATGTAAATGTTATAAATTATTTACCTAAAACCACTTAAATTGAAAATGATACCAATACTGTGTCTCTTTTATAAATCAATCCAGAAAGGATGTAGTAGTTTTAATATAATATACAAAAATTTTGCCTTGGTATATTGAACATTAACTACACTTAACAAAAACTTCATTGCAAAATATGTCATATAAATAAGGTAGGTAAAAATGTTATTTGAACACAAGATGGAATATATGATAATTTGGATCATATGAAATAATCAAATTTTTATATACCAATGATATTAATAATTTTTCTAATTTCTAATGACATTTTGTTAAAATAATCATGGATATTTTAAATATGATATAAAACTCATAATTATAATATAATACCAGATCTTAAAGGTCATAGTTTCCCAAAATTTAAAATGAATATACTTTTGACTGTGTTATTATTTAGACTGTACTCAATTTATGCTTAATATGTTAAACTTACCTTAGGCAGCTTAGCATAACCACCAGTCCGGACATCTCGGATGGTTGCAATGTCCAGCATTTCAACTTCCATATTCTGATCTGTCCAATAGAGAAAGAAGCCATTTGGATCTACTCGTACGGTGACAGGTAAGCCTGTGCCTGAATCCTAAAATAAGGATATACTAAATTACAATATATCATTGGCAAAAAAAAATTGTTGTCTTTAGATTATTTTAAGTTAAGTGAAAATGTTAATGTTTACAGATAAGTCAGAGTAGTGATGTTTTAAGAAAACAGTAGTAAAAGCAGTTTTTGTAATAAGCTGAATAACTTCTTTAAGTTCCTCAGTCATAACTTTAGGTAGTTACTAATCTTAAGAACTGCTATACTTTCTATTCAGTACAACAATATTAAAACATTCCAACCTACTTAGTTTCATTGTTGTTAAATATATACATATGTAATAAGTGGGAAAAAATTCTAAAATAAATTTACCTCATCCCATTTGATGAATTTTTCTCCATCCTGCAGAGGTTTAGGTACTTCAATTGGCTTTAAAGTCACACCAGCTGATCTAGTATAGGTAGTCATTGTGAATAACATATACTCATACGGAAATCACAACACTCTCGTAGATAAAAACAGTCATCTTCCTCCCAATGCGACCTACCTGAGATACTTATCAATGATACATAAACTACAGGCACGGAACACAAACGTACACGTTACAAACTTAATCGTTTAATAGATAAAAATGAATTATCCTTGAATACTTAGCAAATATTCATAGAGTTCGCGTATCGCTAAGATACAACGAATAATCCCCACATCTCGCCTCTCGGACGAGTCACGACAACCGTATAGTACCAACGAAAACTATGAAATGTCAGAAGTCAAAGCTGAAAACTTCAAAGTTCTTCATCACGTCAAGACCGTGACTTTCAACTGAGTTCGTTCAATATTTGAAAACTTTGACAAACATATGTCAATGTTACTGGTCCTTAAAAAGAACTAAAACGAACTACTTATTTGGTTGATTGTTCATATCAAATAAGTTACGTATATATAATGTTATCGATACACCCTTAGACTTTAAAAATATGAAATATAAAAATATGTCATAATATATTAAGTTAATCTATTGATAATAAGATGGATGATGATGCTAATGAGATCTTCTGGGGGTCTAGCCATATAGGTGCCGAAAAGTTTTCGGCATACACTACCGATTTTGCGTAATTGTATTGACGTAAACGCTTCGTTCGTTACCAAGCGGCATGTCACTACAGAGTATTACAGTGTCCACTGGATTTTGACACACGGGCAGTAATGCCAACTCCTACAAAATGTTTCCCCTAAAACCAACTTCACATACCACTAAATGTCGATCGAAAACTCCTTAAGTTTTTGTTGTACCCTTGGTTTGAGAGGTAATTTCAAATATGAATCAAAAATACGTTGAAGTAGTACAAAATAGTTATAGTTGTAATTATGTGAATACATTTTACATATTTATATATGTTATATAATATTAATGATAATGACAATGAGATGAAACGATTCTTCTTTTTTTATTTCTTAACTTTTCTTTCTTCGAATTCTAGTATTCCTAAGTTTTCTTCGCGTTTAATATAAAATGAAATGAATTTTTTAAGCGTTTCTGTCAATTTCTTGAATAAAGTACTCCCTAAAAAATCCCCCTAAAAACGCCTGGACATTGTTTGGCCCTAAATTTTGAGGGAAAACCCCCAAATTGGCATCACTGCACACGGAAATCGCTTGTCACACTGCAGTCTGCACACATTCACAGGTTTACGGGGTTACGGGGTTAATACTTTCCGCTATTTTTAATATTTTTATACAAAAAAATGATAATTTAGACCTGCAATAACTTCCGGGTTCTCCCGACTCGAACTCTTTTCGCAATTTAAGTTTTAATATGACAACAACGTACTGTCCTTTTATTAAGCCATAACAGAGATGGCACTGTACTAAATAATCAAAATTAAATTTCAAATAGAACTCGAGGCTCGAGCTTCATGTTCTAAGTAAGGAGTTAGGACTTAGTAGTTACCAAAGCTATGGTAGCTAATAGATACTATCTATGTAGATTGAAAACTAAGAATATTTAATGTGTAATAACAAATACCGCAATGTTTTAATGTTAGACTATTTATGAAAAAGTTTAGAATTATTTAAACATAAGTGTATGGGATGTTCAATATTTTCATAAATCACAACCCATTTTTATCTTTGTAAATTGATATATTTCTTCACAAACAACAGTTATTAATTTATATTCTTATAGAAACGCTCAAAAGAAAAATACATGCTCACTCATCTTAAAAGTCTGTTGGTGAGTGACGTCTGTTTTCTTCTTTTCTTAGTGTCCTGTATTTATGTTGCCACATACATCAAAATCGTATAGAAAATACTACACCATACAGTACGTACATTTTTAGTGCGTATCTACGATACGCTACATCACCCCCCTACGGAGACAGAAAAGCTAAGTAGACAAATTATAGTATGCAACAATAAAATAAAAGGTACTTAAAATATTACACAACAAAAATTTTTACATTACAAAGAAATACTAGAGCATTATAAATCTAACCTAGTCTTAAATCTAACTCTTCTGCCTGACCTGGTAACCACAGGAGTAGGGGCAGAAATGGGAGGAATATTTTCCACAGTAGGTAATGAAAGTAATGACGGCGGTTCAGGGCCAACGGGTGCAGGACTAGGTGTGCGAGCTGAAGGAAAGGCAAACTGCTCGACGAACGCTGGTTTAACGCGATCCACACTTACAGTAACGTCCTTCCCCTTTAAATCGATATTCAATGTTTTACCATCATTGGCATACCTTAATACTTTAAATGGACCTGTGTATGGTGGCTGCAGAGGACGTCTGACGGTATCGTCACGCAAAAATATGTGCGTCGCTCCAGGTAGCTCTTTAAATACGAAAGGTCGTTTGTTGCCATGTCGCGATGCTGGTGTTGGTTGTACTTCAGCCATTTTCCGTCGAAGACGTACAACGAAATCAGCCGGGTTTTCCATTGCTAAAGTTGGCTGTTCATCTGGGACAAGGAGTTGTCCTGGTAGACGTAATGGCTCTCCATATGTCATTTCTGCAACTGAGCAATTCAGGTCTTCCTTAAGGGCTGACCGCATACCCAGCAATACCAATGGCAACGCTCTAGTCCACGTGTCATCGTGACAAGTTAGGGCGGCTTTAAGTTGCCGGTGAACTCGCTCAATCATGCCGTTTGCGCAGGGATGATAAGAAGTGGTTCTTTTACGCCTTGTGGCAAACCTTAACATCAGACGATGAAAGAGATCCGACTCGAACTGCGTGCCCTGGTCGGTTGTTAAAACAGCTGGGACACCGAAGCGTGGAATCCATTCACGGGTGAACGTTTCAGCTACTTCCTCAGCGGTGATTGAATGCATAGGCCAAGCTTCAGGCCATCTAGTCACTCTATCTATAGCTGTGAGGAGGTAACGGTACCCGTTACTGACAGGTAGAGGTCCAACGATGTCAATGTGCACATGCAAAAATCGACCAGACGGCAACTTAAACTCTCCTGTCGGCGCCGAAACGTGTCGCGTAATTTTACTGCGCTGACATGCCTGGCATGAACGAGTCCACTCTCTGCAGTCCTTTCTAACTGATGGCCATACGTATCGATCGGTTACTAGCGTAGTGGTTGCTCTAACGCCGGGATGACTCAAATTATGAAACTTGTCAAAAACAGCGCGGCGAAATGGAGGTGTTAAATAGGGACGCGTTTTCCCAGTTGAGACATCACAAATAATAGAGATATGTGTTCCAGGAATATTTACCTTAGAAAGTTGAAGACCTGAGTCAGTTGAAACTAAGATGGTAGAGAGCTCTGGATCAGACTCTTGGGACTTTAAAAGAGCTTCAAAATCTTGTTCCATCGATATTGCCTCTATGCGTGACATCGCGTCAGCTACTACATTTTCTTTTCCATTTACATGTCTGATATCAGTAGTGAATTGAGAAATAAACGAAAGCTGATTGAGTTGTACCGGGGAAAGTTTTTCTCGGCGCTGGGAAAATGCATAAATCAACGGCTTATGATCCGTATAAATGGTGGCATGTTGTGCTTCAAGAATATGTCGAAAATGTTGGATCGCTTCATACACACCAAGCAGTTCACGGTGAAATGCTGGCCAAACTGACTGTTGTGTTGTTAATTTCTTGCTAAAGAAAGCGAGTGGCTGCCAACTATCTCCAACCAGCTGCTTAAGACAAGCACCTACGTGACTTGAAGATGCATCTGTAAACAGTCCTAAAGGTGCGTCAACTACAGGATGAGCCAATAGAGTAGCTGTCGCAAGATGATCTTTGCATCGTTTAAAAGCTAGTTCTAATTCTGGCGTCCATGGAACTGGTTTAGCGCCTTTTAAATTTGTTTCTGCCAAAACGTTAATTAGAGGCGCTTGGAATTCAGCCGCTTGTGGCAGAAATCGTCGAAAAAAATTGACCATTCCGAGAAACCTACGGAGGCCTTCGACTGTTTTAGGAAGAGGATAATTCCGCAAAGCTTCAATTTTGTCTAGAGGTGGGCGAGTGCCATCTTTAGAGATGAGAAAACCTAAAAAAATTACCTCCTCGGCACCAAATATGCACTTCGATGAATTAACGACGACGCCATATTCTGAGAATCTTCGGAACAATGAGCGAAGGTGCTCAGCATGCTCCTCAGGAGTTTTGGAAAAGACCAAGACATCATCAATGTAAGCGTAACAGAAATTAAAACCTTGCACAACTTCATCCATAAAACGCTGAAAAGTCTGTCCAGCATTCCGTAGACCAAATGTCATAAAGGGAAACTCGAACATTCCAAAAGGAGTAGTAATCGCTGTTTTGCAGATATCACCCTCATGAACTGGAATTTGCTGGTAAGCCTTGACCAAATCGATTTTGCTGTAAATAGACGATCCTATAAGGTTCTGACTAAAATCGGCAATGTGGCGGACGGGATAGCGGTCCGGAATAGTCCTGGCATTTAAAGCACGAAAATCGCCACAAGGTCGCCACCCGTCCTGCCCTTTTCGCGCCATGTGAAGTGGTGACGCCCAGGGGCTGTTTGAAGGTCGGGCTGTACCACAGGATACCATTTCTTCGAACTCTTTCTTAGCTGCTAAGAGTTTTTGCGGTGCTAGTCTTCGTGGTCGACATGAAACTGGGGGGCCCTCGGTGGTGACTATATGGTGCTGTGTGGAATGTTTTACCAGTCTTGGAAGTCCAGGAAGACGAGTAATATCCGGAAACTCCTGCAGGATCGTACTGAATGGTGATTTAGCGACAATTGTCTTGATGCTCGCCTGATCCACGTGAGAGATAGTAGCAGGTGCTATTAGATTAGTACTACCATCTATAATGCGGCGGTTGTGGCAATCTGGCATAAGGTTGTAGTGAGCTAAAAAATCGGAACCAATAATCGGCGTGCTTACATCAGCTATGACAAAATGCCAAATAAAGTCCCGGCGTAAACCTATATTTAATCGCATGGGATTGGTACCGTAAGTTTTAATTGCACTCCCATTGGCGGCGCGTACATCAAAGTTCGTGGAGCTATAGTGGCCCTTGAGCAAACTGCGCGGGAAACAACTAATGTCAGAACCAGTATCAATTAAAAATCGATGTCCTGTCCTGGAATCAACCACGAAGAGTCGGCGGCCGTGGATTGCACAATCAGATGCCGCCTCTACTGATTGCTCTGTCCGTTTCCCTGGTTGTTCCCAGCGTTCCAAGAGCATGGAGCAATACATTTCCTGGCATTTTCAGAAAACCTTCCATGATACCAACATAGTTTGGTACCTGAAGAAGATCTGGAGCGATGTTGAGGAGGGCCTCGAGAACGAGATCTTGCATTCCTTGTTGCAAGATCTTCAACAGTTTTTGTTAATTGCTCAATAGACTTTAATATTTTTGAGAGCTCAGATGGTGAGTCTGTAACAGATCGGCTGATACCAACTGCGTGGACAGATGTAGGACCCGGAGAAGAATTCTCAACGATAGCATCGGCTATTTCTGCTACCTTATCTAATGCAAGATCTTTTTGTGCAATTAGAATTCGTTGAACTTCTTGAGGGAGTCTCCGCATCCACAATTCCCTCAAAATTGTTTCATCTCCCATTGCGTCCCCAGCCAGGGAACGTAGATGACGAAGAAACAAGGATGGTTTTCTATCTCCTAGATGTTCGCTACTTAAAAGTTGTCTTACTTGTTGGGCCCTGGAAACAGAAAGCTTTTTAATAAGCTCGGTTTTTAAATGTAAATAACGCCCCTCTGCAGGTGGGTTAGTAATAACTTCCTCCACTTCTTCGGCAATCCTGGTATCCAGCATAGACAAAACGTAACCATATTTAGTGGAATCTTGATTAATACCAGCGATTTCAAATTGCGCCTCGGCTTGGGCGAACCACACTTTTGGCTTATCTACCCAAAAGCTAGGAAGCTTGACTTTAACAGCCCCTATTGTTGAAGGCGGTGTTAGGTTCGAAACTTGTAGTTTTAAAGCTTCCATTTGGGATAAGAGCTCTTCGTTGTTCATCACGTCGGAAAATTCATCACGTCGGGGTCACCATTTATGGGATGTTCAATATTTTCATAAATCACAACCCATTTTTATCTTTGTAAATTGATATATTTCTTCACAAACAACAGTTATTAATTTATATTCTTATAGAAACGCTCAAAAGAAAAATACATGCTCACTCATCTTAAAAGTCTGTTGGTGAGTGACGTCTGTTTTCTTCTTTTCTTAGTGTCCTGTATTTATGTTGCCACATACATCAAAATCGTATAGAAAATACTACACCATACAGTATGTACATTTTTAGTGCGTATCTACGATACGCTACAAGTGTGTTTATGTGATAGTGGTTTGCAGTTTTTACAAATATTTGTTTTCTTTCAAGTAATATAAGTAGCTGGCGAAAACAATGGCCAATTCAGTAAATATATCGATTGAGGCTCCCATTGAAAATCAAATACAGGAAATTACTTACGATGGACAGGAGATTTACCAAGCGTAAGTACTTTAGAATTTACATTAGCAGATTTATTCTGATGGCTCCATTTTTGTCAATTAAAATTTGTTCCAAGTACGAGCAAAGAATGTATGTAATTTGTAAATAATATGTCATTACAATTTACAGGCCCCTATCTATGTCAGAAAACTTGGCTAGATTAGCTCAAAAAATAGATTTCTCAAAAACTGATGATGAATATTGTAATATAAAGAAAGAGGGTGAAAGCAGTGTTGATGTAAAATCAGAAGAAGATAAGGACCCAGGCTATCAGTCTAGTTTGTGGCCATGGGATTCTGTAAGAAATAAGCTTCGGAATGCTTTGACTGAAGTGTCTGTATTGGCTGATGTTCTCAGTATTGCTAAGGAAAAGAGATACATGGTATGTCTCATTTTTATTTGAAATTTGATGTCCTTCAATAAGGATCCTGGGACACTTTTAATTATAAGGACTAATAATATCATACTTTTCATAATTAACATGTATATTATGTATATTTATCTGTTATAATCCAACAAGTTTGACCAAACTTTAAGGTGTTAGACCCAATTCAAGCAGAACAGCCTGAAAGTCGACCTATGGTACAGGTTTATGGCAGAAAAAAGGCACTATCAGCTGCTGGTGCTGTCCTTCTAAATGGTGTGGAGCGGCTAAGGGCGAGCGAAACAATGAGAATGACCAGAAACATGCCAGACTTTCATATTGATTTGTTGAGGGTTCGACAAAACTGGAGATTGAAAAAAGTGTCTAACACTATTGTTGGAGATTTGAGTTATAGAACTGCAGGATCAAAATTTAGCCAGACTGGAGTGTTTGAGGTATGTTTTTTAAATAATCAATTTGCATGATAAAAGGTTTCCTTTTTGTAGTCCAACTTTTTGTACATATGTTTCTATAGTATTGTTAAAAGAGACAACCCCACAATAAAATATTTAATTTCTGAATCAATATAGGAGCTTTCTTATATTGATTATTATTATTTTTAAAAAGTGGTATATTTACTTCTATGCTCATTATTTTAGGTGACAAAAGCTCCAGAGGATCAAATAGCTCAAGCAATGAGTTTAAATGCTTCTGGACCTGTTCCTTCTGCATTGCGTGTTACAGTACCACCAGAATTACAGGGTGTGGCCTTTATTTCCGTTCGATGTCAGAAAGGTTGGTTTAAATTTTTTAGTTTTATAAAAATAAATTTATTAAATTATTAAAAAAAAATATTAACACTTAACCCTCACATATCATATCAGGGACAAATGTGATATTAAAAATGTTTTATTTCTGTAATCATCTATTTGTAATAAATTCTGGGAACAGCATTATTAAGTCATGTTCATATGTTAAATTTTATCATTTTAAATTGACAAAGTAAGTTATATCATTTAAAATAAATGAGTTGTTACTATATATATATATATATTAAAGTTACAAGTGATTGTATAATTTAAAATTGATAAGCATCCCAATGTTTTATGAATAGTTTTGCAGTGTGAGAGTCACTACATACTATAATTGTTTACAGAATCTATTAAATAACAAAATTTTCTTGTAAAAACCATTTCTTATTCAGATTGTGTGATTCAATAAAATTTCAATGTTATTTTTAGAGCAAGAAGATGTAGTAACAGCTACTATTAGTTCCTCAGCATTAAACTGTCCAGGAACTCTCCTAGGTGATGGTGCAGATTTACATTGGCAACAAAAACTAGAAGCAGCTCAAAATGTTCTATTTTGTAAAGAATTATTTGCAAGATTAGCCGCTGAGGCTGTTCAATTGGATGCATCAATACCGCATATGGTTGTGGGGAATCAGATTATGGCAACGGTAAGCATGTGATATGGGACTCTCCTAATGGTTGAAATTGTATACTACTATACATAAGTGGCATTGGAATACTACCAAATGGCTGAGTTTCTCATCAATTACTATAAATTTTCAGACAGCGAACTACTTATTCATATGTTGGTGGCTTTGATAGGATTTGAACTATACTGCTTAAAACAGTTTTATCATGGATTGGTTATACTTACTGACTGTTCTATTAAAAGTAAACTAGAAAATCTATACAAAACAAGAATTCTACAATGAAATTTAAAAAAATGGTGCTCTTATCCAAGTAACCCTTAAAGTGGCTTTAATTTTATCAAGTCAAGTCAAGTCAAAAATAATTTATTCATATAGGTAACATAATGTAAACTTATGAACGTCAAAAAAAAGAGAAATATACAATAAATGAATCTAATTTAACATTTACTGCCAGTTCTCAAATCAAGGGCGAAAAAAGGAAGAACTGGCAACAAACCCTCCGCCACTCTTTTTAATCGCCAAGTTTTTTTAAGTTATACTTGCTGATAATTGGGAAATTAATTCATTTTTGTTTTATAGAACCAGCACTGTGTATACTGATATAATCATTGTTTTGCTAGTGCTAATAATGAATCTGCAAAAGTATATTCCTGATTTTTTAATTATTACGTCTCATACAGAGTATTGCTTTTCAGGTTTTACCAGGAATTCAGTTGTTAATTAGAATTTGTCATAATAATAGACAAAATACTGGAAGCAACTCTGATAATGTGAAGGTATATAACCATTAAGATTATTAATTAAATTTATTTTCATATTTATCTGTCAAGCCTTGTGATATGTCTTGGCCTATTAGCTTAAGAGTGCGCTACTCTGAGGTCATGAGTACGAATCACGGCTGTGCACCAATGGACTTTTTTGTATATGTGCTTATTTAACACTTGCTCGATGATGGAACTGGCATTTTGAAACTTATAATAATAAATCCCGTTTAATTTTCAATTGTAATATCACTGTATGTATGATCACTGAAATATAAAGACCAAAACATGTGGCTTATATTATCCGAGAACGTTTTATTTCCGGAATAGGCAATAATTGCCTTGTATTTTGTTATAAATAAAAATTTCCCCAGAGTGAAGGTACATCAAACAGCAAGTCAGACCACGATCACGTATTAGAGCATTCTCTCCACCAATTGTTACGCACAGTGCATCACTCGAACACGCATCATCCCTTCCCGCATCCCGCCACTGGACCACTGGGACCGTCTAAACGAAGATCACTTGCTGGTAATTTTAATAAATAACTAATTTTCAAAGATTAAATGGTGTTTTAGATAGATCAAATCTCATAACCTCTTTTGCGAAGTTGGTTAACCGATGATATAAATTGAAAAAGAAATGAAAGCTGGGAAACATTAAACATTGTGATCTGTGTGAAGGATTATACATTTTTTTGTTTGAAAGTTGATTTTTTATAGATGAGTAGGAGTTTCCTTTTAGATAGGACTGGTTCTATTATCTTCAAAATCGAAACAAATATTATTTTCCGGAAACTAACTCAAGACTTCCGGCTACTAACAACTTCGGCTATGTAGGCGGTATGATGTAGTGAAATTCAGATTATATGTAAAAGAAAATGCGTTAATTAGTATTTTAATTAATAATATTATTTTTCCACTAGGTCCGATGGCGGCAGACAGACACGAATTACTAGAAATGACAAAAGAGCAGTCTTTATTGGAACAAATAATCCAACAAGCGCAGCATTTCTTTATGCGCCGGCGCAGCGAGTATGTCCTCGATACAATTGCTAAAGAGGTAAAATAAAGTTGAATATCAAGTCGGTGAAGAGAGAAGTTCCGGTTTTAACTAGTAATATACATAAAGCACAAAAAACTAAATAAAGGGGTATTTGTTCCGTGCTTCTGAATCAACAAAGGTCACATGAGCCGCCTGCCCCCTGTTCTACATGAAAAAAAAAAACAATCACCATTTCTGTAATAAATAATAATATTGGGTTTAAAATAATTAAAACTATTTTATTTTTGTCTGCAGGTGAAAGATCCACTTATAGTATCTCACTGGAATGCATTGAACAGCCCTACACAGTCATGTGTTAAAATCAACATCATAGCTAACGGGTAAATATTTTAAACTTTATTAATTACCTATTTAAATTAATAATTATAATAATTAATATTATAGAAAGTTTTAAAGCGCTCCTATTTTTGGTCCACAAAATATCTGTATTGTAGTTTATGGAATGTTTAAAAATAATAGCAAGTTCTGTTAACTGTTTATACTGAAGTGGCCTGATGTTAGGTTACTATCTAACAAAATTACTTCATTACTATATTAACTACCTCTGTAGGTTATCTGTGAAAAGAACGGCTGGCAAATAAACTCTATCAGTGAGGATCTAATGGGTATGAAAATATCTGAACGAAGAATTAGTTCCGCGTGGTTTTGGTATTTTAAAGATTTCCACAAAAGTGATAAGCCAGCTTCGTTCTCGTTAATTTACTGAACGTGTGATTAATAAATTAGCTTATTTCAGCTACGATGCCGTCTGTCGAACTTCATTGGTGGTGGTTGTCGGTGAGAAAACGCTAAAATGTATTTGCCGAGATGGAAAGTTGAGGCATTTGTCCTACGAGTTACAAGAGCTTAGAGATCTTATGTACTGTCAGGTATAGTTAGATACAGTTTGTACACAATATGTAAATACATTTGCATAAACGATATGGCATATATTGCACATTGCTACACCCAAATACAATAAAAACTGCCCATAATAACCATGAATAAGTTGTTTAATTTTAAGCAAATTGGGAAAACAAACTTTTTTTACTAAATAAATAAGATTTTGAATCTAGAAATCAGACTAGACTATACTACTAGACTTAGTAGACAGTGAGTATACTCATCTCCACAAAAAAAAAATGTTTTCATCTTGTCTAGTCAATTTGATTGAAACCTGTATTTTTGATGGGACACAACTATGTATTCTTAATTCAAGTCTTGCTGGTAGTACGCAAGAATAAACAACCGCTACAAGTGATACTTTTTGTTATCTCCTTAAAATCATGTAAGGTTTTTTATTCCTAGGTGTACCAGCATCAGATGACAGGTGTTCAAGCAGTAGGCCGGTGTATGGGCTGGCAGTTGTTGGCCAGCAGTTCCCATCTCGGATCTGGCCCTGTAGAGCCACTTGGCAATGCCTCTTCATGCCTATTAGCTTCCCCAAATGGTATGTTAGCTACTTATCTAATTTTAAACATATATTATACTATATTAAAAAATATATGTAATATTTCACTATTACTCTTGCTCATGATGGCCAGGATTGGTCAAGTTACATATAGAAATTAGTAGGTATAAATACCTTTATAACTTTGTCAAAAACTGAAATCAATGCTACAAATACTTTGTAGTTTCTCATTATTACGAAAGTTTGATCTGCATTGTTCTAGAATCTAGAAATTTCATAGTCCTATTACTAAGGGAAAACAACAGGTGTATTAGGTCCAAATGTAAATGTTTTAATGAATATGATTATATAGCAACTCATATTAACATTTTCCTTATTAGAGTCATTGTGCTAAAGCACAATGTGGGTGCAACTTAACCTCAAAATTTTACTACATTACATTTGTGAAGCGTTTTTATTATTTTGTTCACAGGTGACCGAATGATAGCAATTAGATGTGAACCTTCTGTTGGTATTCAAGTATTTATAGCACAATCACCCAAAAAAGATTTTTATGTTAGTGAATTAGTTCAAGACAAGAAATGGGAGAATCTTGGAGGAGCTTTCAAAGAAGTCAAACTAGAAAAAATGGAGGGAAAAAACTTCCTCAACAAAATGGAATTGCTCATGGCTTGTTTGAGCAGTCCATCCTAATGAATAAAATAAAAATACTGAATTGGAATCTTGTTTTATTATTATACATAAAAGAAACTTAGTCTGTAGTGCTCCGGTACAATGTTAAAAATACACTGAAGGTTGTTCTTCCTTATTTTGTTACGATGACTATAAGTAATTAAAGATAAATTAATCTGAAAGTAAAGAAACTCCTATTAAAGTAACCATCTGTTCTCTTAAATTAGATTTAGCTTCTAAAGTTTAGAAAACATGTATTAAGAAATAAAATTAAAGATGCTATTTAATTGTATAACATGAATTTGACAATAGTTTACATTCAAGCAGTGAAACACATTACCATGCAATTGAATGATTTAATTAAGAACTAAGTACTAAATACAACTCAAAAGTAAGTTAATCATTATGTATCTAACATGAAGAATATTAATATTATAGAGAATATATAAATTGAAATATCCTTAACTTTAAACACTTAATTTTTTGAAAGATGCATCTTGTTTCATAAATTATTTTAACTTTAAATATTTAAAAGTTTTCATTGTAATGAATGTGTTATGTATTTATTTCATCCAATGAAATATGAATAAAATGATTTATAATAAAACAGTTCAAATATCCTTCGTTGTGTTAAACTACTTTTAGCATTGCATGATAAACTTTACAGAATATATCCTGGAGCTGTCAAACCTTAATATTAATTATAGCAAAATGTATGCTCTATGAATTAGGTGCATTAAACTAACATTACACTTAGATCTAAGTAGTATATGAAATTAATTACCTCTAAGTCCTAAGACATCGACACAACTCTTCCTAGCATTAAACCCCCAGTTTTAAATGAATATTGATGTTTTAACATGCGGAAGGCTTCAGATTACGATTAACATTAAACCTAACTAAAACTATGATTAAATTAAAACCGACCCAGTGGCGACCTAGATCTTCCATTGTCCCTGTTGCCTGAGCCATATCCATTGCGGTTGAAAGAGCGGCCACCACCGCCACCGCCGCCGCCACCTCCGTAGCTGTTGTTGTAGGGTCTGCTGCCACCTCCGTTCCCACCGAAAGAGCGCCCACCCCGTCCACCGAAGTTTCCACGGCCACCACCGCCGCCGCCGCCGCCACCACCGCGGAAACCTCGGCGTGGCCCATCACGCTTTCTTGATAATTCTACTTTTAAAGTCGCGCCTAACATTTCAAAACCATTCATCGCGCTACACGCATCTTCTGCCTCCTGCATGTTTTCAAATTCTATGAAAGCAAAACCTGGGGGGTTAAGTGCGACCCAGACCGAGTTCAATTTGCCATATTTATCGAATTCCCGCTCCAAATCTTCCTTCTTGATTCCTTCCACTAGACCACCCACGTACACACGAGTTCCTCCCGAGCTCATAGTGAATTATTCTAAAATAGTAAATAGAAATTAGATTATATCAAAGCTTGGTACAATAATACAATGAATTGAACAAAACAAGATGTCGTCGAATAACGATGCCACGCCAACCAGCGAAATAACTGTTAAATTAACCTTAAAATATTAAAGTACTCACCTGATTAATATGACAGAGTTGAAAGGAGACTTAAAGAAGTCTTTTTATTAATTAATAAATAAGTAACAATTACTTATTTCTACAAAACATTAAAATTTTAGATGGATCAATACGTCGATGCCTTAGGACCGAATGGTTAAGGAAAGAACGATTAGTCCTTTCGAATGAAGTATGATTATTTGAATCATTCACTAAGATATCGTTCACAAATGTCAAAAATATACGCCAGAAGCAAATGTAACCAGAGACAATTAATATTAGGTAGTCAATGTTAGGCACAGATAAAATATACTATAAATATATGACTAACTGTTTTCAGGCTAAACCAAACGACTTCACTATTTTGCTGTTTTATTTTTTAGATAGGACGCTATTATATAAAAACACCGTACAATAATTGAAGTCGTACATCATTTATTTTAGTGGCTGCCATGTGATAAATCGTAGCATGGTTTAGAGTGTATTTTATTTATTTAGCAAGAAATCAATTAAGACAGGCCGTAGGGGCATCACGGAAGTCTTACTTGACAGTCTTTTGATGTTTTTTAAACTGTATAGAATTAAACAGTTTGTGGCTAATTGCAGGAAATCCATTAAATATTAAAAAAATAGTGTGTGTAAAATGCGAATTTATGCGGTTTTTAGCCGCATTATTCCCGAATTGTCAATGTTTACACAGATTAAGCGATTATTCGTTTTATTTTAAACTCCACAGAGATGAGATCATAATTCAATCGTTCACTTTACTGCATCTTGTCAGTCTTATTATAGTCCTAAGTATTGGTCGTTATTCTACCTAAAGATGCTATGCTATAAGATGGAAATGGTCGTTCTGAAAACTTTATCTGACTTTTATGCTACAACGTTAGGCTCGAAAACAGCGCCCTTATAAATATAGGAAGTAGATTTGTGTAGTTCTTGCAATAGATGATTAAGCTAAGATTTGCGAGTACCGCACAGGTGACACTTTAATCTGAGTCAACTGCGGTTGAAATAATTTTCTATTCGAGTAGTAACAATAAGAGAGAATAATTCTGGACCGGGTCACATTTAAAGGCTAACTTAATTTTGTGCACATATTTAATAGTGTTGAAAATATTGCTGCCCAATCCTGTCCATCAGGCGAATGACCACCTCACGAAGGCCAAAGCTGAGGTCTGAGTCTCGTCCTTGCTGTATTCGCGGGAAAAACGCCCATTCAGGCCTCGCTACACTCGCCCAAACTGCTCGAGCTGAGCTGTAAAGGCCCTTAAGGACAACAGCGGGACGTCAATCCAAAAAATGCGACCCAAATTGTTGTATACACAAGTCGTAAAGAAAGCATGTTTACCCTCAATTAATATAAATAATAAATAACATAACAAAGTACAAATAAGCAACTAATTAAGTTCGAGATGGATTTCAAAGTTATTTCGGGCAAAAACGTCAGTTTAATTGTATGGAAAAAAGGCACGTGACATTTGTGTGTTACGATCACATAAATTATTACGTCCATAATATTATTGCGAAAAAATAGAAGCAATTTATAGCAGTCCTATATTGCCACAATCGTACCCATGCCGTTAGACAATACGTCATGATCTTGAAATCGCCATCACAAATATTATTTTCCTACAATTGTGCATATTAAAAACACCTGGTAACACAAAAGGAGGCTTTCCAAATTACGATTAACGACAGGTGAGGACAGACAGAGGAATGCCGAACGAGGAGTTGAGAATTGAATCGAAGAGAGGATTGAGGAGGGAGTGAAAATGCGTCGTACAGGCCGCCATATAGCGTACCCGAGTTCACGTACAAAACCGGCCAAACCGCTTTGTTTAACGGTCGCGACTCACGGAGGCGCGTAATTTATCTTGTTTTCCTTTCGTATTGACCCCGCCTTTGTATTATAGTTATGATTTTGATAGTGCAAAAGATCATTAAATTTGCTTCATAAAGTAAAAACTTTGGGTTGTAAAACGGTGTATTAGAATGTGTTCCTATAAGAATATGAACACCAGTACAGTGTTCAGCTAGTTGAACTGGATACACGCAAAGTGAAATGAATGTTATTTAGTTAAAATGGAGTGTTCTAAAGACATGGGGGTTCAAAAGAGACACAGCCAGTTCAGTGATACCAAGTATAAGTGGAGGACGGTGTTATTATTGTGGTTTGTCTGCTCTTGTGCTGGACAAGAGAGGGAGAGGGAAGAAATAGATCCTTATTTATTAAATAAGACTTTAGGCCTTACGGAGCTACCGGGTGGTATTTTAACCGGTGGAAGTACAATTTGGAAGGTGGAAGGCAGTCCGTACATGTTGCACGACGACCTGCTGATCGAAAGAGGAGCAGAATTAGTGATTCACCCTGGTGTAGAAGTGAAATTTGCGCCGATGATTGGAATTACTGTTCGAGGGAAACTCCGAGCCTTGGTATGTGGAAAATATTTATATACTTTCCAAATAGTATTTATCCCATAATAATTATGAGACGTGTTACGGACAAGGTTCGAACTGATTACTTACTGTGTATCGCCACAAACTACTCACAACTCTCAATCGAGAAGAGAGAACAATCAATGTGAATTCTTAGTAGATGCGTCGATAGTCAATTTCGTAACTATAATTAAATAGATAAAAGCATACAAACAAAAGCCCAGATAAAATTTGTAACTCTTTAGCTTACTCATAATTATACTAATTTCATGTAGCTACTTCGTAATTTAATGCAAAACACGTTTCTCTCCTGATATTCTTAGTAGGCTGCATAGTTTGTAAAACACAAGCGACCTACCTGCCTTGAATTCGCATGGGTAGGTATAGAGACAGGCAAGAGGGCACTTAAATATATGCATAGGTATTACATTTAAGATATTAGTGATATTTTTGTGTTTAAATAACAAAGTAAGTAATATTAAGTTTATCCATCATAAGCAAAACATACCGTATGTGCATCAAAACATCTTTAATCTTTTAATGTAAGCGACAAGTTGCGTAAAATGCGGCAGTTCTTCCTTGTCTGTCTTTTGTGTCTACACCAAAATCTTTTTATCTTTGGCGTAGAAGCCGAATTGCATTGCTTTTTAAACTATTAGTTTTGAATTTCGCAAGTTAAAAGAAGATGAAAAAAAAGAAATGTAATAAAATTAATAAAAATTATTTTACGCTATTTGTTTAGTCTTAAAATGTATGACTATGTCTAACTTATTTGAAATTCGTAATATAAAATTAGGTTTGAAAGTATAGATTTTCTTATTTGAATTTACCCATAAAAAACCTACTAAAACATGATAATGACGTTAATTTATTTGGTAATACTCATGACGCCGCGTTACAATAGGTTAATTTATAATCATAGTGAGTAAAACTATAAAAGACGAAGTAAGCATGGTATGTACCCTTAAATCGATAAAGTACCTGATAAAAATGAAATGATAAGAATACTTGTTGATAACGATATCAGATTCACCTGTATATCGATTTATTTACTGTGTATGAAATCGTATAGATACTTTTCGCTAATATTTACATAGTAGATTTATTTTCATTGTACATCACATAATAAAAGATGTTTCCAAAAAAAAATTGTAATTGCCATTATATATTGAAATGAATTGAATTACATATCTTTTCCTCTTTTTACTAGACTGACGGACTCAAACTGCATCAAAGTAAAAAACGACTTTGAAATAAATATTTTAACCAAGTATGCAAACTTTCTTCACAGATTTAAATTGAAACGTCTAGATTGGTTCGTTAACTTTAAAACTGCGTAGGGTGTTAATTTTAAGTTTGTGTACTGGAAAGGAGCTTAAAACGTTTTAGAAGAAAAAAAGAAATTTAAAGAAAATTTGTATAATTAAAAAATCTGTTTTGACAATAGACACATGCTTTATGCTAAGGATTTTTTTATGTTTTAATGAGGTGTGTTACCTCCATGTGCCCTTATTATGGATTCTAATCGGTTCCGCATAGATTTGATTAGGGTTATGAAAACATCTTGCAGAATATTGTTCCATTCTTCTAAAAGTGCTGTTCTTAGTTGTGCCATTGTCATAGGCACAGGATTTCTCGCATTTAAGCTCTTTTTAAATTGTCCCAAAGATGCTCAATGGGA
Organism: Pieris mannii; assembly: GCA_028984075.1. NCBI lineage: Eukaryota > Metazoa > Arthropoda > Insecta > Lepidoptera > Pieridae > Pieris > Pieris mannii. The sequence continues at coordinate 6,343,898 of CM054784.1, forward strand.
TTAAGATCCGGGCTGCGTGCTGGCCAATTCATTCCTCTTCGCAATATTGTCGAAGTTGTGCAGCAGCGTGCAGCCGGGCATTATCTTACATTAAAGTAAAATTTTCGGCTATAAATCCCATGTAAGGCACCACGTGATCTTCTAAGATCTGTGTTATGTAGCGATGTACACAAACCCCCTCTACTACCGTTTTGACGGACCAAATCTATGAACACAAGTTCTGTTCGCCCGTTCATCGATATGTACCCCAGACCATGCGCGAACCGCCTCCAAAAGCAACACGCTCTCAATGCAACTTTGAGCATATTGCACCTCACGTCGACGATAGACTCTTCTGTGACCATTTGCACCAGTTAAACATGTCCTACACTCGTTTGTGAACAATACGGAGGCCCATTGCTCATCTGTCTAATTTAGGTGATCACGCGCAAATCTTAAGCGAGCTTGTCTGTGAGCTGCAGACAACTTTGGACCTTTTGCTGGTCTAAAAGGTTTTATATCCGCTTCCTTTAGCCTTCTTCTTATTGTTCGTGCACTAACGTTTACTCCACGCACTTCATTAAGCTCTGTTTAACTGACGTGAGGAAACGAATTCGCAGGGAAGTTATAACAATAAATCGTTTATAACGACCGGAGGTTGCTCGAGTTCTGCCTGTACCACGTCTCCTTTTGAAAGAACCTGTCTCCACAAACCTTACGTATATTCTAGAAAACGTAGACTGGTCTAACGATTCAAATATCTACCAATCGTTCGTTGATCCAAGCCCTCCCGCACCAATGCTACAATTTGAGCAGCTTGTATCCATATTATGGTTCAGAAACTCTTGATGAGTTAAAAAGCTGTTTAAAAAAACAATTCTGCTGGTAACAATAATTCAATTGTCAAGAAGAATCAATTTAAAAAAAAACACCCAAATCTGATTACTTACTACTAGTAAGTTTCTTTTCCCGGCTATATTCATTTCTTTTACTGCAGTTCTATTTTTAAATATGTATTACCTTTAGGGCAAGTCTCTCCATATTTATATAATTTAATCTAAAATGCATACTTATTAAAAAATCATTTCAAAGTGACCCTGAAGTTTGATGCAGTTTATGAGTCTGTCAGTATATATTTTTAGATATGATTTAAGATACATAGGATACATTAATTTATAAGTTTAGCGTAAATTATCTACTTAAACCTAAAATTCGTTTTATCAACTTCTAGCTATGAGTTTTATATAACATATATAGATTATAATTACAAATGCTGCACAGATTTCGGTTGATTTATGAGTCATAATTGGGTTATTAGTTAAGTGCAGTTGAGGATTCTGTGACCCCGATTAGGAAAAACGGCAGATGTTCAAAGCGGCCTGACATTCGACCCTGGAACTAATTCAATCAGTGTAGCACGAATGTCCGGTGAATATATATTTATAAGAAGGATATAAGCGTTAGCAGGTAGTGAATGTAGAAAAACTTCATCTATATAGAGTTTGTGCTAGCACGAAGCTGGTGGAGGCCTTTACTACTGAAGGGTTCTGAATAATGGTACTGAAGGAAATTACGGTATCAAGTAAGAACTCAGTTGTCTAGAAACGTGATTTACTATTAATTATCAGTATTTATTATATAATAAATAAATTATCAATTAATGTAGTAGCGGGGAAATTATTTATTAACCTACTTTTAAGGATACATTAAAAAACGTAAACTTTCACTGTTACCTTCACTCAAACTGGTTTTGACTTTTTTAAACGATGCACCCCTGCGTAAAAGTGAACGTATAAAAAATGTGACAATGCCGACAACTTGTTAGAGACGCCATAGACCATATCATTAATTCACCCTCACCGTTAAGGCCATCAAGTGAAAGGAAACCTTATATTTCTTAGAATAGGTTTTTTGCTGGTTAGAAAGGGTTATTATTTACATTAAAAAATAATGGTTATTAAATATGTCTCTGTTCCTTTTGCAAAATTATATTCATTATTTTCCCATCGTGAGTAACTATTTTAACGTAAGCGGAAAATATTTTGATTTAGTGCGCGCTGGTTGCAGTCATATCTTTCCCGGCAGTTTTATGAATTGATTTATAATCGTAAAAAAATAACGGCTTTATTACTGCCATATTTTATATTATGTTACTCACAGTTTTATTTATTATATATTTATATTAATTATTTCGAGATTTCAATGTTTAAAAGTAACGCGTTATAATATTATATCGGGTATGATAACTGGTGGTTGTGATAACATCTTTGTTTAATTAGGACCCTTTGTATCAAAATTGTGTCAAGTTCTGTAAACAAGATAACTCGAATACCTTTGTGTGAGAAACGCGCTCAATTGATCGAAAATGTTTTGATTTTTAACAATACATAAAATATTAAAAGAAAACGCAAAACTTAAAAAAACGGCTGAACCACTATTACTTTTTATATTTATATCCTGTACTCTAACGATGATTTTTATGTCAAATAATTAAAAAAAAATAGTTTTATTTAGTACCTAGGTTTTTATTCCGGAAAAGCTAGTCTGTATAAGGTAGCATAAATGTTTGATATGGTTGTATGTAGTCTGTAGCTCTTAAAAGGGTAGAGTAAGTAAAAAAAATATTATGTCGAAATGAAGTTCGCGGGGCAGCTATAGTACCTTTCGTAAATACAAAGGACTTAAGTTTTCAAAAAAAGTATTCCTTTAAGTGTTGGGTTCGAACATTTTTTGATAATCTCCATCAAACTAGGACCACCATCGCATCCAATTTTACACATAGTTAACACAAAAAAAAAAATCCTCATCTGTGAGATTCGTATTGTGAAAAACAATATAAGTTACAATTATTACTCCTCTTATCTTATATCATAATCTGGTTAGTTGCATACTAATCGACTTACGTTCCCCAGCAATTTAATAATATGATTTCTTTTCTATTGATAAAAGGTTACCTATGAACGTGAATGACCTCTTATCTCCAATCCAAGTAACGTTTCGTTAACTGTAAATAGTTGAGTAACCTCCTAGTTAACGTAACCTTGGTAGGTACATAGCTAGCTACTACAGCGCCACTGAATCATCTCTAGCAACCATTTAGAGGTAGTGGCAATTAGTAGATTTTAGTAGTAGTTTCTTAAGACGTCTTGTTTTGTGAAAGACAAACTTGGCCGATGATAATGGTATCGCCTTTTTTAATCGTGTTCTTTTCTACACCTATATTAGATAGGTGAGCAGTGTTGGCGTAGTGGCTTCAGCGTGCGACTCTCATACCTGAGGTCGTAGGTTCGATCCCCGGTTGTGCACCAATGGAGTTTCTTTCTATGTGCGCATTTAACATTTGCTCGAACGGTGAAGGAAAATATCGTGAGAAAACCGACTAAGACACCAAAAAGTCGACGGGGTGTGTCAGGCACTGGAGGCTGATCACCTACTTGCCTATTAGACTTCAAAATGATCATTAAAAAGATTCAGAATTCTGAGGCCAAGACCACAAGAGGTTGTAGCGCCACTGATTTATTTTATATTAGATAGCCTAAGATCTGAATTATTAATCTTCTCCCATGACGGATATTGTAAGATGTTACTGTAAGGATGGTGCGCCCTGGCTCATCCCTTATACGTATAATGTCTAGGTCTGAGTGCCTTTTAAATATATTTATTGGGCTATATATGTATGTGTGTGTGTATATATATATATATATATATATATATATATAATATATATCTATAGGCTATAAGTCTGAAGATGTTTGATGTATGTTTAAAAATACCGTGACCTAATTGAATAACTGACGGATAGTGTTACTATAAATCTAGATTATTGGAATGTTGACTTCCACCCAAATAGAGGACTAAAGAACGACGAAAGAAGAATGTATATCACACAATATTTATTTATTTATATATACATTCTAAAACAATGTGTATGCTTAAAAATACAAGTAAATATGACATCACAAATTTAACACACAAATACACATCAATTACATTAGAACTTAAGCAATGTATCAAAGGAAAAAACTAAAGAATGTATTTACTACATGTAAAGATGCTAGAAATTTTGTAGTGTTTTGATATAAATTTGTTTTGTCGTTGTATTTGTTGTAAGTCAATAAGAACACGTTCGTGATACTTTGAAAACTACATTGCCTTAGTTTATAGAGTGGCAGATGCAAATGGTCACGGCTGATCTGTGACTCACGGTATATGTGAATCACATTGTAAAAGTGAAATCAACCCGTTTCTTATCAGTGGAAACTGCTTTATAGGTACCGTTTGCTTTTTCTGTTATTGCCTGAAGTGGAATGTTATTCCTATAAGAGGGGAATTTTATTTATTATTCCTTATTGTTTAATACTGTTAAAAGACAAGTTACTTAGATCGCTCATTTATTTTGAACTTAATCGACTTTAATCGACCGGTCAAGTTATTTAGCGGGATCATATCACGATAATCATATTTTCATTTTGGAATTCTCTTTCACTTTTCCTAAAATTAAGTCTTTTTTACGATTGACCCCAGTGGCAAAAAAACAAAAGTTAATGTTCATGATGTATCAATTTCACGAATAAAAGTTATTAAAATTTCATGTGCCATTCAATTAAAATAATAACACCTAAGTATGTACTTATTGTTGGATCATTTTTCATATATTTTTAAAAATTTGCATCTGTATGTTCCGAAGATAATCAGAGATTAATTAACTAGACAGGAAGGTTTACGAGCACGATAGCGTGGCCTAAAACAAGCAATTTGCAAGCGGAAGCGAGGGATCGTATCCTGTTGGCTGTGATTACCTATCTGCCTATCATGTTGCTGAACCCGCATGCGTGAAGATACCGTCTATATGTATACAGTAACGGCATGTCAAACAATGCTCAGAATGCTATTTAGTTGTAGCAAAAATAATTCGTCTATAAACTTCGATATTTAATAACATTTCGGTTTTTTCTACGTCCAAAATTTTAACATTTCGGTTTTTTCTACGTCCAAAATTTCAAATTAGAATTTTGTTTAGTCTACATATTTCTAATCCCTAACAAACTTAAAAGTACTTAACTTGATTGTTGATGATTACGTACATAAATACGAAGCTTTTAGTATTTATATGTTATGAATTACTAAAAAGAAGTTGCTCGCCTAATGTTGATGATTAAACAAGAGATTCGTGGAAGAACTAAAGTTGCCGAGAATTAATGGCCCTTGGGGCAAAAAAGAGCGTTGGCCTCTCTTTAAGTGGATATATGTGTGTGAGTGGAGGGAAGGCTTTGGATGCAGAGCGCGGGGGTACTGAAAATTTAGGCCTATACCTAGCACTGGACGTCAACAGGCATTAACAATATTAGCGGTTTATTATTAAGTCCTAAAACTCTTTACTGATCGTTTTTAACCCTTTACATGAAGGGTTCTCGATTCGGTGGAAGTTTTCTTCATGAGAAAGTTATTAAGTTGTCTCTTTTGCCTTTAAAAGTCGAACTTAATGTTTTTGCATGCCTAGCAATAGTATGTAAAACGTTGGGAATAAGCCAAAATAAAAACAATTGGACACGTATAGAATAAAGAGTATTCTCCAGTGTTTTTAATAATAACTGGTTCATATTAGGTTTGTTTAACAATAATTTAAATTTGATAAATTAATAAATTTTATAATTACTCATTCATTATGAATCATGTGATATTCCGGATATCACTAATTTAAGTTGGGTGATTAAATTCCTTAATATCAGTCGTGAAGTATTAAGTTGTTTAGTGAATCATTTCTGTGTGGTATTTTCTCTTCCTTTACTATTTGCAAAAGGAAGAAAAAACCTACATAGTGCTCGATGGTATGTTTAATACGCCTTAATAAAATATAATTATTTGGAAGTCTCGAGAACATTGCGATGTTTAGAATTAGGGTAGCGTATATATTGTCATTTTCATTATCAAAGAAACAATAGGTAAGATGGCTACTTATGTTCCCGACGTTGTGTAGAGTTAAGAAAATATAATAAACCTGTAGGTTAATTAGCCAGGATCTTGGTGCCTTTATTTCAATAATGGGCTGTTGTCATATCTGCCTTAGTTAAGAAATGTCAGATAAAATCCATATAAAATGAATGGCTTACGTTCTATACTCATAAATAATAAACTAATAAATACTTAATTTTCATTAACCCTCCATATGTAAACAATTAGTTTCTTTTATCAATTAACTTTACCAGATAATGCCTATAATAAAGCTAATTATACGTTATTAGAATATCAATCGTGCAAAGGTGTGCCGTGTCTGAGTAAAATATTGATGTCAATTAAAGGTTCATTGTGTCTGAAAAGGCATCGTACCAGGGTTCATACGTGCCTATGAAATGTCGACTTGCAAGAGTCTTTTGGAAAATGCTACTTGCATTTAGCTCGGATCTTTTATATATCTCTCGTTGCATTGCAATTGCAATATTTTTTAAAAAGCCGCACAAATTTTTATGTGGTTGTCATAGTCATTTTTTGAGGGATTGGAGTATACCTGACGTGACCAAACTTCCCGTTGTGAACGAGACTGTCCCTTTTCCAATTACGAATCCCGGTGTCCCCGAAATTAACTATGTACGCAAAATTGTCCCGTTTTCAAAAACCGCGGCAACATTCGAGCAGCAGAGTATAAAAGAAGTTGCCAAGAGCCAATTCTTATTTGAAATCCTTACCATCTCTATCAAAAGAATTGATTTCAGTTATATTTATATTGATCTTCTGATAAATATAAATATAACTGAATATTTTGGGTACCTATATTTTGTGATTAGAAACTATCAAGCCAACTATTTCTAATAAAATAACGTTAAAAAAGTGGGTTTTTTTTCATTTACTATTGATTGCTTGACCAAAATTAAATTAATATCCCGTTTTGAGTCAAAAAATAAATGGTCACTTTATGTATACTTAACAATATGAACCTAGGTACAAATAATGTAAATCAATACAAATTCTTAATAAAATATTAAATATTGTGTTTAATATTTAGGTCAGCAGTATAAATAATATCACCTATTATTAAAGGTAATACAATAGGTTTTGCGGTCTAGACATTATAAAATCTCGATACCTTGCAGCACAATTATTTTCCATTCACAAAGGATTGCAAATTGCAACTCTTGCGCAAGTTCACAAGATGTGTTTGGGACTTGCTACAGGTTCAAAGGCGTATTTCAACCAATTTTGTTGTATTACGTTTAAAAATACTAATTAAAAATTAATTCAGCTATAAAAATCGTTGTTTAATTAATTTTAATTTACTTAATAAAAAAAAAAATTATCATCGAAATCGTGGCTAAAACCAATGGATTATAAAATATTTGAAAAAAAAACTAACTATGATTAATGTACATAGCATGTGGGGTGTCAAGGATATTTAAAAGCATATCATGCAACAACTGCGCACCCACGGTTTACAATTTTTGTCCAACATTTGATACAAAATACTCGTATCGCAAGTCGAGATAGTATTAATGATTTTTTTTCACATTAACGAATTATTAGTATCTGTTCGTACCGCTTCCATTAACAAGGCAAATACATGCAATCGTTACAACTAAAAAAACCTTATAAATGCAGTGACTTGATAATTTGCGGACCCATAAAAGTACTGCATCAAACTGTATTTATTTTATTCTTATCTCACACACAGTTTGATTGTTTTTTTTTATTACTACTCTTTTATGTATAATATTCTACGGTTTCAATGTATGTAAATAAGTGAGGAACGCATACTAACAATACAATAATTGTCCTATCCCGTATCCGCTGCATTAGTTCATTTGTAAATATTTTCTGCCTTATTAGCAGTCTTCTAATATAATTATTTAAGTAATAGTACGCTCTTTTTTTTTGACCTTCAAGGAAAGAGGGTACCCATTCTTAAAAGGCCGGCAACGCACTCGCGAGCCCTCTGGCATTGAGAGTGTCCATGGGCGGCGGTATCACTTAACATCTGGTGAGCCTCCTGCCCGTTTGCCCCTGTTCTGTAAAAAAAATGTGTACAAAATATTGTAAAACCTATTTTAGAAGAGTAAGTGTGGAGTTTCTTGCCCAGTCTTCTCCACATGAAACTACTTGAAAGGGCAACTAGAATCATTCTTATATTTAATTTATCGGTCAAATTTGCCATTTTAGTTGGTTCAATTGTAGTAAGTCATTTGGCTTTGACTTTTAACTGCGAAGTAAACTATTTTACTATTTATGGACACGTTTTTTATTAGGTTAATAAAAATATGCTCCATTTCTCAAATTGTTTTTTTGCGGAACTCGGAAGCAAACGATCACGTTTCGTTGACGCAATGAATCGCTGAATGTTGATCACTTGATAACTCGCATTCCTAACAATTTATTATCGTTATCTTAACTCGGTTCTGATAACCCACTTTAATAACGTTAGTAGGGAATTAGGACTTCTTGACTGTTTTGTAACAAAGCCAGTTCTGCTTTCAGGATTTAACTATAATGATGTAAAAAATCTACTCACTTAATTAAATGGAATACATAAAATATTGTACACTTATATTTTATTTATATGAAATACTTTCATTATTTAATTTTATATTTATTGAAAATTTTGAAATCGAAATCGAAAAGAATTATCATTTCGATATTGTAACTGAGATATCACTGGCTCCTGAAATACTGTGCCTGTACATCCAGTGCCTGTGATACGTGCTTATTATCTTAACTGTTTTTTGGCAATAAATAAATTTATTATAAGTGATATAAGTGCTTTTGCTTCTTTTATATATATATATATATTTTTTTTTTCGAATTAAAAAATATGTATCATATGGAGAGTATATGTTGTATGACACTTTGTATCGACGTTATGAGACTACATATATTGAAACCGTTAAGTTTACCTATGACGTCATTAAACTTGGTCTCTTTTTTATTTATTTTTTTACTTTTCGCCTTTCGTGCGCATCGTAACAGTTATTCTCATAATTTCTCCCTAACGCACAGCGCACTCAAGGAAATATAACAAAAAATATCTGATAATTAATGACTAATCTGTGACCGTTCTGTGTCAAGTAACTGACTGAAAAAGCTTATATTTTTAATTATAATTAATGTTTGCTATTATTTTTGGATTATGTTTGCTAGGATTTTGTATGGCTAGGTTGACCAAACCATTCAATCAATGTCCTACACAGAGCTTTTTACTTCAAAACGTGACATGAAGTACCTAATGCATTTGGCACGACCAGCGATACCATCGTCTCGCTCTGCTTGTGATCATGAAAAGCGTGACAATGCTTTTCAGAGATTATCTACATTTAATCGTTTTGCGCTAGACATAGCTTTTAGCTACAGTAATTATTAACACAATTATTTTCTAGAATATATATACCGTTAGGTCAATTTATTTTATCTCTACAGTATATAGTTTATACTGATTTTCTATCCGTTTTATAAGTTATCCCTTTTTTAATTAATAAAACGCGACCTTATTGGATTAGCTACTTAACAAATTCAATGTAAAGCCGTAAAAGGTCGAAATATTGTACCTTTAAAATTATTTAAGGAGTTTTAAAAATTTATAGTACTACCAAGCCAAAGTAATGCCAATGATATTCATATTCGCCTTGATTTGGTTGATTATCTTGTAGATAGTGGAGATCATAGTAACAACGTCAATATTAGTAAAAGCGTACACAAAAAAATAGGGCAAAGGGTTACCGCTGCTAAATTTTGCAAACAAGCAATTGCCACCCTAAAAAAGAATTAGTCTGGGTATATAAATAATGTATTAAACTTTAATGAAAAAAAAAACAATTGTGTGCCTAAAACTGCAGTAATTAAAACTAATTTTGATTAACTCCATAGAAAATGATTAACAAGACAACGGAAGTTTATGGGAAATGCCTTTCACAATGTTTTAAATCGTTATGCAATAATTTTATGCTCTCGTTTAACCGTTACTAATTTTAGATCGACTGATTTTAAATCAAAACATTTTTTATTTGTTACCTTTAATCTAGTACCTACAACTCCTTTGCGCTTAAATTTTTGGCATCGCCACACATCAGACAGTAGTTTTAAGCCTAAGTGTAACTTGAAATACCATCACACACATGTTTCTAGCTTTGTTCGGCGACTGTTTAACATTCCACACGGTGAGCATTTTATGTCGCAGCGGAAGTCAGAGAATATACAGTGAACAATTCATTTGATACTGACCATATACGACCTAGGCATATTATAATGTTGAGCCTCAAGAGATATCTTAAGTTGAACAAAATTTAGGTTAAATGTGATCGACTAAAAACTAGTTAAACTTGACGGGCCAATTGTCAAAAAGGTAGAAATAAAGTACTCTTACTTCTCTGTATAGCTTTTACCGTGGTTACGTTTTTGCTAACACCCTAAGTGGCATTGTAATGGTTTCACTAGCTGAACTGAATTAACAAATTCTTCTTTAAAATTCTCTTCATGTTTGCTGCTACTTCTATGTTAATTTATTTGTTTATTTTAAAGAATTATTATGAAGGCTGTTTTAAGTAAAACTCGTAGATTTATATAGTAATCTACGTATTATATTTTATAATATACACTTTCAGTGAAGAGAAAGTATATTGATTACTTAAATTTGTTTCGATAATTTCACACATTTTATACAACTTATATTTGCGTGATGGAGGTCGTTTTAACAGGTTTTGGTGCCAATGTTGCATGACGTCATCTTCAAATTACTTAAAAACAACTGATAGTATCCGGCTTTATGATATTCAAATAATTCTTAAGATATTCTTCCACCTCCCGCACCTAGAAATTAATATGTTCGCTTGGAATCCCGGTGTTAGCTCTTTGCTGCTTAGGTCATATTAACTTCTAAATATCTATTGGTACTAAGTCGGGTTTCAAACCTATCACGTCAGGGTTGAGCGACCAGTCATACGTGGCACAGCTTTGTTTTAAATACCATATATTAGTTACCTTTGCACAACATATCGAAGAATTTAAGAACAATATTTTTTTAAGTTTATATCTAGAGTCTCCATATTATAGTAAGCTAAACTTGAGTAGGCATTAATAATAAGATGTAAATGTCTAGACTCTAGACTCTGCATATGTTAGTGACAATTAAAAATTCTCACTTACTGAAATCATCTATAATAGTCTAATATATGATTCTTAAACATTCTTTAATACCAGCGCGTCTAACTTTTATCCCTAGCGTGCACTAACCCCGCTGACTCATCACATTCCTAGACGCAGTCCTTGTTTATATGAAGAGACAATTTTTTGTCGATTTCGTAATAAAACCAGCCGTCCGTATCAGTTTAATAACGGCTCTAAGACCTGCCTTAAATAACGTGTCATATTAAATGTAGTTTCATATTCAAGGCCTTAGTATATAAAAATAGAAGAAGACAAATTTCGTTAATTTTATCAAGTGCTAAAAGTAATTTTGTTTAAAAAACAAGGTCACATATAACAACTACCGATAATTACTAATCCATGCTTCAATATGTGTAACTTTTCGTAACTAAATAATGATTAACAAGATAGTTTTTGAGAAAAATATATATATATATATTTTTGTTATTGTTTGTAAAAAAATTTTTTTTACATATATAATAGTATGGGAATAATTAACAGTTTATAAACAGAACTATTACAATACTACTAACTATTACATAAATTTTATTCACTGTGTCACCTAAATTTCTGTAATTTAGATAAGATTTTATATGAACCATACGGCTAATATGTAAATCATAATTTAAAAAAATTTAAGTGAAAATTTCAAATTATTTAGTAAAGGCATATTAAAGTAGTTAGTGAATACGTATTACAACACACATTTCAAAAAGAAAAATGTTACTGTATTTTACACAAAGGTGGCAATTTCGTAACAGTTAAGTCAGTCGTTCGTGACGTTATGAATGGGGTGCTTCTAAAGGCAGGAAGCCAAGTGCAAGGGCAATATGCATTAAACGCATAGGTGGCTCTGATGGGCTTTTTTCGATGGATTATGTTAATTTATTGACTTTAAATACAGGAACTGTACATCTAAAGATTACATTGTGTGAACAGTTTTGACACGATTTATAAGTTGTATTTGATACATTTAAGGCCTTTATGTATAGGATGACGCGATGTGCTAAATACATATTAATTATAAACGTTAAAAATTGGAAACAATCTTATAACTAATACTAATAACAGCATTCGAAATTGTTTACACCAAAATTACTGCATAAATGCAATGCCAATGCTCTTTAAAGTATCGTATCTACATCATTGAACACTTAGGAGACTTCTGATGACTTCACAGTTTATTTAGTAGACATAGTATTATTTTCCTATTGATAATTTTTCTCAGTAAATTTCACAGGTTCCCATTTTAAACTACTAATAATGTGTATGTGGGAAACAGATAGTCCGCTCCAGATGTTTACTTGCTGACTGTTAGACTAAACTCTTAGACATCAGCTAATATGAAATCCCTTGGACTGCAAATATCTGGTTTCACAGCAGTTTGTTGACAATAATTTAGCAATGTGAACAGTATGTGAGCTAACTTAGTGCAAATTCACATTTTAACCGATTATGTTTGTATGAACCAAGACATTGTTGCTTTGGAAAGATCGCTTAATCGTGATGAAAGCGTCAATAATTCAAGGTATGAATAGCCGGACATGCGCCAGAGTTCATATTGTTAAGATGTTACGAAAACTAGGGGTTAGCCTACTGTGATTCCGGTTTCTGTAACAGTTACAGTTAAAATACTGTATTGTCTAAAAACATTGCTTATTTTCCATGGCAAATTGAATGAGTACTATTTATTTAGCATAAATAGCTATTTATTATACCTAATAAGTACATTTTACATCAAGTTAATAATAATAAATTATTAATTACAAAATATGGTTGTGACAAAATTCATCTATAATTAATGATATTCCTATTTCAGGGTGAAACAGACAGTAAAATAACATTTACCAGCACAGAGGAACGTCAATCTTCTAAAGCATTTCCAGACGTGCGTCTAGTTGATGGGCCTTCGATTTTGGCTGGAAGAGTGCAATTACTGCATAGAGGGCAATGGAGATCTGTGTGTACAAATTCAAGGAAGTAAGTCCATTTTACGGTATATAGCAATGTTTATAAAATCGCGTAAAGTTAACAAATCACAGATAGTTAAAGTTTTTTTAGTCAACATGAATGGACTAATTTACGTAAATAAAAATGATTGCTTTGAAATTCGTAAAATAATTTACCAAATTTTTAGTTATATTAAATACGGTTCAGTACGTTGTTGCAACATAGGTTAACAATTTCTTTGTGTTTTTCTAGTTGGACCGTTAACGACATGGAAACGGCTTGCAGGCAATTAGGCTTCATGGGTGGAACATTTTACAATTGGATGGATCGTCAGCCCGGTCGGCGTGCACGACTTTTGTTTGAAGAGCCCAAGTGTAAGGGTACAGAATACGACCTCTTTCAATGCGATTGGCAGTCACGACAACTCGGCTCTGGAGTCTGTGATTATCATCCCGATCTAGCTATTCAATGTCTACCTCATCATGATGACAACGAACTTAGAAACTACGGTACACATTGGCGCGGATTACGTTTCGAAAATGCAGTGTACGAGAGAATCCTGACAGCGGAAAATACTCTCTATGTACCCACTTCAATGTCACGATTATCTCACATAGTTGTAAAGAATGCAGGACTGGGTAGAGATAACAATGCGACGAGTGCGATTGACGTTATTGGCGTGCCTCCAGTAATGGATGATATTGAAATATCCAATTCAGCTTTCAATGCCATCAACGTGACATCACCTAACGCACCGATAGTCATAAACAACTGTACGATACAAAACAATAGAGGCTACGGCGTTTATGTAAATTCAACATACGGCATGACCAAGATAGAAAATTGCCTGATTCACGACAACGGTGGCGACGGAGTCAAATACGTGGTGCACGAAATGAATATTGACGAGCGATTTGACCGTGCAGGAGTCTTTGACCTTTGTACTCTCGCATCTACACCCAGTCAAACCTTTCCCATAACGATGTCTATAGAACAGTCAAGATATTCAAACATGGAACGAGATTGTCATCAGAAATTTTATACGAGATCTGATCACGTTCTAACACTGAGCTTTATAAAGCTTTTAACAAATCAAAATGATACTGGGCGTATCTATGTTTATGATGGTTTAACTGCTGAAGACAAGTTACTAATGGAATTCAGTATTCGAAATTATACACGACCCCAAAGTGTAACATCCAGCAGAAGCAGAATGTATGTGAGGTTTCATGCTAATACTAGGACTGATATAGTTGGGTTTCTTCGATTGACGTCAGGGATAAGCAAAACATATGATTTGAATGTGACTGATTCTATTATTTCGGATAATAATGGTCGAGGTGTCGTAATTGAAAATTTACGATCGCAAATTCATATACATAGAACTTCTATTTCAAATAATAACCACGTTGCCGGACTGCAGGTTGTAAATGGGGCAGGCGATGTCAACATTACGGAAAGTAGAATATCCTTCAATCAAGGTGATGGAATTAATGTCACAGTTACTGGAGGAAACCGCAATATATCTAGAAGTATTATTAGCTCCAACCAGAGATATGGCATAGCAGTGTGGATAAATAATACACAGGAAACTGAATATATTCCAACAAATCAAACAACTGTTGTTGAATATTCTGAAATATTTAAAAATTTAGATATTGGCATATTGCACGGCAATTTTTGTGGTGACAGTTGGATTAATGTAACTGGAAACTGGTTTAATTCAAGTACAGATACCACATTAGATATAACTACATGTTGGCTTTATAATGAGCCGAGTAAATTGCTAAATCTGCAAATTGGGCACAATAGATTCTATCAAAACCTTCGTGTTCCTATTAAAATTCAACCTGCCATAAATGTAATGGGTAAAATAGAATACAATTACTTTGAGCATGGAGAATATGGTGCAATTTTAATTTTAAACAGAATAGAAGGAAAGTACTTAGAGGAATTTGAGAAGCTCCCAGCCCGATTTAATATTCAGCACAACTATTTTTTTGGTAATCAAGGACCGTTTGTCGTTAATCTTGGATTGTCTCCCTACAGTGATCTTCAATATATATTATTTTCAAGAAATTATTTAAGAGACAATAAAATAAAGGAACCATTTGAAATTAACGATGGGTCACCACAATTAACACCTAGGAGTCGGGTGGCTGCTACAATAGTATTGGCATCAAGTAATATTGATGTTTTTAGAAATATAATTCATAATCCAGAAGCTCAATACGAAATAGGTTCTCATGTGGAAGACCAAAGCAAAATACTTAATTGTACATATAACTGGTTAGGTTTTGGTGAAGAAGAAAAAGTTTATAATCGGTTATTTCACAGAAAAGATAGATTTAATTTAGCAAAAATTTTGTATATGCCTTATTTATTACACAGCAGTAACCCTGGTGCTACTCAAATTAATTATAACTCGTTGTATGTTCCACAGTTTAATGTGCCTGGTACCAACATTGTTGGTGGAGAAGTTGAGGGTATAGAAATATTACGGCAAGGAGAATATGATGTGATGAAAGATATTAATATTCGACCAGGTGGTAAACTAATTTTACAATCTGGTGTTACATTGAAATTTCCACCGGCTATTGGAATGATGGTCGCTGGAAAACTAGACGCCAGAGGTAAAAGACCTAATGATATTTCATTTACTCTTAAAGAAGAGGTCGTAATGAGTAATGATACTGTATATGAAATAGACCCAGAAGTAGAACCAACAACTCCTGGATATATAGAACCAGTTGTTCCAATAAGATTACTAGGCGGTAAGAATCAATTTGAAGGTCGGCTACAAGTACGTGTTGATGGCAAGTGGGGAACTGTTTGTAATTACAAATGGAATATTATAAATGCTGCCTTGGTATGCAATCAACTTGGATTAGCTCTCAATCCTGAAGATTGGTTTCTAGAGCCTAATGAAATACCAAATGCTGGTCTGACTGAAGACATTGTTTTATCTCATGTAGAATGTACAGAGTTCGATAATGATATAACAAAATGTAAAGCCGAGACGATTGATAGTTTTGAAAATTCATGTACACATGAAAACGACGTAGGCATACGCTGCTATGAAACAAGTTGGGCCGGAGTTCGTTTTAGTGTAATAGCGGAACGCGCTGATCTGCAATATGTTACTATTGAAAAAGCAGGTTTGCTTGATTATTCTTCAAATGTTTTTAAGCCAGCTCTTCAAATAGATTTTGCTCGACATGGTTTAGAAAGCGTTCGAATTGTCAACAACTATCATGATGGGTTAGGTATTTTATATTCAGATCTGTACGGTGCAGATGCCGTTAACACTATTAGAAATTCTGAGTTTAGTAATAATAAAGGGAGCGGTATAAGCTTTAAACAATTAGGAATGAAAGTATACAGTTCAATTATCGAAAATAATAAAGTAGCAGGAATATTCCATAATCCACATTTGACCGGAGCCCAACAAAGAGAATTAGCAGGTTGGTTTAATTTGGATCCTACTTTTAATATGGATGAATCAAGCTATCGACCTATTATAATACCTGAGTATCAAACTGATATTTCTCTTGCTAACGGTGAAACAAGGCATATTGTATTCAATAAACAATTAGGAGAAAATATTGTAAGGACTTATAACATCAAATGCAATCCTGGCTATGTTCTTGGATTGCAACTACTAAATCCTATTCACAATTTCTCAAGTGAAAGTATTTGTATATATGACTCGCAAAATATTAATGAAGGAAGTACTGTATGGTGTCTGGATCGGGATCTTTCAACTTTCCCAACAACAAGTAATAGTTTCGGAGTAGTATTAAAATATGGTAGTGGTTATAATGCATTGGGTGGAGTCATCTTAGTGGTGAGTACTGTTGTAGCTCCAGTTCAAAACATCCGGAACAAGATAATAAAAGGACCCGTTCCGACACTCACGATCACAAATTCAAAGATTAGAGGAAACACGAAAGGAATCATGGCTTTTTACTATAACAGATATTTAAATGAAATTGGCGACCATTTTCTTAGAAAAGCCAATGAAACTATCAAAATTATAAATTGTGATATCACACGTAATTTAGAAGAAGCGGTGTACATTAATACACCATTTTGGGATATTCATGAAAGTAATATAACTGAAATAACAATCATGGTTAATAAAACTACTGTCACTGATAATGGCAAAGGCATATATCACTTTGCACGAGACTTGAGAAGTTCGAATAATTTATATCATTATGTACTTCAAGATAACACTATTGAAAGAAATAAATATGGCGGGTTCGATATTTCTCTTCCATATGTTTGGAAATATAATGAAAATTTCACACATTCGGTCTACATGAACAACAATACTTGGAGAAATAATTATAATTTTGGTGTAGTCATTGATGGACATTTTGCAGAAGTTAATTTGACCAAAAATATTTTTACAGACAACATTTGTTATACTGGCTTGATATCTGTCCGTGGTATGGAAAAGAAAATGAAGATCGATGGTAATTTAATTGAAAGAAATAATGGTAGATTCATGGTCCAGTTTCACATGGACAGCCAAAGTGAAATAATGGGATTTGTTTATGCGGTTTTTGTTTATAATCAAGTCAAAAACAATAAATATTCTCAAATCAACCGAGGGTTGCTTGTAACGAGTATTGAACCAACATATGTCATAGGGTTTAAAGGTATACAAAAAGTTAAAGTCTCTAGAAATGTATTCGGAAACAACGCCGTTGAATATTCCTTAGTGGCTGGTATAAAAACAGCAAAAACTAACAATCTTTTGGATGTAACAGAAAATTGGTGGGGTTCTACAGATGAAAAAGAAATAAGAAAACAAATATTTGATTTTGATGACTGGAATAATCACGCTATTGCAAACTACTTACCGTATTTATTAGAAGATAGCTTTGATTCTAGTGTGTCTGTAACATTTACACAAGACAGAATTGTTGATGTAAATGAACTTGGAGGTCGCCTAACATCTGATCTCATTTTGGATCCCCGAATGGACCCTTACATAATAAAATCAGATATAACAATTTTGCCAGACGTTACACTCACTGTAAATCCTGGAGTAATACTAGAATTTGCACCTAGTGTTGGCATCCTAGTAATGGGAACTGTAAATGCTATTGGCAATAATCATATGCCAATCATAATGAGGCCAATCACTCGTGGCAACACCGAAAATCATATAGCGAAAAGGGACATTAGTCAATATTCTAGGAGACATGTAAAACATAGACAACAGAGGCAGTTAGAATCATTAGTCGTTCAAGATTCGATACGTCTCTGCACTGGAAGGAATTGTTCTATTAATGTTAAGGATATAGACCGAAAGACTGAAGGATTTTTAGAATACTACAATAAAACTACGTTACAGTGGGTTCCGATGTGCGATAGTCGTTTTACTGAAAGAAACGCTCAAGTTGTTTGTCGAGAGTTAGGTTTTGATCCAATAAACGTATTTTTTGCTCACGACCGCCGAGTTGAATACCACAGTAACTCGTTATCTAGAATTTGGTCGTGGCCAGAACCCTTACAATGTGTAGGTATTGAAGAGCGTTATGAAGATTGCCCTATTCGATTAAACGGACAACTTTACGGACACAGGCATGAATGCAAATGGGACTCTGATTTTATATTCATACATTGTGGTAATCGGAACTTAGAAGAAAACCTTGATTATTGGGGAGGAATAAGATTTACCAACCCAGAGTTTGAATATTCACTTTACGAACATAGAATTCATGATCATCACACACATGAAACGATGAAAAAAGTTGAAAGTACACTTCGAAATATTCAAATAATTGGGGCGGGAATTTTGCATAATGAAAAATCGCCAGCCATTCAGAGTATCATAAAGAATCCGCAAATACGAAACGTCAATATAACACAATGTGCGCACCACGGTATCAATATAGTTTCTCCCACTGACACGATTGATATGCGATTTAACTCTCTGGTCGACATTCTTGGAGAAGGGGTTAACGCTATATCAATGACTGGCGAAGGCAGAGAATCTGAAGAATCCAGCTTTACACCCCTGAAAGATCTCAATTTACCATATCATTTGTTTTCATTTATTGATATTTGCGACAGTTCCAAAGTGATTACAGTTGAAGAGAGGGTAATTCTATATTACAAGTACGATAATAATCCTGTGAACTGTGTGAAGATATTCAAAAGTATATATCGTGTCAAGCCTTTTGGATTTAGACTACTTCAGTTTAACCTATTCAATCATACGCTGAATTATGGAAAACGAGATTCTATTACGCTTTATGATGGAGACATTTACAATATCACAGCACCTCAGATTGGATACCTAGAGAATGGGTCGCCCGATGAAAAGAAACTGTTTAAAAGTGAAGGCGCGAGTTTAAGTATTAAGCTCTTTGCCAATGGTGCATCGTCTGTTCATGGTTTCATTGCCGAAATTGTGACATTACCAATATCAGCAATAGGGATAAGTAAGTATAATATACTTATAAAATATAATTGATTATTGATTTTACCGTAGTCGTTATATCGTCTAAGTGTCTACGTAGAATTTGATTATAAGTATTAAAATTAAAAATAAACTCTTCTACGTACTACTACTAGTACTAAGAGTACGCCTATCCTTAGTGTCAAAAAAATCCAGTTTACGGATCTATTTGAATACGTCTTCAATACCTTACTGGAATTTTCTAATTTATCATGTTCTACTATACTATAGGAAACGATGCAGAACTTCCACACGAGGCACGGATTAGGTTTACCGTACAAAACCGTATTGGTCACTGTTCCATAATGTTACCAATATTTGGATATGTATTTCAGATCGAGACGTCCAGCATAATATATCGAACAGCGTCTTCACAAGAAACCGTGATGGTGCAATCACTTATCAATCGGTGGGTGAAGTCAATCCTCTTGTGGCGATAATACGGAACGAATTCAATGATAACTGTCTGAAATTATACGGAAACTTCACAACTTGTCAAGCTACTGTGAGGGTTGATGTGCAAAACACGCAGACACTCGTTTTTAGAGTAAGTATATATATATCATTATTTTTTGGACCTAACAGATTTGACATTGTAAATCATATCGAATATTTCATTTTTACATACTAATATTTATCCAATAGTGTTCGCAAAAAGATTAGCTATTTGACGCATGTTCGTAATTTTGTTTTTTCGACTAAACGAACGTACGTACTAGAATTTTCCTATATTAATAGTTAGTTACGTGCTAGAACTATCTACAACATCAAAAATGTATGTGTTGTGTTTTTAATACGGTGGAATTTATTCATTTTAATTATTTCCAGAACAATTTAGTGCGCAACAATGTTGGTGGTTTGTTGGCGAGAGCTGATTCTCGAGGTTCGGCCACATCACTGAGGGGATGGATACACAATAACTTATTTTATGCGAACCATGATCTTCCCTGTCTTCAACTTGAAGGTAATATTTAATTTAGAAGGATAGAGTTTTTCTATTGGTCAGGCGGCAAACGTCTGCACTTTTAATAGGGTGACAACCGTCGCCAATAGTGGGTTTTTTGGGTCTTTTCGGAGAATAACCCCCTAAATCGTATCGGTTTGAAAATACCTCCACTGGCAGCTGGTTTTACAAAGAGCTGGTGCGCAGATACACTGTATGATTGGTAGACGATGCGTGAATCCCAAGTGTAATCAGATTTTAAATTGTCATTGTAAAAACAGATTCAAAATTTTCAATTCATGTTCTAAGAAAAAAGGCGTGACTACAACCTTGTAGGTGTTTTCTCAGTCTCAGATTTCTGTATCTGTTTCGTGATCATTTGTTTTTTCTAATAGGGAATGTGATTATTGTGAGACACGTTGATTTTTGGGTTTAAGACATCCTCACCGTACAATTGAGTGTTAAATGCTCACATAGACATTGACTCGAACTTACTTCTTCAGAGATACAGAACACGCAGATGCTATTCCAACACGGCTGGTTTGTTAATTACTTACGTTTATTTTTAGGTCGTCAATCATCACCATACCAGGAAGTAACAATCTACAGGAACTACTTTACACGTAACCGAGCTAGATACAAAGATGTCATCGTGTTACGACAAGTTGTGTCTAACTTCACTCACAACTATGTCCATGATAACACAGGAATGAGGATATTGGAAATATCAGGCTTTGACAAAGTGCGCTTGCCTATATATCAGACAACATCGCATAATGGTTTCTATAAGTAAGTTATAAGTCTTTTAAAGAGATTATTTTCATCTTCAATTCCATACTATATTTCGAGTGCTGTAAAGCAGTCGTGGTCGCGTTTTATACATTTAAAAGTTTTAACAAAGTGTATATATGTATAATACTTGGGCAAACGAAAGTAAATTTTTTGATATGCGTATCAGATGAGTAGCTTCATATAAACATAGTCTCTCAATATAAAATAATAATTCGTTATTTATTGGCTTTCACAGAACAATAAACATGGTAAAACAAAAGAATCTAAGTACAGTATAGTACATTGTTTCTACAGTACAGTTTCTATCAAAACTTTTAATTTTGTTCGGCGTCAAATATCGGAATGAAAGCAATACAGAAACTCCATCAAATGCCTCCTTTCAACACGCACGTGCCGTACAGTACGCACGTACTTTGAATGTTTTTTTTTGTATATTCCAGAAACTTCGCAATGGACCGCGAATGCCGCGCTACTGTGGTAGCGGGTACAGCAGGCCAACATTACGTCGACAATATTTTCTTCAATCCTGATAACGACTATGAAATGGTCACAGTCAATCGATCCATGTAAGTCCTTTCTTTTCCAAAATATCATTCAGATAGATCAATTCTCCGGAGCTCCTCTAACGCGTAGAGCTTCCCTGGTAGGAACTCCCCGATGTAGTTTTAGTAGCTTCTACCTACCCAATTTCTTAATAGGTCCAGCGATTGGGTAGGTAATACCCACCAAGACCAACCTAGACTAGCGGTGTAAATATATGTATGGTTATATATTTGATAATAGTGTGTAATAATAGATGATGTTACAGTGATAACTTTCCCATTAATTTATCAGTGTTAATAACAATTATTATCTAAATAACTCGGATCCCAAATTTAATGTCCGACTAACGGAAGAACATTTAATCTTTAATAAAATTAGTAAAGTTTTTAATTAAAATTACTTAAATTGTATTTGTTTATAATAAATTAGATCAAAAATTTGCTGATGAAAGATTAAAACTTGCTGAGTTTCTTGCCCGTTCTTCTCAGAACAAGGCCTCCTGGTAGTTTTGCGAACGGATGGCGTAGTTTTACTCTTTCGCGAATTTTGTAAACGTTTTTGACATTCATAAGCATGCCCTAAAAAGCATCTAAATTAAATAAATGAATTTTGATTTGATTTGATTTTAGATCTACTAGTATAAAATGAATATAAAATGAGTACATATTCATTTTATGTTTTATGCCCGAACTGCTATTGCTAGGGTAATAAGACATTGCTTTTCATTGAAATTGCATGACCTGTTGTAGCTAAGAATATCTTATACTTGTAAATGGAATAGTTTTAAGAGGTCTGGTAATAAATTGCATGTTTTTGTTGCATGGCTGGCGGGACTAGCTTTTTCGATTATAACCCGAATGCGTTGAGGTGAGTGGTTAATTTCTAATTCCTATGTCAAATGATTTAACTTTCATTTTCATGGTTAAAAATAGTTTTCATATTTAAAGAAAAACACTTTGTTACGGATTATAGTTATGTATTATTGTATTTAAACTTATAATTATGTGACCACGCACGCTGTAAAGCACGCGAAACGTCGGTTTAAATTTAAAATTATGTCTAAATAATTATAAGTTTAAATACAATAATACATAACTATAATCCGTAAAAAAGTGTTTTTCTTTAAATGTGTAAAAGTTATGTTAATAAAAGACAATACTATAGTTTTCATATTATAAATACATTATTTATATTGTGGCGTCTACTACGTACCTGGGTTCGATTTCTGGCGAAATATTAATTTTGGGTTTGTTAAACACAGGTTGAAATCGTAAAAAATGTGCTTTGAAACTTACACAGCAATGAATTTACTTACGGCTCAATAATTTCATGTATAGTACATAAAAGATATTATTCATTATTGTTTAGGGGCATAAATTACGTGAGGTGTTTAAGAGGGGGAGGGGGTCGAGTCAAATCTCATTTAATCTTACGTTGGAGAGAGGAGGGGTCTCGGCAAATATCACGCAATTTTTTTCTGATTGAAAAAACATTAGGAAAACGGTTGACCCTAAAGGCCCTTAATTTTTATTTATTGATTATTATACTAGTCGTAAATAAAAGCACGAAGCATTTTTTTTTTCTTTTTACAATAACAATCCAACGCGTTTACGTAAGAAACCCACATTCTGAAAAATCTCACGTGAGATTGGGGTATGGGGAAGGGGGATGAATATAATCTCACGACATCTCACCAAGGCGGAGGGAGGTACAGAAAATTAAAGAAAACACCTCACGTAATTTATGGACGCCCCCTTAAATACCTAAAGCTAATACTATATACTGAGTATATATAGGTTTAGTTTCAGGGGCTGATATATAATTTTTTTTTAATTTGATAGTACACAAATAAAATTAGGCCTTGATATGGTTTGGAAATCCTCATATATATTTTTCCATACTTTCAGCGCCCTAGATCTTTGGCGTACTAGAATAGACGCGAAACATAACTACTGGAGTTACAATGAGAGTTTGGCGGTTGCCGGTCGAATTCGAGATCAGTCTGATAATCCATTACTATTAGAAGTCGATTATCGACCATACTATATGAACAATTTGACAGTACTCGGAGGGGGAAAATGCCCCCCGGGGTGGGATTCTGTGGCTGGAACTTGCTATATGTATGTTGGTGCTCCTATGACGTATGAAGAGGCAAGACTGTTCTGTTTGGTGAGTAACTCATGTTTTCATGTTATTTCATTCTCTAGCTCCTAATTTGTGTTACAAAATCGTGACTATGCTAATACCACCAAAACACACACAGAAACACAAACTAACAAGAATCAAAGAAAAAAGAATGAGTGATAACATTTTTTTTTAAGACCAATGTACGTTTGTTTGTTTAAATGCAGTATTCAAGAAATTCCATCTATCTTTATATTTATTCCATTTAAATATTTTTGAATGAATGTGTGTGGTAAACGAAAATAATAATTCAACCCAAAATAATAAAAGTCTTGGATCAGATTGCATACGTTTGATCTGAGCCGGTGATCAGACGACGTCTGACACTGACATCGATTTTCGGATTTGAGGCATTTTTCTCACACAGGGAGTTTCAGTAGAATTCCTCACTATGATTGCTTTCACTGTAGGAGCAAGTGCTAATGGAGAAAATAATAAAATACAATGGTGCATTGGAACGCCCGACCTCAGTAATTAAGGGTGGGTGCCTTAATCCACTAGACCAACACTATTATTATGTTTATATTTATTCCAGTCCGATAACGCATCAATGCCGTACGTATCAGGCAACTATGCAGCGTTATACGATTTCATTCAACGTCAGAATCAGTGGTTCCAATATGGTGATCGTGTGTGGGTGAATCACATCGACTATGTGACTCAGTGTACATCGTTTGCCTTCTCCAATATCGAAATTACTGACTGTAATCAGAAGAATGCGTTCATTTGTGAAATTGGTAAGTAAAACCTAAATTATGTTCTATTCGCCGCAAACAGTTGTAAAGCTTCTTTGAGTTTTGCTTATGCTTTGTTCATCTCTAGCGAATTTTAAAATAAAAGAAAGAATTGTAAAATTTTAATTAAAATTAGGTGTATGCTTTAGTATAAATCGAACGAATTATAATGATTACTATTGAAAAGGTAAAAATCTTGCCAAAACACGAAATCATTGAAAAACTAAATTCCGCCGTAGCTTTAATAGTCCGGTCAATCTAGACCGAAAAATGAGAGTAAAGGAACACAAAATCCGCACAAGCTGAAAATCAATCAAATTGTTCAAAACATAATTATAAATAATATTGAAAACTCCCCATCAATCTCATGTATGGAATTTTTTTTAATAAGAATGTAATTATATTTTGAACAATTTTACTGATGGGATTTTATGCACCTTCGAACGTCTAAATTGACCGGACTATAAAATCTACCGGCGGAATTTAGTTTTCCAGTGTTTAGATTCCTTATCTAAAACTATTTGAACTAATTCCTCCAATTTATTATTATTAGCTTTGGCACAAGCATTACCTATTCAATGAAAATGCATTTGAGTGAGTTTGACTAAATGACATTTACCGAAAACCTACTTGACTACTTATATAACTACAAAAATCAAATATTTATTCGTTATTTATTATTTAATATTTTGCAGATCCAAAGATAAAAATAGACCCGCTGTCATGGCAAGGTGATACTTTGGCTGTAGCCTTTATCGGAGTGCTGGTAGCTGCAGTGATTTTAGTCATACTTGCATTGATCTGTTGGTATTCAAAATCAAAGCACAGGTATATTTATAACTTCTACTTAGAGATTATAGTATAAATATAGGGAGAATTTTAAGAGGGTATATAAAGTATTATATAAAATAGAAGTCTGATATAACAGTACTATGATAGCAATTAACTTAAACTAACTTCACATTTTACATTAGTATTCCCAATTGCATTCAACAGACAAGATAATTTGATTAAGAACTTCTATTAGAAAATTTGTTAAGTACAATTACAGCCATGTAATGTAGTCTTAGAAGATTGAAGTACAAATATAATAAAATACCTATTAATAAAGTTCCTTCCATGTTAAGTATATAGTAAAAGTAAATATTAAATTAAAAAAAAAAAACAATAAAATAAAGTCAAATTACAATTTATGTTTTAGACATCTTCAACGATTGGAAAGACGCAACTCTATAAGGCAGTCCCTCCACTCAGTCCGTTCTATTGGAAGTATTAACGGAGGCTTTCCCGACAACACATACAGACGGAAAATGACACAAATGGTAAGTTTTCTATCATTATTTTACGTATTATTTTAAATATAGCTGTTGAATATTTTTCCTTTGACTAACATTCGCAATAATAGTAGTTCAAAATTTTAAATTTATTTTTTAAATTGATTGGACTGCCTTCGGTGTTTGACAAAAGGAATATTTAACGATGTTCTATATTTTTGTAAGTCCTTTCACAATTGAACCAGCCTTAATGGACCAAAAATCTTGTTACAACTCCATGAATGTACGTATACGCGTACACATTACACGTACGCCTATTCAATAGATATGTAGGAATTTTGATAATAATTAATACCCTCTTGTATACATACACGATTTAGATGATTTTTGTTATATAAGTGTACTAGCTGAACCGGCAAACGTTGTTTTGCCATGTATATTATTCGTAACAAACATTTTTATAGGTCAATAAAAATAATTATCTACTATAAGTGTTCAAAAGAATGATTTATGTAGGGTAATAAATTAATATTTATTAATGTAGAGAATATATTTTAAATTACAATTCTTGCTAGTTATCTAAATATCAAAAATAAAGAATCAAAGAAATCAAATTAAAATAGGTGGTTGAAAATTTAGGGGTATTTACTAATTCTGTATCATAAAAAAATATCTAAAATTGAAAAAAATAATTTCGGGGTGGATTACCCTTAACATTTAGGGGGATGAAAAATAGATGTTGTCCGAGTTTCAGACCTACCCAATATGTACACAAAATTTCATGAGAATCGGGAAAGCCGTTTCGGAGGAGTTTAACCACAAACACCGCGACACGAGAATTTTATATATAAGATTTATCTCATGAGACCAGTTTTTAGAACCAAACACATAGTCAGCACACAAACATAAACTTTCAATACTTTCTGTCTGACATTTTTATTTCACTTCTCAACCGCTTATGAACTGACGTTTTATCATAAAATTAATTAGATTAAATAAAAACAAATGAAATTAATTAAATAAAAAAAAAAACAATTGACTTTAACCTTTTCTATTTAAACAGTAAAAAAATAATCATTTGGAGTCTGTAGAAGTTACAGTTTGGAAACATAAATTTAACATTCTCACACCCACCCCCGCAATCCCTATTGGAAATAAAATTTCGTAAAATCCTATTTGAGATGATTTCTGCATGACAAATAAAAGATTACTACCAAATTTAAAGTCTATAGAGGTTACAGTTTGGAAATAGAAATTTCACATTTTAAAACCCACTACCGCAATCTTTTTCGGCGATGGGTTGTTGTAAAATTCGCTCTTAAATCATTTCTGCATCACATATAGACGACTAAATAAAAATTTTCATTGTTAAACCACCCCCGCAACCCCCTGTGGGGTGAGATACCGTAAACTTCGTTCATAGACTATTTCTACATCTCTTACAGAAGATTCCTACCAAATTTGGAATTTATAGGAGCTATAGTTTAAAAACGGGAATTGTTCATTGTTAACGCCCCCGCAATCCCCTTTGGGGGATGAATTTATTAAAATCCGTTTTTAGTTGACCTCTACATAACGAAAGTAATATTCCTACCAAGTTTCACATTTCTAAGTCCTATAGTTCCCGAGATTTCGTGATGAGTAACTATAGAAATTGGAATACTTCGATTATCATCGAAATTTTTAACGTTTTAGCAGACTTTTTTAAAATTTCCTGACAATTCTGAAGACAATAAAAAAAAAATTAACCCAATCGGTCCAGCCGTTCTCAAGTGATACTCGATCATAGATACGGCATCAAAAAATGAGAGTGGGTGTGCAGGGGTGCGTGGGAGTTGGTGGGTGGATGCGTGGAAGTTTGTAAGTAGATTCTTAACTGAATGTAAAAGAACATTATCCGTTTAGTAAACTCCATTGAAATCCATGAAAACAAAAGAATCAAGAGAAAACGCTTGCAATTAGCGGGATAAATGTTCATAAAAGTAAAACAGCAATAAAAAAATGAAGGAACGTTAGAATTCGAAAATAAATAGCCATAAACCATCTAGGTTTCGCATCGAATGGTGGTAGTTTCATGTCGATACGATCAGTGGTTTAGGCGTGATTGAGCCTCAAACGAAGACCATTTTCATTATATATATATATATAATAATTATAAAAAGGCAGGATACTGGCGTAATAATAATTAATTTAATAAGTTATTTAATTATTAAGTTGGCGCTCTTGCTTTAATTAAAAAATAGTATGTGTATTATGTACACGCGTTAGATGTTAAATACTTCTTTGGCGTAACACGAAAAAATCTCTTGAATTTTTTTACCTTTCGCTTTATTCTACGTTTGTAGAAAAAACTACAATAATTATAGAAAAAACTAAAACAATTTAATATATAAACTTCAGGGTGTCGATATTTTGTGACGGTGTGCGCGCACATCGTAATAATTTACTCTTAACATATTCCCCTAACGCGCCAAAAGAAGTATAACTTCAAAAATACAGTTATAACTTCTGTATTTTCTTATAATGCAAAAAAATTGTAAGAGATATCACTATTTTTTTAAAATTTTAATTTGACAAATAATATTTTTTACAGAGTACCCGATCAACAGATACCCTAACAAAAGCATCTGATTATAAGAAAATGCTTGCTTCCACAACATCTATGGAATCTATGGAGAAAAGTCAATTTAATTCCTCATTGGAGGACACTCAAAGTTTCGATATATACGAAGCACATAATCCAAATAATATCATTCAATTAAAACATAGTTCGTTTAATAAGAAGCCAGCGTCGCCCGAATACAGTGTACCGCAGAATGTTAATAGACCATTTAACCTGGCTTTTAGAAATGAGGGTGAGTTTAAGACGCTTTTATAACATAGGTACAACCTCCCTGCCCCATTCCTCGTCTAAAAAATCGATCGACTTTTCGTAATTAATGTATTAAAAAATATTTCTATGGCCCTCTGCGCCCTTGATAAATCAGTAACGATCTCCTAGATAACATATTAATAAAATATTTGTTAGAACTGTTACGAGAACGGCTTATGCAACGATTATATGTGTTCTATTTTTTCTATATATTATTCTAAAAAGTTAATCTTGTAACCCAAAAAAATGTTAAAATTAATAGTACACAGTGCCACATACTATTCATCGATAAGAGTGTAGCTGTCAAGGATATAAGTATTGCCAGTAAATAAAAATTAACCATTATAAAGGGAAAAATTTTAATTCATGCAGGCTAACTTAATAATTAATTAAAATGTCTTAATAAATCAATGTTTTCTAGTATCTATAAAATACAGTTCTAGGTTTGAATAAATGTGACACAAACTTGGGACAACTGATAATAAGGTAACAAAACCTATCATAGATTTTGTTTAACTGTACTATTAATATAATTAAAACTTTGCCATTATCATTGATAGTGCAAGGAATAAAAATAAATGCATTTTAGTTGGATTTTTATTAGATGTTGGTAGATAGTACAATGATTTATTCTACGCACAAAGCAATTACAGAAAATAAACAATGTTAGTCTGACATTTCAAAATGGCGACAGTAGTACCAATTTCAACCAGCCAAGAAAAGTTTGTGGCACTGCACTTAACTACTTTTATATACATCCATTAACATAAGATGCTTAGTAAAAAGATTCTGAATGACGATTAACTTCGAGTCAAGAAAAGACTACTTACGTACTATTTCCTTAAAGGCCGGCAACACACTCGTAAGCCTCTTGATGTTGAAGATATCCATGGGCGCGGTAAGCACGGTGAAAATGTTCCACAAATACATTTAGATCGGAACTTCAAATTGTTGACTTGAGTATTTTTTCAGGTTACAGAGACAACTCTGGCGCAACGAGTGGAGCACCATCTATGAACACTGTAGCGACTGAAGAGTTACCAATAATTCATCATCCGGGCGGCTTAACCGATGATGTTATACCATCCGATACCTCCCCTTACTTTACGTCAGATACTCTGCCTTTAAGAGAGAGTAATGACGACCCTATAGCAATGAAACGAGAGTTGGAGAGAGAGGGAAAGATATATGGGTAAGAACTTTTAGTGTGAGCCCTAGCCATTTTTGATTTTTGTTGTCTCGTGCATTACTTTAATACATTAACTGTTAATCATTTAAAAAGTTGAAAAAATATGTTGCTAGTTTTGCTCTGACAACTGACTAAAAATTTGATAGGAAGATTGGAAATTAAAATTATTATCTATGTAGGTTTCAAACAGTACACCATAATAATTTCTCAATTCGAATATAATATACATTATTTTATTAAAACTAAATTTCATAAGTATATGTAAGTTTTCTAACAAAAGATACAAACATTAAATATAACAGATATGGAGCGCCATCTTACGATCCACAGCAGAAGCTTTCATTCTTGATGGAATTAAGGTCTCGTATGCCTGAAGAAGCCCCAGCCCCTCTCTCCACTACAACATTTAGTCAAAGACGTGCTCCAGGTAATAAATTAATTGACATTTTCAAAAATATATTTTAATATTGGGTGATCTAGTAGCTTTTATTCGCATTAAATAACTTTTAAATAAATGGTCGTCATTTAGAGTGACACAGTCACTATAATATAGCCACAGGTAAACAAAGATTATAGAATTTCCAATAGACACAAAATCATTTTCGAATAGGCGGGAATGTGATCCACTATATCAATAAGAATTTGTATGAGAATGACATTAGGTCACGCTTTGTCACGTGTTCATTTCGTGAAGTCAGTCGGTTACGCTTGTGTTTGATTTTGTCTCAAAACACTTTCTACTTTAAGTGTTGCACTATCAAAAAAAAAATTATATGTATTTTTAGAGTAGGTATATATTTTAATTCTCGCCAATATTTGTTCACATTCAATTCGATTACTTACAGAGGTACCTAACTACGAGGAAGATCTTCCTAGCCCTCCACCCATTTACTCGAACTACGAACAACAAAGTTACGATTCGACTCCAACTTCGCACGATTTCGACGATTACTCATCCGAGTTACACGAACGATCACGATCCGAAGCGATTCTCGAGACAAACTTCGATTTTGACAGCCCCGAAAATTCTGCTATGACCGAAGCCAGTAGATCGCATAGTCAGCCCTTAGAGACTGCTATGTAAAAAAATATAGCAAACTAATATGGTGTTTTTTTCTACATTTTATTCACAGTTGTAAAAATAAATTTAAGATCAAATAAGACTGATGTCGCCTTCTATATGCATTTATCTGATCTATTTTTTAGTATTTTTACTTAAAACTTTCATAAACAAACCACTTTCCATTATATATTTTGCTTGTTAATATGGATTAAGCGCACGATCTCTTAGGGTTTTATAAGTTGTGATAATATTACCTGCATTCATTTAACATATTTGAATAAAATGATTTAGGTATAAACTTTTATACCTTAATTTATAGATAATCGTGCTTCCTAGTGCCTTGTATTAGAGAAAATTAATATTTAGAAATTGTTTGTACTAACACCCAGAATTCTGGTCTGCCCAGAGAGCTGGAATGCTTTTAAACTAAATATGCCTTTAAATAGTATAAGGAAAGATAATTAGTATGTACCATACCAATGCGCCCAAAGTACATGCCGTAGGTCACCAGAAGAAGTGGTTGACGCAGATTTGAGTTTCTAAAGCTTGTTATGTGATCCCAAGGTTCCGTCAGCGACACGAATATATTGAAATTGCAGAGTACCGATGCTGATTATAAAGTGATAAGGCGTTAATTTAGCTAATAGTACTGAAATAACCTTTGTAAATATAGTTTGTAAATTACTTTACGTTCGTAATCGTGTCCGTCCTTAAGTATAAGACTTTATTTTATAGGAAAGTAATTATTGTAATCTTGTATTTACTACACTATATGTTTTTGAAATATCTTTCGTCTTCTTTACATGTATATTAAGTATATAATATACCTAGTTCTTTTTGAACATTTCGAAAAACAATACTGTGACTATTGTGTGTACAAACTTTTTGTTAGAAATTTTCATTTGATAAATCAAATTATGGTAAGCATAAAAATATTTTAATAATTATAAGATAAATATTACAGTTCTCAGTTGTTTTTATTTTTAAATCTTTTATGAAATGGCTGTTATTATTTAAAACCTGAGATATAACCAACATAAAATTATGGGTAGTTGATGACGCTGGATTAAGGAAAAACTAGCATGGCTTATTTATGGGTACTTATATGTAAGTGACATTTATACACAATATAAGTATAGTTGACCTATTAAACATTATCGGAATCAAGAATGTTATATAATAATAATTTATGAGTGGGAAAAATTAGGCTAATAATTGTAGCTTCAAGTGTGCAATTATTGCTAACATATGGTTTTCGCGTTAATTATTATTTAAAATATATACATATAATACATATGTAACTTGACTTATGTCAGGATACATAACTCGCTTTATATTTTTTTATTTTTGCTTATACGGTCACTAATTTGGTTTCCTTGGTGGCCTTTCATGAGGCTTATTCCTCTGAAGGGCTTTGCTTATTACTGAAACCATTACTCATAACCACTTTGTGTACTAAGTATAATTTATTATATTGAGGGGAAATAGAGCTTATTTTTGTTGTTTTTAGCGGCTTAAGGGATAAGAGGGAATCACTATGAAAAATCTTGTACTATCTCTTAGCCTTCAAAGAGAACACCTTTAACGAATTGTAAAAATTCCTTGTTATAATAAACCTAAAGCCTAATTAAAACAATGATATAAATACAATTATAAAAAACCCAGTGTTATTATTAAAAATAAACCCAAAAATTGTAGAACAATATTTGCCAACATTGTATTATGTGATATATTCAAAAAACCAAGTTATTGCTCTTTTTATTTTATCTTTTCCAAAAATTGTTGTTTGTGAAAACCCACCTTTTTATGTCCTAAATACGCTGTAATTTATTTATTTGCCTTATTATCCTCTAAATTTATTAAATAAGTGATGTTACGAATTCTTGAAGGTAATGTAACCCACCTTTATAGTTTAAAGATGACAAATTTACTTAATTAAATGCATTAGTAGTACTTATAAATTGCTTAAATATAGAAACAGAAAATATAAAAAGAAATAAACTATTTATAAGAACAACTGGGACTGTTTGCAGTTTGCCAAGGCTTGGCAAACTGCAAACAGTCCCAAGCCTCTCCTCCAGTCTGCAATATACATCCAAGCATGGCGGACACCAGACTTGTGACGGCTATTGCATTTGGTACTTTTAAACATCATGATACCATAATATTATATGATCTTTTTTTACATCATATTCCAGATGCATGGTTCCATTTGGTAATGTTCCAGAAACGAAAGACTCTCCTCATTAAAATAAAAATAAAATAAAATACATAGATCACAATGGCTTCTAAACGCGGACCAACATGTAAATGCATCGCAAGCGCTTGCCGCAAACGCCCTTTGATCTGCGTTAAAAAACCGACACTCGACTGGATCGGAAGCAAGCCGGCACAAGCCCACGCAAGCCAAGCCAAGCCAAGCCAAACGCCCTGTTTACATGCTTGTGATTGTCGATGCTTGCCAAGGCTTGGCAAGCGTGTAAACCTACCATTATGTTACCATATCATAAATTTCATGCATTTGGTCCATTGAAAGTTTAGAGAATTAAAGTAACGAAGAAAATTGGGATAAATTTGTTTAAATTCTTTTTTTCAATCTCTACTATTCACATTCTTTTATTTGGTTATTTATTAATGTTATGAAATATCCCTACGTATAAGGGGGACAAATTAAATTACGAAAGCGTCACCTTAACCGGTCTAGCCGTATTACTACCGAAAAGTAGCAATAATAATGACTATGGAGTCATAATAGAAATAATCTCTATCTTTTCAACGGCCCAGAATGTATATCATAGTCTTGGTATACAATGTTACAAATTACCTGAATAACTTTATGAAATCATCAAAACATCTAATGTTAGGTTTTATGATTTCAATAATATTTTTTACAGAACAGCACACAAACAAGATACTAAGTTACATCGCTATTTAAAATAAAATAAATATTCTAGGTATGTTACTTTTTCATTTTACGAGAATGTTTAAAGCAGCAAGATAAAATTAAGATTACAATTCTTAAATAACAGAAAAACAGTATTTAAACGGTATCCATTTAAGATGTAGCAACGACAGTGTTTGAGATCACGTTTTGCGTGATGTCAAACATAAGACACGATAGACGCTGGTTTTCTTACACTGCGGAAACAATAATTGCCCCTTGACTACCAAAAAGCGTGAGCTTTATTGTGTGTTTTTCGCAATACTGTTATGGTTTCGTAATACATATATGTCAGGGGTCCCTTATTGTTTCCCTAGTCCCTACCCACGCCTTTCGGGCCTAGGCTACCGACTGTCAACGTGAACTGTCATTTTCATACAAATTTAGTATTCCACTTTCTACAGACACTAGTCACTACTAGTTACTACTATTAAGGCATCTTGTCTAGGCCTTTTTGGTCGGTTAGACAGTATTCTCAGTTTACTGTGTATATCACTGCAACTTATAACTTATAAACTACAATTAGTACTTACTACTTAGTGTAGTAAGTAGTCTTTCATTCAGATGTTATCTTGTCGAATGTTGATCGTACTATTTAGGCGCTATTTGTTATTTCGCACTTAGTCTGTGCTTATCATTTGTGTTGTGGTGATGTGTTTTGTCGTTTTTCTAAATCAATAACATATATTTCTTTACATAATAAATAAATTCATTAACTTTGTATTAGTGCGATTCTAATATAAGTTACTTTTAAGGCTTATATTCTTTATCAATAAATTATAAAATGTTGTAGTTATCATATTAAAGTAAGAGTTTTTTTAAATATTTTTTTTTAAATAAAATAACTGCGAAAATGGATAGCGCAGAAGTAATTACCAATGAAGACGGCATAGAAACAGTTGAAAACGAGGATGACATTGATTTCTCCGAAGAAAGAGAATTAGTTAGTGATTCATGTTCAACAAAGATTTTGGACAGCGAGTCAGAGCCCTTGGACAGATATCGCCTCGTTTATTTTCTATTTTATTTATTTGGTATTACTTCCCTTGTTCCTTGGAATTTCTTGATAACTGCTAATGACGTAAGTTCCTTCATGTTCTTCTAAAAACAAAAAGTTCACCTACTTTTATTTTCTATCATCGCGATGTATTTGCATAATTGTGTAACTAATCGTATTCAATCACTAAGCAAGTAATTAGGTGATTTATAAATAAATTCTCACTGTTGTAGTATTTCTATTGACTATAAGTTGTGAACATTTTGCAAATACAAATTTTGTAACTAAACGAATGTTCACAAATTTCAATTCTATAAATATAATACATATGTTGGGAAAGTTAGTTATATATATGTTTTCATTGAGGTTAATTTTTTTACCAACACCTTGTTTTTGTGACCTTAACATTGTATGCTTAACAATCTAGAAACTAAGGCTTCTAACTGTGATATTTAATCTTGTTAACTATGTTACTACAGTTTAAACAATAACAATAGTTAGTATGTTGATATAAATTATAAAAAATGCTTTCATATTTTAATTTGAAAACTATGCTCTAATCTCATATTGATCATTGACAAACATAATAAAAAAAAACATGTTCATAATGATTTCTCATATGTATTGACCTTAATTGTAATATTTATTCCATCATTAATTTTTACAATAAAATTGTTCCAATAAATCATTAATATAAAATTTTTGGTAGTGATATAATTGTAGAAGAATATTACAGGAAGACTTGGTTGATTGATATATATATTAGCTCGTTTAAATATGTTTAATTGTCATTTGTATTAAATAATTTGGATTTAATTAAAAGTATAACTTATTTTTGTTTCAGTATTGGATGTATAAATTTAGAGATGTAGAGCCAAATAATCTGACAATGTATGTAAGAAAAACACAGTTTCAAGCTGAATTTACTTCCTATCTCAATGTTGCTACAGCAATACCAAACTTGGTATTTCTTATACTTAATTCCCTATATGGACATTTGTAAGTACTGGAACAATTTTCTTTGTTATTAAATAATTGTTAAATATAAACAGATAGGCTAGATAGAACCTGGCTGGTATTTAGCTTACATTGCATAAAACCAGTTTGACTGGTAGTTAATCCGTAAGGTTGAGTTTGAATGCATTGAATAAATCATATAAGTCCAATATAATAAAAGAAAAAAGTGCCTTTTTTCTTTATGCAGTACATATGAAAATAATTTATTTTAATTGGATTTTTTTCAGAGTATCTGTAAGAAGTAGACTTCTAGGGTCACTAATTGTAGTGACTTTATCATTTATTGTTACCACATCGCTGGTGCTTGTAGACACAGATGAATGGCAGAATACATTTTTTATCGTCACAATGATAACAGTGGTTATTATGACTGGTAATTTTTTTTACTTTATATGTAAATTGTTATAAATTACTCAATAAATGACAATATCAATATCTATCTATCACTCACGCAAAAACAGATAAATTATATCAAAAAAACTCTTTTAATAGTTCCATGTTTCTAAATTGCATTATGTAGATTTTTTTCCAAAATATTTTATTTGAGTTCGAAGTAAAAATCACAATTTACGCATTTGTGCGTGATAAAGCCTGTATCCAGTAAAGTCTGGCCTTTGTCACACTCAGAATTGATATACTCTTTTGTTTTTTTAGCATTCAAGTTCATCCCTTTCTCCACAAGTATTTTTTATCTTATTAACTAAAATATTTTAATGGTTAACATAGAATTCAATTCAAGTATTTTAAAATAAGATTAGAATATAAATTTGAAAACATAACTTTTGACTGATTCACATTTTAAATATAGGAACGTACAAATTCTTAAATTATTTGCAGGTATTTTTTATCTTTTCGGAGAACTTATATATTTAATCATTTTAATTTACGACCATCCGTTGGGTTATGCGTGGGTTTGAATATTTTTAAATATGTATTAACAAAACTTTAAGATGCAATAATATTTAAGACCAACTTAGCAATCGGAATCTTATGACACAAAGATCTATTGCATTAGATCGCGAACTTTGAACTGATAACACGTTATCAAGCTTGATGCGACCCATAAGTTATTATATAACTTAAGTACACACGAACTAAATGCGATTAGAAAATAACTGTCTTTCAAACAACGAAAAATTAAAATAAGTTTTAATAGTTAAACACTATTGTGAAAGAAGTTCTATTTACTTGCGGTTTCACCTCAAAACAAGCTAGCATTACTTTAAATTTTAGCTCAAAAATAGTGGCGCCAAAATCTTTGATCTTTGCCTCTTATTCCCGAATGTGTTCGTGATTATTTTTTTAATAGAAAATTCTTTTGACCTTGACTCCCCGACTTGTATTTGAAACATGCCTAGTGTTAAATTCGCACATAATAAAAGTCTATTGATACATTATTTATATATTGACGTGATTCGCACGGCAGGGTTTCATTCAGATTAAACGCCTAAGCTACTAGGCAAACACTGCATAAAATTATTTTATAACATGAGAATCCTTTGTAATAATTCAATTAGACTAGTCATTTATTTGAACTATTGTTCGATGTATATTAAGTTTCCCGGATTTCGATTATAGGGCTTAGAATAAGAACTCTTGGTCTGTATATAGACAAGGCAACTTAAGCTTAATATTATCGGTAGGATTATGATTTTAATAGAGCGGTACGGTTAGTATGAAAATAAAGAAAATGTAATACATCGTCTTAAGTCTCCGTTTACATTTAACACAGTGGGTACACCTATTACAGGTAATTGTAGTGAGATTATGTATGACACAAATAGAGATAAAATCTTATCCTTATAATTATTTCACGAGCTGTTTATGTAGATGAGGTGTTTATAATTATTGTGAATCTCATTTTTAAACTTGTTTGTGAGTCACTGGCAATTCAATGGTATTGAATTATTTTTTAAAGTATTTTTTTTTAAATAAAACATTTAAATTATTAATTGCTACATGTAAATAAAAGTCTGAAAAGCGTACTCAGAGAAAATAATGATGTTTAAATCTTTACGTAATCGTTAAGTTTTAATGAACGTTTATAATATTTTCTATATTTAAGTTGAAGTATCTTAACCCTTGCTGGCGTATTTCGCTGACCAATTTAGTTTTGATCGGGGCCAAACGCATTTCAAACGTTGACCTGCATACAAGTATGCAGATTTTGGGGTAATTTAATTTAAATTTATTGCAAAGGACACTGAACTTAGAATTGATTTTTGCATTTATAAAATTTAATTAGATTTGTGTATTTTTAATAAACAAAATCAAGTATTATGGTAAAAGAGGCCTTCACTACTACGTAAGCACTATAGTGGGAGGGGGTTCTTTCATTTTCTTATTTGGTGATTACGTCAACAGTTATTATTTACTTTTTAACACATATTAACCACACATTGTCTATGCTTGTTTTCAATGCATCATTGAGGATTCCTACAAAAAAAATACTATTATGTTTGAAAGGTTTTCTTACTTTTGCTAACTAGAGGAAGGGGGTGGGGGGGATGAATTGCAGTAAATCTGCTTACGTAATACTTGAACGGCTCCAAAGAAACGAAAAACTTCTTATGTCCTAAGAGTAATAAATCTAAAGTATTTCGATTATCTAGAATTATATGTATTAACGAAAAAATTAATCAATCATTGGCACTACAGCCTCTTTAGGTCTTGGCCTCAAATTTCTGAATCTGTTTCATGATTAATTTTTCAATCTAATAGGCAAGTAGGTGATCAGCCTCCAGAGACCAGTCTGACACACGTCGTTTACTTTTTGGGTCTAAGACATGTAGGTTTCGTCACGATGTTTTCCTTCACCCTTCGAGCAAATGTTAAATACGCACATAGGAAGAAAGTCCATTGGTGCAGGAAGCCGCGGATCAAACCTACGACCTCAGGTATGAGAGTCGCACATTGGAGCCACTAGGCCAAAACTGCTACTGTATATATAAATATATATACATATATGTATTAACGAACCTGCATTAAAATATGTGTATTTTTTCAGCTGCCAGTGCGATTTTCATCTCGGGCCTAATGGGGACTGCAAGCAAGTTCTCCCGCGAATACATGGCAGCTGTGATCAGTGGGCAATCATTGGGTGGGATAATAGCTGCCGTTGCGCAGATAATATCGCTTGCCTTCAAAATATCTCCATTACACAGCGCACTAATTTATTTCTGCATCGCCGACTTTATGGTCATAACCTCCCTTATTTCGTATGCGTTCCTATACAAAATCGACTACTTTTCGCATCACGTATTGAGGGGCAACGGCATGGTTGTTAATAGGAGCCGGGAGGCGTATCTAACGATTGTCCTGAAGAAGATTTGGGTGTACGCTTTTAGTATTTTCGCGGTGTATGGGATTTCGATGTGCGTCTACCCCGCTGTTACTGTACTGGTCGAGTCACATCCGGCTACAACGGGGACCGATTGGAATAGTAAGTGACATTTTCTATTGTTTCAAGCTTCCACCAGGTGAGCTTTAAATGACGCTGACTTTTGCCAAAGCAGATTTTTTAACATCGGCGTGCCGGGTACTCACGATGTTTCTGGAAATATTTACTACTAGCTGGTGCCCGATTTCGGCTGCGCATGAGTATTTCGAGTAGCTTATATTAGCGTGGCGTAGAAAAAACTACTAAATATATTGAATATTCAATATAAACATTTCATTTATTCATTACATATGTGTAACTTGTAAGGGTTTTGGCAGCGCACGCCAGATGGTAGATATTTTCCTATTTACTTGATATTTTGGACAATTCACACAATATCTTTATAAATTGTAGCCTATGTGTTATTCTGATGTATAAGCTATAACATTGTAAATTTTCATTAAAATCCATTCAGTAGTTTTTAAGTGAAAGAGTAACGATCATCCATCCTTACAAACTTGACTCTATAGGAGAACTACACCACCGGACTATTATAAATGGCAATGGCAATCAAAATTTACTCATATTTATATTTTTAAAACTTCCAAGAGCATGCTAATTCATAATAGGCCGGCAACGCACTTGAGAATATCCATGGGCGGTATCGCTAATTATCAGGTGACCCTCTTACCCGTATATCCGCTGTTCTGTAAAAAATAATATTCCGACTTTACTAAGCTACAATGAATACACAACAGAGTGTATAATTTGACAAAATATCGTCTTTATGTGCTAAGTAAACCATATCAAATTTATATAAAAGAAGTATTAAAAGGTCGGAATTGCAGCTGCAAGCCACCTGGTCCTAATGATTATTATTAATATCAGCTGCTGCCTTATACATATGATTTAAGACAGTTCTAGTACTTGTGTTTTTAGCAAAGATTTGACAATTTCCAATAAATTCACGTCTATATTTCTCCTGAATATGTTTCAATTTAATTAGATGTACTCTTCCTATGAAGGTACCGCCGGTATCTAACCAGAACATTGGCCAAGGGGCCAACAAATATATATTGAAAATGAATATTACAGATATATTCTTCGTGCCTGTCGTGAATTACCTTATATTTAATTGCGGTGACTATGCGGGGAGACTGGTCGCTGGATTTATTCTTCGGGTGAGTCATCATTCATTTAAAATAATTATCATGCAAATAAGGTCGTCTTATCAGAAATTTACAAGCCAGTCGTGTCGGACGACAGAGGAATTAATCAAGGTTTTTGTATGAATTCTATTGTCTTTTTGTTAATTTCAATTTAAAATTTAACTATTTGTTGCGCGGGGTGACTTAAACGTATATTTAAAAAAAAGTGCAAAATTCGATTCTCTGTAAAAACATATCAGTTCTGATGCAGAAATATTTGCTACTTAATATTTACGATAGGAAAGTTATTTTGGTTGAGAAAAATCATCGGAGTAATATAACTATCTCTTATAAGAAGAGAGTAATATAATTATCTCTGCTAATTTCAAGTTTCAACATTACTTTTTGTAATAAAATTTAACTGCTGGTATAGTCCATTCTTCTTTAATCTAAAACGGATAACGGACAGGAAAATAAATGTTTGGTAATTGTTGCGTGTTTCATTTGATTTAGCCGGCATTGAAACAGTTGCATGTTGTAATCTCGAACTGAGCAATACCGTATAACTTAGTCTAATCACAATTTATTTATTCATACTGATAACTATGTACATTTATTAACCTGAATATTTAAGAGACGATTTTAAATTACATTTATTATTTATTACCAGTTCCGAAAGTACAGTAGAGCGAGCGAAAAGAAGTGGCAAGGAACTCTCAATAACTCAATAATTTATTCGAATTCGATACAACGCACTATTATGCACAGTTAATTTTTAATCAAATTTTCATATACGTATAGTTTTGATTTATTAATTTAAACGTTACCTTATACAAGAACATACATATAAAAAAAACAGGTTACATGAGTTATTAGGCTACGAGCGGCCTTATCGCTAACAAGCGATTTCACCAGGCAACCCTATTATGGAACAATAATAAAAGAAATACCTACAGAGTTGTACCTTTGTATTGGCATATAATTAATGCGTCACACATTTTAAATCATCTTACAGCGCGTGTTTGTGTCGCGCAAGACTTAACGTTCATAACACTAGGCACAAAAATAGTTTGTACTCTTCAAACTTGTTTTGCAGGCTCTTAAATCTTAATGTGGTTTAAGTTTTCATTTTGTTTGTTTATTACTGTTATTTTTATCTTTTAGTTTTAGTTATTATTAATATTTTGTTTATTGTGTAGTCGTATCTTTAGTTTTTTCCTTTGATATATTGCCTAAGTTCTAATGTAATTGATGTGTATGTAAAGGGTATTTCAACAAGAACTTTGTTTTCTAAAACAAAATAAAACAAAGAATTTAGAGGAAAATGAATAAAATTTTTATTGTATTACAAAGAGAAAAGTTTGGCAATTATGAATGAAAAATGATATCTGGCAAATGTCCACCACGACCACGCTGACAGAAATCTTTCATCAAAATTTTTAATCACTTTTTGGCAAAATGGAGGGTCTATTTCGTTAATGACATCACGGATTTTGAGTTTTAAGGCTGCAATCGATTCGATTGGCTCCGTATAGACTCTGTCTTTAACATAGCCCCACAAAAAATAATCCAGTGGTGTTAAATCACACGATCTGGCT
Source organism: Pieris mannii (assembly GCA_028984075.1). Classification (NCBI taxonomy): domain Eukaryota; kingdom Metazoa; phylum Arthropoda; class Insecta; order Lepidoptera; family Pieridae; genus Pieris; species Pieris mannii. Next base: position 6,386,100 of record CM054784.1, read on the forward strand.
GGCCACTTAACAGCTGAATTTCGCGAAATTATGCGCTCGGGAAATTTGGTTGCAATAAATTGATCGTTTCATTGGCTGTGTGACATGTGGCACCGTCCTGTTGAAACCACATTTCAGTGATATCCATGTCATCAATAATAGGCCAAAATTTAGTGGTTAACATCTCGCGATAATTTCCCGAATTTATAAGTGCGTTAAATTTGTGATGTCATATTTTCTTGTATTTTTTAGGCATGCACATTGTTTTAGAATGTATATATAAATAAACTAGATTTCTAATTGACGTTCCAGATACGGGTTTAAAAGTATTCATTATCTATATATATACGCTACAGACTAGTACCAAAGTTGATAATGATTGCTTTATACTGAATCTCTCTTACTCTTTGTAAGATGAATTACCCTCTATGATATATTAAATGGCGCTATGACCTTTTAAGACTGGACCACAGATTCTTGTATCTGTTTCGTCATCATTTATTTTCATTTATTCATCATCATTTATTTGTGTATTTAACACAGAAACTCCATTGTTGCATAGCACGGGATGTAAGTCGCATGCTGAATTTAACAGGGCAACATTACTGCATATATAGTTCCTTCTTCGTATCTTTCAGCCCACAAATAAATGGGTCATCGCTGCAGCTAGTATATTCCGTGTCATCGGAGTACCTATGCTGATGTTCTGTAACGCTCAGCCACGGAAGCACTTGCCTGTGCTCTTCCTGTGGGACTACGAGTACATCATGATCATGATTGTCTTCTCTTTTACCAATGGATATTTGACCAATATCGTCATGGTGAATGCTACGAGGTGAGGATATAGTTTTCATTTATTTATATCAACGATACCGAAACAAAATAATTTTAGTATACATTTTGTGTAATTTTTAATATATTTACCACGGTAGATTATGATGAAAAACAAAAGACAAAGAGTTTCAATAATAACAGTATGAATAAAGTAAAAACAGTGAGTCACGATATTAAGTCACGCCTTCCGTAGGCAAAGATAATTATAATTCATTTTTAATCAAATATTTTTTACTAATATAATGTAAAAAATAATTTATATAAAATCTATTTTACGATTATGATTTCATGATTCTCTATATTTTTATGTTTGAACATTTTAATTTTTTAATTAAATTTTTGATTAAAAAACCATTACTTAATTGCATTCGAGATAGAACAGTAATAGTCTTGAATAGTTTTATAAATATATTCAAACATCACGCAGTTATTACAGACCATTTGAATATACGTATTATTAAACAATAATACGTATATTCAAATTCGCGATTAACGATTAACATCTGTTACCTCTTATACCTTACCTTGTATAAAGTAAATATAAATTTTAAAGTATGTAATTTAATTCGTATATACGGATGTCATATTTTTATCACTAATCGTTAATTAATAATTATAATTAACGATTAATTTTATAAGTCTCGGATCTGAATCTTCTACTATAAAATACTACCTACGGCTATTTGTTATACATGTGTCTGTTAATTGAACGGCTAATTAAGCTAATTGGCTGCGACACATAATTGAATAACATTTAAATTATTATAGCATTGTAAAACGGTCCCAAGTCCTACAATCCTCTGGGTTTTGTGAAAAAGCCTTGTGTACCTGAAAATTAAATTTTCCCTTGTACCGTTATTTACTTTTACACTTACGACGTTGGTAATAAAATTGAGTTTCATATGTCAAAATATTTGATACAAAGATGACACTTAGGATGTATCTGTGGTGGGTGTTTTCTAATATTATCTATTGCTAGCTGTTGTAAAAGGTTATCAGATCAATTACTCTAATTAATATGCATAAATATTATTTATCTTTAAGATTAATTTATGTCCTTATTTGTACAGTGTATTGAGCCGTTTTATTTCCTTTGGGGAAGATAAATATTTACGAATGAATTTCGAAACAATATTTATTTTTTTAGATTAATACTGATTGCTATAAATATATATATATATATAAATGTTATGTTTGTTTGTGTACGCTTCAAAAACTCAAAAAGTTCAGCAGCGCTCGAGTTTAAATTTAAGCATGATATATAATCAGCATCAAGGATTGTTTTTATCTATCTTTTGCATCACATATCCGCGACCGCGAGAAACATTTTTTTTTAATGATCAGCTCAGCTGTTTACCATTGACCGCGCCATCTGCCGGAAACGAGAAAAACACTAGCTGACAACCGCAATATTAATGGCGCAGTCACATGAGAAACAATATTCGTTTCCCAATACATTGTTTATTTACAAAAAAAGTATGTTGCGTGTTCCCGAGGCGGCAAATAGTCTTCTTATATCTACGCAGGCAGTGGAAAATGAAAACATATTGTATATCCACAAGTATTGCAAAATTAAAGTTATATGAAATGTATTATTTGTTTTGATTCTCATTTCTTAACCATTCAATAACAATGTGCCACAGCGGAGCGTGGCTGGGTACAGCTAGTTAAGTAATATTTGTGTTGAAGCAATCCCTTAAATCATAGACCTGATTATTTTTTAATACTAATATTTTATTTGCAGAGTCGTAGATATGCATGAAAGAGAAAAGGCTTCATCAATAATTGTTACACTGCTGAGCGTTGGTCTCACTGCGGGAGCTGCTATTGGAATGTTACTAGTTCGACTACTGTGAGGCACATTTTAAATAACTTATAATATCTTCGCTATAGCATGTTGCGGGTGACAGTTTCAGTAATGTTTCGTTGCATTCTTGTAAGTTGCTGCGATTTACAAATTAATACTTATTTCAGCTGTTAATATATTAAATCAGTAATAACTGTAGTAATGTCAATTTAACCCAGCCAGTCTACAAATTGTAATTGAAAAAAAAAATAAGCATCTGACAGACGCACTATGCTAGAACGTCGTCGTATAATTTTTAACTTAACATTAAATATGTTAATTGTCATTGTCATTGCTGTGATTCAAACTGACAGTTTAAGTATTAAATTTAGTTTTAATAAGGAGGTAAACTAAATGTAACGTATTTATACGGTATGATTTTCTGTATTTACTTTTAATAATCCCATTTTTTGGATTTGTAGAAAGTAGAAAAATATTAGGTAGACAATATTGTATACACATTGCGACTAAACGAAAATGTGTAATTTAATGTTTAGATGAACGATAAATAATTATTCATAATTTAATTACCTAACAATTACTTACAAAATAAACACAAAATTTATCTGCGAAGTAATTTTAGAGTTTGTTTCTCACAAAAGTTTTGATTTTCTACGATTTGCCTCCTCAATCGTTTCAAATTGTTTGTTTGTTCGCCTTTTGTACATAAATAGCGAGATGGTTAAAATTAAGTTACTATATAGAAATAAAAAAACGTTATGTAAATTTTTAGTTTTAGGGGTTTTTAATACGAGTATGTTAATTGTCGTTATCATTATATTCTAATTACCAACTACAAATTTAAAAATAATAACGGTGAGAGTCACAACTGTATGATTACATTCCAAAATATATATCATTAATATATAGACAACTAAATTGGAAACAAATTCGAGAAAGTCGATCATACTATTAATACTAGTTCACAAAATACTATAAGACGAAATATATAATGTTGCTACTCATATCGCCACAAGTTGTTCTTGATATATTATATTCCCAAAACTGACACTCAAATATCATTAATGGTTAAATCTGATAGGTAATTTACGTTTCAAAAGCCGGGAATCTTGGTAATTATATTATTTATGTTATATTTGTATATTTGTGATTCTTGGTACAGCTGTTCCTTATAGAATAGGACTATTTTAAACAAATATTGCAATCAGAAATAAAATCAAAACCCGATACATGTGTTGTGTTTATAACTAAAATAAATATGGATACCTCCAACCGCACATTTAGTTACCAAAACAGTGATTAAAATTGTTAAGACCAAAATCTAGTTAAACGACCGCAAATCGTTTAGTAAATGTCATTGTTGTCAAGTGACCAGACTAGTTTAATTTTTTATAGTAGTTTAGTTTAAGGTTTTTAGCTTAATTAATGATTATTTCATATTTGTGATAGCTTCAATATTTTTAAAATATATATAAACCATATCATGTGATATACGGAACGTAGGATTTTGATGCGTTTATTTACTTTAAATACTAATTTTCAACAATATATAACAATAATTCACTCAGACTATACATTGTGTATATACGTGTGCGTCCACATCTGCGAGCAGTTTGCGAGCTGCGCGCATGTATTTTTGTTCGTGCGCGCGCTGTTCGCGTGCAACCTAAGCGCCGTTCGCGATCGCTAGCGGCGCGCTAGGGGCTCGCATCTTCCTTCCGCCTACGCCAGTAAATGAACTGTAAGCGCGAGAACTGTGTGCGGTGCGCACGCCGTTTACGAGCCCTGCATGAGTTGCGCTTAAGAGGCGCACCAAACAATTGCCGAGACTGCACGCACGCAGCTCGTAAACAGTTCGCGAGCGTCACATTCGCGGCGCATTTTCCAGATGTGGACGCACCCTAACATAGATAGCTAAAACAAACTTGCACGAAGCATACATTAATTAATTAGTAATGGTTTTAAAATATTAGAGGGGATGTATCATGGCTGAAGCGCCTTTGTTATCAATAAGACACTAAAGAATGGAATTGAGTTAGGTGAATATTTATACATAATTGTAAGATCTCATTTTGAAATAACTATTTGATATTCGTTTTCCTAATCAAATCAAAAATATTTGTCTCTATTGTAAGAAATAGCCTTGTTAATCATAGTTGTAGCAGGGTAACATGTATTAGCTTTTTACTAATAAATACTTACAGTACAACTGTCTCTGGTTTTTATTATTTGTGATAAAAATAATACATTAATATAAGTCACCAAATGTACCTCAAGCTTAATCTGTAGTAAATATAGTTGTAAGCACTCATTTATTTGTTTATATCAAAATGTTTGGTCGAAAACTTTTATATGATGTACGCAAATAAATCATTTAAATAGTTTGTTTTTTATTGTTTTATTAATTCCTCTTAAAAATTAACGAGTATTAAATAATATTATTTCTTTTTTGTATAAATTGGTCTGGTTTTACCAAGAAAACAACCGAAGAGAACCCGTATATTTGACAATTGACACCTCGATCATCCAGATCGGTCCTCGGACGACGAATCTTTGCTTGAACAGTCAAAAAAATACATGTTGAATTTTTTACTTCCTGGGTTTTTAGTCAGATAAAATACACGGAACTTTAGTTCACGGTTTAAGTTATACAACTGGTTTACACCGGATCTACCTCACCAATATTTTGTTCATTTCAGTTAGTAAGAATGCTATGGGATTACTGATGTAAATAATTTTCCAGTGATAAAGTAAATAATTTTTAAATGATTGAGCAATGTAGCCTAGCTAAATCTCGGTTCGTAACAAAACCCACCATTTCTTTTTTCTAATATGAGTATTTCTTATTACATATTTGACATTCACGTACAGACCGATCGTCTAAGGGTAAGATTCAGCGCGAAGTAGAGATATCTGATATTTTAATCTGGTATATGTATACCATTAGTATAAATCTCATATGTAAAAAAAGTATAGACTACATGAATTTTTTTATTATTTATGGAACTTTAATCAAACGCTGCCTATTAGATATAGACAGTGCCTGCTTTTAAAAGCTGCTGCGAAAGAATTAGTTTTTGCCCGTTATGGAAAACGATTTGAAATCCTATGATTAATAAATAAACGCTGACGCCATACAGGAACGTACTGTGCAAATAACATTTAAAACTCAATCTTTCAGCTTGCCAAAGAATTATTGTCATGATTTAGCTTGTATTCAATTATCAGTACGAGAAGTTAGGAACAAGTTAGTTCATGAACGCATAGAGCAAACACGTTCAATCGCATGGTTTCAAGGGTGAAGTTTGCCGTCATTGTTTGTTTTCCTTGTAAACACGATCCACTAACTTATTACGAATTCGACAGCCCGGACTCCCAAAAAAACAATAATTATATAACTATTTATTAATAAGCTTATAAATTACAAACACTACATCCGTTATTGATGCTAGACTAATATAATGGTAACATATTTCATTGAATTAAAATTAGTAAAACGCGGCAAATGATAAAACAGCAAAACGATTCCTTGAAGCCCGCACGTTGACAAGACGAGGTGCAACGTCAGCGATCTTCCATAGGGTACCGTATGTAATTAACTATATTTTCAGAATTATTTGTTTATTTCGCAGTAGTAATCTAGCCTATCGACATCTTCCTGTTAAGTTAATAAGTTCCACGTCGGAAAGTGTTACTACCTTTTATATAACTTTAAATCGTCTGCATGGAGCAAGTAATTGCAGTGTAAAAAACATTTAGATATGTCATTAAATAAAAATTCCGCTAAAAAACTCCCTTTATCGCTACTCTCCTCTTTGAAGACATTCTCCTTAAAGCCTCCGTCAACATCGGGCGTTGACATATAGAATGATGTTCTGTTTCGGGGTCATGTGGAAGGGAAGGTTAAATAAGCCCCCAAAAAGCTTGGTGTGCTCAGCAAGGCGAGATGTTACATCACTCTGGGCCACCGCTTCCAAATCTATAAAGCGCAAATTCGGTCCCACATGGAATACTGTTCTCACCTCTGGGCGGGATCTACCCAGCACCAGCTCCTTCCATTTGTCCGTAGGTATTCAACCGAGAGCGATTCGAATCGTGCGGCTTGATCAATTGGCGTTGCGTAGAGATGTGGGGTTTCTCTGGATCTTATACCGCATTTCCCATGGTGAGTGTACAGAGGAGTCATACCTGCAGGTGAGTCTCATTATCGGATATCAAGACAAAATACCATCCGTATCAACTCAACGTCCGTCGTTCCACAACTAAGCGTTTTCTAAGGCAGTTTTTGCCGCGCACCACTACCATGTGGAACTAGCTGCCCACTGAAGTATTTGCGAACCAATTCGACTTAGGGTCCTTCAAGAAAAGATCGTACCAATTCTTGAAAAGCCGACAATGAACTTAGGAGCCTTCTAGCAATCTGAGTGTCCTCATGTGTCTGAATCATTTAACATCGGGTGAGCCTCCTTTGCGTTTGCCTCTTATTACATAAAAAAATAAGGAAAAGAGCAACGGCCCAAGGATTGAGGATCTGATGGTCACTGGAAAGGCTCTCTTAAAGGGTGTATACAGTGTTTCTACGTGAGTCAGTTTGAAATTGAAATATAGACTGAAAATAAATTGAAAACAACTCCACTCTTTGTTTAGGGTCGTCGAATGAAATATTTAATTAGTTTAGGATATCGTAAATTAGTTTGTTTTAGAGTAGAAGTGTATTCCCAAAACAGTTTGATATTCGTTTTAAGATAGTGCAATCCGTTCTATATATTAATTATAACAAAGTTTCATAAAACACACGCGCCCTTAATAAAGAAAATTCTAGATAGTCGAGCAAGTTTTTTGTGAGATTGTAGGTCTTCCAGCGACACCAGAATTTCTTCTTACGATTAAGTGCTCTATGCTTTTTATAGCTTATCCATTTGTTTTTTTGGTGTGTTTGTTTATTTTCTCTCGCGTGTAGTTACCCTACCTTTTGCTTAAAACTGGCATTAAGTTAAATCTATTGCCAGAAAAAAAACTCAGTCTCCAATAAAAGTTAAGGATTTTAATAAATAACACAACATAATAAGTCAGCCTTTAATAAAATGTCATGTAAATATAATTACAATACCACAATGACTTATAAATATACAAATATGTAATATATACGCACCAATTTTAACCACATATAATATACCAATGCAGAACACGCAAATATAAGTAAAACTTGGCCAATAAACCCATTAAATCAGAAAATTTACACACAAAAATTAATTATAAGTTTGCAAAAATATCAATTGTGTTAATATTTCTTGAACACGAGTTGAAACCGTTGCGAGTTGTCCAAAGTAAACATCTAGAGATATTATACACTATTCTAATATTTTAAGGCATCAAATTTATTGCTGTAACATTTACATACAAACGAAGATGCTGCGATTTTTTTTTAAACCAAACCAGTGTGCTATTAAACGATGAACGACGAAAACTATTTGAATAATTTCATTTAAGTAATTAATTTGTAAAAATATATTATATATAAGATTTAAGATATACGTTAAATATATGCACAAAGCAAAAATAAAATTTGACGGCAATCACATTTCTTAATTTTCTAGCCCTTAGGTACTTGCAACAAATCATTGTACCAATATATACAAAAATTTAATAAAAAGTCTTGAGTTGCACCGTCTATGATTTCTAAAATAATTTTAAACTACAAATAATAAATCATACAATTTTCAAAACCTCTCAGTACTTTTGTCTGCACTCAATGAAGACCTGTATTTTCGAGAATACTTTTTATAGGGCCCAATTTTATCGATTGATTGTATTGTGTATCATGGTTCACAGCACACATATACAGTAGTAGTTTATCTCGTATCGTAATCGAATTACAAAAGACAAGACATCATTTAGACAAATGGAAGTTTTTAAAATCTTAGTACCATATTGCAGAAAGGAAACATTATTATATCATAGACTTTTTATGTTTATTAATCTTCAGGCCATGCCAAATGCCGCCTTGATTAACTTTTAATATTTATATTCATTACAAAATCTCGTTGGACTAAAATACAAATGACAAATTTAACTGTCAAGTCTATTTCATGAAGATAGTATCACCAATGTGTTTCCATAATAATTTTTAATGTGAAAAAACGTTAATGCCCTTTAAGTATGTATAGTCGTGCAGCCCCACCGCCAGGCCTAAGCATTCCGTCAAATCAAACCACAACCACACATAAAAAAATGTTGCAAAACAATTAATAATAAAAAATATATAAATGTGACATCCGGTGTACCTCAAGGGTTTACATGTGCTTTGTTGTTCAACGCTTTGTATATGATATAAAATATTGTGTCAAGTATTTAGAATATCTTCTTTGCAGATGACAAAAAATAAACATAATTATAGATAACTGTGTTTAACTTCAACAGGATCTTATAGGTTGGAAACTTACTCCAAAAAAATAATCTATCCTGAATATTAGAAAAAATAGTAAAATTTCTTTTACTCGCAAACATATAATTAAGATGATAAAATGTGTATCTCATTACATATAGATAACATATTAGAAAAAGTATATAAACAATTTGAGTTCATCAAAGTGAAAATCTGTTAAGAATATAAATTACATAAAATGCCAGTTCTTTGTTTTTGTTAGGAGCACACTAGAATATGTATGAATTGTTTGGTTCCCAATCTACAAGAAATAACTTGAAGCAATACTTAAGAATATTCAAAAAAAGTTTCTTAAGTTTTTATGTTTTAAGGATTTCCGAACTGAATTTGCCCTTTCTTAAGTTTTTATGTTTTAAGGATTTCCGAACTGAATTTGCCCTTTCTTAAGTTTTTATGTTTTAAGGATTTCCGAACCGAATTTGCCCTTTCTTAAGTTTTTATGTTTTAAGGATTTCCGAACTGAATTTGCCCTTTCTTAAGTTTTTATGTTTTAAGGATTTCCGAACCGAATTTGCCCTTTCTTAAGTTTTTATGTTTTAAGGATTTCCGAACTGAATTTGCCCTTTCTTAAGTTTTTATGTTTTAAGGATTTCCGAACCGAATTTGCCCTTTCTTAAGTTTTTATGTTTTAAGGATTTCCGAACCGAATTTGTCCTTTTTTAAGTTTTAAGGATTTCCGAACCGAATTTGTTTTGACTGATTGCCACTTTTGCTATTTCACATCTTCGTTCATACATAAGAAGGCAAACCCAACTATTTCATATTCCTCGTTCTAATATAAACTATTAACGTAACTAGTTCATGTATCGTATACCTTCAGATTATAACACTCATTGCCAGAAAATAGATATATTACAAAAAATCCTGGTATCCTTTATTATAATGGCTTTGGTATTCCTCTTTTATATAATGATCAATGCATCAATTGGTTATATATAAATGTAAATAAATATTTTATATGTAATAATTGTTAACAGTGTTTTATGTTTATTTTAGAAAGTTTATTCCGATTTGGCTATTGTGAATAATGTAATTGTTTAGATATTGTGTGTCGCTGTTAGGCAAATATATAAAGTCCCTGTTATATTTGCCATCTGTACTGTCATTCAAATTAAACTTTGACTTTATTATTATTATACCATTGTTTCCTTCGAGCAGTGATGTAATTTTTTTTTGTCTATGTATAAAGAACGTCGTTATATTTGAATTGTTTTACTTTCTTAATATTATTTTACGATACGAGAATAAAGACTAATTGTGAACTCGTAGCTGTGTGTACCAGCCTAGCATAAAAATAAGCCCTATAAAGCATAAGGACAGCAATATCTATCATCTCGTCTTGTCCATGACGTCAGCGCTGTGCTGGACGAAACGGAACATTCCATTTGAGATTGCAACTACAGGAGAGAATAAACGAAGTGGATATTCACTGAAAACAAAAATGTAGCAATTGTACTTGACTTGATTAATTAATTAATATACAGGGTGTCCCAAAAGTCGACGTCAAGTCGAAATTTTCTCATAGGTAATGCCACACCAGTTATCAGAAAAATTAAAAAAAAAAATTAAGTCATGTATTTTTGAAGTTATGGAAATTTTCCTTTTATTCCAGAAAATGTACACCATGTGACAGTTTTTTCATTCCTGTTGTTACAAATATTTACTTTTTGCCAATTTTTTTTCTCTTACGTCATCCCGAATAGTGCTTTATGTAATCTATGATCCTAAACTCTGTGCCAATCACTCCAACTTGTAGGAAAATGTCATTTTATACCGTACCAAGTTTTCAAAATTAATTTTTCGCACTAGTTCAACTGATCGTCCTGAAAAAAAAATGTACCACTCCAGTTTGGCAAGCAATTTTAAAAGTTCGCGCATTTAATAAGGATTATAGCGCGGTATAACACTTACTTCATTATTTCTTAGATCGGCCATAAAAAAATTTTTTGTTAAACAAAGTCTGTTTTTAAAAATTTCTCTGGAATTACAAAAAACGATTCTAGCGCACCCAAAACGTTCCTAATGACCACAGCGTGGTTTAAATAAGACGGAGAGAGACATTCCATAAAATGTGAGCGAGACAGATAGTGACGCTTATGACATACGGACGCAAATAAGTAAAATAGACAGTTTCTTTTTTATGATTAGATTTATTACTTTTTTTATAAAAGATGTTCAAATTGCCGTCCTTCAGCTGCAATACAGGCTCGACATCTTCTTAAAAAAGATCGTGAAATGAAGCGGGCAAATCGTCCATTATTCACAAATTCTACTGCTTCCGCTATTCTCTGTCTAAGCTCTTCTACATTTTGAATCGACTTGGAATAGACTTTTTCCTTTACTGCTCCTCAGTTAAAAAAATCAAGAGGATTTAAATCGGGTGAGCGGGCGGGTGTAGCCATGGTATGGTACAAATACACAATAACACGTAAGTCCAGGGAAAAGTAAACGTCGTCGTAGATCACAAATGTAAAATCTAAATCACAAGCAAACAAGTCCGTAAACGAAGCCAAAGTAGTTAGAACACAAAATAACACCAGCGAATACGAAAAGATGCGTAGTAAACGAAGGAGCGTTGCGTAGTGCGTACTGACCCGTAGTGCGTGTGTCAATAGCAATAAGTAGAGTCACTATCTGTCTCGCTCACACTTTACGCCATCTTATTTAAACCGTGGTTATTAGGAACGCTTTGGGTACACTAGAATCGTTTTTTGTAATTCCAGAGAAATTTTTAAAAACAGACTTTGTTTAACAAAGAATTTTTTTATGGCCGATCTAAAAATAATGAAGTAAGTGTTATACCACGCTAGAATCCTTATTAAATGCGCCAACTTTTAAAGCTGCTTGCCAAACTGGAGTGGTACATTTTTTTTCAGGACGATCAGTTGAACTAGTGCGAAAAATTAATTTTGAAAACTTGGTACGGTATAAAATGACATTTTCCTACAAGTTGGAGTGATCGGCACAGGGTTTAGGATCATAGGTTACATAAAGCACTATTCGGGATGACGTAAGAGAAAAAAAATTGGCAAAAAGTAAATATTTGTAACAACGGGAATGAAAAAACTGTCACATGGTGTACATTTTCTGGAATAAAAGGAAAATTTCCATAACTTCAAAAATACACTGGTGTGGCATTACCTATGAGAAAATTTCGACTTGACGTCGACTTTTGGGACACCCTGTATATATACAGTAACTCACGGATTGATTATAAATTCAACAGACGTAGGTTGCAAAAGTTGTATGTATAACCCATCGTAAAAAAATTTATGAAAACCCAGAATCAGCTATGTTCCATGACTTTATATGTGTTTTTTATATAAAGCCTTATATCAGAATACAAATTATAGCTATTGTTTTTCTTAATCGACGATAACTGATTCTGTGTGCCCACGGACAAAGGCCTCCCCCATTTTCCTCCAATTTTCCTTGGTTGTTATAAGTGTTAAAGTTAAGTAAAACAAAAATGCAGTTTTAATAAACACACAAAGTGTAAGTACCAACCTTCCAGTGACAGGAGATGCTTCATTGCCACTCAAAATGAAAACGGGGAAAAATATTGAAAAAACACAACCACTGCAAAAGAAAAATGTGTTTTAAATTAATACATTTTAATATTGATTTACTGAATCACAGCAATATAGCAACAAATCAAAATAACCCATATTGTGTTATTTATTTTATTTTTTGTTGCCCACACAAAGTCTGGGCCACATTTCAACAATTAAAATATGTTGTTTAATCATTTGTTTGAAGTCCAACAACCTAATGCGGCAGACACACGTCTGCAACTGTTCCATAAATCATATCAGATTATCAGAATTGTAGTTGGACCGGGCTACAGATTACCTATATAGCCTTGGAGGCAGTACAATCAAAATTATAACTAAAAAATATATTGTCTTTTGGTACTGAATATTTAAAATAGGTTTTCTACTTAACTTTTATGAATGAAATCAAATTTTAAATTAAACAGAGTGAAACATTTATATAGTTAATGCTAAAATTATTTTAAAATCTAGTATCCTATTTTAAGTGAAAAATATACCTTATAATATATGACTGAGGAATCTGTGTCAATACAGCCAATGGTAGACCAAACCCGAGAAAGTAAGGCCAATTTGTTTCAATAAATGTCAGCCGTTTGTGTAATTCCCAGCCCATGTTGAACCATTTGTACTCAAAGGAATAGAGCGAGTACAGAAGACACATGTGAACAAGGCATAATAATTCACCAACATATGTTATAGGTAACATACTGACTAGCATACTCTGGAATACAATTTATAAATATTAAAAAAATCAGCTTGTTTATGTCTAATCATCAAAAAAATATCTTAAAATATTTCTCACATATAAAGATACAATGATACAAATAGACCATTTAATAATACAATATTATTTTGACATTATAATTATTTGTAATTCAAATAGTTAGTATGGATAGATGAATGTTCAGGGAAATATTTTACAAAACTACTTCTATAGGAGTCTTAAATGTATGTGAAATTTAAAATTTATTTGGTTATGTTCCTAAAATAATATTAGATACAGTTATTGTATACAAAAGCACAAAATAGTATATTTCATTACAAGTGAAACGGTTAAACGGAAAAATGACCGCACGTGTACTAAACGACTATTTTTAATACAGTTGCGAAAAAATTAAACAATTTAATAAAAGTATTTGCTTTTTAACTCGCAAGAACATTTTTTGGAAAATGGTGCCAACCGTAAAAGAATATTAGCATATATTATTCTTTTCTTCACCCATTCTGGGTAGGCAAAGGGAACTACTCCCATACAGCCAAGTCTTCAGCAGAATATTTTTATTGACATTAAATGAAAAGAATCCAAACCTAAGTCATTGAATCCAATCATTAAATCTGATATTGAAACATTTTTAATAGAGTTTGTTTTAACAGTTGGGAAAAAGAACGCTCAAGTGCAGAAATGGTAAAGAAAAAGCACGAGTGTGTAATAGCCCTCATCCTGAACGCTATATGTCCCTGCAATATGCCACTTTTTGAGCAACTGTATTAAAAAATATTTTTATTGATTTCTCTGTTGCTAATCTAGTATAAGTAGTTACATAAGTATAAAGTATATTTACCTGTACTAAGAATAAGGCTTGAACCAATAAACTAAATAGTGAGTCAGCAATGATTTTACTGACACTAGACATGAATTGAGGCCTGCCTCGTCTGTGTCTATATGCCGAGTCTGCAATATCCTGAAATTATTTAATAGTGTTAATTGTAAGCAGTCATAAAATTTTACATTATTTTTTGGCAATTAGAACAGAAGAGTGATCATCTATTTCCAATAAAAAGATCAAAAATTTGGACTTGCTTTATTGTTAAACATTCTCTTACTCTCTTTCATTAGCTCCAATTAATTTTTATTAGCTCCAGAAAGAATCTTTTTTCTAGGTCGCAGTCACTTCCACTGCATATTTTGGTGGTCAAAAACCCACTAAATTTGACATATTGAGATATGTATATGTAAAAGTCTATTTAAGCTAAGGTTTAAGTATACTTTATTCAAACACTCACTTGAAACCACAGGCTATTAACAAGTTTGCTCAAAAGAAACAGTGGTAACACCCATATCATTCTGAATGTCATGGATAAGAATGGTTGTATCCATGACCATACACTGTATGCTACTCCTGGATTATGTCCAAATATAGCTATTACTAAGTACTTAACTCCCGGTAGTAATACATATTCAAACACAAGTATGCTTAGCAAAAATATAAACCCATTTAATATACAAGACTGTAATACTCTTGTTAGTACTTTTGACTCTCTGAAATTAAAATAATTATTAATCATATATATAGTAGGATAACTTGAATGGCAAAAACATACATATTTTATATTGCTGGGTCTGTCCATACCCTACTACCTGCACAGCTATTAATCACATACTTATTACATAAAGAGAGTACTAGTAAAGTACCAAATCGTACAACTATAATATTATGGTTTAGTTTAACTTTTATATAAACAGATTAAACTTTAGTCTTTACAATATGCCAGTTTGTGTAACCTTCTTTAATTTTTGTAGAAAGTTATAATATACTTACTGTTTTATTTTAGGCTGCTTTAATTTACTTTTGGCACCGTCATATTCCAGTTGTGGAGAACGGCTTAGGGCTCGTTCATTAATTTCTTTATCTAAATATAACAACACTGTTACACCACGCAAACTATCTATAAATCCTTTGATTAGTGAAACTGAGAAGTTCTGCAACAAAGAAACACTCAATACATACCCAACAGAACAACAATAAACAGCTGTTGTCCTTTGTGTAAAAAAACTGAGCTTACCGTAATGCTTTCCATCTCTGTTGTGAAGACGTATTATCTACAGTGAACTCTGTACTTCGATAGCTTGATTTCACATTGTTATTTCTTATTATTACAAAATTGACGTAATAACTAATTACCTAATTAATTTTGAGCTAAAATCAAAACGAAATATGATTTACAAATTATCAAAACATCAACGTCAACTGTCAACGTGTCTATAAAACATAATGACGATTTTTATTATAATTTTTCAATAAAATGACATTAAACACCATGTATACTATTATGCATACCCACTTACATAATTCAGTTTAGACATATTTGCTTTTTTCACTTGTTCGCAGGCCAAAATACGAAATATAATATAACGAAATTAGACTTACCTTTTTAAAGTTATAAATTGGACAAATAGGTAGGGTTAATAGTTTGAGTCTGGACCCTTGAGTATCCGATTTTATCTGTGGTCAATCCTCTAATATAATATATCGTGTATCTATGGTAGCAAATGACAATTAGCAATCTGCTATTACATGAAAATACAAAAATTATTACAATTCCCTAGATCTACTTCGTAGTTTTTTGTAACTTTTGATACGTTTACTTTTTAATTACTATAACGTTTTATGTAACAGTTATCATTTCATAAATGGGATTTTCTACATAAACAACAATGGAAAAGAAGTTAATCAACAACCATGGGTAAATACTTTTCACTATAGTAGTATAAGTAAATAAACATTTTGCGTATTAAGAGACATATTGCATGACCTCCTTTCTAAAAATTATAAAGTATTTCTAAGTATTGTACAAAACTTTATTCGACTATTATGAGATAATAGTTGAACAACTGTAATAAAAGGTATATTCCAGTTGTTTTTATTATAAAACAGTATGCATAATTCTGTTTTTCTATAGAAAATAACTTTATTGCAGTTTTTTGTCTAATATATTTAGTATATTTACAAATATTATAAGTGATTAAATACATTTCATATAATTCTTCTAACATCAAACAGAATACATACTTTCATTTTTTTAAAAGTAAATATATATAATAATTAAAGCTCTTGCTCTTTTATAATACTATATCAAATCGAAACCTCTTATTAGGTTAAAACTTGAGGGTAGAACAGTTTTTTAAGAACTTATTACCACAGATTCTATTTAAAATTTTACTTCATATTATAATAAAATAAACTCACAATCTTTTCTTTTCTATGAATGTTTTGTTCTTTCTTCTAACTACATCTTTAAATATAATACTTATAATTTGTGTATGCGGTGATATTAGTTGTTTATACTATGTATTTGCGTGTTGTTCTCACGAGTGTGTAAGTGCGTGCTCCTATTTCACCATGCCTCCTGCTGATAGAGGACAAATCTTTGTTTTTAATTTATTTTTTTATTCTTTATTACTCAATATGGAACATGGTGTAGTGGTTGCAGCTCCTTACAAGCATTGTGTAAAAAAAAACTTGGCGATTAAAAAGAGTGGCGGAGAGTTTATTGCCAGTTCTTCTCTTCCGTTCTACGCCCTTGATTTGAGAACTGGCAGTAAATGTAAAATTAAATTCATTTAATATTTCTTTTTTTTGACGTTCATAAGTGTACATTGTTACCTACATGAATAAATAAATTTTGAATTTTGAATTTTGAACAATCTTATCTTTTTAGTCTATTTATAATTGCATTATGCAAAAAGCAATTATTACTAATCATTTGTTTTTTAATATTAGTCTTCATACCCTACACCAGTCTGTACAGCATGTAAAATTAAAAGGTGATATTTAAAAGATTATAATATTATCTAGAAAATAGGGTTATCTAACACTACATGTACATATAGGTGCAGACAAAAAAAATAGTTGAATTAGTAGCAAGTCACTAGATTCTGTAATTGTATTTATAATAATTTAATCTGATATTGGCTTTAATTATATTTTTTTATATGAATCGCAAATATAATTTTATTTAAGAAATTTACTTTATGAAACATATTTTAGAAATAGCCTTTGTATTATGTGAGATAAATTATAAGAATATATCTTATATATAAAATTCTTGTGTCACTGAGATTTCAAATAAACTCCTCCGTGAAATTTTGTGTGCATATGCAGTTTATTGACATTAATTGATTTAAATATATAGAAACTGATAACACCTGTTTTTCATCCCCCTAAATGTTTAGAGTTTTTATTTTTTATGATACAGCATACAAAATTGCATACATCACTTAATTTTAGTCCCTCTACAATCAACCCTCATTTTTAATTTAATAATTAAAAAACTTATGAACTCACAGGTTTATATGGAGAAAAATTAACTGAAAAACCGTAAATGTTTTCATTCTGGGATACCAAACAGTCTCTGGGGTAGCATAGCAAAATGTTCCATGTTGGTATGTACTAAAAAGATAGGCTTAGTAGCAACAAAGTTTGCACGGGCAGCTACATTTATAAAATTGTCGAAATTAGTGACTTCCTTTAAATCTGTTGTACTTGCAACCCATCCATCGGCACAAAGTTCAACGCGTATCGCGACGTCACGACAGCCGCTGCTGTCCTCCACTCCTCAGTCCTCAGTCCTCACTCAGTGTGTGCGCGAGAGTGCGGCGATACTCACGCATCATCTGTGACGTAGGGAATGAATGTTTGACTCACTCCATTGTGCACAAAATGACAAAAGTGGACAAAGAATCGTTGGCTGGTCCTGTGGACTCTAAACCTATCATTGTTGACAGGAGCCACAAGGTGAATATCGCCCCTACGCACCATAAGACCCTCACCCATTTGCCTAAACGACCCCCAGTGGACTTGGCTTTTACGGATCTTACTTACAATGTGCAAGAAGGAAGGAAAAGCAGTAAGTACAATACTCTAGCTATTTTTTATCTACTATTTATAATGGAGTAAATAATTATCGTTAATAATAATTAATTTTATGCGAGGTCAAAGAACAATGACATTTTTTTAAAGACATTAGGAAATATACATGTTTTGCTTTACAGTTATTTTTTGTGAAGAAATAAATTTTACATTGTTTCGAGTGATGTTTGTTTTTAACAACAAAAGGGTTTAATAAAATATTATTTTCATTATTATTAAGGAATTGTTTCGTAATTTTCCTTTGATCATAACACGATTTCGTCAGCATCTTATCGTAGATCCGGAATACTACTGCTATAGAAATTAATTATCAATCAATAAAAATCAGAAAATGCTTATCGAATCCGTAATTTTTGTACTATCAAATATTACGATGATAATTTACTAAAGCATCTACCAAGCTAAAGGTATGTGTGTTGTACAATGAATACTAGTCACTTGCTGTATTCTTCTATAGAATAAAAGGTTCCTCTATAGTAACTCTTCTGCTAACCTGTGCCTTTGTGGTGATGTTTTTATAAACATTAGTAATTTATAATGTTATTATGCTATGGTAAAACCCAAACAGATAAAGATTTATCTTTCGTTGTTTCGATAATTAAACTTAATGCCCACAAATAAAGAGTAACAACCGCTGGGTATAATCAGAGGAAACTTTACTTGCAGCAACTTTAGCTTGCCTTTTTTTGCTTGCCCTAAAATTGCTTTTCTTTGCTTTTTTATTTTTAATACAATTAAATGTGCGTTTACACGACAGTTACATAGTTGCAGAATGAAATTGCCCTTATGTAAACTATTTATTAGCCAAATTCATTGAGACCTCTACCAAATTGATGGACATGCCACAGATACTTTGTGCAAATTGTTTCTTTATCCTTAAAAGTAGTTACATTAATTGTTTTTAAATGTAAACAAGTTTTTATTTTATTTTATTTGCTGACATTTTCTGTAAATTGACCGAAACATAAACGTATTTTATGATTTTTTAATTTGACGTTTGCCGAATTCAAATAGTTCTTGAACTTTGTTACGGTAAACTGGTTGTCATAGGTAACCATGATATCATAACTTGTAAATTAGTTACAATTTTATTTTATTTCATTCCGCATCAAGTTTGGTGTACAATATGCTAAATTAGTGTCCTTGTATGCTTAGTGACATAAATAAATATAAGTATTGTAATTTATTGGTAAAACAAGAATTTTCCGTACATTTATTATATTTTTTTCACTTGATGCGTTTTTATTTTTACCGCCAACTCACGTTTTCTTTTGTATCGTCATTCTTAAAACGATAATTATTTATTAACTTTGGCAAATATCTAAAACTATACATGTGTATGAATATATATATTATAATTGCGAATTGTATCTATATATTATCTATATAAGCATTTTTCTTGATTACCTTGAAAATGTACGTTAATTAATAAGTAAATATTATTGTTATTATTTAAAAATGTTTTGATAAATTTGTAACAAGGTTTGAAATAAGTTTTCCGTATACTATAATCATATATATCCTATATATATCCACTATATACCATGTACTAAATGTTGTCTCCAGAAATAATCCTGGTAGCCTGAGGGTTACGTGGAACACGTATTTGACGAATGAGAGCGATAACTAAGTCCTTTTTTACCTATGACTAGTCCATGTGCAGTGAAGCTTTCGAATCGTGAATTATTAAGTTTAGTCCATTGACGTTATGACGATAATACATTATATTATGTTTATTTTTTAAAGTAGATGATACAAAGCGTGTAATGGAATAATTAAATCGGTTGTTTAGAGTTAAAACAAGGTCTTGCAAGGCCGTGACGTCAAGATACCGGTTTCCAATAATTCAACTGGTCATTTTACCGGTTTATATATTTTTGTACGTGTCAAAACCCAAAAAGATTTTGCAAGCTATCTGTCAAGCAATTTTAAATCATACATAATAGTTTTTAGGGTTTTACAAAACTTATTTTGTTATTGTCTCTTATTAAGTTATTATAATTTATCATAAATGAAACCGCCATATCATATAAGAAATATGTAATGCCCACAAATTTAAGGTATTATTTTTAATAATATTATGTGTAAATACAATGAATTTTGAGATAAGTAAAGGGTATTTCAACAAGAACTTTGTTTTCTAAAACAAAATAAAACAAAGAATTTAGAGGAAAATGAATAATTTTTTTATTGTATTACAAAGAGAAAAGTTTGGCAATTATGAATGAAAAATGATATCTGGCAAATGTCCACCACGACCACACTGACAGATGTTGATTCTTTCATCAAAATTTTTAATCACTTTTTGGCAAAATGGAGGGTCTATTTCGTTAATGACATCACGGATTTTGAGTTTTAAGGCTGCAATCGATTCGATTGGCTCCGTATAGACTCTGTCTTTAACATAGCCCCACATCAAATAATCCAGTGGTGTTAAATCACACGATATGGCTGGCCACTTAACAGCTGAATTTCGCGAAATTATGCGCTCGGGAAATTATCGCGAGATGTTAACCACTACGTGATGTCATTAACGAAATAGACCCTCCATTTTGCCAAAAAGTGATTAAAAATTTTGATGAAAGAATCAACATCTGTCAGCGTGGTCGTGGTGGACATTTGCCAGATATCATTTTTCATTCATAATTGCCAAACTTTTCTCTTTGTAATACAATAAAAATTTCATTCATTTTCCTCTAAATTCTTTGTTTTATTTTGTTTTAGAAAACAAAGTTCTTGTTGAAACACCCTTTATAAAGATTTTACATTATATTTTTATATAGGAATCAATATATGCTATGTATTTGTGTAATCAGTTTGATTGTAGGTACGTCCGGTTGCCATTGTTATAACTTGAGTAATGTGTGTAATTAATATTGTGTTTTTATTCCCCACTTATGGCCAATTACAGTAATTTTTCTATGGTTCAGCGATTTAAAAAATTGTTCCAAAAATAGGTATAACTCCCGCAGTGCGTATGGCGAAAGTGCAGTAAAGATATATGTATTTAAAAAAATTCTTATTAATACATATGATATAGTTTTAGATAGTTTAGGGTATGATTTTTATTTATAATTATACAGATAAATGTTAAACAGGCCCTTTTCGAAACTTCAATTAGATTTTCAATGTGTTTTTATAGCTCTTTGACTTTATTTGACCTTCGTTTTGAAGAAATTGCTGTAAAACAAAAGTGTTTTTAGTAAAAAAGTTTGTAATGCTAATAATTGGCTTTGTGGTATAAGCTATTGCAAATTTTATTGTACATTTTTGATACATTTTCCTTTAGCAATTAATTCTCATTTAAGAAATAATTACGTATGTTGTCGTGGCTAATAATTCGTTTTATTCTGTCACGATTGTGGATCATGTTATCTAGTCGTTGGAGGGCGTTGTGAGAATTGAGATAACGTGTTACCAATTAAAGATATATAAATTAGAGTTTTCAACGTAGTGTAACGAAATATTTCGTATGGAATTGAAAACCGCGTCGTGAGCGCTAAGGGCCCTTCCCATTTAAAGGGAATCACGAGCCTACATCGAAAATGATACATTGTATTGTCAAGTCATTATATTCGCATATACTGGACGTAACCAACACGAAGTTTTCGTAGTGGCATAGTTGAGTATCAGTTAGACACTTGATTATAAGAGGCATAAAGTATGAATGGCACTTTGATTTGTTACTCTTATTACACAATTTATACCGTGTTTCTTGATCAGTATGTTGCAGCTAGCTATTTGTGGACATCCTGTCGCGTGATTCGCAATTTTGATATTAAATGGTGAAGATAGATTATCTTTTAACTGCCTTAGTGGTACTTACGGTTTTCAATGTACCTACAGAAGTGTTTTGTTACGTGTCTTAGCTGTAAGTTAGGGATTTACGGTTTAGCTTTGGGCCTCAAGGAAAGACTACGAAGGTTCAGAGTAAGTTGTAATTGCTAGATTAGTTTTTTTTTGCGTTGCCATATCGATAATTTATGTTAAAATATTGTTCTTTACGTTTTCTTGAGTTATGGTAAATGCCAATCAAACTCCAATTAAAAAGGAAAAATTTGTTATTTATTAATCAGAATTATTTATAAAAAAATATTACAAATAAAACAATTTGTTTTCAGATGTCAAGACGATTCTCAAGTCGGTGTCAGGAAGGCTGCGGTCGGGTGAGCTTACAGCAATCATGGGACCCTCTGGCGCGGGAAAATCTACCTTGCTCAACATTCTTACTGGCTACAAGTAAGTTGACAATATACATTTAAGACTCACTTGTAAAGTAAAAGAAAATTATCAAGAAATATACACAATGTTGCCAAGGATTTTTGTGTCACTGGTTTTTTTTGTCGCCATATTTCGTTTCGTTTGTATGCTTAATTGTTTTGTTTTTGTTTTAATACAAAATTGTTTAATTCCCTGGTATGAAATGTAACAATCGCCAATCCTCAAAGGTTTTGGTGAGAGACTTACCTTTAAATAACGTAGTAAACAATTCAACAAATTAATTTTTAAATTGGACGTATCTCATCATACCGCTCAAAGCGATTAAGGATATTTGTAAGGAAACCGACATGTTTTTAACTCAAAATGTACAAAATAGATAACTTGTATCTCTATACAATATAAAAATATTTTAACGTTATAATAATCAGGGAGTCTCTAGAATGTTCATCGAGGGTCCTCTAAAATCTCCTATTTTCAACAAACATACGTTTCAGATTCACATTTGTAGTAACTCGTATGTCTTAATATACACTCGACCTGTATTACAAAACAATTATTCACTTCTCATTACTGTTATTATTATTTCTTAAACGTTATAAATAAAATAAGATTTTAAAAACACAAAAAGCACTAAAAGTTTTACTTGGTACTGATGGGAAACAAAAATCTTTCACTTAGATGCTAAAGAAAAAAAATACAAAGAATACAAAAAACTGATTAAACAAACTATACCTCTTACCACCTGTCTATGCATCAGTTTCATTATATATAATGTTCCAGCAGAGTTTTTACGCCCACACAGAGGAAACAGTGAATTGAATCGGACATACCCAATGATTTCCTAATATGCTAGGCCTGTGATAAAAAATGATAAAACGATTGACTATCTGAGCCATGAAAGCGATTGTTAATGTGATAAAAATCTGACAATGGACTATTTCCTGAAATGACTGCTGAGAATGGAGGATT
Organism: Pieris mannii; assembly: GCA_028984075.1. Taxonomy (NCBI): domain Eukaryota; kingdom Metazoa; phylum Arthropoda; class Insecta; order Lepidoptera; family Pieridae; genus Pieris; species Pieris mannii. The sequence goes on from CM054784.1 coordinate 6,409,560, forward strand.
TTTTTAAATTTTTTATAGCATTCATTTATTATATCGTCAACAAGGAATAATCTTGGATAAACGTAGTGAATACGTAGTAATTTTCTTGTTTATATTGATCATATGAGTATTATCTCTAATATTTAATATTTGGTAACATTTTAAAGACGCAGCATTCCTGACTAAGAAAATTGATCCACTGTCAAATTGACTACTTGTCTTAAGATATTACTTTTTGTAAATATAGTCCAAATACGAGTTGATTACTCTAATGATTAAGTCTTAATTAGCCATTAGTGATAAATGTTCTAAAATCTAAAAATAACAATGTAATATAAAGTTTGCTTTAGCTATTGTTAACAAGCGTTTGAATCGTTTAATTTATGTGCATTAAAATTAGCATCATTAGTTTATAAATGACAGTTTACGTTAAAAATATCGTTTTTGTTAAAACTTCTTTAAAACAAATATGTGCTTATACAAAGAAAGTGTGATATGTATCAGCAGTCAATACTGCTTATACATACATGCATCTGGGTGTGACTCTCACATTGGTCGTCGGTTTGATTCTCGGCTGCTTCAATTTTAATTCTCTATCCGCGTAACGCTCGCTCGTATGGTATACTTCATCGTGAGGAAAGCGGCATGTCACATTATCTACATTTTAGAGGGAGAGCATAATAATATATATACCCGCTTTCATGAATTTCTAATGTTGATTTTTTACATAGTTGAATTGATACATTTGAAAAAAATAATCAATGTTGTTTTGTAAGTAGAACAATAACTAATACATAGTATTAAGGGACAAAGATTACTTTGGAAGCGAGTGATGCAGTTTGCACGCAACGATACTGTTTTTTTTTTTTAGAATGGAATCTCCCTGTTGGCCTTAAGGGCCTTTACAGCTCAGCACGGGCTGTTTTGGCGAGCTTAGCTCAGCCGGAACGATACTGTATTGACGATATCTATTGACGGCTTTGCTCATATTTTTACAAGCATTCACCAATCTAACTTTAAATACCTTCACAGCGTAATCTGTGTATTCACATAACGCATTAAAATTATTAACACATTTATTGTAGGAATTGTCAAGTAAAAGAAGACACTTGTTTATATGTGATGTAAAATGGTTGTGAATGCCATATAACTTATATTTGCTTGCTAGCTTATAAGCTGCTCAATGAAGTATTTCCAAACAAATTCGACGTACCAATTCTTTAAAGAAACCCTTTCGGCAGTGTGAGTGAGTATGCACGTTATCACTTAACATCGGGTGTCCAGTCCCTTTGCCCCTTTGTTTAAAAAAAAATATGTTAAGAAACGTTTATGTGCGAAATACAAAACAACCACTCGATATCGGTAAAATCATTTTTAAGTATAGTAAGTTACTTGAATGTGTCCTTGCTCTTAAGATCTCTAGTTGTCATGTTCTTGTGGTTTTGGTGAACTTTCTCTTGTGACGTGAATAAATGTTTTTGTAGTGGTGAAAGTAATTTTTTACACTGTGTAATTGAAGTTGTAGTTATTGAAATATAGGGTTTCTATTTAAGAAAGTTGTTGAGAAGGTAAATAATCTTTGACAATATGTAGACCTTAAAATCGTGTCAACTTAAAAAAGGTATTTTATTAATTTTCTGTTTACATATTTAATTAAATCCGAGAATTTAAATACTAACATGATATAAGCGGAATTAAATACTGATGTTATAAAGAGAAAAGACAGAAAATATTTGTAATAAATAAACTCGAAAAGTGACCGATATAAAATATTTTTTCAATGTGGTATATTTATTGAAATATAGTCTATGTTTGTTACTATAAAAAATAAGGGTTCCCTTATCAAATTTCAATAACCAACCCAAGGCGTTAAAACTTACGATTAGTTACTGATTAGTTACTAAATAATAAGCCGACGTTTTGCTTAACATCAGGGTTACAGGTGACTTACGGTGTTCATTTGCATTGGAGTGAAAGCTAATGCTACCCAACTCGTATAATCAAGTAAAATTTTCCATATTTATAATCTGACTGGGCATTGAAGTCATATTTCAATGTATGTCTACGTAAAAAGAATACATTAGCAATTTTTTGCGAAGAACCAAACGTCGTTAACCACGAAGACATTTAAATAAAGTAATGAAGGAAAAAATACAATATGAGTGTACATGTGTGTATTGTGGTAAATTGTATGCATTAAGTTTTCCATGGTTAAACGTTGCTGGGAAACATTCGGCAGATGTCAGAAAAGTTCTGTATGCGAATAATTTTGACGTGACAACGTCTTATAAATTGGTTTGCCGGGTGACACTTCAAGAAACTGCGTTACGCTCCGCTCACGTTATGCGCTCACAATGAGAGCGAGTGAGAGGCACGCGTCCCTTCCACTCGGGCATGGTTAGCCCGCCTAAGAGCGAGAGAGACAGACATATGAAATTCAGTGCGAGATTCTTTGTATAAATTAATGTTTTAAATATAATTCTTTGTATAAATAAATGTTTTAAATTGTTACTATTATTTCATCCTTCTTCCTACTATACGAATGAATATTCACATTAAAATTATTTTACCACTCAAAGTCGTTGTCACGTAAAACATTCGCCCGTATACCGACTTTACAGGCAACCAATTTTTTTTATTTAAGGCTCTTCCGGCAAGGTTTCACCTTGGTATTCAACAGAAGATAGTGTAATTGACTTAATGTTAAGGTTTTTCTCTTTAATTGCAAATACATAATTACAATACTGCAGGCTTTTGGCGTATGTAATTTGGCTAATGAGCGAAAAGTACAAATTTTTTAGATTTATCTATTAATTAATTGGACATGAACGCTTCGGGACATTTATAATATTATCGCAAATATATTTTTCAAATCGCTTTTTATGCACTTATAATTTGCTTTTCTCTCATTCTTTATTCAATAAATATTTTTCACTTGTGTCGTTTTGCGTTTGTGTGTGTTTTTGTTATTTTCTAATCAGTTTTTAAAATTTTGGAGACAAAATTATATATAAAGACATCTTGAATATTGAGTGTTATCATTTTTTTCTAATCACAACAAGATTATTAGCTTTATTTATCAATGTTATTATTAATCTAGTAAAGTAAATGTTTTTGTAATGAGGTGTTTGGTAATAGATTTTTCAAGGTTTAGTTCCACAATTGACGGCAATTACGACTGAATTTGTTCCCATTTCTATATCGCAACTTTTATACTAACTATATAACTCTAGATTAATATCAAATGAACAAAAATATAAAAACATACGTGACGTGAACGGGAAACGAAAACAGAAATAAAAAATAAATAAATGTAAAATATTATTTAATTGCATTTGGTTTAAAATTATGTATCATTGCACTTTTAAGGACAAAGAACAGAGTCCTTAAGGTCATTGCACTGGAAATGTATAAGTTTAATCACGCAGGCGCAAAAACTGCAATCGTATTTTCTGAATTCGCTTGTTAGATTTCGATAATTTTAGGATAGCCTTAGCCGATAAATTTAGTAGTGTCTTCTTCATAATATTATTTTCTTTAAATCGTATGGTAATCCAGTATCGTAGTCTACCTATATATCCTAGTCTAGTTTTAACTACTAGTGGTAAAGATAAATGTTGTATAAGTGCAATAACTTGAAACTGGTAAAGCGTTTACCTCTACTTCAAGCACATGTTCAGTTATGTTTATATAGGGTTGCAAAAGACTTAGATGCTCGTATGTATGGAAACCGGATTCTTGTTATCTAGCAGCCATTAAGTAGGTCATGCGGTCAATTTGTGCTTCAGAGTATTTGCAAATGTGTCCTTAATTATTGAAATGAAAATTAGCGGACTCGCTGTATTTACACTTTGAATTTTCACTCGGAAACAAACCCAGAAATATTAATTGGTCTATATAAGTAAAACAAGTGCGATGTTATTCAAAGCGTTTTCATAATGTTTAAGGACCCAACAAACACCGTATAATGATTTAAAATGAACGGCTATAGTTTTTCACCTTTTTATTGAATCATTGTGAAAGGATTGTCCTGGTGGCATTAATCGATAATAGCCAAAGACGTCTCACACTACCACGTTAAGTAAGCAGCGTAAATTCTAGAAATGCTTATACAACAACAATTTTGCAATCGCTTGCGTTTCTAAGGAAAGGGATGTGAGACCGATATATGTTTTTAAAACTCAGTGTTTTTTCTTAAACAGAATTTATAAAATTTATATTAATTTACACTTGAACAAAGATGCAAATATATTATTTTATTTTATGTTTTGTAAAATCGAACCTTTTATGAATACGACGCATTCATAATTAATTTAAAGATAACAATGTATATTTAATTTGTTGCAAAAAAATTGGAGATGTTCTGCGGTCATTCAGTCTTCCTCAATTAATGAATATCAACCACCAATTGCAAAATAGCTTTAACAAAGTGTAAAGAAATAGACATGCATAAAAGAAAAAGCCTTTTAAAATAACTAATTCTTATATAGAAAAAGCATATGTTTATTAGAAGCAATATTTTACTATTGTAGACAAACAGGCAAAATTTTAATTCAGCTTCGAAAACAAGGTAGATTAAGTCTGGATCTGAAACAAGATTTAAATTTATTCAAGAAATTAACAAATTTATTTTTATTTTGAAGTAAGTTTTTGTGAGAGTGTTTTATAACACTTATTTTACCGATGTTCGTTTGCCCTCAGCGCAGGTATGGAGAGAAAACTTAAAATTCTTTAATACCAAGTCATTTATGATCAGAGAGATTATTTATATATGTACTATACGGTGTCTGATGTGACGATGCGTCGAGTGAAAATTTGAAGGTTATTTTTCGCATCACCGTAGATTCAATTACAAATTTATTATATTTGGTATAAGTCTGTTCCTTACAGTCGTAAATTTACAAGCTGCAACTCGTTAAAGTGTGGTCATATTCTAGTATTTCGAGTATTTACAGATAGATTTAAATTTTATTTATTAAATAACACGTCGTTACATTATGATATAAAAATTGAACATAATTAAATGAAAAGGAGGGCAACTGGCGGCCTTATAGCTTTAAAGCGATCTCTTCCAGGCAACCATTGTGAGTAAAGAAAAAACTTATTAAATTACATAAGGTACTCAAGAAGTGCAAAAATACATATTACATATAGTTATTAAGAAGAAAAAAAACTACACAGGAACAAAAAATAAACGAAACTGATACATGAAAAGTAAAAAGTAAAAAGTGCAAAAGTTAATTCAAGATCAGTCTAACGTCAGGTAGTATGAAAGTTGGGATACGATGTAGACAGGTAATGCTTGTACAGAAGAAATTAAAAGGAAGATGGAGAAGGAGCTAAGCGAATAGGGGTTTTACTTACGTTTTAGAATATTCCGCGTATACGTGCGTACTTTACTTATAAAACCAATTCCGATAAAATACCACTTATATGTGTATACGACATTATTTTAGAGGTTTGTTAATATTTAAGTTTAATTGTACTTAAATTTCTTTAACTCTCAACGTAATTGCAATTGCTGAAAGTGTAATAAATTCTGGTTTGTATCCGTTTAAAAGGTTTTTAAATGTAATAATATATAAATATAAACTTATAAGATACGATGATATATGATTTTTATGTTTTCAACTTGCGTCAAATGTCCTGATCCTCACAGTGTCTCTTTTACCAACTCTTTCATTTGTTACTTATGTTATCCCGTATCACCGAGGCGATCTCCTTCGCCCCAAAACGGGTTATTTGGGAAAACCAGACGTTTTAAAAATTCCCCCTTCAGCTGTTACTGAATACCTCCAAATCGTCTTTGGTGTTTTTCTTAGGTGTGACCTATAAATTATAACTAGATGAAGGGTAGGAGACTGATTGCAATACAAATAGTAGTTGAAGATCTTTTTAGGACCGCTCCAAGGAGGAGCACCATTATTTATGGATATCTTACATTTCCATAGGTCAAGTATACTATTTTAAGGGTATATCCTTACATGGGTACAATGCCTTTTGCGGAAATAACAATCTCAGTAATGATATTAAGCTATGAGAGTCATGCCCTTGACAGTTGTGAGTGACATTCTGTAGGATTTAAAGTTTAAAATTTCATGAATATGTAGAAGTTTTATTTCATAGAGCAGGGGGCAAACGGGCAGGAGGCTCACCTGATGTTATGTGATTCCGCCGCCCACGGACACTCAATGCCAGAGGACCCGCGAGGCCCCTCTTTGAAGGACTCTAAGTTGAATTGGTTCAATCATAATTTAGAACATTACATTTTTTTTTTTATATAATAGGGGGCAAACGAGCAGGAGGCTCACCTGATGTTAAGTGATACCGCCGCCCATGGACACTCTCGATGCTAGAGGGCTCGCGAGTGCGTTGCCGGCCTTTTAAGAATTTGTACGCTCTTTTCTTGAAGGACCCTAAGTCGAATTGGTTTGGAAATACTTCAGTGGGCAGCTGGTTCCACAAAGTGGTGGTGCGCGGCAAAAACTGCCTTGAAAATCGCGCAGTTGTGGAACATTAAATGAAAAAAATAGAAATAGTTCGGTATATACTAATACAACGCATGAACGTGTTTACGCGTATTGGAATTGGTTATTAGTACTTGTGTTATAAAATTACGAAGTTTAATGTCTTCTGTGGTTCCAACAAGAATGACAAACACAAAACCTATTGTCATTCGTAGATGATGACGTGTTTTGGTGTTCTTTGGCACACAGTAAACGATGTCCATAATATAAAAATTTTCTCAAGCTGACGCAGACACGAGTAATGTAATGTTATTCAACGGAGGTTTAATGTACTCCATTGTTGCTATTGTAATACTGATAAAATGATTAGACTAGATCAATGAACGCTTGTATGTCCTATTAAGATATTTGTCATATGCCACTTATATCATTGTACTTTCTTGATTCAAGTATCTAGATTGGTGTAACAAGAGTAGTAGTGTTACCGGTTGTGGCTGTTTTGCGAGATTTTAGTCTTTATAACCATTTTTCGATTTAATAATAAGTAGAAACAAAAACGTTAAATAGACGATAAACTAACGTCAATGATTCACTGAATATGCTTCTTAATGCTTTGAATTAATATTTAATAAAAGTAGTTCTTTGAAATTTACAAATTTTACACTAAGGCACAGTCATTTTTTTCCTCCTTCTCAGATAAGGAGATAAGCCAGGCCAAAATTGTTTTATTTTACTTTAATATGCAGTAATTTTCATATTTAGCGTATAATAAATATATTCTTATTATACTTATGCCAAATAATAATAGTAATCTTTAATACAAAACAACGCTGTGATGATAATCAGAATAAAGATCGAAAAGTACATATTATTATTTCTGCTAAGTAAAATATATTCAGCATTAACCGACCTCGGAAGTCAGAAGAAACACCTTGAACCTTGTGTGACTTGAATATTCTGAAGGTATAAAAAGCGTACATTCTGAATACGTTTAAATTAATTTTTGCGTATAGCTTTTGGATGGTTTCGAGTGATGAGGTATCGAAATGCCATTATATTTCTTTCCTGCTTAAAACTTGACTTACAACTTTTTCGTTTGTACTATTAACACCGTTGATAGTACAAACTTACGTTAAAAAAATCTTTATGCTATTTAGGACTTTGCTGAGAATCAGGGAACCATTGACAATTCTTTTTTTCATAAATCCTATCCAATAGAAAGGATTCGATGATAAAAATATTGTCAAAATTACCTACGTGACGTATCCGAAGTTTAAGGAACCGTACGACAAAATACACATATTTTAAGTAATATAATTAATAAAATAAGAATAAAAAATTACAACCAAAAATCTGGTTTTAACACATATATTATAGTTGTATTACCTTGAATTAATGAAAAAGTAATGTATATATGTATGTGAGTGGTTTTTTAATGTAATTTTTAATACATTAACTTATTTCGATCGGAAGTGAACACTGATTTAACAGACCAAATATGTGCTGCATATTCTATCGATCTTCCGCGATCAATTCCTATGTACGATTACCTGTTATCAAACGTGCAAGAAAATATAGAGTTATAAGTACTAAGTTTATCAAATATGACATTGTTTTTGTTGGAATATGATTTGTTTCAAGGTTAATGGATTTTTTACAATTTTTGTGGTCAGTAGTGCGATTCATATACATATTTAACATCATTATAGTTTTATTTAATATTGTTAAATTATTTTTGCTATATTTCTATTTGTTTTTGTTTCGGTTCTTTTGATTCCCATCACGATGTTCTCTAGATACATCAAAGTACAAACAAGCTATAACAAAGTTGTCTACTGTGATTACGCGAATACATTTTACGTTTTATGAGTCTATAGCGTATTATAAAACACATCTGTTAAAAAAAATCGTTAATACTTTTAAATTTTTTTTAAAATCCTATAACAATATTTATACATCCTATCCCCTCTGGAGATTTGTCTAATACGATCACAAATTGCATAAAATTTAAATGAATTTTCCTTTGTTCGCAGAACGTCTGGTATGGAAGGTAGTATAACAGTAAACGGCATGGAACGCAACCTGTCTAGCTTCCGCAAGCTCTCCTGTTATATTATGCAGGATAACCAGTTGCACGGTAACCTGACTGTCGAGGAAGCTATGAAAGTGGCTACATCACTCAAACTGCCCAGCGCCACGTCAAGGGAAGATAAGGAGGAAGTGGTCAGTTATTATTTTTTAGGAGCAAAATAATGTTTATAAATGATGAAAAGGTAGAAACTCTGGTCATCTGTTCAATTTAGAAAAAGATAATATTTATCATAATAGTCTATATTACAATTATAAAGAGGATAATATTAATGATTTTTATGTAAGTATGTTTCTAACGAATGGACTCCAAATGTACTGGACCGATTTTAAAATTCTTTATCACTGATTAATATAGGCTATAATGTTAAGAACATATCAATATCTACACAAATTTTAAAAATATAAATGTCCACCCATGTGAAGCCGGGACGGGCTGCTAGTCTTTAATATATAAAATGGAACAGAAATAACAAAGAATCAAGGTCTTGTACAATTAAGAGCTTTTGTTTTTTCTAAACCTCTATATAATCTTTCAGATTCAAGAGATCCTCGAAACACTTGGTCTGGCCGATCATCTGAAAACCATGACTTCGAACCTGTCTGGAGGACAAAAAAAGCGTCTTTCAATCGCGTTGGAGCTGGTTAACAACCCACCGATTATGTTCTTCGACGAGCCAACATCTGGTCTCGACAGTTCTTCTTGCTTCCAATGTATCTCCTTGTTGAAGACATTGGCGAGTGGTGGCAGAACTATTATTTGTACCATTCACCAGCCATCTGCGCGTTTGTTTGAGATGTTTGACCACTTGTACACGCTCGCTGAAGGCCAATGTGTTTATCAAGGCAGTACTGGACGGCTAGGTGAGTTTTATTAGCATATGTACGTTGCGATATTACACAAATTAATAAAACTTCTACATATTAATATACTAATAATAAGTTTGTAAGTAACAAATTCGAATTTTTATTAATTTTATCTCAGCCTTTACGTATATATAGGTACCGAATACACTTGGGGCTGTTCAAGTTTACGTAAGCAGTTTTACTGCAATTCATATACCGCCCGTCCTTTTTCAACAAAAATAAGCAATGTTTTCAAAAATAATAGTACATATTATATTTTTTGTAGGAATCCTCGAAAATTCATTTCAAGCTTAAACAATGAGTGGGTAATATGTGTAAAAAAATTATAATTCCTGTTAAGGTAATCACCAAATAAGAAAATCAAATACCGGGGTATTTTTATAGTGCTTACGTAATACTTGTATGGCCCCTTGTGTTGTAGAGATTACTTCTTACGACTAAAAATTAAAATATTCTTGCTGCTTTGCTGGAGTAGTAATTATGTGACAATATAATTTGCCTCCTTGATAGTAAGAAAACCGAGGTAACGCTCTTGACCTTTGCCTACGTCAATAGGGAAATACACATATTAAAGTATTTGCATTGTTTTAAAGTATAACAACCAGTTGAATTTTGCTACTTTGATCTTCTTCTTATAGTACGAAGGTTGGCGAACATAATTGCTATTTTAATTTAGGATGCCGCGCTTCTAAATAATGACTTGGTGCTTTGACCAAACCATTGTCTCAAGTTTTTCAACCAGGACGTGCGTCTGCGGCCAGGTCTTGGCTTGTATGATTAGTTGAAGGAGCTCGTGCTTTTTGGAGCTACGTAAAATGTGTCCAAAATACTCAAGTTTCCTTCTCTTAACCGTCATAAGCACTTCTTTGTTTTTCTGCATTCTGTCCAGCACTGTTGTATTTCGTATGCGGTCTGTCCAAGATATTTTAAGCATACGTCGATAAACCCAGATCTCAAACGCTTTTAGTTTTTTGGACATTGTCTCTGTCAGGGTCCAAGATTCTACGCCGTAGAGCAGCACAGAGAAGACGTAACATCGCGCAATGCGAGTTCTAGAATTAATTATTGTAATCAGTTATTGTGATATATATGTCGCAGCCACCTAGCTTAATAAACCGTTCAAATAAACGCCTAGCCGTTACTTAACAGCGTTTAACTAGCGGCCTGCATGATATCCAGCTATTTGATCAAACATCTAGGCAAATGACATGGTTCGATGACGTTTTATTACTTGCCTAGCCTGTTGACTTAAATTTAGTTCCACTCTTTAATTCGAAACGAAACTCTCAATACTGTCAATATGTCGTCGGTAAACCGCAACTTTGATGGTGTTTTCCATATTTAAATGTAAGAGTGTAGTGACCATAATAATGTGAATATAGCTGTGACTGACTCAAGTAATTAATTTTTAAAGAAATACTTTTTATGTCAGATGTTACATCTTTTTTATCTCAGTCACATCGGTCGTGCAAATGGCCTAAGTATTAGCTTGCCTGTTTACTAAATAGTGTTACAATCGCTGCGGCTGAATTTATTTCAGGCCGTTACTTAAACGGCGCTGTTTAGTTAAAAGGCTTTTATATATAAAAAAAGTACAGACCCGCGTATTTGACTAATATATATTAAAGGAAGAGGAATATATAATTGTTATATATTTGGTTGTAGCGCCACTTGAATTTTATTATGCATTGTACAAAATATTTTATACAATGCAAATAGTTTGAAAATACCAACATACATATTAGCATTTGAGAATGTATTTCTTGATAATCACCCAATAAATGAGTCAATTATGGTAATTATTTCTTGAGACAATGCATGCAAATAATTGGTTTTATGATAACAGAATTAGCTGTTTTAATGATTTGCTGATATATTTTTTTACGTTGTGTCGTAAATATAAATAATAAATATTTTCGCTATGAGTTAAGGACTGTATTCCATAAAATTCGGGTCACGTGATTAATCCTAAGATGTGATTGAAAGGAAATGGTAGGAATCTAAACGGCTGTAAGGCCTCTCCTTTTTTCCTTTCTTATTTAAAAAAAATATTACGTCGATATTAGCCAGATGCGATTTGAAATTTGAATAATTGATTCTATATTGGCACATCATTTTCCGTCAACAGTGGAATGGCTGGGCAGCTTGAACCTGCAGTGTCCGTCATACCACAACCCGGCATCTTTCATCATAGAAGTATCGTGTGGGGAGTATGGCGAGAACACGAGCAAACTTGTCCGGGCTATTGAAAATGGAAAGAATGATATCAGGTTAGTAATTTGACTAAGGCTCCATAGATTATCATATAAATAAATAAATACAGTTATATTATAGATATTGATAATATCCATATGTCCAATTTTACCTTTTCATGCTTTTACGGAGAAGAAAAACGTAAGGTGTGAATGTAAATAATAATATCAGATAGACGAAACGACTGTGCGCTCCGAGCCATTCTGATTGGTCAACAGCACCTGCAGTCCGGACGCGTTCATACGCGTCTTCACGTCGCACGTCGTATTACGTCCGTGACGATCAAATATAGTTTATGATATCAGTAGAAATTAAGCGCTTCATTACTATATATTTTTTCAGAAATGGAAAACCATTCCCAATTCAACCGAATTACAATAACCAAAAAGATTTGGAGGACTCTGCGAAGAGCGTAGGATGGAACGTTAACGACGCGTCCCAAATAAGAGATAAATTCGCCGGGGACGTACCAAATGGTGCTAATGGGGCAAACGGGACGAATGGTACGAGTAATTTGCAGAATGGTTTATTGCAGTTTGCCGCTAATGAAATTTCTAAGGGTAGTAAAGGTGAGCGTAATTCTTTATTCACTAATGCGGATTAAAATTACACTGTATTTTTGTTAGAAATTGCGAAAGGATACGCGGGGAGATTTAAATGTTTCACTTTGCCACAGAACAGACATATCAAAACCACAGACTATACACATTCTAGTTACATGCATTATTATGTTTAATCAGTGGCGCTACAACCTCTTTAGGTTTTGGCCTCAGATTTCTGAATATGTTTCATGATCATTTTTAAATCCAATAGGCAAGTAGGTGATCAGCCTCCAGTGCCTGACACACGTCATCGACTTTTTGGGTCTAAGACATGTCGGTTTTATCATGATGTTTTCCTTCACCGTTCGAGCTATTGTTAAATACGCACATAGAAAGAAATTATATTGTTGCACAGCCGGGGATCGAACCTACGACCTCAGGTATGAGAGTCGCACGCTGAAGCCACTAGGCCAACACTGCTCATTATTATGTTTACACGCGTATTATCGGCACTTTTATGTTTATAGACGGCATATTTTTATGTTTACTCGTGGAACTGAAGCTTAATTTACAGAGCTCAGTTATAGTCTGTATCACCTTGATATCTGATCTCATTGTGAAATCTTACTCTCGCGTCATTTGTTTTTTGATACTAAACTCTACCTGGCCTTGGCCTTTTATGCCCTTTGAAATAAACAAATACTTGGATTTTCATAACTAATTTCTGTATATTTAAATTAAAATGAGAATTACATAATATTGTTTATTATTCGTTATAACACATACTTTATAGAAAGCACTGTAAAGTTCGCGAAAAGTAAATTTTGAAAATTAAAATAATGGAATTAAACATTATGTAATCTGGTATTATTATTCAATACATAATATTTGCTTAGTGATACATATCTTAGTATCATTTTCTATTACTCATTACTATAACTTAATAAATGAGCTGTTGAATTAAAGTATTAATTTAGAAAATTAAAGTAGAAATTTATATCTAATGACTTCCTCTAAACACGGGCAATAATTATTGGTTACAATTTAGGTGTTACGTACATACTAACCAGGATCGTGATAACAGGGTTCAAAGGTAACCGATAACTTCCTGTTTACGTCCGCTCTTTACATATTTCTGAATTGAAATATATATTTTTCACACGTAATCGTTTCGTGAGTCAACGTTTTGACTTTTGTCCCATAGACCAGGATGCCTCAGAAGTAGTACAAAATGTGATTACATTATTTAATGTATAGAGAAATAATAACAGTCCTTTTTTGTTTATCTATATAAAGCGATTAATATGATGAATGTTTCAGAATTTATTGATATATGTCGAATAATACGCATTTGTAGTCTTATTTTATTAACCGTTTCAATGAAAAATTAAATAATTTTTGTTCCATTATGTAGACACTATTTTTAATTTCTAGCGATTTTAATTTCTTTAAAATATACGTTTTTGTTAAACTGTTAAAACGATAAGCGTTTTGACTTTGACCTCAGTGTCATGTGCCTTCATACATAGGATCTGGAAAAACACAGTTATATACTTCTTAAATAATACCTAAATATTTCTTTTTTCGAATGTTAGATGTTTGCGATCATGACTGTTAGTAATTGGAAAATAAGAAACGTCGTTAATTTATAGCCAGATAACGCTTTGTTGAACAATTAAACCCAAGAATTCTCTAAAACAAATCAGTTTATGTAACATAACTGTAGTAATTAAGCTTCTTTAGAAAATGACTGCTAAGCTGTTAACACTATTGTTGAACATAAATTGTATAAACCACAGATAATGTGACAGAACATAACTGTACTAATGCAGCCATAGACAATCGTATGACAAGAAAGACCCGCTGTCGTTTGTGCAATTTGAAAATCAATTGTCACATGATCAAGCGTCAGGTGATATAGCAAAGAACTGAAAATGAACGAACTGTGTATAACTGTGTCAGTATACACTTCAATAAAATTGGTTCTTAATTACTTAAAATATATTTTTAATGTATTTACAGCCGAGCCACTGGTAGTACAAATGGACACAGAGAAGCAAGACAATGCTGAAGTGGCCCTTTTAGGCACTGATGGTTCCCCGCGTAGATATGCCACATCCGAAGGCAAACAATTCTGGGTTGTGCTTAAAAGGACTTTGCTCTTCAGTAGAAGGGATTGGGTGAGTCCCTATAATATTGTATAATATAGTTTACGTCGGTCGTTGTTGTATATTTTCTCTAGAAAAAAATTTAATTGCTGTATATGCTGTATAAGAATGGTTTGTACATAAATAAATAACAATGTAAATGTAATGTCAGTCGATATATGTATAATTATTTTTCCTTATACCTTCACTTCCAAAATCTTCTCGTAAGTATTGGAGATATTGACGTATTGCTAGTAATAGTGGCGTTTTTAATTTGTATAAAAATTTACTTGAATATTAAAGTTATGAATAAAATTTTTATTGATGTTCCTTAATATTTTCAGACCCTTATGTACCTGCGTCTCTTCGCTCACATTTTGGTCGGCTTCTTGATCGGTGCTCTCTACTATGATATTGGAAACGACGGCTCCAAGGTGCTCTCAAATCTCGGTTTCCTTTTCTTCAATATGCTGTTCCTCATGTACACTTCTATGACCATCACTATATTGAGTTGTAAGTATTTTTTAATAAAGGAACTATAAAACAGTATATTAAAGGGTATAAGAGTCAGGGAAATCTTAGATCTTGCCGATTTTATTTAAAAAAAATATAATTATTTATTTATCTTAAAACTAATACAAGGACATAAATAATATAGCTGTCGTTCACGTTTATTATATTAAATTAATTATTTTTTAAATAAAAAAAAATTTAAAAAATTAGTGAAAAATTAATCCTTTTTTTAATTTTTCAGTCCCCCTAGAGATGCCTGTGCTAGTGAAAGAACACTTCAACCGATGGTATTCGCTGCGATCGTATTATTTGGCTATCACCGTTTCAGATATTCCATTCCAGGTAAATATAAGAGATTTCTTTAATAATCTAATCTAAAATTAATTTATTAACTAAAAATTTAAGAAACCTTTTAAGTTTTGCACAAAGGCAATAAAAAAAGTAATATCATCTACCCAGGTTTCAGTGTTTTTGTGAAATTATATATTTATATTACAAAAAATACAATTAGTATTGTATTTTATTGTAACAGCCACAACAAATGAGGTCATGAAAAATATACACAAGCTAAATAAGTTGCCAAATAAAGAATAAAAAAAACGGATAAATATTATTTCTATCGGACGAACTGTATACCTAAACCAATCCATTTTTGACGTACGTTAATAGTGGTTAATTTTTAAAGATCTTATATGGCAAGCCTTACGATATAATCATTTCTTAATAAATCGATAAATTAATTAATATCACGTATTCCAGGCGATATTCTGTATAATCTACGTGGTGATAGTATACCTGCTGACGTCACAACCTCTAGAGTGGTTCCGGTTTTCGATGTTCCTCTCTTCGTGTCTACTTATATCGTTTGTGGCGCAAAGTGTTGGACTTGTTGTGGGTGCCGCTATGAATGTGCAGGTAATTATAAAAATAAAATTCTAAATAATTTTTTTATCATTATTTAAATTTTATTATCATTAGCAAAAATGTGACTGAAATGAACTAATTACTGTGGTGCAATGACAGAAATAAAATGGGTTTTTATTTTATTTATTTATTTAATTAAATAGCCTCAAAATACAAGAAAATATTACATCACAAATTTAACACACATACACATATCCATCAATTATATTAGAACATAAACAATATATCAAAGGAAATCTTTAAAAATTGTGGTAATAATTATATACTATAATTATCTTAAATGTTTAATTTCACAAGTCAAGTGAATACAGACAGGAAAACGAAACTAATCATTGTAGAAATTAAAGTGAAGCGAAATCGGATTAAAAAAAAATTAAAAACTTTATTTCACACTTTCATATTATGTAGAATCTCTAGTCTTACGAATACTATTGTAATACATGACATTTGAGAGTTGACAGTTGACAGTTGACATTTGCCAAAACAAACTATACGTTCCGAGTTTAAAACAAATATTAATTTCAGAACGGAGTATTCCTTGCACCAGTGATGTCGGTTCCATTCCTATTATTCAGTGGTTTCTTTGTGTCGTTCAATGCGATACCTGTATATCTGCGATGGATCACCTACGTGTCGTATATTCGATACGGTTTCGAAGGGACTGCATTAGCAACGTATTCCTTTAATAGGACTAATCTTGCGTGTCATCAGGTATGTAGCATTTTTTTAAATCAAAGACATAATATCTTAATAATATCTTTTGTCTTTGTATGAAAATTCATTTATTATATTTTTTTAACTACAATAACTTACACAACCTTGGTCATAGAAACTAGTTTTAAACTGCTAATAAGAAATAATTGTGTTGCTTGCGTTATAATAAAAAATACAATCCTCTATTGCTTCCGTTTCTTTGATCATTTTTTTTTCATAGACAATAGGTCATCTATCTAATATCATCTGTCTGACGTATGTCAGAAGGCTCATGATTTATTTCTTATAAGTGAAAGATGCGCACAAATCTATATGCATCTATAAGTGCACAGCTGTAGGTGAAACCGCGTCGTAGCCAGCCAGCGACGTAGGCTATACGACACATGCATGAAAAGTTAAAAAAACTCAAATACATTATTACAATTTCAGGCCTACTGTCACTTTAAGAAACCAGAGATAACACTAGAAGAGCTTGACATGACAGACGCAGACTTCACACTTGACATAGCAGCGTTGTGCCTCATTTTCTTACTCCTTCGTATTTCTGCATTCCTATTCCTTCGTTGGAAACTCCGCTCCACTAGATAGGTATTAGACATAGAAGTACACGGAAATTTTGTCACTTTTGTGGACGCATGTGCTTGGTTTTAATCAACTACGTTGTAGTTATTATCTATGAAATAAAACTGTTTTGAATAACAAAAATAGAATAAAAATTCGATGTCTATGAATAAAAAGTATCAATAAAATGCTTTGAATTTGATGTAAAATTAATAAATATTCCTTGTATTAATACAAAAATTTTCGTGTACAGTTTTCACTGAAGTTATAGTTAGTCGGTGATAATGTGATAATATAATTCCAATGTGATGTAAGAACAATTATTATACGTATATTGTAAATTACCCTGTTAACATTATTGAGGTTTGTTTACCAAAACTTCGCTGAATTATATTTTCTTTTAATTTTATATCTATACTCAATGACTTGCGGTTATAAGGCTGAATTCTTCTGTATCCCAATCGTTTTAGTCGGTTTAAATTGAAAAAAAAAAACCATTTTCACGTGTTTACACAGATTATGGAATAATGAAACTATTGTGACTGTCTAGTTGATGCATGGTCACTAATTAATGGCACATGGTCACTTATTAATACCGCATGGTCATAAATTATAATAATTCCTATTTTTATCTTAACGAAATTGAGCTGGTTCTAGATGTTAAATCAAGAAACTATTGGAACACAGTTGCTTAACCGAAAGTAAATGAAAAGTTACTTTTACATGATGAAGCTGCCATGTGTTGCCTTAATAAAAAATATACAAATTTTATTCATTTAATACTACTACTGAGATTTGATGGTCACAAAATATATATTTTACTTCAATTGATTTAATGGTATTTTCCCATTAATAATATTTGGATTGGCGAACAAAGTAGAAGCTTCAAATCTTGCCTTTAACTTGCCATCCTATGAAGTTTTTGAGACTTGTAATCATCCAATATAAATGGACTGTCAAAGCTTTGCAAGAGATAATATATCTAGCGTAAAGCAGTATTTAAAAATGTGGTTACCGTCGCATTTTAAGGAATTATAAATTGCTCAATGTAAGCCTAGTTATATAAATGTTCGAAAATTGTATACAAATTCGGCCATTACGAAATTTAGTAATATAAGTAACTTAATTAGGGATCACGGTTTATATTGTACTTAGTTAAGTAAATGTTTAGATTATGGTCCAATATTGTTGGTTATATGTAATTTTATATATTTTTAATAAATGGTTTAAATATACTAGTTTTATTTGACTAAGTTTATTACCTGAGAGTTTCAATTCTTATGTTTGAACACTGTAATGTATACTATACTCTATTTACTTATGAGGTGGAATCTTGATGATTAAATGTATCAGCCATATATAAGTATAAATATATTGGTTATTTATTCGCTCACATATACATACAAGGTGATTGTGATTAAACTAAAATGAAAACATTTGGAAGTGTGTGTGAGATACTGGTCTCTGTAATTGGAGACCTGAGTGACAGATAGCCAGATAAATGACAGTTCCACACATCATTTTCAGTGTATGAAACTAAACTATCTGGCTAAAAAAATAACAAGGGTAATTATTTTTATTCATGATTTATTAAGTATTCTATACAAGCACAATATCTTTATACATTTTATTGCAATATCTTATTTGCATACACAACTATATTTATTTATAACTATTTCTAGTATTAAAACAAATGTCGAGAGGGAAAACCCAAATCCTAAAACATG
Source organism: Pieris mannii (assembly GCA_028984075.1). Classification (NCBI taxonomy): domain Eukaryota; kingdom Metazoa; phylum Arthropoda; class Insecta; order Lepidoptera; family Pieridae; genus Pieris; species Pieris mannii. The sequence continues at coordinate 6,428,342 of CM054784.1, forward strand.
CCAGGGCATGATAAAATTGAACTTTTTCTTCTTAAATTCGCAACTAAAGTTTGCCTGTCTCTCTGTTTTAAGTCGATCAAGGTGTCTATTTATCAAACCAGCTTCTTCAACACGCCGACAAAGACGTTGTAGTTTTGTTTGCAAAGGAAAGCCCTTGTGAAAGTAAATTGCATATAAAACCTGTGCACGTGGATAGCCTATGGTGTAAATCTTGGACTTACCAAACGCATCATAATATTTATTTTCTTCATATGCGAACAACGTCTTAAGGTAAACAGTAAAGTGATTAGAGGATTCCGCAACCTTGTTCAAACTATCTTCGCGTCGTTCACAATTCAAAGCATTGTTCTTTACAACCATAATATAACTTGTACCTAATAATATTCTCCTCATAATCAAACTAATGCACGGTTTCAAATCATAGTGCACAATATCTTCCATACTGGAAATTTGATAATCAAGATGTGGGTGGAGGGTGAAACTGACGAGACTAGATTGGTAATAGCAGTTAATTAGATATGCAAAAAATATCCAGAATATAAATAGTCTATTAGTTCTATCGCCTTTTACTCGACTGCCTTGCTGAAGAAAGAAACCAAACATTTTGAGTACAATAGTCTGCTTTGGTCGCTTGTGCATTATCAAGTACATTAATACTGAATATACAACGAACACGATAAACAAAGCTAACCAGATCCAACATTGAAACTCTGAGTAAATGTTTTTTAAATTGGAGACTGGCTTTGCTGTCGCTACGTGTAGTTGTAGATAATCTGAGAACGTTACGCCTCCAGTGAGATAATCAAGAACCATAGCGCGTTGATAGGTAAGTAACATGGCTCCAGTTATTATGTCGGCCTCTCCAGTTTGTAAAGCACTCAGTGGACCAACAGCCGACATATTGTCTGCAATAACGGTAAATTCATCGCTATTTATTTTGAAGCTTAAATTGATTCTGAATCCTTCTTTACCACTTATTAACTCCAAAATGTATTGTTCAACGCCTTTATAAACAGACAGATTAGAAGCTGGGTCTATTGAGTATGGAGGCATATGGGCACTCAATGCATGAAATGTACAATTTCGTACGCCATTGACAAGTTTGTCAAAGAATAAATATTGTCTTTTGCAATGACCCAGCTTAATAATTCTATTGTATCGCTTTCCGCAGCCGAAGTCTTCATATGGATTATAAGTAAGCAACTCTAATGTCGCTGTATCATTCAGAACTACTACATTCGTCATATGCTTTTTTAGGAGTATGTCAAAAATACATCTCGGATCGTAAGCATTTTTGATAACAACGAGAAGTTTAGCATTAGCACTCCACGTCGTTGCTATTGTGATGCGATGAAATTTATTTTCGAAATCGTCACAACTCTTAGTAATAATCAAATATTCTCTATTAAACAGTAGACTGATATTTTTAGATGCGCTGGTTAGTATCTGTACGGAAGTGTAGAGTATTTCATTAATAGTGGGTAATATCTTGTAATTATCTCCATCAATGACTGTTATTTGTGATTTCATTTCAAAATTATTTAGTATAATATCCCGTACGCAACCCGCAGTTTTATTATCTTCAGAGTCTAATATAAATTGACTAGAAAACGTGAATTGAATAAACAGTAAAAATATAGTACGTGTGCACAACATTGTGTTCAAAACATTAATGACTTAATTACCTAAACTAAACGATAAGCTTCATATTGTTCAATCAAAAGGTCATAGAAAATTCTCTATCTACTCCCTTTCGCATTCGCCTTCGTGTCCAGGGACGCTTTTCCATCTCTTTTTTTACTTTTACGATAAATCAATTAAAATCATACTCATTTGTGTTACGAGTCTCGCCAGATAAGCCCTTGTTGATTAATAACTGGGACGCCTTTAAATATTAAATGCCAGTTATATAATAATTTATTTTTAATACCACTTGAAGGAAAGTGAATAGATCCTATTAAATGGCAATTTGCCATTTTCCACCAGCAAAACACCATTTTACACATAGCCGGAATAACGCGCGTCGAGAAGAGATTCATTTATCACCAGTTACGTCACTACCGATTACCCTAAAGCTATTCCACTTTTAATATTGAGTATTCGTACCAAGGAATTCTAAATTTGCTGCATCACTGCTGCTAAAATAACTTTATCAAGTTCTCTCTCTAGGGTTATTTGTACACTTCTTATTTGGATTTTCTTGTTAAAATGATTGCTGGGGGCTGGTCTTGAATGGAACCGTGCCGAGACCACAGTTTAGATGACTGGTTGATATTTACTCTCTCGTCTAAATTCAACAATACGTTCAGTTGTGTCAGCTTTCCACAATCATGGAATATATCATTTATTATGACAATAAAAACACGGGTATGAGCTAGTAGTAAAAGCAACTTAGATCATAATTTCTTGTTGATCGTGACATCTCATTAAATGACATCAATCATTGGTTTTATCATTAATGGATGATATATAATAGATGCATTAGTGAAGCTTAATTATGATAAAAGCTCCGACATATGACTCGAGGATAGAAATTTTCATTTTTCATTAATCTTGATGCTCAAAGAATATCTGCTTTTTTTAACCCGAATACTACCGTATCTAGACTGAGCAGGTTAGGTTATTATATTACATGAAATTTGTATGCCTTGTTTGATTTTTAATGAGCGTTTACAGTTTATCTATATTACTGCTGTTATATTGCAGTCTAACGCTATTACTCGTTCAACTACCTAGTTCTACGGAAAGCGATTAGTATTTTGCATGTTTAGAAAGTAGATAGAGAAATAAAATGTTCTTATTTTATTAAGATTATATACTGTGTTACATTTGGTTATTGTACTTAACATTTCTTTTTCTTATAGTAGTGGTATCCAACTAGATGATTAGACTTCAGTGCCAAACACACACGCTCAAAGACGCGAGTTAATTAGTTTACAGTCAGTAATGAGAATCGCACCACCAGAGATTGATATTGAATAGACCAACACTGCATTGTAAGGCACTTTTTTGTTTACAATGTATAATTTATATACTTACTTAATCAGACAGAAAGCGGCAACCTTCATTCGTGATTGTCTAAGTTTTTTTATCCATATTATTATTTTATGTAATTAAATAAGAAATTTTAAGTGCGTTTTGAAATATTAATAAACGCAAAAATATAATTAAGAAGGAAGTTAAGATAAAATTCACAGCCTGTTTAACCACTTGCATTACTTTAAAAATACATAGTTTTATTTTTCTTACATTGTTTGTCAATATAATAACAATTACTTGTTTAATTTTTGTAAATATTTTCCGATTGTAAAATTACCTTGATTACCACATATCAGTCTGTGGACAAAGTAATGACTATGTGTCAAATATGTATTTATGTAATTAAACAGACATTATTTTTAGGTTTACTTAAAAAGGATGCTAATTAAAAAAAGTAGAACATCAACCATAGACGAAAATTTTTCTCTATCGAAATTAGTATTATAGTAATATAATTATTACATATCAAATACGAATATACACCATTCTGATGTTTACAAAATAGCATTAAGAGTATGCAGTTATACTTTTCTGTTCTATGAGACATTTGCTAGCGATTGGTCAATCAAAACCATAGACAAATGTAAAAAATAATAACTTCATTTAATTGTATACTTAGGGCCTGTTTCACAATGTATAGATAAAGTACCAAATAGCTATGCAACACATAAATTATTCGAAAGATAAAAATTCCGAATGAGATACTTCGCGTTTCATGACGAATAACGCTATCTGACAGTCGTGAAACGCAAAAGTACTGTTTATCCTACCAATAAGTAATAAATAGCTTATTTGGAACTTATCCGGACATTGTGAAACAGACCCTTTGAGGCTTAGTTGTCTGTCGCGTATAAGTGCAGTTTATAATCTAAAAATAACACATACGATAGTCGTGCAGATTAAACAAACTGTTTACGTGACTTTAATAGTAATTCGTACCAAAGAAGTGCAAATAAATTAATTCGCGACACTAAAGAATTTTTCATAACATGATCTAATCTCGATGTACATATGATGTACATCCATAGGTATGGATGGACGTTTCGAGTTCGTTACAGAAGACATGGTTTGAGAGAGTATGAGTCTTGCCTGATATTCCGACTCATTAATGTACTATAAACCTCAAATGGCTATTGAACGGTTTGTAGTTCTGGTGTCACTGAAAATAATTAAGTGATAAACGTTTATTTAATTAATTTACACATTAGATATTAGTATGTGTTTAAAGTCGAAGTTCATGAATGATTTTAAGCATGGGATGTCATAATTATATATTTTACTAATTGTATTATAACTATCGTTTAGCCTTTCCTAAAGGCGTTGGGGATTCTTATGACATTCTAACAAATGAGAATGAAATGCAAAATGATAAAGTATACAACCAACGAATGGGGCACAATTACCATCTCTGCATAGGTTAAAGAAATTGCAGTATGGTGCTTCTTATTACGCGAGATATTTGCCTGTTACGAAAGAGGATACACATGGTGTTAACTTTTACTTACAACCAAAAACTCTTGAAAATTTTTAACACCTATAATTATACAACTTCGACCAGGTATCATATGATTAATCTTTGTAGGCTAAAAATATCTAAATTGTTATACATTGTAAGTATAATAAAACACAGGGCCTCAAGGCTAAGCGATTTCTATGGCATTAAAATTATGTACAATTTGCATAGTTTTACTCTAGAGAGCTTACATTTAGCTACTTTGTACTTAATGTTGAAAGTAAGCTCTAAGGTTACAGATTTTTATTTCTTTGTATTTTACTGAAAGGATTGATTTCCTTAAAGAATCAAGGTTTTATGTAATAATATCAGGAATTTGCAGAAATAATTTAATTTAATCGCACAAAACGTACGTATATACGTGCAATCTTAAGTCTCGCGAACATCGAGTCGACGAGAGTAGGTACGAAGGAAGAAATTATGCTTATATGTATAGTAAAAAAGCACATCAATGGGTGTACAATCTGTTAGTCCTACATTCGACCGATGTCATATATGTATCTATTTGTTTATATGCGTCATTGCGTGCATGCAACGCGCTGTCAAAAAAAGCGCGTAGGTATTGCAGAATAATTGAAAGTATATTCGAGTTTGATTCACGAAAAATATTCGCCTAAGTTGCTTCATTATTTATTATACCCATAAACATATGCCGTATAAATTTATATGTTTCTACGCCCATGTCACAGTCATTTTCTTTAGTTCAGCTTTAGTAAATGGAATCAATATGATTATGATACCGTCATTTTTCTACTATGTATTAATGTTAGGGGAATCTTAAAACTTACAATTAATATGTTAAAAATGTATACAAGAACTCTGTATATTTTCTCTGATAAGCGGCATCTTCAGAGACTATGAAAGTCCTTCAAAACCCTTCTAAATGCCTTTTAAAATAGGAAACCTGACAAGTGTTATTACTTTATGAAGATAGTAAGTAAAGCAACTTCGTTCGTCTGTCTCGTCATCAAACACGCGAAGTTTTTAGCGTTACATTCACACGTCCAATAAAACCTAATCGAACACGTGTACTTAAAATAAATTTTGTTCCAACTTGTAATATTACATTTAAACTGAGACTGAACAATGATACCAAACTTAACCGCTCTTTATGATGCTGTGAAAGTAGTTCATGCTGAAAATAGGTCTCTTTCCATGTAATCGGAGATTCTATAACCGGCATTTACAAATTGAATTATCTATGGTACGCAATTCGAAATTCAAATAAATCTTATACTAAAACCCTTGGTTGTTTTATATGAGAGTCAGTCATTTGTTTTAGCATAGTTTTTTGTTTTTGTGAAATTGTGGTGTTATTAGAGTCATGAGTAAAATAAAAATTCGTATAAAATATAATAATGTAAAACTACACGAAACTAACGACGTTTACGGCCTAACAATGCCTTCTTGCGTTCCGCTGATGTGAAGCTCTGCCCATTGCTCGAAAAAGGATTCATATTTCACAACGGGCCATCATAAACTGCCAAGAGGTACAGTTGGAAGATTTTGCTACCCACCGTACTCACCGCACCTTAACCCAAATGATTTAAACTTTATTCAAAATATAGAGAATTTTTGGAGGGGTAAAATTCAACACCCAAAATGCTTTGTAAACGCTTTCGCTGATTTCATTGCCGGAATCCGCATTAATTCCATTCTATAACCCTTTAACTGTAGAAGGGTAAACAAACTGCCATCTAAATCGCAAAATTGTATCGATAATTTAGGCCATTTCGTAGTCAAAAAATACCAACATTTCCATAAAAAAATCATACTAATTTCAATAGTAATACATATAATAGTTCATAAAGATGTGCGTGTAATGTGTATAGTGTCAAGAGTTTAAAACCTCGAACGAGGTCAGCGTGAATAAATTTTCATAAAATGTTTGATTTATATGTGTGATTTATCCACGATAATTTGTATATGTTTTCGGCGTAATTATACTTTTAAACATTTAAATGTAGTTAGTGTATCGGTTATTATTTCGCATATATTTGCAATATATTTTCGTTTTATTTATCTTAGTAAGTTTACAATTTATTTATTTATTCAATCTCTATTATCATTGTGGTAATCAGATAATCGTAGAAAGCAGAACAAATCGGTAGATATTTCTCATAGTTATTTTTCAGGTTTTGTTTAAAACTGTATTTTTTACATTACTTCAATTCAATTACTATTTTTTCAATTACCATTTTTATCCAAACGAGATCCGAATTTTAATCTAAATAATCGGCTGTCACATGAACACAAATATTACATATTATGCTAACAGTTAACCTCGAAAATTGATTAATGAAAAAATATCAAGGATAGTTCATCTTGTACAAGATTCGGATCTATTATAAATTTGGATATATAATTATATTTGCACCTTTTGATATCACACAGAACTTTTAACCTTCCGACTCCCAGAACCAACATTGGGTTCCGCGAGCCTTTTCACAGGATGTGTTCTGCTTTAGATTCTGTCAAAAACATCGACCCTTTATCGCACTCCTCTACTGCTTTTTTTTTAAATAATTTAAAACAACTGTTAATGTCCTAACTCTTACATGTATATGTGTCGTTGTCATGTTCTGTTTTGTTTTACTTTGCTCTGTATCATATCTTTATTAGTGAAACCTATTGTGGATGCATTCAATGTGTTTATTTTATTTATTTATTTATTTATTAACACTTCGTTGCATTACATAAAAGGAAAATATTAAACATAATTTAATGAAAACAACTGGCGGCCTTATCGCTTTAGAGTGATTTCTTCCAGACAACCACTGTGAGTAAAGGAAAAAACCACTGTGAGTATATTACATAAGGTAGGTAAGGAGTATAAAAATACATATTACAAATAATAAAATAGGGAAAACAAAAAAAACATACTTAACAGAAACAAAAAGAAATAAAAATAAACTAAGGTTACATAAAACAAAACAAAAAGTAAACAGTGCACACGAATCATGACAATCTAATTCAAGATCGGTCTCACGTCAGTTAGTAGTTAGTGATATGACGTGGACAGGTAAAGTTTATACAGCAGAAATTTAAAGGAAGATAGAGAAGGAGCTTAGCGAATAGTGACGGGAATTCCATATTCCATTCCATTTCCATTTTTTGTTTTATTTTTAACTTTGTTTTTATTGTAAAGATGTATTTGTTTTGTTTCCAAATAAATAAATAAATAAATATGATTAAAAAAATATAATGCAGAATTCGACATTTAAAATATACGAAGTTGTAGGATATAATTAAGCTCAGTTATGGTTGATAAATGGAATCTAGTAATAGGAATAATTTACTATTTATAAATAATTCACTGTTACACAGCTAGGAATTTCTGCATTATTCAACATTAATAAGAGGTACCATTCGTTTAAATTAGTTTTTTGCAAATATTTGAGCGATGCAAAGGGAGCGTTCAAGTATTATGTCACGCAATTTTTGGAGATTCTTGACTCCTCCCCCCAAATGTAATGAACCGTGACGTTCTATACCCAATAGTAAAGCGTTTCGTTACCCATCAGTGACTAATTGCACCTTTAATTTGACATTTATGTAGTGTAGTAGCGGAAAGTCGAAAATAATAATAATAACGCACAATTCAATGGCCGCCCTCCACAAAATTCGTTACGTAATACTGCATCTTCTGTAAGTGCTTGTCCATTACTGGAGGTTGGCCGTCAGTTTCTTGAAGCGTGTTTTGTCCAGCGCCAGATGTAGCAACTCTTCCGCATTTTCAATACCCGTCCACTCCCTAACGTTGCGAAGCCATAATTTCTTCCTTCGATCAACACGCCGGTTACCCTGGATTTTACCCATAATAATTACTTGAAGGAGGTGGTAGCGGTCATGGCGCAACGCGTGGCCCAGGTACTCAACTTTCCGTTGTTTCATGTTCTGCATAAGTTTTCTCATCATTCCAGCTCGTTTCAGAATCTTCTCGTTAGAGACCTTCTGGATCCAGCTTATTCGAAGCATGCGACGATAGCGCCACATCTCAAATGCTTCTAAGTACCGGCGGGTATAAAAGCAACCGTGAAAGTGCATCACGAAGAAACGGAAGAGATTAGTATTTACCGTGGTGTTCGTCAGGGTTGTATATTGTCTCCGTTGCTATTAAATGTATATTCCTAAGCAACTATATCAGAGGCAATTGAGGGATTAGAGGTTGGTGTGAAAGTTAACGGAAAGATCATATTCTTAATTCATATTGGTTTTAATAGAATCGTCAATGGACGATCTACAAATGCTCGTTAATAAAGTTCACGAAACTAGCGAAAGAGACGGTCTGACTATTAATGCAGTGAAGACGAAAGTGATGGCTATTTCTCGAAACGACACTTTAGGTCCTAGTTCTTCCTGTTGGTGGAAGAACGTTGGAACAGGTGCGGCAATACAAGTATTTGGGAACTTGGGTAACAAACGAGTGGAGTCCTGATCAGGAAATAAGGTCTCGAATTGAGATTGCCCGAGGATCTTTCAACAAAATAATGAAAGTTTTGTGCTGCCGTCACTTGACCATTAAACTCCGAGTCCGATATTCTTTATTACTCAAGATGTCATATGGAACATGGTGTAATGGTTGCAGCTCCTTACAAACATTATGTAAAAAAAAACTTGGCGATTAAAAAGAGTCGCGGAGAGTTTATTGCCAGTTCTTCTCTTCCGTTCTACGCCCTTGATTTGAGAACTGGTAGTAAATGTAAAATTAGAATAATTTAATGAATATTTCTTTTTTTTGACATTCATAAGTGTACATTATGTTACCTATATGAATAAATGATTTTTTGTTTGTGTGTTTGTTTGTTCTCCTTTGTTGCATATGGCCAATTATTGTTCTGTACGGCTGTGAAGCTTGGAAAATTAAAGAAGATACCTAATACTTGAACGCTCACAAATATGAAACTTAACGATACACAACATGTTACTATCACATTATAAGCAGTATTAGCTGAAGGATGTTAAAATGAATATTCAAGGACTGATGACGATTTTTATTTTTACTGGGAACAATAGTAATAGTCATTCATCGAGTCAAAGGTTATTGACCTAACCAGCATTATCGTTTAAAATGCATTTCAGTGCCCTTTACTCAGCCGATTTAAGCTGTTTTAAACTTTATTGAAACGGTATTTCGATTTCTTCGTTTGTACAGAGTTCATTGTATGTTTTAATTATTGAATTCGTATGCATACGTTATACGCTAGCTACGCATTACGGTTTATCACCAATGACATACTTTTTAGCCAAAATCTCTTTACATCCTAAAATTTACACTATTATATCTTAATTTATATTTATATTATATGTGTATATTTAAAAGAGATGTAAATGTTAGTAAGAGTACCCTGCATTTTTTAAAATATAGAATTCAATTAAAAACTCAAATAATTAGTTTGAAGTGTAGAACGGAACCTAAATAAAAAAGTGTACTAATACTTAAAAGGCCGGCAACGCACTCACCAGCCTTCTGGAATTCAGATTGTCCTTAACATGACATGAATAAAAATCTAATTCTACGGTGTATTTCAGCATTCAGCCCATATTAATCGAAAAATCTCTTAGTCTGGTAAAAATATTTATATGGGTTTCTTGAATATAATATAGAAAGTAGAAGGTTTTATAACTAGAGTCTTAAAAGAGGCGATAAATTCCTTCTTGTTTATGAAATTGTGTTTATCATAGAAAAGCTAGCAATATAACTATACTTCTGAGATGGTTAAGAAAAGATACCAGTAAATGAGTTAACAACAATAGATGGGGGCTCCATAATCCGTTCACCGGTTCAGTTCGTTCCGACGCGACGGCAGACTCGTGCGCATGCGCCACATTGCTAGTAATCAAATAAATTCTAAAGGACTATATGTGCGATATAACTGCAGTGCATTGTTCCAAAATTAAATTATGTAAGTATATTTTTTATTTACTTCACCATGATATTTATTTATTCTTTTGTAAAAATAGGTCAAAGAAATTATATGAAAGTTTAACATGAGAAGCTGTTTTATTTACTGAGGATCGTATTTGAATAATTTTCGCACCTTGTAAATATCTAGTTAATGCCTTTTGGTCGGGAAATTTTCAGTTTTATGTATTAGATAATATTTATATATTAAATATTTTTGTGGTAGCGTGATTGTATATTTTTATGACCTCCGTTAAAAACAATTTACACTTAAATTTGATGACGGAAGTATATTCAATATACAAGGCTAATATGTAATATATATTAAATAAATATATAAAGGATAAATAACAATATATACTAAAAGTTTTAAAAAATTTAGCGGTACCATTTTAAAATTATAGTTTCATGATTATAATTTATAGAACACGAAATATGTTTTTTATGTGTTAAATATACTTTGCGACTTAAGATATTTATCTTTCACCCTAAATCTATGTTTAATAAATTAATACTTCGCCTCAGAAGAAAACCGACACAAATTGATTATAATATATATATATATATATATATATGTAGGTACAAAATCAAAGAACCAACAAATATTAATTTTTAAAATTTAAAATTATATTAATCTGCATCATATTAAAAGCTTTATATATATGCTTTATACGGGATTGTAAATTGCAATATATATTACTTGAGTGAAACAGATGTTTTCTTGTGGACAATATTACAAACAATCAAAACAAACATTAAACACAAAAGGCCTTGATTTGATATAATTATACTTTCACTTACTTGATAAGAATAGGAAACGAAAGTAGGGAAAAACTAAAGTAACCAAAAATTATTTCTTCACTGATACGGTCGTTTTTTTTATAGGTAACTTTTTAATAATCTGCAAATGTGAATGATAAACTACAGGTTCCTATTTTACAGTCATTAAGAAAGAAATTAATAGTACATCAGTTGTTAAACCACTCAACACATATACTCATACACTCACATTAGGTATATGAACATTATTTATTACATAAATTAAACCTAAGAAATAACATAATACATCAAAATATACCTAATAACTAACCTTAAAATTTAATTATTAAAAAATATTATTAAAAGTAGTCCCTTTAGGCAAGGTTCCGAAGATACTGGCAGCGTTCCCCCTTTGAATAGCCAGACTAATTCTTTGTCCAAGGTAGCTGCCAGCTCTTCGTTCTCCTGTGATGTCGACTAACCTTTTTGATAATTCCCTAAAAAGCCTTAACGCGCTAGGACCCCACGGACCAAGGGTCTCGACACCGAATGGGACAAAATCATATTCAGAGCCTAGACCCCTGTATTTACAGGCTTTAGCTTTTTCAGCCGCATCACAAGCCGCACCAGCTCTGTTGTTGGTTCCATGAAGATTGGAAGGGGCCAGTGTGTCTGAACAGGTGGCATCCCATACCAAAACCCGACCCATCCTCCATGGAATCAAACTCATACCGTCCGGTCTCTTGCCATCGTCTCTAGCAATTCCAGTCGGCTCAAGTAGACTTGGCACGTTGACGGTGGCAAGGGACCGACGTATTATATCGTTGAGAGCGGCATGTTTCGAGAAGCGGCCAGCACTTTTTTGACATGATAGTCCGTGATGTCCTAGTTTGTCGACATCACTGCCACAGGGACATGTATGAGCAGCGCAGACCGGTACCCCAAGCCGCAGATAGGTTGCGATTCGGAGCGTGTCAGGTTCAAGAAAAGTTCCTGTATTTGACGAAGGGTAAGCGTGAAGCCAGTAGCCGGCCTCATGCGTACCCACGGCCAAAAGCCTAGCACGTGCTGAACCTGTACTACGGCTCAAAAGATTGTCATAAGTCATTTTACTGTCTATGTCGTCCCAGCTCCTCTGTGAATTTAGAGAAAATGGAAAATTTTGACCTGGGCATGCAATTAAGAAAGCGTTTCTAGCTTCTTCCAAGCCAGCAATCTCAAAGTTTGAAGGGGATGCCCTTAAAATTTTACTTATGAGATTGGCTGAACTATGGACAGAAGATAGAAAGGCTGGTAAAGCGACACTGGAAATTTTGCGAATCCCCAAACCACCATAACGGATTGGTGATGATGCTTGGGTCCACGATTGCTCGTTCAGCTGTATATTAAGAAGTGATTCTAAACTAATTTTGATTACGTCGTCTACTTGTGTCAAAAGATCTGGGTGATTCCAAAAGGAGCAGCAACGGAGCACATACGTAAATTTTGGGACAAAAAGACAGTTTTTTAAGATGCAAAGTGCATAATGCGGACTAATTTCAAGTAGACGATCAGCAGAATTTTTAAATTTATTAATAGAATTATTAATATATTCAAAAATAGATTCATCAAAAATTGGAGAACCTAAAAGGTAAAGGGAATTACTATTAACTATTTTAATATTTGGAGCCAAAATCTGAAATTTTTGTTTTACTGTATTTAAATTTAAGTCGCAGTTATTTATAAAAAGTTCGCATTTGCTGAGATTTAGCTCCAAACCAATGGCTTCAAATTTAGTTTTTATTAAAAATAGGTCTGAAAACACAGTGTCCACATCACCTCCTAGTGTGCCGTCGTCCAAATACCAAACGTTGAAATTAGAATTTAAATTTTTGATGATTGGGTTTATAGCCAAACTAAAAATTGCAGGCCCAAGGGGATCACCCTGTTGACAACCTACTTCTGAGGACAGTTCATTAGAACGATATAACAGTTTTGTTGGATCAGCGTAACTGAGAAGAAGATAATTGTATATTTCCGGTATATGTTGTTTTATTTCCGTCAACAGGGTATCCCTATTAACTGAATTAAAAGCATTTTTTACATCAATTTTTAGCAACACGTCAGGCTTTTCGTAAGTTAGGAAAGAGCGTAGGGCATGGACGGCTGCCTCACACCCTCCTTTTACACCGAAACCCAACTGTACGGGTTCAAATTCTGAATTTAATTTTGGTAAAATATGTCGAACAGCAATTTTTGAAGCCAGACGTCTTAGTGTTGAACCAACAGCAATTGGTCTCACACCTCCATCCTTTTTGGTGAGGGCAATGAGGTTCGCGCCGAAAAGAATAGGAACAATTTCTGTATTGACTTTACCTGAATACATAAAATTTATTAATTTTGATAACGAATTTACTAGTTGCTCGCCTGCATCACCCACAGAATGCGATGTTAAGTCTTTTAAATGTTGGGGTGATATTCCATCCAATCCTGATGCCGAACCAGGTTTAAATGATAAAATGGCATAATTAACATCTTTATTTTGAATATGAAGGCATGCTTGACCTGCTGTTGGTGGGTCGAGAAAATATGGTTTAACTGGAGCTGAGGGATGTTTTGTCCGTAAAGCCTGAAGGGTGTCAGGGGTATCTGGTGATAGCACGTCGTTGGAGAACAAAAGGCGAGCGGCACCTTTAAGATCTCCGTCACAAATTTTGTTTTCTATTAGTTTGTTGCGATTACGAGGGGTATCATGCTTGATTAAGGGTGCAAGAGAAGGCAAGGAGCTTACAGCACAGTTATTTTTAATTTTTTGTGTCAATGATAAATTCTGTTCATCAGTTTTTATTGTATGTAGTGTGCTGTATGTAAATAAAAATAGGTTCTGCCAGTCTTGAGCACAATTGCTAATGTAACATTTTTCTTATCATTAGGTATATTCAATTTGCGTATGTGCAGGTATAAGGAATCTTTCCAATTATTTGTTTTTATAACTATTTGTTTGCATTACAATACGCTATGACAATTCTCTGTGATACTCCTGCATTAAAAAATAAACAAAAAATACCGTTCTCTGATCATTTAATTATTTCCGGTAAAACTAAACCATTACATAAGCGTAAAAGATATATGTGTTTCAATGTGAGTTTTTTTCTATAGAAAATTGCCGTTTCAAATAATTAACTAGATTTTTACCGTTCCATAGTATGAGTTTTCGTTATTTAAGCGTCCTTCTGTGAGACACGCCACTTTTTGGGTTAATGCATGCCGGGATTCTTCACGATGTTTTCATTCGTCGAGCGATTAAAAAAAAATAGGTCTAGTTCTAACCAACGATCTCACATGTCTCTGTTTCTTATTGTGGAAATTAAATTCTAATCGGAATTTATATGCAATACGAAGCCTAAGTATTGATAAAATAATTAGTAAATTTGTTGAAATAATCAAATGTTGTGCCAATAAATATTCTAGAATAATTATTTAATACGGAAAAATTAATTCTTTCCTTATATTAACTGTTCATTCTTTTATGTCGTACATTTAAATACAATTTTCGCAAAGATGTTGAAAAATATTAAGCCTTTTTTTAGCAATTATCAAACATATTTACAATTTAAGATTTATTCAATATATTTCCGTCAGGTTTTTATTTTTTCTAGATTCTTTTTATCTTAAATTTATGTAAAAAATAAGATTTTAAGAAACTTGTTTGTGTTCTATGAATTAACCATGAATGTTAAGGGTGATTTAATTTCCATTTGCTGTTTTCCATGACAGGTTTGTGATGACATCATGAATTAGGCTTTTAATTGAGGTATTTAGCATACAAATAAATAACATAATTTATCTTATAACGTAATTTTTCAAAAATAATCCTATGTTTACACGTAACCACCTTACCTTAATTAAACTATCGGTGTGGCAAAGATTTGTAGTTAAGTATGAGAACTTGACATTTATAATAAGACGTGTGGCTTTTAACAAATTATAACATAAAATGTACAGTAAAATTAAAAAAATAAGACAATAATTAAAACAAATCGACATCATTTTCAATGTACACTTATGGACGCGACAACAAAAACTATGCATCTACAGTTTCATTGCCGTTTTTTAAATCTTTTTTCATAAGTGCAACCATTACATCATCTTTCTTATCATATGTTAAAGGAGTTAGTTATTGAGAATAAAAATACGTACATATTTTTATCTTGGTACGTCTATATATATATATAAACTTCTTTGACGTACCAAGATAAAAATATATTTCTAAAATTTTCTACTTATTCTACGTTTGTAGAAAAAACTACACTTACTACATAGAAAAAATGTATTTAATATATTGAAAGTTTTTGTATAACGCATTGTCTAACTTCAGGGTGTCAGTTTTTTGAGACGGTACGCGCGCATCGTAAAAATATACTCAAATCACTTTTCCGTACCGCGCCAAAAGAAGTATAACTTCAATAAGATAACCGTTTCACCTGTATCGGCAAGGTGCGATGAAACAGAAGCATGCACGAAATAAGAAACCATTATTGCTTCTTCTAAAATTTATTTTGAATTTGAAAAGTTGGAATTTAGTTGAAAGTCTATTTCAATGTTATTGTATTGTTCATTATTATAAAAAAATTATCAAGTCTTAATGTTGGGTTTATTTATGACTATTTAAAAATAAAATGATATTTAAAACGTTGTTAAATAAATTAATTGGTTTGTTTGGATAGATTTCCGCGTTAAAATCGTTAAATAATTTTATTAAAAATAATACTCCTGTATTACCGCAATCGCCATTTCTGGTTCCTGATTTATTCATTGATAACACACGTTTAGTAATCATAAATTACGCTGTCAACATTTTAGTGATGTTGTTCTCTGATGGCCATAGACTTCTTAAAAAAATATCTTCATTAAATAGTCGAAAATAATCTAAATTATAAACTGAGCTTCTTATATTTAAAAATTTTTTTTTTTTTATTATTATTTAATTATCTACTTAATATCTCTGATATTAAATTCTAGTCTCTGATATTGAAGTAAGTCTAGCCTGTGGACATGTCTCTCTAGCATCTCAGTTTTCGCTAAAAAAATATTTGCTTACCTAAATGGATTATACCGCTATATAAACTAGTAGATGACTTATATTCTATAATACTTGTCGCAACCCCATAGACTTCTCTTTGCTAAACATGTATTGGAGTGTCCTGTTATTATTAAAATGTGGTTTTGCTTATCAAACTCATTAAATTATCTTTACATGTCCTTGGCCTTAGTTCAAGTGACGAAGGTTACTCGGCTGCCGATGCGAATGATCTAAAATTAGAATAAAACTTGATTGTCGATATTTTTCGAGAACATTGATGGCTGAATTGCGGTAGTTCTAGTTAGTTTCTGGCAGTTTACAGCATTTGGCATGGAATATGAGTTTCTTTCTTTAATTTGAATTTATTGCAAATAAGTATACAAACATTATATATATACATTGTTATTGATGAAAATTGCAGAAATATAATGTTTAAAGAATTTTATTCCTCATTACAAAAATAATAATAATAATACATTTGACGTAATTAAATGAAAAGGAGGGCAATTGGCGGTCTAATCGCTTTCGAGCGATCTGTTCCGGGCAACCAAAATTATGTTATCTACATCACATTTAGAAGAGAACTTAAATATTTTGAAATTAACTGACTTACTGGTTTCATCTTTCTGCGAAACAACAATAATACCATTTATTGGGATGCGTAAGATCACCTGTTTTCAGATATTGAAAGCACTCAAAACGTCAATTGGCAACTTTATTTAGAATTAATGGCGTATAAAAAATCTCATAGAACAAACAACGTATAAAAATACGACAACATGGATTATAGGAAAATTCCGTGCCAAAAATTGACATTGCGGATGTCTTCGAAGACCTTGGAAGGTCTTTTACGCCTAATTATTTTATAGAGTACATTAGATTCAGAGAGACTTTGTCTTGATACATTCAAAATTACCAAGTTTTCAGTTAATACTTTTATTTTAGGTTTAAATTATCCAGCCTATGAATATCTCTAAAATGTGGCATCAACCTTGATTATTTCATCTTTATTTATTTATTAACACTTAGTTGTATTACATTAACGGAAAAAAATTAAACATAATTTAATGAAAAGCAACTGGCGGCCTTATCGCTTTAGAGCGATTTCTTCCAGACAACCACTGTGAGTAAATTACATAAGGTAGGCAAGAAGTGCAAAAATACATATTACAAATATAATAAGAAAGAAAAAACATACTTAACAGAAACAAAAAGAAATAAAAATAAACTAAACTGATATAGGATACATAAAAAAAAAACAAAAAGGAAAAAGTGCACATGAATCATGATAATCTAATTCAAGATCGGTCTCACGTTAGTAAGTAGTTAGTACGTAAGTTAGGGATATGACGTGGACAGGTAATGTTTATACAGCAGAAATTTAAAGGAAGATAGAGAAGGAGCTAAGCGAATAGTGACGGGAAGTGAATTCCATACTGCTGAAACCTAAAAGGAATCGACAAGAAAGGAGGAGTTATCAGATGTGATTTCAAGGATATAGTTTTCGGAAGTACTAGTAAGTACTTTACGTAGGTTCCTTTAGGTAGGTTTTAATTCCTGATGACTAGATGCTTCATCGAAATATGCCTGTAAAAAGGGATAGGTTTTTTTATAAAATAAATCAGTGGCACTACAACCTCTTTAGGTCTTGGCCTCAGATTTCTGAATCTGTTTCATATTCATTTAATAGGCAAGTAGGTGATTAGCCTCCAGTGCCAGACACACGTCGTCGACATTTTGGGTCTAGGTTCTTTTGTAGCCCTTTTAAATGTTTAAAGCATCGTGGTAAGTAATCAAGAAATTATTACAAAAGAATATATTTTAGTTAGAGTTATCATTCAATCTTACATTTACACTACTCGATCAACGAGTCTCTTCTTAGTATGTGAGCTACATAGTATGTATTTCGTATTGATTTTCTTCAACTTGATATAACTTCAAGGCTTAAACTTGACCTTACTAAGTAACTTATCAGGCTATGCTATGTTGCCGTACCTAATTTGTCATAGAAAATGTGTGAAAAATATCACCACATAATGTCAAGCCCAGAAAACATCCTTATTTAGTATTCGTTATACAACATTGCGTAATTGATTATTATTAAGATATTCATATTAAATTATTTACTAAACTAACGATATATTATTTAACTAAGAGATTTGATTGAGATTATATAAATAAAACATGAAATGAGAAGTCTATTCAATGGTAAAATGTAAAAAAAGTCACCTTGTCTCTCGCTAATGTAAAGTACAGATTACTAAAACATCTATTTGTTTTATTAGTAATATTTATAATTAAAGTAATTTATTATATAAATATTATTTACATTTTTACTACAAATTTTAATTGTAATTAAAATTGCCAAAAAAACAAATTTATAGTAAAATATTAAATATATTCTGTTTACAAAATATTAAATATATGCTATGCTGTATTATGTGTTTATAATCTATTTTTTTTCCTTTTTTACTTTCAGTAGTAATGTTTCATAGAAAGTTAAACAGATCTCATCGTAAACATTTTTAAGATGCACGCAGGGGATCAGCCTTTTGTGCCTGACAGGCGTTGTTAACTTTATGCGTCTCAGGCACGCCGTTTTCCTCGCAATATTTTCCTTCACTGAAAGAGTGAGTTTTGAGTGAACACATACCATGAGGGTCTTATAATACAAACTGTATACCATGAGCATAACTGTTGCAACAAATATAAAACTTATCTGGAGTATAATTGGAACGCCATCTGTGTGATAGTGATATTGGAACGTTATTTCCTGAACCAACCTAACAATAAAAGCAAAGTACGATTTGATAATTTTATGCATTCTATTCAACAATGTTTCTGTTTAGGAATACTGATTCACAGTGGGAGCTACATATTAATAAATAAATGTATTCATGTGGATATAATTTAATAAACTAAAACTATTTTTTAAGAATAAAGTTTAGTATTTTTAAAGACAAAAAGTTCAGTTGACAACATTTGAGTTTATATGTAGGTACAAATGTTTCTTTATTTTGTTGTCCATCGGGTTATATATATCTCTATATATCTATATTTACAGCATAATAAAACCGAAGAGGAAAATGAACGAAACATAATAAACGTTTAAAGTTTTTTAGTGACACGTCAGAAGCATCAAATATATTTCTATAAGATTATAATTTAGATGATTCGCAAATAATTATAAATGATAAATGTTGTTGTTATTTTATGCTGTCAAGTATTAATAATTACTACAAAACCTTTTGAGTGTTATTTAAAATATAATACAATATCAATTCGTTTTATAAGCTTAATTTTCTGACAATTTCAACCGAAATAGTGAAGAGAAGTGAGAATAGTTCGTAGAAGCGAAAGAGTGAATAGTGATGAAAAATATTCTTATACTAAACTAATTTTCAGGCAGACCGATTTCTATGTGATTTAACCAAAATTTTTATAGGCAAGTAGAGTGAAAAATTAGAAATCATTGTAAGTCCTTCCGACGGGGCCTAAAATATACAAGCAGTCGTAACTCCGGACTCCAACAAGTTCTAGTGGATTTTAAAAGACTGACGCAACAGGGAAGAACTGGATGACCTGATTAGATTTGCAGGACTTATAATGTATAAGTCCTGCAAATCTAATAATATAGGTCTTTTTATTTATTTGACCATAAAAATAATAAATATAAGCTAAAAAATTTTTGGTCTACCCTGTGTCCTAAAAACGTGCTTCTTCTAACTTTCAAATGGCTTTTCTCGAAAGCCGTAATTATTATAATTAGTGTATTTACTTCTATGTTTTTATTTGACCAATAAAAGGCTGGTGAGTCTAGTTTTCTTATATATTATTTCAGTAATTATAAATAAATAATTATATTCTGTCATAAGCATTAGTATAACAACACTTTGTTTTATAATTTGGTATTCAACCCGTTTTTTCATTATCCGTATTTAATAAACAGTTGAAAGTCGGAAAACAATAGCTGTTATAATTTCCCTGCGAATTTCCACAATCTGAAACAATCGTGTTTTAATTCAAATTCAAATTTCAATCAAAACGCAGGTTATTCATGAAAATTGTTCTGTATTTTTACATAAAAAGCATGTCTGAAAATTTGTTTTTTGTCAATTTCAGTGACGCCGCAATTATTAACATTTACTTGTAATACATATACGTTTAAATTCAATCTTAATATTTAGTTTTAAAAGCTGATCGAAATTAAAAACTAAAATTATATAATTTACGCAAACCTCATCTAACAACAGTTTTATTGCAAAATTTAGTTTCCATTTAATTATAGCAATTTAGTTGGTAATCAAGGTTGTTTATATAAATTCTACTGGAAGATTCATATTTTTAGTAATATTATAATGAGGCCATTATAATATTAAGATGAGATGATTAAGATGCTTAGGAAATTGGAAATATGAATAAATACTATTGTAATTTAGTTATTACTGCGTAAAAATAAATGGAATTTGTTCTTTTAATAAAATCCTTAAGTTTTTTTGATCTGTAGAATGTATAAATTACAGTCTCGTATAAAGTCAAAGGTCAAGTCAAGTTTGCGCGTTTTCCGCTAAAAAAACACCCTTTGTCGCTACTCCTCTTTTTGAAAACACTCTTCTTAAAGCCGCAGCCAGCATTGGAATACTTGGCGTTGACATATCGAACGACGTTCAGTTTCGCGGTCACAAAAAGCTTGGTGTGCTCAACAAGGCGAGACGGTACTTCACTCCGGGCCACCACTTGCAACTAAATAAAGCGCAAATTCGGCCCCACATGGAGTACTGTTCTCACCTCTGGGCGGGGGCTCCCCAGTACCAACTCATTCCACTTGACCGTGTTCAACGAAGAGCGGTTCGAATCCTCGACGACCAATCTCTCTCCGAGCGGCTTGATCCTTTGGCGTTGCGTAGAGATGTGGGGTCACTCTGCATCTTCTACCGCATTTACCATGGAGAGTGTTCAGAGGAGTTGTTCGGATTAATACCTGCAGCTGAGTTTCATCATCGGACGTCGAGGCAGAATACGAAATTCCACCCGTATCACCTCGACGTCCGCCGTTCCACAACTGCGCGATTTTCAAGGCAGTTTTTGCCGCGCACCACCACTTTGTGGAACCAGCTGCCCACTGAAGTATTTCCGAACCAATTCGATTTAGGGTCCTTCAATAAAAGAGCGTACAAATTCTTAAAAGGGCGGCAACGCACTCGCGAGCCCTCTAGCATCGAGAGTGTCCATGGGCGGCGGTATCACTTAACATCAGGTGAGCCTCCTGCTCGGTTGCCCCTGTTATGAGGCAGTGACAAAACTTGTTTTTAAACTAACAAAAACTTTATTTAAAATTATGCTTACAAAACTAGAGTTAGAGTGAGAATATGGAATGGAAGTGTCCTTCAAAGGATCGGGGCTTGATATTTAAAGGTTTGAGTATTGTCGTTTAAGAGTAGGGATACATTTAGTGGAACAAACTAATTAATCTTAATTTATCGTAAACAGATGGTTAAAAGAAATTGTAACTTGATACTTAAAGGTTTGGGTATTGTCGTTTTAGAATAGGGACACATTAAATGGAACAACTAATAAATCTTAACTTATCGTAAACAGATGTTTAAAAGAAATAGTAACTTGTCGTTTAAGAATAGGGATACATTAAGTCGAACAAAATAATTAATCTTAACTTATATCGTAAACATATGTTTAAAAGAAATAGTAATTAGTTAAATAGAAATATTTATAATATAGTGGGGACTACATAACACCTCCCCCCTTAAAATAAAGGTTGCGCCTGTTGGCGTGAACTTTTTGAGGAATTTTGTAGGGTGTTTTCTTCTTTGTCGTTCGAGCTGATGGAAGCCGTCGTCGTCGTCGTCGTATTGAATGCAGACATCGGGATTTCAATTTGTTGTCGTCTTCGGGATTGGTCGAAACAATTATTAAATATTTGAATGCATCCTTGTTTGTGAGAGTTTCTTCTTGGGTAAAACTTGTAAAGAGTATACATAAGAAGGATTGAGCCAAATAATAAACTCATTAGAGTGAAATTATATGGATGTTCTTGAATGATATATTTATCTTGATTTAGTATTTTAGAGTCATGTTTGATCTCGTCTTTAATAGTATTGAGAGAGTCTAAAGAAATCGTTGATTTGGATAGGTACGAGTTCTGGATTATACCAATCTGCGATGCAGGTATTTTCCACGTCGACAGTAACAATGGGGTGACTTATGTTCTTCGATTTCGAGTCTTCAGCGATGAGTGTAACCTTTGGTGTATAAAGTTTGCATTCAGGTTGTAGCAGAATTATTCCGTGTCCAAATATTTCACCATGTGTGGTTTTTCTGTTGCATTCTATAGCATATGTAATTTTCTTCGAAAGTATGAAAATCCATTTGTTATCTTTCAATTAATGAAATGTGTTGAAGTACGCGGAGAATGTGGATACCGCGCAATTTTGAGGTATGTCTTTAGAATTCGTCAGCAAGATGGAGACTTCACAGATAGGTCGTGCGTTAGAGTTGTAGACTGTGACCTTACTGCATACATGAAGGTTTGAAGAGTGTTCTTTACACTTGTCCACGGAGTTCGTCGTCAGGTAGCGTTGACTGTTTTTGCTCATGGCAAGATACATGTGCTCAGGTAGGATTGTGGAATATAAGGAGTATGTATTGTAGGGATTGAAATTAAATGGTATAAGGTAAATATGTCATTTTTGATTAAAGGAAAATTTAATATATATATATTTATAATTTTGTTCATGTAAATGTATGATGTAATTGTAGCAGAGTTTAGAATTTTATTGATGTTTTGAAAAGTCACGGTTACTACTAGGTATTATGTAGATTTGAAGTATCGAAACTATAATCTGAAGTTTCTGGGGGCCTAGAGAGTGCGTCGGCATTGGTATTATTTAAAAGAGTCACATGTTTATTATTTATGTGGAATATAGCATGTAGCAGATTTTCAGGAGGTACATCATTTAAAGCGGAAATAGAAAATGATTCAATATTCTTATTGTTCGATTTCGACTTACGTTTATTTTTCTTATAGTGGTATTTTGAATGCGATTTAGTAGTTTGAGATACAGCGGGCTTATAAGATTCAGTGATATTTTGAGATACAGTGGATTTATAAGATTCACCGATATTTTGAGATACAGTGGGGTTAGAAGATGTGATGAGATGCTTAGATTCAGAGGGTTTTGCAGATACATCGTTCTTATTAGATATAGTAGATTCAGTGAGATTCAAAGATACAGTGGGCTCATAAGAAATGGTAGAGTTTGTATTACAACCTAAGGTTTGGGACTGGCTACCCTGTTTGTAGGTCTGTATAAAGCTAGCTTCAAAGTCAGTCTGTGTGCCAGCTTCTTTGCATTGCCTCCGATAGGCTGGTTTATTATGCAAGGATGTAGGCACAGTGCTTTGTAACACTCGACTTGAATTTGGAATTTGTGGCGGCATTGGATAGTCTAATAAGCTGGGTTCGTTGAGTAAGAGCTGGAAGCGATTTCCAACGAGTCGCTCATTTCGTTGGTCGCTTCTTAGTTTAAATGGCGGATTGGTGCAGGGAGAGCGCGCTGTTTATTTTTTTCGTTATATGCCCTCTTGCGACATTCGTTTATTGAGTGCCCAATATTTTTGCAATACGCACATGTTTTTGGAGAAAGTCTAGGGTTAGGAGGCTTAAATGGAATATTTGGGTTTCGAATACCTAGGTAATTATTTTGATATGCACTACTACTTATTGCTGGCCTAGGGGTTGGAACTGGCCTAAATAAAGATTGCCTAGCTTTGTTCATAGCCCTAATTTGATCTTCCTGCATTGCGAAACGACCTGCTTCTCTTAAAGTATTAAAACCCTTTGTTCTAAGCATTATACCCATGTCTGTAGAGAGACTGTTGAGAAATATGCTTAAGGCGGTTTCCTCGGTAGTCGCTACACGTCCGTCTAATGTCGAATCACTAATTTCTGAATGTAGTTTCTCTAAGATTTTGCAACGACAAAGATCTACTCTATGATAAAATTGCGTTAAAGACTCATCGGGTCTCTGAAAAATTGATTGCAATTCTAAATTTAAATGTTGAATTGTCTTAGTATTCGCGAATCTTTCAATAAGAAATCTCTTTAGTTCATCCCACGTTTCGTACGTTTTACACCGAACTTCTGAGGCCGCGATGCCTTTAATATTATTAAGAGCACAAGTTAACAAAGTCTCCCTTTCGGACGGAGATGACAATTTAAATACAGTATCACAGGACCGAATGTAGCCGTATATTTCGTCATGATTGTTTGTGTCGAATAAAGGAATTAGATTGATAAGTGTTGTAATATTTACTGGTGATGCCTTCATTATGTTTTCGGTCTTTAATGAAATGTTAATGATTAAAAATGTAGAATGCGTGTGTAGTTAGATATGAATAATGTAATTAAATTATATATAAATTATAGTAATATAGGATTGAATATATAAAACACAAAATATAGAAAAATAGGAAAAAGAATGAGCCACAAGTAAAATGCCACTTACCACAGTAACACGAACCACAAGAGCATAGTATCGGCGAAAACTATTAAAAGCCTAAGGCTACCGTACTAGGCGATGCTTGTCCTTTGTACGTTTTTTTTCGTCTTGCTACACAAGTAGATCCTACCGACTGCGCCAAATTTGTTATGAGGCAGTGACAAAACTTGTTTTTAAACTAACAAAAACTTTATTTAAAATTATGCTTACAAAACTAGAGTTAGAGTGAGAATATGGAATGGAAGTGTCCTTCAAAGGATCGGGGCTTGATATTTAAAGGTTTGGGTATTGTCGTTTAAGAGTAGGGATACATTTAGTGGAACAAACTAATTAATCTTAATTTATCGTAAACAGATGGTTAAAAGAAATTGTAACTTGATACTTAAAGGTTTGGGTATTGTCGTTTTAGAATAGGGACACATTAAATGGAACAACTAATAAATCTTAACTTATCGTAAACAGATGTTTAAAAGAAATAGTAACTTGTCGTTTAAGAATAGGGATACATTAAGTCGAACAAAATAATTAATCTTAACTTATATCGTAAACATATGTTTAAAAGAAATAGTAATTAGTTAAATAGAAATATTTATAATATAGTGGGGACTACATAACACCCCCTATTATATAAAAAAAAAAAGGTCCGTTACGTCACACCACTAACCACGATATAAATATAGAGATGATTTGAGCCGAAGGTAGAAAAATAAACTGCAAACAATTAACACCTTATGAATAGTTTTAATCATTAAAAAACAGAAGACTTTAAGGCCTTATTACATTGTGTAATAATTTGTTCAATTCTAAAACAATAGAATACAGTAAGGAGATAAAAGATAAAATACTGCCTTAATAAGTATGGGTCTGGATTTCGATTTCTAAGGACATTAGTATTAAGAAAAAAGAGTTATGTAACCAAATATTAGTTAAATACATATTTATGTAAATAATTAGAAACGTTAACAAAATGTAAGCAATCATCGTCCACTTGAAGCCAAAATGAGAATTTTTCTCTAACACTTAAATTGTAATATAATCGATTCCGATAATGTATGTGATATGTGTGATGAAGTGTAACTTACATTTAATAAGCCAAGTTAGCTTTTTTGTTAATCCAGCGTCGGAATTTCCCTCTTATTTTATGTTAGTTATAGGCTCATGTTAAACAATTGAAGCCAGTTACTTAGCTTAGTTAGTTAGTTAGTTTCAAACAAAAAGTTTCATTTGGGCATCTCTCCAACAACTGCCATCCTACTTAACTATGATAAAAAAGATTTGTTAATAAAAAACGACTGAAAACTGTAATATGTATGTTTGATTATTACAATATTTTTTATGTTAACCATAATGTATAAAATTTTAAACATAAACTTTGTACACGCAATAGCCGCAGTATTGTATTGTTTTAAAATGTAATGTCTGTTGTTAGATAGCTGGCATTGTCATGTTGACTTGTCTGCATTATTTATTTCATTTAATATTATACTTTTGAATTATATTAACATCACACTAACCTTCCCGACTCATTGTTTTGAGTCATTTAAATAAAACTATTAATATTAGTTGTATGTACATGTATATATTTATTTATAATACGTTACGTAGAAAAAGACTTGAAATTTTTTAATGTCATCTTTTCGCTTTTTTTGATGCGTTAGGGAAAAATGAGGTTGTAAATTTTTAAGATGCGCGCGCACACACAAAAAACCGACCCTTTAAAATTAGCTATCGTCAACATTTTAGTTTTTTAGTGATATTTAAATAAACTTTATTTAACTATAAATAAGATATTTAACACATTAGTTATATATACGTTATATTAAACTTTCAATGTATTAAATACCTTTTTCTATTACTACAAACGTAGAATAAAATTCACAGCAACGCAATACTGTTTTCTTAGAAATTCTAGTTAGAACTTATATAAACAATAGGTGCGGCTTGTGATGTGGCTGAAATGCTAAAGCCTGCCAATACAGGGGTCTAGGCTCCGAATATGATTTTGTCCAATCCGGTTTCGTGACCCTTGGTCCGTGCGGTCCTAGTGCTATAAGGCTTTTTAGGGAACTATCAATAAGGTTATTCGACATCACAGGAGACCGAAGAGATGGCAGCTACCTCGCACAAAGAATTAGTCTAGCTATAGTCTAGCTAAAGGTGGAGCGCTGCCAGTATCTTCGGAACCTTGCCTAAAGGGACTCCTTTTAATAATATATTTTAATTATTACATTTTATGGTTAGTTATTAGCTATATTAGAATTAACTAAAATAATTTTTTTGATATATAATAATATCTAATTTAGATTAAGGTAAGGAAAAATTTTGAAATCGCAATTTATGTTCGTTTAGAATGTTTCAAACCTAAAAATTACTTGATAAAGGAAACAGCAACTACGTCGTATTGGTTACGCAAAATTGATTTTATTAATTAAAACAAAAATAAATTAAAAAAAAGAATTAAAGTTCAACGTAGGTAATAATGACACAGATGTAAATTAGGAAAATAATTTATTAAAAAATCCGTACTTTGTTCCATGTATATTTTATATTTACATGTCAGATATAACTCTTATGGACGCTTACTTAACCGATTATAGCACGTGTAATTGTGTGTAACGTTATCGAATAGTGGAATTAATTATAATATTTTAATTCCACTACACTTAATATCGGCAAACAAGAATGTTTATAAAAACTGTTTCACGTATAATTAAATGATTGACGGATATTATCATAAAACTACCATTTGATGATTTACATAAGGTTATTATAGTTTTACATGAAGTATCTGTCATTTGATTTATAGTCTTTGGTATAATTTGTTGATTTATGCAAGTTTGATTACTTTTTGAATATTATAAAAATTATCCTTTCCTATATTTCTCCAAACTCGAAAAATTCTAAAAAATTATAATCAGAATTCTTAGTTATGCCATATTTATGTCATAAAAATATATAAATAGCGCGAAGCCGGGACCGGCTTTTAAAATTTGATACGAAAGCAGATTTTTACGAGCATAGCAGAAACATACGTATTTTAACTACAATCCGTTATTAAAGAATAGGGCAATGCTCTCTAAATTAATATAGATTTTTTTTTTTTTTTTTTTTTTATATAATAGGGGGCAAACGGGCAGGAGGCTCACCTGATATTAAGTGATACCGCCGCCCATGGACACTCTCGATGCTAGAGGGCTCGCGAGTGCGTTGCCGGCCTTTTAAGAATTTGTACGCTCTTTTCTTGAAGGACCCTAAGTCGAATTGGTTCGGAAATACTTCAGTGGGCAACTGGTTCCAC
This sequence comes from Pieris mannii, assembly GCA_028984075.1. Taxonomy (NCBI): domain Eukaryota; kingdom Metazoa; phylum Arthropoda; class Insecta; order Lepidoptera; family Pieridae; genus Pieris; species Pieris mannii. The sequence goes on from CM054784.1 coordinate 6,456,434, forward strand.
AAAGTGGTGGTGCGCGGCAAAAACTGCCTTGAAAATCGCGCAGTTGTGGAACGGCGGACGTCGAGGTGATACGGATGGAATTTCGTATTCTGCCTCGACGTCCGATGATGAAACTCAGCTGCAGGTATTAATCCGAACAACTCCTCTGAACACTCTCCATGGTAAATGCGGTAGAAGATGCAGAGTGACCCCACATCTCTACGCAACGCCAAAGGATCAAGCCGCTCGGAGAGAGATTGGTCGTCGACGATTCGAACCGCTCTTCGTTGAACACGGTCAAGTGGACGGAGTTGGTACTGGGGAGCCCCCGCCCAGAGGTGAGAACAGTACTCCATGTGGGGCCGAATTTGCGCTTTATATAGTTGCAAGCGGTGGCCCGGAGTGAAGTACCGTCTCGCCTTGTTGAGCACACCAAGCTTTTTGGAGGCTAATTTAGCCTTTCCCTCCAAGTGACCGCGAAACTGAACGTCGTTCGATATGTCAACGCCAAGTATTCCAATGCTGGCTGCGGCTTTAAGAAGAGTGTTTTCGAAAAGAGGAGTAGCGACAAAGGGTGTTTTTTTAGCGGAAAACGCGCAAACTTGTGTCTTCTTGGGGTTAAATTGGACTAGATTTAGTCTGCCCCAGTCGGAGACTCCACGTAGTAGAGTTTCTACTTCAGACACAAGTTTGTTCCGGTAATCATCGACATCTGCCCGAGAAATACCTGCCCGGCCAATGTAAAGAGTATCCCCAGTGCTGTCATCCGCATAGCAATGAATGTTGCTAAGTTGCAACATATCATTGATATGCAGAAGAAACAGGGTCGGGGATAAAACACAGCCTTGTGGGACCCCAGCGTTCACGGGTTTAAGGTCGGAACATGCTCCGTCAATGACGACCTTGATGCTCCGATCGGCCAGAAAGCTGGAGATCCAATCGCATAATTTCTCGGGAAGCCCATAAGCTGGAAGCTTCGAGAGCAGTGCTCTGTGCCACACCCGATCGAAGGCTTTCGCTATGTCCAAACTAACCGCCAGAGCCTCCCCCTTGGACTCAATTGCCTCCGCCCATCTATGCGTAAGGTATACAAGAAGGTCACCAGCCGAACGACAACGACGAAAGCCGTACTGAGAGTCACTTATCAGCTGGTGGCCCTCCAGATACCTCAAGAGCTGGCCATTAATAATGGATTCCATTATTTTGGAGAACAAGGAGGTTATCGCTATTGGGCGATAGTTGGACGGATCAGAGCGATCGCCTTTTTTAGGGATCGGATGTATCGAAGTGATCTTCCAGCACTCCGGGACAGTGCCAAGCGAGTACAGGTACCGGAAAAGGCGCGTTAAGACCGGAGCCAACTCAGGAGCACAAGTACGCAGCACAATTGGAGGAATACCATCCGGCCCGCTCGACTTATGTATGTCCAAGGAAGATAATGCTTTGCGAACAGCACGTTGCCGGAATGTAACTTCCGGCATCGAAGAATCACACCTTGAAATGATCGGTGGTGATCTCCCTCGGTCATCCAAAGTCGAGCTGGATGCGAAGAGACAGCCTAAAAGGTCGGCCTTCTCCTTCGCAGTGTGGGCCAGCGAGTCATCCTCCCTGTGCAATGGTGGTATGGAGGGCTGACAAAAATTCCCTTGGACAGCTTTGGCGAGAGACCAGAAGGCTCGAGTCCCCGAAGGGAGTTGGGCCAATCTCTCGCCAAATCTGGCAATGTGCTCTGACTTTGCCTTAGAGATTTCCCGTTTGAAGGACCTGGAGGCTGAGTTATATGCTTTTTTGAGTTCGCTGGTATTAGCATCACGAGATTTCGCCGCTTCCGCCCATGCCTTAAAGCATTCTCGCTTTCGACGCGAGGCCGCCTTGCAAGAACGTTTAAACCAGGGCTGAGACTTGCCACCGATCGGCACCGCAGAAAATGGAATAAAGAGTTCCATGCCCTGCAGAACCACTTCGGTGACAGAGGCAGCGACGGAATCTGGAGCATCCAACGAAAAGCAAATAGGCCCCCAAGGGTAGGACGCAAAGAAAGACCGCATCCCGTCCCAATCTGCTGACTTATAGTGCCAAATACGACGACAACCCAAAAAGCGGGGCCGCGAAGGGCGCGTAGATGGCACAGTACTCCGGACCACACAATGATCCGATGAACCCAATGGCGGGTCCACAGAGACTTGATAGTTCTCCGGATGCGAAGTCAGCAGAAGGTCCAACAAAGAGGGTTTATGACCAACCACATCTGGTATTCGCGTAATTGCAGGGACCATTTGTGTCAGGTCGTAGGCTAAAGCAAAGTCGTGAAAGGATCTTCCCGCGTGATCGGTGGTTTCAGAGCCGAGCCAATCGGCATGGTGGGCGTTAAAATCGCCAAGTATCACGATTTCAGCGGTAGGAACCCTTTCGAGCAGGGAATCTGTAGCCATTTGGATGTGCTCAATGAGTCGGTCAGTTTCATCATTTCCGCTATGGGACCTATACAGGCACGCATAGAATCGCGGATGGTCATCGCAGTCTACGCGGAGCCAAAGGTTAGATAGGTCCCTTCCTTCAAGCGTCCCAAGGCGACGAGAACAGATATCCTCTCTGACGTACACGCAAACTCCCGCCCGCGGCACAAACGAATGTTCCAATTTGTACCCCGGGTAGGAGAGGTAAGAAGTATCAGCCGGGGAGGATATCTGAGTCTCAGTAAGGAAGAATAAGGCCGGCTTCGCAGTTTCAAGGTAAAAGTGAACCGCGTTTAGGTTAGAATTGAGCCCCCTAACATTGGTGAAGTCCACTGTGAGCGTGGAAGGGGTTGCCTTCGGTAAGTTCTTCCGTTTGCCCCGAGGACAATTATTTTTGTAGAGCGCAGAATTGCCCCCCCCAGAATACGAAGGGCAGCCTGTGCGTCCACCACCGGGTGCAGAGTGCCCCGGTGACTGACGCCCAGAGGGGGATTCTCCACCGCGGGCGCGTGTGGTACCCCCCTGGGGTAGATTCTTTTTTTTCTGCACCTTCATTTTTTTTTTAGGGGGAGGGGGGAAGGGGGATGGGGGGGATGGGCTCCGGGAATCTCTCTCACCGGACGAAACGCGAGTACAATAAGGCGAACCCATTGCATCACTTGACGCCGGTTTTCTGAGAGATATATAAACGACATTTTTATTGAAATACATATATACTTTAAACGTTAGCATGTTCGAATAGTTAAAACAAGACACGCCCATCTCTTTTTAATCTTTAATAACTAAAAAAACAGTGTTGGAATAGTAGACTCAGTAGGCCACTCAGGGTTCGTGGTTCGATTACCGGGTGTGATTGAATGAACTTTGTGTTTGCACTTAACACTCGTTCGTACTCTGAAGGAAAACATCGACAGAAAAAGGGCATAACTTAGTCTCAAAAGTGTATGGGACACAAAAGGATTATATTTAATTTAATGAAAAAAAAAAACATACTGCAAGCTGAGGTAATTTTTTTAAAAGAATAAGTGATTGTTGCGTATCTGATTGGTCATTTGCTCAATAGCCATCTTCGCCTTTCGTTTATAACTCCCTGGTATTTCAATAGTAGTCCTTGTCGGAACCATTCGTTTGAAAAATCGCAACTTTTAAACTGATAATCTGCATTGAAATTCTTGTTTCAGAAAGATAATGCGAAGCTAGTGCAACAATGGAGATACAGATGTCATCCTCTCTGGGGCATGCCCACCTCTCTCATCTTCCGCAGCGACCACCAATCAATCTCAGCTTTCAAGATTTATCATACACCGTATCTAATGGGAAAGGTTAGTTTTATAACATTTCATAGCTATAATGTCAGTTAACAATTTCTAGAACGAAATTCCACCTGAAACGCTATAAAGACAGTTTTTTGCCGCGCACCACCACTGTGTGGACTAGTTACCCACTAAACTCTTTCCAAACCAATTCGACTTACCGTCCATCAAGAAAAGAGGGTACCATTTCTTAAAAAACCAGCAATGCACTTCCGAGCCTTCTGCCAATGTTAGTGTCCATATAGGTAGGTAGGTAGGTAGGTGGACTCATTTTCCGCGTTATACCTAAAGCCCTGGTTAATTTAGCCAGCCTACCTCTTTCCAGAAGCACAGAAGTCTGCTGGGTACTTCACAGGCTTTACGAAGCAACCCCACTGTTCCGAGGATTGCCGTGCCTCGCATTCCAGGATTACGTGGGTGACTGATTCCTCTGTGCATGGGGCTGTCAGTTGCGCCTAGGATATATATATATATATATATATATATATATTCATTAAATGGCTCTCTCTCTGGCTCAGTCTCCGTAGAATCATCTACTAGTTTTAAAATATCGCATCGTATCTGAAATATACAATACTTATATAAGTCCTTATTTTTGTAGAAAGCGAGTCTTTTAGCAGTACTTTTCTACAGAAAGTCATTTGTGGATATATCGACAAGTATTTTTAATATGAAACCTGGGTTTGAGACAATTGATAAAAACGCATAATTTGAATAATTATTATATTTAGTACTTGTGCACATTATGCACGTCACTTGTCACCTTTTTAAACTCGACAAGAAGTGGCTGTTGTCATGTTTAATCTCAGAAATAACCTTAAATTTTCCTTACTTACATTTGATGCGTGTTCCTAAAAATACAAATATTATTTTAAATTTGGAAACAATTCATAATGATTTATTACAAACGACAAAAAAACTGACAATGCTGAAAAAGTAACACAAACTTTAACAAACTCTTACTGTCTCACGTGTAAAGCTTGAAAAACAAAGGCCATATCACGTGTAGACTTCCAATGAACTATGTTCAAAGTTTAAAATAATATTTCATTGTATTTTGAATATGGAAACCAGACACAATGTAAAAAACTTTTTACTTTGACGACGTATTTGTTAAATTATTTAAATGTCGCACATCTTAGTTGCTTATAAACGCGTATATACCGTTTTGTTGAGCTATTATTTGACGCTAATAATCTATTACTAGAAAACTAAATCGCTTTTATACTGGTTAATAAGGAATAGGAAATAATTTTAAATACCTAGATGTTAAAATAGCGCTGGAGAAATTTCAATAGATGTAAACACAGAAATGATTCAGTATTGTATAAATAACAATAAAATTAATAAACAATAACTTATATAATTTATTCGGTTTTCGTATAATTTTGATGGGATCTTAGGTATTATGTAATGTAATAGCAGAATAAATACACTATTTAAGAAGTCGTTGAACCGAAGTATGAGCGCGATCAGTCTCCAAGGTTAGTGCTAATTCTAGCCACGAAATATTGGCCAATCGTTTTAGAAAGCTTACACGTCAAACCTAGGTAATTTTAACTCTACTAACTTCGTTAATCAGTGAGAGAGTTGCAAATACATTTTACAATCGTCTGGTTTTGTCGGTATCTAGTGTGACATTAAAAAACGAGTTCTCTGCGATATGAAGATGAAAAGGTACATGTCGTAATGAGCTTGAGAAAGTTGTGCGAAAATATTTTCTCTAATTACAGTTTAATATACCGGTATACTTTTTTATGAGCCGTGTTGGCATAATGGTTTCGTGGACGTGCGCTGAAGTCTCTCTACCCTGAAGTCATTGTCTCTTAACCCGGCTGTGCACCATGTCTTTTCACATACACTTTCTGTCATAAACCGGCATGCCTTTGACACAAAATGTCGACGGCTTGTGCTAGGCTCACAAGCCCTGACAAGAACTTGCATGAAAGTAAAAAAAAAATATCACGAAGCTGATAGATAATCAGAGGCTAGACCTGTGTTGCGCACTGGATTTTCTTTATTATTTAATATCGTCTTATAAATTGCAGCACTTATGATCTATTAAAATTAAACTACGCTCATTTGGCATAATTTACGTAAAAATGTTCCCATACACTTATTGTGTTCTTAGTGTCTTACTACTGATAAACTATTAATGTAGTAATCGGCAGACTACTGAAGAGCTCATGTCGGGAAATATTTTTCCTTCGTTTTCTATATTGTCATGTCGTTATATGGACCGATCTAATTTGTCTTTTGTGATTTATAACGTAGAAAGAAGTTTATTTTTTTATACATTTATTTAATTGTTCAGAAAATTGATGACTGAACTTAGTATAAATATAAATTATCGTGGATCCGAGAAATGTGTCCTGTACTTGTTGTCTTAGATGAAAAACATCTTATCGTAAATTTAAAATATTCTACAATCCGGAAATTCATATTTATGACTAACATACAAGACCAGATTAAAAAAAATAAGATTGTTTAATAGTAAAAGATTACATATCGTCGCGGTTATCGGTTTAAGATTTTATTCATATTCTATGTTAAGATCTATTTATATTTTTGAACGAATGAATAATGTAAATTGAGTACGTCACTGTATTAATTTAATTTCGGAAGATCATAAATATTTTTATGATTTATTTATCAAAATGTATTCACAGAAACATGTCAAATCCAAAATAAATATAAATGAATAAAAGGAATTTACGTTGAACAAGAATCATTGTTTGAGCAAGAGTTATTGTAAATATTGATTATTGGTTAACAAAAGCCTAAATAATTAGTGATTTCGAGTTAAGGTTCATAAGATACGGATACCGCGAACATTACCTCTATTTGCGCCGCAAATAATTTTTAGAATAATGGTTTATAATAACAGCCTTGATTTGGTATTACCCGACAAACATAAATAGTAAATAGTGAACAAATCGGCAGGCATTCGTAATTATTCTATGAGCTACGGATACTCAAATTCAGAACGATACGGTTTGATCGAATAATCTAGATATTGCTTATAATTAGGATTTTTTGGATAGTATACAAAATTTCTGAAAAATTTATTGATATATCATTGTGTCGATGGCTATATTAAAAAAATCGAGTCATCACCAGAACAAGCGTCTGCAGTTCCTTTTACCTGCGACTTTGATTTTAACTAATCGAAGGAGCTTACGAAGAATCCGTAAAGATTTACGACAAAAAACATAGTGAAGTATTGAGTTCAACTCACTTACTTTAATTACGTTAATTCGTAGTCGCGTTATGTTATGCCTTCTTTAAAAAATAAACTATTCGGCACTAACATATTAACAATAGTTACTGAGGTAAGCGCCTTTTATCAAACAAACCTGTCAGCTTTACTAATGAATATAGATAGCAATGTCTATTGTATTATAATAATTCTTCATTGTCGTATTGTTCCAACGATACTAATCCTTCTTACAAACTTGTAAAAATCGATAGCGGTGTTCTATTTTTCCGTACACGGCTTTACATTTAGGAAGCAACTCGGGTAATCCCAGACTTAATAGAAACGAAAGTCGCCGTCGGATTTGAACGTTTATTACAATAAAAAGGTGTTCGTGTTAATTCCGTTGATAATATACGCATTGGTACTTTGTACACTGTTAAAATAGCTCGGTTTACAGAGGATGTAATAATCCAAGTCCAAGAAAAGAGAAATTTATAAAAGGCAGGCAACGCACTCGCGAGCACACACGTAGTTTGAAGTAAAGGTTATTCTACGAACTAAACTTTATGCTCGTATGATAAAACAATACGTTGAAGTGGTTTTATACCCAAAAATCAACGAAGTCTGTCAGACAGAAGAAGAATATGTATATACTTTATCATGATAAAAATCATAAACGAACAGACGTAGAAATGAATCATTGATTTGATTGAGTGGTTTTAGCTAGGAAGTTCATGAGAACGCGTTACTAAATACTACCAAATACCAGTTATATAGTAAGTTGAATTGAATTTGTGAATCGAAAAGTTGCGCGCACTCACGTGCGACGCGGCCTACTTACAACCTGGCACGTGAATGCACTATCGCTTTAAAGCTGACTTCCACTTTGCTCTAACAAAGAGAAGAGAGACTGAAGGGCTAAACAAAAAGTATAAAAGACATGTTTATTTTATGTCCCTTCTCTTCGTTAGAGGCTTTAAAGTCGAAATACTAGAATGCAGAAATACTACATATACTAATTCAATAGAAAACTTATTAACACAAAAATTTAAATAAGAATATATGTACTATATTTAAATTCAAACAATAACCTAAACCTTTTAAAAAATCAATAATGCAAACCTTGTGAATGCATACAGCGTGCAACTAAATATATCAGTCCCATATGCGATAGTATAAGCTGCAAGACGCTCGTAAATAGTTCTTATCTAAGAAAATTTTAACGCGCTTGCAGCACTGCTATTTGTCACTTCCATGACATGCTATCTATAGCCATACTACCACCTGGTGTTTTTATAAAAAAAACAAGGTAAATCGAGTTCTGTGGATAAAAAGACAAACGAGTTCTCTACAACTTTTCTTACCCATATATGAATATTAGGTATTTCAGATATATATACTGGACGTTAATTGATACCACATTTATAGGAGTCAGTCCCAAGTGTATTTAATCACTTCGAAGATACCGTACACCGGCATTCACTTTTGCAAGAACTCATGCAACGCAATCCGGCAACTTGCCGCTACGGGCACACACTAATATATCCGGTCTAGGAAGTCTTACATGGTTTGAGTTAGCTAGTTAGCTGTGCCTGTTACCATGGTTACCGTTAATTTTTATAAAATAACCAGGGTGATATAGTAAAAAATGAAAACACAGTGCCTAAATTTAGAGAACGGAATCGTAAAATAATATTATTTTCATGAATTTTCTTCATCTATTTCTGCAGTAGAAAAGCGTTGCGCTTTAACTCTAATGTAGGTATTATATAATTTTATATTTAATACGATATCAAACTATCACCACAATTGAATTCTCTCCATGCTCTTTAACCTGTTAACAATGCATGACCCCATATATTTGGTAATTAATAATACACGTACATTGCCACCTTAAGTGTTGTTGTACTCTTCTGATCGATCAACGAACCTTTACGTGGCTCTCGCAGCTATTGAGGTTACATATTGTAATGACACGCACTGTATTTTTCCACCCCAAATAAGCTAATGATAAAATACGCATCATACAGGTTTTCTCATCCAAGGCAATTTATGCAATATGCCATTGACAAAACGGAGTGGACGAGTTTTTATATCAAGCTGATGTTCCATGACATTGTTTCGCATGTATTGTTATTAAGATAAGCGTAACAGAAAACATTTGAAAACTACTATAGTTAATATTTCTCAAATTTAAGGCAATTTAAAACTAATTTCGTAATGAAAAGTAATATATATTTATTTATTTATTAAATTATAATTAATCTAACAGCTTATACTTATACATATTATAATACAAAATACTACGACAATACAGAAAGCCAAAACAGATTACATAGATAAACAATTTATGTATAAAAACAGAAAACAAGCAAGCGCATTAATAGACAAAGATACATAAAAAAAACAAAAGAATAAAACTAAAGTTAACTGAAATTTGACATTTAAAAACAACATATATTACTTAGAATTTAAAACTACTACTTTAAAAAAATCAGAGTCTTCCCGCTTCTCCAAGTACTTCTTGACATCTCTCTTTTTGAGGTGGAAAAGATCAATGTCCTGATAATGGTTGTCATAGTTCGATAAAACCCGAAACATTGGCGAATTATGCAGGTAATTCGACTTCGCACACTGAAAAATTTTGAGTATCTTGTCGCATACGCAGGAGGGATTTTAAAAGAAATTAACGATAACAAATATCTATCCACCCATTAAGAATAGCGTGTAAAAATAACAAGTCCTGCTGACTCCGTCGATATTCTAGTGAGTCTAAATTAAAATATGAGCAAGAACCTGCATAACTATCGAAACTTTTATATTTTTTAAAACAAAGAAATTTGACAAACTTTTTTTGTATATTTTCCACAGCTTTATTGTATTTTATATATTATAAGCAATATTTTATATATGAAACTAAATACTCCGCGCAAGGGTTCAGAGTTCGTCAATCCGTAAGAAAGGCAAATTTTAAATTATTACTAAATTTCTGTTATTTAAAAAACACATAACCATTTGAAGGCTATTATCACTGATTAATATAGAAATGTAGGAAAAAGTAAGGATCCTCCTTAAATTACAAGGTTTAAAATAAATGCCTATAAATTGTCTTTCAACGCATGCGCTGCTAAAACGATTTCATGGTAGAACAAACAAATCTTCTATAATATTAAAGAACATATTAATATTAACGTTAATGTTTAAAAGAGCAGTGTTGGCCTAGTGGCTCAGCGTGCGACTGTCATTCCTGAGGTCGTAGGTTCGATCCCCGGCTGTGGAGGCACCAATGGAGTTTCTTTCTATGTGTGTATTTAACATTTGCTCGAACGGTGAAGGAAAACATCGTGAGGAAACCGACATGTCTTAGACCCAAAAAGTCGACGACGTGTGTCAGGCACTGGAGGCTGATCACCTACTCGCCTATTAGATTTAAAAATGATCATGAAACAGATTCAGAAGTCTGAGGCCAAGACCTGAAGAGGTTGTAGCGCCACTGTTTTATTATTTATTTATTAATGTTTATAATATATATCCACCCGTGCAAAGCCGGGCCGCTATTGAGAAATAAAGTTCCTTAAACATTTAATTTAAATATATTATATCAAACGAACAGTAAAGGTTAAACACGTGTTAATTATTTAATAGTTCAAACTGAGGCTAATAAGTTTAAGTTGATCTACAAAATATATAAATCCTTCATGCAAATTTCTTAATACCTCATAGAAAGCAACAAAAAAGATTTACATAGGTGAATTTATGTAATATGAAACATAAGCGGAACCCGGAATATGTGTAAGTGTCAAGAACTGCTGAAAGGATCACGATTTTGAAAAGATTCGCTCAATAATAACATAAGACATAACAATTAAGAATATATAGTATCGTGAATGTAAAACCACAGAGCATATTATGTTCCGTCACATGAATATTGCTTCCTGACATTTGATCCTAATCAGTAACGTTACCTAACAGTGTTATAAAAAGTGATTTTTTATTTGTAATACAACACAAACATTTTCTGATATTCAGTTTCATATTGTGCCTTTCTTGCACGCCTAGTCTATCTCCTGAATTTAAAAAGACAATTTTATATCTATCTATTTATACATTACAAAACAACGTATCAGCAATGTTAATAGTATCTATCACACGAATGTTTAATAGTGTTTACTTTATAAATCGAGAAATCCATTTTGCTGTAGGTACTTCCATCACTGACTAAAGATAGATAGAGTTTCACGTTTACTAACCAGAAAATCCTCATTTAAAGTTTATTTTTCTCAACACATTATCTACGTATTATTATTCGCTAAATTCAACAATGTGAACTAACAAGTGAAATAAAAATAAATGTGAAAATCTTTATAAATTACTAACATTTCCGCGATTATCTTTAACTGTCGCACATGAGCAATATTAATAAAAAATAGTCTTGTATTTTTGTGTAAATGGCGGGAAATATTGCTTGTTTATTGCGGTAGCAATTTGTCAATCCTAATTATGTCTTAGTTTTTACGTTTTGTTTTGTTTTTACTTAAAACCTTGGACGTATATACTTGTATCAATAAAGGAACTGGAAGTATTCAAATGATAGTAGCAAGAATTGGTATTTAATTTAGTAAACTAGTATTTATCGACATTAAAACTATGTAACTATCATATGAATATAGTTAATTGAATGACCCTGACTGACTTTATTTTATTAATAATGTATATGTTACATTGAATACGACATACATCTATAATTTATTAGTAATATTTATAATAGAAAATTTCTTTATTGTCACAAAAGGTATTCTTTCTTGTTTGAAACTTGTCCAGTTCATTACAATTGTAAATTTTAAAAATTAACCTATTTAATTTAGTAGGTAAACCTGAAATCAAACTACTTTAGTAATTTATAGTCAATATCCGAAATAAAAAAAGTTCTATGAATTGTTAAGGGAAATATTTTAATTTTATGAGCTGTAATTATTCATACACGTTGTACAATCAGTAATGTGAACATACAAAAAATAACAGAGAACATTAATAATATAAGCCCCTAGGCTAATGGCGATTCATAAATCACGTTAGAAACATGTCATAATTGCGTTGGTTTTTAATGATGGCATCCTGGAGAAAAATTTTAAAGCAGTATAGGTACCAATTCTAGTCATTGCCATAGTTTTTCTTCTGATCTACATTCAAAACATGTCTGGAATTAGAGGTCAGCGAGACGTAAGGTCAGACTTGCCATGAGAGTTTGAATTTTTTATTAAAATATAAAATTTACCTCATTTGTTTTTGTCAGTGGATCTCCATAGTATTTAAGTCTTGTTTTAAACGCATTCACAATGATATTATCAGATGCACATTCTTTAGATCTCGCTAAATCCAGATAAATGTTTGTGTCAAGGTATGTATTTCAATCGAATACACGCATGTTAATTCGCTTGATGTTTTCTGTAGCGCAACATGGCGAGGTCCCGTTTTTGACATTTGGCAACTTCTTTATTTCTTTAACTTTTTTTTTTTCAGTATCCAAGTTGATCCTGCGAAGCATCAACGGAGAGTTTCGATCTGGACAATTGACAGCCATCTTGGGTCCTTCAGGAGCGGGAAAAAGCACATTGCTGAATGTCCTAGCTGGTTACAGGTAATATTCGTAAATACCTATTTCGAATACTTAATGATGTAAAACACGTATAAGTTAAAAAGGATTGTAAATAAAAAAAATAAAAAAAAACGTTGACCCAATACGCACTTTTTAAAAAGTTTTTAATCAAAGTAGTTTAGTAAAATATAACTCTTCCTATTAACAACCTTAGACCTTCACAAACATTAAAACATTTCAGATTGTTTGAGATACTATTTATTTTTATTTAATTGCTTTTTTGAATCACTATTATGTAGGTCTATTTGTTTATTATTAGTAGCAGAGACGGGTTTAGATTTCGGGAAAGACACGGGTAAAGGTTACAATAGGATCAGGGTTCAATTCACCTTAAACCAAATCTACACTGGGGTAGGTAAAACAGCGAAAATAATCCAATCCAGAGTTTTTTTCCAAGTCTCTTTTATAGAATACAGCCCCCTCCAGCTACATGCTGAAATTGAGTGGTAAACTAATTGCTATTTAACCTAATTACTAATTACTAAATGTACATACATTATATCTGTTTTAAATTTTAATCAATGTTATAAAAAATAGTGATAAATTATTGTAATTTTTATACATTTTAACGTTCTAAATTAACCTTTAACCACAGTAATAAATTCTACACCCACTATCTATCGGAATACAACTAGTATTAAAATGTACTATTATCAACTCGTTAAGAAAATTATAATCGTTTCATTATCTGTTACATGTTTGTGTCAAGCAATTATTTTAATAGCATATAAATAAAATATCCCTACACATAATAAGAATAAGAAAATCATTTTCTTCCGGCAAGTAATTGTTGAGTTATTTTATAACTAGTGACCCGCACCAGCTTCGCACGGGTGCAATGCTGATGAAAAGCAGATTTTTATTATGTATTGTTATTTCCGTCGCTGGAAAGCTCCGATAATATACGCGTTCGATCGCTGCTAAATAAGCTGTAATGGGCTGTATAGATCTATATTAAATGAACAATGTATTCAAGGTATTTAATTGGTTAAGGATTAATGCTGTATTGGTTAAAATCGCTTCGAAAATTAGCTAATAGATTAATATATAATGTCTATGTTTAAAACATATCAAATAGCTTTTAATTATTTTAAAAACTGGTGTAAGTGAAATTCTTAAGATAGGATATCGGCACAGTTGAACTGTCATTTTCATACAAAGGTCTACCCACATAAACCGATCCGATCTACAATGAATAGCTTGTCACGACAGGTGGCTATTACAATCCGTCGATTGGATATCGGCACACCTTTAACAATATTTCGATTAAGATTTCTATAACAGATGGTCAGAAATGAATTGAGATAGGTTATTGGGTTTGGGCGTTAGACGGCTGGATCACATAGAGTATTATTTATGTTTTTATGGAGAGAAAAATGGGGAAAAAAGGGGTTTTATTCCGGAAAATCGAAAAGACTATAGGGTAGCGTAGCAAAAGGTTCAATATGTTGCCTGTAACTACTGAAAAGGTAGGCTAAGTAATACATATTCGTTTCGTTTAGCTTTACTCAACGAAGTTCGCATATAAATGATAGTAAAACAAATATTAAGAAATAATTTTTGAATTTCAGAGTTTTAGGTGCTTCGGGGTTAATCAGCACGAATGGAAATCCTAGAGACGTTAATCTCTTCAGGAAGCTGTCCAGATATATCATGCAAGATGATCTTCTTCAGCCCCTCATTACCGTTCAAGAAGCGATGTTGATGGCTGCTGACTTGAAGCTTGGCGATAACTTGGATAAGGCTAAGAAGACTGTTGTGGTACGTTATTTTTCTTTATTTACGTTAATTTATTTACGTTTAAGAGTTCCTTGGAGGAAGCTTGCAGCTGTTGAAGGGTTCTTGCAAAATAATTAGGTAATAAAAAATAGTTTAAATTTACTTTTTTTTTAAAATATATATGTAACAAGTTTACATTAAACATTAAGTTTATTTACTCTTTGCAAGAAATAAATAGCGTTATTTATTTATTTAATTTTATTATTTACGTTTAATCCCTTTCACGTTTCATTTTAAATTTTAATATAAATATGAATGTTAAAAAAGGTTAAATCGCTTAGTAAAATAATATTTCAATAACAGTTTAACTAGTTCCTGTAGTAATTTATGTCACAATTATCACGTGTCTTAAGCGTTGTGAGTCAGGTAATTTTCTAGGGTAAGGTTGGTGACTTTAATTGTTAAGGATAAACCGCATGCGAATTACATAGATCTTACATTTTAAATATTAAAATTTTCGCCTAGTCTTAGTTCTAAGTATTTAAATTAGATAAACTAGTAATCTAAATATTTAATATGATTTTTTATAATTTTTGATGACTGTCAAACGTACTCATTTATGACTCAACGTACTCAGCCATATTCATTTATTCAATGTTAAAGATATAATATTACTTCCACATGCTTCTTTAAATCATTTATAAGTTTTTGTTTAATAGATATATTAAATGTATACATAATGTTAAGAAGAAGAACGGCAAGTCAATAAGGTTTCCTAAATTAAATTTACCACCAAATTTATAACAATTATTCATATATGGTAGATTACTTTCTTTAGTCGCAGGCCAGGTAATTTAGTTCCATTTAGGGAAACCCCATAAAAAAGAAGAAATATAACAGTTATGCTTTCCCAGGTGGA
Source organism: Pieris mannii (assembly GCA_028984075.1). Taxonomy (NCBI): domain Eukaryota; kingdom Metazoa; phylum Arthropoda; class Insecta; order Lepidoptera; family Pieridae; genus Pieris; species Pieris mannii. Next base: position 6,471,675 of record CM054784.1, read on the forward strand.
GGAAATAATTCAACTTCTCAGACTGAATAAAGCCAGAAACACAGTTACAGAAAATCTGTCTGGCGGCGAAAGGAAACGTCTTGCCATCGCTCTGGAGTTGGTTAACAATCCGCCTGTTATTTTCCTTGATGAACCCACCACGTATGTATCAGTTATGTGTTTGTAATAGTGTATGTAAAAGCTAATTGGTTATGCTTTAGAATTAAAGAAAAGGGCGTACGAATTACTTAAAGGCCAGAAACGGACTTGCGAACCCTCTGGCATTGGAGGTGTCCCGAGGCGGCACTTAACATTAGTCGAGCCTATATACTTTTCGATTGCCCATGTTCTTAGAAAAAGAAAAAAAATACGCTTAGATTAGGCAGTGTTTATCACTTCTATAACCGATAACAGTAATTGTGTTGCCAATACTTTTTATAAAATCGCATTTTTCTTTTAAAAGCTAAGACTCAACCAAAGCCTTATTTTATTTACGGTATTAAACATCACACATGATTCACGAGGACAATTAAACACGTATGAAATATGTTAGATTATTATCTGAACCCATGCGCATCACTAAACAGATACATGCAATCCTCGTAGTCAAAGCAGACGCATTAAATCACGAGGTGACTTTTTGTATTAAAGTCGCACGGGTCAGCGAATACAAAAAAAAAATATAAATAGCAATTAGGTAGGATATAACTAATACATAGTAGATTATTAACAATGCGAGGTTACTAAATCGAATGCCTCGATGGAGTAATTTTTAGTCACAGTTTGATTGTGGACAGACACAATTTGTTAACAGAAACATTAAACCTAAACATTGTTTTAAATTAAGGGATTATTAATTTTGCAGAGGATTAGACGACGTGGCATCATCGACTTGCGTATCGCTATTAAAACGGGTCGCTCGTGGAGGCCGTACTGTAGTTTGTTCAGTCCACACGCCCTCAGCACGGTTATTCTCTGTATTTGACCACGTATACGTTGTAGCTGATGGCAGATGCGCTTATCAAGGAACTTCAGCTGGGGTTGTACCGTTCTTACAGGAAATAGGCCTACCGTGTCCGACGACGTATAATCCAGCTGATTTTAGTAAGTAAACGAAGAGTAGGTTTGCAAAGATTGAAAATAAACATTACAATGATTTAACAATGTTTTTTAGTTATTGAAGTATCAAGTGGAGAATATGGGACCCATGTTGATAAAATGGTACAAGTAGTAGAAAATGGTCGATGCCAACGATGGAGAAGCTACGCTATAGAAGAGTTGCAGCATGGAGATGAAGAGATAGAACAATTGAATACAGGAGTGATAGAGAAACACAATTACCACTACGAGAGTACTGGTTACCAGCAGTTCAAGGTGCTGGCTAGACGAATGGTGTTGCAAACATTCAGGAATAGGGTAAGTTTTCGATTTTTGGGTCAAGAATACATTGCTTTAAGTTATAAAGTTTCACCAGGATGAATATCACAAGAGGTGACGCCGCTCAGCAGCTACCGTCTCGCCCATAAATATATTAAGTCGTCGCCCGGGCCCGGCCTACACTTAATTAATTCACAAGTTAATAAAATCTTTTTTTAGGTAATCGAACAACACTCACCACTTTTTAGCAACAAATCTATAGCGTGGTTAGTAGGTTATGGGGTCCTATAATAAATGCTCAAAAACAACTGTGATAATACTGTATTAATATAAATACTTAAGAGAGTGCCAACGTCTGACTAAAATCTCGGGGCGTCATTACGATGGCTTTAGGAAAATAACCGCCGTCATAAGTCTAAGAAATCCTAAATGAGCTAAATTTATAGCATAAAGATTTATATCTAAAACCAGTATGTCTCAAAAAGTTGAAACATTAATGCTCACATATTTTTCTACTGTAGCATCCTCAAATCTTTGTTTAATAGTAATGTGTCTAAAATGGCAACTTATAAGTAATAATTTTGAATAACGGTTCATACTTTGGTGATTTTTATAATTATATCCTCACTTACAGGGCTACTTGTGGCTTAGGTTCTCTATGCACCTCTTCATTGGAACCATCATAGGAGCTCTATTCACGAACATCGGCTTTGATGGTTCAAAAACATTATACAATTTCGGATTCTGCTTTGCCTGCATCCTTGCAATGCTGTACACACCGATGATGCCGATTTTACTTGCTTGTAAGTTTAGTTCGACCTTTTGTCAAATTATTACATACTATATACGATAATTTAATTTGCTAGAGAAAACGATAGGTATTTATGAAGCTTTTGGAAACAGTAGCTGGGAACAGTAGATTTTCTTAAATTATTTCCTTTTCAGTTCCTACAGAAGTGATGCTTATAAAACGGGAGTACTTTAACAGATGGTACGGCCTGAAGCCATACTTTGCGGCTATGGTTGTATCAAGGACGCCTGCGACAATTTTCTTCACTCTTATATACTTGGCTATTGTGTATCCTGCGACTGCGCAGCCTATGGAGCTAACGCGAATATTAATGTTCGTTAGTACGTGTATACTGGTTGCATTAGTTGCTGAATCTATGGGAACTGTTATATCTTCAACATTAAGTATAGTGGTAAGGAGTTAATATCGAAACAGTTAAATTAGTTAATACGTAATCTTATCGGTAATTGTATCATTCATAACTCATGTGATAAAATGTAATTTATTTCCACATTATATAATGAGACAGACATTCAAATTTGTGTTTCTTGGAAAGTAGCTATAAATTTCTCTTTTGGTTCAATCAACCCCTCGTAGTCCCACTTACTATCACCATATTTTCATGATATAAAAGTTTTAAAATTTATTACTTTTTTAATAGATTCGTATTACATAAATGTTTCAGAACTCAATGTTCGTCGGTCCTGTTGTAACAGTTCCACTCATGTTATTATCAGTATATGGTATTGGTAACGGTGATGACCCACCTCCCATCGTCTGGAAAATAGCTAGGGCCTGTTCTTTCATGCGATATGGACTCGAAGGACTGATTGTTGCCATATATGGAGACTCCAGGGCAGATCTCATATGTCCTGAAGACGTCGACTATTGTGAATATAAAAATGTTAAGTAAGTATCCTAGCGATGAGTCGACTATGAACTCACAGTTTGGCAAATCGGTTATTAAGTATAAAAAAAACTTGGTTATTAAGTATAAAGTAGTTTTTACTTAATAACCAAGGCAAGTTGGTCTCTGAAAAGTTAATTATATTTTTTTGTATATTCATGTAAGCTTTTAGCGTAATGCCTGTTGGCAAACCTTTTTTAAATAAGTAAATTAATAAATCATTGAGTAATAAGTAAATCATTGAGCCTGCTAAAGAAATGAATTCATGTTTTTAAATTTAAAATTTTATTGTATGTTTAGAATTTTAAACTACTAAAATTATGGCGATTAATAACGTAATAAATTCGAATGTGAAGTTCAAATAAAATGTTCTTTTTTCAGGTATTTCGTTAAGCTAATGGGCATGTCTCAAGTATGCTACTGGTTTGACATGTGCATGTTATTCGTTATGCTGCTCACATTGAACCTCGTGGCTTACTACTTGCTACGTCAAAGACTTTCGCCTAACTACGCCTTTAGAGCAATCAAACTTATTGGCAGATTTATCAAGAACAAAATGAACAGTTCACATTAGAAAGTACTTTGCCCGACTTTCATTGAAACACTTTAAGCAATTGTGAACCCTCAGGTTTATATTCTATGGTATCAATTCGCTTACGGGTTACGAATTCTTTAAAACAAGATAAATAACTCTTTTTACAATGGTTTAATTTTCAACGAAAATCCGCATTACTTTCATCATATAACTCGTTGATGAATTATGCCAAAGTTATACTTACAAATAAAAAAGGTACTCGCTAATGAGGTATAATGTATTAAGTAAATAATTGTTTTAATTTAAGTTTTAAGTTCATTTTATTTTTTGTATATCCATGCTAATTTGGGCGGAAATTTTATTATTTATTTTTAAAAACACGGCGTAGTTAATATTTAATATCAATTACGCTTAGATTTGGCTTCGAAAACGGTCATTGATATAACAATTTATAAGTCTGATATGCAAATGACGAAACTGTATTTTCGCAAACATTTTAAATTATTTAATATAGTTCATTATACGTAACGAGGTTACGCCAGTGTGATATTTACATTAAGTTTTAGGAACATTAAGGTTCAATTTTTATTTACAAATATGTTTTTAAATAATTTAAGGAAATTATCTATAACTAGTATTGGTACGATATTGGTGGTAATAAAGGTATTTTTCATAACTACTGTCGTGTACTCAACTATTCATAAAAACTAAATCAGTAATTTCACTACTTCAACTAGAGTTCTCTTTCATCCCTTTCTTTCCAATCGCTTGAATATGGTAAGAAAAGAGACATATGCGTAACCATATACTTTAGCTAAAACTGTGCAATTGAACTAATTTTATGAAAGGTTAAAGTTGACATTTTATTCCTTACCTATAAAAGGTACTTATTGATGTACGTTAGTGAATAAAATATAAATTTGTATAAATTACATGTGTTACAATTTTTATCTTTCTTTTACTGTTAAAACATCACAAATAATGTTTGTATTTAATTAAATCCATTTTGTGTTTCTAAGGCGCTACTAACTGTAACCACAAAATACATTTGAATCATATTTGTTAATTATTATATAGTTAACGTAACGAAATGGGATTGTATAAGGAATTAAAAATCATTTTTTTTACAATGTTTTTCTTAACACCAAAGCTCGAGTCAATGTAAAACCTCTGGGAGTTAAATAAAACTATAGTAAATTAATAATCTTTATAATAAACAATTTTCTCACTAAATTAAAATCACTCTTCACGTTGAACAAATTTAGAAAAACAATAAACATAAATCTTGACTAGGAATATGCCAATGCTTTTTAATTGTGGTTATTATGAAAATCTCTTGAAAATCTCAGATAAATTAAAATAATCAGACATACAAATCTGTCTCGATTATATTTCACAAAATTTTTACTTGTACATATTATTTACATTAAAATAAATTTACTGGGTATGAATTCTATATAAATATATATCTATATGATAAAATGTGCTAAATCAATAGACACATTTTTTTTTTTTAAAACAGTTTAAAATATTGAATACTATAAAAGTAAGTAATGCAAATGGATACAGTATAAATGTGAATAACTAGTAACTTCACAATGTTATATATTTAAAGTAAAAATTGTATTCGTAAATAAAACAATTATATTTATTACAAGGTGATATTTTTACACAGTCTCAGTCACTTCGACAAAAATTATGACTAATTAAAATAAACAATTTGCTTTTCCTATTAAATCTATTTCCTCAAGTTATATTTCACAAATTGCTATAATATTATATGATAAAGTATTATTGTTATTCTAGTCATAAGATTATTGTAGTTATAGATAATGAAATAATATTGCATTTCAGCGGTTTATAGAGACATATAACCTGCAATTGAAGGCATTTATTAAATAAGAAATATATATTTTGGAAATGACAGTGATTAAAAATTATATTATAATGAGATTTCAAATAATTAACAGGACGGTTTTGCGTAAAACTAATGTGAATAAAATTTTATAAAAATAAAAAAAAACTTCTCTTAACTCTTAAATAACAGACAATAAACTAATAATATCTTCTAAACGTTTAAAGACATATATGTGACAAACAAAGCTTATAAAACGATGTTTAATTTAGTTAAGTTTAAATTAAAATGTTATATGTATTATATCCTGAACTTTGAAATTATTTTTCAAGCTTTGATATAAATGTGAAATTAAGTAAATACACCTTACAACATAGGAGGTTTAAAAATCAAGTACATTTATAAAAATAATTGCAACAAAAATCTTACAAAAATATTTACACAAACAGCTTTTCTTAAACCTACTCATTTTCCATTCCACAATCCCGGCACATTATTTACATTGGTAACTTATGTATTGTGAATGTGTATGTGTATAATACAATGTATAAATGTAGAGTTATGATCTGTGATCTTAAAATTATAGTCTTATCAATTGGAATGTCTAATTGAGATTGCTAATTATAATATCTATTAAATAATTTCTACTATATGGTCTCTTTGCGTAGGATTCGTATTATTGTTCTGTTCCTTATCACGATGTCCAATCTAATGAAGTCGTACTATTTTCGAAAATAATGATGTAATCTAAATGTCACGACTAGTGGATATTAATAATGCCACAAAATTATCTGTCTCGATACTTAGTCCTCGAATTGGAAATTAATTATTTTATGTTAGTATACAATCGATTCTGTCGATGTATAGGGCTGCATTGATGTAAAAAACGTCTATGGCACCAGACGATGCTTGAAAATCTGAACGTTGTGATATGATGGATGAGGAAGTGCACTTCGCTAATATTAATCATAGTTTTGGTGTTAAGTGATTAATATTAATATCTAAATACTATAACCGACTTAAAAATATGTATGAGTGATGCCATACTACTACTAATATCATTGAAGAAGGCAGTTCATAATTTTACATGCACAAAAATGAGCTACGTGAAGAAAACAATGAAGGCAATGACTAAGCGTACATATAAAATATAAAGCATATAAATGCTTGTATTCCATATTATACTACGGGTTATTATATAAAGAATCCTGTTATGTAGCAATTATTAATTTGTATTTGTGTTTATCTTTGTCAAACCAGATACGCCAGCGTCTCCATTTCACGGATAATTAGTGTTATAAATGTAAAATCTATTACTATGGCATCTTCGTGAGTTAAAGATTATAATAACCCCCTTATCAGCAATAAATAGTTTTCAACCATCAGTAGTTAAAGAGTTGACTGGATTTACTTCTATCACATTTAGTTAAGTATAAGGAAGGTCTATCCGAGTCCAGACATACGTCTAACTTCGAATGCCTTATCATTGATCCCTTGATCTTCCAAAGCTGAGAGTCATCAGATTGGTCGCAAGGTGCAAGAACTGCTGTCACTCTATCATCAGAAAGCGATATACAAAGCGTGTGGTGCCGGATTAGACCGTTGTCGTATAACCACTCTTGGTTTCCACCTGAGTTGTGGCAGGGGTAGAGACCTGAAAATATCGTTGCGTTTAGAGAATTGATACAGAAGAACATTTAAAAACTTTAACTATACGTTAACAAAAATAATATCAACGGCGCTAAAACCTCTTTAGGTCTGGGCCTTAGATTTCTGAAACTGTTTCAGGATTTCTAAATCTAATAGATAAGTGGGTGATCAGCCTCCTGTGACACATGCCGTCGACTTTTTGAGTCTAACATGTCGACTCACAATGTTTTCATTCACCTTTCGAACGAAGTTAAATTCGCACATAGAAAGAAAGTCCATTGGTGCACAATCGGGGATCGAACCTACGACCTCAAGGATGAGAGTGGCACTCTGAAGGCCAACACTGCAAAACGTAAACTATTAAGATCTATATAATTTACCTTATACGACCTTATATATCTTAATAATTAATTATTATGATTTATTTATATTAATTAATATATTAACCTATAAATATAATAATATAAATTACTAATATCATATGTTAAAGCTTAGCTGGGCTTAATGTTACAAAGTGACAAAAGCAAAGATTAAACACAGATGTTTTGATTTCTTTTTAATGGCAATGGCAATCACGTACCCAAGGTGCCGTCAACGAGGTGACCCATAGTGTCCAGACATCTGTTCCCCTGTCGAATTGCGCGGTACCCTCCAGCGAACGCAGGCACCTGAAGCTCTGGATAGACATGTTCGAGATACCAGCGGAATGGTTTGCAGTGTAATTTTTCTCTTAGAGATTTCCGTTCAGAAATGCTGGAATTATATAAGGTATTAAAAATACTTTTGTTATAGGAAGTAGCTATGAAAATATCTATATAACCGGTCTAGGTTGATACACAAGTGGGTTTTAAGATAACAATTTTCAATATTTCGGTTCAAGGCACAGGTTTTTAAAATAAATCCTTGGACTTTCTAACAACAACATACATGTTTAGTTTAAAAGTTAAGTAAATAAACCAGTCTTTCTACGTTGTATAAATATTGGCAACAATCTCGTCTTAAAAAAATACATATAAATAAATAGCATTTACTTACTCTCCAAAATCAACTTGTTTAGCGAGTGGTTGTGAGCGATAGTATAGTTCCTTGTAATCATCCATCCAAACCTCAGCAGCTCTCCTGGTGTTCCTCGCAAAGACAGCTCCAGATCCCCCAGGGAAGGTGTACGGATGACGTTTCCTGAAGACGTGCCCCACACGGGAGCAAGGGACTATCTCTAGGGAACCACCACATTGCCATACTCTGTGGGAATAATATAAGAATATGTTATCTAACTATGCTCTGGAAATGTGATGCTGGAGGAGTATGCTTGAGGTTTCTAGGGGAAGGTGGAAGGCACTAGACCGCGAGGCAGATGAACTACACGTTGGACTGATCAGATAAAATCTGCCGAAGGAGTTTCACTCAATCAGTGCAGTAGGATAACCTCTAATAGGCAACGATGGCGGAACTTTGTGAAGCGCATCACATCTGTCCTTTTTATTACCACTACTATACGTACATAGCGTTCACGACCGCTCTGTCAAGATTGTACCGGATAAAAATAATGTTATCTAACGTGAAAACAGAAAGTTCCATATCAAAAAAGTATATATATCATTTTGATTACACGACTGTTAAATAGAATTCTTATCATTACCAAAATAAATTAATGACACAATAATTACGGACAGGCGTACAAATTGTTTTGAAGAGGTAAAATGCGATTTTTGGTAGGCGCTATGTATTTAACGTTATGCCGACTTCTGTTATGGCTCAACGAGGCTTTCTACTATTAGTGGTATGTGATAGAGCCTTAAAGACTTAAAGCCGGTCAAAACTCAGCTTGCTGAAAACGTCTCTAGGTTTAGAAAAGTCGAGAAACTTTTCATTGAACCTGTTATCATAATAATAATCGTAATAGTATGTTATTATTTATTTTAGGAAATTTACCGATTAGTTTACAACCTATAGTTTCAATAAATTGATGGTGAATCAAAATCGGTACAATTACTACAAAAATATTTGCTATAAATGTAATTATTACAACTTTTACAACGGCAAAACAATTTTCAAACGGGGTATATTAAAAGGCTGAGTTTACTTCAAAACTTCCTCAAGAGAGTCAAAGTAAACTAACTTGAACAACATAAGTTTCGGCATTACTCTGTAACTATTTTCACGATTTAAAAGTTTATTTTCTTCGTAAATAAGAAATGTAATTAAATGGCTATAGTGGTAAACTTCGCAAATCCTGTCTAGAAATAAAAATAAATTTTGATATGTAGGATAAAGGTCAAAATTACGGTCGCATTCAGAGTCCAGACTTATGAGTCTAGAATGCTATACATTCAGAATCAAGACATATATTATAGTGATATATTTATATCACATCCAAAAAGTTGTGGGCATACAGGATTCTAAGATGAACCTTACCATATAACGGCCTATCATCAGCCCGTCGCTATGCTGTAACATTTGTTGGCAACACTTTGTATTGCTATAAATTCTTGTAAAATTATTTTTCAACGTGCTAATGGCATTTAATTTAAATATACCTGAAAGAGATTTCAAGATTCTCTCCGCCCCAGACGTCCATTCTCATATCGTATTTGCCGAGTTTGTTGAAATATGCCCGGTCCATACTGAAGAGACCCCCAGCGATCATGGGCGTTCGGATCACTTGGGTTGGGTCACTGAGGCGGCCACTTCGTTCAGCATGCGATAGATACTCCCACTGAAATGTATTTAAAAAAATGTGTGACAATCTCATCGGTAAACGACTCAGTCACAGAGGAATTCTTCTTATTGATTACATGTGTTGCCTGTGCATAACGTGTTTTTAAATAAAATAGATCATAAACTAAGTCTTCTTAATTTTATAAATTTAGTGTCAACAATTTAGATAGATATCCTTACGTTTAACTATGCTGATACGACGATACGAACAGGAGAATGATTTGTACAGATACAGAAAAACTAATCACAATTAAACATCATAACGATGTTTTGCAACACGTGATAGTAAAAAATGTTCTAAAAAATCAAGTATTAATTCCAAGCCAAAAAATGGAAATTTTAATATTCATTCGCTTCATTGAAGTTCAAGGTTACTCGGTCCATCGAATGGGTTATTATTATTTTGTCATATGACATTTGATCTAGGTGAGTTATTAATGACAGATATTATATCATATCGATTTTAGCGATAAGGCTAGGCAATATTTTAATTATGTAACTATTTAGTAACTAAATGGAAAATAGTATTTCAATTATAAAATGAGCAAGATCAGTAAGTGTAGTGGTTGCTTGTGCGATTCTCCACCATGAGGTCATGGGTTTGAATGCAGGTTATGCAGTAGTGGATTTTATGTGCGCAATGTCTACTCGATCTCACGGCGAAGTAAATCCAGTGAGTAAATCAGTATGCCATGAAGAATGATCAACGGAATCGGACGTCAAATATCCATATATTTTTAGGATTATAATTAATTCCCAAAGATAAGTTTTGCTGATATGGTTATTTTTATTCCGGGTACTTGGACCTTCATTAAGTTTAAATTCCGAAAGTAGCCTATTAGATTGCACAGGCTCACCTTGAATACCAAGTTCCAATCGAAGCCGCCGCGTAAGTCCGCCGACGCACCAATGTACTGGAACGTATCCATGCTGATCACGTCTATAACTGGGCACACTACCCGCGTTGGATCCTGGAATTGTTGGAATACGGAATTATTGTTATGCATTAATTGGAATTGTACTTGGTATGTATTAAGCATACATTTTCAAAGAAGTAAAAATATTTATTTTCGATTGTACAAAGCATCACTTAGCAGGAGATTTGTAAAAGATGTATTTAATTAATAGGACTTTGTTACTCTATTTTTTTTAGTACTTCTTATTAAGTGTTAAGTTTCATGATACAAAAACCAACAATAATATATTTATTTGAAATATGACATAAAGTTTTGATTGAACTTAATAACAGGAGATTCCGTTTTCTGCAGCAAACAATAATGTTTTTTATCCTAATATTTTATAATTGTAAACAAGTAGCTAACGTCCGAATTTAAAATAAGTGACGTGAAATACCGGAAACCGTAGAGGAGATATATTTCTGAGAGTCATAAAATTTGTAATATAACAATGCATATGCAGTGCATTAAAGTGGGTGGTATGCACAATTAGTATTCCTTATAAATACAAAACTTAAAACGAAACTCGAATAGTGTCAAGTTATTAGTATTATTATTTACTAATAACTTGGTCCATAGTTTGTTGACTATTAATATTACAGAAAATAGTATTTATTAAAATGAGATGTGTTGAGAAACTGGTCGTACTTGAGTCTCTGATACCTGTCTACGTTCCATACAAGGCTCACTTCCAGCTTAGATTGACAAGAAGCATATATGGGGACGGATTTAAATGCAGTTTTGTATTCGTTAGATCGGAAATCGTCGTTTCGTAGAAATAAGCTTAATTTGTATGGAATTTTTTTCAGAAAACTATAAAGATCAGGTCAAACAAATCATCTGAGTGTGGGAATTGATTAGATTATGAGATACATATCAAAATATATCAACTACGGTGATACACGTAGTAGGTACCACATAAACCACTATAATTGCTATAACAGCTGCGTAGACGCCTAGCAGGTATTCATTATTTGGGTAACGTTTATTATTTCACGAAAAAAATACTGAATTACAATGACATCTTTTTGCATCATCATTAATAAATCTCACAAAACTACATACTTTTGGTCTCAGATTTCTGTATCTGATTTGTTAGTAATAATCAGCCTTCTGTGACTGACACAGACCGTCGACTTTTATGGGTTGGTTACCTTTACTGTATGTTGCATGGGCGCATTGACTGCGGCCCGCGGCAGCCTACCTTACTGGTGCTTGTACAAGGGTATATAAAGTTAACTAATCGCTATTCTGTTCCTATTTTAATATTTTGGATTAGAAAAAACAGAGGAGAAAAGAAAAAGACGTGCTGGTGGATGTTACATCATTTCCTGACCGTGACATGTCTACCTTTTAAGACAAATTAACATAACGTTACGTATATATTAATATTGAATTTAAGATGAAATTAGTGGACCTTGGCCAATATATCGGTTTTTAGATGAGTGCTATGTGCGGTGTGAAAGTGAAGGTCATTTCAGTACTTATTAACAGCTAAAAAATACACAATTAACGTTTATTTTGTAGGCAAATGTATTTATTGTGTGAAATAGCCGCGGCGTAAACAGATTAATAAATTTTTTATAACTTATGTTATTAATGGTTAGAGTACTCTTCTCAACCCTTAATCAATTAAGATATTAGATATTAGACCACAGTTGACTGTGAAATGTATGCCGTAAAAGTGTGACCTAAATTACCTATTGATCTTTCGATTTGAACAATTAAATTTAATAAAAAAATACAGGATTAAATTTTTAGTTAATTTAATTAGGTTAGTGTCGTCAATTAAATTATTTATAAAACATACTTTCGGTTCTACGGTAGAGTCTTAGGTACCTTTTTAGCTGTCAAAGATAGTTAGTTAAATTCGGTTAGTAACGAAACGTAAATTAAATTATTTATAAAACATACTTTCGGTTCTACGGTATAGAGTCTTAGGTGCCTTTTTAGCTGTCAAAGATAGTTAGTTAAATTCGGTTAGCAACGAAACGTAAATTAAATTATTTATAAAACATACTTTCGGTGCTACGGTAGAGTCTTAGGTACTTCTTCAGCTGTAAAAGGTAGTTAGTTAAATTCGGTTAGTAACGAAACGTAAATTATATTATTTATAAAACATACTTTCGGTTCTAAGGTAGAGTCTTAGGTTTCTTTTTAGCTGTCAAAGAATATCAGTAACACCATTTGCAAGGTCACGTTGTCACCAAATGAAGAGTTTTATGTCATGTGTCAAGGTCCACAGTCGTATTACGCGAATGTCACGGCCCAAACCGGATCCTACTCGTCCAGTAATGACATGGTTAAATTAAGTTTGGTCTCTACATGGGATTCTAGCTCTTATCTCAATGTATGAAGATTTAGTTTTACAGAGAAGTGTTGAAATTTGTAATAAATGCGTAAGGTGACTTGAAATTAGAAGATGCGAGTCTAATCGTAATTTTGATTAAAGATGTCGTAAGGTTATGAGGTAATTTATGGTACTTATTAACTTGATATGACCTGCTGACCGAACCGTTTCAATTTCACGTAAAAAATTAAGTATGGCGTAATTATCACCAATAATTTATTCATAAAGGTAACAGAATGTACACTTATGATCGTCAAAAAAAGAGAAACACAATAAATGAATCTAATTTTACATTTACTGCCAGTTCTCAAATCAAGGGCGTAGAACGGAAGAGAAGAACTGGCAATAAACTCTCTGCCACTCTTTTTAATCGCCAAGTTTTTTTTACATGTTTGTAAGGAGCTGCAACCATTACACTATATTCCATGTGACATCTTGAGCTAATTAAGCTATCTTAATAACATTAGCTTATACTAATAAAAAATAATAAATGTATTAAGATCCTTCTGAAAAATATTAATCACTATGAAATTGAAAAAAAAAAACTTGATCCTAAAACCAAATATTAAACCCAGTTGTTAGTTGAAATTGCTTTGTATCGTAAAAAACGTCAATATTGAATACACAAAAAAGTTGTTTTGATTACGTGTTTTTTACAGCATTCTACCTTTTGGTTGACAAAGTGTAAAATATTATTTAACCTTTACCTCTTAGTATCCGCTATTGCGATACTTGGACCCAGATGATTAAATTAAAGAATTGCGAGTTCGCATTTGTTCAGACGTACTTTCAAATTCCTGACTTCAGATAAGTAACAAGTATTACAGGAAGTCTAGAACCTTCCAGAATGGCGTGAGGTCGCATGATTACGTTGGAAACAATGAGTGGACTTCGCAATACCAGGGGGTGAAGGGATACAGATGATCTAACTTGCGCAACCTGCATCTTCCGCTCACCACGCTTGAGTAACTACTGTATGGAATAAGGCAGGAGATATAGCGAGAACTTCCTGACGTGTCCATTCAAATTTTAACTTAACTTGAACAACCGTTTTAAATTTTATTGTAAGACAACTAAATCCATAATTTAAAAGTGCATCCTAAAAAAAGACGCCTATACCTCCATATATTTGTATTTATTATATTATTAAATAACTCTTTGGAACGTCAATCAAATTTAAATAGTTTCAAGTGTTGTTAAACCATTTCGCTCAATAAAGGCTGTCGTATTTGACAGCGCTGAAGACTAGATTATGACTTAAGCTTAGAATTTCAAGAGGTCATTTGATTCAGTTGCGAAATGGATATTAAGGGTTTCGTAATCCGATGGCTCGCTGTTCGCCTGTAACTTGAACTTAATCAAAAGTAATGCGGTATATCGTACATGAAGCAACTTACTTTCAAAGTAAATCGGTTTTGCAATATTGCAGTGGTCGAGATGGTACATCTTGGAAATTTTTACGTTCTAATTAAATATCGCAGACGATTTCGTATTGTCGTAACAAATTTGTTTTACACCAATTTTCTGATCTTATTTAATTGTAATTTGATATTATTTACGGCTGATTTAAGAAATCGCGTTTGATTAAACGGTATTGTGTCATTTAAATATTTTACAGCCAATCAAGAATTGTTTTCACAAGAATTAATTACTGAGCGCTACCTTAAATAAAGTTATTATAGACTCTTCTTAATTAAAAAAATAAATAAATAAAAAAGAAATCAGTGGCGCTACAACCTTTTTAAGTCTTGGCCTTCGATTTCTGAATCTGTTTCATGATCATTTTTTAAACCTAGTTGGCAAGTGGGTGATCAGCCTCCAGTGCTTGACACTTCTTATTTAATTGATTACTTAATAGTTTTTATGTATCTTAATTTGCATGCAAAGACGTAAAATAAAGATTAATTAAGAGTCTAACAGCGTTTGTTTCATAAATACTGATCGAGTCCGATACAATTTGATAGATTTAAGAGTTTAAATTTATTACCATTGCGTACAACAAAAGAACAATCTCTTCGACTACAAAATGTTGAATTTATTTGAAATAAACTTCACAAAAGTATGTTGTAATAATATTGCAAGTATTTTATGTGGGATTTACTTACAACACAGTAATTTAGATTTTAGAATGTATGTAGTTTATTCCATCTGAGCACTTTATAGTCGTTTCATAAGTAAGATAAGAAAAAATATTTAATACACATTATATATATATGTTTGATCGCATGTACCCATTCTGCTTATATTTAAAGGCAAGTGTGCCTTGATTGTCTGTCAAACCATTACAATTATATATATATATACCATTCTTCTGAGTCTTTGAGCTTTATTATACTATTTATAGACTGTTTTTATATCCTAGTTTCCAAAATTCAGTTTTGTATCGCGCAGCCCGGACTTACAACGACCACTATTTAAGCCTTGACATGTTTAGGGTATCGTGGAATGTGTTTAAAACGTGTATTAAGGATAGCACACCCCACATACACATCTTCACATACACACCGTCACTCTTACACAACACAACCAAATTAGGTACCACATAGTTAAATGTATTGAATACTCTTTGTTTAGTAAAATGAATGATGTATTCCATCTCTGGCTTTATTTTCAGTGTATTTGTTTGTATATATCATTTATGTTAGCTGTAGGATTACCAAATAAATAAATCCTAGTTTATAATTTATGATTATGTCAGAATGGGGAAATATATTAGACAAGAAGCAGGACAAGACTGTGAAGCCTAAAGACAACGAGTTAAGAAACAAGACTTGCACCTATATAATGCCCAGGAAGGTCAAGTACATGTGGAGAAAGGAAGGTAAAATCTAAGGAACAATGGATTACAATATTAATAACGTCTAACGACAGGAAGCCAGAGACGGGAACCGATTGTTGACGATGCAGCAAACGAGAACTAAAACAATGACTAGATAGCACGACCAGAATATTAATAAAACAGGACCTTCAGATAATGTATTAAAAATACTGACACCTTCTTGGCATCAGCCGTTTCACTTCGATTGCTTTGTAAAGCTTTGCTTGGTTCTATAGCTCGATTGAACTGACTTGACGTTTATAAGCTCTGTGGTATAGAATAACAATAGGTAACGCCATTGCTTCGACATATAGAGCCTTCTTTTGTTTTTATAAAAATGATTTGTGAGATGGAGACAATTTATTAAGAAATTAAAATTTAATATTTGCTGTGTCATTTTAGAACGAGCGTTCGAGCAAACGTTTTTACATGCAACGTTTCGCACGTCTGGAAATTGTAAAAACCACACACTAAATTTAGCGTTGTATTTGTCAACCAATACGAAGCTCTATTTATTCGATCATTATCATTAATGAGTATGGAAGTATGCCGTCTTGGAGACGACGTGATGTGTATCGTAATGTCAAGGTCTGACTTTAGCTTAACAAATGCCTGTCTCTTATGAAACATTATTCTAGAAGCATTCGAAAATCATCTACCGCTCCTTAGGTTTCTAGAAAATAATCAGTCAGGATAGACGATCGGCTACTAGTTTAAAATAAATATTAGAGTCGGCTTTTATAAAACGTTAATTAAGTTGAGTCAGAGTTGGAGTTGGAGTTATAATCCCAATACCACCATTGCTTATGTTTACCGTCTTCCCGTTGATTATAGGACTCTTGTCGTTATATATCTAAAGAGTTACTAAAGACAGCCTGGCTTTATGGACTTGACCTATATACGTCATTGTAATAGAACCTCTATAAGGATGACACCTGCTCCTTGTGGTCGTTAAAGTATAATAAAGTTCTCAAACGTCTTTTCCTTATACTTTGCAATGTCTTATAGCAAAATATATCATTATAATTGACAGTATAGATACTATGGTATTTGCGAATATTTTTTTTAATTTCTACTCTTCTGGAATATATAATAAGTTATATATTCACAATAGCAGCGAGTTTACGTCAATATTTTATTTATATAATCGTAAATACATTTTCAAATGTTATATTTTCGCGTTTAACAAACGCAACAGAGCTCTGATAGGTTTTGTAAATAAAACTTAAACTATACTTTTATTTTAACTGGAATTCATAGTTTGACAGTAAACATACATATAAACTCGTTATTAGTTTATTCTTCTGTAGCCCAAATATTAAAAAATAAAAAACTGGTAAAGTAAATTGTACTTAAAATTACTTAATTAAAAAATTAAAAGGAAGAAATCAGCATTCATGTAATTTTTATAGAAAATAAATTTAGTTATAAATTTGTTCGTTTCTAACGACATTAAATATGTATGTATATTTGATTAAACAAGATGCGGATGTCTAATAATTTAAGTTTGAAGTAAGTTCGTATTAATATACTAATGCCCACATTGCGTTACATCGACTACAGTATTGACGTCAGGTTGCTTAACAGACGCCGCTAATTTATTAAATTACCACCAGTATAGTCTATTATTTAATATCCTGCATTCTCTCAAACTTATTTATCTAACAAAATTGTTACTACCAACAGTCATTCCAGTCACTGCTACAACTAAAAAATATGTTCTATACTTTTAAATTTTTGCGTATGATTAGTCCATATACATTTACATAGCATTGTAAAATTATAGAAATATCGCTTACATATTGCTTATCATTACATCTTTAATAAGCTATATTCTTCTTACCTCTTTAATCCTCTTAAGCAGAGGCTCCAGCCAATGAACGTTGCACTCAACATGTGAGTCCAAAAAGGTGAGTACCGGTGCGGTGGCAGCATCTGCACCACGGACCCGAGATCTCATGAGACCTTCTCTCTTTGTGTTTCTAATGACATGCACTTTTCGTATTGCTCTGAGAGCAGCACCGTCTTCAGCTGAAGAATAAAGTGGTGCATTTATACTTTAAAACAGCTTAATATTAACATTGACTAAGCATTTTCAAACTTTTCTTATAGAATTATATCATTTAACAAAATGGCAAATATAAGATTTTTACTGTCGTTAAATTATTAAGGAAAATAGGTTATTAATGTTTTAACTATCATTTCCAACCAGTCTAGGCAACTATTCTAATTAGGTGTTGTAACACGTAGTAAGATTGCGACTTTGAATACAATTGTACAAAATACAATGTATGTGAAAATAGAATTCGTAATACTATATTTCTTTGAACGGAGAATTTCGCAATATCTATATATTTCAAAATTTTATGTTTTCTCACAAGATTATATACAATTTGTTTGATAACTATTGTTTTGTTTAAAATAATTGGGTAAAAATGAGGCAGAATTAAATCGAAAAGGCTGTAAATGATTATATCACAAATGAGTTGCTAGGGTTGCTAGCGTTTCTGTTCACATTGACACTACGTGTTTGCGTGTTGTTCCCACAGTAATATAAGTGAATTATCCTATTTCACAACTCCTTGCTGATAGGCATCGATTTTCTGATTTATTTATTCATTATTTTATTTAACTACACTAATTGTTTTAATATAGTTGCCAAATTGTGTCCGTTATTCGACCTTCATTTTAGAGCTAAATAACTTTACCATCATCAATTTTTAAAATAGATAAAGATCATCTAATTTTTCAGTGTTACATAAACCCTCACTAAGAATCTGTTAATAAAAATGTAAATTTTTGCGTTAAATTGAGCGTTGGGTACATTCAAATGGTTTATGCACACAAAGTGAAACAGAATTGCTTTTTAAACACATCGTTACAGCAAATTGTGTATAATCAAGAGTTGCGTAATTTGTTTATGTAGTGTGAAGTATATTTTTACAAAAGGGAAATCCCTTTATGTATACGCACCTTAGCTTAGCTTTTTACGTTTTTGGCCAGAGATAAAAAAGCAAATTGTATTATTGATTTGACTACCCATAATTGTGCCTAAGACATACCGCTTTCCTCACGGAGTATTCCTCTATGATACGAGTAAATGTTGATTACACAAATAAAAAGATAAAATTCGTTGATTCCGTGATTTGAACGCACACACGATAATGCTGTATACTAACTATACAATAGTTATATGTTACTAGTGAGTCTATAACATACAACATATATATATAGTTAAAAAAAAGTCTACAGAATTAATATATTTAAGTCAACTTACGGTTATCACTAAAGTCGTCGACTAAAATTATTTCCTTAATTAGATGTTCTGGGCTTCGATTCAAGACGCTGAAAATAAAATAAAAAATACAGAAATTAAGTAAATAAAATAAATTAGTGGCGCTACAACCTTGGCCTCAGATTTCTGAATATGTTTCATGATCATTTTAATCTAATAGGCAGGTAGGCGATCAGCCTCCAGTGCCTGACACACGTCGTCGACTTTTTGGGTCCAATACATATCGCTTTCCTCACGATGTTTTCCTTCAACGTTCGAGCAAATGTTATTACACAGAAAGAAACTCCATTGGTGCACAGCCGGAGATCGAACCTTCAAACCTTAGATATGAGAGTCGCACGCTGAAGCCAACACTGCAGAAATTATGTAGTGTATCAGATAATGGGTTTGAGTGTAGCGAGAATTGTGTTAAGTAGCAACTTTATATCCAAATGCTGGCGAACGTTGCTAAATAATCGTTTTTAAAAGGTAAGAATATTTGTGTGTATTTTTTACAAATTGTTACCAGAACTGGTAACAATTTATATACCTGACAATGGTTCGTAGGAGAGTAGATCGCGCTTCATTATGAAAGGTTATAATAACGCTCGTCTCGGGCAAATCTTCGTCGTATTTTTTCAGCCGGCACCTGAAAATATGTTTAACGTTAGAAACGATAATACACCATACTCTTTATAAAAATATTATATAAATTCGGTTAGACAAAGTTTCAGTTAATAGTTATCTTTGGTTTGAATTTTTTTACAGAACAAGGGGCAAACGGGCAGGAGGCTCACCTGATGTTAAGTGATACCGCCGCCCATGGACATTCTCAATGCCAGAGGGCTTGCGAGTGCGTTGCCGGCCTTTTAAGAATTGGTACGCTCTTTTCTTGAAGGACCCTAAGTCGAATTGGTTCGGAAATACTGCAGTCGGTAGCTGGTTCCACGAAATTATCGATGTTATAATAAAGTCAATTACAGAGTTTAGAGACAGGTTCACAGATATTTTTTTAAAACGTTCTTTGCCTAGTGTTTTCCACAAATCATTTGTGCGTGAATTGACGTATAGCTTTAGGTTACTGGTTCTATTTTTTATCCTTAATAACTCTCCAAATTACGATAAAACTTCGTGCAATTGTAGTTTCTCTGATGACATCATAATTCTACTACGCCACTTTTAGAACATAAAATTCTCTTATAACTGGAGCAAGACCTTTACATTGTAGAGGTAACGTCCTCGCGATCGATATTAAATGCCACTTTTAGTAACCCAGTTAACTTGTAACTAACTTAATAATGTAACCTTCTGTACCGTACGCTGTGTATTTATAAAGAAGGTTGAAAATTTATTTAATCAATTTTTTTATTAACTAATTGCTTAATCCTACAATTGCTTCTTTCAAGTTGTTGAAAATTGTATATTTTTACACATATATGCTTTTACGTAGTTTTTGTTTGAAACTTCTTACGCGGCGGTACGGATTGAGAAGTATTGCAACTGAAAAGATATGGTAAAAATACTTTGATAAATTATTCCAGATCCCGAAGTATATTGAGGTAGATACTTGATTTGAACTTGCATCTTTACAATGTGCTTAAATGTTCAGTCTGGTAGGAAGGGATCTCTAATTAACAATTTTCGGTTAAGTGATTTTGTCTTTATGAATGAGTGGTATTTCTATCACACTATGCCCCATTGACAAGATATCATAATACATTTAGATTAGTATTAGTATTACTTACATAGCATTTCTCGTATCAGGCACACCTCGGTTGCTAGGCAACGCATCGGAAGCCACCTGATTGAATCTGTTCCTGACGTAGGGGTCATTGTCCTTTGCCCCCCCAGCGACATAGCCTACCTCATCGAAGTACTTTCCAGTACTGCCTGTGCTATACTCCTCGAGTGATATCGGACTGCTCTCAGGTTCTTCTATGTCTGCGTGCTGCTTTATTAATCTAAGTGCAATGTTTTCTTCCTGCGAACAAGGAATGGTGTGATAAAAAATATATGTATTTTTGTCTACTTTCGTACCAACCACAATATTATGTTGAATATTTTAATTCGTATTTAAAAAATCATGCTTTATTGAAGAATTGTTTCCTTATGGTTATGTGATTATAAAATTTTGTTTCTTAATCGAAATAATAATATGAATATTAAGTTTCAAACAATGACGTTATTATGCTTATTTATGTAAATTGTTAATAAAGTTATAATATAAAATTACGTTAATTACTAACTATAAGGAATAAAACCAACGTTTTATCAATTATTAGTCGAAAGTTATCCGCTTATATTAAAGCCTTAATTGAAATACTTCGGAACTTACTCGGTTAAAATTTTATACTCCCTGCGCACCATCAAAATATGTTGTAACTAACAAGGAAGCTTTAAGCTCATGTTTTATGGGGCATAACTTTACACGTACGAGACTTATTAAATATTTTAGTCGCTCAAGGCCTTCAGAACATCACTGAATATTTATCTTATGACCCTTTGTTAGGTAAAAATTTTCATTATTCAAAGGTAATGTCGGCGAAAAGGTGTTTTTTGTGATGTTTTTACAAGATAAAATGTAATACCAGAGAATGTCAATTTTTTTTAATCGAGGTCAAAATGTATTTTATGTATGTGAAGATTGAAAGTCAGAGAACCGGGTCAACAATAACCACTTAGACCACTTCGGGTAGGTCTAATAAAGCCATATTCGTGTAAAAAGTAAATAACCATGTAAGTGCCTCCGTCGACCTCTGAATATCCTTTTATGGTGGCTCTCTAGGCAAAGAGTAATTTTGGCAACCTTTATAGCGCTCAAGGTAGAAACGCGAGTTATTATTTACTGATTGCGACCTGGAATCGAACTCAATACCACAGGCGTCTGAGGCGACGTTTGAGTTATTTATAGTTTTAGAAGTGATATAGACCTGTACCTTCTAATGCAATAATAAAAGTTTTCTCAATTTATTCGTTATTTTCATATTTAGTTCTCATGTACCAACAAAGAGATGGAAATGGGAAATATGAAGAATTTAATAAAGAATTTCCCTTTGTACGATACAAAGGAAGACACATATTTGCTTTAGAACAATTTTATTATAAAAATAGCATAGTTAAATTATTATATATATAAATTAAGGATGCGTGATAATGGATCTTTAGAAAAATGTAAAAAAATCGTAATGTTTTTATGACAGTTCGAAACTTAGTACGATTTACACTCAAAAATTTATTTATTTATAAAGAGAGAACACTACATTTTGGTTTTTCATTCGATAAACTATGTAACTCTAAAACCGATTTATAATTTTATCACAAAAAGGAATACAGTCAGCGACAATTAAAATATGGCAAAAACGGGAAAAAATGTTTATTAGATTTCCGACTTAAGACCGAATTAACGCGGATCGACTGCAGACCTAGACTTATACTTTGGTTTCGACATAATTTAATCTTTTAACCTATTTCTTTCCGAATTTAAAATAAAAGTAATGTCATTAATTACTTTGTAGATACAATTAACAAATGAAGTTCCGTTTCAGAATTTAAGTATAACAGTTTTTAATTTATTATTATTAGTGGTGTTCCGGACCGGTGTGATGATTACGCAATATACATATGAACCAAAGAGAGCATATCAAATCTCAACTTCCGAGCAAACTGTCAAACGAGCCGTGACTGATCCACTTATGAGCAATTACTGGGGACAAATATGATCTGTTTTTGACGTATGGAAATGGATACCACTTCCTTCGCGATTGTTTGCATCATGTGTAAGTACAATTTCGATCGTTGAATTACCTAAGACTTAGTAGAACTTCACTTGATAGTATGTACATTCTAATTTTTTTATTCATTGTACGAAGTATCTCTCGTATTATGAACATATAATTTATGGTTTTGTTTTTGACGTCCATCAAATAGTCCTGTGTTATATGACATCTGCAGGAAGACGATTTATCTTTTCTTATAACATACTTAAATCGTAATCTCTATATTATCTATTGTTTATATCATACAAAAGTATATATATACGTGAGCTTTAACATTTTTAACGGGTAACTGAACAGTAGTCAGGTACAGTCGTTTAAGTTTTTTCCTATGTATTTTTAAAACTTAAAAATAATAATAATACAATTAAAAAATTGTATATAGAACTCCGGTGTCCGTAAATATAAAATTAATAAATCTATACTAATATTAAGACATATATTAAGTTTCAGGTATAACCAGTCATTACGCTTAAAGCAAATTAAATTGTGGGGAATAGCGCTATATAAATATAGGATTATATTTCTCGATTGTCTGACAAAATGTGTCCGTAGCGTTCCCCTGAGAAAATCTCCGTATAGCGATGCCGCAGGCAAAACTACAAATGGGCAATTATATGTAAAGTCGTATGGTTTTCAAACATTTAAAAGACCGTAAGAAATTTATGGTAATTTTGCGCAATTACATCCTACAACCTGCTAAAACAAGAATAACTAGTCTGTATCTAGTGTTACTTGATTCTTCTATACAATTTTCTTTATGTTCGTAGAGAAAGTTGAGGAAGTGATCAAATGCTCTAATATTATCTTAAAGTTATTGTACATTATTAATCGTTTATGGAAGTAATATAAATAATTCATTAAATAAACCGTGAGATGGTATGCATGATAGTAATACAGTATGTAGTTCATAGTCAAACTATAAAAAGGCGTTCAGGACTAAGATATTTTTCTAAGATTTAATTAAAAATATACGCTGTTTTACTTGCCTGATTGCATACCTAAGCAATGTGTCAATCCCCTGGGGATGGAACATAGGACATCCAGCCTTTATAACATGTAGGTAGTTCATATCTTTATATGGAATCACAACACGTTGCCAATGCTTGCGACGTAGTAATAATTCTTATCACAAATCAAATGACTTCAATCCGAAGACTACATCGTTTGGTATCACTGCGTGAGAGCAACAACATTTTTATCTGTGCTACTAATGTCATCTATCAAACTACCTGTCAGATGTCCGTTACAATGTCAATGCGCAGCCGAATTCTTCACGTATTGTTTGGTTATATAAACTAATCCACTTGCATAATAACTTGTGAAAGTTACACGTCCTTGCGAGATCCGGTTTCTTTGCATTCAGATCAAAGCTTGGCATGAACAGTAGGCACTCGCAGTGAGATTACGTTGGATTAGTTTATGCACAATTTTATAATACTGTTAGTATTTACCTCATACTAGCCCTTACATATTATTGTAACTGAGAAGTAAGTTCGTTTGCCATATACTCTCATATTATAACATTATTTTCGTATAATATTTATCTGATGTCTCATAGAGTTATTACACAATTTACTAATTGGTAGTAATTATGACCACATTTATATTATTACATTAGATTTCGTGTGCTCTTCGATAGTGCTATTTATTTTAGTAATTGAAAATGTAAGGATAGCCTAATCTGAACTTTTGTTTACTAATAACTCAGTTGATTTTTTAATTGACATGAGAATAAAAAGTAATAATATTGATAATGAGTATACATTATTCATAAGTTAGTTGTTTCTACTTTTACATTTTAATATATATACAAGTTTTACACTAGAAGAGCTAATTTTATGCACCCGTGGGAGGCTTTCACCCACGGCTTGGAAGCCGAGTGTCGTTTACAGGTCATATGACTCCCCCAGAAGAGATATTCCATACTATATTTACGTTAAGACTACACTTAAAGTTTATTTTTGTACCTAGGCGTAGGTTCAAATACTTATTTAGTTACGTCGTTGGTTATAACGTATAAATCCGGTGAAATAATAATAATTTTTGATTTAAAGAATTGTTGTGATTAATTTATGAAATTCAGTTATCGGATGAGATATCATAAAAAATACAATTGAAAGATCTAATCTCCTCAAAACCAGATATGATAGATAATTTCCGCGCTAGATGCTAGAAATGTTAGGTATTTATAGAGTGTATAGACAGGATCGTTTGTCAGGTATCCCAAACTTGAATTAGCATTTGAAACGCAAATCCCTTCGAACCAGCATTTATTGCCGCGAATTTGATCATGAATAATGACTGCAGCAAAACCAGGTGCACATAGTTGGGATTTGTAAATCCCTTTTCAAACTGAAGAAAACATGAGGTTAAGAAGAGTAGTATTAATGCTTGTACGCATGCATACAAGGTCTGAGGAGCTGTTTAACGTCAAACCTATCTCAGGATGATGTCGCTTGACCGTCAGAACAAAGTAAGGGCTCACTCTGTAACTTCCAATGGCGGTAACATTCCCAGTTTGAGCGCTATGGTAATACAACTTAACTATAATTAACAACGCCGCGATCGCTATTGCTATTGTAAGTTGAGTAAAAGCCCCGTAGTTTGTGACGTGGTGGTAGTTTGTGGTAGGCTAATGCAGAAGGAATATTATTTTGTTACCGTCAGCGATGCCATGCACTTTTCCTACATTGAATTATTTATCTTAGTTTCTTTTTTATAGAACAGGGGGCAAACGGGCAGGAGGCTCACCTGATGTTAAGTGATACCGCCGCCCATGGACACTCTCAATGCCAGAGGGCTTGCGAGTGCGTTGCCGGCCTTTTAAGAATTGGCACGCTCTTTTCTTTTTTCTTGAAGGACCCTAAGTCGAATTGGTTCGGAAATACTTCAGTGGGCAGCTGGTTCACACAAAGTGGCTATTGGCCAGCTACTTAATAAAATTGCGCTAAAGTCCTATAGTCTTAGGATCCAAGGTAGAAAAAAACATGAAACAGTTTGTGTAGTCACTGGTCTAGGTCATGCTCTCAAAAATCATTCACTTCATATCATAAGTGATGGCACGTCAGTAATAGTATACGATAATGTGCATTGGCTTTACAGGGCTTATGCTAACGTTATTACATCTCAACACACCCCGTTCTGAAAATGGATAGGATTTAACAAACGAGTTTCGAAAGTACGTTGGATTTCTAGTCACGATCCCGTTTCGTTGATATTATATATTTTATACCAAAATCACCTTTATTACAAGTCGGAGTGGTCGGTTTTGCCGTAAAATAGTTTATTTCTTAATTGCTTTTCGATCGTGTTGCAGGGTTATCTAAGCGTTCTTTTCTTATTGAAAACTAGCGATTCACAGGTTCTGCAATCGGCAATATTATATATATATTGACGTTTGTTATCTGTTTGTCTAATAACTTTCTTCGTCGAGTCAGTTAAGCTATCTATGCCTAACAACATAACACGACTGGATTCGTTAAGTTTAAGCGTAAATATACCTATAGACAGCCGAAACAGGAATTGTTTTAGAATCTATTCAGTAAAAATATTAAGCTTACTTTAATTATGTAATAAAATATTATAAAAGTTGAGTTCATTAAAATTACGCCTCATCATTCAGTTCACTCGTGAAATAAATTTAAATAAAATAAACATGCTTTTAAAACACTTATTTAAAATTAAAATGGAGAATTTACATTATATTGTTATTTATTGAAATATTTTAACA
Organism: Pieris mannii; assembly: GCA_028984075.1. NCBI lineage: Eukaryota > Metazoa > Arthropoda > Insecta > Lepidoptera > Pieridae > Pieris > Pieris mannii. Next base: position 6,498,390 of record CM054784.1, read on the forward strand.
CAGTTATTATGTAACACCTAAATATACGTTTACGTTTAGCTTTGTTAGCGATATTTATGAGACATTTCCTGTAACTTGCTCTATATTTCTGTATATAATTAAGTCTTGACTCATCGTTAGGACTAAATAAGAATCAAGAGTGAATTACTAATTACATTCCCAAACCAATTAAAGGTTATTTGTTTTGACTTTGATTATTGAAGACAAGGAGTGCAGTCGATCGCATACTTCCAGACTACCTTGCATCTACACGTTTGTAAAACATTTTGTTCTACAGTTCATTTGATTTATCTGAATTGATTTAAAGTATAAACAAACCTTAGCATGATGGAAAGTCAAGATTTTATTCCTAACCTCACACTTATTTATTTTTAATTCTTTGAGAGCTATACTGTGTTTAAATTATTTACATTTAAAAACTATCCTTACTATATCTTTAAAATAAACTCAAAGTGAGAGCTATTTTATTCTATAAATGTAATTTTTAACTATAGAATTTATTTAGTTATTTTAATGAAAGCGAAACAAAAGCTTTGGAATTTGGCGTCACAAAGTAATAAGATAAAACTAAAACAAAAGATGCACTTTGCGTCTGTTTATTTACGTCCTGTCCCGGCTTCGCAATGCATTTGGACTACATTTTGTAAATAAATATTACATATAAGAGATAATGTAGCACCCTAATGAATAAATAATGAAAGTATTTCTCCTAGCAGTTGTTGAGAATAATATATAGACAGAGCAGTGTTGGCCTAGTGGCTTCAGCGTGCGACTCTCATACCTGAGGTCGTAGGTTCGACCGGCTGTGCACCAATGGACTTTCCTTCTATGTGCGCATTTAACATTTGCTCGAACGCTGAAGGAAAACATCGTGAGGAAACCAACATGTCTTATAACCAAAAAGTCGACAACGTGTGTCTGGCACTGGAGGCTGATCACCTACTTGCCTATTAAATTTAAAAATGATCATGAAACAGATTCAGAAATCTGAGGCCCCGACCTAAAGAGGTTGTAGCACCACTGTTTTTCGACGGTTTTATTAATAAACGTATCAGGATCAAATATATAATGTTTCGTCCTTATCGCATGTCCAACACAACTAATATGTATTTTAAACTCGTCAAAGTGATCACACTTAATCCATAACCCCAGGTGGAGTACCAAATTTCTGCTATTTTTATATTGATCACTTTGATAGGTTAGAATACTTTCTGTATCTGAGATACGTTGTCAACTTTGATAATGAATAACTGAGGACAAAAGCGGCCATATACTTTCGAGCTTCCTGTTCATAAGCCACTGAACTAAGAGCGCAGTGATACAATTGTCGTAATAACTTGTCATTTATCCGCGTATCATTATATAAGGCCGTCATGTGTGGTCTAATGATGGGGTATTTCCTATAACATTATTAGCGGTTACATTGTCTAATATATGTTAGCTACATTGTGTAATCTGTGGTTTAATTTCCGTAATAGGCTGTATTGTTATAATATCATTCCTAAAGTACTGTTTTCATAGAGAAGGCTGAATAATATGTGCTAACTATTATAAGTAGGACTTTCACTATACAACGCTTGGCCTAGCGTTGGGCGAAGAGATTCAATTATATCCAGTCCCCATGATTATGGAGGGAGTTATCCCACGTATCACATTGGACCTTAAAGAGTGACGACGGCGTTTTAAACAAAGTTCAAATATATGAAAGATTTGATTATCAGCTGGTCTCTAATAAATCTAACTAAGCCATATTTATTAGACGATTGGCGCCTAAGTTAGATAAACGTTAATGTAGGTCATGGCTTAATAATGGCTTTTTATGTCGGGTTTTAATTTGTTGACTGCGACTTGTAGGGAGAATAGAGGGATGGGATTTTTTTATAGTATGGTTAAAAAAGCAAAACTTGACCAAATTTTATGTAAATATATAAAATACAAGGCCGCGTATTTTTATAGAAATAATAAATAAGTTACGTACATATCTGTTTGACGTTAAATTTCCAAACCTCATCTGCTTTTTGTGTATTTTCAAATAACAGTACATCAACAATAAAAAATAGTAATTTGTTCTAAATAAAACGAAAAAGTACAACGTCAGGCTACGCTAAAAGCGATTTATTTGTTCAATTATAAAATAGCTAAATGAAAGTACTCTGAAGAGTTGCCAAATGCCAACAAGCAACTTCTTGAACATTTCACAAATTGTTTTAATTGTATCCAATCGCTTTGTCTCTCCGCAATTTATTTGGCGCAAACGTAGGTCAGGTTGATCTAAAAATAACTGGCGTAAAACAATGAGGCTTATGCAATAACTCACTATATTATTATGTAGGTAAACACTACATTAATAGTGATGTGAGTCTGTTGAATGGGAAATGAACCTGTTTTAATCATTTAATTTTATGGTAGGTGTAGCTCAAGAGCGGAGTTTATTTCAAAGTTCTTTAGACTATTATTCGTTATTTTTAAGTTTTAAACAACATAAATTTATTACGTTTATTTGTAAATATTTTACATGCCGAATGCTGTCTCCGACACTATCGACATATTATGTGTTCGCAGAGTGAATTCCCAGTACCGATATTTTGTTTATTATTATATACTTAATTGTACTTTATTTTATTTTTCAAATAAATATTCATCATCACGAAATAACCGTATTCGTATAGTCTGTAAGGCTAATGTATCTTTTTCTGTAATAAATAAATGTTGTGTTAGCAAACATACATAAATATGTAAATAATATAAGTTTGCTAATAAAATATCTGTATAAATGTTGATTGATGTTATAGACATCCTGCGGGGGTTGGTTACTTTTCATCTTGTACATACTTTGACTGTAAAATAATATTATATATTATTATCATTTCTAAATAAGTGTTTGAAAGGAGCGTGTCTTATGAAAAAATAAAACTTTCGTTACGCTGGCACTAATCGAGCATGATAACGTTGTCTCATTCCCACGATAAAGTAGAACAAAGCACGGCTCTCACGAATCTTCGTGAAAAGGATATTTAAAATAAACTGCTAAAAGCTAAGAAAAGGTTCCGAACACCCACGATTTTATCTAATATTGTCAATTTTATACATGTATGTCTAAGCAATGGCATTACAGACAGCTGCCATTGTCATTATATGTCACAGAACTAATACATTAACAACTTCAAAGTGAAATCAGTGCATATCCGTTAATACTAGTGGTTATTTGATTTGACTTTGACATTGTTAATTTATAAGCTCTGTGTGCCAATGACAATGGCAGCTGACAATAGCGCTATTGCTCTGGCATATCGATCACTTCTGATATTTAAAACTCATTTTCTTGTACCAAAATATGTAAATAATTCAGATCGGCAACGATCATATGATTCATAGTAAAGCTAATTGGAGACATTTCTATCTCGATTGGATCAAAAGAAACTATATCATTATGTAGTTAAGCCTTACTGTGGCTTCGCGACTAAACGGATCATGAAGGCGGAAGTAAATAATCGGTCACATAACAATTGAAACTACAATTAATATTTTGCGGTTAGCCTTAATTTGTTTATGTAATTCGCATTTATTTAAGAGTTACGTGAATGTAGTCTTGCAAGATAATAGTGTTGTAATAATAATTTATTATTCTCTTATTTTAACTGTTGTAAAGATAGTTTAAGTTACATGAACACTTAATAAATATTACGTGTATTTATGACGCCTAAATTTAAACAATTAAGTATTTTATATACTTAGCCTCTTGTTTAGCCACAGCATATCTAACAGGAAAATTATACGTTTTTATTGATAGAATAGGAATTGGTTGGATAATCTTGCACGCTGTAAAGCACGCGAAACTATGGGAATTTTTTAAAAATTTTGTTCAATAATTATAAGTTTATATAATTCATAGCTTCAATCTGTTAAAAAGGTGTTTTCTTTAATCTTGTTTTGTTTGAGCCTACGATAGGTTTTTTATCGTGTGATACGGGTTACAAAGAATATCTACAAACATTACTTTTTTAAATATATTTTCCTTGGTAAATTCCCCGACGATACAATACCTCCGACGGACTCAATGCCTATTGGAGTCCGGAGGTACACAATTATTTTATATTAAATATATATAAGAAAAGGTCCCAACCTTATTTGATATGCATATGGTAGGTGATTAGCCTTACAAACGCCGTCGATATTTTGGTTCAAGGCATTCCGATTTCTTCAAGATGTTTTCCTCACCAGACCAGTGCGTGTTAAATGCGCGCATACACAATCCATTCTTGCATAGCCGGGGATCGAACCTACGACCTCAGGGTCACCCTGACTCTCATGAGTCGCACGCTGAAGTCACATGGTAAACAAAATTAAAATATTAATAGTTATGGAATATTATTCAATTTATGAAAAAAAAATTGACGTCCAAAAACTGATATGATTATAAAGTTATATAGATTATAAAGGCTAATCAAAGGATAATTATAAATCCTATCTCTATTCTTAATGATTGAAAGATAGCTGGGTCAAATTACGTCACGCATACAGAATACCAAAATTCTTCGACCTTAAGTGCTAGCTCACATAACTAGTCCACTCCGTTACGACCTACCGTTATTAAAACTAAAACTAGTGAAAGTATTAAAAGTAATAGTACACTTGCGTAACGTGCAAGGCCATAACCTTTTTATACGCACAAAGTTATAAAAACGCTTTTGGTCGTAGGAAGTTTACGTGGAAGTGAAACGATTGTGAAGCAATATGTTAGAGACAAATATGGGAAATGAAATCGATTGTTATTGTTATATATAAGGACTTTAGTATATACATATACATGGTTTCAAATATATGTCCAAGAATATGAAATTGTTAGCTTAATTGACATTGGTTATATTTAGACAGCCAATAAATGTTATTTTAAGATGTCGCAAATAGTTAATTATTTTGTTTGTACAGGGTGGAAATGCATTTGCGCATCCCCCCCTGCCCTCAAAAGTAGCGGGGGTATGTGGGGCTAATACCAGAATCTCTCTCAGAGACAGGGTAAGCAATACTCGCTATACTCACCTCAGGTAGTTCCTAGTGTTCCTACAAATCGACGTAAAAGAGGCACTGGTGTCCTTCTCGCATTCTACCGAGGCACTGTGTATTGCCTTGTGGGCTGCAGGATTTCAGTGCTTTAATTAATTTTCTAAGAGCATCCAGCTGTCCTGTGTATTTTGGATATAATTATAGCCTCTATTACTGGGGTATAATGTAGAATGTAACTGCATCCAGTAGTCTTTGTATTTTTCTTAACTATAAAATACTAATATTTCCTCTTTGTAATAAATATATAAAATAGGGATTTCTTAACGCAACGTAAGTGTTCCGCCGCGCGTTCGGCGGTAAGTAGTTTTGCTCCTTCACCACCTGTCCCATAGAAAATAATAATAGGTATTAAAGGCAGTGTTGGCATAGGGGCTTCAGCGTGCGACTCTCATACCTGAGGTCGTAATTTCCATGACCGGCTGTGCACCAATGGAGTTTCCATCTATGTGCACATTTAACATTTGCTCGAACGGTGAAGGAAATCATCGTGAGGAAACCGATATGTCTTAGACCCAAAAAGTCGACGACGTGTGTCAGGCACTGGAGGCTGATCACCTACTTGACTATTAAAAATGATCATGAAACAGATTCAGGAATCTGAGGCCAAGATCTAAAGTGGTTGTAGCGCCACTGATTTATTTTTAGTTATTAAAGGACGAGTAATAAAACGCATTTTACGTAGATTTATCATGCGTCACAATATGATAATATATTTTTTATTCTGCATTAATAAAAAATCAGTTAATTAATCTATAATGTTAATAAAATATGTAGTCTTTATTCGCGTACTACATTAGATTATATATATATTTATTAAGTCAATGTCATTTTGTTAACCATTAGTACTCGACATCCGAAGGAGCGAAGGCTTCCTCCAAATTCTTCTACTTGTCTCTCATACTCACCACAATTCCCTAATCATTCCTTGCTATCCCTTTTATTGTTATACACATATAGTATACACTATAGTGTAAATCACACTTAATTTGCATTCTCTTAGGACGCTATAAGTACATATGTTATGTGCGCTTAAAATACAGTTTTTCTATCACTTTCTCTGTTTAGAGCAATTTGAACACTTTCGCCTGTACATTATTATTATTTTACCATGTCCATACATTTAAAACCTAGCACCTACGAGGATTTACGTATACGTAGGATGTCTATATATATATCTTACCTATAACATAATCCATGGGAAATGTATAGAGAGGTTAAGCTACTAATTTTTTAATAAGTATTTTACGACAAAGTCAAACTCAGTGTTTGATATCCATCAATTCGATTGATATTAACGTGTGTAAATAATCTCGCAATGATTTATTCAACGTAGTCGATTGAATATAACTATACTGAATAAATAACAGCAAATATATAGTAATATATAAGTGCTTTGAATTGCATATTTTATAAAAAAATACGCAACTTCTAATATCTGCCCACATTTGGTCATATATTTACCAACTTTGATGACATTCAACCGTTCACCGAGTTGGAATATACCTAATGTAAATAAATAAGCACACGTTCATAATTTAGCACACGTTCTTGTAAGCCTAAATAGATCAAATGAAGTATCCATTATATTCAAAATAGCTAACATCGTATGTATTCTACATTTAATTATATTAAAGTCTGTTATATTACCGAAATTTTTTTTTTGACATAAACACTGTAGTTTAATTGATCAATATTTTTATTTAAGTTCAGACAGTTATTATATGGACTTTATGGTCTTCGCTAGACTTATACACCCAGATATAAGATCACCAGTTTTAACTTGTTTATCTTCAGAAAATGTTTTAGTAGATTTAAAATAATTTAAGAAATCTAATCAAATTCAATTGTTTTTTTACATTGGCGTTTTTTGATCCTGCTTAAGTAAAAATAAGTAAGCTCTGTTGTCTACAGACGTCTTATAGACGTATATATAACTAAATAAATATACACATATTTTCATTCCATCTTTAAATTCATATGAATTTTTGGCATATTTTTTATGCATAATATGAGTTTATTAGTATTACCACTTTTACTGATTATAACTTTACAATCTTTATTGGTATCGTCTCGGAATAGCTCCTTCGTACCAGTGATGGATATTAATTAAATAATCTGCCTGATCCGTTCTTTGTTGACATCAACATCGAATTAATGCTCGAATAATTTCTCGTCTGTTAGTGACTCGTCTACTTTTTACTAGGGCTATGTACGTGATATATATTATTTTCATATATACTTTATGTTATAAATTCTTGCTCATACTGTAGAATATCGTGGGAGTCGCGTCTAAGTCCCAAAATATCGACGGTTTGGTTAATAATAAAAATAGATAAAATCTTTATATAACGCATTATTTTTATTAAGTTCTTCGCTGTTACACAATTTGTTTTCGAAATAAAAATAAAAATTATAGAATGTTCGGTACAGACTTTTGAAAGCATCTCAGTGTCATGTGTTTAATATAAGTAAAAGTGATCTAGAGATTACATAATTTATGTAATAATAAATAAAAGCTGGGATCAGATTAGTTCATACGCTAATACTACGATAGCATGTATGTATGTGTTGCCGGCCTTTGTCTTCGTCGATTTCCTTTCATGATAAATGGAACAATCAGACATTAACTATATTACGGAAGATTATTTACAAACATTAGCCTTACTGAATGTTTTCTGTGGACTCGCTTCTCGACAGGAGATTCTAAATTACATTTATATTCTAAATCACATATTATTCTAAAACAGACCAACACAGTTTAACGTAAACTTGACTTGTATTACTTAAGTTTGTGTATGAATAAATTTGAATGAAAGCTTTTATTTATTTAAACCAAAATGGTATAATATACAATTATGAATTCAGTGTTACGGAATGTATCAGCAAGAAGGTTGCAGGACTTCACCATTCACGCTTGATTACACTTTTTGTGGTAAATAAGGCACGAAAGTCGAAAACCAAGTTTCTAAAAGAAATCTGAGAGCATTGTGCAGTTTCTCAAGTTTTTGTATCAAACTTTTAAACAGCTCTGAGAAATAAGCCAACGTGACACGCGTAAAATAATAACCTTATTGTTCTTTGACGCGATCGTGTTGCGCATTGTCTTAGCATGCTCTTGCGCATAATTATATCATTTGATTGTTTTGTCTATTGTACTTGATATTTTAAGTTTTTTTTAATGTTCTAATCTTATGAATTACTTGGTATGATAGGTCATATTATTAGTTTATTAACAGTAATTAAAGAGTTGTAAGTACTTTAATGGACGTAATTATTTTACTGCATAAATGTACGTTTTACATAAAATAGTAATTAAGTAAAAGCTGTAACAGAGAAAATTTAATTTACTAGTAACTTAAAAGGCTGCATAAGTTGTTATGTAAATTATATTATTTATGTATAATTTATAAAAATAACGATTTAATATAACTAAACTAATAGAATTACGATGGCAGCGTGCGATTCACATCCCTGAGGACATAGTTTTGAAGCCCACCTGTTTACCAATGCCCTTTATGTGCGCATTGAAAAATTGGTCGTACGATGAAGGAGCAGCGCTTCAGTAAACCGTCATGCTTCATACCCAAAATCATCGACTCAGTGTGTTAGGAGAAGGCTCATCACCTACTTGCGTATTACAAAAATGATCACGAAACAGATGCACAAATCTCAGGCCTAGAACTTAAATATTATCGAACGAATTTTTAAAACGCTCAACGTTACGTTGATCTGTCAATTACGTACTGAATGTATGGTCAGTTATTGAATTCATTAAAATTGACCTCGTAAGTGAAAGATTACACAATTGATTTCGTGTTTTTTCAATTTGGTCAACTATTCAATCTCCATATTTGTAACATTTTTTTATTTAAATTAAAAACAAATACACAGAATTTTTATGTAATTTTTAGCTATTTAAATATTTATTGTATACAATACAATTATTAATTATATAATAATAATTATTATATTATTTAATACATATAAACATTATATTAAAATAATATTTGGAGAATTCCAAACTATAATTATTGCAATCTTTGAGTTTATCGTTAACTCTTAATGAAGGTCCTGGTGTGGAAAGGAAAATAAAGACATATTCGTTAAGGTGACGATTGCCTTCAAAGAACTTAGCACTTTTATGTAAATAAAAAAACAGTTAACATCTCAATACGGATGACCCGCTTCAAATGTTAGAACCTTGAAATAAAGATTCAAGGAAAGAAATATAAAACGAGCTATTTTAATTATTGTTAACGCCATCTTTGGGTGCATTAGCTATTTAGTTATATGGATTAAGATTCTGAGCTATTTCTTTATTATTTGAAAGGATTCATAGGTAAAACATTAATCAAACTTATATTCTATTCACAAGAAATTCTTTTGCTTGAATCTCAAGGAAAAGGTGCCGTCACCTAATTGCTTGTAAAAGGTTAAAAATATCTGTTTGTCGATTACAAATGCGTATAAATTTGGTTAGTTTTTATAATCGCTTGCTATTTTACCTTTTAGCACCTTTGTTAATGAATGAAATGAATCAGCAATGTATGTATTAGTGCGGGTAATTGTGAAAGCTCCACTTGCTCACGTTGATGGGAATTTTCGGTAAGAAAATCGCTCACATTCAAAAATCGATTACGCGTATCATCCGCCTAACCGCAACTAGTCTACGTGGTGGATTACAGCGTATACATTACATTAAATGGCTAAATCTCATTAGAACATTACCAGTTCATATTTCAATTAAATATAATCAATTCATAAATAATTATTACTTCTTTTATTCCTAATCAAGCAAGGTAAATCTATTACACAGATTTTATTATGTTCTATAAAGTCCAAAATGGAGGAAAGGACATGTCTGCAACTCTCTCATTTAAGATTTAAAAAAAATGTGCATGCTAAGTACATGTATTTATATCATACAGATTCTAATATATTACTTTATGTAAGCAGTTTGCAGACACTATAATTATCATTATCTGAAGGGTTATCTACGATAGAACCCGGTTGTGAAAGTTGTATCAGGATGCAGATTTCACATTTAATTACAATATTTATATATAAGGATATTAACGAATCATTTTAAAGTCGTTGAATAATTTTATTTTACGCTCACATTTTACGATTGAAAAGTAAAGAAAGAGAAAACAGCATTTTATATATCGCCAAGCTTCGTTGACGCTGTATGACGCCAGTTGGTCACTTATCTGGAGGTGGCCTTGACTGATATCTAAGAACAAAATAGGCAAATACATTATATTTTTGTGTCTTAATACTAGGGTACTTGCCAACCTGTGGAAAAAAGGGTGTTGAAATTGAAAATCAAGAACTTAACAACCCTCAAAGTACCCATACCCCTGAAACAACATGAAATAGTGAATATATTGTTGCGGATGTCTGTACCAAGATACCTAAAGTAGCTGAACCTTTCGGGTGGTAGCGGATTATAAAAACTATTGGGTTTGTTCTTCAGGACTTCTTTGTATTACTTGTCGGAACTTACCTTTTTGCCACTTTGATTTCATAAAATAATAATGCAATAATAAAGACTATATATTATAATAATATTGCTAAGCGCGCATTCTTATAGAAAGGTAAATAAGAAATTTATTGTGAACCATATAATTTAAATTGACAAGATGCAGATGTGTGTATTTTATGTTATATCCATTTTTTTTTTTCAGAATTCAAATAAATCTAATTCAAAAAAAATAAGACCGAATCTGCATTGAAACCTTATTAATGAAAGTCGTGTTTTATAGCGAAATATTGTAGATTGCCTTTCATTCGAGAAAAATAAACGCGAGTCAGCAATTTTGCTATTGTACTATTTGCCTTTGTATCGAATAACAAATACTCCTAAATGTCGATGACCGTAACTCCATAAATTCCTTTTAAATTAATATAACTATATAAAATAACAAGTAAGGTAAACTTATTATCCGATTTTAAAATGTATTGTTTAGAATTAATTCGCTACTCATTTGAATCATCAATCATTCAGATTCATCCCAATCAGATTGGTTCATGGTCTAATGGAAGGAGGAGCTTACTTGAAAATACCGAACGAACGTTTTTATATATTTAGTTACTATAAGCGTTATTTACAATGTTTAATTATTTTCAAACAAATTGGTTACTACGAATTGCAATTAAATTTGAAGAAATGGTACTGAAATTTAAGCCGAACTTACGAAATAAAAGCGAGTTCAAACTTTCAAAACCCCTTTTCACATTTCAATGATGAGCTTTGCTTTGCAGATTTTTAGTTAGTATTCATAAATTACTCTTAAATCGTAATAAAATAGAGAAGGCGTTTATGGTTTGATTAATGTAATACTGCGAGTGCAAGAAACCTTTAACAGTAGTGGAATTTGATCCGGTCAATCTAAGCGTGTTTTGAATACAACTAGTGAATTACGCTTACTTTCAAAATCGTGTCGAGAATTAACTTTTAATCCGTCGATCTGAATTCAGGGCAAGATATTTTCGAATTAACTGTTACTTGTTTACTTCTTTTTTTGAACAATGTTAGATTATATATCTTTAAAACTGTTACAAATACAAATACAACTTCATTGCGATCATTATGCGTGCAGCTGTTTTTATCGATAAACGCTGAACATTTAACGATATAGTCAACCGTTTCATACATCGGGCGACTACATTAATATCGAGTATATAAATAAATCAGTGGCGCTACAACCTCTTTACGTCCTATCCTCAGATTTCTTAATCTGTTTCATGATCATTTTTTAATCTAGGCCAGTAGGTGGTCAGCCTTCAGTGCCTGATACACGTCGTCGACTTTTTTGGATCTAAGACATGTCGGTTTACTCTCGATATTTTCTTTCACCGTTCGAGCAAATGTTAAATGCGCACATATAAAGAAAGCCCATTGGTGCACAGCCCGGATCGCACCTACGACCTCAGGTATGAGAGTCGCACGCTGAAGCCACTAGGCCAACACTGCTCTAATATCGAGTAGGTAAATAAGAAACTTTAAAATACATGACATACGATTGGAATAGATATTGTTTAATGTGTATGCTACAGCGAGAAATTGTCACCTGGTTGAGAATTATATTCTTCAGACTTTAATATTTTTTATTTTTTATTCTTGCATATTTTTTAAAAATCCACAGGTATGAAATATAAACATTGTAATTGTCATATAAAATATGTTTTAATTAGAAAATTTTGCTATGCAATTTGTTATCAGTTCATACGCTTTAAAGGAAGATGCTATTAATAACATCTGCGAGCGATAGAATGATAATAAGTTGATAAGAGATCATTGACCTACAATGATGTGTATGTGTGTGTTAAATTTGTGATTTCATATTTTCTTGTATTTTTTAGGCATACACATTGTATTAGAATATATATATATATATATATTTTCTATATAGACCAGCATTGTATTAAATATACATTTTCATGTTTTAAACATAATCTAAAAATACCATAATTTAACAAAAATTGTACTGTACCAATATGAGACAAAATTTTAAATGCACCCTTTACAACCACCCCTGCCTTATCGATTGCTTTTAAAGCTGACACATGAAAATATGGTTATCTCTTTCTTTCATATTAAACATTCTTTGGCTATGATCACAGAGAAAATAGATCATCATCAGGCACGTTTCGGCTCACATTGCTTCCTTACAGTGAATCCTTAATCGAAATTCTGTTTTTTATTATTTCTAGGTTCAAATCTGAACTATATAACATTCATTTGAATGATGTAAATATTACTGATTTACGAATTTCTTTAGTTTCTTCAAAAGTAACAGTAACCTATATACCGTACGCTGTTATCTTATGTACATAAAGATAAGCTTCTGTTTGTACTGCGGTATCAGTTATTACATAGGAGATGACATTTTTATCTCAAAAATCCCTTTTTAACATGGTAACTAGTAAGTAACTGGTAAGAATAATTTGTATTAAATTTTAGTTTAGACCGATGCTCAAAATATTTTGAATAACGCTCTACTATAAGATCCATACTCAATACTATGACTCACACGTCAATAATGTATTGGATTTGACATAAGGAAGTCATACCCTTGGCGTATGCCCGTTATGATTGTCATACAATTTTCATCATCACCTAATAGAAATAAAGTGTTCATCTAGTGATTTAAGAGATCTGAAATTGTTTTAATGTTTTCACCTCTGGACGGGGGCTACCCAGCAATGAAGTATTTCCGAACCAATTCGACTTAGGGTCCTTCAAGAAAAGAGCGTACCAAATCTTAAAAGGCCGGCAACACACTCGCGAGCCCTCTAGCATCGAAAGTGTCCATGGGCGGCGGGTATCATGCAAAGTGAAAATAATCTCTTAAATAAGCAGTAATATCCTTTGCTCCATTGCAGTCCGCAAGGTATTAAACTCAAATATAAGTTACGTTAATAGGTGACGCTGTAGAAATGTATTATTTTACACTTAACTACTTTTTTTTTTAAAATAACAACGTTAAAATCTTGTAGATGCACGGTTAGGACTTGGTTTTAATTTGTCCGTATTATCTTATACACATTCACGGTAAATTAACATTAATGTAGTGTAAATAATTGTATGGGAAGTCGGAAAGAACTGTCTTTTAATGTCGTCTATAGAAAATAATTATATTGCCAACGTAGATAGATAGTGTACATTGTATTTCATAAAAATGAGAAAACATTTTTATTTTTTTATAAAGTCACTTTCATCAGGTCTTTATAATAGAGAACGACATCTATAAGTTCCAAGTAATCGTTGCCTTTGTAAACTATGTCTTACTTTGGACATCCCGCAACTGCTCCATTCCTGCGTCTGTTGTTTAATTTTCAAGACCCGATTTGATTATTGTGTCACTGGAAACTAAACCCACGACTACCAATTAATCACGGAGGTGGTAGAGCAAGTCTGTACAAATAATATTAGTATTTAATGATGTAAGCCCTTCAAATCAGACTAAAATTTCAGAAATAATCCATGATAGTAATAATTCAAACAGAATTTCTTTCAAAACAATTCCCTGAAGTGCAAATACTTAGTGTTCAATTAAACGGTATAAAACAGTTCAAGACGGTAAAAAAGGATTAACAAACAAAGTGAAAAGATTTATGTAGCTTCCAATCAATTAAACACGATACAAGAAAGATAAACTGTAACTGTCGTATTCATGATAAAGAGATTGTTGGGCGTGATTTACATATCAGATTTATCAAGTCCGGGTACACTGGCGGTCGTATAGGAATGCGAATGAGGGATTTTCATATTTATCTGCACGTATCGTATGAAATAATCTTTATAAAAAAATGATCTTTAATTTATATCATAATTTCATCATTAGTTCAAAAATAAATAGTGCGTGACTCCTAAGTCCGTCCGTAAGTCCTATACATTTTAACTTCAAATAAATAGGACTTTTTACTAAAGAGATGGAAATAAGCATTCATTTCTTTGCATTTTGCCAGCATGAACCGAATCTTTGAGCTATATTGGAAAAAGCACGCCTGAACTGGAGTAGGCCTTAAAGTATAATTTTGTAATTCTTCTTTCTTCGTTTTGTCCCTATAGCAGTACATTTAACGCTGGCAGAAATTCCTCACTATATTGCGATACTTATTTGTTGAGCGAGGAAAGCACCAGCTCTGATGTCACCAGACTCCAACTTATATCTGTCCATCTTTTATACATTTCTAATTATTCTATCATTAAGTATTATGTTGGTTAAGAAAATTATAAATCACTACATAGTATAAAACAAAGTCGCTTTCTCTGTCCCTATGTCCCTTTGTACGCTTAAATCTTTGTAACTACGCAACGGATTTTGATGCGATTTTAATAGATAGAGTGATTCAAGAGGAAGGTTTATATGTATAATAACATCCATTAAATAGTGGAGAAGTACTGTTATTTTTGAGGTTTCTAATGTGATGTCGTAAATAATTACATTTTTTCCACTTACATTGCAAACGTAGGCTGAACCCTACGAGTTTTATGAAAATAATATACTAAGTATTGTACACATTGAAAAGGTCTACAGAAAAGTCCGTGATCGTATATGTCTATATGGTATATGTCGCGTATATTATCGGAGCTTTCCAGCGACGGAAATAACAATACATAATCAAAACCTGCTTTTCATCAGCATTGCACCCGTGCGAAGCTGGGGCGGGTCACTAGTACTGTATATTTTCATGATCACTATTAAAAAAATCTAATGGCTTTTTAATTGCATTGTTCCTGTTTGAAAATCTATTGACCCATACTGAAACTGAATGGGTTAGACGATGTGATGACACGATTTTGTTCTTCGAATGTTGACCTAATTTATGTTGCCAATTGGTAGTTTTAAAATTAAACATGAATAAAATGCTGTCGAAAATTGCAGTACCTTTTGAAAATTTTAAAAATGTTTCAGCATGAATCGTAATTTTGAAAATAAATATGCTAGCTACCGCATTGCAAAGAATTTCTTATTTGCCTCTAAAAATATCAGTGATACACGAAGTTATGGGGATTAGAAATTGCTCCAATTACTCAAATAATCTATAATTTTATAGCACCATTTTCTCTTTTCATATGATATATATATCGTATGCTCATTACTAAACATTTACTCCGATTTATTATTTATTTGGATGTTTAATTTGTTTGTTGAACCTAGACCCGAGGATCAGCGTTTATTGAAGTTATTTCTTTTGGCACGTTAGCGAAAAATCATGAGAGTAAATTTTCTCTATTGTTAGTGTCGTTTTTTACAAACGTAGAATACGGCGAAAGATAAAAAATTTGAAAAGATTTTATCTTATTACATCAAAGAAGTATTATAACTTCTAACGGGTGTACATAAGTAGACTTTTTTTTAATGCAACAGCAATGTGCCCAAGACTTAAGACTTTAAAATGCGGTAGCATTATGCTGACAGAGAAATACAACTTAAAAATATATTTCGAATCCCTTTAATTATTGTTTTACGATTCATCCTTTATTTTCTTGATCTAAACTTGAAAATAATTTCAATATTTGTTTCGAATAAAGTTAAGTAATCCTAAATTAAAATTATTACAGTTGCTCTCATCTCGAAATATGTACAGCAGTTCCAAACAACAAAAACAAATTAAAACTATAAAGTTTTAGGTATAAGAATAACTAGATTTTCAATGACGTATAATTGCCCTTAATTGTCATGCAATTGACGACGCTGTTAAGAGTATTGATAAATCCTATTAATCTAACTTAGCTATGTTAATTAGTTGCAACATCGCAAACCTCGAATAATGTTGTCACTGTATTAATTTATTAAATTAAATCAGTGACAAGCGTTCCTAAATTTTGGTTCAAATATGACCGAAATATGCTGTAAATGATATGGCGTGAATTGATTTGTATTATTAAATCCTAAGATCTGGAATACTATTTCGCTTTTCTAATGATTACTTATGTACCTAAATATAGTATACTTTTTTATATTGGACCTTATTATCTGTCGAATTGTTTAACTTTCAATGAATATACGGAAAGTGATTGATAGCAAACGAAATAGTTATTGTCATATAAATAATGAGAATCGTTATTGAGTTTTCTTTTAAGGAAAAATATGCATAGCTTAGAGAGAAATCCTATAATGGTCAATTTTTAGTATACGTATTTCTCCTATGGCAGTAAAAGGTTTTTATAAAAAATCAACTTTCGCGTTTTTTTACACCGCAAATAAAAATATCACGATAAACAAATATAAATTAGACGATATAACCTAGGAAGGCTATAGTTAAATTAGAGTACGAAAATTTAAATTTTATGTATTTCTTTCTTACAGATAACTTCTAAACACCAAAGTTTACATATTGATGAATATATTATTACATTTAAATCTATTTAACAGAGAGGGAAATGAATTTTTATATTGGATTTAATAAGTACCGCATTGTCATGCGCAATCTATAAACAGCTGATCTCACCTTTGAAGGTACGGTGTCTGGCTGCATATAATAGAACATAAAAAACATCCAGGCAGCGCCTAGAAGAGAAAGGATTTTCAGGTTTCGCCTCATTTTTAACACAACACAAAAACACAGGAGAACAACGCGGCGTGCGCGCGAACGCGCTTCGAGCGGGGTACTGAAGTTGTGCCTGCTCTGACATGCGCCGTATCAGTTTAAAAATGGAACTGCATGGGTGCATCATGATAAGAAATCTGACTAAAGGATGCGGCTGTAGCATTTGTGTTACATATGCAAGTTAGATTTCAACTTCGTAGCACCCCGCTACAAATATTACAGCTACGTCGGACAGTCCAGTTTTGAAAAGTTACCACTTAAAAGCTTATATTAAATTACGAATAGGTACTTTATAAAAAAAACATATACATGAATCTTAACATTTATTTTATTTGTAGTTATTAAATTAATATGTAATCATAAAAAACTAAATTTAATAGTTTTCCTTTTTTCATAAAATATTTAAAACAAAGCAAAAGCAAGTAATATTTTATGATTTATGATAAATTTATCACAATCTTCTAGTGTAAATTAGAAAACCCTGTCAAGTTCCATCTCACGAAATTATTTAAAAGTACTTTAATAGGCGATAACCCTAATGCGGGACTTTTTAGCAGTTCCTAATTGATAACCTAGGTGGCGCTAAAATAAAGAAAAAATATTTTTCTCTTGAATAAAAAAAATACTGTGATAAATATAACACAATATTTTAATCTACTTCATTTATCGTTGTAAAAGTTCAATCTTCTGAAATTATTTAAAACTAGCTTTAAAGACGATAACCATAATAAGTAATCTTTTGTTGTAGGAGTTCTTAATTGGCAACCTGGATGGAACTGCAAACAATATTAAAATATTAAAAATTGTAATCGTCATTATTCCATTTATATTAATTACTGTTAATTATACCCAATTTCCCTTTATTAAGTTGCATTTCACATCAGGATTTATTTGTTTGTTTTTTACTTACATAAATTTTCAGTAATATTATTTCAATCTCGGTACTTGCTCGTACGGTGACTGAAAATATCGTAAAGAAACCGCATATTTTGGACCTACGGACATCCTTACTGAGAACCTATTAAGAAATAAAGATCATGAAATAGATACAAAAACACTGGGTTTTTTAGATAACATATAAGTAGCAACCACGTTCCTTAACATACTCCATGTTAACATAACATTGAAAGCTTATTTGCTAAGATTACTTTGTTGCCCTTGTCTTTACCCTGGACAGGTCTTTTGGTTGGTTTTGTCGACACGGCAAGCCGACGAGCATGGACGTCAGGATGCCGTAAGTCAGGACCGTAGTATGAAAAGAACCCTGGTCTCTGTGTACCCCTACGGAAAAAATGTTTTCCTTATAAATCGATAGCTAATAGATATCTACTGTTTGCAGCGACTTCTTTTCACTTTTATTAAATTATATCAAATTGAAAAATTTGCATTTTATATTTTAAATTATAATGGACATTTCAGGTTAGATGTAAATTGTGTCAATTATATAAATTAATCAGTTAATTTTGTTTACTTTTAAAAGAGTGAATATTGTACATATACGTACGTATGTGTATTTCATTTCATTGTGTCTTTTTTTTAATTAAATACATTACATTAATTCTCTAAGTATAATAACTTAAGCAATATATTTCACAGTTTTTTCTATAGATTAAATTGACACTGTCTAAAAGGGTAGCAGCCCTTAAAGAAACGCTACTGTTTTGTTGACCCTAAGTTAAATTGGTTCTGAAATACATCGAGATGTATGGTGTATGACAAAAAGTACATTAAAAAGCTCGATTTAGTAAATATGCAGTAAATCTACTGTATTACAGTATGTGTGGAAGAACTGGCCCATTTAGTTTTTGTAGCTTAGAATTCAAAGTTCTCACTTCTCAGTCAGTGTTCAGTTCAGAGTTCGCGCGCTTTTCGTTCAGGGTAGACGTGCGTCCAAACTTTTGTTTGTGTTTACGTATTTCGATGTTTTCGCGCTAGATTTTACAATGACTATTAAACTTATAAATTGATTTGTGTATAGTACAGTGCTTCGCTGAGGCAAAGAATAAGGTAAATTTGTTTTATTCTTAATATGAACTTTGTTGTTTCTGTTCACGTGGATTCGATTTATAAGTGGTTTTGAGTTAGATTTATAGTTGCTGTATCTATTCAAGAAAATTGTAAAGAGAGAGAAAATTACTAAAATAGTTAATAGTGTCAGACAGATAAAATCAGTAAAAGGTAATATATCCGATCGTTTTATTCATCCAAAGACAAAGATGTATGTAAAAGTTTTTAAAATTCCTTGAGGCAAATAAAATCATGTCATTATTAATTTACCATAACATTTAAGAATTACCAAACTCTTTCATAACTTTTTCATTCGCATAATTTTTAACCAGCTAATACAAAATTCATCAATTATTTGTCCAAGGCTTTAAAACTAAATCGCGATACAAAAATCAATCCCCCAACTTGTGTGTATTAGAGTCAGTTTAATATGGGGTGAGTGCAAGTGACGGAGAGGGATAGTACAGACCAAATACATTTTAAAATTCACAAAAACTTTTAAAATAAAAATTTGTCTCTGGGCGGATTAAATTGTAGTATTAAGTATAACATCTGAAATTATGGTAAACAATGCTTGAAATTATTTAATACCAACTAAAAACATTACTATGATAAAAGGTGCTAAGGTGTATTAGATAATATGGTTAGGTATTATTGGTTAAATAGAACCAATATATATAATACAAGATATAATTTAAGACCTGGCTATATAACATGTGTTCAATTTTTATAAATTTTTAATAAGTTTCGATTCATAATTAACGGTGTAACAATTTTGTTTATTAATTGAAATAAATGACAATAAACGTTTAACGTTTTAATAATATATATTTACATCTAATCAAAACACAAATATTAAGATTTGTCTATAGGTATAAATAGTTTTTGAAGAGCTGTCTTATAATTAATTAATTAGCGATATTTGTCTTGGGTAAATAGGCTGGGTTCGTATTTACTTTAATTGAGTGAAAAATAAAAACTCAGATATACGGGAACTGTATTTGTTTAAAAAAAATATTGAAAATGGTAAAATAACGTATATGGCGTATAACAGGAAGTTTCTGAATTCGATTCTCAGCTTTATTTTTTTTAGGCTAATAGTAAACTGTATAGCTTTATGCCACGAGACACGGGACAAGACGGACAAGAAACAAAATAATACATTTCCTATATAATATAAATACTAAACCAAGTTCATTTATGTCTTTGTGACACTAATAACGCTGGGCCATAACTTATACATTTTAGACTATACACTTATTAAAGAAATAAAATTGGACTAAGTAGCATGGCTTTCATTCTTTTAATGAACAAACCTAATTTATTACATCTTCAAAAAATTAGAGGTCTCTGTAACGATATTACTCTATGATAAACAATGCTTGTTAGAAAAATCCATAGACAAAATATTCATTACCCTCTCTTAATACACCAGTGAAAATTGTTGACCTTGAATCTCCAAATGCGGGGGTTATCAAATATACATAATATAACGCTAGGTTTTTTACGCGGCTTTACCCACATGAATTTGTTTAACCCTAAATTCTTAAAAAAACGGCCTCTCCAAAACAATTTTTTTTTATAATTCGTGTCAGTTACAGAAACTCTTACGTAATATCTCAAGTATAGATTACAATAGTATATACAATGCCATTTTAGGTGATCTAATTGGAATAAATGATTTGATTTGATTCTGGGTAGTGTTAGCCTTGATCGTGAGATTCTAGACGAACCTCGGCTGTGCCTCAATGGAGTTTTCATTATACAGTCAAACCTGGGTAAGTGAGAACTGGATAAGTGAGAAAACTCTATAAGTGAGAGTAATAGCCAGGACCCGTCATTTTAAGCTCCCAAAACCTCTATTAGCAAGAAACAGAAACCTCTGTAAGAGAGAGCCGTTTTTCCCTCTTGGACCTCCGTAAGTGAGACTGCTACTTATCTATACCTCTATATGCGACAGTCGAGCTTAATTTATTTATGTATATTATTTAGGAGGAACAAATGACAAATTTAACATCTGCTATTTTATGACTCATTCTTAACTTTCGTGGAACTTCTTACCATTGTTCAGAAAATTCCAATGAAGCTAGCTTTAAATGCGTTGGAGACGGTCCATCAGTACTTTGAATACGCGGCGGTTGTTGATCAAGCAATATTCGACAAAATTTATGAGTTAGAGAAAAACTCAAAATACAAAAACAGAAACCCAAACGAAATTGACGGATTTTTTTAAGTGTAAATAAGTTCGAAATTATTAATCGTTATTTCTGCATACCTCTATAAGAGAGAAACCCTACACATGTACCTGCATTAGCGAGAAACTCGGGTTAGTGAGAAACCTCTATAAGCAAGAATGAGATTGTGCTCCCCTAAATTCTCGCTTATCCAGGTTTGACTGTATATGTGCATTTAACGCTAGTAGGAGGTAAACACCGTGAGGGACCGCATCCTTAGAGCTTAAAGACGGCTTGTGTCAGGAACAGAAGGTTCACCTACTATTAAGAAAAAGATAATGATAACGAGATAGATACAGAAATCTAAGGATCAGACCTAAGAGATTGTTGTTGTTTTTTCTTTAATTAAATAAAGTCTTCATTCACGGTGACATTCGTTTGTTACGAAGACTAGTAGATAACTTTTAAACAATACACGAGAGTAATGCGTAATGAAATGAAACTTTCAAAATTTTGGTTCCTAGATGCGAAGAGAATGAGACGAATGTAATTTTAATCTTTAAGTTTAATATTTATTATTATTTATTTATAAAAACTTCTTATATTAAAAAATAATCCAGTATTAGACTTTTATTTAAAAGTTTTTTTATTTTAAGTTATATATTTTTGTACTTTAAATTTAAAACAAACGCGTGTTTGTGTTTACAGGACTCGTTAATAAAATATTATGTAGTCTTTGATGTCATTCAACCACTTAGATCTGTAAGCGTTGGAAGAGGTCGTCTTAAAAAATATTCTCCGTTTTAAGAGCAGTGGGTGTCAACTTTTGTACATACAGTATTTGGAGGAATTGAAGGTTGTGTCTATAATCCATATCCAACCCCTATTCTTACCAGACATAACCGGTTTTTAAACCCTGTGTCCTTACAAAAACATTAAAAAAATTACAATCTAGCCTAACTTAAGACTAATAAGTAATTTAAATCTAATCAATTTTACATATAAGGATATTTGACCTTAGAAAGTGTGCAATGTCACTACTTAAACTCTCTAATAAATGGGAGATACGCAATTCTTCACTTAGTGTGTAGCACTTATACTTACGTAATAATTCTAATTAACTATTTTAAATAGTTTTGGCAGTTTTTTGATGTTAAAACTTAGAACCTCTTTTTAAATCAATTTTAGTATTACGTGCAGCTCAGGTTAAAATCGTAACAATAGAATCTATTGTATTTAATCTAATAAATCAATTGAACAATATATTAATGAATAACTAGCTAAAAGATAAATCGAAAATTTACTATATGCGGTTTAAATAATTAATAGTTTAATTGCGTTTTGTTATAGCAATTATTTATTTTCAATATAAAAAGTCAACGATTTTTAATCAATAATCCGATGTTTTCTTTAGTATCATTATCAAATAATTAAAATAACGAAATGTTAAAAACATGACAGTGATCACCCACGCATCACATTGTCTCATCAAAGCACCCTACTTAAAACGAAAAGATAAACTTATTTCATGAGGTGCACAGACAAAAAACAAAGTTACGTACAGAATTTCGATAGAAAAATCAGGTAAATTTCAATGTTACATTATCCACATTGGTATATTATTAACCAGAAAATATTCATATACATAAATAGGTTACATATTAAAATTGTAAAGGCGAAACAAAGAAAAATATTTATGAATTAAATTGGCAATATTTACATAACGTAAAAAATAAGGCTGTAATATAATACAGATGGGAAGGTATATCATATGTAGGTACCTACGTATCTACGTAGTCCTACGTACGAAGCAAAAAGATTTTTATTATAATCAAAAATATTTAAATACTTCGTACATAAACGAAAGTTATATTTTGTGCTTATATTGCTTATGCAAAAAAGACAGGTCGTTGTATTATTTTAAATCTAACTTGTAATACGCTAAGATAATATTAAACACTTAAAGGTTTCGTCCTTGAATTTCGTACAATTATTTATTTTATATGTCAAAAGCTTAAGAAACTTTTAGATGTTTTATGTACAGCTTAGGTTAAAATATACCTATAATATCTGTATTAACAAAGTTAAAAATAGGACTTTGTTCCGCTGAATGAATTAAAAATTCTGAGTTAATTACAAACAAAATTAATTTGCTCACGCGACAATGCCTTCTAAAGCTAATTGGTAATAATTTGTTTTTAAAAAACGAGGATCAGACAATTAACTAGCGTCTGCCACGGCTTTGTTTTGATAGGAATGAAGTGAAACCTCATTTATTGGCTTTATCTTTTTAATATTACATATTATTATTTTATTTCTTCGAGGCATAGAGTTCCATGTTTTCCTGATCTTAAAAATGCGTTCGTCTTCCACAGAGTTATACATTATATAGAGTCGATAGCATTGCCTAATGTGGAATTATGTCACAAAAATATTTTGTATTTTTTATTATTTAAAAGTTCAAAATAGCAACATGTAGTAATTGAAAGTAATAGCATTTTGGGCTTAAATTAGAAGAATTTGATATTAAATATAAAAATAATAAATGATAACATTGAAATAATTGTAAAAAACTAAACTTTGGCAGTTTAAAAAGATTGACGGAGGGCTTATTGACATTCTTTTTTCTTGATTTTCTTTCTTCTTGATTTTGGTTATAGTCTGGTGTAAAGGGCTCTTGCGCTAATATCCATTAAAGAATTCTTTAAATTGGTTAGTTTATTTTATAAATACATTGAAATCTTTTATATCAAAATATATTGATCTTATCTAGGCATTTTAATGACTTCACAGACTACATCGGGAGCGAATCGAATTGCCTAGAACGAATTAGTTTGCAGGAAAGCTGTTTCTCCGCGCTGTAAAATAGTTTGGTCGTAAAACGTATGTGGTCCTTCTTAAGTTACTTAAAAATAGAAGTAGGTGGTCTAGAATATTTCCGATGATATATATTTTATAATCCCTACTCAATAATTACTCAGTACAGAAGTTCTGTTATTTTTACATATTAAAAAGACGTGCGTATACAAAAATTATAAAACATCAATGCCAGAAGCTTGAGGTATGAAAAGGGTTACAATATCTCGTTTATCATCTCTTTTTTTAGAGTTCAGCAGAAGTACCTAATACAGTAGTTTTTTTCTATACGGAACGAACACAAACACAACGCAACCGTACCTTGTCAAAAAAAGGAAAAATCTGTCATTTCTACGTCAGCAAACGGTGTTTCGTCTGTCATTGATTCCTTTACACGTCCACAATGGAGCCCATTGAATTGTCTCAACAATGCCCGCGCAGTGTTTACACTGTGGAATTTTCCCGCGCGACAGCTTGAAAACGGAACGCAAACGTTTTGCGTCAAATGAAACTTTTTTGAACGCGTCTGTAAAAAGGTTTTACTATTTATTTAGAATTCACGTTTCAAATTTTGAAAAACGAATGAATTCGTATTCATTCCTCGCACTAATTAAGCAGCTTATTCGTTTGTAACTGATATGTTATACTCATAATATATTAAAATATCAACATAGTTTGTATTACATAATTTGAATGATGAATTCCTATAGTATTTATATTATGACAATAACATGAACACAAAATTACACGCAATTTATAAGTTATCAAATTTAATACTTATTAATTAATTCATAATGAATGCAAATCCAATATGAACGTATCTTTAGCACACGCTAACGCATCAAATACTGACGTAAGCCGTCGTCGCCACACTTGTAAAAAAGTACCCCTCTAACTAAACAATGGCCCAAAATTGCGTTCGATCAATATATTGAATTTTTTATAGGTTATTTGGCCCCGATTGTTAATTTAGAAGGTTGAAAGAGCTTAAGGGTTGATTTTAAATGTAAATTGAATTTTTACTTTTGTCCGGGAATGTTATTGGAGTTCTTATTATGTGTTAATGAAACTTTATTATTACATACTTTTTATTAGTTTATAGGAACAATGTTATATATAATATGTATATTAAACAACTTCTTGAACAAAAAATTAATACTAGTAAAACACTCTATTATTGAGAATCAAGTTATTCGTATCAACTTTTAATAAGAGGCTAATAGATACATCTCTGATAATACTAATATTAAGTGAAGATTATTAGATTATTAGCTTTTACCATAATACATTTATTAAGTTTGGCCATATTGGGTTAGATTACCAACGAAAAAAAAATGCTTTTGAACAGTCGAGTGCCCCATTCCGACTACAGCTTTATCTATCTAGAATGATTATTTGTTTAACACTACTAAAAGAAAACAATGAATAAGACACGGTAATAATCTATTCTCTTCGTATTTTTTATATTCATACCTTGGAGACATCGACATAATTTTATATTTTGTTGACATAAGCGCCGATAAAACTATCGACAAAACTTTTAAATAAATTTCACGTTTAACATTTTATGTAAAAATGAAAATTGTAATTACATTAAGGGTCACGACTCTTGTTGAAACCGTTTATGTAGCGAAGTACATTCGCAAGCTATTGTGTGCGCATTCGAGGGTTAAATTTGTTAAAACCAGCTCCAAAGCGGCCGAGTGAAAATTTTATTTTTTAAAGTGTTGTAAGTGTTCGCGTGTTCGGTTTTATGTTTTTATTGTTTGTGCTAGACATTAATATGTAAGTCCTAATAATTAATATTATTATGCATTTGTTAAAGTGCTTTTTAAAGATTTAAGTTTACGTCTGGTAGACTTCGACGCTGGTGCTTTCCTTAATAAGTATCGCAATGCAGCAAGTAAATGATGCCAGTATTAAGGGAAGATACTTCTTAATTTGTATTAGTTTTCTAATTATCCGTTCATAATTCATACTATATATAATGTTTTATATAGGTTTAATAGATACTTTGAATTACGATACTCTCAGTTTTAATTATTAACGCTAAATGGTAAAAAAAAAATAAGTATATGATATAATGCTGCGTAAAACGAATAAAAGATAAAAAAACTACATTTGAACCAAATTTGCCAAGCCCTTCTAACGAAACAAAGAATATTTTTTTAAACTCTATCATTAATTTTAATTTGATAACATATTATTATGATATGATATGTATGATATTTGATTTGAAGAATTGACTAATAATGTTAAATGTAAAATTCATGTAAAGACAAATTTGCACGCCATTATGCGTGGTAGGATATGCAAACTTACGATCGTACCACCACACATTTTTGTTCCATATTCTTGCAATAAATTATTATTATAAAGATATATCTTCCGTTAAGTCTTTAATGAATGTAATGCCGGTCTACGCTAGTTCTTGCTACTTGCTTCTCTTTCTTATTTTAGCCCTTCTTATACACGAAAATTTTTAAACATAAACGCACTCAGATTCCTAAAACTTCCAGCCTTTTGCACTATTCTAACAAAAGTACTCCTGTCTCTTTCCATCAAATTGCTTTAACGTCATAATGGAAAGAGACAATAGTAATGCATGTAATTTGACCGATTTAGATAAATTAATAAAGGAATTATTTAATTATTATTATACTAGCTTCGAAATTTGATTCTTTTCCAATTAAATTCGCGATGCGAGCGTCAATTACGCCTGATAAATAGCTTTATAAGTCCATATAAAACAAATACTAGACTACTTGTCATTTTAATTAGCACGGTTCGTTATATCAATCAAAACTACGACGTGTTCCTAGTTATTAGCACATGCGATAAAAATGTACAATTCAATTAATTTGCTATCCGTCAACGGGTAGGGTTGTCACTATTAATTTATAATATGATGTTGTGTAGTATTTAAAGTGCCGATACGGTCTTGATAATGGATAATTCAAGTCTAATACTGTCGAGACTAGTATCCATCATGAAAACTTAAACAATTACTTAGCTGTTATAAAACTCGATTTAAGGCATTTTTTATTTATTAAAATTAAATCATACATATTACTAAATCTACGGTATATGTTACAAACTCTTTTATCTACAATTATTAACAATTTAGGTTAACATAAAACTAACTTAAAATATATACAAACTAAAAAAATACGCGAAATTTTTGTTAAGTTCTGTGATATCCTGTCTTGGAAAGAACCAGTAAATAAATGCATTTATTAATTTAACACAACTCACCTTCATTAATAATAACTAAGCTAGAGTACGTTCAGAAACTCTAAGAGATAATTTATACCTTAACCTAAGAATTTGTAAAGCCCTTACATGTTTACGGTAATAATGTTCATTGGTTAATAAATCTTCTTTTTCTAATTAATACACTTTTCTATGTATATAACATAGGGCAAACGGGTGGAAGGCTCACCTCATGTTAAGCGATACGATGATCACTATCATTGTCGGAACGCTCGCAAGTGCATTGCTAGACGAATCGGAACACTCCGGAAGAACCAACAGTCAAAGTAAACTTTGACTTAATGTCCTATAACCCCTAGATGAGGGCCCCCACAGTGGGTCTCCATCGCATTCGATCTAGCCTCGTATTTCACCTCGCTCCGAGTCTTTCCGGCTCTTCTTATCTGCAACTGTACGGTGCTAGGTTTGGTTGGGACGGCTAAGCTTTTCTTTGTGTGTTCCAATCAAGCGCCTGCTGAGTGAGGAATATGATTGGGGTCCCTTCGGAGTGTACGGCATATCCATTTCTATTTGTGTCGCTTGTCGACCTTAAGCTTTACTTCACTCATTTGTGACCTGTACGTTCATGAAGGAAGAAATCTATTTGCTATTGATAATACTGTAAGTTTTTTGAACGACGTAGTTTCTGTATTCTTAGTAAATGCACCAGCCCTGAGTGCTGCTAATAATTATAGAGCGCAGTATGCTTGTAAGCTTTGTAGCTATTAAAAAACGCAAACCATAAACGATTTTCAACCTTAAATTCAGGGCATTCAGTTGAGTTTAAATTCAATAAAACTTTTGAGTTTTTTAAGCAGATTAACAGCACGTTTATTGACGTTCCGGAGAGCTATTACATCGACTAGCAAATAAATGCTAAAGAAAAATGCTTTATGTTTTTCAAATTAAAAATTATAATTAGCAAAGTTGAGAAAGTTTTCAGTAAAACCTTCAGTCAAATATGCTTTTCATATTTTGAAAAAGTTTTAAATTATCCTTGCATTACGCTTACTAAAAACGTAAAAAGTTTTTATAAAGTAATTAAATATTTTTTATTAGCCACAATCCCTATATTTGTCATCAATCATCATCAAGGCGCTATACCCTCGGGCCGGGTCAAGCAAGAACCTTTATAGTTCTGAAGTTATGAAGAAGTTCACATTCTGCTTTATTTCTGATAATTTCTTTGAAAATATTATCGATTTAAACAATTGAAAATCGAATGCGTTTACATAGTAAAGTAACTTTATCAATAAAAATATTATTAGGGAAGGGACGGGCGGGCTTATAGCTAACAAGCGATACTTCCAGGCAACCCTAGTAAGGAAAAAAATAAAAACAAGTAGTGTACTGTAACCAAATCACCGGAAATAAAAATTACAAATAATATTTAAAAAATATTAAATTCTCAAACTTCATCTAAATAAAATAAATAAATCAGTGGTTGTACTCTTTAGGTCTTGGCCTCAGATTTCTGAATCTATTTCATGATCATTTTTAAATCTAATAGGCAAGTAGGTGATCAGCCTCCAGTGCCTGACACACGGCGTCGACTTTTTGGGTCTTAGACATGTCAGTTTCCTCACGATGTTTTCCTTCACCGTTCGAGCAAATGTTAAATGTGCACATAGATGGAAACTCCATTGGTGCACAGCCGGGGATGGAAATTACGATCTCAGGTATGAGAGTCGCACGCTGAAGTCACTAGGCCAACACTGTTGTAAATAAATATTTACAAAAAATAAAATAGACTCAATTTAGAAATCTAATCTTTCGATATATGCTATATAGTTTATAGACTAGTCCATTGTTATAAATTATATAGCATATGCACTGGAGCTATTGAAAACACAATGGATCTGCTGCTCTGCAGACATTGTAATTGTAATCCTTAGAACTCACGTAGGTCTCAGCAACGTGTAACGTATCAAACGAAACGTTTATCTACAATCGTCTTTGATTCCGTATCTGTATATCATTTGGATTTCACTCCAACTGCATCAATCGAACGGTATGTAAACTTGGTTAGGGCTGTCACAAAATTCAAATAATTAATTACTATTCAATGAAGGCAAAGGGACACATGGCTTTAAAACGCGATATAGTAACTAGTAAATTAACATTTTTATATTAAAAATTTCTCTTGAAGTTACTGATGAATAATCAAATTTTTTTAAGCTTAACAAAATAACAATGTATATGTTCTATATTATATAATTCTATCAATTTTTAAGTTTTATTAAATGTTTTTTTAATTCTAATCAAATAGCTTACAATGAGGCGTGATTTCGTGATAGCAGCTTATATATACATCTCGCAAACATATTTGAATCACACAATGGTACATACAAAATTATGATAATACGTTGAAGTGCGTGCTTGACGGCGTCTACAGTTCTACACGACACACACAGATTTAACAACATGCAAAATGAATTGTATCTGGGTAAGCAAAAGCTACAAAAGTAATGCATGTTTGCCTTTCCAACGTATATTGTCTAAGTGAGAAAAAAGATCGCAAAGTAAAAAGTTTCTTAGTCAAAAACGCTTTAATGATAATAAAGTTCACCTTAGAGAGATTTCTACTAAAATATATTTTTAAAATTCTTTAAACATCTTGAAACTATGGCATACGAATTTTAAAATGTTTCAAAAACAAAACTTATCCACCACAAACAATGTATCGATTATAATCAAATTCCATTTCTAACATAACTTAACCTTTAATATAAAATCTGATATCTGATAATAATTTTTAAGTTATTCGATTTGAAGTCGTCATAATATTAGGCCAATGTTTGTGGCATATACGCGTGTCTATTTGTTATTGTAATAGTAGAAAACCGTATGTTTATATGAATGTAACTCCATAAAGGTGTAAGAATAACAGAGGTGTCGTTGAACCGCTTTGTAACGCCGACGTAAAAACTAAGAACTGAAAGCAGATGTTTATTTAGTGAAATAATAAAAAAGGTTAATGTTTCAGGATATCTATATTTACCTAAGCTTTGCCGACCCGCTAGCCACCTCCAACTTTTCTATTTCTGTTTTCCGACCGACCCTAGGTCACGGAGATGACACTTGTCTCCAAATTCGTCTTTCATCATTTATCGAATCAAAGACCTCATACGTAAACCACTACAGCGCAGTTTGATCAGATACATATAGAGGTATTTTCAAATACGAAATAAAAACATGTATACTAATATGAACATTGAATCCTTTCGTATTCATTATCGATTGATGTTATATTTGCTGACTACACATGGGGGAGTGTTGATTTTTTAAGCAAATAATAGTTTCGCTTATCGACAGTCTAAACAAATAGAGGGTGTTTGCAAAATGAAGTACCTTCGAAATGCATTGCTAAATATCTGTTCTGTACTTAGCGATTGTTCAGTATTAGATGCAGCATATGAAGCATTTCCACGAGCTCTCGTTATAGCATATATGTTTAGCACTTGAACAATTTTTTTTCACCTAACACATACTTATATTCTTACAACTCTTGGAAGCCTAGAAATTGGACTGATTACAAATTGAATATTTTACATTTCTTCTAATTCCAAGATCCGACAAAGTATAACATACTAGCTGCAACCGCGAACTTCGTCTCTCTTTAATTTGATTTTACTTAGACAAACTTTTTAGTACCAACATGGAACATTTTGCTATGCTGCCCCAGAGATGTTCGGTTTTCCGGAACAAAAACATTCCGCACCAACAACACAACAACCTCAGAGTTCAAGTCATAAGTTTTTAAATAATAAAAAAAATAGAGGTTGGTCGTAGAGAGACATTTAGGGTCGTTTGTATTTTTGTACGCTGTACATAGAAAAAATAATAATTTAATTTAATCAGAGTTTAATTACACGATACAAGATGTTTATATATTAGATTATAACGTCCGTAGACGTTATCAGCCACATTAACTATATTCAAAATAGCCATATACATTTATTAAAGGCTAAGTACTAAATACTATACATTATTATTAAGCATTTTATTTCATAGACATGTAATTAGACATTCATAAAACTAAAGTGGTGCCAACCATGGACATTGAAAGGATCACATTTTATTCAATCTTCCTTCATTAAAACTTGCGTTCTATTAAGTTAATAATATGACTTTATATTATACAGTTTTGTTTTTATCTAAACTTAATTCTATAAAGCTGAAGAGTTTGCTTATATTTTTGAACGCGTTGATTTCAGAATCTTCAATAGGAATATGTTTTAATATAGAATGAAAAAAAAACTATCATGAACAGCTAGTTGGTTTTAATCACAATTAGAATATATTGTTATCGCTATAAAGTCGAGCCAAAGCTCCGACAAATTGCATTCTTTGAGTATATAACGATATATTGGTAATGCGATGAGCAATATTACTAATTTTATAATTACAATTCAATTGATACGCCTATCTTTTTCTAGCAGATTCAATAATGTAGAGAGAAAAGATGATCAGAGAATTAGATGCAATCCCATTGAATAGATGAAGATTTCATTTTCTGAATTGCATTTAACGACTATATTGAGTTTTATATGAACTATCTGATTGGCAATCAGTATTTTCCTGTGTGGAAAATGGAAAAATCTGTTTTACCACTCACAATAAGATTTAAATACGTATTTGAAAGTGTAAATTAACCCTTTCTTCTCGCGTTGATAAGGTCGTAGCGTATAACTTTTCCCCAATAAGTGTGAGATTTATGAATAAAAATTTTTATTATAGAAATTATAATATACATTTAAGAAAAAATTTTTTATTATGATTTATATATCATTTTTTTATATAGAGTAGTTATGGAATCAAATTGAAAATATGGTTAACAGTTTACTACGTATACAACATATTTTAATATATATATGAAAATAAACTCTTCCTATAAGTTTAAATAGTAACTTAATTGTATTTATTATATACAACCAATATTAACGTAATAATACAGACAGACTGTCATCATTTCCTGTAATAATTAAGGGTCGTGCATAGTTTTGCATTGATAAACAATTCACATTATAAATACAGCAACGGTTTTTACATTGTAATCAGTTGGAATAAAGGTGAATTTTGCTTGTGTGTGTAATTATGTGTGATGTTCATAAACAATAGACCGTGATCGTATGTAACAAAGATTACACTTTTATTATGATGCAGATGTTACGAAATACACCTAGCTATATTAGTATATGCTAAAAGTCATAAACTATGTTAAAGTTAAATACAAAATAGTATGACTGTAAAAGTGCGCAAGTAATATAAATTCATACGCATAATATTCTGAATCAGTACGTTAATTGAATTAAGTACTTTTATCAATAAAAACTACTTGCTGTGCTAGTGTAAGCCGGAGTTCTTTTTTCAAACACCATTCATTTAAAAATTACAAAACGAAGCGTTACGAAGATTAACACCACGAACTCAATAAGCTAAAACTGAAAATTGCGAAAAAAAAAAAATTCAAAACCGCCGTGCGATTTGTTTACCCGCCAGCCGGTACTTGACTATTGAAATACAGCCTTTGACACCTCACCCATTCCTAGATGAGTAATGAGTCTACACGGCTTCCTATTTCAAAGTTCATACTAATGATACAATTTGCGTTTTTTTACTGCGTCGCGATTGATTAAATAGCAAGTATTTCTTGAATTACGTGGTACGTAAGTATTTTTTCAAGTATTTGTGTGTTCTATGTGTTTAAATTATTTTTAATTTTTTATTTAATCATTTTTCAGTAATACATAGATACTTTTTTATAAATTTTGTTGAGTTTATACAAATTTGATATTGCGTATCGCTACGTTTGATTTTACATTCTGTTTTGTTTTACCGTATTATTTTATTATTAATTACGTTCTTAGTATATTATTTCGTGAGCGTTTTGCGTATGCTGTGAAACTATTAAGGCAAAGTGTATAAACCGTAACCGTATAAAATTACGTGTTTTTCGTCAATTGTTTTACATCAAGTATTTCTGAAAGTACCGTTTAATATTAAATATGTATCAACAGCTCGTTCTTAGTGGTACATAGTGTTACAAGTGCAACTATCATTAATGATTTAGATAAGAACGTAATTCTTAGCTCTATATATGTTTCTCTTAGGCTTATTAATTAACATTCTATGTCTATTTATATCCAAATTAAAAAATATATCTGTTTCGAAAACTATCATTACATTGTAATACTATCAACTGTTTTCAAAAAGCGAGCCTTATTTTTTTACTAATCGAAGTTTCTTTTTTGTTCGTTTGAGTACTTTCTAATGTTTAAAAATTTAAAGTAAGCGGCAGATCCAATATCAGAAAGAACATCGACACTAAATTTATAATTTTACCATCACTTTATAGGTAAGAATCAGATCTTGTGCAATTGTAAACTTGTAAAACTTCTCCAAGTTGGGATAACAAACAGAGTGCGCTTTACGTGGCAAGTTTAAATGAAACTGCCGAATTCATCAAAAACTACAAGTAGACAGCGTGAATGCTAATTTACTTCGAAAGTAGTATTTTAACTCGGCACCCACTGTCCCCGTGAACAAAGTTCCAAAAGCTTTCCTTTCACAGATCATACTTTTATTCATAAACTCTAAATCAGTATTTTTTATCTTTATCTGTGTTTTGGCGTCAAACCCTATGTCTTGATAGATACGGTTGACGGAGAGGAGTAGTCTCGATGGAGATTTCGCTCTGCCTACCACGCCTAACAGCTCGCAACACATCTGCTCATAGTCTAGCTGACTGATTGCAAGGTAAAGACTTATAAAAAAACTTTGTTTACAGCCTGATGTCTATGTTAAGAATGTTAAGAAAGGATATTATAGTCCTTTATTATTTTTCTCACACAAGTCTATTATAACATTCTAATAATAATAATGTTTTTATTAATAAGACGATTGCCCAATCGTAATCTCTAAATTTGTTCTAATTTACAAAGTGACTCAAGAGTAAGACATACAAAATACTTAGTGAAGCGTAAGATAAATATGTACCTACTGCAAATGCCGTAGCCGAGTAGGGTATTATTATTATTATTTTTAATTAACTTATAATAATGGCACCGCCCAGGAAACGATAACCAAAATGATAAGTATAATACTCAGGATTCGATTTTGGCTTGATATCTTTATCGGGATTAAGTACTTCTACTTCGTGAATATTTTACTTCTTTGACTTGAATATTAATATGCATTTAACCGTCACTTTTCATTTGAAAAGATAGATGTTATCAAGATTCGCGTCGCATCTGCATCTGTGAATTGAGCTTTTGAATAGTTTTCTTAGATGTTCTTTATAGAAGGTTCTATCTACATTTTCTATTTCTGGAAATTATCTTTGAACCTAGATGTCGCATAAGAAAGTCTTTTTCATATAAATTAATGATTTATAATTAATCTATTCCTCCTTTCTTTATACAAGCAAGGCAAAAATGGCGCCCTATACTTATTTAGGTGTCGTAGGAAACGAACTTGATTTATTTATTTACTTGCATGAACATGCGGCAAGGCCTTTATTATTATTTATACATGTATTAGGAGGATTTTTGTTACGATTGTTTTATTTGATTATTACATATTTTTATTTTTTATTAAGCATGAGTTTTGTAACAAATTCTATAATATTTATTGGTTGGAGCAGAAAATTGGTTCAGAGGCGTACAGAACGATCTAGTAAAACAATAATCACTTACAAGTCTTATCAATATTAAAAAAATTAGGCCAAAATATTTATTTATTTACAAAGAATATCAAAAAGCCAAGGATTTAAATTTAGAAAAATATGGGAATCGTGTGACTCGCTCCCAGTGAGCAGGCGACCTTTTTTTTAAGTGTAGTAGGTCCCCAACGCCTCTCGCAAGTGTCAACTATTTTTATTATATCTTCGCGCTTTGCATAACTATGACTACAACAACATTTTTGTAAAAAAACCACATTGTATTTACGTCAAAAATATTGTCATTGTCGGGTCCTACGGGTAAGAGTGTCATCCTCGCCCTCAGTAAGCGTTAATTATTCGTCGTCTATAGAAACTCAGTTACAGATAATTTACTGAGAGTTAGTGCGGAAGCCGTGTCAACGCATAATGACTTAACTTTATTGGACATTATACTGTTGAATAATGAACCCTTCAACTGAACGTCTGTAATTAGTGATAAATAATGCGTATTTCTAAAACATGTTTTACAGGTGTAAGTACATAAAAGATTTAATGAATTATGTAACCTACGAACATATTCTACAGCATGCTATGTTAGTTTTATTTAGTTAGTTTACCTTTGTTTTAAGAAACCCCTGTTGTTGACGAATAAGTAAATTGACATAACTTAAAATTAAACTCAGCGGTGTTTATATAACAAATAATAAATAAGATATAAATTAAATAAACAAAAATTAATTACCTAAGTGAGAGTTATTAAATAATATTTAATTATATATTTATTTATCTTACATTGTGGAGGAACCCTTGTTTTAAAATCTGTATAGAATTAATAAATTTAAGCTTTATGCAGAAGCTTTCTATAAAAACGAATAATTTCAGAAAACCACTACACAAATACAACACGAGCCTTGCAGATAATTTAAAAGTTTGAACATATTATAAATGTCATATGGAACATGGTGTAATGGTTGCAGCTCCTTACAAACAAAGTGTAAAAAAAGAAACTTGGCGATTAAAAAGAGTGGCGGGGAGTTTATTGCCAGTTCTTCTCTTCCGTTCTACGCTCTTGATTTAAGAACTGGCAGTGAATGTAAAATTAGAATCATTAAATGTATATTTCTATTTTTTTGACGTTCATAAGTGTACATTATGTTACCTATATGAATTAATTATTTTTGATTTGATTTGATATACCATAAGTAATAAAAAATGTAGAGTAATACAATGATTCCATTTATCTACGTAATATTTCATGGAGATCTATTTTTGAAGTCTTTCAAAGAACAAAGGCTAACAATTATCAAGACTATAGAAATATAAAGCCAGTCAGTGGGGACTAAGGTTCTGTAATGAGGTTCTTGGTTCATTGCATTCTAATAAGACACTAGATGAGCTTTGGTTGACAGGGGCGCAACAGTATACAGATTTTCAGTAATATATTTACGTTTTGTATTAAATAATTAGTCTGATGTATATTTCCTATTATCTTAGAATAAAATAATACCGGTTGAGTTGCTTAGCTGTTCTTATAGCGTGCCGTCTTTAAACCTTAGGTTTAAAGGTTTAAAGACGGTTACAATTATTTGTGTCACATTTTACGTACAATACGTACTGTAAAATACAGTTTGCATGCTAATGAAATCTTCTTTGTTACAGCCCTGAATTAGTGCCATGAATGGGGCAAGTATGAGAGGGGGGCGACGGATACCCACTCCAATGCCCCCATCCAGAGAAGCCCAATACTATGCTAACAGGTATGTCGTCTTTGAAGATTTCATCTAGCCCAAGTAGAACGCCGTTTGCAAAGACTATCGTGGCATGTCAAAGGTACAGTTGTGTCAGTTAAGGCTTAAGTTTTAATAAACTGCACGTCCGCTGCGGACTATGAGGTTATTCGATTCGCGGGAAATCGTTTTTCTTTTAGGCGAATGAGTTTGTTATTTTGTAAAAAAAAAATGAAAAAAAAAAATTTTTTTGTAATTTTTTTACAATGAATGTAACATATTAATAAACTAACCAGAAACAATGAAATGAAATAACCAATAAAGTAACTATATCTAACATTAGCTCACTTAAACCAACAAATATTTTCTATTGATAACTTGTTTTTGTTATTTTGTCCTAATAAAAAAAAACAAATTTTGACGTATTTATTTGCATAGATTATTGTTTCTACTTACAATAATTATTGCAAAGATGAAATAGACTAATTCGCCACCCTAGATTAATTTAACATTTTCAACTATCTTATTTGATGTTTTCATATTACATTTAAACACGATTAATTTATTTGAAGGGGAAGACAAATGCGATAAGCTTTTAGGATAAACTTCACTTAAATGCGTGAGAAATTTAATGAAAATAATAATAAATTAAAAACAATTATTATTTTCAATTTATACGTGAACAAATGTAATAAAGTGACTTTTTTAAATCAATGGTCAAGTCTAAATACTCTGTATGTATATTAGTTAAAAAAGCCATTTAACACCATTGAAGTTATTAAAAAACAAAATAAAATTCATCCTCCTATGCTGCAGATGTCATGGGAAACTATCGCCTAATACACAGGCATTCATTAGGAATGTGTTGTCATGTACAAGTTTCAAATTACTAAAACATTTTAACTAAATTACTTATTTAGACTGCCATTTTGAAGTATATTTGTAGAAATTCGTTTTACACCTGTTTTATAATAATAAATTGGTTATAAGGTTTTGACAGATATATACTTTAATTCTCTCTGGTTTCTCATTAATTTCTATATTATTCTTCTTGTGTATAGTTTCAGGGTTTTCACTAAATTAGTATTTTTGTAATAGTATATCCTTTTCGTTTCCGTCTTAATTTCCTCTATTGTCTTTTGCAGGACAACAGAAAAACATATATGAAGAGTCGTGATTTTTATTTCACTTATATTTGTATTACATAATTGTGTAATAGAAAGACTAATATGTGTAATATAATGTAAATGGATCGTCTTGTGAACGCGTTATAGTCATCTATCTACGTTACAAAGTCAATGTAATAATTGATACATCGTACGACGTTTACAAATGACTAACGATTCGGTTGAAATCTCAGAACTCAGAAGTATCCTATGACTTCAGCAGTCTCAATAGAATAACACAGGTTCATTTAATAGTCAAATAGCATTTCCTTCCACTAAATAATGGTTTATCGTATTAATTATCATTGAGTTATTAATAAGCGTTTTCGCTCTTCCATCCGCGTACAAGCAAATATTAGATCTAAGAAGTATTTCTGATCTGATACTATCCCAATTGTCGATTTCCTGGCATTGCCTGGGCGGCTGCTAGCTTTATTATTTATTTAAAGAACAATAATTTCACTTCGAAATGCTTGAAGTTGAAATGTTTGTATTTGTGTTATTTTGAGACGGGATTAGAAAGAATTCAAACAATAAATTTCATTGAAAAATAATTATTGTGCTTACAGATTTTTAGACTCTATCAGAATTTTATTTATGTATAAGTTAGTGCGTCTCTTAAATACTTACATACTGAAGCATCATTTAGTAAGTACATCTGTTAAGAACAGTACAATTTAACTTTTATCCTTTTTAAATATCCCTATGGTGGGTTCACATCAAAGGTAACGCGGTACTTAAGATGATTATATGTGGCTTAAAGCTATAGTCCTTGCAATATTCAGGTCGCTTACATCTTTTATTGTTGACGCCTGAAACATCCTGTAATTACCGCAAGCAAAGAAAAGCACGATTGTGTTTTGTCTTCAAGCAGTATAATTAATTTGAATCCAGAGATCTACAGACATTACTTAAATACAGAAGTTAGATCCATAGAAAAACTACATATCTGTATTCTATACTTTGCCTTTTTAAAATATCTCAGAGTCGAACTCTGCGCTCTGTTCTGATCATCCTGCATTGTTGTCAACTGTCAAGTATGATTACGGAAGTGATTAGAAATTTCTTCTAACTGAAACAGCATTTTAATATTACGTGAACTATACGTATATGTATAGTATAGCGATTATATTTAAATTCCATTTGTAGCGTTTTACCTCTGAATATTTCAAAGTAATCGCTACTTCAGGTATTTAGTCTGTGGCACGACTACTACATAGACAACATAAACAAGATTCACGAGGACTTTCAAAAACACCGTAGCTAGCACTCTTCGCATTTTGTCTGTGGACAATGTAAAGCATAAACAAAAGAAGCTTCGCCTGTTATCACGCGTAACGTCACTATAGGGTTGCAAGTTTTCGTTTTAATTTGACACACTCAGCATATATAGTTGAAGTCTTTTTCTGTCATAATAGAATACCATATCAGTTCTTTGTAGTAATTTTATTTTTTTCTGTTGATGCTATTTCGTTTTATTGAATATGTTTCATAGAATTAAGAAGGCATGTTGGCATAGTAGCTTCATGGTAAGACTCTCAGCCCTCGTCAGTCGTTGGTACGATTTCCGACTGTGCATCAATGGACTTTATAAGTAATTTTAATACTCGCTCGTATTGTGAAGGTAACTTCAAGATGACCCATACCTAAGACCAAAAAAATATTAATATGTCAGGCACAAAAGGCTGAAGCTTAATTGTTTATTAGAAAAACAAATGATCACGCTATTGGATTTTATTTAATTAAATAAAGGCTAAATTCATAGTGACATTCGTTGGTACGTGTGAGCTATTATTGAAGTCTAAAACATACACTAATATATTTTACATCCATCTGTAATTTTTATATAGCTCAACAACCTAAACAATGTTGCTAACATCAAGTCTATAATAGCAGTATCTCATATAATATTTACTTTTATAACAACTGCTATAAAAGTAAATATTATATGATATATATGGCGAGGGGGCCGATGGCTGGCCATGCGTCATACTCGTGAACGGGTGCTACTTGTGGTGACTGGTCGTACTTGAATTCGTGTATGCGGTGATATTAGTTGTTTATACTACGTATTTGCGTGTTGTTCTCACGAGTGTGTAAGTGCGTGCTCCTATTTCACCATGCCTCCTGCTGATAGAGGACAAATCTTTGCTTTTAATTTGTTTTTTTATTCTTTATTACTCAATATGTCATATGGAACATGGTGTAATGGTCGCAGCTCCTTACAAGCATTGTGTAAAAAAAAACTTACTTAAAAAGAGTGGCGGAGAGTTTATTGCCAGTTCTTCTCTTCCGTTCTACGCCCTTGATTTGAGAACTGGCAGTAAATGTAAATTCACAATTTTTAAATTTTTTGACGTTCATAAGTGTACATTGTTACCTACATGAATAAATAAATTTTGTTTTTGTTTTGTTTTGTATAAATATCTCAATGAAAGGTACACGTATAACTATATAATCGAACCTATGGTACAATGTAACGATGTGTTACATAGGGGAGGCCAGCGTTTGAAAAACGTTCACCGTTAGCAATCCCCAACCAAAATTTTAATTATCTTTTGTAATGTAGAGAGCATCGCATTATTTACGTATGATGTGTCATGAATGTGGACGCTATTGATTGGTCTGAGCCATTCAGTGCCTGAAAGCTGTACAAAGACGTTTTCGTATGTATTTGGTGGATCAAATATTTGGGTAAAGCTTCCCTGAACACAGCTCTTTAGAAAGTCTATTAGCGGTTTGTATAGCAAGAATTTTGTACCTTATCTTTATAGATAAAGGAAACACTAAATCACTAACAAAACTTAAGTGTGTGTGTGTGTATAAATGTTTATACAAAAGTTTTAAGCACTCTTTTCTGTTTAAAAATGTCGTGGTGTTTTAATACACAGCATTATTACCATGGAGATCCTTCAGAGTGTTCAGAGGAGTTGTTCGAATAAATCCTGCAGGTGAGTTTGGTAATCGGATGACAAGGCAGAATACGAAATTCCACCCGTATCAGCGTCCGTCGATCCACAACTGAGCGTTTTTTAAGGCACCTTTTGCCGCGCACCATCACTATGTGAAACCAGCTGCCCACTGACTTCTCATATACTTCCGAACCATTTCGACTAAGAGTCCTTCAAGAAAAGAGCGTAAGAATTCTTAAAAGGTCAGCGACGCACTCGCGAACCCTCTGCCATTAAGAGTGTCCATGGGGGGCGTTATGACTTAACATCAGGTGCCTTCTGCCCGTTTACCCCCGATTATAACAATAAAAGTTTTCCTTTAAACAGCTCATCACTTTAGATAGTATAGCATCGTATAGCTTTCTTGTAGAATTTAACATTCATGATATTGTATTAATATTATATTAACTTACGTATATGTTTCAAAATGAAAGCATAAAAGTGCCGTATTTAATTACAATGAATTTTGTTAGACTTAGGGATTGTTGGCCAAGTGCAATATGATACTGGCGGTCACTTTTCCCCAGGCCCAATTTAGAGCACAAATATTTTTTGTAATCAGATGATTTTCCCCTTAATCTTAAGTGTATTCAGTTCTTATAATTAAAGTAAGCTTTGTCATGTTTCTCAATTTGCAAGACTAGAGTGATGCCCACAAAACATTTAATAAATATTTAAGACTAATATTTTATAATTAAAATCTGTTGGGAGTACGTGGTGTGGGGGCTACGATAGAGCGAATATTATAATTTTTCTCTCGTTTCTCTTGTAAAATTCAACGTTCATTATGTTCTGCTGTTCTGCTGTTCTGTGTTCGGTATAATTCTATTTCTTTATCTCCTTACGTCCATCCATCAGAATGCGTGTTAGAGTCCTTCAAGAACAGGGCGCATCAATTTTAAAAGGCTGGCAACGCACTTCCGAGCCTTCTTGCAACATCAGTATTCATGGCCCAACAACTTCACATGAGCCTCCTGCCCAATTGCCCTTCTTATATAAAATGTGTGCAGTAATATAGGTTCATTATTATTTAGTGTATGAGACACTATCGTGTTTCATTCCTTGTTTACACTAACCTTATTAAAGTTTAATATTGTCTATCACTAAGGCAATAAGACGTTTATTGCCTTAGACCATAGACTTAATAATACTTTTCCTGATTGGGCGCCCCCATTCGACTCATATTTAAAGGGCTCTAGGATGCTATACATGAATCCGTCTCAGGACCCGCTCCTAAAGTAATTCTTGAGACCGTTCGAACAGCAACTTCAAAGAGTCCCGCTCTTTGAGCTTAACAATTTGATGATTTGAATTTTTCATGTCTATTTTCTCGAACAATTTCTTGAATTTTTTAGGAGTGGAAATTTGAAATGTAATTCCATTGGGTATTCTTTATACCTAAAATTTCTCTAAGGTATGTATGATAATAAACCGTTGTAATAGTGCTATTTATATTACGTAATACACGCTTATATTTGGGATAGTATTTTTAACATCAAAAGACGAGGTTTATAATTTGAAACCTACATACCGTTTTTTAGATTTTGTTTGTTCAACTTATTTGTAATAAAGTACCAGTACATCATTAAGTATCAGTACATCATTTTAATGAAATACATTCTTGGCACGGATATACTGGATCCCTCATTTAAATAAACTAGGATGCTTAATATGTTTAATTATTTCCTTTCACTTCGTTCCTCATACAAGATTTATTATGTTTCAGTTTATTTTATCAAGAAATTTTTATACGAGAAGAGGCCTTGAACAGAAATACTCCCAAAAAAGAAGGTTTAGAAATACACATGTTTTCTTCGTCTATTGCGCAATTATACTTGCTAATTATACCTGCAGATGAATTTCTTCATCATTCGCTTAATATTAAATTCCAGAATTGACCATTATTAAGGCACTTGCCGCCCACCATCACTATGTGAAACCAGCTGCCAATTAGTATTTAGGAATTCAACTGCTTCCTTCAAGAAAAGATCTTAGTTCGTAAACGACAACGCACTTATGAGCTTTCTGACAGTGTAAGTGCCTATGGGTGGAGACTAGCATCGGATGAGCCTCTTGGTCGTTTGCTTAGTAAAAAAAAAACGACGTGTTGCACTCCGGGAGTGTCGGCAGTAGTAAAAATTTGAAAATTACCGTTGTGCATTTTTGATATGTTGCAATGGTTAGGGAATAATTTTGCACGAATTGCTTTAATTATCAGTATAAAAGTACTATCATTTATTTATTTTATCATTCCTAAAAAAGTATACAACGCCGCTAAAGAAGTTTTCACTTAAATAATATTTTAGAACAAAATTTAAACATCTGTTAGGCCTCTTAAAAGGTGTAATCTTGATTGTGTAATGGGTAATGAAAAAGGCACCGCGGTCTGTGAACTTAGAAAACTTAATGGCTGTAAATTACACTCGAGTTGACTCAATTACAAAGTATTATATAACAATAAAAGACTCATTATACAATTAAATGGAATCTCAGCCGAAAATAATTAACAATTTTGTTCGTCTGTTTCAATGAATTAAAGTCTGCAATGCCGGAATAAGCTGCGTTTCTTATAAATTTAATTGGGTCTCATTAAAATTTGTCGTTTGGTACACTACAAACTTTTTATCACATAATTACGTTTATATACATTACTAAATAGGTAAGTTAATTTAATATAAAGAAATGTTTGTTTTTTAATATGTTTTAATATATCTAATTCTTTTATCTAGGTTTTGGTTGTTACACTAAAACTTTGTTGGTAATATTTTTTTTCTTTACGTATTTTCAAGCTTTAAGTAATTAAATTATATTGGTTGACTGCTCTCATTAATAACTTTAAGTTTTTAACTACGTTTAACTGCGATATATAATTATATTTTTATTGAAAAAAATATACTTTTAAAGTTAATAATAATTAACGTAAGGTTTCTGCTTCTCTAAAGAATATTTTTCATACCGAGCATGTGTTAAAAAGCATTTTCAAAGTAAATAATTAAATGTAGTGGTTAACGTGTAAAAATACGAGGGCACATCATCCGTAAAACGAAGCCCAGTGCATTTTCGATGACAACAAATTATAAACAAGCGTACACGTGTGCGCGGGAGACTTTTTAATTTATGAGCGAGAGCGATAAATACTTTTTTAAGTAACTTCCTACATTCCTTGGTAATGTTGGACGTCAAGATTCAGGTTTGTTGCGCTATAGTGTTTTGCTTATTTTGCTAACTAAACGTCGTCCTTTCAAGGTATTCAGTAGCTAAATCGAATGTTACAGTCGGGACTACTGGTTAACGGCATTGATTTTAAAATATAGTTTGTTGCTATTAAAACAGATTATGACGTTATATAAGTGTAGATT
Source organism: Pieris mannii (assembly GCA_028984075.1). Classification (NCBI taxonomy): domain Eukaryota; kingdom Metazoa; phylum Arthropoda; class Insecta; order Lepidoptera; family Pieridae; genus Pieris; species Pieris mannii. Next base: position 6,542,672 of record CM054784.1, read on the forward strand.
AGAATGTCGCGAGAAAGTTTAAAGAAAAAGAATACTTACTTGATAGCTAAGATAATGAACATTATCTTAGTATCAAGTAAGAACTCTTTTAGTATATAGTGCATATTAGTAGCTTTAGCTCTGTGATGTTTTGACCGAATGTTCGTGTGTCCGAGATACCGCATTTGCATTTTTGATGACTACGCTAGCATTAGTAACTGAAAAGGTTTAGTTCTATTTAGATACCTTTATCCCGTGTATATCAAGAAGTTGGAGACTTCAGTACTCATATGGTGATGAAGCCTGTTTAAGTGAGCTAAGGCAAACAGTTTCACCGTATTTAGTTTGTTTTGAAAAATTTATAAAAGTTTTAAACTGATTTCTTCACATAATATGTGTATCTGAACGGAATTTAACAATGAGTCCTTCCATATATTGAAACGTATTTAAAGTCTCATTTAATCTAATAACTAATTAGCCGTGTAATCCGCTTATGCCTTGTACTACACATTAAATATTTCATTGAGTGCTGGGAGCGACCTCACGGAAATATAAGCAGGTATGAACAAAAATACACATAGTTCATTTTTCATTCATGACAATCTACTAATAGGTTACATTTTTCAGCTTTTAGAAACGGGATAAAATTTTAATAAATATTTTGCTTATGATATAGCAACATTTTATTATAACATTATGTTCGTAAAGTATGTTTCACATATTTAAATGAAATTTAATTTGAATGAAATATGCAATTTTCCTCAATAACTAAGTGATTAATGCATTGGATACCGTTGATTTCATAAATGTTTCATCATGGCCCGTTGTACGAAAAATGCCCGAAAAGTCGCAATCTAAATACAAAACCTTTTTTTCTAACGATACATGAGAACGCTGATCGTAAATTAGAGTTAAAATTTGACAGTAGTTTTGTTAAATGATAGGGCTGTGCTAGAAACGGTTATATAGAAACTCCGTAAACTTCCTGAAAACTTATAGTAGTATTGACACTTAGGACGATGAATTACCATAAACGAAAGGCAATTGACCTGCCTCTAGATATTTAGTAAAGAACCCTACTCATTGACTCGTAGGGTATTGCCTGCTTCTAAACCAAGCTGCCAAGGGACACTGAAGTGCCATTGTGCGAGGATTAAAGATCTATGTTTACTGGATTTGTAAATTTTTAATAAATTTAAATATTGTTTAAAAACTTTTATAAATTTAACCAAAAATTCGATACTGAAAATGCTACAAATAACTTTTTATTACTGTTTCATATAAAAAAATTGTGGCATAAGAATTTTTTTCGGGTCTGTGCTTCAGATTTATGTAAATGTTTCATGATCTAATAGGCAAGTAGGTGATCAGCCTCCTGTTCCTGACACATTTGTAGAAAGGCCTGCATTGTGAGTGTTAGATTTTAATGTGAATATTAAATTCTCTAGTATTGGAGGGCGTTAGCTCGCCGTGCATCGTAATTGTTCTACTTGTGCTATCTGGTCGAACTTGTGTCAGTGTTGTCTATGCAATACATTTTTCTACCTTGATTCACCTGTTTGCGTGTTTTTCCCTCACTAAAGTAAATCTGTGCTCCAACTTCGACCAGATTCCTCCTTCCAAGACCTTCAACTTCTTGGTGGTAGAAGGTGAAGGTTTGGTTTTCTTATTTATTTATGTATCTTCAATTATCATAATTAATTTCAACATGTGATGAACATGGAATGGTTGCTACTTACGAACATATTGTAAAAAAACTTTTAATCGCTATTTAAAAGAGCGATGGAGAATCAATTACCTGTTCTTCTCGTCTGTTCTGTGCCCTACGTTTGAGAACTGGCAGTAATTATGAATTTAATAACGTTGAATGGCATTCATACAATCTATATATATGTATATGGCCCAGCCAACAAGCTGAATATCTTTCAGGCCGCTTGTAAAACGGCCGGTAATTGAACAGCTTAGTAAGCTAGTTGACTGCGACATATATATTGTTATTGTTTGTTGATATACTTTAAATATGGTTTTCACGAAAACAATATAAACACATCCAGCACCTATAACTCTACGTCACTCATCTTGCATTAGCTATTGAAACATCCATAAATAGAGCCACTCTGGACAATACCTAATATTTTGCAGCGAAGTGGGAACTGCCTTTATTCATCACCCTACTGATCGATACTTTTTTAATAATGAAAAATTTTTCTTTTATTCCTCAACGAAGTACAATGACTAATGTCTAGTAGATGAAATGTCTTTTGTGAGTATAACAAAGAGAGTTTTATTTTTGTATTTAGAATATATGAAAAATATCAATAAGGTTTATTAAGTATTAATTAAAATAAACAGAGATTTTTTTATTCTGTTTATATGTAGTTACCGTTTATATATCTATTTATACGCTTTTTGTGTTATAAAAATCACAATAAAAATAAATATTATATTGTACATTAAATGCGTGTTCTGTATAACTATTTCAACAATTTCAGGAACGTCAGGATGGCCGAGCGGTCTAAGGCGCTGCGTTCAGGTCGCAGTCCACTTCTGTGGGCGTGGGTTCGAATCCCACTTCTGACAGAAACCTTTTTTTATTTTTGGTTAATTCAATCCGCACACTTTACTAGTAACTAAAATGCTAATTAGTATAAATAAAAAAAACCGCTTAACATTTTAGAGGTAAAAAGCTTCTCTGCTAACGGTTCCACAACGTAATTACTATTTCACATTGAATTAACCATGTGATGCATGTTTAATAAAGTAATTAGTAATTATTTTAAGTACTAAATAAATATTGAAGATTTTCCTTCGACGACGTGATTAATGTAGGAATCATTCCCCCAATTATTGATTCAATCAATAATGGGGTGAAAGATCTGTTTCACAGAGTAAGACTGCAGGTCAAAAGATAATACAGTCTTTAATAGACAATACTTCAACAAAAACCCTATACATTAAAGAATTCATGTGCGGTATGAACAGACCATACATTGTCGATTTTATCGATGAGTCAACTGTAATTAATCTTTCAACAATTTGAATCTTATCTCTCGGTTTCTTTTAATGTCAAGTGGTTTGTAAACAATTTGTCATTGTAGAGATTAATTTTGAGAAGATGTAGGTACAAATTACAGTTGATGAATGACTTCATATTATTATGGTTCTTGGTTATTTTATAAGAAAATATAATTATATACCGATCACGAGATTTTAATTTATGGGACAGAAAATGAAATCGTAGCAACTGTTACACTTGTTTTTTGCTTAACAATGCGGATTAGGTACCAGATGGGCGCTTTTCAATGATTTTTTTTGATTTAATTTTTAAAGAACTTTATTTCTCATTACAAAAAAATATTTTATTTACTTGAGAAACTTAATATTAAACTTATTATTTTATACTAACTAATAACTCAGACAAGCACACAAGTCGTTCCTAAACAAATTTATTAATGAAAACTTCGCCTCTAATATACTAGGAGTTACAGGAACTCAAACACACGCATTGCTATAGTAAATACAAAATCGAATTGGTTAACTTAAGCGTTATACAATATAAAAATAAAACGCAAATATTCCACGAATAGCACTTAAAGCTGTGACTAAAGTGACGCGGCAAGGTACCAACTCCACATGGCTGCGGCATCAAAGCTACGGACGTGCGTTATTGTTGTGTTCCTGCTGCAAATTACTTTGTATAATTGTCTGGAAGTTAACTATAGAATGGATATTATAACGCGAAAGCAATTTTAAGTCTGATAGATTTTTAATTCAGATCATGTGGAACATGGTGTAATGGTTGCAGCGCAGCTCCTTAGAAACATTCTGTAAAAGATATAAAAATTTGAGCCGTCACGGGACGCCTGGCAGATGTGAAACATCGAAATTATTAAGCATATAAAATATGAAGAAAAGAACAGATAGTGATAGGAACTAAATATGTCATAATGATAAAATAAAATATTACGATTTAGTTTTCCAGATAAGGATGACTATTTATTGAATAAACATTTACTTTCATTAAATACAAAAATTTACTACTGCATATAAATTGTATGTATATACCATCATATAGCGTGGCGATGCGTCGCCACGCCAGAAATCGGTTTTACGTGCGGCTATAGATGTTTCACATCAAAAACTTGGCGAATAAAAAGAGTGGCGGAGAGTTTGATTTGAGAACTGGCAGTAAATGTAAAATTAGAAGCATTCAATGTATATTTCTTTTTTGACGTTCATTGTTTTATCTATATGAATTAATGATTTTTGACTTTTATAATAAATGCTACACCTTTTATTTCTCTAAAAGTTTGTTAGTTTCCATGGATCGTTTGTGTAGTAGTGACACGTGTCTACGATTCTAGGATCTAAATATGAAATTCAGAGGCGAGGCTTAATTTGATTTAAATGTGAGTTGTATGGCAAAAACGTTAGGAATTGGAATTCGTTCGATTTGAGTTATGATTTGCGCAGTGTCTACTGTGAATTTTACCATGAGACTAGTGAGTGCTAGCTTTATCAAGTATTAATTGTGCAACCAAATACAAAAGATATATGTAATTTCAGGTGTACTAATTTATAAACAGCTCATTGTTCTTATTATTAATAAAAACATCTATAGAAAATTATAAGTGCCCATTTATATTTATTATGGTTACATTATTCATATATATATTCAATAATACAAAGAGGTCAAAATAACATACTCGAGCAAATATCAAAACCCTCATGGTTTATCCAAACAACAAAAGTCGATGAATTTCTTAATATACCCATGGTAAAAGAGGAAATAATCACACATGGGTATAACTACAAACGAAGACTTTGAAAGAAAAAAAGGTAATGATAAGTAAGTACAGATTTTCAAGATATACTCAAGGACTTCAGATATTATAAGCATATACGGCCTACATCTTTATGATATACAAGAAATATTAGTCTGCCAGTCTGCATGATGGCAGTGGTCATACAAAGAAAATGGGAAATAAAATTTGTAGTTTCTAAACATTCCTTAAATTGACAGTAGGAATTTTTCAACCTTCTTGTTTAAACTAATATATGTAATTTCAGGTGTACTAATTTATAAACAGCTCATTGTTCTTATTATTATTAAATACAGCTATAGAAACTTATAAGTTCCCATTTATATTTATTATGGTTTCATTTTTCATTCTAGGTATATTTATACAAAGGTTATTTTGAAGATAATGCGAACTATATCGGTCTTGAGGAAACAGGAGATACACTTACCGTAATATGCTGTATATGTCAAATGATTATAATCGGTATAACTATCACCATAAGGATTATACTTCCCTGGTCATTATGTGACAGTAAATGCGTCAACGGGGCCGTTGTTCACTTTGAAACATTGAACTGTTAATAGTCGACGAATTGGTCCAGGATATTGTTAAGTGATCTTTAAATGTTGCAAATATGCTAAGTTTAGAACCGATTTTAAATATATTTACTATATTTGGGTTGGTTAACTTGAAGAAAAACACTTTTTTACGGATTATAGTTATGTAGTATTGTATTTAAACTTATAATTATTTAGACATAATTTTAAATTTAACCGACGTTTCGCGTGCCTTTTTTTTGCGTTTCATGTGACGTGTCAATACTTTCATTCAGTCAATACATTAATATTCAATATTATAATATGTTTCTTTTAGTAACATTTTATCAGCTAGTTATCAACGAAGACAATTTTTTCTATTTACGAAATGAAAATGCTTGTTTGTATTAGCTGGAGATTATTTTTTTAGTATAATACTATGGGTAATGTAAAAAATATCGTTTACCCACGTAAGTAACGAAGAAGATATTAAATTTATATATAAGGCCTATAGTGCGGTAGTATGTACGTAGTAGGTAGTATGTAAGTAGTACGTAGTTCCGTTTCCAGTGGTTCAGTAAAACCACATAATAATCACCTCTTGGCCAGTAGAGATCAATGAAATAGTAGTAAATAAATACTAAATAACTCAATCTTAAAAAAATTAACCACTCTCAAAGTATCTAATCTTAATGTTAAAATTATTTCGACATAGAGATAAGCATGCTCATTAGAAATAGGAAAAAGCAATAAATTATCAATAATTACCACTGAATTAATAATTTATCGCACTTTATTGATCGCACATTGCGTGTCACTGCGCAGATTTTGTCAATAAATAGCACATGTGCGTGAACGAGATCAAAGCGTATCCTGTACAAATATACAATATACTCGATCATACACAAAAATTGTGAAAAGTTAAACATTCGATTTAATATGTGTTAAATACGATAACTCTACAATGGGGCTTTTTTGTTTTTATGTTATTGACTATTCTTCTAGGCAGACCCTTTTGTGCCTGACACACGACACGACATATCGAATCGAAGATAGGGATTCGATTAATTTATGTAAGTGAAACAGGTACATTTTAAAAGTTAATTTTATTTTATTTAATGATAAATATCATTTTTACCTATACTCTCATTTTGAAATAGCTACCGAAATAACCCCTCAATAATAAAATAGTAATGTATCCATTATCCATCGACCCTTGTAGTAAAATTGCGGATAAATGACTACTACCCTTGTGGTGAAAATGTTTGAGGGTGGTTTTGTACCTAATTTCAAAGCCCTAGTGATTTTGTCTCAGGGTCCCCCGCGTTGGGGCAGAAAATAGCAACGGATTTTTACTAGTGGCTATATTACGCCTTTTTGTAACATATAAATTTCCGTGAATATAATTTTAATAAATTTTTACTTGTCAATTAAGAGTTTGACACAAAACAAGGATTTGGATTTTTATTATTCAAGTTATTTTTGTTAGGTTGCTACCTATATAAAGATAATATCCATTACAATTTTAATATATGTAATTAAAATATTGTATTATTATTTTAGTTTATGTGATACTTACTTTATTAATAAAATGGTATTTCTTAAATTCTCAACAACAATATATGTAAACAATAATATGTACTAAAAATGTAAATTTTATAAATTTGACCACTGCATCTAAAGTAAAGGTTAGATCTAAATTACATACATATTATACTAAATACCTTGTTCACTACGTGGAAATGGCGCCAAAACTGAGAACGTCACCGGCTTTAAATTAATCGCTCTCACAAGGATACCAATGTCTATACTTTTTTTTACACAATTTGAATTTTAAAAAATACATAAAGGCTGTTTTTGTGATTTTAAGGTAAATGAAAGAATTATCTATATATTATTCTCTTTAATTTTTATCATTTAAATTCACAATTGTTTTATCAGGAGCTTCATAACGTCTTTGCTAGAGGGCGCGCATAAAAATATTTTAACGGCTTTGAAAACTTTTGTTACAACTTTTGTTGAAACCACTTATATATTTTTATTTTTCAGGTAAATATAATTTAATAATAAATGAATTGGTTAATTTATAAATTATTATTCTAAAATAGAAGCCATTTTTAGAACAGCGACACCTTGCGACGTATTTAGTAGAACTGCCCTTTGTATTCCATTTCAAACCGTTTGACTCGACTGCTTCGCCCCAGCATAAGCTTTCGTACGCTAGAGGGCCGTTATGTCAAACTCATGGTTTTTAATATTTTTTATTTATTTTATTTTATTTCAAGTAATACGCACTAGTAATTTTTTTTATATAAGTTTTTAGGAATGAGTGATTCTTTCTACAATTAATAGCTGTTTAAGTAATTTGTTTTTAACCTAAAAATATTTTTTGAAGCTTTTCCTTTTTTTTATTTTACAGACCAGATCAAGGAAAATTTTAAAAGCTGTAATAACAAAAGTGGATAGAGGAATGCTAAAATTCCTTTTATCTTCATGATCAGAGGAAGCTTCCACGGAATTCCCCTGAACTTGCTGCAATTATTTTAGACGCGATTTGGAGCGAAAACTCCAACATTCTTAACTTTGCTGTATAAAATTTAAAATATCTTTGTTAAATTCAATAATAATTACACATATTAGTTAGCTTTAGGAATTTCCACTGTCCCATGGTATTATCTGTTGCAATGAGCGTGTCTTTTAACTATATAATTAAGAATATCAGCACTGGCTGGCCCTGTATGGATATGTTGATTTTTAATTTGGATGTTTTAATTAATAGCCACAGTTCAAATGAACAAACTCTTTGTTTCAGTGTCATACTACCACTGGACTATCACAGCCCTCAAGCTACTTTACTGTGCCCAATTTAGATAAATTCACACCGATAAAGACAATAAAATCGAATCTGAGGCAGCCAAATCGAAAATATTGTGGGAGACAGATATTTTGAGACGTAGAATAAAAATAAATTAATAGTGATGCGCCAAGTAACAAGTATATTTTGAGTATTTATAATTGTTATGGATTAAAGATGTTTATAATTTTTGTAGTATAAATCTATTTTCCTCTCCTCTTGGTTCCATTAATGCACAGGATTTGCGAGTGCGTTTCCGACCTAATATTTAAATGTTTATTGTTATTGTTTTGTTGGCCTTCAACAGTTTTCAATTATAATCAGTCAGTTCATATGTCGTAACAATTACATACTTTTATCACACATGAAGGTCAAAGGTATTAAAACCTAATAATTACTACAATACGCATTACAAGGATAAATTATGTTTTATAGTTTAGTGTTTTTAAAACATAACGAATATGTATTGGTCTTATTTACAATCTATTTGTAGTAAATTAGAAATATATTTGTATAAAAGACTAGTTATTACTATAACCTATATTTATTAACAACTTAGCTCTAGTTTTAACCAAACTATTGTTACCAAAACTTGAAAACGAGATCCAAGTGTTTTAGGTGATGTTTGGGTAATGTTATATCATGCCGCGTGATGTTATATAAAATCCTATATAATCAATGAAAAGGTCAGAATGAATGGTTAACCGATAGGCCCCGATTTGTTGAATGTATTCAATTATGGATATTTCGGGATTTGGACGGATTTAGCGGTTCTAAGTTAATAAATTCGTTATATTGATTTAATCAAAGTAGCTAAAATCATATTTATAGGTAAAATGCTAAAAGGAACGTCGCTCTGTTACTATTGGGGAAATGTATTTATTGCGTACTCCCATAGCTAACTTAAATTTTATATTATACCAAAAAAGACCTATACTAAAGATATAGCCAAAGACGCAATACATAATATATACAAAAAGATTTCAATATTTACGAAACTTACAAAGGAAAACATCAATAAAAACTATTCGATACATTTAAATAAGTATTATCTAATTAAGCTGCGTGGTGATAGTGTGAAAGTGAGGGTATGTAGATGCTTATTTGTATGATATAGCATATATGATATAGTTATTCATAAATTACTGATAAGGCGGCTTTCTAGGTAATGATACTAATAATTTCTGGATTTAAATGAGTATGGAATCGTTAATCGTTAATACAGGTGGGTTCTAAGGCAAAAATCTCGATAAAGCCAAAAAGTACAGTAACACATAATTTATATTGTCGGTCTATATCCTACACCTAGTTTAAACCTCTTAGCGGTATTTCTGTGTTTTTGATAACGTTTAAGCAATAAAAGAATCGAAGTACTGTCTCTTTTGTGCTGATCTACTGCACGCAAATTTAAAATCAATAAATATCATAGACTTTATATATGTAAGGTATTAATTACATTATATTATATATATTATACACCTCGGTTCAGATATGTTTTCCAAAAGCCTCTTCAACTTCTACTGTTTAAAATCTACACGAGTTGATAACCGTTCCGTCCGTATTTTGGAGTCGGTACAAAATGTCTGTCTTATGTCTCATTTCGGTGCTTTTCTTAGCCCTACTGAAGGTGAATATTACATTTAATTCTTCATTTGCTAAGTGCAGCGTCACCCCCGTGGCTGACGAACAATCACAAACAGACAAACATAACTAAGAAATATTGTGACAGATGCTCTCTAGTTATTTTCGTAATTTACGTATAGACTAAGAGCTGGCAATGTTGTATTTATATGACAGATAATATTCCTGACATGGATTCTGTTCAAAACAATTTTCAAGCAATTAAAACTAATGGTTTCGTTTCGTTGACACACAGAAGACTTACGTCATTGCAATCATACCCATTTACTCTGCTGGTTTTGGAACGCAAAATGTGTCTTCGCCTCTGAAACGAGACACTCTCAGCTCTCTTGCTCTATGCCACCTCTCGCCAATGGCTGGTTTTCATTTCCTCTTTTACTTTGTCGATCCAGCAGTACCTAGACACTGTAAAATATTATTTATAATAGCCAGTAAAATTTCATTTTCTATATAAATTGAATTGAGGCATGGAATGAATTCTGGCAATTTGTTTATTAATTTTTGATGAATTCTTCAATACACGGCCAAACGGTACGATGTGGTCGGCAATAAAGAAGGTTTTGTTACTTTTTTTAGTTAACATTGTTTTAAATTTGGTCAAATGTAAAAAGCTATTTTATCAAAGATATTTCAAGTATATCTCAGTTCAGTTGATTTTTTTTGGCATTACAATAATATATCAAACGGTTAAGTTAGTCTTGTTATAGTTACATACAAACTTATAATAGCATTTATACTGGTATGTTATTAAAACAGATTTTTGGTTTTTAAATATTTGTGTGTTATCGTAAATTAAAATGGCTCTTAGCCTCCAACCCCTGTCATCTTTGAAGTGTCAATTATTTTGGAAAAATAACATTTTGTCAGATTACATGTAATCTTCAAAATCAAGCTTTCTCTAAATTCATCAAAGCAAATGTTTTTAATTAAGTAATTGTACAGATGTAGAGTTTCCGACTGTTTCTGCTCAAAACTTAATTTTTATAATGAGGTATTTAGTTACGTTTTAATTTAAATAGATGTCGACCTCAAAGTATTTTAACTTTATGTAAGACTTTTAAACATATATTAGTTAATAATATATTATATAAAACTTGGGTGCTCACTTCGGCTACCATAAACAAAATTCTATTTTAAATACATTATTGCCAGTCAGCAGTTTTTATATGTATATTTGTTATTTCAACCTCCTACTAACCGCGATGACTCCAATGGAAAGCAATGACATTAAACAAATTTCCCATAACGTGCTCATGAGGTTATAACTACGCCCTTTCGAGATGAGATCTGCCCATTGCAATTTTACGTCGGGTCAACGGGTTAAGTTATCAGAACAATAAAAGGGCTTACCAAAAGTCAATATAATATATGATGTATGCGAGACCGCCTCTACAGCTCACAGCGCTCTAAAACCTCTGTTAGTCACGCATTTTATTATATACCAATACTATACAAATATAACGTATTAACAATATTTTTAACCTAGTAATAATATAAATTATAAATGGACAAATAGAAATCGAAAGTAAATTTTAATCGTTTAATCGCTGCGGCAGTGTACCACGCCTGCAACATTTTCTCGCAGTATGTATCCGTTGTATGAAAGCACCAGCTAAGTCTCATTGATGAGAGACAGAGCTACTTACGGCGGTCACTGAATTTGTCCCCTGTGCACTTGTACGCCACGGAGCAAGCTTCTCTACTCCAAAGGTAACTTCCATTGTCTACATTATTAAAGAAAAGGGGAATGTGATGAGACTGAAAGCATCCGCAAATATAAATCTTTTGTAAAAAAATTGCAAACTAATTATCATCATACATATCATTACGAATCATATGACTTTTTGTCAATATTTATTTTACAGAAAATACCACGTATTTTTAGTATGTACTATGTAGACATGTAATGTATGTAGATATATACCACATATATATATATATAATATATGCCTATTACTATTGTTTCTCTCATATCGTGTTATCTATTAAAATAAAATGTGTCAGAATATTTAACTAATTTCGATCTTTATACTTCCCGGTTTATTCTGTTCATGAAAAATAAAGAGGCAATATTTTAGATCGATCCTAAACTGTTGACCTAAACCTCACGTGAAATGTTCTTAAACAATTATTTTTGTGATGGTGTATATCGGCCCTTAAACTAGAAATCAGCTGGATCAAAAGTCAGCTGGAAGATTGCAACTTCAACTTAAGGCAACATATATTCTAAAACTATTAAATTTCATTACTATGCTGTCTAGAATTTAATTCAAGCGTAAAGAGAGATACTGTAATTTACCTCGGTTTACATCGTAATCGTAATCTCTAAGTATAGTATTTTGTATGAGTACTAAAAATCAAGCTTTGAGTATATTTGTGAGGTAAATGTTTAATAAGAAAAGATATATCAGGGCAAACGGTCAGGATGCTCAGATGGTGTAAGGTTACCGACCTATTAAGAATTGGTTCCTTTAAAGGCATTTGTTTCATACATATTTCAATGTCTTATATATTTAATTTTGATTTATTATATTTACCATAGACCTTTTCATAAAAAATATTTTCATTATAATAATCCATTTGGAGAGGTACGGAAGAGCTGAAATCTAGTCACCCACGACACAGTGGGCTAGCGTTAGATCTATTTTATAACGAACTAGCCGACCCCGCCCGCTTTGCTGGGCGAATTTTCAAAGGAAATAAATTAAATTTTATTCATCATTTTTATTTTTTTTTGCTTTTTTTGTTTATTTTTTATTTATTTTTTTTATTTATTTTTTGCTTTTTTTGTTAATTTTTTTTTTATTTATATTTTTTTTTGCTCTTTTTGTTAATTTTTATTTTTTTTTCTGAAATTTACAATATTTTTCAAAGAGTCAAATTAACTTAAAATAAAATTTATTGACATAATAAATAATAATAATAATAATTATTATTATAATTATTATTATATATATATATAATATAATTATTATTATTATTATAATAAATGTTGATGAACAACAAAACAAAGAATGAATGGAAAAATTGTCCAATAGAAATGGTCCGATTCATGGAGAAATGAGTATTAATCTTCCTCCATCTCACATTCGACGACTCGTCGCTCGTAAGTTGAGTTTGCCGGGACGTAAAACATACTCGTTAACATAACGGAGTTTAAGTATAATAAGAAGGTACTTCACAGTATAATAAAGTTCTAGCAAAATCATCTCTAGAACATAGATTAAAAAATTCAGTCAATGTAGTTTTCGGAGGAGGTATTGCCAAATTTTGTATGTTTGTCGGATTGAAATAAACTCTTTGACCATTGTCCAAATGAACTGCTAAATGAAACACTGTTGCATTTCTTTCATGTATTAGGTAACCTAGTATTCTCCAAGTAGCTTCTGAAGAACTTATATATCGACCCGATTGAAAAATTTGGATTTCATTATTTTCATTACTTACTGAATAAGTTGCTTGGTCAGTTCCTTTATTCATGTACTTGCATATAATTGAATTCATAGTTGAAGAGTTACCAATTCTTGCAATCCATAAGATGATTATTGAAGATGAAGATGAAGATTAAATATTATGTGTTAATATATTAATAAACTTTTTTTTATAAATTAATTACGGTATTAAGTATTTATCAATGACAAACAAAATTTATTTAATCATTTGTATGTATATATATTTTGCGGTTGTGGACCGACGTGTGCTTTATTGTACCGTATCTACCCTGTGTCCCATTATTCGGCGGAACACAGTGACATGAGGAAACCACAGAGAAAATTCACGCCAGTTCAATCGGTGATAGGCAAATTTTCATTAATCACTAAAATTCTGCATTGTAGTGATCAATGAGCCTTTAACTTATACCTAACAACAATGATGTTCATGCAGGCCAATCGTATTCTTAAGAAGATCACCCATCAAAGTACTAACCACTCTAAAAGCTGCATAGATTGGGTGATCAACCGAATCATACGCCAGCTGCATAGCTATCACTCCCGCACTTATATTAAATAATCTTATTACAATTACAATAATAAACATTAATATTTTTTTTAAAATAGAGAAGGTAGCTTGAAAATGAACCGAAATTTAGAGCTAAATGTACCTCAATGTAGATCAATAATATTATTTTCTGGACATTTTCTAACTTTCTTCTTTATTTTTTAATCTTTTTTATTCCTCTATTTTTTCAATCTTCTCCTTTTTTCCCTTGTTCCTTCGTTCTTCTCCTTATCCACTTTTTCACCTACTCTTCCTTCTATGACTTCTTCGTCTTCTATCTCAGTTGATTCCGTCGCGATGTTTTTTTCATCTGATGGGGTTGTATTAAAATTAAATTTATTTGTTATGTTTTATATAAGTATCTCAATCAACAAATAGACAATTACTTTTTAATTTCAACTCCTGCTGTTGTATAGCCTGTTTAACCAAACGCATCATTCGTTCTTGTTCTTTTCTCTCAAAGTAAGTTCGTATGTCTTGAAAGTATAATAAAGCGTTGTAAATTCCGTCAATTAACGATTTCTAGATAAATTTAAATAATTTTTATTACATTCATAATTAACTCTTAAACTTTATCATCACTTTATTTTATTTTTTATGCACATTCACCTCTATAATCTCTGCAAAGGAAAATTCACTTATATTATCGTATTCTTCAAAGCAACCAATCCCTTCATGGAATCTTCTGTCACTTAAAGCGATACGGACTGTTGTGAAACATCCAATATAAGACTTTCTTGATTCTTTTGATAGTTAATGTCGAATTATTAATAAAAATTTGTAATTTACAATTTAATTATATATCAATATATTTTACAAATCATTACTTACCTAAAGTTTGAGCTTTTATCTCATGAGACCAGTTTTTAGAACCAAACACATAGTCAGCACACAAACATAAACTTTCAATACTTTCTCTGTCTGACATTTTTATTTCACTTCTCAACCGCTTATGAACTGACGTTTTATCATAAAATTAATTAGGTTATATAAAAACAAATGAAATTAATTAAATAAAAAAAAAACAATTGACTTTAACCTTTTCTATTTAAATAGTAAAAAAATAATCATTTGGAGTCTGTAGAAGTTACAGTTTGGAAACATAAATTTAACATTTTCACACCCACCCCCGCAATCCCTATTGGAAATAGAATTTCGTAAAATCCTATTTGAGATGATTTCTGCATGACAAATAAAAGATTACTACCAAATTTAAAGTCTATAGAGGTTACAGTTTGGAAATAGAAATTTCACATTTTAACACCCACTACCGCAATCTTTTTCGGCGGTGGGTTGTTGTAAAATCCGCTCTTAAATCATTTCTGCATCACATATAGACTCTAGCTAAATTTGGAGTCTGTAGGAGCTACGGCTTAAAAAATAAAAATGTTCACCCCCGCAACCCCCTGTGGGGTGAGCTACCGTAAAATTCGTTCATAGACTATTTCTACATCTCTTACAGAAGATTCCTACCAAATTTGGAATTTATAGGAGCTAGTTTAAAAACGGGAATTGTTCATTGTTAACGCCCCCGCAATCCCCTTTGGGGGATGAATTTCTTAAAATCCGTTTTTAGTTGACCTCTACATAACGAAAGTAATATTCCTACCAAGTTTCACATTTCTAAGTCCTATACTTCCCGAGATTTCGTGATGAGTAACTATAGAAATTGGAATACTTCGATTATCATCGAAATTTTTAACGTTTTAGCAGACTTTTTTAAAATTTTCTTACATATAAACATTCTCCTGACAATTCTGAAGACAATAAAAAAAAAGTTAACCCAATTGGTCCAGCCGTTCTCAAGTGATACTCGATCATAGATACGGCATTTTATTTTTATCAAAAAATGAGAGTGGGTGTACAGGGGTGCGTGGGAGTTGGTGGGTGGATGCGTCGAAGTTTGTAAGTAGATTCTTAGCTGAATGTAAAAGAACATTATCCGTTTAGTAAACTCCGTTGCCATGGAAACAAAAGAATCAAGAGAAAACGCTTGTAATTAGCGGGATAAATGTTCATAAAAGTAAAACAGCAATAAAAAAATTAAGGAACGTTAGAATTCGAAAAATTTCGCATCGAATGGTGGTAGTTTCATGTCGATACGATCAGTGGTTTAGGCGTGATTGAGCCTCAAACGAAGACCATTTTCATTATATATATATAATAATAAAAAAAAAAGATAAAGTGTATTATTGTTATATCTCATTACATCGCAACTTGGTATATGGCGTATGTATTATACTCGAAATAATATATGTATTTTATATTATTTCGAGTATGTAATAAAATATATATTTATCGCTACTGGTCTAGTTATAGGACATAGGCAACTAAATATTTTATTTCTATTCAAAATAAACCAAAAGAATTGTAAGATTTCCACCGCAAAGCTGTCATAAATAAGACGTGAGTCGCGACGTAGAACTTCTGTAATTCACATTTAGAGGCTTAGTGGGATTATTCTGGGTTACGTTAAGTGAACGTTGTTTTAATCAACATTTGTTAATTAATTCCTTTTTGAGTTAATCTACCTTTATTTGTTCCCCATGAAATTTATTTTCCCATTTCATTAATAATAGTGACATTTTTAATATCACAAACATCATTATAGAATATAATAAAAATGCTGTTAACATTTCTCGATTGGATGTCAAATTTGTTAATAGGCCGGTAACGCACTCGCGAGCCCTCTAGCATCGAGAGTGTCCATGGGCGGCGGTGTCACTTGACATCAGGTGAGCCTCCTGCCCGTTTGCCCCCTGTTCTATAAAAAAAAACCCTATTCTGGGTCATATAATTATACATATATTCTTCTAGGTATCAGGTGGATAACCACTTTTAAATATATTAAATAAACAATAAAGACTATAATATCAACAAACGCAAAATTCAATACAATTTAAAAGCTACTGTACAGATGGACTGTTACGTGATAGATTTTAAGACATAAATTCATATCATCTGCGATTGGGTGTCTCTCAGCTAGCGGATAATAGCATAAAACAACTCATGGATACAATCAAGCCTTCTGTGTTGTGGATACTGTTCCATAGCCGTAACTAAGCTATATCTCATAAGAACATTAAAATTTGTAATATCAATATCAAATCATTTATTCCAGTTAGACCACCTAAAATGACACTTTTGAACGTTTAATAAAAAATAAAGATGATTCTATTCTATTCTAGTTGCCCCTTCCAAAAAGTAGTTTCGTGTGGAGAAGAATGGGCAAGAAACTCCTCACATAACTTTATAAGTAAGACATTTATTATCCAAAACCAATCCATACCTCAAGTATCTGACTAGACAATCTATAACTTAAGAAAAACTTTTTTTTTATTTGCACCTCAAAATTAGGACAAACACATGTCAAAATTAACATACAAGTAAAACTATAAAAAACGGTGTCGTCCCTAAAACATGTGGACACGATTAAACTTTAGAGAAATTGAATGAAAAATGATTATTTGATTGTGTGGTAATAAGAAAATTTTGATTTTCACCAGCGAAAGCTAATTACTCAATTTGCCAGAATAGGTCTCCGTTGGTATAATTTGTCGGCGAAACGTTTGGGTGGAGGTAGCGCGGGAAATGAGCGTATTTGTCTTACCTGTTCTGTATGGCTGTATTGCTGACTTTTTTCATAAGAGGCAGTTGCAGTAATAATATTTTCATGCTATACTATTAAAAAAGGATAATACAAATATTGACAATCAAGGGAAATAAGTGGATGACCAACTAAGGTTATCAATGTGTGCATTTTATTATGACATGACGTTTTCCAAATTTAAATATACCATATAATAAATGTATTGCTTTAAACTACAAATAAAATTTTATTTATTTATTTATTATAGAAATACACACATTATCCGTACAGCCTATGCCAATACGATAATGTCGAGAAACATTTAATAAATTACCATAAAGTACATATATAAAATTAAACACATATTATACACAACTACTGTGAATTCACTCTGAGAACAGTAGGCGCAAGGTCCTGGATAACGGGGATCTGTGCAGCAGACTGGTTCTTGCCTTTGGTATCGCAAATAACCTAGGCCTTCGCCATCGCACATATCCCATAGGTACTAAGAAACCCAGTTCTTGTGTACACTTGGGTTGCACACTACACCCCTCAAGACTTTCAGTACGTAGTAGAATGGATATCATATAATCGATTTAATAATATTTGATAAGGACTATTGTTATAAAACAAGAAAGAAATAAAATCCTGTTACCCTTTTAACAATGGATATAATGATTACCGTTTATACCCCGAGCTAATCTTTGTATGCAAACAGAAAACACCGTTATTAAAAACGTACATACGTACAAGTAGCGGCACGAAACTCTAGCGCTGACCGTTATTGCGTAGAAGTAAAAAATAAGGTACCTGAGGGGGGCTAGCGGAATGAAGAGCGTCGATTGGCTCTCCAGTCGCATTCCGGCCCCCGCACCACAGTACACATGCGCAGCAATCCCCTCCACGTATCGGCCAGCGCTAGACTTACGTGCCTATAATAGTAACATAGTTGAATGTAATTAGGAATTGAATACTTTAAAAGTCTAAAAATCTAAATAAATATTAATTAGTACAATACCCGCTAACAGTTTGGCTCCAAGTTATAAGCTGGAACTACTTTCAAAGTTAACTTGGCTACGTTTAATAAATGTTGATTATTAAACAGTCCCAGCCAATATGTGTGGTTGAATTTATTAAAGTTTCTCTAGAATAGTTTTAATGCTATTTGGATGATATTACAATTGCATACAACTGTTGCATTAATACTTATAATGTGTTTGTTGTTTGTTGGTGGTTTCTTGGGTACACATCGCCCGTAAAAGAGTTTTCTTAAACCACCACGGAGGCAGGGCCATGACCGTATTACTATTTTTAATTTAAGTTATTGTTTTCTATAACTGAGCAATAAATAATAATAAAAAAATTTACGCTTCATTTTTGTAAAGAAGGTTTTCTATCTGTTTCAGAACAACACCTCGCTTGGTCGGTTCTGACTCATCGTACAAGTTGAGTCCTCACGAAATTGAAGCACTCAATGTGGTAAGAATTTGTTCATATTAACTACTTAGACTTCCAATTTTTTTTCCATATAATTATTATACCTTTACAATAAACCAATGCGATAGAACTACACTATTATACATACACCTGGATAATTCCACAATTCAAAATGAATTTAACTAATATCACAGAACTAATAATCAAACAAGCAACAAATTACCTTATTAATTACAAGTACCGCGTGAGTGGCGCCACGACAACTTGGTGTTGGCGCGCGGTACATCCAACAGTTATTCAAAACCCGGCGTCTCTTGATAGAAAGTCTCACATATTCACAATATAAACTGGTTTCTGTATGCCATTTTGCATATCTTGTGTATGTGATGCGCTGCAAGATCCGCAGTTATCATAATATGATCTTCATACCCGTAATAATAATACTAATAATCCAACCCTTTATAGGTCTTGGCCTCAGATGCAGCGTTTTTTGATCATGGTTATTTTATAGACAATAAGGTGATCAGCCTTCTGTCTGACACTTAAAACTCACCCCAGTCATTTAAACTCTCTAGAGATAAAAACGTTTTTTAGTTTGCGGGGGCTCCTAAACTATATTACTTCAAAAGAAACCTATTTTTTATTGAATTCTACATTTGAATCACGAGTACGAGCCAGTGTTTGATGCGAACATAGACCGAAGCTAATACTGAATCATAACTGTATATTTTTTTGTTTAATACATTTAATTCTATTGGTAATACAAGATCAATCCACAGAAATAATAAATATCTACTTTTCCTTAAAATAAATTTAAAAACTTGCCTTGATGAACATTCAATAAAATGATAATGAATCTTGAACCATGAATGTAAATCTTGTCTAACAAAATTTGACTTGGCACCGACTTCGAAAAACTAGCCTATTAAGATATTTTTTGTTAAACAGAAAATCAGAATATAATGTTATCTTGATTAAAGTTGACATCTTGTGTCAAAAGCGGGATCGCCTTGTCAATAAAAATTGTCAAGGAAATTTATATAGAAATCCTAGGCCCTTAGTATGTCAGTCATGCCAGAGTATTTCTATTATTTCTAGAAACGTATTTATTTAGCAGGCTTAATGTTATCAATAATGTTAAAGCCAGAACTACTGTGTAAACAGATTAAATTAGATGGAATACAAACATAGTTATCGAGTATTTGCGTATAAGATAAATATTATTTGTTCCAGGGTGGGGCAATCTTACACGCAAAAACTTACGAAGAGGGGCTTTTAGACAAGTTTAGACTGTTTAGAATGATGTATTCTGAATTTAACATTTTTCATCACTGCTTTAAAATTAATAAAGAATCGATCGGGTTCGCTTATAAACTGAATTTTTTATACATAGGCTTATTATTTGACATACATATAAATTAGTATAAGAATCACATTTAACGACGTAAACGTTGTTCTAAGAACTTGCTTATAACAGGGTGGTTACCACATAATTTGCAATAGCGATATCGATATTTTTTTTTTATAGAACAGGGTGGTAACGGGCCTACCTACCACCTAATTTTAAGTGTAAGTGATACCGCCGCCTACGGATACTCTCAATGCCAGAGGGCTCGCAAGTGCGTTGCCGGCCTTTTATGAATTGGTACACTCTGTTCTTGAAAGACCCTAAGTCAAATTGGTTCGGAAATACTTCAGTGGGCAGTTGGTTCCACTTACGCGGCTAAAATTGCCTAGAAAAACGCTCAGTTGCGGAACGGCGGACGTCGACGTGATACGGGTGAAATTTCGTATTCTGCCTCGACGTCCGATTTTGAAACTCAGCTGCAGATTTTAATTTTAGTATTACGTAATCTATGACACTGGACATCAACCTTACCGTGGATAGGTATTGTAAGAGCTTCACCGATTTTTTTTATTTAGATGCCACCATCAGGTTTTTTTACTTAAAAGAATTAAGTCAGTTAAATTTGTTGGTAATACAAAGTGTGTAGAATACAAAAAGTTTCAATTCACACGTGTTTGACCCGTCGGCATACATTTTTCCTTATTCGCAAATCATCAAACAACCGGACATAATGTGTCATTGTCAGACAAATTCTTCATAAAGCCAATTTAAACATGAATTTATGACTTCTTTGAAAAGGGCAATTCACAGTAAATTAACTGCAAAGTTCATTACAATCAGGCGTCGGATGAAATTATTCAAAACGACACGAAAATAGACCAAGATATGACTAAATTGTCTCAATGTACATTTATAGCATCATTTTACTTTTGATTTTTCAGTCGTTTGATTAATATTTTAGAGTTTCTTAGAATCAAATTGATAAAAGCTAAGCTGAGCTAAAATTTTATATCGTCTCGGTAAGCTAACGAAGTTCTTAGTAGCTAAAGACGTAAACCCTAAGTGGGACTTCAGCGTCCACAGTGCGTCGCCATGGCGTTCGATCGTCAACCCAAAGTTTCATGCTTCCGCCACAACAACCATCTTTAGAACTGTTTTATATGTTTGTAACGCACTATGGTGTCCCTGGCTGATCATCTACGTGCTTATAAATTGTATTGCTTGTGATATGTCCTATGGGCACTGTAGTCACACGCATGGCGGGGAATGATTGATACCTTAAAAACGACCTTATAAATATTTCTTCATATGCTAATGCAGCCTTTATGTGTTAAAATTTGGACATATTATTTTCTAGGTGTCCATACATACACGCTATTGATTTTCGAGTATTCTATAATGCATGTAATTTAAATTTATCAGCTCTTAGTAGAATTAAGATTTACAGGGATTATTCATCAAATCCCTTCGGTTTGCGCATGAGGTGTGTTGAAAGGCTCTATAATGAAGAAGGTTATGGTTCATATCCACAGATGTGTCGAAGTGTGGATACTAACTGCCAGCCGTTGATTCGTTTGAAACTGATTGACATATTTATTTCAGGACTTATTCAGCGCAACACAGCGTCGTGTATTAAATAAATTATGTTTAAATATTATTATTTATTTGAACTATGAACTTGTCCAAATGAATTTTTAATTGAGTGCCTGTTGAAACTAAATTTCAATCATTGTTTTTAGACGACACAGGTTAGTGTGGCTTTCTTAGCCTCCAGTTGGAGCAATGGTGACTGTAATTAGTAACTCATAGTTACTAAATTAGTAATCTTAAGGTCCGTACGTTATCGTACCGTGTAAGTACGTATAAGAAACAATTTGCAGTCCCATTACATGGAACGTCTCATTTATATAGTTCGTACCTGGATGACCGGGCTTTGCTCGGTATTTTTTTATAAATTCTGTTTTTTGGAAATTTTATTTATACATGTCCCTATGGCAGTGATGTCGACAAACTAGGATACGCGGACTATCTTGTCAAATAGTGGCCGTTTCTCGAGACATGCCGCACTCAACGATATCATACATCGGTCCCTTGCCACCGTCAACGTGCCAAGTCTACTTGAGCCGACTGAAATTGCTAGAGACGATGGCAAGAGACCGGACGGTATGAGTTTGATTCCATGGAAGATGGGTCGGGTTTTGGTATGGGATTCCACCTGTTCAGACACACTGGCCCCTTCCAATCTTCATGGAACCAACAACAGAGCTGGTGCGGCTTGTGATGCGGCTGAAAAAGCTAAAGCCTGCAAATACAGGGGTCTAGGCTCTAAATATGATTTTGTCCCATTCGGTGTCGAGACCCTTGGTCCGTGCGGTCCTAGCGCGTTAAAGGTTTTTAGGGAATTATCAAAAAGGTTAGTCGACGTCACAGGAGAACGAAGAGCTGGCAGCTACCTCGCACAAAGAATTAGTCTAGCTAATCAAAGGGAACGCTGCCTTAGTAGAAGCTGTAGAAGCTGCCAGAAGTATCTTCGGAACCTTGCCTAAAGGGACTCCTTTTAATAATATTTTTTAATAATTAAATTTTAAGGTTAGTTATTACGTATATTTTTATGTATATAATACATATATTTTTATGTATTATAGTACGAATTACATACTAATAAAATGATGAAATGTGAATAATATTTTTCGATCTTACCGACAGAATAATAAAAAAAAGACTACTGCAAACTGGACTACTCAAACGCCACCTTTTTGTTATTTTTCTTCCAATAAAAAAAAGTAAGTTTATGTTTAAGTTGATAAAAGACTAATAAAATGACATTTTCTAGAAATGATTCCTAGCTATTTATCGCCCCCGAAACCCCCTATCCTAAATTTCATGAAAATCGTTGGAGCCGAATCTGAGATTCCAATTATATATATATGTATACAAGAATTGGTCGTTTAATGATATTTTTATGATTATATGTCATATTACATAAGTAGCATATTATTTGCATCTCATTGCCATAGAAAGGAGTACTTACATAATTGTTAAATGATAACCTCATGGGTTGGCCTTGTTCCGAGAAACTTAAGAAAAATAATTGTTCCAAGAAGTTCGTTTAAATTTTTCCTACGATTGTATACATGACCGGAATCAGTACTTTCAGTACAGCTTAAATGATAGCTAGACTTCAAAAGCTACCACAATACTAAGATGCATTTTCCCGGCGCCACAGTATGCTGAATCACTGCAAGCTAATAATGTGAGAATAATGTGACTCCCTATTTTCCTCTAATGACTCGTGAAAATCTGTTTAGCCATTACGGAGGGTGTATTGTATGTAATTGTTTTAGTATTTCTCATATTAAAAAAAATGTACTTAGTCATTTGTGATCGATGAAAATTACATGGAACCGTGTAAAAAATTCTCGACTATGAAATCACGAGGAAAGTCTTTACGTACACCTATATTTCATTCATATAGACAAAGAATTGTCTATATGTATATATATGCTACTATATAATATATATATATATATATATATATATATATATAAATATATATATAAAACATTCTGGACCATTTTGATGAAAATTATTATTCAAATGTTATGACAATATCTAACGATCCAGCACATGGTCTACAGTAACAACAATGATAACAAAACTTTTTTTTAATTTGATCGCAGCGCTAACTGTCGGGATAGACAAAAATTAAAATTCGAATATTATTTAAAATATTAAACTACTTTAATTAAACACTGCGATGGTAGCGCCGCATCCAATGTAAAACATTCCAAAATCAACAACTACTAATAAATTAAAAATTAGTTAAAAAAACATTGTCCAGCGGACAAAATTGTGAATCTAAACCATTCCTAGATCCCCTTGAACACACACAAAAAATTTCGTCAAAATCGGTCCAGTCGTTTGAGAGAAGTTCAGTGACATACACACTCACAGAAGAATTATATATATAAAGATATATAGTAGCTTCCAGAATTGCAAATTCATGTGCATTTAAACCAGTAATCAAAATTAATTTCATAACAATTAACTCGTTAATCTTTGCCAGTAATTCATCATCTATTATATCATAATACGCTTGACTTTTCCTTTAAAATATAGGAAAGGGTAGGTTAAATCGCAATCTCTAAATCGGAGGGTGCATAATTTATCATCTAGGCTGCTACCTCGGATCTAACGCTATTTTTATTACATCACACGTTTCGTGAAGAATGAATTTCAAATGGTGTCGGAAGTTTATGTTGGGGGAATAAATCTTATTCTGCTACTATTTGAATGAGCGAGTATTGAGTGAGACATGATCGAGTATTGAGTGAGACATGATCGAGTATTGAGTGAGACATGATCGAGTTTTCTTTTATTTATTTTGAGTTCGATGTTTTTCTAGTTGACTATTTCTTACTAATCGATTTCATTGCATTGAATTTACAAGGGTCACATAATTTGTTACAAAAAGGTATACGTTTTTGAAATTCTTGTTTTGTTTTTACAGGTATGTTAAGTTTAATTTTAGCTTTTAGTAAGTTTTCTATTGCAGTAAAATTACAGTATGAATAGAAATTAGGAACGTGAATACATTTCGTTGTTGCAATATTTATAGAGCACCGTAATACAATTGTAATAAATTTAACATCGTATGAAATAAGGGAGATTAGTTAAATGGTTCCTATTGTACCTGGTATACTCGTATGCACTTATTTCCATGTATGTTTTAATCATTTATATATATGTATATAGGCAAGAGTGTTACGTCGTAATAATCAAAGTTCCGTTTACAGTTAAAATTTTCCTTATGAATATATGTAGTTAGCAACACAAAAACATTATAACGGATTCGCCCGTTGCCTAATAACGTAAAACCTGCTTTTTAATATAATGAAACGAAGTGTAAAATAAATAACTAGATACTTTACAATAATGAATAGACTTTGTTTTTCGAACACAAGGAATATTAAGAGTTCAAGGCCACTGTCAAAATAGCAACGTTTATTTCAAAGTTTTAATTGGTTTCATTACTAAAGTTCAATGGTAGGGGTAATAGCGTGTTTCCTTTATATAAGAACGTTAAGAAATATTCTGACGCCTTAAATCGGCTCGAGAGTGATTTTCATCCAGCTTGAATGATCATCATGACCTTTACATTTTTAATGTGAAGCATGTCGGCTTCACTGATATTGCAAAATTATACAAGACACGAACAAGACCAATGGGGTATTCATACTTTATAACTTTTTATAACTTTCTTTAACTTTGTATACTGTTTAGTTTGACTAAATATAATAAGATTTTTTTTATAGAACAGTTGGCAAACGGGCAGGAGGCTCATCTGATGTTATGTGATGGACACTCTCAATGCCAGAGGGCGCGCGAGTGCGTGGACGGCCTTTTAATTGGAACGCTCTTTTCTTGATGGACTCTAAGTCGAATTGGTTCGGAAATATTTCAGTTAGCAGCTGGTTCCACTAAGTGGTGGTGCGCGGCAAAGACTGCCTTGAAAAACGGAGTTATTATTATGAAGTATATTAAGAGTTAATTATAATGAAAAATCAAGTAAAAATCAAGATTTGAGGAATTGTTAATCGTAAAGAGTATAACGTAGATGCCGTTACAAGCTTCTGATGAATCGTTTCAAAAATCTCGTTTTCCAATAAAAACCTACTTATTTTCAATAAAAATAAAATCTCTCCATCTTTCAAATCAAGTCCCCGTTCAAGGTGCGGATTACCACAATTTACAGACAGACATTCCAGCGCTCCCCCAAAATCGATAGAACATCTATCAGTATAGTAAATTTGACTATAACAACGTATTTCCGACGTGTCGTGGGGAGCAAAAATTAATATAGGGTACGCGATTTTAACGACTACGGGACAAATTGATGCGGAACGATCATTTGTTATGTTCGACTTTGTAGACTTATTCTGATAATAAGGCAGTATATACCTTTAACGTGATTATCAAAATTAAAGAAAGCTGAATTCTAAAAAAAATATATTTAAACTTTTTTTAATCAGATGTCATAATACCATCATTCCCATATATTATATAACTTTTTAATGCTAAATTTAAAACTAATAAATAATTGTAATTTACATTTTTGGTACTATAATTTAATTTAATGATGTTTTCGCTATGATTTAATAAGTACTTGAATGAAATTGTAGTTATTGTAATATTATTTCACAAGTATAAACATTTTAGTTAATTAAGAATGATTTTTAATGCATTTATTAATCTAGAGATGTCCCCCAATTTATTACTTGAAACTTCATTAAGAAGTAAAAGTCATTTCTAAAGTGTAAATTATTTTTTAATGTGAGATTGCGGTCTATCGGAAAACATGATAGTCCTGTACTGTTTTATAGTGTTTACGGTAAATTGAAACGGAGAAGGAGGAAGGTTTACGGTAAATTGATCCAGTCCTTTGCTGTTTCTAAAATAAACGAAGATCGTGGGTTGCGGCTTTTGGGGATGTCAAGAACGAAATTGTCCAAAAGGTTCAATTAAATTTTTATTACAACTTACTTATAAACTCTTTACTTTTTTTTTAAACGTCTCGTACGAAACGGACCAGATTCGAAAAATTCACCTTTTCAGAATAATCCTCCACCTCTTAGCAGCTGTGAGATACTTACCCTCTTCAGGCAAAACTAGGAGTGACGTTTACAAACAATATCGATGTGCATCTGTTTTGAGACGAATTGTTTTCGAGTTGCTGGTAATTGGACATATTAGTAGGAAACATCTGGTTTAGTGTAAAAATAACACCTTTATTCGGATCTACATTTTCACTATGGTTTATTTTAAGTAAGGTATATTTTTGCTTCTTACGATTTTTATTGCCATAAGTATTATTAATAGATAGAAATAACTGTATAAAACAATAATCTGCCACTATGCGGAACTAGCTTTCCACTGAAGTATTTCCAAGCCAATTCAACCTTCAAGAAAAGAGTGACCCTATTCTTAAAAGGCCGGTAGCGGGCTTGAGAGCCTTCTGGTAGTGCGAGTGTACATGGGCGGTATAGATTTCTACATATCCTTTTTTAATTATTATTAATATTACTACTACTACTAGAATATTGCAGAACAAAAACAGTTATTTGCAGTGTCATATTACTACGTAAATATGTCAAAACTTGTAATCTATGATCATGGAATTATAAAGCACTGTGCCTGTGAAATCGATACAAAGGTAAAGGTATCTAAAGAGATTAATTTCTAAAATCTAGTACCAGTATTACATACTACCAAGAGGATTAAGATTAGTCGTTCGCGTGCGTCATAGTGAAACTTGCTAAATAAATATCACTTTTAAACTAATCGCGAGAATTATATGCGTGTTATTTTCTATTCTTAGATTTGGTTTCATATTTGATTGAAGCTGAATCTTGAAAAAATAAAGAATTTTTCACAAAACATTCACATAGGAATAGAAAAAGCTGTTTTCATGGTATGTTTTATAATTTGTTACACGTGCAGATTAATCACTACGTAGTAAATTCACATGAAGAGGTGTTGTGAAAGCGATATGTCCCGCTTTGGTGTTGAAAACCAAAACACACGAGATCAAAGTGACAATGCGGGAGGGAGAATTTGTCTAGGTGATTGTGTCCTCTGGAATTATAGTACTGGAAGTGACTTTACATTATTTGTTTGTCAGGCTTTTACTCTGTTTAAAACAAAAAAGACAAGGCTCCATCTCTATCTTGACTTGATGACGTTAAGCTTTCGTTTTATTTCGCTGATTTGATTTTTCGACAAAGTAATAACTGTTAATGTAAAATAGCGTTGATTAATAAACCAACGTCAGCGTCTGTCGCTTAACAACTGAGTGTCTTTGAGGCAGTTTTTACCGCGCACCACCGATTTGTGGAACCGGCTGTCCATTGAATTATTTCTGAACCAATTCAACTTAGGGTGCTTCAAGAAAAGAGCGTACAAATTCTTAAAAGGTTGACAATGCACTCGCGAGCCCCCTGGGAATGAGATTGCCCATGGGCGGTGGTAAAACATCGGGCTAGCCTCCAGATCGTTGCTACCCGTTCTGTTAAAAATGTAATATTTATCAAATTGTTGTTAATTTATATGAAATAAAGTATGCAGATTAAAAACTGATAATCTACAGTTCAATAAATTATGAAAAGAGTACACTAAATATGTTCTACTAAAAGCAGACTAGTTTAATATATTATTCCAAAACATTAACATACAGTCCATGATTAAGATTGATCTAGTCGGTATACATCTACAATACACTAACTAATAAGCGGTGCGAGCGATACACCGCGTATCATTACGCCACAAAGGGCAGCTGGGAGCAACCTCTTTGTATCGGAGCTTTCGGTTCCACAGAACGCCCTTCAACAGTTTTCATCAAAGCTTAACTGGAAATCTCTGATATTGGTGGTGCACGATTTATTTATAAACATACTGATAAATACACATTTGTTGGTATGACTCAGTATAGCTAATCATAGACTAAATGAAATCAACACAATCTTAAATAAAACTAAAATCAAGACAAGGAAAAAATCTTACGTCCGTTTTAATGTATAACATACTTATGTTATGACTTCATAAATAGGGGTTTTTGGGTATCACATATGATTTTTATAGTTGGAAAAGGTATTAAAAGTCGATGCAATGATAAAGAATTGTGTTGATTATATTGGGTATTAATTAACGAGAAGTTTTAATTAATATTCTCACTGATATAGACGCATCTTATGTATAAGATTTACATAACTACCTTTTCAATTGATTTTCGTGGTCATCTTTTCGTCAGCGAAAACGAAGCTCAGCACCGTCATTCATCACAACTGCTGAATTTCAGTTTGCAATATTGCATTGATACAGTAATTATAGAGAAAGGTTAAAAAATAATTCTACCGCAATTTCAAATTGCCCATACATTTATTGAAGAGTAGCATAAAGTAAGAGTATCATCTGTGAAAACTCACACTCCCAATACAATGTTTTGAAGTTATTTTTGTTTCAAAAACGTCCTTTGTATAAAGGTGTATTAATTGGCATCACTCACGGCACGAAACCAATCAATGCATAATCCCAGCTTTGACAAACGCTTTGAAAGGGACACCAGTATTCATTCCCGTTTATGGAATTTCATGAATTTCCATGTTTATTAAATAATCTAAGCCCTTCGTAATGATTATTATGTAGCTTTATTCAAAGGTAATTTAACAATTAAAACCGTCAATTGAAAGCTTAATTGAAACTTAAACAGGTTAATCAATTATTAAAGTAATTTTTTGAGGTATTTTAAGCTTTTAAGTAGTACATTAAAGTGTCAGGTTTCTTTATTTATTTTAAGACGTTACAATTTTTTCATTTGGAAACTTCTCACTAAGCAACATTGATGAGGCTATTTTCATTCGATTGGAGTTATGGTCATATACTAATTCTAACTATTTCCGCTGCGATTGCAAATGCGTTTTACACTGTACATTACAACTCAAATTAAAGTTAATCCTCTTGGGAGATAAATAACTATATTGACTGGTTCCGATAAGAATCAAAACTATCGCAGAAACTTCAGAACATATGAAGGGTAATAAAACAAATCGTCAGTACGCACCTGTGTCTCAATTATGTGCTGAATCGCACAAAGGGTGCACAGATGGTATTTCTTTAAGCAATTTATTATCTATGGCACAATCACTGTGAAAAATGAAAGTATTAGGGGGAAGTTTTTATAAATATGTTTGTGAATGTATTGAAGAATATTTTATAATATATATATCGGATTACCGAGTTTTTAATTGTAAAAATTTTAGATATCTAGATAGATCTTTTAGAAGATATGTGCCGACGTTTTATCAGTACTTCTATTATTAAAATAAAGCTTGCTTGGGTGTTTACGCTATACGCTGTCTTTATAATTACGAGTATTTACTATATTTTATTTCAATACTTTAATAGCAAAGGCTGATATAGAACGCAAAATTTGACACCAAGCGCAACCCATTATTGGCACATGCTACTGATCAATAACTATGGAAGAATTTAAAAGCCTATTTATGCGTGAAAAGAAAGGAAACTAAAGTTAATTAAAACAAAACTATTTTTGATCACTTTATATTATTCGATATTAACTGTAATGTATAATATATAAGTATATTACAACCTTTTGCTATTTGTGTAATGTGCAATTTATTTGTGATTATAAATGTATTATGTTTTCGCTTTTGCTGGTATTGATAAAAATAATACAATTGAGCCGAATAATTATTTCAAAACATATCCATGTTATCGTAGCATGGGTTAAAAAAACATTTTCATTACGCACATATCGTTAGCAGAGGCATTCATATGTTTGCTGAAAAAACGAGCATTCATATAAATTTTTGTAATCGATTTATTGCTACCAATTTTTCTGTCCATGTCTCTAAGAACAGAATCTTTAGTTATTAATATGGAACATCAGAGATTTGTTACAATGATATTTGAGGATTCTCTTTTACAGCATAATATGTATAATAATATAGAGTATAGAGATTATGTATAATTAATTATTACTTATTAATATTCAAAATTATTTTAAGAATTTTGATGAATTCGAATGTCGCCGAATAAGTGGCGGCGTCAATCAAATGAAAATGTCATTTATATTATTATATTAGCGGACCCGACAGACGTTGTACACACATCTTAAACACAAAAGGTCAAACTTATAAAACAAATAAAAACTTCTCTATCTCTAATTTACTTAATCACTCTTCAAAATCGGTCCATATTGCAAGATTCCATTCTTTTTTTATTTTTTGTTCTTGTGTTAATCTAATAACGACATTTTTAATATACACAGATTATTGTTACATTATTCGTTCTATTTACTAATGAGGGTAATGTGAATCTACATAGATAATACATGAAACCATGCACAAATACAAATACTTGTTGAAGTACTATACTTAGTACCGTAAAAGTTTGTCGCTATTTTGTTTAAAGCTTCTATGACCGGATATTCAAAGAACTGTAAAATAACTGAAAATAAAAAACATCTTCTTCTTCTTCATGTCCTATAATCCCTAGGTGGGGCAGAGGGCGTCCACAGCGAGTCTCCATCGCGTTCGGTCTTGCGCCTCGTGTTTCACCTCGCTCCAAGTCTTACCAGCTCTCTTTGCCTCGTCCGCTACTGTATGGCGCCAGGAATCATATTTCCAAGCAGGCGCTTGATTGGATCCCGCAAGGAAAACGAAGGCGTGGCCGTCCCAAACAAAATAAAAAACATGACAGGTTAAAAAACGAGTTAGTGTAGCCTTTTAATGAGGCTACACTAGCTGCTCTGAGAAATCCAAGCCAACTCATCATTAAGGCACTATATCGGCCCATGTCAAGGCTATGCAACATACAGGCAGGCAGTGACGACGCAGTATCAATGATTTAATGCCTATATAGCAGCTACGTAAACCGTCTGTCCCAATGTAAAGGGAACCGCGCTCATCGTAACTCACTCATGGGTTCCTAGGAGCTAAGACACAATCTCTTTATATTGGTTAATCGATGCGATAGTAGTTTTGGAGCGCATAGATTATCGCGCATGCATTTACTAGGCATAATATTAATGAACATTTCTATACAGAAATCGGATACATCTTTCTGTCATAAAAGCAATCATTCATATGTGTTGTTATGTTTTTTGGTTTTAATCCGAATTCAATTACGAGAATAATAGCATCTCTTTAAAAGCAATTAATATTCGATGGGTCCTGTAATTCGTCAGCATGTTACCACACCTGGGAGAGGGTTTTAATTTGTTTTCGACGCTTCGATCACGACTGATATACCTTCAAACGATGAAGGGTTTTATAAGTTGTGAGTTAAATAGAACAAAATTTATAAATATTGGTATTATATAGTCGGTATTGTTGTAATTAAAACAAATAATTATATACTTCTATAATCTTACGAAATAATAATCGAATAACTTTTTACACGGTAAACATTTATTAGTTATGTTTAAAAATCTATAAATAAAATAAATCAGTGGCGCTACAACCTCTTTAGGTCCTGGCCTTAGATTTATGAATCTGTTTCATGATCATTTTTAAATCTAATAGGCAAGTAGGTGATCAGCCTCCAGTGTCTAACACACGTCGTGGACTGTTTGGGTCTAAGATATGTCGGTTTCCTCACGATGTTTTTCTTCACCGTTCGAGCAATTGTTAAATGCGCACAAAGAAAGAAAGTCCATTGGTGCACAGCCCGGGATCTAACGTACGACCTCAGGTATGAGAGTCGCAAGCTGAAGCCACTAGGCCGACACTACACTTAAAAATCTATAACAGAATTAAATTCATCACAAACAGACGGTGACGCAGCATCCTGTTTTATATAGAGATTAATCGCTTACAGCGTTTAGGAGATAGATTAATAAATCTCGGTGCTAGGGGAGACTTATCGAGTTAGCGGGACTCGAACCCCCTACACGCCCACCGTTGGTATCAGACTAAAATATGCCAAAATCTGTTTACTGTGCATCATTAATTATTGTTTTATAATATTAAACGAGCTTCTCAATTAACACAGAATAAAAGTAAGGAAACAAAAAGCGATATAAAAATATTCGTCTTTAACAAATGCTTTATATTTATATAATTTTTTTTACGTGTGCTTTTTACCGGTTGGACCGATTATGGTGATATTATGCATTCGAGAATGGTTTGGATTTACAATTAGAAGCTTCTTTGTTTTTTCTTCAAATGCATTACGATAAATATTTTTTAAATCCTTTTGAATTCTGTTTTGCAAAAATTAAATATCTTGGCTTGTATCACTGGTTACAACAAACATATTTAATATACGTATAAAAAAAGCTAATTTAAAATTAATAAAAATCGTCTGGGCTTACGTGTACACAATCGTATGGCATGCTGCTTTTTTATAGAATGCCGAGAAACCGGACAGAATTCTCACCTGATGTTAACGGATATCGTCGCCCAAGAACACTCGTATTACCAGAAGACTTGCGAGTGCGAAGCTAGCCTTCAAGATTCGAACAATGTGACTTAATACCTTCAAAAGATGAGTCTTATTCCCGTGTACCCCTCGTTAATCAGTACCCTCTTTTCTTGTACTACACGAAGTCAAATTAGTTCGAAAATATTATAGTGGGCAGCTGGCTCCACATCCTTCATTACAATCAATTAAAGAACATATTCTTATAATAACAGAGTTATGTATCCGATTTTGCTTTTGGTTATATTACCCGTGGATATCCACTTCCTACTTGTTCCCTGTGTTTTTTGCGTTTCCCCAAACCGAGCAAAGATTTGAACAGTCCTGTTTGCAATGATTAGTCTCGAGATTAGCGCCCTGCGGATGTTTAATTTGAGTGTTTAATTAAACACAGTTCGTCTTGATTGTCTCCCCTTACGCGCGTCTTTTGACGTTGATTAGTGATGACAGTTCCACCTTTTTTTTTTTAATTATTAAATCATACGATCAGTCTATGCGACTATAAGTAGATTCGTTGAGTGATTTTCCACCTTTTTTTTTAAATAGTTACAACGATTGACAGGTTTATTCAAGCAGTTAAATAGGTCTCCTGGAAATACATGCCCTCCGATAGGCCGCATCTTACTTAGCATCATTGGGATTGTCTGTCTAATTCTATATAACAAAAAAAAATCCGAAGCATGGCAATTAAAACAATACAAAACTGATATCTTTTAAAGTATTTCCTGTTTTCTACAAAACCAAACAGTAATCACTCATAATAGGCATACATAGTATCGAAAATTATAAACATGTTACATTAAAGTTTTAGTACCGTAAACTACAGAGATAAAACCGTATCAAAAATGTAACATCAGCTCGAAGAGAAAATTCTCCTTAAAATTGTTGTCCTGAAATATTCAGCGCACATTGGGTTAGATATTAACGTTCTGCGATCTAGGTGCCTGCGGTTACCTGAATTTGTTACCGGAAAATTGTTTAAATAGTTCTAAACACTGTATATGACAGGCGTAGTTTACATGAGCCAGGTGAGGAAAAGGTATACTTTGTAAACGACTATGGTACGAAATTTTAATATATTTGCTTTTGTATAGTTTAGTTAATTCCATCAAATTCATCTTAAATTATCTTATATAGAAACATTGTTCAGTGCAGCAACTACAATCATGCATGCTTTGAAAAATATTTTTTGTGATGAACATTTAATATTAAAAAAAAAGCATCAAGAGGATGGATTTCTCTATCTTTAAGGACGTAGGCTTTTTAAGTTGAGATATATTAACATATGTTAAGTCAAAGAAGAACAATGTTACTATTGTTTAAATGCAAAAATATTTGTAAAATTATAAAATTCCGTGTCACAGATGTACGTGTTTAACGCTTGACTGATTTGTAAAGAGCACAGGTGCGAACATCCGTGTTACGAAAATAATATTTTATTTTCCCTGTAATATATATTAAATAATTCCATTTAAAGCGATAAGTTTTAAATTATAATCGTGCTAGTTATTTCTATAAAGGCGAGTAGACAACCTTTTACTAGACAAATTTAGGGTCTTTTAAGATGTAGATTTTCCACCGAGGTTTAGGAGGCTATTATGTAATAATAATAAAGCCCATTTATTTCGAACAACCTTAAGTAACATTTTATCTTATAAATATGTTATTTGAACCCCATTTAGGGTAAAGGCCTACTCTAGTTCAGTCCATGCTTTTCCAATTTTTTCTTTTCTGCCCCAGTCTTTACCGACTGGATGCTTCTGTTATTTATTATACACTGCCTTATTAAAAAAAAATGGCATAGGGGTGTCATAGTTCGCCCTAATAGACTCTTAAGTCTTAAACTAAGATACGCGGGTTCCTTCGATGTTTTTTCAACCATTGTCAACTGCGCACACCATCGAAAAATCAGCCAGCAAGGTTACACCATTAGACAATCCATAATAATTAATGTGAAGTGAAATACAAACTGTCACAATAATCTTTAGCCTAAAGATGTATAGATCAATAAGAATGCAAAACGAGAATCTTCGACTCACAAAACATTCTCAGTTTTTATTCAAAAATTCTGAATTCATTACTTTCTGACTTGTGAGACTCCGAAGAGAAAACGAAAAATTCATTTCATCAATTGAACAAAACCTTTATATTGCTTATTCAGTGACCTACAAATTGTTCGGAATCCCGCTTTAATTAGTTTCCGTCGCCTGATCGCGTTTAAAATGTATTGATTCCGCACTACGAGTACCTTTTATTTTTTGTTTATTTACAGCTAGATATCTGTTTAAGAAGTATTTTTCCAGAAAATTGTTTATAAGCGACACGGCGTATAATACTTACGTACTCTTTGGTCTCTTGATGACAAATTATGTTAACGATTTGCTGAATATAAAAACAGAGTACTTTAGTAAAAACGTCGGAATACTATCAATAAGTTACAACTGCTTACAATGAAATTATTAATAAAAAAATAACGTATGTTTTTGGTGAATATAATTTAATGAGAATTTACATCTTTTTTTCTTTAAGCGTTGTTAGTTAAACTGCTTTAAAATAATTTTATTTTAAGTCTACACACAATAACAGACAGTCATAGTATAGATTTGCTTTGACTTTTACCAGAAATCTAATAAACCTATCGAAACGAACAATAATTTTTACAGTATACAAAAATGATTAGTTGTGAAGATTATTTGGTTTATACCTTATACAGACAATGTACTCATTGAAGGAGAGGTCAATAACCGATACCCACACATATTTATTAGCAACAGAAAGAATTAATAAGCACAAATAGGGGAAGTTTTCCTTTAGATCGCGTGAAAAACTTAGTCATAACATAGATTATTATTAATGTGCGTAGATGTTCAAGAATTTTTGAGTGTAATATTTATAAATAATTCGTCGTTACAAAGAATCTGTTATAACGACGTCGAAGGTTTGGTCATAAAAACTGATAGTCGAAACAGCCGATGACTACCTAATATAATAGAATTCATTCATTTGATTTTGTTCATTATAACTGGTATGTTGTTCTAAACGGTGTCATCGTTTTGACTTTATATATATATATATATATATAAAATTTTCTGCGAATGGATGTAGAAACACGAAATTATTAATTTACAAATTTAGAGTTAGGTTAAAAGAAGTTTATTCTAATTAAAAACATACATATTACTTAGATGAGAATGTAAAAATAATAAATATATATCACGTCCCCATTGTTAATTATTACTGCATCAAAGGCCATCTACCAAAAACTTTCTCAGGCTTATTCGGAACGGGTCCACTTCTTTTTCCCGTATCTTTGGAGACAAGCTCCAATATCAGTATTATTTGTACAAGCGTAATCTGATTTTAGGTATGTAGGATTACAGTTAAACAATTTCTGAATATTTGATTATTTAAAATCTTTACAAATTAACAGTTATATATCTTGGAAAACCATATTAAATATTAATCTATGAAGAATGACAAGACGGAAAGCAAAAACTATACTCCATAATTGATTGACGATGTGATTAGATCGACCGCCGCTTCAGCTAATTCCCCATTTCTATTTGCGCTTACAAACACGCTGTTAATAGATTTGTTACCATCAACACATTCTACACGAGTAATTGAAATATTGTATGGTGAAAACATTGAGAGAAACGTAGACGTGTTTCATTCGTCAAACAACTGTGAGATCACAGCTGATCCTATCTGACCTACATACCTACAAAAAATTAACAGAAATACTTATACTTGATAGGCTATGATTGGATCACCACAAATGCTTTAAACGCAAGCACTTTTGTTCCACGTCCTTGCTCATATAAGATCTCTTTTCTTAGTTATGATGTATGCAGAGTAGTGACCAGCAGTTCTGTGTTTTATTTTCAAGTCAACACAGTGGGGAGTCGCATTTTGATAAAGGAAACATTTCTATTGGATGAAGACTACCTAGATGAAGGCTCTGTGTACCAGATCCTGCAACATACCTAGTCTAGGTGTAGTGCCTTAAAGTACCCGAAAGAACATCAATTTTCGTTTAGGAACAATAAGAGTTACTACTTTGAAAGCCGGTCTAGCCGTGTTAAGGGAAATTAATTAAAAAAGTGCTAGGCGGCAAGTGACGGTCGCATTACCAAATATCTTATTGAGTCCAATGGTAAATTACATAATCAAAATCTGTGCAGTACGTAAAAAGTTGAGCATTGCAAATGTACCAATTAGACTTCTCTATTTCACCTTATCCTGATAAATATTTTAAGAGATTTAGTATGTTTTCATTACTGAAGAAACATTTTATTTATTTTGTATACATTAAACATATTCAACATAAAGTATTCATGTGAACCATATTATGTTAGTTATAAAGTTGCATTATTAATAACTTATTATTGCTAGTGGGTTAGTCTAATGAATGTATCCTCGGATACATTTCATTTATTGTAACACTGATTCGAACAATAGATTTCCAACAGCTCTTAAACATTTAAAATCCCGCTTACGTCAGCCGCAAAGGAAACTTAAGCCTTTGTTTTATGGCATTCCGCTTCAACATTATTATTTCAAGCTCTCTCGAAACAATAAATTGGATTACAAATACGAAATATATCCGTTTTGTTGCTTAAAGTGTTTTGTTACGCGAATTGTAAAGAAAATGTTCTTGTACGTTGCTATGACCGATATTAGATTAAGTAGCTTTGAGAATTTATCCTGATCGCATGAGGCATAGGGCGAACTGTACTTGTTTGTATCTGATTTATAAGCCTTAAAAATGTTGTCGGTTTTGGGTCAGGGACATTTTACTGCGAGACCTTGTGCACATAGAAAGAAAAAGTGATTTGAACAGTTGTGTTTCGAACGTACGATTGTAAGCTTGAGGATGCATGCGTAACTACTAAGCTAATCTACCTAACACGATTATTTTGAGAAACTCAGAAAAAGAATTAATTTTGTAGTATGTATCATATACATGTAGTATGAATATGATACATACTATAGATCCAAAAAGGCGGCGTCGTATATTAGCCACAGAAGGCTGAATAACCTACGAAACTTTAAGAAAAAGAGTGGGTTTACTTATGTACACGCGTTAGAAGTTATACTTCTTTGGAGTATGGAAAAAAAAAATAACTAAAATGCAATAGTGATTAACGATAAATATTAAAATTAATCAAAAGATTTTATTTAAATTAATAAATCATTAGTAAATACTATCAACGTCGTATATGAAATTGATTTAAAAACACCAAAATAATGTTTATTTATTAACACTGTTTAATTGTTCTGTTACGAAACACGTGTTCTAAATATAAAAATACTAGAATATACAACTTGAACATAGTTATCGATTTCCATGCCAC
This sequence comes from Pieris mannii, assembly GCA_028984075.1. Taxonomy (NCBI): domain Eukaryota; kingdom Metazoa; phylum Arthropoda; class Insecta; order Lepidoptera; family Pieridae; genus Pieris; species Pieris mannii. The sequence continues at coordinate 6,581,213 of CM054784.1, forward strand.
CTAGACCTAACTTTACGATGTCGAATTTAGGTGTAGGTGTTTTTTAGGTGTACGCATCGTAAAAATTCACTCTCATCATTTTTCTCCTTCGCTACAAAAGTATAACTTCAAAAATCAAATAAACACGAAACATATAGAAATAGATTTAAATTGTTGTATCGCCACTAGTTTTTTTATTATATATTTTTACTTTTTCATATGATATACATAATATACGATATTAAAGATGTCAATACATCAAGGCAGTCCAGAACCCTATAAATAGCTTAATAGAAAATGTTTGTGCTGTTTAAATGTAACTATAGATCCTAAATTTATAGCAAAATATAACTCCTTTATTTTTAATCGTAATAAAATACTGAATTTACTTTCGACATTAGGTTATGCAATCATATGTAACGGAGTTTAATTATTTCATTTTAAGAAAGTTAATTTTTCGTAACTTTGTCATGACATTCTTATTTTCTGAATCATATTTATGAAAATCCGTGCAATGTAATGACTAGACCATCAGAGCTCCCCTTTCATCGCAAGTCTGGCATTCATTTAGCTTTCTCTGTTATATGTTAGATAGGGACAATGGACTGGTATAATAAATCAGATGATGTGGAAATAGATCGATAGATCTTTAACGTCTGATATTCAATACTTTGTACAAAAGGTTATTGTATGAAAAGTTAAGATCCATACTGCAAACTTATTTGAAATTTGAAAGGGGTTCTTAAATTCCATTTTTGAATATGAATGCTTGGGCCAAAGCTTCTTCATGAACGAAATCGCGATATGATTTATGTTTCTAACCGTAACTGATAAAAAGTGGACTATGGAATCCGAAACATTATTACTAAAGATTTTATGCAATAATAAAAATATAAATAAAAAATAAATTAATGATTACCTACACCTTCTATTCGAGAAGAATAAACAAATAACCACGAATTTGTACCTGTTCTTATACATGATTTTGAAGATTACATTTAAAATCCCGATTTAAAAAATACCTAACATGGGTGCTCACAGATAGCTCTGCCCATGAGTAAAAATAATTCGGATTTGCGTACTATTATATATATACTATATATATATTAGTCAGTGCACTGACTTCCAAAAAATAGCATATAATAACCTATTATACCTATTATTAATTGCTAAATAGATTTTGTTTGTATAGAAAAATAATTGATTTAATACTTTATCGGACATTTTGAAGTCGGTTCAATCTTTTTTAAAAAGGAATTTATATTGCATCATTTGCAATCAGTATAGAAATTTAAAGTGGATAAGAAAGAGCTACGAAACCATTGAGAGTGTTAAATTTTAAATTAGTTTTACTATATCAACGCAAAATTGCCGGCTACATATATATATGAACAGGTAATTCCATTAATTAATATCTAAAATGACTAGACATAAAACTATGACAAGCAATTCTAAGAGGCGTGATTGCCATTAAAGGTATAATGTTTGTGATATTGCACATAAACTGGATAGTAGGGCCACTCAACGACTGCCAGTAAAACATCATATGTCATAGATTATGTACACAGAGAGCATAATAGCGTAGATATTGAGAAAAAAAACGCGACCATCTACAAATAAATGCCCATTTTAATGGGAATTTGCATGAGATCAATTGACATAGAAGAGTAGTTATAAATATAAGAAACATTTACTATATTAAAACGCATTATTAATAAATATAATAACACTGAACACTAACTCCTAACTCAATACTAATATAATCAAAACTAAAAGCCTGATTTGTCACATCTCCATAATAAGCATAATCTATGATAAGTGGATGGAACGCATTAATTTAATCATCAACCTTTCATTACACTATAAAGTTGGATCGTAAAACTGCACTTTTCAGTTGCGATGGGATTTTTCATATCGAGTTTTTTCAAGTCCGTGCCGAGTAATAAAAGAAATCACTTAAAAAGCGCAGCCGACTGAGGGCTCGTTCCTTATAGTGACTGACATACTGCCTCTGCGGACGGGAGAGGTTTAAGTTAAAGATGGATGGACTTTGAAAAGGAAACTTGTGTGTTCCAAATAGCATTGGGAAAAAAACTTATAAATATTTCAGCTTCATAATTTTATTTCTAATTTTGCTTTCCACCCAAACATTAACTACATTAACAACTTTATTGTATATTTGTTACTTCTAACAATAATTGATTAATTCTAATGCGTTTTCATCGAGACTTTAACATCGAAATTTACATTCTATCATTTAATGAAAAACCATAATACTATTGATCTAATTACAATCCAGACCTTACAATTTGCAAAAGTATATAATATAAGAATATGAAAAAAGTATTTATGTTACCTTATCAGTTGAGTGAATTGCAGTTCATATTACATGGTGTTTTCGTATTTATACAAGCAGTGTGTTTCGAAACCTAGGGAGGAAATAGCAGGGTGCCCTGAATAAGATCCTCACCTCACCAGGGGTCGCCAGTTCAATTCTGACGGTTGTCGAATTGAAGATTAATACTTGCTTCCTTTGTGTTTCCTTGACAAATAACGGGGACGGAAAAGCATTAGGCGATGCATCATTATTTTGGATTATGCAAACCTAATACGGAGAAATATTGTACTCGCCAAACAAAAGAAAACTGGTGGAAAATAAACCCAATTTCTGTTTATATGAAGAAGTGAATTATTATAATATTTTCAAGTACAGCGGATTAACCATTTTTGATAACCCCGTATTAAAGTTATTGTTATTGTCTTTCCCTCAAACATATAAATTGGATCCTTATTACATATAATAAGGTGAATTAAATTTTGTGAAGAACATATATCTATATTATAGTTTAAGGGTCTGTTTCACAATGTCCCGATAAGTTCCAAATAAGCTATTTATTACTTATTGGTAGGATAAACGCTATTGTTGCGTTTCACGACGTCAGGTAGCGCGAAATTTCTTCGGAACTTTATCTTCCGAATAATGTATGTGTTGCATAGCTATTTGGTACTTTATCCATACATTGTGAAACAGGCCCTAAGTGTGATATGGAGCCACTAAGGCTTATGAAAAAATGTTTATTGAAATGTATAAATTTTTATTAAAAATATAAATAATATTCAATTTCATAGGTGTAATAAATTGAGTGAAATTACGTCAGATTTACACTTAGTAGATAATTTGATTATTTATTAAAATGATTAGTAGGCGCACTCTCCGGAAAATCCGCAAGAACGCCACTTAACCTCATTACGTCGTCAAGCCACTAGGGCGTAGATCTATAGCTTTATCACATATATAAGGACTATTTTTGCACGTGATTTATCTCGATTGCTTCAGGCTTCCTTGAACCAATTTAAAAATAAAGTCATAATATAGTTTTACTGTATTATAAATATTTATAACAAGAAACTATTGATACATTTTCCTCACAAATTTTTCATACTTTTGTACAAACAAACACGTGTTTTGTTTTTAATAAGAAAACCAACTCATAACGGAAACTTTATTATTTGTGAACTATAAAGATAGATGATATAGTATATATAATAAATAAATAAATACTTTTATACTTATTGTATATATTGGAGTCACATAAATATTTTTCATCTGATTGTTAAATTCATGTAAACTCCTGTGCCCAAATACATTTTTTTCCAGAAATCGATATAGCTTTTAACGTGTGGGTTAGCCCTTAACCACAGAGCTTACATGCCAATTCTTATTTTGCTGTGATTCATCTTATTACAAATTGTGGACAATTAATTTTGTTTTCTAGAAACTTGGGGTTAGCCCCCTTGACTAAATAATTCATTTCTTAGATGTCACCGCCCTTATTGTGTTACATTTAATTTATTATTCACAGTATAAGATGCACTGATTATTAGGGAAAAGTGGGAATCCATATTGTCTACTTAACACTATTGCTATTACAGTGCTCTTGTGTGAGTCAACCGTTAGACGCACACACAGATATATATGTTTCATTTATTCAGTATACTGAATGTCGGAATGTTTTTCTTCATGTCGCACAAAGAAATAAAATAGTTCACAACTGGGCTTCACCACTGCACATATAAGTCTGGGAAAACAACATAGGACTATTCATTCTACTTAGAGAAAGCTGCGATTATCAGATATGTTTAATTATATATAGTAAGGAATCTAGTCTGTAATTCAAAAAAGCGAGCACAAAACGCGAGTGTGCAATAATTGCGTCTTTATCCGTAGCACAAGCTTCACTCGGCCTTTTGTTCACAAAAGGACGATTAGGATTATTTTCGATGCCTTACGAAATCTTTGAAGTTTATTAAAAAAGTGCTTTGTGAAATCTCTCAATATTACGTACAACTTTTTGATTGTGGTTCGAGTGCCCGAGGAAGAATTTAACTAGAGTAGATAGGTAAATTTAAATGTACGGGACTGCTGTTATAATAGCTGTTAGTATTACATACGGATAGAACCTCTTTTATTCTTAAACGGCCGGCAACACATTAGCCCTGTAGCATTGATAGTGTCCATAGGCAGCAGTATTATTTAGCATCAGGTGAGGCCCGGTTGCTCTCTGATCCATAAAAACCCTGGCTATCCACAAAACTATTTTACTTTATATGCGCAATAACGGTTTCTTTACTAACCAAATAACTGTGTGCAATTTCCTTTAAGGCTGTCATAACTTCACTGGTCTATTATTATTTTTGCGATATCATCCAGAAATATACAGCAATAAAATAATGATGATGTAACAGTGGAATCATTGCACTGACATATTTAACAAGGTATATAAATATTTAATTTTATTTATTATGAAGTGGTCGGAATCACTATGCATTTTTAATATGTGCATGGTACGAACAAAATATTATAGTTCAATATTTGTGAAATTTTGCGGGTGACAAAAATACAAATATTGTACTACAAAGTGAAATATTTTAGATAACGATTTATATGATATGCAGGACCGAGAAACCTTCGTTTTAAATTTATTCTAGGCAACTCAAATAAGGAAAACCTATAAAATACTAGCAGACTCGGCCAAGCGTTGCCTTGGCTAAGGTTTTTGTTATATTACGTAGTAGTAAACTATTCAAGGGAAGTCGAATCGGTTCGGAAGAAGAATCGGTTAAGTAGTTTAGGAGTCCATCGCGGACAAACATCGTGACAGGAGTTTTATATATATTAAGATTATTATATATATTAATTATATAATAATATATTGATATTGATATTAAGATTATAATTATATTGATATTAAGATTATTATTTATATAATTTGGTCCTTTGAAAGAAGTGTAGAATTTTTTTAAAGGCCGAACTCGCACGCTTTCGCTGCTTGAAAGTTTATCGATTTTATTTCCTATTAAATAGAACATTTTCTATTAAATAGATATTCCTACCGAAACATCTTGAAACAATTTATCTAAAGCGTTCCTTGTTGCATGATTACTGTTAAATTTAATAAACATATACCTATTTGTTACACCCTCTTAGGGAAACACTTGTGAACTCAAAAGCCACCTATTGCGCGACAATTCACGCACATATATAAAATTCCGTCCTTAAAATTATCATATTTTTCAAAACCACGACAGCGAGAAGCGATGAAAGCGAATACTTGTGGGATTACATCTGGTGATATGCATACTTCAACTAAACGCCAATCTTAAATTCTAAGCTACAGAAAAAAATATTTTTGAATAATTAAGTGCTATCAGTTTACGCCATCTTTTCTAAAATAATTTTTGTTTATTGAAATAGGTAAGTTCTTGTTTTTTTTCTTGATGTTTTTAATTTTCATAGATTATTAATTAACAGTATTTTTCATGTCGTGTTACTTAATATTTTTTCTATGTAATCCGGTCAAGTATTACGATTATAAGAAATCTATTTTTTTACTCACATATGTCGCAGAGATTTTTTGAAGTTTATAAACAAATTCTAATGGAAGTTGAATTAACAGAGAGGTCAAGTTCTGAAAACCGAAATATTTCTTTACGTTAGCGATTAATAAATTCTCAGTGCAATTAAAACACAATAAAAACGTAAAAAGGAAATTACGGAAGACATTTCTGAAGTTAATTTAGTTTGGCCATAAATTATATCTCGTCAGCAGTTAGACGAAGTGGCTTAATTAGCAGCCATTATCTGATTTGCGCTTTAATTCCGCCAAATTATAGACCTATTTCTTTTACGAAAAGATATTTCTTGTATAATATATCGTGTGCGGGCGCTACTTGTGGGTACTGGTCGGACTGAGATCGGTGTACCGATATGAATGAATTTTTTTCTACTTTGATTCTTGTGATGAGGTGCATATCATAATGGTTGCCATTGCTTGTAAAAAAACATTGGCAAGTTAAAATAGTGACGTAGTCGTAGTAGACGTAGTTATTGCCAGTTTTTCCTATTAGTCTAAGATCCGGGATTAGAAAAATATACCCTCATTTCTAGATTTTTTTGTGATATGTACGTTTACGTTTCCTATATTAGAAAAATGTGTTATTATTTTGATCTCCAATAATAATCAAAATGCCTTACACACTCAAATCAATAAGTCAGAATCTAGAATGTATTTTCAAACGTATCGTTTTGCTTAATGTCGAAAATATGACCTCTCAGTTATATGCGTTAATTACTAAGTTATCTGTACACAATTCGGAGTTTAAATAAGATTTTACTTATGAATAAAAAAAAAAATTGAAGTATGAAAAACAAATATAATTCAGCCTATAATGCTTTTTAGGTTCAATGCATCTTTGTTTGTCTATGAAATACACTAAATTACTAATTCTGTCTAGATTATATAGAAACCGTCGAGTTTGAAAGCTTAAATATGATATAAAACTAATTATATCGTACATTCGTTTTAATAAAAAATATAATTGAAATTGTAATTCCATAACACTATTCGCAATTTCTACAAGGCTTCTCTATGGTAACTGTCAATATGCTTTCGACACAAATCTATGGCATGTATCAATTACGAATGGAATCTAAGACGTACGAACAATACCTGGTTTAATTAGTATGTTATTTTTAATAATGTGCAATAAAGTATGGAATATAAAATAAAATGAAATCCTTTGTTGAATAAAGCAAAATTAATATGGTGTAATCGGGTTGTAAGGCTGTTCATCCAAGTTCAACACGCAAACAATGCATTAGCTCTGTTTCGTAACTGATGCGCGCTTAAATTAATTAATAGTAATATTGTATATGTTGGCTGATTTTTTTTAATTTCTGTTATATATTACCTAATTATTGCCCTTTAAGTATTATAAGTATTCTGTAAGGGCATTTAAGTAAAGACGTTAAATACTATTATTATAATTATAGTTAAGTTAATACTATTCATATACTTATAACGATTACCTTTTCAATAGTAATATTGTACACCATAGTTGGTAAGTAGGAGATATAACATCATCTAAAACTGTGTAGAGAAACAGAGGTTTATCTTTATGTTATCTTTAGAATCTATATGAATTTCTTTATTTATTAAAGAAGAAAAGATAATTAATTGAGTTACATATTATGTCATATTTTCTGGTTACGCTAAACGTTTTTTTTAAGCTAGTGTCTCTAACTTTTGTCTGATTTAAATAAAGTATGTTGTTCATGTATGAAGTTTTGTATTCTATTGAATAATTAGGTTTGACCAATTTCTGCGTCATCATTGTATCTGTTCTAGCTATCTTTACACGTTGAATACAATCAGTGGAATTAACGCCAAGTGTGTTTATCCCTACACTATGTATCTATCTATTTAATAATAAAAAAACATGATTAACAATAATAATAGGAAATTTGAAGCTTAGATAAACAATATAAAAAAATATGTGTATGTACCAGAGTACACAGGTAAGAAGTGAAACTTCTTTACGACATATCATTTTTATACTATTTGCAACTTCACGAAAATGAAAAACAATTTTTTCAGTCATATTTATTAATACTTGCTAATTTTCACAGATTTATATACATTCACTGATACTTACAATCCAAAAGTGAGGTTAACCTCAAATAAATATTAAAATCATGCTCATACGTGTTGAATTTATAAAAGGAAAAGTAAAATCACTCTCACTTTTCTTGTAAATTCACTTAAATTTGAACAAGTCTTTTTATTTTATCACTTTAAAATAATATATTGTTATTCTTATTTCAAACCAAACTTCAAAACTAATATATTGTTGTTATTATTATCATATATTACATTATATTCTTTACGTCACTATACTAAACTTCGATAAAAAAAGCAACATGGCGCGTAACCGAAAAACGTGACGTTTTCTTACAAAATTTCTCCCATACGTGGATAAAGAATTTCACTTCAAAAACTAATTGTTGTATGACTATTTGTAATGTTTAGACATTTGGAATTTCAGTATTTTAAAGTAACCGCTTTGTGCATGTAAACAATGTGTTTGTAAGACTTGCGCTAGACACGAGATCAAAGACACCTGCAAATTGAACCGAGTTTGTCCTCTTTGTTGAGTAAATATTTCAGTGTTTATTCTCACTTGTGGATGCTAATTGGATCGGAACAACGTTTTAAACTCGTTTGTAAGATTTATGTGCAGAAGACTCGTTTGTCTTTCGTATCTGTTCAGGAGTTAAATGGATTTCAAGTAAATTAAATAAACCAAGAGGATCATAAACGATAATTAATGTCATAAAAAGATCTGACCTAATCATAGTATTTAAAAACATGATGAAACTTATGTATTAATTATAAGATGAATTCCTGAGATATATTTAATACAACATAACTGCACTGACCAGCACTGGGGTTGTAATAATTATATAATGGATTGAAATGAAGAATAGATTTTTTTTAATAAAAAAGTATTTAATGATGTGAAGAAAATATACACGTACACTTTACGTTCAAATATATATAACGATATTAAACTTGGTTAAATGTATTTTACAATATTTGCACAAATCTGTTTCTATTGATAAAATCATCATGATTAATAGTACTTACTTGTTCAATTTTAGGACTTTTTATTCCGTTTAAAAACTTAGTTGATATAAACTAACCTAACCTTACTAAATTTAACTTTTTTAACAAACGCTTAAAGATGTATACCGTGCCACGCAAGGGTTTTCTTATTTTAAGATGTTATTATCCTTTTTTTCTACTACTTTAATAAAAGTTTAATTTCGCACTTGTCACGCCGGCTAAGCAAGACTGTTTCCAATAAAATGCTGCGCTTAGTACTAAGTCTAAAAGGAACGTCACACTCTTAAATAATCACAGCACGTATTATAGTTTTCGTATATTTTACCTGACATTTTCTACAATGAATAGATTATATTATAATTGTTGTTGTTGTAGTGTGAGTAAGAAGTAAATTACTTAGTTTCTTTTAAAATTATATATGGGTTATTTTTTATAGAAAAATAATTATTAGAGTATAAAGATTTGGGTAATGGCGTGGCGATATATCCTCCGTCAATGTTAACTAAGTTTAAAAATTCGTTTACATTGTTTTGCAAATGGAGAAATATTTGCATTTCACTATAATCTAAATGTAAGGAAAAGTAAAATGAATACGTGTTGTGCTGTGCTGTGGAGCTGTGGAGAAAAACGTAGCGAAAATTTTTGCATAAAATGCATACCTATATATAATAAGTAAAAAGTGTACTATATAGTTTTTATTGATGATATGAAACTATCGTTATAGCGTTTAGAATTTGTGATATATTAAGAAAAAAAATGATGTCATACCACAAAAAAATATGCTGGAGGTAATCTATCATTAATAAAAAAATACGAGACAATATTGAAACTATTTTTATCGATTGCTTTTGTTTTTAAAGTGATGCTTGCACAATAGGCATTAATAGAGCCTTACAATAAACGGGAACTAACGTAAACGACGGGAAAAATACCTGCAGGCCAGTCTGGTATCAAAGTAGGAATCCGCAGTGCACACAGATGTGCGAGATGGATGCGCCAGGGACATATTTACTGTACGGTATCTGAGGCCCTGATGAGAGTGGCTAAGTGTGACTAGAGTGGAGAGAGTTGCTAAAAAACAGTCCACGTTGTTTTTTAAACGCTGCTAATATTCGTTGTCATAACATTTACGTGCAAGTTGGAAATGTATGTTTACTTTTATTTTATAAAATTGCATAAGAAAACGAACGAATAGTTTAGTTTATTTTGTTTCTGTGTTATGTGCATGAAATAAACTCGCTTCTGGAAAATATATTTTTATTATGTAAATGACAAAATTACGAAACGAAAAAGTAAATTTGATAACATCTCTTTAAGATCCATTGTATTAAAGCGGACTCCTTAATACTGGGGCCCCGACCGCCTCGGGGCTTTCAAATTAGCCTCTGTTTTTCACATGAGCGGCCAGTTAGCATTCAGAAAGACGCCGCAGGGTGGTGCGATAACATCGTCACAGTTCATGACGAATGGGTCATACTGCGTGAAAGGACTGATGGTAAATAGGTCGTTGAGGTTTTTTGCTCCTTACTTTCTATTTACTTTTCCCATGGCGCAACTCGTAACTGAGTAAAACTTTTGATTTAATCCCTTTAAAGTTTTCAAACTGATTGTCTTTAAGCTAACAATGTAACTTTGATAATGTTAATGCTTTTTAAGTATTAACACAGAATAATTGAAATGGTGTGATGAAATCAGGGACAAATTAAGTGTCATATTAATCGATATTTATTTCATACTTGCGTTCCCGATAGACGTTGTCCTATCTTTATTCTTTTTATAACTAAGTGTACCAAGTGTTATGTTAGTAACGTGTATGAAAGTCTATCCAAACTTACTAAAACTCCATAATTAATAGGCGTGATAGCTAACTAACACTGATCGGCACTAAGAAATTCACATTTAGGTATTAGAAATCATAAATGAATTATTTTATGTGTATTTTAGCAATATAATAACTTAGACCGAAGCATTTGTATTAAAAGCTATTCATTTTACTTATATCCTCTTTGAAAGTATTTGAAGCACACATTCTGTCAATGCTATGTCAATCGTCATAAAACGTCAATAAAAGTAACGTAACAAAAGTCAGGATTACTTAATATGGTGGTTAAGTATTCTTAAATTTTCTAACTCTCCGCGCAATTTTCATATTTTTTCTTTCATACGAATCTTCTATCGTGTAGATTAATTAACAAACTCAACAAAAAATGAATTTCCGAAATCGGTCAATTCAATTTAATGATCAAAGCAGTTTAGTGAGTAAATTACAGATTAAATTTTCCATAAAATCAAAGAAAAAAATGTATATTGCCTTAACATACAATTATAAAGTTCTCAATCGATGTTAGTAAAAAAACGTTTGTACTCTAACAAAGGTACCTAGTAAATTTTGAGACTGCCCATAAAAATAGTTCGTCGTATCGATAACAACTGACTTTGGCACCTTTGTACATGTCACAGATAAAATAGACATTGTTTTGACGGCGGCCGACTGGAACTTGAAAATGGAATTGATGTAAAATGAACTGAATATTCAGCATTTATTGAGTTTGAAAAGATTTTCATATCAACTGTTATTGGCATTTTAAAGTCAGATATTTTGTTTCATTTTTCAATACTAAAAAGATTTATTGACTTATGATTTCAAAAATGAATGCAGATCGTAAACAACCAAAGGAATTCATAAGTCTGTATGGCATTGTTTAATGCAATTTTGTTGTTTTTGGTTATTTATCATTATTTAACTCGATTGACAATGTTTTGGATGGAACACAATCAAAATACAACCATAAATATTAAAAAAAGTGTATGAGTAAGTAGAATAGATAAGCTTTACATACGGTGCCGTAGCTTAGTATCGCACGACATATATTAGAAGTCCAGAATTATCTATTGGGAATTATTATAATTTTAACCTATAGACGCATGTCTTCTATGCATATTTATGGAAGTACGCGTTTCTAATCCAAAAAATATGTCTCTGTACTAGCACATAGATGTGTTTTATACTTACAAGAGAATTATATCCAAATGCATTTTAAAATTATATTTATATATAGATGATATTAAAATGTATCATAACCACGTAAGGTTTAAAGTTGACATAACAAAAAAAACTAAGACTTATTCCATGGTAGCAAATAGACTTTTTGGGTGTTGAGTATACCTACTACAAAATTCATAAAAGCTGCAGAGCTTTAGAGCGGAAATAGAATTCTAATGACAGAATATTTAGTCTACAGTATATAATTAAACTGAGCAAAATATAATAAACAGTTGGCCTAGTGGCTTCAGCGTGCGACTCTCATACCTGAGGTCGTAGGTTCGATCCCCGGCTCTTCCGGATCCCCGGGATTCTTTCTATGTGCGCATTTAACATTTGCTCGAACGGTGAAGGAAAACATCGTGAGGAAATCGACATGTCTTAGACCCAAAAAGTGGACAACGTGTGTCAGGCACTGTAGGCTGATCACCTACTTGCCTATTAGATTTAAAAATGATCACGGATTCAGAAATCTGAGGCCAAGACCTAAAGAGGTTGTAGCGCCACTGATTTGTTTTATATAATTAAACTACTTTAATATTATTTTCAGGTCAAAGCTGCAACCCCGAAAATGGATAAAAACGGTTACTTTTCCTACGTATCATCCACCGCAAAGAAGAAAAAAATAAGCTTGATGCAACCTCGACCTCCACGGATGGCTTTTGAGGAAAAGCGTAGACCAGGGGTGGCTGAAAGGATCGACAGTTCGGCTGTAAACGCCGGAGAACACAGACGTGTGGAGGCTATGTCGCACCGTGTTTTGACAGATGCGCCACGCGCGCGTTTGTTTACGCAACTTGAAAGTTATCAACCACGATACCATACGATACGTGAAAATAGTGATAGAAAAGTGGAAAGTGAGTGCAAAAGAAGAAGGAATGACCAGAGAAAAGGACATCAAAGTACAGTCAGGTAGATTCTTATTTTTTTCAATACATATAATATTAGGTCACAAATGACTAATTAACTTTTAAAACATATCTTACCTTCTGGCTATTATTTTTGTTTACTTAAAGCAGCGATTAAACATAAATTTAAAACTTACTTTTCATTATTTATTTATCAATCATATAAACGCGAAAGTTGTATTAACACATAAATAAAATATACCGTTTTAACTTGTTTCGATATGGTCTAAAAGAATTTAATAAATATAAAATACCTATATTTTTAAGTGTGCCTTATTATCTTCTATCATATTTAATTTTAAACGATATCGCTTCAACCTGCGTTTAGTAAAAAAAGAGATGACTCCAAAATACACTAGAAAGTATTAATAACAATATTTATTATTTGTATACAAGTAAATAAATTAATTTATTTAAATAATAATTTACCAACCTATTTTATACTTGTCTCCACACAAAACGACTTAACTGGTTTTAATAAAACTTGGACTGTTCCCAATGTATGTCCCAAACTTGAATTCCATCACGCTGCACGTCAAATTTCATCATTTAAGTCAAACTGATTAGCTCCAATTTTGAAGTCGATTACAAAAGTAAAGTACTGATCAACGTATGTAAATGTAATTAAATATTTGAATTTAGAATACGTAATGGATTAAACTGTTTCGGTTTCCGATTTGGGATCATCCGGAAATGAATATTAATGATTATGACGTGTTGATAGTTGATTGGTCGTGTTAGGTTATTTTGATAGGATTCGTTTGATTCTATTTATACAAATAACATGTCTTGTCAACATATTTATCACATTGAAATGTAAAAATGGATTATTACATATTTTCACATAAATAAATTCATTTCATAATTTATTTCACTAAGAAGTACGATATATAATTCCTCTTTTTTTTGTCGGGTTTTGTATAAATACAAATAAAGAAAAAATGATTGTAAACTTTTTACACGCTGACACGTTATAATAATTGACGAGATACAATATCTTTCAGGATTTCAATTTTATGGTTACTTTTCAATGAGGTTATAAGATTGTATATAGGCCATCGTCCCCTAAACTACTATTTCAGTGACCAGTACAATTCTTTTGTTTTTTCTTTGTAAAATAAAATCAAGAAAATGTAAGTATAGGTCAGGTAGTTTTTAACAATGCATTAACAACTATATTATATAATTAACCCCTATGAGGTTTTAGGCATCGTCAAAATATCGGGACAAATAATAATAATTATTTTTATTTATTAAGATTTATTACTATAAAAACTGTGTTTGGGGGTTGGGTACGCCAGGCTTCATAGATCTATGGCATCGAAGTTCCATCAAACCATTATTGCTTCGGCGGCATGACCTCTATTGGGGAATGAGTTTCTTAGACTGGCTCTATTAAATCCCTCAGTGGAATATGGAAGAAGTATTTAACTATAGTTAGTCTGGATACGTTCGCGCGTCTCAATCAATCTCTCCTTACATGGTAAAGTGGTTTAAGCGACGTGCAATTTGGCACTTGCGTATTAAGATCAAAGGCGAATCTAGTGCCCTTGAGGAATCATAGACTAGGTAATATGGCTAGACGTATAACATTAGATGTACATATTGTAAAAACAAACAAAAACCGGGATTTAATGAGAGAGTCTGTCATTCCACTGGGAAAGTTAGTGAATTAATTCTGGTAGAATTATGCCTATAATAGATAAATTATAAAAATAAATATTCGAAGATATAAACAGCACTGGTGAGATGATTTTGTATGGGAATGTTAGTCCGATCGATTATAATATAGAAAGTTACGCGATACAAGTATAGAACTTGATAAAAAATTTCTACGGACTACGCTAAAATCAAAGACAATCTATAAGTTTTTTGTACAGATACACCTTGTGCATATTAGGTTAGTACTTTGGAGGACAGTTTATTTGGACGTTCTGTGAACTCTAAATAGCCACTACCATTTCGCACAACTTCAACATAGTTCATGTTAAATGTAAAATATTAAAAATATTATTATTTCTTTTGATAAATAAAAAAATATATATATGTATATTAATATGTCCTCTACTTAGTCGTATGATAACATATAATACAGCTATATCTATATAACATAGACGATATAAAGCTTTGAACACGAGTTTGCGATACTGAAGAAAATTAAAAAAGTTTTAATTATATTGTTTTCAAGTTATTGGTTACCTCGATAGCCTTTATGAGTTCGGCTTTCGTTGACTTATAAATATTTTTCTGCACATATTAATAAAAAAATTATTTATTTTACCGTAAAATAGGTTGTCAGTTTAAATTAAGATATTTCGATGTATTCTAAGATAGGTAGGTAAAACAGAAGGAATGTTGGCCTAGTGGTTTCTGCGACTCACATTCCTCCGGTCGTAGGTTCAAACCCGGGATTGTGAGCATTTCACACTCGATCGAATGGTAAAGGTAAGCATCGTGAAGAAACCGGCATGTCCTCGCTGAATCTCCTACTTGCCTATTAGAAAAAAATGATCTCGAAAAAGACTTGAAATTTAGGGGAATCTTAAAAGGTAAAGGTTTATGAAGAATATTTGAATGATTGCAGGAAGAATAAATTATCAGACAAAACAACGTGATTGGTATACATTACGTAAAAGATATTCTTTATAATGTAAGCTCACATATCGTGCCCTCCGGGTCATTTAGCATATCAGAAAATAATTTACCATAAATCGAGTTAAACACATGATTTTCTGCAATTTTTAAAAGGTCCCTTGAATTATGGAAAGCACCTGTCAAATTACCGCGCAAGTTAATAATGCGTTGGCGAATTTATGAGGTTCTTATGTTATAAGAGACCTCTTGATGTGCTTAATAATTTCTCTTTGAACTTATACGCGATTAAATGGACGTATAGCTGAATTACATAACTTTGTCATTGTACAATTTGACTGCGATTGTAAGTCAAAGCTGATGGGCCCCTATTTAATGATTTTATTTAAACTTTAAAAGACGGTACGTATACATATTAATCAATGTTTTGATTTTTCAGAACACGTGATACGATTTAGATTTTTTTGTCTAACGTTTCAATATCTCTTATTATGTTCGGTAAGGATCCGGACAGGATCTTAGGAGAAATCGGGTGTTCTTTGAGTTTTCTAGCCTCTCTGAAAGCTTAGAGAGTATATTTTAATGCGCTTGATTTCGGATAGCATAAATCGTAATCCGTACTAAAGAACCTTAGACCTCTTTGACTTATCAGACTTCATATCCTATGACCCGCGCATGGAGCAGAGGGCGTTTACAGGGTTCCATCGAGTTAGATCATGATCATTTTACGCGTACGGAGTTCTAAAAATCTTCTAATACATTTTGAATTTGTTTAAAGCTAAAAGAAAGTTAACGCTGTCGTTGTCATATAATTATATTCAAGCAAAGAATCCCGGGCAAAGGCTTACATAGTATGTATTAGCATTGACGGACCCAGACGAATCGATTCAAAATCAGTTCACGTACCAGTACATTAGCTAACACAGTCAGGATTAATTAGGGCACTGACTTGTGATCTAGGTGTGAACTAGCTATGTATGATTAAGTCTAATTAGCACTAATTACAAACTATCGATTTGAGATGGAATCGAAATTCTTAACGGATAGAATGTGTGTTACTTATAAGAACAGTGTTGTACCGAAGTTCTATATTATACGCCTAGTAGATCTTCTAACTTCTTCAAGGTAGTGTAGCTAATAATATGGATTCCAAATCAAAATCTTCCACCACGACCTCGAGCTTCCTACCCCAATGGATGAAGCTGGCGTTGAACCACTTGCAAGGCTTAACACCATCCAAACCCGTTATTAATTGTTACTTAAAAATACAAATGATTTCCTACAATTTGAAATAATAAATTCAGTAATCAAAAAATTCAACTTCCTAAAGGTTTTTAATAAATAACGAAACAGGATTCACCAGTTCCCACGCATGTAACGTCTTAAATTAATAACAAAATTAGATCAAACAAAATTCTCATCAAACCGATGGGTTTGGAGAGACGAATATTCGAGTCGTGTCTGAGATTAGTAGGCAAGTTTTATTGGCACCGACGGAGTTTCGAACCTACTTACCAACTTTGAGCTCAATCCCGCGCTGACATACAAATGTACGGCATTTTATTGATTCAAGATTTTAGTTTAACTCGGCTGCTATTTTTATTACGAAGGCGTTTGTCTTTTCGGAATTACAAACCCTAACAATGATAGATTGTTTATAGTAATACCAAATCCGAACATCACATAAATAAGTATGCTATTTTCGAACCGATAAGATATATCGGCCTTCTAAAAATTATTATTAGATTATTGCCAGCTCTACACTTCCAAGCCTACTCCCAGTGACTTCTAGATATATGTGCTCTTTTTGGTATGTTCTTAGGGCATACCGATAAGAACATGTTATTAGTACCGACAAAGTCACCTTCATGGCAATACAACATAAGCGCACATGTTAACCCCTTCTCTCACAATTGGGCAAATAAAGAATCAGACAACCTATACGTTCGTCAAGAAGGCTTTTATACGTGTAGCTTACCCTAAGATCTTATACTTGCTTAAAAGGAGTATTAGGAATATTCATAGCGCTAATCACCTGCATCATGAGCACACCCTCACATACATACCCTCTTGTACACCATCACACAAACGAGCCAAATCTCATTAATCTTAGTTAAATGTTTAAATTGAATGTTTGAATCTTTTTTTTAATATTGTGATTTCTATCTTATCTTTGGCTATTTCTTAAGTTTAATTAATATATACATATATATATATATATATATGATTTATCTAAGCTGTAGGATTACGTTACGTGTAGGATTGTATTAAATGAAACTACTTCAACCTTGGCCAAAATTCAGAAGAAAAAGAAATTAATCAACCCTAAAACTAATAACAAATTCACAAACTAGAAAGATTTCTCAATAAATACTAAATAAAGCGTGAAACGTTCGCTTTGAGTTGTGCAATATTAATGCTTACATGAGCCACGACTGCAGAGTTTCTCAGCTAAATTACTGAGCAGACATTACAGTTCTGCACGTATTTTAGCTCGACTTGTTTACGAGATTAGCTCTTAGCAAAATCATCTTGGGTCGGTGACACCCAATTACTAGATCGAACTCTGATATGAGATTGTAATGATTAAATTTAAAGCTACTCTAGACTGTATTGTATAAAGAAATAATTATAATATATACCGTCTGTTTGGCGGACATAGTGGTTAACAAACATAGTGTTGGGTGGTTGAAAAACAGGCGTCTCAATCAATCAAGGCGAAGTCTCCAGTCAGGTCTTAAAATTAACTCTCATCAAAGGGACCGAAGTAGTTAAAGGACATCTAATATAGTTGTGTACTGTACACCTGTGTGTTTATTGTATTATTGTATACCTATACATTACATTAATTATTTTACGTAGAACATAGAATGGACCATCGGACCAATGAAATATCGTTTTTAAAATTCAACGTTCTATACAAATATAATTTTTAGTAACGGTTTATTGCTATACGTATTTGGTACGCAATCAACATAAACTAAAGAGGCAATGAGCGGCCTTATTGCTAACATATATATCTTCCAGGCAACCCCAGTAAGGACAAAAACTGGCAGATAACATTGTTGTCTTACGCCCAAACCCAGTAACCTATCTCAGTTCATTTTTGACCATCTGGGATAGACATCTTATTCCAAAATTGATAAAAGTTAATAACCATTCGACTGTGCTATCCTATCTTAAGATTTTAACTTACACCGGTTTTAAAATAATTAAAAATTTATTTGATATGGTTTAAACATATACATGTATATTTTAATATTATTTGTTTGGTTAATGGGCTGCAGATAGGAGATCGATCGACTGTCAGGTTCTGATCGCAGATTGAAAACAATCTGAGATTGTGGATTAATTATTGGGTTCAAGCGTTAAAGGATCACAAAAACAAAATAAAAAGCTAAGTGCAATATTTAAGTTTTATTTGATACGTTTGCTGTTTGTTGATGCGCATCCAAAAGTACATATTATATTATTGCTTACTGTTGGATTACAACGCTACAAGCACATAGGTCGGTGCATAAAAAGTACCATATCATGATTGATCACATGCGATTATGGCGAAAGTTTCAAGCAACTTGTGAAAGTACAGTAATTGTACAGGTAATAATCGATCTTCCTTTTCAAATGCCAATCTCCTTGAACCTTTTCTTTTATATTTATGGCACTGATACTGCGACTAACATAATATGAATAAAAGTTAGAAATAATTTTATTGCATTTATTTATTATACAATGTAGGTTCCTTCCGTCTGTATGGATGCCATAAAATTCAATTTCATTCGATTCGTGAATAGACAGAGTTTTCTAGGAAGGTTTTGATGTGATATATATGGTTCTTTGTTAATTGAATATGGGTCAGTTGAAGAGGAAATAAAATCTTTCCACAATCCTCGAGCGAACCTGGTTTGGAAGCTATTTAATATTTAAAATGTTTAATTCTAGTGATTAGAATCCGTAGTTTATAAGGGTTCATATCCGTTGGAAAAACTAAATAGATGAATTTGCTCCGAGTAGGTTTATGGTTAAACTGAATGTTTAGCAATCCTTGATAAAAGTTATTATTTATTATAATGTTTAATACTGAAACTCATATTAACATTGTCAATTACAATTTTCAGTAAATGTAATCGAAATTGATAAATTCAGAGAGCGCTTTAAAAAAAGTTAATTAAAAAAAATAACTTAAATAGTTTTACTATGTACTAACATAAGCCATAAGCTTCACCTCAATCCTGTACCATATTTCTTACAAAATACATAGGTGCATAAAATATGTTTATAAAAAATTTCACATCCCTGAGGCCTTTGCAATCACAATACTACATTTTCATTATGAAAACTCGTGATTTTATACTCATTATATTCCGCGTCTGGTTTTAAATAGATGCGGTGTGATGCACACGAAATAATGAGGTTTTATATTATTTCCAATACCATTACTGTTTACGGTATGTAGCTTGATGATTTCACTTTTGTTTTTATTGAAGTGGCCAGCGTGTCATTCGCTTGCATTAATTCAAGATAATATAGATTGTTATACATACATGGTAATATGGTAATAAAACATGTGTTTTAAAGCTCTTTATTACAAACATATGTCGATGGTCCGCAGTGCACTGAGCCGGTTAGGGATTTGGACCTATATTACCCCCCCCCCCCCATTTCGAAAATAAAACTTAATCTTTAACTACAATACACAGTACAATATACCGTAATTAATAAAATTGTGAAAGACAAACCCTTTCCTCTCCCAGCAAGCTGCTTATATCTAAGGAAAGGCTGCGCGGAGCCTGGTAAGGGAGCTGGAGGCACTGAATAAAAAATTGATAACACTTAAACGCAAAATTTGTCCCATAGAAAATATGTAAAATATGAAAGTATCTTAAATTTGCAGAATGAATACGCATACTAGAGTTATGACCCTCATCATAACTCTTGTATTCATACTCGTCATTTGGTTATATTGTATTTATGCTATTTTAATAATAAAAATCCCTAAAAATGTTATTCTTGCTTACAACATTTTTAATACACGCTTATCTACCCTAAACTTATAGCACATTTGCAATTCTTTAATTCGATAATATGGTTGCTATAGAATTGCTTATGTATTCTTAAGATTGTCGAACTATTATCTAGAAACCGAATACAGGCCAACTTATCTCGTAAACTGTTACTTGTATAATGTACCTACACCCAGCAATTATTAGACAATTATACGGACAATTTGATGAAATTATTAAATGTTATATTCGCCCATAACCACCATACCAAAAAAATAATTTTCATAAACCTTGTTAGGGTGTAAATTGAAAACTCGTCTCGTTCATTACGAGTAAAAGTAATAAAAAATCGCTAAAACCGTAAGTAAACTTGTTTGTATTGCTAAGCCTTCTCATTAAAGTCGGGCAAGAAATTTGCAATTAAATGCATTGCGCTAGTCCCTGACAGTACGGATTTTTCCAAACTAAGCCAATCTAACCCTATAATATCTATAAATTTGTTTGAAAGCAATTAAAATGTTTTAAATAATTTTAGCGTTAATGTAGATGCCTAACAATTAGACTGGTGGAACTAGAAATGGAATAAATTCGATTTAACAAATAAAATCCAACCGAACTGAAGTATCAGTCAGTGAGTGTTAGAAAGAAAAATTAAATATAACAAAAATCCTTTTCAGCAAGGATTCAGGCTTAAGCAAAGGTTTTTAAGCTATTACATAGATTTTATTGTGGACTTTAAGCGTGGCTACTAAATCAAGAAATTCCGTAACGAAACAAAAACCTAACACACGATGATGTAATATAAGTGCGGCCAATACGATTTAGAGCGGGACAGAAAGCATACTGCGTCTCACATCGGCTTGCCGTGATCAGAGACGAGCACAGGTGCGTTAGAGTGGAACAGCACGCATACTGCGTATTCACGTCTCTCTAAATAGATCGGTGACGCAGCGTAAGCGTGCGTTAGAGTGAGACAGGCGTGTTATGGTATGGTGGTTTGAATTAATATACTGCATAAATAGAAAATAAATAAATAAATGTAATTGAAAAAGTTGATAAAAAATGCTAGGTAATACATAGCTTTACCGTGGCAGGCCCCGACTGCCATATTATGTTTTATTATTTAAATATCTATAATTAAAAATATATATAATACCGAATTACCTATATTCGTTAAAAATAGTTCAGAAGTTATAATCTATTAATACAAATAAAATTTTAATATGATATGCATTTGATTTTTTTAATACAAAGGAAAAATACAGTACCTACACTTATTCAATTTATAAACGTGCGAAATGTCTAGATTAAAACGCTGAGCGTAAAATTTAATTAATTCCATAACTTAACGGTAATATATTAAAGCGTAAAAAATTAAAATAAAAACACGTAATAAAGCGAAATAGAGTTTCGGTAGGCTATCAGTCAAAATGATACCCAAGAGAACGGTTTTCCATCAATTTAATATTCCATTATGAGTTACCACTGCCCGCGGTACGAAATATTGAAACCACAATGCTAATTCTCGAAAAAGTTAGAATTTGACTGACTTTATTGGCGTTGGTTTGTTTCATGTAATAAATTTTTTTTAATTCCTATTTTTAGCAAAACCTATGTTTACAAATATTGTCGTACATATTAGATAGAAAATTTTATAAAAGTATCAGTACATTTCGTAATATGTTTGTTGTTGTAGACTTAATAAATAAATAAATACATTACTTTTATTAACATTTATTAGTTTTAAAAACATGCTTAAAATACGAGAACTATATTACAAGTTCTCATATGCACTAATGACAATAGAATTTAACAATGCTTATAGTATTGTCTTTTATTAACATAACTTTTACACATTTAAAGAAAAATACTTTTTTAACGGATTGAAGTTATGTATTATTGTAAACTTATAATTATTTAAACATAATTTTAAATTTAAATAATGTTCATAAGTTTACAATAATACATAACTTCAATCCGTTAAAAAGATTATATATAAATTGTTTAACAAATATGAGTGTAATTTCGGTCTAACAATCCCCAATCTCAGATGGTTTTCTATCGGAGATTGTGGATACATTATTGGGTGCGCGCGTTAGTCAATGCCATTTTGATTATTCAAGACGAGAACGCCATATGTTAATGACATAAAATATAATATATATCATCGAAATATTAATGATAAATTCGATAAAAGAAAACTTACAGTATCAACATTTTATGCTTAGCAATTCGTGTTTACGCTCAATAACGCTGGTGAAAATATACGGATTTCCTGACTCTAGTTATACCAGGACTGTATAAAACTTATGAAGCACAATCGCTAGGAAATACAATAAATCACGAAAGAGGTCGAATATGCCCCATTGGGACCAGAACTTTCTAAATGTTCTTGCCTTTTTTGCCACATAATGTATTTTCTGTTTTTTTATTTTTTAGTATCTGAAATGTCGTGAATAAAGTTATTTGGAACTTCTAGGGCTAGAGAACGCCTAATTATTTAATGATAACATACAAATAGTCATATAAAAAACCGGTGACGATACAACCTTGTAAAGTATGGGCCTGACATTTAATAATAGGCAAGTAACAGGTATGTGTATATCTGACGAACCCTTGGATGTAAGGCATTTTTTCTCTCAATGCTTTCTCAGAGATAAAGTCCACTGGTGTACAGTCGGAGTTCAAACCTACAACTTTACGGATTTTGACGCAACTAGGCCTCTCACGCTCTCAAATAGGCATAAATGAATATTTCATACTCAAGATAACACCCGTAACAATTACTACTAAATTTTTTTTTATCAGACATCCAGACTGTGGTATTTCGACATTTATTTTAGTTAATTGACTAAAAGGTGTCATTAAAATATTTAATGAAAGTCTGTGAGTGAGTCTATTTACTTAAAAATAAATATATTTTTTTCTATATTGTGAAATTTAATTTTTAAATCATATTGTTGCTTCCTTTCACCTCCATAGCTCACAATTAACACTATCCGGTGATTTCGAGTACCGTCAGATGTTTTCGAGTTTTACCGTCGATAAATCTGCGAATTGCCCTCGGCGATGGGTTTTTTCGTACGATATTTCACAGCACGCGTTTCGTTTATGATGCATTTTGATTAATATGTCTGTGGTAATTGTGCTACTGAGTTTGTTGGTTTAAAAAATCTGTATTAAGAGAGCCATACTCTCCCGAATACCACAGGAACCTCTATGGAATGTCAATGATTTCTTGTCCTCACTTAATTCTTTTGCAAATAATTATTTATTTTTATAAATCGAATATGGACATTCTGGTCACTTCTGGTCAATTACAAATATATAAGTAGCAATGCAATGTGTGTGTGCCTTGCCTTCTTCGGTACATGTACTATCTAATAAATATTCTATTAAATTCGATACTATATAATTTTTAGTACGTTAATAAAAAAATAAAATAACAAATACTAGCACGTCCCACCGAAGATGTGGATAATAAGATGAATCTTAAGATGAAATCGGTAAGGTAAGGAAAAAAAATATTTTGATGAAAAAAAAATATTTTAATTTATATGTAGTTTCAAAGATCTATAGAATCTTTACTATTCTACTGTATAATGATGTTTTGAAAAAAATCTTCTATTGAAAAAGTTTCCGACTTATTATTAACTCTTAAGATAAAAAGCTTCATTTGCAGTATTACTCACAGTCAAGAGATAAGGAATTAGAACAATACAAAATAATAAAGACCAATATTGTCTTTTTAACATAAAATCTTTATAGAAATTATTAGTGTCACGCTTTTAATAATTTACTTATATCGATTGTTTAACCTTTGTAGTAGCTCTTAGCATAGGTTTGAGTTATAAGACTGATTCTTCTTTTTGATTTTTTTAATTACATCGGCATTCCAAAATAATGTTTTTACGGGATGTTTAACTGTAAAGTTAAGTATGTCGAGTTTACAGCTCATTTGAGGACGTTTTCTGAATGGCCCGACGTTAAATTGATGACGTAGGAAATTAACGAAAGCTTTTACTGAGCTTTTAAAGGACATGTTTCATTTACTGTTTATGAACCTTCAAGTTGTTAACTGCTGTGTTTTAAACATAGAGCATACTTTAGTTTTATTTACATTTTTTATATTATAATTTTAGTTGCGATATATTTTTCTAAATTTTAGGTACTCTCAATAGTACTAAGTCTTATCTGTATGAAGTTCTTTTTTAAATTCTTAGTCTGCATATTGATTAATAACTAGCTGGATCCAGGGGTCGCCTTATTTGTATTGGGAATATATATATCAAGGTTTAAGACTTTATTCGTTTAATGAAACTATCCAACAGAATGATTTCAAACTACTAGTTAAGAAGACGATCGTGTTGAAGAAATAAAACAATATTTTAGCTTTGTTTTTTGTAATACTACACAGTACAAATATAATTTACATAAAGTAAATAATATTAATTTAAACTTTTGATAAAACATCTAGAGTTAGGGTTAATAAGAGCATTTTAGTGTGATTTTTACTGTAAATAGACCTCGAAAATTTTCAGTTTCTGCAAAGCAATGAACTGTAATCAACATCTTTAACAAAAAACTAGGTTTCAAAGCTTTGTCGCTGCCCTAATTCACATTATTGTGTCAATAGGTCATACGAATACCTAATTATCGCGGATGACATTTTACTGATATAAAAAACATTTTTGCTTATAAGTGCAATAGACCTAGTTTACGTGAGCATTTGATGCAGGCATCATATTATATCTGAATTTTTTTGCCAATGATAAATTTTTTGCATACCATCAATGGCTGTCAAAGTTTTATGACGTCAGAAGTAGAGGGCTTCAATTGTCTTTGATTTACGATATATTAAAAAATGTAATTCAACGGAAATCATGTTCATTCATTCAGTCATTATAATAACGATGGCAGGTCAAAGGTTTTTCCACGAACTTCCGTTGAAGGAATTTACGTTATTATTTTTCTTAGGAAGTGCACAAGTTTTATAGTTGCTATACAACGCTTGCACTGTTGGATTCAACTGTTTTTTCATTAAGTTTTAATAGATTCATTCATTCGATCCAAAAGAACTGTCAGTCAGAACGGCTCGTTTTCCAATATCATATTGCATTACAGTCAGGTTATTTTGGAGGATAAAAATTAATAAATCTGATATCGAAATATCAGTAGGTCACACGCACATAGATGGATGGTCCGTAGATTGCTATCGCCTCACAATAGATCATTAGATACCCAGATAGCATCGCGACTCGGTAAGCTCCTTGCAAACGTTTGGCATAAGTCACGAAGTTGCTAGTCCACAATAATCAATATACTGAAAAATTCTGAAAGTACCTTATTATTTAACAAAAATAATCTGAGTGGATTTATTGTTTTACTATAACAATTATATTTGACATTATAAAAACAATAATTCTCAGTTTAATGTTATGATAATCCTGTGTATAACATAATCCATCTTTGAATTAGTCAAAAAAGTGATCAGTCCGTGTCTTGCAAACTAATATTTATTGAACTATCCTGAATTCAATAAAATATTCGACTGCAAGACTTCTTCTTCACGACAATTAAGCAAAAAGTTCGTATTATAGCAATAAGTTCGTCATATCCCGCTAGAAGCTTATGAATTATACCAAACATAAACTTGCGCAAAGCAGCTTACCGGTACAACGTCTATGCCTTTAGCATTAAGCGAAAAATGTCTCATTGTTCTCAGACAAATTACCTTCCTACGATACATTAAAGCTTACAATAAAAGCACGCTTTTTGAACTTGAACCTTTTAATTTTGATTTTTATCGATTAAATTAAACAAGATTATTCACTTAGTTTTTAATGTAGTAGATTGGTTTTTAGACTTACGACTATGAATTGGGGACGATTGCGGACGTTTCTTCACATTTCTAGGGTTGCCTGGAAGAGATCGCCTGTTAGCGATGAGGCCTCCCGTTGCATCCCTTGTACTTTGTATGTATTGTGTCATTTGTGTTTCTTTGCAACGAAGTGTGAAATAAATAAATTTGCCGCTTTGGAAAAAATCAATTACTGTTAATTTTATATCTGATTTTACATAATTTATTTTTAATGGACCTTGTAGGTGTTGGTTAGTGCACACAATGAATATTCATATTTTTTAGCTCCATTGCCTTTTCTGTTCTAGACGAAAATTCATCTTTTAGCAAATGAGGAAAATTATTCAAATGATGTTCAATTATGTATCCGTACCTTAATTCAGGCTTCCATCATATTATCGCGAAGGTAGTTCTAGAGCTACCTCATAAATAAGCAAGCGACTTGTGTCTTGCGGTAAACACTAGTCTAAGAGCTAAAACAGCCGGATATATCATGCTAGATTTATGGTGTTCGATTAACAATCTTCTTTATATAAAATCAATACTTTAAGTCCTCTAAAAGACAAATAAGAAAGAAATAGTATTGTCTTTTATTATAGTTTTTACAAATTTAAAGAAAACACTTTTTTACCGGATTGAAGCTATGTATTATTGTAAACTTATAATTATTTAACATAATTTTAATCTTTTCCGCACGCTGTATATGCACGCAAAACGTCATACAAACCCGTGGTACTTTCAAACACGTGTAAATATTTAATAAATGATGTGAAAAATCCATTCAACGCTAAATAGCAGCGTTCCGATACACGGTCTCAATTTTATGACTAGAAAATATGTACACTTTTCTTTTTTTAACTTACTGGCTGTGCTTTGCGGTTCTACCCGTATTAATTTAATCGCAGCACAATGTTCTTTAAACCTTTTATAAATAATTTTTAAATCAATCCCTCAATTTAGGAGCATATTCAAAGCCAACAAACAAACAATATTAGTATAGATAAAATAAAATTTTATTTAACGAATATTATATGGTACATATTTATTTATTATATTTACTTAAGGTCTCAGTAAATGTTTAAGGCACTTTCGCACAGATGAAAACATTCACATTAGTGAAATGCTAATATATTCAGCAGCTCTTATGCTAAGGCGCACCCAGTGGGGCGGTTAATTCAGTCAAACACTCCAACATCCGCGACGTCCTCAGGCGATGTAACGCTACCCTATACATTCTGAACTCTAACCCCCGAACCCAGGACATAGAAGTTGTAGTGGTAAAAGAGTTGGGTTTAACATATTAACAAAATTATTTACTGTCTTAGAATTCACGCTGTTACACAATATAATTTCAACATGATAGTGTCCGTAATTTTCAATAAGAATGTAACAAAAATTAAATATCAAAAAATGTACAAAATTAAAAAAAAAACATTGTAATTCATCGATAGGTTTATTATATTGAGTACAACTCTTCTGATTTTCTTTTGTTGTACATTGTTTATGGTAAAGATTTATTTGCAATACATGAACACCTAATTTTACGCAAACAATGGTTATACAACTGAATAGGTTAGAAGACTGCATCAAAACCTCGCATTTTGCGATTAGACGTAAAAGCTGAATCTAGATGAAGACAAATCAGTTATGAAAGCAATGACGACAATCAAATTAATATTTTTCTATAGACTAAATTATTCAGTGTTGGAAATATTTAGCTGCTGATCACCTTCTGTCTATTAGTTTAACCAATGATTATGATTGATACTGAATTCTGAGGCCCATTAGCCCATAATGATTATTTTTTTGCTTTAGATGAAACTGTTCTTAGCTGTATTATGTCTTTTTTGAAAAAAAAAAATCTCTTGGTTGTCATTTAAATAAATGCTTTCCGAAATTATGTGTTTGATAACTGTGTGAGGTCCAATTTATTTGACCTGTTTTATAAATGTTGTATTCAGTTTTGATGTAAATATATATAGGTGATATGAACACGGTTATCTTGTTAATAATAATAATATTTCAAGATCAAAATTATCCAAATCGGATCAGCTATTTGAGTTTCAGCTAAATGAACATAAATTCACTTTTGTATATATTATATAAGATAAGAAAATAATAATAATTCTTATGTAATCCCACTCTTACTTTGTAAAAACGTACCAGCACTTCAGATTTATTAAGTTCCTTGTCAAAGTTACAACATTAATTTGGTCTGTGCTTATTTGTCCTCACTTATTACTTTAGAAACTAATCTATGTTTGTTCATATTTGCTGACGCAGCTAAACGTGTTTATTTATTTATAGCAATTTGAAATTATTCAATATTGATTTTGCAACGTTAATATTGATTCAATTATATTTAGTACTTTTAGGGTCTGTTTCACAATGTAAGTAAAGATCCAAATAGATATTCAAGACATAATTTATTCGGAAGATAAAAGTTCCGAATAAGAAACACCGCGTTTCATGACGAATAGCGCTATCTGACAGTCGTGAAACGCAAAAATACTGTTTATCCTACCAATAAGTACTAAATAGCTTATTTGGAACTTATGTAGAACTTATCTGTACATTGTGAAACAGACACTAGACTAGACGTATAGTGTGTTTATTTTTTTAATAATTAAAAGCAATATGAATAGTTTAATGGGAACTAAAACCTTTTGTATGCATGGCTAAAGGCAATGCAAAAGAAACCATGAAGAAATAATTAAAATATTATTTTTTGGTTTTAATCGAATTAAGTATATTAAATAATTTATTATCACGTTATAACCCTCTTGCCCTGAGTTCTATGAAAACAATCATTTTTTCGACTGGGAAGGCACAGAATAGCTTATTACAATTCTAAAAAAGATATACAGCAATGAAATCTGCCACATACCCTTTCCGGCTTTTCTGTTCCTATCACACAGTATAAGGCAGAAAAGAGTATACATTTAATTTTAATTCAATGAATATGTACTTAGGTAAACTTGATACTTGGCACATATCTGAGCCATCTACTCGAAACAGCAACTTCAAACTTGGACCATCTCGAGAAGTTAGAATCTAAGTTACTTTTGAGTCTGTAATATGAGGTTAAATAGATTTGAACGTGGATTTCCTTTATGAGTAAATAGTAATTAAGTTTAACAATTTTACGGTGGGAAAACATTGAAAACCGAATTTGTTTGTGGTTGGAAAAATAACTAAGTTTTTATTCCTAATAGAGCAATTTGAAAACAAATATTTCTTTTAGATTTTATCAAGTTCTTTTGATTCGCTAAGCTCTGAGTAATAAACATTTATTATTAAAGGTAAATTCTTAAAAGGCCGGCAACGTACTCGCGAGCCCTCTAGCATCGAGAGTGTCCATGGGCGGCGGTATCACTTAACATCAGGTGAGCCTCCTGCCCGTTTACCCCTGTTCTATAAAAAAAATTAAAGTAAAATCCAAAGCGCAAAAAGAATCTTCAAACGTAAATATTATTGTCTTGGGAGACTTGTACAATAAATGAATTATTGAAATAAATATAATATTACCACGTTTGACTAAATTAAACTAGAAGAAAGTATTTTATATACATAGAGGCGAACAATTCATTAAACCAATAAAAAATATAATTGTAGTTAATTAATACCTAATAACTAACCTTAAAATGTAATTAAAATATACATATTATTAAAAGGAGTCCCTTTAGGCAAGGTTCCGAAGATACTGGCAGCGTTCCCGGCGGCCTCATGGACTTAGCGCCCATATGCATCGCACACTTCATCTATTGACATTTTGCTTCCCTTTATCACCAAAAACGCTTAATACTCATAAACATCATATTCAGTACACCTTTGAAACCCTTTTGGGTATAGAGTACGGTAGGATATTTCAAATACAAAATGTTGCTGAACAATTATGCCGCACCTTTAGGTATTTGAATGCTAAATAAATAATGATCTACCTTGGCGCCGGGTCGGCGTTCCAAGCTTTATAAACCCCTACTATTTGAATTATCTTATAATAAGATAGATGATCCGTATCACCTGCTCGAAAAATTAATTGGGGCTTTTTTTGAGACAGGATACCTTAAAACTATAATTAATGAAGTGTAAATAATAAGTAGAGTTGAAAAAAAAAATCAGTGGCGCTACAACCTCTTTAGGTCTTGGCCTCAGATTTCTTAAACTGTTTCATGATGATTTTTTAATTCTAATATACAAGTAGGTGATCAGACTCCAGTGCCTGACACACGTCGTCGACTTTTTGGGTCTAAGACATGTCGGTTTCCTCACGATGTTTTCCTTCACCGTTCGAGCAAATGTTAAATGCGCATATAAAAAGTAAGTATAATAAAAGAATAAATAAAATGATAGTTTCAATTGTTAGGCTTAGAATTTTATGCGAGTGATTGCGATTGGTCAACAGCGTCTCTGGATAAATAGATATCTCAATAGCAATTAAGCAATAGTTAAGTAAACATGGACAAAAACGGTCGAACTAAATGTTATAACTTTGTATAATGATATACATTTATAATTATATCCATTTAAATGACGGTTTTTATATAGAAGGATATAGAAATGTAGACTCAGTGTATCTACGTAAAAACCATTTCTGTTTCGAAGTGAAACTCGAGAAACTTTTGGTAATTTTAATATTTATTTAGGCTGCTATCTAATTCCCATCGTCTTGTCCGGCTCTTTACCTTCCCAAATAAAATATTCAGCATTATTTTCACGTGCGAGTTCTGCTGGTATTTCATTTTTGATAACCATGGAATTTTAGTTTAGCCCTTAATAATTGAAAGGGTACTGGCAAAACCAAAACGAAATAGTGAGTGTTCGTCTGCTAAGAATTAAAAAATACTTGTCTGTTCACTGAAATCTAACTTGAAGTATGTTTATTAACAGTGTTTTACAATGAGTTACTAAAGAAGAGCTTATATACATAATTCTAAGATCAAGGGTACAATTTAATTTCAACGTTTACTCATAGTCTGAGATATATATTTGTATATATATTTAGTATAGAGCAGGTATATATATATATGTATATACCTTCCTTATACTAAACCACTTCTTAGGAATTAGAATCCTTCAAGAAGCTTGGACTAGCACGCCGTTGATTTTCTTTCGTCGATGATCGCGCTGGTAGGAGCACGTCAAGGAACAAGTTTAAGCAATATATTATATTTTCGGTCAATAAATATATAAGTATACAATAAAGCACATATTATAAAGAGTTTAGTTAAACACACCATGGTTAAGAGCCGTGCGGTTAGCCACTAAGCAGCTAGCAATAGCAGAAGTCTTACATCTATTAAAGGTTTCAATGAATCCCTATTTAAAAAGAAATGTATAAAATATAGTTGGTTTATAAAATATTCATCATAATATCTTCACGTATCTTGCAAGATATTGATAAAAAGGGTGAGTGTTTACAATATAGTTTTCGGGTCCATTATTTATAGGTCATAAGTTATGGATAAGATAGTGTTTAAGGGAAGTTATTTGGAAATCATGGGTAGGACGGAAATTGGCTTGTTCTGTATGATTTTTTCGAAGATGAAATCGTCGCTTTGTCTATGATGTAGTGTTTATATAAATGTTTATTCGGTTATGTTGAAGATATCTTAATTAATATTTAGACATGATTAAATCTAAGATTAATAAAGGCATAATTTTGTTGCAGAATATATGTAAGCTTTAATACAATACCATTAGCTTTCTGCATCTGTATTTGCATGGTAATCATGTTTGTAAACAAAACACAAACTGAACTTTAATTAGTATAACGAAAAATATTTCATAAATAATTTTAAAATGACATGTCGCATGTAAACCACCAATTAAACATTAACACACCGTTTCTATGGAAAACGGTTACATCTTCAAGCCCATAAGTTTTAAATCGTTTAATAAAAATAAAATCATCGTTTAATGCCCCATAAACTCGAATATGCTCGAATAGCCATATTCCACACCTGCACGTACAAATTTTATTAATTTTAATCACCACTCGCGTGCTGACACACATTAACTTTCTCCGTTGAAACATTACACTCGATAAAATAACTAAACAAAGATATCCGTACGAAAATACAGGCACGGAATTAAGGAATATAAAGCCCGTTTGACTATTATAATCAATATATACATATATGTAATATGTATTGATTATTAAACTTATTTTATAGCATTGATATTGATACGAACAGAGAAAGAAATCAGGTAATATAGTCAGTAAAAAAATCTAAGAATAGGATATTGTAATATTGATTTGGACGATGCTTTAAAAGAGGGTAATAAAATTATTCTTCCATAAGCATCACTTACGCCTTTAAGGTTACAAATAATTTGAAAAAAAGAAATCTTCCCAATACGAAATACAATACAATAAAATGTGTGTTATACATTATCTCTCTCTCTGTCTCTTTACGTCGCAGCCCTAACAAAGGAGCGTTTTAAATTAATATTTTAGCTACTCAGAGGCCCCAATTATTGCCCTTATCAAAGTATTGAGAAAGTTTTAATACTTCGCAGTACGTCCCAAGGCACTAGCCCTTTTAAGGCATCATTAAACGTGTATGAATGCGATAAGCTGTATTGTTAATGAGGTACTGTTTGATTAATGCGATACCTGTAATTTACGCGGCCCAAAATACCTGTTTTTTTTATAAAGGTGGGTAAAATATTGTATGAATAAATAAATATTGTGGAGAAAACATTAATCTTGATTCGCGCTTATAAAAAAGTCATGTAACGCTTTTATTTTAAAGTTAAACCGCAATTGTTGTGTGTATGTGTGTGTTTGCGTAGTTTAAAAAATGACATCTAGACTAATATTACATTATATTATATGATATTATAAAGAGGTAAGATTTATATTTCTATATGTTTGGGACATATAAACACAATAAATATTTTTATATTCCAAAATTAATTATATCTTGCCAAATTATTTATATAAAAAAAGAATATGCTACCATTATCACTCTTCAAAAGTAATCTGATTTGATATTGTTTATTTTCTTGCCAAAAATAATCTTTCTCAACTAACTTTATTTTTAAGCCACATTTACGGAAAACATTTTTATTCTAAGGAAATTCGGTGTTGAAGTCTTAAGTGCACGCAAAAGCACCCAGAGGCAAAATCTGGTGATCTATATGAAATTGGATTTGTCTTCGCAGTCTTAAAATTTTTATAAAGCTATTCCTGAAGACTTCGAGGAAAATGAAAACTGTAACGGAAAATTTGCGTTAGTTTTGAAGTATGTTAAAATATTTTATAATATTTGTCCTACTTGAATTATACTTAGGTTCGAAGCAACTTCCAATCTTCTTCTTTTTCAATTAAACATAGTTTTTCTTCGAAGAAAAAGTTAATTTCTACCTCCTAAAACTTTCGCAGTTTATAAAAATAATTTTCGCTACAATATATTAGCATGTTGCTTATTTATGTACCGTTACAAAAACAATATTTTTCAAATATATCAATACTACAGAAAACCTTTTCATGTGTTTCTTATTAAATAAAAGAAAACTGTCTCCAATTTCAAAATAAATGGTTCGTGATTGTTTTATTTAGTCCAATTAATCACTCGCTTTATCTTATGTCACAAAATTTAGTCGAAACTATACACAAAAGCGTACCAAAACAATCACGCAACGAAGGCGATGAAAAATAGACGAATTTTTCGAGTGAGTTAAAATAAGTCAACTTATTTAAAATTATTCACCCTTTTACCGGAAAGCGAGGCCACATAGGGCTGTCCACGATTTTTGGGATTTATGTTCTGTAGGTCTGTTGCCATTTGGAGATAGCAATTTCCAATTATTAACACAATAATTAGCTATGTATTTTCTTCTACTAGAAGCCTGGTTTCCTTTTTTTTTACAAGGACAACTGATCTAATATCTAACTAGCCTACTAATAATGAAATCCAAATTAAATTAATTGAATATTATCTTTTATTAGTACTTGATAATATTCAATTAATTACCCTTCATGTAGTATAAAATTATAATTACATATTTATAATCCAACTGATGTTAAAAATAATTTCCACTTACACAGGAATAACAGATTTTCATTATTCGATATTACTATTTATGTGATTCCGGCAACCCTATTGCCAGCTCTTACAAAATCCCTTTACTGTAAAGTCGGTGTACTAGTTTTTCATTTTCATGGAAATTCCCTTTTTTGTGCTAAAAATCGAAAATGCATTGCTGACCAAATTCAGAAATTTTCAGGACTCTCATAATTTCGTTCTGTCTCTGTTTAAAAATCTCGCGAAAATTTTATGTGAGTGAAATCGAGCTCGACTCCAAAAGTTTTTCTTATTTTGAAAAGTGGGGTTTTTAATCATAATTAGTAGAACTGTGACCCTTTGAGACTCTTGGGCCGTGGGATTAAAATTGACCTGTGCACTTGAACCCCACGGCCCCCACGCTAGGTAAAGATTTACGTTGGTGCCTGTTAGACACTACTGGTGCGAGCTGGTGATTTCCTCGCACAATATCAGTATCTCAATACAGCGAGGATATACTGCCAGCGTTGAAGGTATAGGGAGTAACTTTATAAATTTGTTTTAATTTTAAACTTATTATTTTTTAGTTATTATTATTATTATATAGATTAATAATATTGTAAATACTGTATAGGTGTGTTGGAAATAAATAAATTCTCTAAATTTGTTTTGGATTATATTTTAATGGGCAAGTAATAAGCATTTCCATCACTTTTTCACACATTCAGTTTTTGTTAGTTTCCTCCGATATTCCAAATATTCCAACACCGTAACAACAACAGGCACTATTGAGTACTTATATTTAATTTTATCTCAAACTTGTGACAATATTCTGTATTACTCCTGATATTGGAGCGGCTAAACTTCCAGCGAATTTGACCCACAATTATCTTTAACCTACCCCTAATCACGGACCATTAATGTTGGGAGCTGAGACCAATGGCATCTCATTCAATTAGATCCTTGTACAATACGGATTGAATGATCTGAATGATTGGTATTTTCTTTTGTCTTTCTGTAATGGGGTTTGATTACTATGAGCTTGTGTCTTTAGTAAAGGAATTTTAGTTCATTTATTGATTTCTTGGCTTATTATTTTTTTAATATATATATGTATATATCTACTGTAGAGTAAAATTGTAGCAAAGGCACAATATATATAAGTTTATAAAGTAACTAAATACAATTTAATTCATTAGATATAATAAAATATTCGAAGGGAGTGTGAAATGTTGCGTATTTGGTAAAAACATTTATAATTATTTAGATCAGTGTTGGCCTAGTGGCTTCAGCGTGCGACTCTCTTACCTGAGGTCGTAGGTTCGATCCCCAGCTGTGCACCAATGTAATCTCTTTCTATGCGTATTTATCATTTGCTCGAACGGTGAAGGAAAACATCGTGAGAAAACCGACATGACCCGAAAACTCGACGACGTGTGTCAGGCACTGGAGGCTGATCACCTACTTGCCTATTAGATTTAAAAATTATCATGAAACAGATTCAGAAATCTGAGGCCAAGACCTGAAGAGGTTGAAGTGTCACTGATTTATTTATTATTTATAATTATTATTAATTAGATTCGTAAAGATTTAAAAACACTTGTTTTTCAACAAATGTTCCTTTATTTAACTATAATCTAGAAATTATATAAAGTAAAACATCGGAACGTCTTATTATCTAAAATCGATTGCTACCATGAAATAAAATAATAAAAAGTACAAAGAAGTCCTTACATGCTTATAGTTTGGTATCTACTTACTAATTTTATTTATATTACAGAATACAAAGAATTAATTACAAAATATTAACGAAAACGTGAGAGATTTTTTTTTATGTTAAGAAATCACAAAGAGAACAATGCGAGAGTCACGACTTTTACTTTATCGATAAAAGTTTGCATTAACTTTCTAGTGCTTAAAGCTCGTTACGAAGTCATTAAAGGCGGTCATTAGTTTTCTTTAATTAATCACCGCATACATAACTTGTTAGAAAATTAAGTTTTTTTGAGCCTAAGCTAATTTACAACCCGTCTGTACTAAAGCTAAATTTAAAAATGGAATAGAGCGGTTTGAAATATATTTTTGTATAAACCCTGTTGTCTAAGCTAGCATTTGTGTCACTGAGACCTCTTGTCTCGACCATTGTCTATTATCAATTTCAAAAATCGTACAGAAAAATGCTCTTTTTGGAAGCTGAAGAAAAATATAGTTGACTATTTAAATTTACAATTTTTTTTAGATTTATTTTGTTTTCTGAATGGCTATTAAATATCGCACCTTTAAATATCTTAACTATTCTAAAATAAATATTTGATGTTGCCTGGTATTAAGTTGCAAATTTCTAATAATATATTTTTCCCAAAACTGTTGAATTACATGTAGGCAATATCGTTGATATCATCATTGCAGGCTACTTTATAACTTAAAGTAATATAAAACAATAGCGAAAATTAATTCTAGACAGAACACAGTACTAACGTGTATCAAACGAGACGGATAATAACACAATGTTATTATTTTTAATATTTTCATCAAGTTTGACGTACCAAAGGGAATATCTAAATGTAGCGAAATAATTAGTTGAGAACGAGACAGTGCACTCAACACAGTATCCGTGTTAAGCTAACTTCATTGTATTGTGAAGAATAAAACATATTGGTTAGCATGTTAACTGTGAGCTCCTGAAAGTCCAGTTTGAGGACAAAAAAACAAAAATCATTAGTATTTTATTCAAGAATTTAAATTAAGAATAATGTTATATTAAGATGTTTAGAACATCCAATACCAATCCGGTGACATATGGTTTAAATTATATAAAAAGTTTTTTACTTTGCTGGCCTGCAAATGGCAGAATTTCGGTGAACGTAAAATATACTTTAGTATATGTGAATATTATTCTTGGAAGCTGTATGTGCTGTAGAGATCGCATTTATAATGCAGTGACGCGGCTAGACGGGGGATGTGCCACCAATCACATTAAAATGAACCAACGCTACTTCACAGTTCTTTGTTCTGCGTGGCTGTATTATGTATTAGAATTTGATGATATTTATAGTGACACATCAGAAGCCAGATAAAATTTAGGAAAATCATTTTAAAGACTTCGAAGACAGCATAAGGCATTTGATTCCATTCGACTCAGTTTGAAGATCGGTCATCGAAAAAGCCAGCACGAGCTTCTATCAGATATAGATACTACATTCTATCTTCTCCTGTACGGTAATTGTGTAAATTCCTTCGGGGAAGAAACATTACCTGTGCTTCAGAATTAGAATCTTAATTTGTTTAATGACCAGGAGAACTTCATAATAACACAAGTTTTTTAAAGAAGACACAAGAGATACCTCTCTATATACTACCATTATGATACACAAATTTCTAAAGGCATCTATGACACTAATATGACAGCCCAGTGACAATTTTATTTCTTAGAAGTCAAAATCCCAGCTGTGGCACTCTTTATTGTAAAATTAAATGGTCATACTCAGTAATTTCTTCACTTATTATTTACCCATCGTTTTTCCACAAATATTTCAAGCCAAATTGGTCCATCCTAGAAACGAATGAACAAAACTTAATTGTTAAATATAGATTCTCTTGATAATTTTTTGTAAGCATGTTTTATTTGGAAACAATACTCCAAAAATATCAACTGAGTTTTAAAAGAAGCCGGTTCCGTTTGTGATAATGTTTTGCGTAAGTTACACTGGCCTCTTTGTTATTAGAAATAACTTTTTCGTGGAGTTTAAGGTCTAAAAAAATAAACATAATGACACAATATACTTATACCGTTTCTTCAAAGTTAATCAAAAACAGGCACGCGTCTACTTGCGCCATGAATTTCAAACAAAAATCACTGGTGGTCAGATCGTGAGTTTGTTCTTTACAAATTCTTTTATGTAACCGTTTCTTGAAACATTCGAGTTAATATTCACCATGAGTCAAATGTCAAATGTGCCGACATCCACTGCTGTTCGCCTCGTGACGGGAATCCTGTTATATTTCGCTGTAGTTAAAGTGCCTTTAACAACTGCCACCTATTTACCTTGGAGTATTTAATAAACACTTTAAAATGTTTAAATATGTATCAGAAATATATTTTTCTTTATTTGCAAGTCAGTGTCTTATGCCTGACACAATTCGTGGATTTTTGCGTCTTACAAACAGTGACACACTGACTACAGATATTACTAGCACAAAATGTGATGTGAATACTCAAAGAGTATTTCGTGAATCGTGATAAGGAACGTTTGATCCTTTCTGAGAAAGTCTTTTTTTAAATCTAGTCCAGTATATGCACAGTGTGTTCGGGAGGTCCGGGGTTTATATTCCGGAAATAATTTAAAAAATGGTCGGAAACCGCGAGCATTCCGAAATTTGTCTATTAAACGCATACATTGGGACCTTATATATAATGTAAAGTTAAATCAAGATTTTAAACATCACTACATAGTATAAAACAAAGTCGCTTTCTCTGTCCCTATGTCCCTTTGTATGCTTAAGGGCCTGTTTCACAATGTCCGGATAAGTTCCAAATAAGCTATTTATTACTTATTGGTAGGATAAACTAGTGTTTGTTGCGTTTCACGACTGTCAGGTAGCGCTATTAGTCATGAAACGCGAATGTCTATCTCTTATGGATAACCCACAAAAACTTTTTTTGTCATTTACTTTTGACGACAAATAATGGCTAATTTTCGAAGCGATTTTAACCAATACAGCATTAATCCTTAACCAATTAAATACCTTGAATACATTGTTCATTTAATATAGATCTATACACCCCATTACAGCTTATTTAGCAGCGATCGTACGCGTATATTATCGGAGCTTTCCAGCGACGGAAATAACAATACATAATAAAAACCTGCTTTTCATCAGCATTGCACCCGTGCGAAGCTGGGGCGGGTAATAAATATAATAGAAATATATGTTTAGAGTGATTTTAGTAATTATACTTCTTGAATAGAAATACCAACAAAGTGAGGAAAAGGAAATAGGGTTAGTATTTTCCTTAATACAAGTAATGACATGACTACCTGATATATGTGAGGTTAAAAAGAACGTTATTTGTAATACGAATCGAATAATGTTGTATTATATTACTGCTTCTATAGGTTAGTTGTGAACAGTTTATATCATAGTTTATTTATTTTATTTATTTATTTATTTATTTAAAGTAATCTAACAGCTTACTAATTAATACATATTATTATACAAAATACTAATATAATACAAAAAGCCAAAACAGATTACATAGATTAACATATTGTGTATAAAAAGCAGAAAACAAGTAAAGCGCATTAAAAGAAAATTTTACATTAAGAAAAAAAAAAAAAATAATAAAATTAAAATACTGAAATTTGACATTTAAAAGCAAAACAAATAATACTAAGAATTTAAAACTACTACTTAAAAAAATCAGAGTCTTCCCGCTTCTCCAAGTACTTTTTGACATCTCTCTTTTTGTGGAAGAAAAGATCAATGTCTTGACAATGGCTGTCATAGTTCGATAAAACCCGAAACATTGGAGAATTACGCAGATAATTCGACTTCGTACGAGGCACACTGAACAATTTTGAGTATCTTGTCGCATACGCAGGAGGAATTTTAAATGAAATTAATGATAGCAAATAGGGACTATCTATCCGCCCATTAAGAATAGCATGTAAAAAGAACAAATCTTGCTGACTCCGTCGATATTCTAGTGAGTCTAAATTAAAATATGAGCAAGAACCTGAATAACTATCGAAACTTTTGTATTTTTTGAAACAAAGTTTCAAAAATTTTAGTTCTAAACAATAATCTTTCCGGCGCTTTTTTTTTAAAATTATTTTTATAATAATCCAAACCCACTTTTTCATCATCACATTGTGTATTACTCATATTGCTCTGCATACTATTCGAAAACAATGAAAAAATCAATGGTGCCACAAGATTTTTACGTCTGGGCTTCAGATTTCTGTATCTGTTTAATGATCATTTGTATATCGAATAGGTAAGTAGGTGATCAGCCTTCTTTGTCTGATGCACGCTCTCGAGTTTTTGATGTGAAACATCTTTAGCCGCACGTAAAACCGATTTCTGGCGTGGCGACGCATTCCGTGGCGACGCAGCGCCACGCTATATGATGGTATATACATACAATCTATATATCGTAGTAAATTTTTGTATTTAATGAAAATAAATGTTTATTCAATAAATAGTCATCGTTATCTGGAAAACAAAATCGTAATATTTTATTTTATCATTATGAAATATTTAGTTCCTATCACAATCTGTTCTTTTTTGCATATTACTTCACAAAATAATTTCGATGTTTCACATCTACCAGACGTCCCGTGACGGCTCACATTTTTGGTTTCCTCCCGATATTTCCCTTCACCGTTCGAGCAAATGTTAAAAGCGCAGAAAGATACTCCATTAGTGCACAACCGGGGATGAAACTACGACCGAATGGATGACGCGCAAGAGCCACTAGGCCAACACTGCTCAATCTAATCTATCGAATACTATCGCAAATACAACGTTTTATAAACTCACAAAATAAATGCCAAGTGTATTTATCGCAATCGTATAAATACCACGCGAATAACTCGAAGGTTTTAATTTGTATGTATTGAATAAATTTTAAAAACAATTATTCCAGATATTTTAAACAAAATTAATATTAGGATTAATTCGACAAAAGCGACATTTTTATTAATACCGTCATAATGTAAGAGTAGCGGGAAAACATGTCAGATTTTAATCTTCGGATATTTTGTAACAATTTTCGGAATGTCTCATTACGCTTTGGACAAGATTTAACGTTCATTTTCCACGAATTTGGGATTAATTCAAGGAAAACGGTTTATTCAGAAGAACCCGGATTACGATACGAAATCCGATGTTCGTTAAATTGTATTTATACAAAAAAATGTCATAATATCGTATTATCATATTCTATAATGTTGATTACATCTTAGTATATAGCTTTGTGCATTATATAGGTGGTAAGACAAGCATTAACGGCCGTAAACTATTTGTAAAAATATATTAATAATCATAATTTTAAAGGTGCAATAATTGTAGATATGATATACGCAAGCCTATGGCAGTGAATCGTTGTTCCTTGTCAACCCATTTCGCCTATCATTCGGCATGATTTGATTTGATTTGATGCTGTGATTTTTTTAAAGTAAATTTAGGAGATACAAAGAATTACAAAACGCAGATATACCAATGAACTAACACTATACCAATAATTAACACGTGTAAGTTTCTAGAAATACGTACATGTATTTATAATGGTTGTCAATCATGGATATATGACTTATACACAATCAATAAAATAATAAATTGTTAACACTAGTCAACACATTGAAAAAGATGGAGGCAGTTGGACGAGACCTATGCTCTGTAGGAGGTCATTGAAAAATAAAAATAATTATAATTTTAAGTGTATGAATTTATGTAAATATGGATAAATGTTTCAGGAATACATGGGGCTTAATTATTTTTATTATGTCAGTAAATTACTTACTTTAATTTAATTTTTAATTTTTTTTATTTTAATTAATTACTTACGTAAAATCCCCTACAAACATTTGAATTAAGACATATTTTAGGTGAAATTGTAAAAACTTAATTGTGTTTTATTGATTTTCGTGTAAATATGTAAGAAAGTTTTTTAATGGTATGTCAAAAACTATGAGTAAATATTGATTTTATTTGCTTAATTTTAGCAAAAGGGTATTGTTTTTAACTCTTTTTTTCTGCAGCATATCTTTGTTTTAAAAGTAACCACCAAACTATTTTTGATTTATGAAAGGGTGTACAACGCCACCTTACGTTTGCCTTTAAAACAAAACTTACAGTTGCCTGTGGGAACGAAGGGTTGTTGTAGTACCTACTTTACAGCACAGATGGCGTTGTAACCTGTAGTAATAATTTTAAAGTTACAGCGAAACTATTATTGTACATATTGTCAATCTGTTTTAAGAATAATAATTTATAAAATTTCATTTCTCTAATTTAGTTTTATTTACTTATATTTTGAAAAAATAAATTTTAATTTGAGAAATATAAGTTAGCCTTGTATTAAGTTATCATCAATGAAGATTATAAATTTTTTCTTCTAATTAAAAATTGTTGGACCGGTCTGTTTTATTCGTTTATGGTTGTAACTCATTGCGACGGTAGACGTCTAATTTGAACAATTTACAACACAAATAAAATATTTCCACCCACGTTATACAAGTATTACATATTCTTAGTAATAAACAAGTCGTTAAATAATAAACTCCAGACAGCCCTTTCAGAAAGTTTGTGGAAATTCTTAATTATGTAAATATATGTAGACTTATTCACAACGAATCATACGTTAGTACTGCCAAGATACACACAGCCATTTCGATTAATAAATTTTTGTTCGCAAGAATATTTTTTATTTATTGTAATGATAACGTATAGATGCTACTGATGAACTAGCATGGGTAAGGAGCTAAATAGAAAAGTTTCCCCTCGTGTCGGTTTCTCACTTTGGTTTTATTCATGTCAGTGTTAATTTCATACAAGAAAATAAATAGCTCAAACTCATTAATAATTGAGAAACGCCAGATTAACCACTAGCACAGCTTATACTCAACATAAAAACATAAATTATCACTTCTTAAATAAGTTAAGATATAGATTTTAATAAGAATAGGAAAATGAAAATTTGTCAAATATGTTACTTAAAATGCATTTATATATTCAACTCAGTATCTCATTTTTCTCTACATTTTTTTATTTAAAGTAAAAAATGTGGTCTTTACCCACCCAGCAATGTGTATCGCAAACAAAGATTATGAATTTATACCCGTCAGCTCCCCCTTTATTGTTTTAACGGAACGCAATATCACGTCTGACTGACAGACGGACAGACAACTCCAACTGATATTAGATATACCGACTTATCTGAAGAAATAACGAAATTTTACAAAATAATCGATTTTTTTTTACAATTTAACCCTGAAACAGCGAAAGTCCTAAATTTGAATTACTAATAACTTATTTTATAACTATAGATATTAAAAAAATAATAATAATAAAATAAAAAAGTGTTTATTCATTTTAAGTACATTTTCATTCCTAGGTGTAAGATTTGAAAACCCTTTTAAGTAAAAAATACTTGTGTCAGGGTTCCCAGCTCTTCCATAAACAAACTTAATTCTAAATTCCTTAAAATAATTTCATTATTTTACCTTATTTAATTTATTTTTTAACTATTATCAACACTCCTGAATACATGTGTAAGTGTATGAGTGCAAATGTGTGAGTGAGTGTATGAGTGAGTCAGTGAGTGAATCAATAAAGTGTGTAATTATTTCGTAACGCTCTTAATGTGGTGTAAGTTTTTAAATAGTTTAAATTTAATTTTGCGTTAATATGTTTAGCTGTTTGCCTATAATTTGCTTTTATATCTTATTTCCTGAATTGTTTGCAATTTCTCCGTTCTAATATAATTCATGTGTATGTTGGTTAAACTTTTAACGTCACATTTTTTTGTTGCACATGGTCTTTGGAACATAATTATTATGACAGACGTAAGAAAACATACAAAAACGCAAAACAAGTATTAATTTTGTTTTCCAGAAAATTTGCGCATTATTTCACAATCCCCAATATAACGAAACCGTCTAAACATTTCAGAAACCAGACAATTCCTAAATTATTTTTGGTATACGATACGCCTATTAGAACTTCTTGATAGCTGTCCGTTTCTTTCAGCGTCTATTTAAAAGCAACCAAAATTGGCTTAACA
Organism: Pieris mannii; assembly: GCA_028984075.1. Classification (NCBI taxonomy): domain Eukaryota; kingdom Metazoa; phylum Arthropoda; class Insecta; order Lepidoptera; family Pieridae; genus Pieris; species Pieris mannii. Next base: position 6,625,363 of record CM054784.1, read on the forward strand.
CGTATAATTCTTACACATTTGAAATTAAACTTTGTGTAAAGTACATTACGGATTATGATAAAATAACGGTAGATTATATTAAAATTGTCAGTCTAACCTCTAATATTTATGGTAACATTGTGTGTCCATTTTTCCATGACCTCTAGGATTGCCTAATAAGAGCGTAATTCTTGACATTTGTATCAATATTTGTAAGCTCCGAAGATCAGTCATAACTGGTTTTTCAGCTATGCGTTTAGAAACATGTCGTTCGGGCTGAAGCTGAGATGAATGTTAACATATTTTTAAGATATTGTAAGGGGCTTATTTATAGTTTTCGGAAGCGATGTGCCATTGACAATCTCCGCTTGATTTATCAGAGGAAAACACCGATTATTATTTATTTATGAGTTGTATCCCATAATTCAGTGGGATTTTATATTTCAGATTTAAATAAAGTATCACAACTAATAATATACATTTATTTTATTTAACAGTTACCTAAGTTATATTGTTTTCTTCATTACATATACGATCGCCTAGAAGTACCACTTTAGATTAAGGCTACCATCACAGGCGATTCCATACCTTAGTACCTACTCACCTATTTTAGTTATTTACGTACCCTTAAATATAAAAATATACTCGCAAATGTTAAGGCTAAGAATGACGTGGACTACAGTTATTTATTTATACGTTCTAAAATAATGTGTATGCCTAAAAATACGAGAAAATAATATGACATCAAAAATTTAACACACACAAATAAATTACATAAGAACATCAAATCTATCAAAGAAATTAAAGAAACAACCACAAAATAAAACAAAACTAAATAAAAACTTAAACCATTTTAAGAGAGTGATAATCAAATATAAATGTTAACATTACATAATATATGTTAAATTTATACATTATATTGTTTACTATGAAGCCGAATACTTTTATAAATAAGATATATCATGATCTAGACAGATATCTTTACAGGTACAGGCAGAAGTTTCCTCTCATTACTCTATTAAATAAAATAAAGATTTCCGTCCGATCAATATCAATTCTAACTTCAACAGAATCAGTAGCTATACTAAACATCCTTGACCGGTGAATATTAGCCGTTTGTATTAATCTCAATTACCCATATCGCCATTAATATCTGGCTTGACTTATAATAAATTATTCCATACAATGGTGCAATGCTTGCCAGGTCGCCTAGGTGTTGGATAAATTGCTCTTTGTGCGATGACACCGCAATTATGAGCTTTTGATCAATGATATTTTGCACCGTTGAATGGTTCTCTTTGTATGTGTAAGAATCATAACCGATATACCTTACTTATTATAATAACAAAAAGAAAACTGTAGAGAATACCTCCTGTTTTATGCAAGTTAGGCGATCATGGGCTTTACGCGATCTATTTGTGAGTCATGCCGATTTCACGAAGTTTTCCTTTACATGAGCAAATAATAATTGTGCCCATAGACGAAGCCATCGGTGCATCTTCAATTTCCTCAGGCTGGAGTCGCGCGCCTAGCATGAATCTGCACTGTTCACATAAATTCAACCTCTTTCCTAGTGGGAGTGCCATGCTATTGCTTTCTTTTTTTGCACTCAAGGCAAGGATGTCTTGTTGTTGTTGAGGTTCACATATAACCTCACCGTTCGGGGTTCCCGCCTCTATTTAGCACAAAAGTATTTCCGAACCAATTCGACTTAGGGTCCTTTAATATAAGAGCGTACCAATTATTAAAAAGAAACGGACTTGCAAGGTCTCTGGCAATGCGAGTTGAGGTCTCAGCATATGTGATGAGCTTCCTCCCCGTTTGCTGTTTGTTTTATTAAAAATTTGCTTATTCTTTATCATCTTATATTAACAGATCAATAACTGGCGTTTAAAGAATTGCAACAGAATAGGAATGGCAAAGACGAGAAATATCTGCTAATAGTTCTGTTCATTTGTTTCTTTGTAAAAAATACTCGACGGTATGGGTGAAACCACATAGAAAAGATGTACGTTGACCACCAATCTAGACGTACAGGCTACATCCCCCGTATTCTAGTTTGTAATTCGAGATTGAAACTTCGAGACCTTTTGTCCTAATATTATCATGAATTATTGGTGTTGTTGTGTTATGGATGTTCTTGTAGCTTAAGGGGGCAATCGATCCTATGGATGCATTGCCAGCGTTTCAGAAAAGAGAGTTTTTTTTAAAACAGAGGTCGTATCTCTAAGACCTCCACCGGGTTCCACAGTTCACTAAGTACTACATCTTTTCATATTTTAAAATAGAAACGGTGATGTTAGAAATAAAAAGTAATAAGGTTTTAGATTCCACATATAAATCATAATTCCGCCGTCGTACAAAAATTTCAAACTCCATATAAGTTCCCATAAAGCAACGAAGAACACTCGTTCGTATCTGCGAGTTTTGTCAACAAACGAATCTATTTGAAGACAGGGCTAACACATATTGAAATCTACGACTTTATTATGTATAATTTGTCCCATATATCTAAATACTATCTATTAATCACAATAATTTAGCATCAAAATATAATACAATAAATGTAACACATTTTCAAACATAACATACTAGAACAGAACAGAACAGAAAAGAACAATGTTGAAAGTTTTTTGTATAAGTCACCTTATTTATATTTTAATGGTACAATGGACCTATACCATTAAAATTGGTTTTAAGTACTATTGATTGTGTCCTCTTCAAACATCGCTCTTTAATCGTCAGCTCATGTCTGAACGTTGTGGTCAGCAAGAAAGCGTCTGGAGCGGACTATCTGTTTCCACGGGTTTCGGTCCTGCGCGTCTTATTACAGTGTATAGTTTTGAGGACGATGAGCCTTTACTTGATGGTTTCAATGGTTGGTGAACGACCATGTGATCTGTTGCCTTCTGTATTACCAACCACGATCAATTTCTCCAAGTTCTCCAAGAAATCTAAGCAGCAGCATAAGGGTTAAGCGCTTGTCCTTCAGTCACGCTCTTTATTTCTGAAAGGCGTGTTAGTGGCGCCGCACAACTTCCTCCAATTTTAATCTTCGGCAGGCCTCTGCGCCTGGGTGATGGTGATGGAGACTGTGAGGGTCCTTACTTGATCGGTCCAGGGAGGTCGGCCTCATCACCTGGTACCGTTCATTCTGCCAGTCTCGATAAGTTTTTCAAAATTTTATAAACCCCTGCATAGACATATATAGACAGCAGGGTATCAGTGTAAGAACATATCCAAAAAAACATCATGACATTAAAGTTAAATAATTAAGGATTCATTCAATGTGAGGAAAACCGAATACAAATCACTGATCATATATACATTGCCCCAATATTGTGTTATGTAGTCCCCACTATATTATAAATATTTCTATTTAACTAATTACTATTTCTTTTAAACATATGTTTACGATATAAGTTAAGATTAATTATTTTGTTCGACTTAATGTATCCCTATTCTTAAACGACAAGTTACTATTTCTTTTAAACATCTGTTTACGATAAGTTAAGATTTATTAGTTGTTCCATTTAATGTGTCCCTATTCTAAAACGACAATACCCAAACCTTTAAGTATCAAGTTACAATTTCTTTTAACCATCTGTTTACGATAAATTAAGATTAATTAGTTTGTTCCACTAAATGTATCCCTACTCTTAAACGACAATACCCAAACCTTTAAGTATCAAGCCCCGATCCTTTGAAAGACACTTCCATTCCATATTCTCACTCTAACTCTAGTTTTATAAGCATAATTTTAAATAAAGTTTTTGTTAGTTTAAAAACAAGTTTTGTCACTGCCTCATAACAAATTTGGCGCAGTCGGTAGGATCTACTTGTGTAGCAAGACGAAACAAACGTACAAAGGACTAGCATCGCCTAGTACGGTAGCCTTAGGCTTTTAATAGTTTCGCCGATACTATGCTCTTGTGGTTCGTGTTACTGTGGTAAGTGGCATTTTACTTGTGGCTCATTCTTTTTCCTACTTTTCTATATTTTGTGTTTTATATATTCTATCCTATATTACTATATTTTATATATAATTTAATTACATTATTCATATCTAACTATACACGCATTCTACATTTTTAATCATTATCATTTCATTAAAGACCAAAAACATAATGAAGTCATCACCAGTAAATATTACAACACTTATTAATCTAATTCCTTTATTCGACACAAACAATCATGACGAAATATACGGTTACATTCGGTCCTGTGATACTGTGTTTAAACTGTCATCTCCGTCCGAAAGGGAGACTTTGTTAACTTGTGCTCTAAATAATATTAAAGGCATCGCGGCCTCAGAAGTTCTATGTAAAACGTACGAAACGTGGGATGAACTAAAGATATTTCTTATTGAAAGATTCGCGAATACGAAGACAATTCAACATTTAAATTTAGAACTGCAATCAATTTTTCAGAGACCCGATGAGTCTTTAACGCAATTTTATCACAGAGTAGATCTTTGTCGTTGCAAAATCTTAGAGAAACTACATTCAGAAATTAGTGATTCGACATTAGACGGACGTGTAGCGACTACCGAGGAAACCGCCTTAAGCATATTTCTCAACAGTCTCTCTACAGACATGGGTATAATGCTTAGAACAAAGTGTTTTAATACTTTAAGAGAAGCAGGTCGTTTCGCAATGCAGGAAGATCAAATTAGGGCTATGAACAAAGCTAGGCAATCTTTATTTAGGCCAGTTCCAACCCCTAGGCCAGCAATAAGTAGTAGTGCATATCAAAATAATTACCTAGGTATTCGAAACCCAAATATTCCATTTAAGCCTCCTAACCCTAGATTTTCTCCAAAAACATGTGCGTATTGCAAAAATATTGGGCACTCAATAAACGAATGTCGCAAGAGGGCATATAACGAAAAAAATAAACAGCGCGCTCTCCCTGCACCAATCCGCCATTTAAACTAATAAGCGACCAACGAAATGAGCGACTCGTTGGAAATCGCTTCCAGCTCTTACTCAACGAACCCAGCTTATTAGACTATTCAATGCCGCCACAAATTCCAAATTCAAGTCGAGTGTTACAAAGCACTGTGCCTACATCCTTGCATAATAAACCAGCCTATCGGAGGCAATGCAAAGAAGCTTGCACACAGACTGACTTTGAAGCTAGCTTTATACAGACCTACAAACAGGGTAGCCAGTCCCAAACCTTAGGTTGTAATACAAACTCTACCATTTCTTATGAGCCCACTGTATCTTTGAATCCCACTGAATCTACTATATCTAATAAGAACGATGTATCTGCAAAACCCTCTGAATCTAAGCATCTCATCACATCTTCTAACCCCACTGTATCTCAAAATATCGCTGAATCTTATAAATCCACTGTATCTCAAAATATCACTGAATCTTATAAGCCCGCTGTATCTCAAACTACTAAATCGCATTCAAAATACCACTATAAGAAAAATAAACGTAAGTCGAAATCGAACAATAAGAATATTGAATCATTTTCTATTTCCGCTTTAAATGATGTACCTCCTGAAAATCTGCTACATGCTATATTCCACATAAATAATAAACATGTGACTCTTTTAAATAATACCAATGCCGACGCACTCTCTAGGCCCCCAGAAACTTCAGATTATAGCTTCGATACTTCAAATCTACATAATACCTAGTAGTAACCGTGACTTTTCAAAACATCAATAAAATTCTAAACTCTGCTACAATTACATCATACATTTACATGAACAAAATTATAAATATATATATATTAAATTTTCCTTTAATCAAAAATGACATATTTACCTTATACCATTTAATTTCAATTCCTACAATACATACTCCTTATATTCCACTATCCCACCTGAACACATGTATCTTGCCACGAGCAAAAACAGTCAACGCTACCTGACGACGAACTCCGTGGACAAGTGTAAAGAACACTCTTCAAACCTTCATGTATGCAGTAAGGTCTACAACTCTAACGCACGACCTATCTGTGAAGTCTCCATCTTGCTGACGAATTCTAAAATTGCGAGGTATCCACATTCTCCGCGTACTTCAACACATTTCATTAATTGAAAAATAACAAATGGATTTTCATACTTTCGAAGAAAATTACATATGCTATAGAATGCAACAGAAAAACCACACATGGCGAAATATTTGGACATAGAATAATTCTGCTACAACCTGAATGCAAATTTTATACACCAATGGTTACACTCATCGCTGAAGACTCGACATCGAAGAACATAAGTCATCCCATTGTTACTGTCGACGTGGAAAATACCTCATCGAAGGGACTCCAGATTGGTATAATCCAGAACTCATACCTATTCAAATCAACGATGTTTCTTTAGACTCGCTCAATACTATTAAAGACGAGATCAAACATCACTCTAAAATATTAAATCAAGAAAAAAAATATAATTCAAGAACATCCATATAATTTCACTCAAATGAGTTTATCACCTGGCTCAATATTTATACTCTTTACAAGTTTTGCAATGTTTGCAACCTCTTCAAATACTTTTACCCAAGAAGAAACTCTCACAAACAAGGATGCATTCAAATATTTAATAATTGTTTCGACCAATCCCGAAGACGACAACAAATTGAAATCCCGATGCCTGCATTCAATACGACGACGACGACGACGGCTTCCATCAGCTCGAACGACGAAGAAGAAAACACCCTACAAAATTCCTCAAAAAGTTCACGCCAACAGGCGCAACCTTTATTTTAAGGGGGGAGGTGTTATGTAGTCCCCACTATATTATAAATATTTCTATTTAACTAATTACTATTTCTTTTAAACATATGTTTACGATATAAGTTAAGATTAATTATTTTGTTCGACTTAATGTATCCCTATTCTTAAACGACAAGTTACTATTTCTTTTAAACATCTGTTTACGATAAGTTAAGATTTATTAGTTGTTCCATTTAATGTGTCCCTATTCTAAAACGACAATACCCAAACCTTTAAGTATCAAGTTACAATTTCTTTTAACCATCTGTTTACGATAAATTAAGATTAATTAGTTTGTTCCACTAAATGTATCCCTACTCTTAAACGACAATACCCAAACCTTTAAGTATCAAGCCCCGATCCTTTGAAAGACACTTCCATTCCATATTCTCACTCTAACTCTAGTTTTATAAGCATAATTTTAAATAAAGTTTTTGTTAGTTTAAAAACAAGTTTTGTCACTGCCTCATAACAATTGTTTAGTAAAGAACGAAAAATTAAATTACAAAAAAATCTTCAAAGTAATAGGCAACCCTATTCGAGTTCGATACGAATTCCGAATAATGGTTGAGACCGAAAACGATAAATCAAATCGACGGCAACGCGAAATAAACAGAAGCACAACTTTCATTTCATTCTCGCTTCGTGAAGTGCATTTTACTTGTAACAGACGTTACCATTGCAATTCGAAGTTACACGATGTTACACGATGTTAAAGAATTCGAATTCATATACGTTAATTTATCGACATGATCAATTAAGGCTAGTAATCTTGCGTTTTATGACAATTTTAAACGTTTTGGTGTGTTCGTAAAACAAGCCTGGTTTTGGTCGGGTACACTTATAATGTGTCATAAAAACGTGAATGTATTGTATAGATAATTTCTAATGTCATATAGAGTGTCTAGGTATCTAAATTGTGCGCCTACAGACAAAAAATGGAATGGATTATAAATATTGGATACAAAATTCGTAAATGCCGTTGTTTATTTAACCTTTTTTGTTCTGCGTATAAAGTAGGCATATCATTTTTAAAGTAGTTTTGCCTTCTTAATTCAAATAATCATTAGATAAAAGTACGACTCTGTTTGGTAGGGGCAACTTAACACTAACTAGAGGACAGCGCAAACCTCAAAGAAAGATTGTTTTGCTTGTGTAAATGGGTTAGGAGTTCGTCTCCCGTTTCACACACTTAAACTTATTCTCCTGTCTGGTTTTCTTTGGCGGTGCTGTTGAGTACTTTACGCGGTACTTGCTTTGTTTTTTCTTTTTATAGTTTTGAAACATTGTATATTAATTGTGTCAAACAGTGTATTCTTTCTTTGGTTTGCAGGTGTTTAAGATTCAATTCAAAATCATTTAATAATATTAATGACTAGCTGAACTGGCAAACATCGTTTTGCCATGTACTTATATCACTTATGGTTATTGTGTCTCACTCGACATAGATAGGTATAGTGTGTCGCGGACTTTTTTATATGATATGATATTTATAAGATCTACAATTACTTAGAACATTATATGGTTCTATATTTAATAGTTTAGGCAGGATACGCAAAAAGTAACTTTTTTGGTTGATTTTTTACACCTTGTGTCCGAAAAACCCTAATATCTTACCGAACCCTATTTTTGTTCAAAATTAAATATAGCCTATATTACTCGTGGAAAATATAGCTTTCGAATAGTGAAAGAATTTTTAAAATCGGTCTAGTAGTTTATGAGCCTATTCATTACAATCAAACAAACAAAGTTTTCCTCTTTATAATATTAGTGTAGATGTAGATTTGGTAATGTAATATGAAGCAAAAAATTAACACAATCACTTTGAATATTTCTTATTTATGTAATAATTTATAAACTTAAGATTATTTTTTAATTTATGCAAGAATATTGTATAAAAGTTTAAGAAGAATAAAAAAACCGTTTTAATTTAGGAAATTACTTAGGTATTCTCTAAGATCTCTTTCCTAAGTTGCTCTTTCATATTCTGTTTACTTCCAATAATACGAGACAATTCTCATAAAACAAACATAATGTTTGTAAAATGTCTTTCGTCAAATAAATGTATGTAAAAATCCTACTCATTTGCATTTGAAACCCGTTATTCGTCGCGTGGAAAATTTAATCTCTCCGCTAATTAAAACAAAGTCCCTGGTCCAACTGACCTAATTAATAGACATTTCATACACAAATCTAATTTACAACTTTTTGTTTCAGGTATGTCACGTTTTCGGACTTTTTTGACTTCCCTTTTCACCCAATTAAATGGTAAAATGTGTATGTGGGTCGCGTTTGTTGTTATAATTTGTCGACCTCTTTGTGTTTTTAGCGCGAGAATAATATTGTTATAATAGCCGTTTGCCATACCAAAGTGTCTGTTACTCTAACGGTTGAAGCAGTAAGTTATAGGAATACATTAGTAAAGTTGATTTATATACAAGCCGGCGTAATATTTTGTACATCGTTCGTGGAGGACATTAACTCGAAAGTTCTCATGCAAAATGTCTATAAACATCAAACTGGGAATAAAAATAAACCTTTCGGTATGTTAAAGCCAGTAAAAATGCATTGTCTCTGTCATGGAAGCATTACCGAACTATTTTAAAACGATAAGAGGCTTCGTGACGTAGGACGCGCTGAAGTCTGAACATGCACTTTAGTGAAATGTACATTTTGATCCTTAACGAGTATTTACGTGTTGATTATGAACCTTATTACAAGTTGAATACGATTGATAATTGCATATACTTTGTATGCCGATATGGTTCTATACACAAATTTGTATGCATCTTGAAATAGAAAAGGTGAAATAGCTCTTAACAATACGTGTCAGAGTTGGTTTTGTTGTGATACATAGGCTATTTTTCTTTTAAGGATGTTACTATCAGATCAACGTGTCAACCAAAATGTTATTTTTGAGGCTTAAAGAACCATTAAGGCTCTTGTCCATTTATTTCTAATAAAAACAAAGTTGTGTAACCGTGAGAAAGGCGCAGTGACTGATTGCGTTTTTGGCAATTCAAGATTCCTTGTATTTTTCATTGGAATACTTTGAAACATAATTAATTTACTTAACGTATTCAAAAGTGTATAAATAGTTCATGTGGCTTATTAAAAATAATAGGTCCGGGAATCAATGTATCTTAAGGAAATATTATATATAATAAAATTTAATCCATATCTCGAACCTCAGCTCATTTAACTATAAAGTAAAAATTAAACGTTAGTAAAAAGACTTGACTTATAATTATGTATATCTCATTAAATAAAACCTCATTTAATAAAATAGTTCCAAAAACAACTCAAAGAAATAATAGATATTCTCTTTCCTCAATTTGCATCATTCCTAATTTAAATACATGAAAACTATTAAAACTGATCTCGTATAGCATTTAGGCCTAATAACAATTCAACAAACTGTTATGATAACGATACTTAATAAAGCATGTAACGATAACAGTTAGCGATAATAACAATTACATTTATTATAGCAATAACAGTCAGGCGTTCAAGATGTTAGTGCAAGCTGTTCTAACTTCTAATGTTTTTGTATTTTTCATGTAATCTCATTGGGTTTATCTTAACCTACTTATTGAAAAACCTTTCCAAAATATACATTTAATAATAAAACATTTGCACAACTAATGAAGAAAACATATAAATTAATGAATATAAACATTTTAAATTACTACAATGTCTGGCATTAGGATAAATGTTGTTAGCACTTTTTAGTAAATAAGATATCAGATATATATAATATCAGTATCATCATTAAGATAAATGTGACATTGATTAAACCAGTAATAGGATTAGAGTTAAATGTAGGTATATAACCTGCAGATAAATTGTTGAAGATTATCAGTAGCAATAGTGATGTAGAAATATGTTTGTTATCATCAGCCGTTTAATCCAGATATAAGAATCTACTTTTTAAAGGTTTTTGTTTGGTTTGAACCACTGAATCGAAACAAGGGTTGCACCAACTAGTTCCTGTATTTGTAGAACCCGAATCGACTACAGTCAAACGACATTAATAGGAGCGAGTGACAAAGACTTCTTTAATGTGTATTAAGTTTAAAAAGATTCACGTTATGATAAATAACTTTTAATTATTATAATGATTATGAAGTCATTATAAGTATCGACAATTAAATAGTAGTTAATTTATAGATCTAGTAACGTTAACCAATCATATAAAGCTAGCTTTTGAACTAATTTGACTTTAATATTATTAAATTATCAATGGTAGGTGACGCTAACAAAATTGCTCCTACATTGATGATAAAGATTATGATATTACTTAGAGTACAGACTATCAAATAGTCTGTTTATTTGTAGATCTATTAACATTGGCAAATAAAATATTTAATAAAGCACTTAAGAATTTAAAACGAATTTAACTTTTGATGATTATTAAATTATAATTACAATGGCAGCTGATACCAGCGCCATTACTCCGACACACGTATATTTATCGACCCAAATCGTTATTTTTGTTATAAAATTGTAACAATGAATTCAAAAGTGTATATCCAATGGTCAAGTCGAGATTGTATCGAACTGAAACCGTCTTTGTTTCTGCGCAACTGGACGTGAATATAAAAAGATAAGCTGCAACAATGCTGCTAATGAGTGTGAAGCAATACTGTTTAGTGGATTAAAGGACAAGGGATAATCTAATCGCTGTTAGCAAGTCTAAGAACGTAGTACTAAGATATACAGTTAAAGAGTTTTATAGTATTATTTCATTACCGTTTTTATTGGAAAAATATATTCACTAAGTACATGGTCATCGTATTTACTTCACCAGAGTGGGAAAGTAGTAGACACGACTTCCAATTCAAGTAATATTATATATTTTTAGCTTAATATATATAAATTACGTGTCACGTTGTTAGTTTATGGACTACCGAACCGATATCAATCAAATTTGCACACCGTGTGCAGTTTGATGTAACTTAAAAGATAGGATAGCGTAATTATATATAATTCTACTGTACGAGTGTATGTCATTGAACTCCTCTTAAACGCCAGGACCGAACTGAATGCGTTTAGATGGAGCCATAGATATTTTAGATTTACAAATCAGTCCGAAATGGCCCTGCAGTCGGTACTTTCATACGTTGTTTAATTTCCTAATCGCTTGAAATTTTCACGCAGGTCAACGTCTGTGGGGTCCTCTAGTTATATATATATATATATCTTCACTTTTTCCAGGTCATTTTTTCTTGTGGTGTGAAAAGTAGTATAGTAGCAGAAAAATGTATTCATTTATTACCTACATGTTTTTCATATTTATTTCACGAGAGTGGATAAGTTTTAATTCTATTTATATAATATATATTACTTTTTATTGTATTATATCGCTACATAGTATAAAACAAAGTCGCTTTCTCTGTCCCTATGTCCCTTTGTATGCTTAAATCTTTGAAACTACGCAACGGATTTTGATGAGGTCTTTTTGAATAGATAGAGTGATTCAGGAGAGGAAGGTTCATATGTATAAGAATATCCATTAAATAGTGGAGAAGTACTGTTATTTTTGAGGTTTCTAATGTGATGTCGTAAATAATTACATTTTTTCCGCTTACATTGCAAATGCAGGCTGAACCCTACGAGTTTTATCAAAATAATGTACTAAGCATTGCACACATTGAAAAGGTCAACAGAAAAGTCCGTGATAAGCAACCCACAATAACTTTTTTTTGTCATTTACTTTTTACGACAAATAATGGCTAATTTTCGAAGCGATTTTAACCAATACAGCATTAATCCTTAACCAATTAAATACCTTGAATACATGGTTCATTTAATATAGATCTATACAGCCCATTACAGCTTATTTAGCAGCGATCGAACGCGTATATTATCAGAGCTTTCCAGCGACGGAAATAACAATACATAATAAAAACCTGCTTTTCATCAGAATTGCACCCGTGCGAAGCTGGGACGGGTCACTAGTATAATATATATTACTTTTTATTGTATTATATTAAAGTATATACATATTTACGTATCTAAGCTACACTCATTTAACCAAGAATACAGAGCATTTCGTAGGCTGATTTAGCAAGAAACGACTTTGGACACTCACTTCTCCCACGTGAACTTTTCTTATGGTATGCTAGCGTAAAAATCGAATTGCTGCAGCCTAGACCATTTTCGACCATTCCGGGCGGCTTAGCCTCAAATAAACTAGTATTGCCAGTTGCAAATAAATAGGCTTACGACGTGCAAATTAATTAACCTTTCACTGTGACGTGTGGAAGAGCAGTATATCAATCAAGAGGCCGCGCCGTTTCATTTGTCTGTCCGTGTACACCGCAACACTCGGGGGTATTCGGCAAATGCACTTTTTTCACTGTAACAGAGTTATATTGAAACTGTCTGCTCGGTTAAAATCTATGAAGATAAAGAACGGCAATCAACAAATATTTAAAAAAAATATTTTATATACTTTAAAACATTGACTTATTTCAATAGTTTTTATTTGTGTATAAGCAAGTAGAAATTTAAAGAACGATGATTTTTTGTGCAAATGCAACACTGTGTTTTTTTACAGTTTCAATGTTATTTCAATGCTTTTTGAAGTATAAATGTAATGAATATATTTAACATGTATTAGAAAATAAAATATATTGAAGCAAATAGCATTTAAAAAAACGATTATTTTTTGTGCAAGTTCAACACTGTGTATCTGTTGCTTTATCACCATGCTTCTGGAAGTTTTTAGTGTAATGAATAAATTTAACACGTAGGAAATAAAAATCTTAGTAAGAGGGATAAGTACGTAAGCGAATCAGTGTCTGTGTATCGAGCCTGATACGAAACCGGAAGGAGTTCAAACAATTTTATTGCCTACATTTTTAAGTAACCTTTTGTTCAGAGTTCAGTAGACAAACGTTATTACCGGCTATTTTTACGGCAAATTTTACGGCTTACTTTGTGAAATGTTGTAGATCATCGCCCCTACTACTGTCACGAGGCTTTACACGCGATTTCTTTTATAGTGTCGTAAATGATTGGTTATTATCCAATTTTTGGTATAAACATTCATTTGAATATCGAATTGCATGGCATTACAATTCATAGAAATTATTTGGTTTTTGGAACGATGCATGAAGTTGCTTATTAATATCTTTATAGACGATATAGTATCTTCCACAATATTATTATTAAATATTATTCTCATCCTCATTGAAATCCATATAACATTTAAAAATTGTTCCTTTTATTTCCGTTTGAAGTCCTCTTCCTAATGAACCTTTGATCATTGCGCTTTTTATTTAAATATTATACGACGTTCAAACTGTAATCTTACTCTTACCACAGAAGCAGTTATTGAAAATACAATACATCCATGAAATCATGTTACATTATTGACTATACTTAATAAACAAATAAATATTAACTATATTTAGGAATACTTACTTAACTCTAATATTCTGGAAACAGAAATTCTGCGGTCAAAGTTTTTGTAAATAACGAAATAAAGGCATTAGTAGTGGACACGCATATTTTTTAACTGGACTTTATTTATTTGCCTTTTCCGCGAGCGACTTTGACAAATGCCTGCAATTTTAGTTAATGTACCTTTGAAATATCCTTATAACATCCATATAACAGACAACTGTTTCTTAAAGTCTACTAAGAATAATACGATAAAATTAAGTAAATGATGACCAATATCTTACATTTAGTAGTTTTTTCCAGGCAACCTAAATATAGTATAAACATAAAAAATCAGTAAAATACAGCATATATCTGAATATAAATAAATACAGGTAAAAATAACAGAGGTTTATGGTACATTTTATTTAATATAGATTTAGTGTGCTAATAAAGGTATAGCGGATTTCAAAATGTGCCGCCCTTCGTTCGTTAGAAACAGGAAAGCATAAGTCTAGTTCTCTAAGCACAAAGATATATTAAACCCTTCATTATAAATACTTCAATCTTTCGATAAAAACGGTATTAAATATCGCATAGTTTACTAGATTTAATCTTACAGAGGGAACCCGACCTTTTTTTCCTAAATTCAATTTTTCAGGTAATGAAAAATGTTAAGATTTTTTCAAGAATGTGTTGCTTAGATTCTTTTAATTATATCTTATTAAAAAGTTCAAGATTTCACTATCTTTATCCAGATTCGAAAATAAATTCAAGTTTAAATAAAGCCTGACTTTCCGGTTCGTATATTAAACCACTTAGCCACGGAGACGGCTAATTAATTAATAAGAAGGAAAATAAATCATACAACCAACTGGTGTCTTGAAGGTGTTTAAGGAATCAGACGGGAGTTTTAATTAAAAACGGACTCATTTCTCGCTAATTTGTTATATTTGATGGTAATCTGATTTCAATATTTGTCACTATACTTTAGCAATTACAATATTTGTCACAATAATTTAGCAATTACTTTATTTGTCACTATACTTTAGCAATTTCAATATTTTTCACTATACTTTAGCAATTACAATATTTGTCACTATAATGTAGCAATTACTATATTTGTCACTATACTTTAGCAATTTCAATATTTGTCACTACACTTTAGCAATTACAATATTTATCTTATAAATAAATTGTGCTTCAAAAATATTAACTTGACAAAATTAACATATGTTATCATAGGTATGATTTGAAAGACGTTTTGGTAATGGTGTAATACTATTTTTTTTATTTTATCTAAACATGGACAAACATTTACAACAACATCAAAAAATCGCCAAATTGTATAACAGTTTGCTGGCGATCATAGCGCTTTGTTATTGAACAATCGTATGAATTTTACCATTAATTACTTTATATTTACTAATTTCTAATTACTTCTATTTATGTTATTAATTTATGATATATATTTCATGAATTTTCAAATATTTCTAATTTATAAAGTAATACACTGTAATTATATTATAAATTATATAATATATACGAATTTGCACGCAGCTAGTAAATTAAAAAACGATTTAATTACGATAGTTATTTCTATTCATAAAATAAATCAATAAATCAGTATATAGTCGCATGTTAGGAGACATATTTGAGTAATCAATAGTTTTTCAAACGACTAAAATAGTATAGTAAACTACAGGTGAATTTGTGGCTTCCCATAAAATAGATGAATAAATCTCAAGCGTGTGCCTGGAGAGTACACAAACATTTATACCATATGTTTTCAAATGTTTGAATTACCTTAAAAAATTCTCTAATTTATTTATCTATTAAATGAACAGTACCGAATGACTTCTAAAATACAAGGGTAGTTTCAAAGTCGAGATTTCACCTTTGTGCCATAACGTCTCTCTCCATATAATTGTGGATGGAACACTTAAATGTACTATGAGAATCAACTTCACTGAACGGAAATTTATTCCCTGTAACGAGACCTAATTTTTACTTTTACTAGTTTAGTAATTTATAACGCTTTGTATTATCTCATTCTGTATGTTTATTATTGAATGTTTCCTGTGCAGTAGCCGACCGAAGTCGGGCGTTGCCCTGTTGTTAACGTCGGTTATAATGAGCGTAACATGACTTTACGTGCTTTTTTATTGTTACAACAATATCGCGAGGCAATGAGAAACAACTGGAAATATTTCCTTTTATGTTTTACAAGCTGATGGAAGCGATTTCTATGCTGCGTGGAACTAAGATAATGTCTATACAATATTTCCTGAATTCGTATTGAACATAGTTTTGCAATTAAATTAACATTATATGCACATATATACAGACTTCAAAATTTCACTCACTCACTCATTCCGCTGACTCTGAGACCCAAAATGCTAGAATCTTCCACCGATCCCTGTCATGTTCAACCTCCTGTAATTTGCTAGCTGCAGCTGAAGCAGGTCCTCCTCCACTCTATTTATCCCGCGGTAATTGGTTAAGCGGTAAAAAATCTGCTGGTATAATTAGATTTTTGAAGGGTGTGAGCATTTTTTGTATCTTGTTCTCATCTCTTAATAATGAACATACAAATGTCTAGCTGCGACCTATAGAGAACTATTGATTTTTTCACATTCTCGAATTAAGATTTCCGACCTAAACCAGTAGTTTCTGAGAAATAGAAAACTCATCAGGAGCCTTGTAATTCTTTTTCAGCTTTAATGTGTTAACCGTAAGTCCATAAATTAATATAATCTCTGTTTAAAAGTTTAACGGCTCATTAAAAAATGAATAAATGCAGATACAGTAAAAGTCAACATTGTATTGCTAGTAGTAAATCAATGTTGTGAAAAAATTCCCCGCTTATAGCTTTTTAATTCGGAACAGGCGGCAGTTATGGCCGTACGGTAATCTAATAAGGTTCGATTGTTTTTTTTTCGGCAACCAGTTACAAAAAAGTTTATAAGTAAATAATATCTACGAGATGCGAACGTTTTATTTATTTATTCACACTTCGTTGCAAAGAAACACAAATAACACACTACATAAAAATTACAAGGGATGCAACCAGCGACTTTATCGCTAACATCGCGATCTCTTTCAGGCAACCCTACAAGAATATTATTTGTTTAAATACTCGATTTTATTCATTTTTGTTCTAGATACAAAAAAGTATCAATTTAAAAAATATAATAATAAATAAGTCCTATGTTTCCTTATCAATGCATTTAGCCTAATAGAAATAGTTTATATGAGATATTGGGAAACCTTGTTGAAGATAAGAAAATAACTTTAATATTTTCAAGCAAAGTAAACAACGTCATAATGAAATGAACTTAACCCTTTGCCTATAAATTGTGTAGTGCATTGCTTGTTTGTTGTGGGACAAAAAAGCCCTTTGTTACCACATCATTATCCATACTTTGTTTTACTTCCGAGTCAAGCTTATTTTGTACCATTCATTAGACGCTCCATTATTTCATTTATATGACATTTTTTCCAGCCCTAGTTTGCTCAAGTTTAAAACTCATTACATGGGAAGTTTATTAGTTTTTTCGTTGGATTGTTTGTCTGGTGGCTTAAGCGTGCTATTCTCAACCCTCAGGTCCAGCGAATCACGGCTTTGCACCAACAGAGTTTTCTTTCTATGTGGGCGACACGTTTTCTTCGGTAAAGGCAATCATCGTGAGGTGATTGACCGGCCCGGAGTGTCTTAAAAACCGAAACATCTACGGGTATAAGATAAGGTCCATCACCTATCGCTGGATTATTAATCATGGATGTAATTTATATTTTAACATAGCCGTATCCGTGATGAAATTGACATATAGCCTAATCATAATGGGTTCAATCCTCGGGCTATAAAAGTTAAGTAGGCATGGTTTGATAAGCTAAGTTAGTTGAGTCTTGTCACGGATTATTTATGAAAAAAAAGTTAATTCCTACACACGGACATTCTACGTTATAGGTGACACTATTCCGAGCTACAATAACTAACGACAATCTTAATATTTAAATACACAGTAAAAGAAAACCAAATATACAGCAAATGAAAAATGATTAAATGCTAATGCGTCGCAATTCAAACCATCACAAGTTTTCTGTAGCTCCGTCGATAGCAAGGTTTTTGTCGTGCTTTATCGTTGTTGTCTATTATTTCTACACGAAAGCATCATTAACCTGACACAATCAATCCTACAGTAGAGATGTAAATGTAACAGGGTATATGGTGTACATTTTGGCACTGTACGGATAGCCCGCGGCATAAGCACTTTAAAATTTATCGAGTTTTCATGTAACCAACCCCTGACAGCCTCCGAAATTCGGGATCCCTCATTGCGACGGTTTCAAACTTTCATTACCTTTTTTAAATGGCGTCAAAATCGTGCTGTAGCGATGTGTCACTGTCAGAAAATAATGTCTTTATTACACACACATTTACACATTGCAGTGTTAGTGTAAAATGTCATACTTTTGAACCCGGCTAAATGTTCAAGAGCCTATCTAAGACAAATAATAATAATAATAAGGCATTTGTGCCAGATAGATATTTACATATATCACTTTTAAACTCCTTCAAAAAGCGGTTTTGACCTGAATGAATGTGGTTTTGTTAAAGTTTAATCTTCTTCCATAAAATTTATATGTTTGTGTTTAATTTTCTTGGTAAAAAGTTGTATGGACATGATTCTTGATGGTAATTTAAATGTATATTTCAACTTATGACATAGTCAAAATTCTTCAAAATTTAGTTTTTATATATCTATACATTTTCCTGTGTGATGCTTTGCTTAAGAAAAATATTACATTGGCGAAAGCTGGAAGGATGGTTTGGCTTTTTTTTTAAATCTATAATCTGAAAGATGATGTTTGTATATAAATGTCTGAATATGTCTGAATATGTCTGTTCTATGTTTAGGGACAATAAAAAGTTTATCTTTAATTTCAATAAAATATACGAATAACCTATGAGAAACGTACTCTATACAATCGGAATTAAAAAAAATAACTGAAAGAAAACATTTAAAAAAAATCATCTGTCCACAAAGTACAGATGACTTTTCTGCATCTATATAAATAGAAATCGTTTCTCTATAAAAATCTTTCTATAGGTAAAGAAAATTACCTTTATCTTTAAACGAATTTGATATGTAAGGAGGTTTTATAGAGGTTTATATGATATTCTATGCATTTGTTACATTACATTACAAGTTTTATGTTTCTGTTTTGGTACTGCCCTTTCATAGGTCAGCAAATAATTATGAAACAAGCGCTGACGTAGCAAGTGAGCACAGATTAATTTTAAAAACAGTTAGTTGAAGTTTATAAAATTCTTAAAATATGTATTTTCTTTAGTGTTTTTAATTTTTTTCTCGTATTAATGTTTTTCGTGACATCACTACAAATATATTTTATTTATTGGTATGACATCATCCTACGCCAATTATAATTTTAAATTCTACGTGGAGTCGAAAATTTAAATATACCATTGCCAATAACTTCGCAAGTCAAAATATTATTTATTCATGTAGGTAACCCAATGTACAGTTATAAATGTCTGCTAAATTGAATTAACATTTACTGCCAGTTCTTAAATCAAGGGCTTACATCATAAGAACTAGCACTAACTCTCCTCTCTCTCACATGTCCTATAACCCCTAGGTGGGGCAGAGGGCGTCCACAGCGAGTCTCCATCGCGTTAGGTCTTGGGCCTCTCATTAAATCTCTCTGACTGTTTAAATCACAAAGGTTTAAAGATTAAACCGATAAAACATTTTAATAGGTCATACTGCTGTCATTACACTGTGCCCTCAACTGGACTGCAAGCAAATAAACCTTTGACTGAGTAAAACATTGTGTTGGAACAATGAAGCTTGATTGCAGTGTCAGGTATCCATGGAGTGTGATTTTGTTATGTTCATCACACCGTCATTACCGATGCCACATTACAAAAGGCTTAACACTTTGAAAGTACGGCGTTCTTTAACTTGTTGCAGTTTATAAATACACCTGGAAAATAGAATGGATTCGCTTAGTTATGATTGACCAATGACAATCAAGCGACGCTATCACTTGATTCTTTTTTCAAAAATTCTTAGCCTCTAGATCTAGTAATTTCGCGGACAAATAAATAGAAACTTAACCTCATTTAGAGCACAGTATAGATGTCAACGTTAAGAATTGTTTATTTATTGAGCTTTGCGCTGCAGGCTGAAGCTGGATCCAATAATCTGTGGTAAAATATTCTTTATGTATAATTTGGAGCAGTGTTGGCTTGAGCGTTTGACTCTCTGTACAATATGTTTCTGTCTATAACGTATTCAATTCTTGCTTGATATTGCGTGCTGTGATGGAAAATCGCGAGGAAACCAACTAAGCAAAAAATGTGTCAGGCAGAACTCACGCACTGGTCTATGAAAATAAAATTATCAAACAAATGGATGTAATACGATACCTTGGTATCGTATATAATTAATTATTATATAGGTCTTGACCTGTATAGGGTTGCAGCGCCATGATTATTATAATTATTTTCGACCGAAACTTGAATGTTACGAATAGTATAAATGTACATATTGTTTTTCATATAATTGTATTTTACGAACGAGCCATGAACATAAATATGTTAGTTGAGATTTATATTCTTTATTAAAATAGATTTTGTGTAATCACATAATTTAGACTTATTACATAAATTAAACCTAAGAAATAACATAATACATTAATAATTTTGTGTTGTATATTTAAAATACTAAATATGCAACACAGCAAATCCCGAAAAAGACTACTATTGAATATTTCACTCAGGAATGGAAACGGATAATAATACTACTTTTAAATTCGACCATTGAATTAAAAACTAATAAATTCAATTTTTCGAGTGACCTCCCAAATTTTTTAGATTTATTATTAATGGTTTTTGTAAATAAGACGTGTATACAGGACAGGTTCATTATGTACATTATGTTAACCGATTCTCAAGGCTATATTTTCCTGCTATATCTGCTTACAAGTCGTTGCAAGAACTACATTACAATTTTAAAAATATATATTAAGGTGGCTTTCGTCTGATCTGTTTCAGGCCACCACTGTACACCTGTGAGTTTGTAAACAATAGAACAAACGAAAGCAAACATATGTAGATAGTGAAATGGACAGTAAAAAACAGACACACGAACCAAGATAATTTCAGTTTCAAATCAAATCAAAATATCTTTATTCATATAGGTAAACATGTACACTTATGAACGTCAAGAAAAACAAATTAAATTAACTGTAAATTTACATTTACAACCAGTTCGCAAGTCAAGGGCGTAGGGCGGGTAAGAAGAACTGGCAAGAAACTTTCCGCCACTCTTTTCAATCGCCAAGTTTTTAATACAAATTGTTTGTTAGATCAATTAGTGCGAAAATAGAGAAACGATGTGGACATATAATGCTTGTACAGATCTAAAAGGAGGAGGAAGGAGCCAAGCTATACACATTGAACTACGTTTACTTCTGAAGAATGTAATCCTGAACGAATCTCACATGCAAGGGCAGTTTAAACACGTCTGGCTGTCTACATCGTTAGGTAATCAAATTTGTTTTCAACTCACTAACGAGCGACGGACGGTCAACTCGGCTGACTCGGTTACAAATAGAGACGGCGCTCAAAATGGGTTTCGAACGTGGCTGATAGCTAGGTCTATTTTATAAACAGTCCATGGTTGCTATGGCAACATTGTTTTTGTTTAAGATCATTTGGGAATACATCTGTATACACGAAAACTGTTCAATTATAAGTGATTATTTATTTGTTTAGCAATATGAACAATAGGATTCAGGTTGAGGCCTCCCTAGTAAGTTATTATTGAGTGTACAATGCCAATGGTGTACAGTTGTTTTATTTTTGGTTGTTCAGTTTAAGGGTGCATTGGAAAATCTGGCTTTGAAGCATCCTCAATTATCACCGCATATAGAACCTAATGATTCCTATTTATTGCCACGGTAAAAGGAATACATTTGGAGTTAATGACGCAGATGGTATCGGCCCTTCACGACTTTATAACGGATCAAGAAAGTTTATTTAAAGGGATTTTTTACCTTAGAATAATTAATAAGAAGTGTTCATTTAAGTAATCGTTCGCGATTACAATTCAAACCAAAGGCTTATTAACCCAAACCGTGTTACCTTTTTTGCTAAGAACACATACAGATAAGGTTTTAAGTTAAGAAAAATATGCGCTATCTTAACAGGAATTTTAAAGTCAACAACACATCTATTGTCGACCTCAGCCTCATTAGGAAAAAGGAAAAGGACAATTAAACGGAACAAGAACGCGATCCTGTAATTAATTTCCCAATCCTTATTACTGTGCAATATGTTCCATAATTGTTTGTTTGAGTGAAAATTTTGCTTTCCGGTATAGTAAAGGAGCTGGTGTTAACATGAATAAATAATTAAATAAATAAAAAAAAATTCTTTATTTGACTCAAAACAAACATTAAATTCTATATACAATATTCACTGTGGTTAGCGTTTAAACTAGGCCTAGCCGGTATCTTAAACAAATAAAAATTTAAATATATTAATAATTATTGAAATTTTGACAAATGTTGCGAGTAACATTCGTAGTCCCATATAAAACAAATGCCAAATCTATTCCTAAATTATACATAATATATGTATAAAAGTATTTCAACCATCTCCGTGGCTAAACGTGGCTTCATACACACCATATCCTGAAGCCCAGAGTTCGATACCCTTAAAAACAACAATTATCTCGTGTTATAGAATGTAGTTACAGAAGACTCTAGATTCTTAAAAAGAGAATTATGAAACTAACTGTCTGCACTGTATTTAAAGTCAAAGTATTCCTGAAAGTAAATGATGTCACCTCTCGGACTAAAACACGTGTGTTGAACACCGCAGGCACTTCCGGTGAGTATTGTGAACTTTAATTCAGTGAATGCCATTGTTCGCCTCATAGGTAAGGGAAAATATCATTGTTGCAAGTACTTTTATGTATTATGTCTTATATATTCAGTACTTTTTGATATAAATAGTTTAAATCATTTAATTATTTAGATAGTTTAAATCATTTAATAATTTATGTTGCTTATGTGTGTGCTTAAATTATTTGCTAAATATTATTTTTTATAAATAAAATATTCCAATGCATACATAATGATGGCCAAAATGTGTCTCCTACATACTTAAATAAACACATAATTTAAGCTATACACATGTTTGATTGTAGTTTCAATTTCATTTTTTAGACACATTTTTGGATCTGTTTAATTGAAAACTTGTATCGGTATCAAATCTGGGATTGTCTGATAATACGTTAAGAATAAATATTCTACGGTTTTTTTATAATAAAAAAACTAAGAATAATTAGTAATTGTTTTGTAACCTAAGAATTTAATAGGCCAATTTATCTCAAATTTAATAGCGCAAATCGTAAAATCTAACTTCCGTTTTTTCATTCCATCTTCATTCAAGGTGGTCTACTAAAAATAGAGAAATCCTAAAAGCTACACAATACCCATTACATAGATTTACGACACTTGTTACAAGTTTAAATAAGTACACATCAGACTATTTTGAAATATAAATTTCTTTAACTGACATTATTATTTTTTTTAAGTAATAAAATTACTTAATTTGTTAAAAATAAGTTAGTAAGTAATAAGATAGTTAAAAAAAATGTGAGCCGTCACGGGACGCCTGGCAGATGTGAAACATCGAAATTATTTTGTGAAGTAATAATATGCAGAAAAGAACAGATTGTGATAGGAACTAAATATGTCATAATGATAAAATAAAATTTTACGATTTTGTTTTCCAGATAACGATGACTATTTATTGAATAAACATTTATTTTCATTAAATACAAAAATTTACTACTGCATATAGATTATATGTATATACCATCATATAGCGTGGCGATGCGTCGCCACGGCATGCGTCGCCACGCCAGAAATCGGTTTTACGTGCGGCTATAGATGTTTCACATCAAAAATATAAAAATCGTTGCGTAGTACTGTTGTTAGTTAGTTAAGTTTTATCTACCAGGGAATAAGAATTTCATGGGAGTGATTTTTGGATACGGATTCGTCAATAGTCTGCATTGACACAAAAGACTATGTTCACTGGAATCTAGCTTACGATGCCAATTGTCAGTACTATTGTATTGTCTTTTTCTTTATTGTAATTCGATGCCGTGGAACTTATCATTACATATTATATTTAGGGTCGATAAATAATGTGTTCGTCGTTATTTAAAGATAATTCAGAGTACTTCAAGTTATATTCTTAATAATTTATCAAAAATATCTCGAAATACATTAAGCCACACGTTTCATATAAGGATATTATATGTCAAATTTATTATAAATACAACTATAATATTATCAGCAATGTACAGTCTGCGTACTTAGGAAATATTTTTGTAAGTTCTTAATTTTGCGAGAAAGATTTAAAAAGTATCGTAAAACTAACATCGTTTCGAAGCACTCCATGAGGTGTCAATCAGTTTATCTAGCTATCAATCTGACCCGTCCGTTGCAATCTGCCAGATTTACACAGTGCGGACTACTGTAGTGTTCTGTTTACTTTGAATGCTTATAAGAGTTCTCTTCTAAGAACTTTTCGTTAAACTAATTATTCATTTATAATTTTAAAAGTAATAAGTTAACATTTAATTTGTTTGTTTCTAATAAATTGATATATATGTTTCTTTCCTGATAAATACATTACAGGATTGATTTATGATTTAGTTTGTCAGGGTAGTGGCGAAACTTTCTTTCAAGAAAATAAAAAGCTAACAATTTATTTACTAACTAACATACACAGAAATTTAATCGCACTGATCGACTTGTGAAATCTGTGTAACATTGTCATGCATATTAAGCAACAAATAATTGAGAGAAATATATATTTACACAAAAATTGGCATTAACTACTCCATAAATGTAGATTTGAATACCAATTTAAGTTTTAACAGAAGCTTCGGGGAATCTCGTTAAATTCATGCTAATTGTGGGAGGGCGAGTGACGACCCATTGACGGTGTCACCCGGTAATGGCTTTCAAGAAATGTAATAAATTATTCTGCACCCGCCACCAGGTGACGCGAGGGTTTGCTGTATCTGGTGTAAGGCGTAAGCTGTCGCGGGAACATATGTTACTTTGGATCTTTGGGTACCGGCACTTTTATCTATTTATATACACTATCAGTCAAAATAACGTACTAAGTATAACTATAGAGAAATTTAAAACCTTATTTTTGGTAATATTAGTGACATATTATCGATTTCAACTACTTTTTTTTTACCCGGATGTATCTCTGACAAAGTTTAACTTTCACAGAATCTTTGATAATATGTTGACTGTTCGTTGGCCTAAAACTAGTTTTTGAATATTACATAGGCATATACTTGAATTTTCTTAAAAACTAACCGTTTTACATTTTTTAATTCAATCAATATATATATATATAGCTTTTGATAGCAAATCGTTCGAATTCCGAATTTTATATTTTTGTATCGCTTAATTCTGTCTTTCAAACCAATCGTCAATGCTTGACGTGCGACGTGCTCTCTTATCGTTCTCGGAATTCGTCTTTTACAAAGTATTTTACCAAAAAAGATATCCTATGAGGGCGACTTTGTTTGCCTTAATCATTGTGAGCGATTTACTATGTCTATATGTCTACGTCTATCTGTTGTCTATGTAACCTTAGTTAGTAGTTATGTGTTTTTCGTTTTAGGGAGACTTTTGTAATACACGTCCTTGGCTTTACGTAAATATTTGTATTACTTTGACAGATGAGACTAAACTTGGGAGAAATCGATTTTGGGACTTGGTACTCCATACAAATGTCTAAAGTGAATTTCTGTACCATAATTTTAGTATTTAATTATATTATGTTTTTTTTAATTGTATTATGTAATTTTATTACACTAATATTTATTTTGTATTTGTTTTTAAAGTATGTTTGCAAAGTATGGCGTACTGCAGTCGAATAATAAATGATTTTAATAAGTACATAAAAAAAGATTACCGATAATGTTTTATAACATATTGAACCTATCCGGCATTATTGATTCGCAGAGTTTTATTCTGGGAACTCGTATGTACTCAAAGGCCACTGAACTAAATACTAGTAGATTCGTATAATGTTTTACGTAACGAAAATTAGGTCTAAATAATGTATCACCAAATCACACAGATCAGAAGGGGTGACCTCAAAAGTTGGGGCATCTGGGGGGCATCAATCCTTGTTAATAATTAAGAGTGTCAACTTAGGGTGGGGTCTAAATTGAGGTGTTTATTAGCTTATATAAATGTGTGCCATTAGTAATGATTAGCGAGTAGCTAATTACGTGTGTTAAGAATAACAGCTTTGTGTAAAACAAAAGGCAAAACTATATTTTTGTCTTATACTAATTGGTACCAATGCACTGTTAGGATAAAATCTGTAGACGCCCTTTTCCCGGATTAGAATCTTTACATAAATCTAGAACTTTCGATGTTTTGAGTACGGCTAATAGAAACGTCCTTAATACTTATATATCAAAGTACCAAAGAAAACTAACTCCTGTATTTCATTTAAAGGCAAACGTTATTAAATTATCAATGACTTAAATATAAATATTATTATAACAATAATACATTATTATTTTCAATATGAAATATACAGTTTTTGTTTATTAATAAATTCGAAATGATTTTGAATGGTTCGACATTTAAATTGTTTGAAATACATGAATATAAATACAAACAATGCAGTGGGTGCCTTCTAGTTAGTACTAGTTTTCGTGAAAATTAATAGGCTGGGAAAAGGGTTTCATTGAAAAATTGGCGTCGGCACCCCAACAGAGCTCAGCCAAGTTCACGCGTAAATCATCACCCTTCTAAGAAAATGCTTCAGCCATTTGGGAAATAGCGGCCCGCCTATTAAATGTCGATTTTTCACATTCAGCTATACTGGGGCCCTTTAGTTGACTTTAGGGTTCACTTTGATTTTTGGTATCTAAACGAAAAGGCTTATATAGTAACTAATAAATTTACATTTAATAGCGACAATTTATATTGTTATAAAGGAATGTAAATCGCTTTATGATAGTTAGACTGATACTATTTATTTAACTAGCAATATTATTTTCATTTAGGTAACACGTCAAAATATTGATAATTATAATACAGTCTATTTATTTAAGTTTTATTTCACAATGCACAAATAATTTATGTTGTTATGACAACGGTCACTTTCTTTTGATTTTCATTTGAAAGTATCCTAAGTTATTTATAAGCTCTTGGATGGAGACTCCAAAGACTTGCCATGACCAGAGTTCCGAAAGATGAATGGTGTTGTGCAGGACCTCCATGGGGATCACGACCTGGAAGGAAATATCACCGGACAGTATCAGCCAGTTTGCTCGAACAGGCTAAGGCCTGATAGGCTGTTGCTATATATCTACGATAATTCATCTATATTCTGCCCTTTTTATAAAATACGCATATGGATATGACACGCAATGTTCTGGTGTAAAATAGGTCGCAGACAGGCTTGTGTAGACCGTGAGATGTCAAACAACAGCCTGCGACGTCTCCAGGAAGTGACATGCAGGAAGCAGAGGGAAACATTCGCGACGAACCGAAGTTATAGGAGAAAGAGATTGAATTAGTTGAATGCCTTTTTTTATTGTAAAACACAATAAATGTTCGAAAGAGTGCGTGTTGTTAAAAGTGTTTTTTTATATATTTAAGTAGCTAGCACTAAAATCGACTAAAATATAAATCTAAATGTATACTCAAACATATCATGAACGGCCTACCCCAGTAAAATATATTATTAATATTGGTGTGTGTGTACATTCGTATGAGATATGAGAGTGTAAGCGTGACTATTTACTTAATATTTAATTTTATACTTTATCCCGGTTAGAGGACTTATTTAAACTGACCTCAACAAACGTCAAACATAACGAACATAATATTTGTTTCGGAATCGCTTTGATCTCATCAATTAAGCCAAAAGAGTTGAAGTATTACATACGCCGCCATTTTGAGATTACCTTGCAACGACTTAATTTATTGCCGACGAAAGTGTTTGAATTGTTAATGTTTTAGCGTAGACTTTTTTGCGCCTGGCTTCTGTTCCACAATTGAAATACTGTAGTGTTTTTCTTAGGAATTGCTTTTTGAGTCTATTTGTGCAGGTCTGATTTAAGTTTCATTTGTGTAGTTGACTTTGCTATTTAGAAGTGTTAAGTGGTTACGTAAATGTTTATTGCATTTTCTTTGTAACACAATTTCTTAGTTCGTGGAAGTTGAGTTATTATAGAAATTGACGACAAATATTTCAAGTACTTACTAAAACAGTTGTAATACCAAGTATTATTACAGATTCTATACCAGTATTCGTGTACTAATCGCAATATCCATCCATATTAAAAAATTAAGTTACTCTTGTCTTTGTGAACGGGTTAAACTCAAAAGTTTTAGCCACACCAAGAGATATAACAAAGTTTAGTTATAACATTTTATGTTAACTGACTGATGATAATTATTGTTGTAAATTTGCATTTTTTTTAAAATACACAATATTAGTTTAATAAGCGGGCGAGCATCTAATAGAAAGATATATATAAAGAATACGAGTTTAATATTACAAATGGATGAATCTATCAAATGGTTGTGGGGTAAATTCCCTTGAGTCTGTACTTGTCAATCATACAGCACTTTCTTTCTAATTTACCGAGTGCCTACTGCCTAATCCACTCTTTATATCTATATATTATGTACAAGGCGTCCCTAGAAGTTAGTAGGTTGAAAAGTTAGACATAATTTATTTAACCTATGAGAAAAGGTACACTGACTTATTTTTCTCCTATAAAATCGTCAAGTTTATTTTATAAAATACAGCTTTTATATTCGTATTTATTATTCGTACATTTTGTATTGTGTGTTTTGTAGTTTGACACTATGTTACCCGTCAAATAAGTTGGCAAGTCTCTTGGTGCGTAGAAACCGGTTTTTATGTAACTTGCGGATACTTAAACGTTTAAAATAATCTAAGCTATGAAAATATAAAAAAATATTTATAATTTACTTGACTGCACCCACCCTTGTTTCGCCTCAATTTTTTTGTTTTACTTATTTTTTTTTTCAGCTATAATCAATATAAATTTAAATATTTACTCCATAACACCCTTCCTTAAACTCTGTTAAGGAATTAATACAAATTCAAATTAAAAAATAATTTATCCATGTAGGCAACATAATGTACACTTTTGAACGACAAAAAGAAATATGCATTGAATGCTTATAATTTTACATTTACTGCCAGTTCTCAATTCAAGGCCGTAGAACGGAAGAGAAGAACTGGCAATAATACTCTCAATACTCTTCGCCACCATTACGGCGCAACCATTACACCATGCTCCATATGCCATCTTAAGTAATAAAGAATGTTGTATATTCAGTGGGTTTGGGTTCTTGTAAATAAATTAAGTCCGACTTGCAAGAAATGTGTTTAATTTGAAGTCTTTCAAAAGGCACCTTTTGAATTATATAACAATACTTTCACAAGACGATTATTTAAATATTTCACAATACTAATAAGAATCTAGATAAAACTTTGGAGCTACTTTCTTTACAGTTTTACTTGCTTGCTCCCTGACAATGAAAAAAGTGCTAATGTCACTTGCCAACTTAAGAAAATAATTACAAGTCTACCAACTACATAATAGGGATGGGATTGGGTAAAGTCGGCTGTCAGTTGATCAAACTTCAACACTCCTCCTTGATCAACTTACAGCGGAGCGTCTCAAATGTTCTTCTGTTGAGTGGTTTCGTCAGGATGTCTGCAATCTGTTGGCTGCTCTCAACATGTTGCAGAGTCACTGTGTTGCCGATGTGTTGCTGAATGTACTTCCTGGGTATTTCGATGTGTTTCTTTCCTCTGGTCGTCTTTCCTTCATGAGCATTCTGTAGCATGTGAATTGCGGACATGTTGTCGACTTTCAGGTTGATTGGCTGATCATCTTCCAGAATTCCAAGTTCAACAGCTATTCTCTTTATCCAGCACACATCGTCAATCACAGACACCGCAGCTCGATACTCGGCTTCTGCAGTAGAGGTAGCCACTAGACGCTGCTTCTGGGAGTACCAAATGATCGGTCCTCCTCTCAACACTAGCACACCACTCGTCGACTGTCCTGTCTCAGAGTCTCCTCCAAAGTCTGAGTCAGTGTATGCCACAAACTCCTTGTCTCCTCCGAAGTAGATTCCAGCAGTTGCAGTTCCTCGCAGGTACTGGAAAACTCGTTTTACCATTGCCTGATGACTCTTCATTGGTTTGTTGCAGAATCGACTGAGGTAGTTCACGGCGAAGCTGATGTCAGGCCTAGTTATTGTAGCGAGGTACAACAAACTCCCTATCGCTTCGCGATAGTTATTGTTCGCCGGAAGTGCCTCATCGTTCTTGAAGTCTGCCTTCTGTGAAACCATTCCTTGTTCAATTGGTGTGGATGCTGGGTTGCACTCATCGAATTTCATCTTTCTCAGTATCTTTGCCGTGTAACGTGGCTGACTCACGAAGATACCATTGTTGTCGTTTTTGATCTCCATGCCCAAGTACGTCAGTTTGTCCTGAGCTCTTTTGCTGAAAGTGATCTGAAACTCATTGCTGATCTCTCTCAACAGCCTGTATATTTCTTTCTCATTTTTCCCAGCTATCAGACCATCATCCACGAACAGAGATAACATGATACTCTTGTCCTTGTTGTAATATATGCATGGATCGTCATCGGTGTTGACTAGTCCTAACTGTTGTTCAAAGTACTTGGTGACCCTTTCGTTCCACATTCGTGGAGCTTGTTTTAGCCCATACAGACTCTTGTTCAACTTGCAGACTTTCTGGGTTCCATCTTTGAATCCTTCGGGCTGATTCATGTAGATGTCCTGCTCCAGGTTACCATACAGAAAGGCTGTCTTCACGTCGAACGAAACCAACTTCATTTTCTCTGATGCTGCATGACTCAGAAGTAGACGAATTGACGCATGTCGGGCTACTGGGCTGAAGGTCTCTGCGTAGTCCACTCCCTCTTTCTGTTCGAATCCTCTGGCTACTAGTCTAGCTTTGTACTTTCCGTCCGCTTTCTCTCGCAGTACCCACTGACAAGTTATTGGCTTCACTCCTTCAGGACAATTGACCAGCTTCCAAGCTTCCATTTCCAATAGTGAATCGTACTCCTCCTGCATTGCTTGCCTCCACTTCTCATCTTTCAGTGCCTCACTCACCGGAATATCCTCAGTTTCACCTATCATGGCAACTTGTGCGCTCTTTCCTCCACGCCGGGATTCAAGTACGCAGTCTTTCAGTCTCGGTGGTGGTTGCAGAGTTCGACGATCTCGCAGAATTCTCCTTTCTGGTTCTTCTTCTGTCTGTCTTGTCCTTTCGTTGTCGCTGGATTCCTCTGCACTTTCTCCTGTTGTCCAATTTTCTTCTTCGTCTGACTTGCTGCAGCTCTCTTCTTTCTTCTCAGTTGCTTCTTCTATCGATGTCTCAAGTTCAGTGCCTTGCCTCAGTCTCAATTTCTCTTCATTGAAGATTACATTGTCGGAGCTAACAACTTCTCTCTTTTCCTTCAGATAGACTCTGTAGCATGGTGAGTCAATGTCGTAGCCTACCAATATTCCTTTTTCTGACTTCCTATCAATCTTGCCTCTCTTTTGTCCTTGTACAAGCACGTAGCATTCACATCCGAAAGGTCGCAGCTTTTCAATCTATTCTAATCTAATTCAACTAATGTAATGAAAAATCTTTGAGTAAAATTATTTGTATGGTCCCCGTTCAATTTCCTTTGAAGTTAAGTTAATCATCGAATCCAAAATGGAATCTCTATATTAATTAGAGCGGGAAGCCTCAGGGAATTCGCGAAATTAATTTCTCAACTTATTTAATTTTCATCCAAAGTAGAACTTTTTTTAATTATTACTAATACCATCGTAGTAAAAGCGAATTATGGACGGTCGTGTATTCATAACTTTAAAAAAAGTCTTAAATATTTATAGCGTTCATAAAATTTTGTGATAGTAAGTGGTCAGTGGACAGTGGTCTGTTTCACGTGAAACGCGAAGTATCTTATTTGGAACTTTTATCTTTCGAATAATTTATGTGTTGCATAGCTATTTGGCACTTTATCCATACATTGTGAAACAGACCCTAAATATACAGCATGCCCTCAATGCGATAGTCTGTGTACTCAGAGGAATAGATTTGTTACTGATAGTGTAAATTAAGTCCTGTATACCTTGGTGAAAACTTTTAATCTGTAATATCTGAAATTAAATAATAAACATATTCTTATACCTTAAATACTTTAAATTGTATTGAGTGATGTATTTAGATGCCAATTTAGCGCAGCTGTAATTGGTACAAATATATACTATACCTAAATAACCCAAGAAGTAGCTGGAGTAAACCCTGCAAGGTTATTTTATTTTTTATAGTCGTTTATGACGTTCTTTATTTTTTATCATATAAGTAAAAGTTCATTACTTATTTGAATATATCAATCATAGGCCACCCATATAAATGTTCTATCAAGCCAGACATTATCACTCGGAACCATTGAAGCCATATCTTCGATGTCACCCCCTAATTATAGCCTATCGCTTTCAGTAATGAGAAAATTATACACACAGATTACAAAATTATTAATAAAACAACATTAACTATTTTCGATTATATTTCAGGTTTGTCGTTAAATTAATATAGAAATAACGCGTTCTCTGTAATTTTTGTTTTTTCGTAATTTCTCGTTTAGTAGCAAAAACGAGATATAAAAGATAATTAGGCAAGTGTTTAATGAGATTGCGAATATCGTAGAAAGATTACTGGATGTAATGTTTTTTTTGAATGTGAAAATAGATCCCAATCAATAAAATGCAGAAATACGCCTTGTATATTATGTCTTATTGCAGATTTGCTATATGCTTAAGTGTCTAAAATAAAATAAGGGTTATAAAACCAATTACCCAATAAATAGATAATATAATATAAGTATATATTATGGACAGAAATTCCGAACTTAGGAGTTGGACGCTGCAGCCTACTGCTATATAATAATATACATATATATAATATTAAATCTGTTTCTTTGTTAAAAACAAATTTTCCGTATGTCCGCTACGAATCTAAATGTAATTGGGCCGTCGAAAATTGCTTCGATGCGGGCTTCTCAATCGCCTGTTGATATCGCCATTATCTATTAAAAGGCCATTTTTCCGATTGACAGGCTGTCACGCGAGTTGACGTGTCCATTGATAAACAATTCTATGTGTTTTGAATTGAATTTCGATTTGACCTTAAGGGGTCAATTATCAAATCGAGTGATAACGGCAATGTGAGACGTTACCCTGGTGTATGGGTTAAAATTTTATTTAAGATTTTATGAATAGTAATAATAATAATAATAATAATAATAATAATATATTTATTTTATTTCTCACAAAAACATATACAATAATTGTCATTTTTCTTTGGAGCAACTGCTAGTGCTTAAGTGAGACTGATGCCTGTTAAAGGTTGTGCACCTGTGTTACAGGTCATCAGGCCTCCACCACTTCGGATCGACAAAATGATTATATGTAAAGAATAGACAATTATATTAATTATAAGGAAACCACATGGTGTATGTGTATGTGTTTGTGTATGTGTGTGTTTGTGTATGTGTGTGTGTTTGTGTATGTGTGTGTTTGTGTATGTGTGTGTTTGTGTATGTGTGTGTCTGTGTATGTGTGTGTTCTGAATAATTGACGTAAAAATATTGCACAATTACACTCCAAATAATTATTAAATAAAATTTACATAAAATTTGTGTCAAACTTTATGCTCAACTATTTAGTTATGATAAGCATTTTCTCGGTAACCTCATAGTTTAAGTCCAATAGCCACA
Source organism: Pieris mannii (assembly GCA_028984075.1). Classification (NCBI taxonomy): domain Eukaryota; kingdom Metazoa; phylum Arthropoda; class Insecta; order Lepidoptera; family Pieridae; genus Pieris; species Pieris mannii. Next base: position 6,659,421 of record CM054784.1, read on the forward strand.
GTGTAACCGTCTTCTTGCACTCATTTTTTGTTAGGGGATATATGGAGAGAGAAGTGTTGACCTTGTTATATAAGTAATCACCCAAAAAACAGAAGAATTTTTGAGCAAAGCTTGTGCGAAAGGGTTTTGTATGGCACAGTGCATTTTTTCTACGCTTATAATCATTGAGGTGTGGGTCATATTTGAGAAGTGAGTGTTTGCGTAATAGTCTTAATATGTTGGTATCGTTTAAATACTAAAGCAAAATCAATTCAGCTAGAATAGAAACCGGGACTAAACCATTGCGGCCCTACAATACACCATCCTATGATCAAGACTTCTATAGAATTTGAATTAAGAAAGAGATTTAATTGCTATTAGGCAATGGAAATTATATTTAATATTTCAGCTATGGTACAATAACACCTATGTGGCATGACAATCACTTGTGACAGTGGCACGTTTTATCGAAAGAAATATGAAACGAATGAATCATGTTAATATTTATTAGTATTAGTAAGTTATAAGACTCAATTTTGTTAGAAAAATCTTAAAAACTATTAGTGGGTTATAAACATGGAATTAGGTGTTTTATGTCCACGCTAAAACACAATTAAAGTTGTTAAGTGTGACCAGTGAATTAATACGGGAAGTTGCCAGCAGTTAGCAGTTAGAGTGACCAACTTCCCAAAGTGCCGCTTTAGAATTTATATAATTGTTCTGATAAAACTTATTTGCATATCAATGGACGAAAAAGCTGTTAAAAGAAAAACTCCTTAAGGCCGAATTTACGGAAAAAGTTGTGGTGTTATAAATTTATTTTACATACAATATCGTTCATGTAAAATTTAGATTAAGTCAACTATGTTTTTAAATAAATACCTAGTTACGTAGACATATACTCTCCAAACTTCTATCATAAATATTATGCAACAGACCGACTAAATGATATTACTGATTCTCAAATCTAGTTGAACACAGACAATTTCATCAAAACTCTGAAGGAGCTTAATAACCAACATACACAGAGAAGTTAATATATATATTTATAAAGGTACTGTTGTAAAATAATTTCGTTAGCTTAATTTTGTTTTCTCCAATTGAGAATGAGTCCATGATGAGATTAAGATGAGGTTTCTCAAGGAATATTTATTAACGGTCCATGCCTTCCAAATCGAGAGCACTGGAACTGAATGAATGCACTAAATAAGGACTCAAAACTAATTAATCCATTAAAACCATTTAATTATACCTTGTTCTTCGATGACTTTAGTAAATTACAAATTTTTTTCTTCAACAGAAAGAAACATAATATTTAAAATTTACACAAAAATAAGATTATTACGTCAAAGTCTTAAATTTCTTTATCAGACCGCTAAGATGCTTTAAAAGCACATAAAATTCTTTGATAGCTCCGTGTTTACATTTTAACGCCATTTCAGACCGTTTAACGGTGAGGTGTGATATTTATGATTTTATATTAGCGCCGTAATATCTTGACGTTTAATCAATGTAATAACGAGTGTAAATATTGAGTAAAAGAGTATATTAGTAGAATATGCTAGAACTAAATATGTAGTAGGGATTTAAAAAAAAACAATATTTTTTAATTAGATTATGTTAGGAACGACAAGCACTTGTACGTACGCACATGTTTGTGTAAACGCATCTATACTAAGATGCGTTTTGGAGAATAATTTATTTAAATAAAATAAATCGCAAAATATGTCGCTTAGCGCAAAAGTTAAAGAATTCTGGACCAATTCGAGTACTTGATTTTATTTCTGAATTCTTGACGAAGGTTTGTATGGAGAAAAATTTTTGGTTTATTCAATACTTAGGTTTTTACACCGAAAATCTCAATGGGGTAGCATAGAAAAATATTGCATATGTGGAATGTAGCTACTACAAGTTTAAAAATATAATATCAGGATGCCACGAAGTTCGCGGTGGCAGCCGCAGTAGCACTAAGTATAGATATAAATAATATGATACGACGAATTGTACAATTGGGTTTTTTCCTCAGCAGATTAAACCTTTTTTTTTGAAACGTTAATCTACTACATCTGTACTGTCTCAAACACCCTGAATTTCGCTAACTACATAAAGTATCATAATTATTCTTATACAATAGGTATCTAAATGTGGAAGGGTATGCACTCTATGCCGTGGGCATAAAGGCATATAAAACTGTAACATCTAATGCAGATAATAAATAGAGGAGTTTAGTTTCAGTACACTTAGTTTTCTATTTCAATTTATTACAGCCATAACTAAGTCGATGACTCACAAAATCAGCGATAAATAATAATGAATTCCGATTTCATCTCGTGATGATCTGTTTCGAAACTCGCAAAGCTATACACTATTTGATGGGTGCTTTTACGTTGCAGTAAACATAATTATCCTATGTTGTTGTTAGATTTTGGTATTTGGGTCACAGATTACTTGAATCAGTTGAAAGAAAAAGAACTTTGCAAAAGTGTAACGTTGTAAACACAAATCTATTGATGTTCGTTATTATCGTCTTTAAAGGATGATTTTAACTTTATTTCCGTTTTTATGAAAGGGTAAAGGTTTCTTGTCAACAAAATAGCGAGTCTTGTATTTACAAAGCGTCATCTAAACGAATTTAATTTGTAACATCGGCGAGCTTCGTACCGTACCTTAACAGTCGATATCGTATTACAGATTAACTGAACCTAATTTATGATTTTATAAAAGAAATGCTATGAATACAAAATAGATATTAAGATCACTACCTTATTTAGATAATAATACACTAATAAATAAAATTGTTACATTTAAATAGCTTGATATATTTTCCGTAGTTTACACTAAAATAATCTCTGAACGCACACATAGATATATATCATGTCAAAAACTTTTAGCATTACTGACATTTTTAAAATATAAAATACACTACTATCCTAATATTGTCGAGACTTAAACAAAAAAAATGAAATAGGTCCACCCTTTCTCAAGTTCGAGTAAGAATTAAGATTGGTATGAATTAATTAAATATTAACAATAATTGAGTTTTATGCCAATAAATATTGAAATTAGTTTAAAATAAATCAATGGCACTACAACGTCTTGAGGTTTAGGCCTCAGAATTCTGAATCTGTTTCATTTTTAAATCTAATAGGCAAGTAGGTGATCAGCCTCCAGTGCCTGACACACGCCATCGTCTTTTTGGATCTAAGACATGTCGTTTTCCTCACGTTTTCCTTCACCGTTCGAGCAAATGTTAAATGCTCACATAGAAAGAAACTCCATTGGTGCACAGCCAAAACAAAACAGATTCTTAATATATTTATAAATAAGATACATTTCTTGTTCGGTCGTAAGATTATTTTATGAGGACTGACGGGGCAGTATGCATTAACTTAAACCGCCTTAATGTTATTTCTTAATAAAAAGAGAAGCTATCAGCGGAGAGTTACACTCATTTATAAATCTCCCTCAGCTTGCGTATTTTATTTATAGTTAGGGCATATACGTAAGAAGACTTCTGTGCCTCCCCGAAGCAAATGTTATTTGCTGATAGCCTCCTCCTCTTTATGGCGCCAAAATCAGACAACAAGCTTAAAGGCGTTTTTGTATTTTTATGGGTTTATGGTATACCTTGAAAGTGCTAAATGTTTATTTATTTTAAGTTATCAAAATTATCTTCCGCCGCTAAAAGTATTCCCGTTTGACGATCATTTTACGTGCTATTAACATTATCCTTGAACGTTATTTATGAACAAGTAATAGCACTTAAAAGTATCGATAGAGTATCATAAGTAAATATAAATAGTCGTTAAACTAAATATAGTCTTTATATGGTGTGGGGCGACTACCGTGACCGAAGCGTCTCTCGAATGTCATAAAAATGAACTTTGGCCCTAATTTTAGAACATTTTTTGTTCTCAACAACATATTATCTATATGAGTCGACATTTCGGACACTTGTAAGGAATTATGCAGTAAACTTTTTAGCCAATATAAAATATAAAATAACAAAGTTTTCTTTTGTTTTACATAGATTTTATTAGCTATTTCAAGTTTGCTACAAATCAGAGAACAACATGATATTTTGTTTCATAATATAAATGTTAACATTAATAATGTTATCGACATTATTGAATTCAGGAGTTTGTTTTGTGTTTTCAATTAATTAATTATTGGAAATCGGAATCGGCAAACTGGATTTACATGGTAAAACTAAATAAATAAGTACATTACATATAATGCACTCATTGTTATATTCCATAAACATTTAAAATATGCAATTTGGATGACTTATATAGATTATTTCATATAGGCAACAAATGTGGCAAATACATCTGCCAAATCATAGTCTTTCTAGTCTGGGATTGTATCCATTCTAACATCCCTACTTTGTGACGAAAATAACGATTAAAATAAAAAGATATTAATCGCGCTTAAAAATTATGAATAACAATAGCTTGAAAATTTCAAGCATTTTTGATCAATTCACTTATAGTACGTGAATTCTTTTCACTCTGCCCATTTTCCAATTACTAGCTTATTCTAAAATCTCCAAGCTCGAACATAGATTCTGGAATCCTTTCGGAAGTCAATTAAAAGTCCATACGTTACAATAAAATTCAACGAAAGTACTTCAATGCGATAATAACCCTTATGTTATTGTAATAAGGATTATATATTACATGCAGAATATTTAAATTTTCATCAGATTGTCTAGTTATGCCATTTACGAAAATATATATTCCAACATTGGATATTTAAATCCTATCACTGTAGACGAGTTTTAAATAGAATATAAACTAAATATACCTACTGTTATAAAAAAGCAAACCCTATAACTATAGTTAAGTTAATGACGTTTTAATTCTCGTAATATCAAGTTAGGAAACATTTTTAACATCGTTTAAATATGAAATTGATATGTCCGGTCGCAGTGGACTGTGAAATTTTATATTAATAAAGAGTTCCCCTCGAAATTAATGTAGCGGATAGGTTTAATGGGGAGGTAAATATAGTTTTAATAAACCCTTTTTAAAGATTTACTGTAATGTGATACTTTGAAAAGCTGATGAGTTCTGTTACTTGCATATTGGGTTTTGACATATTCTTCCGTCTGAAAATTTTGTGGTATCTGTATTTATTGAGGGTTTTTAATTATATTCATAGCGGTATAATATGTATATTTTATTGACTGTAAAATTACAAATTATTGGTATTATAAAAGTTAAATTATCATTAAAAAGCTATTCAATAATTTATCCTAATTATGATACATTTCAAAAACTTAGTAAAATTTATGAATATGCGTCAGTAAATAATTTTAAACATAAAATAAAATTAACCGATTCCGTTCTTTTGTTTTATTTGATAAGCGTAACGAGTCGCGTTGTTTAAATCTTATTTAGATACAACATTAGATAAACAGTACAAATCACCGCTTGGAAAAACGACTTTACATAGCTCCTTTTGGATGCAAATAGCTGTATTAAATTTGCAATTTAGACCTTGATAGCCTCATAAGGTGGCCTAAGCTGTAAGACGCAGAGATCTATTGCTAACAATAATTTTATTAAGCTGGTATTTACCAGTATCTAACAAATATGACGGTAAAATGTAAAGGCCTGGATTATATGAATGTTTATTATTATAGTTCAATTATCTCCATTGTACAGTTTTAGTCTAATATAGTAATTTAAAATTGGGTAACAAGGAACGATAGATACGAATATCTAGTGTAAAACTTTAATATAATTTACTCTGATATTGAGACATGTAAAAATTTTCTATAGCCGTAACTACGAATTTTGAAAATTTACAGTTCTCCAGTCAGGTAGGCTATAAATAAAAATTATGAAACTTAAATAAAGATTACCTACAAATAGTCTTTTCGCTATATTTATGAAATCGCTTACGCCTCTAACTTATACCACCCAAGAATTGGCAAACTGTCAGGCCAAAAGATCCTTCAGACAATGAACTCGTCCTATTGTAATACTCAAATAGGTTTCACACTAGACCGTATACATCATTTTATTAACAAATTTTGTTTGTGATTCCTTATCAGCAATCGCACGACAGTTTTATGGCTTGAAAACTACTTGCGCTCATATTTTTCCCAGCTTATTTGCATGTTATATCTTAATTTTGTTGAATAACTTATATATTTGCAAGCCAAGTAATAATAGCCAAGTAGAATATTTACTTCCAACTTTGTTTATTCAAATTCTAACACAAGACCAAAATCTCTCTGAATAAATTTAACAAAATTTGTCTTTCACTATGTTATTCATATTATTTACTTATAGTTTATTAAGAATTTTCAACTTTGCCAATGTACGTGCACAATTCCCTTTCTATGCTACAAACAGTTGCTTCAGAAAAGCAATCAATGTTGAAAGGTGATCATACTGATCAGTTTTTCTCATCTGACACAATGATCAGGCAGATTTTAGATTTTATAAATATCATACACACAACTAAATCAAACCGGTTCGTATATATCATTGAATCACACACTAGTAAACAATTATTAAAGCATTAAACAGTCATCTCTGAAAGTAAAAGAGAACTTCGTTAAGTGGCTAATAATTCGATAGATACTTTTACTTATTCCCCGAAATACTTACTCATTGGGGTCGAAGAAAAAGGCATTCGGATAATCTAGCTAAGATAATTTCCACTCAAGTGTACCGATGTCTTCGCTTAGGGCAACGAGCGACGCCGCGGGGCGCGCTAACTGATGGGGATTTAGTGGGGATCTCTTAATTTATAGCCTTGCGATTTTATTGTGTTAAGCAATAAGCGAATAGATAGTTACTATAATGGAAAATGCCTGTCAAAATATTTTTAAGTCAAATCTTTCAGCAAAGACATCATCTTAGGTCATGCAAAGGCATGCTTAAATAATTGTTTTAATACAATTTTAAATACTTGGTCCTTCTATTTAAGATTATGTATACAATAAATAAATAAAAAAAAAATAAACTAAAATAATTTAGAGATTCTCAGTCCCACAATTAGCTTACTTTTACTTCGTCTAATACTGTAAATTATAATATAAATGTTCTTAATGTTGGGTTTGAATCAATAAAATTAATTTTATTTAAGCTAAAAATAGGCCATAAACCAGAGACCAAACAGCTGTAGCTCCCGCTCTCGCTGCCGTCGTTATCTTAAGCACAGAACAAATGTTATCTACAGACTCATAGCGAGTGAAATAATCTGATTTGTCCATTTGCCGGTCACAGGACATAACAAACGGCCGGTACTTCGATTAACAGAATTGCTTTTTGTTCCTTTATACCGATTATTGTACTTAATACGAGGTGAACATAGTATTATACTTGATATATTGCGCATTTATCTTTATTATACTAAGTGATTTTTACTTCAGTTATTGCTTTGAGATTAAATTATAATAGAATTATACTAACATGGAGAATTATTATAAGATTGCTAGCAATTTTAATGAAATGCAGTATTAATGTATTTTTGTATTATTAACTCTTGGATTTATTTAAGTAATGTTGGTATTCATATTCTAACTTAAACGTTAACTAATTTTTAACAAATAAGTAACTATAATGCTGTGGCTTGTAAAAATTAAAATATGACATTTTTACTATAATGTATTAAAAAGGTAAACAATGTTTACTTTCAACTAGAATATAGGTTCTTTTATAAATCACGAATCTATAGAATATTTAAGATAACCGAATGTAAATATTCGAATAGTTTTATGAAATGCACTTATGGTATATTGCCACAGGTGAATATTTTTTTAAATATTTTTTCTTGATTTTATTATAATAGGTAACTTAGGCTGGTAACTTAAACGCGGATCTATGTGATAATCTGTGGCAAAGACTATAACAATTGAATTCGAATTTAGAACTAGCCGGAATAGTGCGACAAAAAGCTTGTCATGGTAATTTGCCAGTATTTATGGTAACATTTATCGCGTCATCCCCCGATGTGGCCCGGCATTTGTAAAACAGCCGGATTATCGGGAAACCTCCGGCAAAAACAGCCGGCACATAAATTTGCCACAATGATTCATGATTGCAGAAAGTTTTTGCCCAGTCGCTTTAATTGTAAAGTTTTTAATCGATAGGGAATTTTAAATTTTAATGTGCAGTTCGGGAATGGGAAAAGTTTTTATATGAACATAATTATCACGCTACTTATTTCAATGTTTGGGTTTTACGTAACGTGAGTAAACGTATAATTGGCGTGTGACGAGTGACCTTTTAAAATAATTATATTATGTGTATTTCAGCAATAAATATATAAAATAATGTAAGCAGTCTTTGGCTATATGTAACAGATTTTGAATATTATGTCGTTTCAAAAGGTCTGTTATATATACAGGTGAAATCGGTTCGGACACGCATAATGAAATTAAATTATCATATACTAGGGTTCAGTCCCGGCTTTGCACGGCTAGACTATTTTACTAAGTATGGTACCAAGAATTTTGTGTAGATTATGTTTTTCATTAAAAAACAATGCTGTTACAACCATTTAAGATCCAGGCCAGGCATTTTTGTAACAGTTTCCTGATCGTTTTTATTTCTAATAGGCAAGTTGCTGAGCAGCTTTCTGTGTCTGACACACACTGTCGACTTTTTGGAAATAAGGCACGATGTATATAATAAATAAATAAATAAATGTTTTTCTTCACCATACGAGCGAGTATTAAATACGCAAATAGAAAATCCACCTGAGGTTCGAACCTAGAACCTCAGGGATGATAGTCGGACCCCGAAACCAATAGGCCCACAACAAACATACTATATTTTGGGCATATATTGAAAATTTTATGATTTTCATACTATAAACTCTAAGAAAAAATTCTATAGCCTATATTCATTAGGAACAATGTAGCATTCTTATGGCGAAATAATCCTTCAAATCGGTCCAGAAGCCTTGTAACCGTATAGCATAGAATTCTTTTGAAATATGGAAATGATAACTACTGATATACCTTGCACTCTAAAGGCACGTATGCATGAATGATAATGTGTATGACTACGTCTTATTCAAGATGTAAAAGTCGTAAAGTGCTTCATTTGTTTTTCAATATATATGTACATTCCCCTATATAGCATCAATAGTACCAAAACTCCATTTTAGAGCTTTGTGAACCTTATAGTTTTATACGGGTTAGCCCTCTTTTCTCTAAAGCAACTTTAAGCGAAAATTCAAATTTTCATTCACAATTTCATTACTGACGCAAAGTTAGCAGTAGTTAACCGCGAAAGATAAAAAGACAGTTTTAACGAATATTTAACTTTCCACTAATTTTATAGACGGTTAATTAATTACTGCGACTCGTAAATCTTGTTTCGTAAGTTTGAAAGTTTTCCTGTTTTTTGGAATAAATACGAATGTACCCTTACCAAAGAGTTTTCGATAGTTACTTGTACGTGAGTGAGACTGCATACGTTTACAACCAAATGAACTCCAAACTCCAACTTCATCATAGAGTTTTGTATGATTGTAAAAAGGTTGTAGCAGGGTGGCTGAGAACTCTAACATACGAGGAAACTGAGCACATTTTGGTGCGAATTCGCTAGTTTGAGACAGTTAATTGTATATTTGACAGCGTGCACACACTCGCTCACACACAAACACACACAGCACACACATGCTAACATACACACACATGCACACATACACACATATACACACAAACACAGATTCATAGATTAAGTTTATAGCTATTCTTCTTAAAGTTTGTTTAGATAAGGGAAGTAGCGAGTCAACCCCAACACAAGTGTCTCTTGACTACTTACGGGGGTTGTCTCATACTCATTTACTGATGTAAAAATTTGAGGAACAATAAAATTTTATTATTATTATTATTACTTGTGTGATGCATTCTCACAATTCTCGGTGTATAATATAAAACGCCTGCTCTGTTACAACAATAATTATATATATTTCCAATACTTCTTATTCTTAAATAACCACACAGCTTACAATTAGACGTCCGTCTTGGTCAAGCGAATCGGTCCGAATGCCCTCACTTATTTTAGATCGAATCAAGACTGTTTCTGTTCGTAACTGTCGGTATCGAATCAATAAACTTACTTACATCGAGTAAAACATATTAAACAAATACAATCATCAAATAATCTATACTGTAAATTATAAATATTAATTATAAACATTGTAAAATAATAATATATCATCATAAATTCGTTACATCGTGAATCAAGTACAATCATCAAATAAAGTAGCTTGTAAATTGAATATAAATATAATTTAAAAATAAACGGGATTTAAATAATACATTTATACGTATAATATACGAATACGTATTTCATGTTATAGTCATTCATACAAAAATGTGGTCTCCATTAGAGTAACTAATGTAATTACAGTTGAATTACGATTGTGATTCAATTATAAAGTGCCAGTGGTATCAGCTCTAAGAAGCCTTTGCAAAGATTTCTAACTGAAAACAAGAAAATTTAATAGTTTTATTAAATCTAAGGCAATGTCGGTAAATATGGTTGTATGCCATAGTTATTTAAATAAGTTAACTCAATACTTCAAAACGATTACTGGTTGAGTTAAAATTTCATGAGGATTTTAGGAAAAGTAAAATATAGTCTAGAAGTTCACTAGAGCTTCACTATTTTTCGTAGTTCCGGTCACCGTTCATTCGTTAAAAGAAAAAAAAGCTATGAAAAAGTTATATGCAGTATCGGTTTGATAAATGTCTTTCAAACTCAGGTCGGTTGGTGAATTCCGAAGTACGTGAGTTTAAGGTTATAAATCATAATATTGTTGAACTGGAGTTGTGAGTAAAGATAATGGTTTCATAGAAACCTCGTGTAACAGAATATATGGATGTTTGTTAAGAAATAGAAGGATGCTATAAGATTTTTCACAACTATGATCGTCCTAATAAGATTTCAATGCAGACAACCTATAAAAGATGGCTTATGTCAAAAGTCGTAGAGAGTAACAACTGAAGCAGAGATAATATGAAATTGCCTTGTAAGCACATTTAGGTTCCTACATTCAACGCTTTATTTTAAACTGTCTACTGCTGCATATTTTGGATTCGAATTTCAAAAATGTTTGAAGTTTGAATTTATAAATTAATCTTTTACATGTTACTTTAATAGATCACCTAAACGTATGGTAGTCGATAGTACTCTATTGCTGTGCAAAACTAGTGTATATCCTATAGAACTGACTTCTAATCTAATCTATCATTAAATATACGAATGATGAGCACTTCAATGGACGTCGTTTGTGCTTTGGCTCCTAATTTGATTATTTGTTTTCCAGTATTTCATAAATCATCACATACATATATTTAAATACTTAGTTTAATTGTTTTTAATTGTTTCAGGTATGATCAATATGGTATCAAAATCAGCAATAATTCGTAAGTTAAAAAAATAAGTTCCTCTAATTTATTATTATTAAAAAAAAACAAACCAGTATTATATATAAATATAATAAATGAAACATTTATTAAACAAAAGAAAAGCCAAGTTGAAGTCATCTGTCTTTATTTCCAAACATTGGGTATAGGGACGGTGCAAATTGATTGATAGAGCTTTCAGACGTTGTACAATTCAACCAAATTTGGTTAAATAATATTTTGAAAAATATTTTATTTTTATAAGATATCACATTTTTTAGGGAAACAGAAACGTCTACAATATTAATAGTAGTTTCTATACAATTTAGAATGTATTATAAATTCTATATATTAGGTTCTTGTAATAAATGCTAAATAAATAAATCCTTTTTCACCTTGATGATTCCGTATGATGAATTAATAAATAAACTTCTTACATCATATGTTAGTATATATTTTCGAATATTTAATTTTTTTGTTAATTTTCCTTTGGCATAGGTAATAAGTGTACCAATAAAACCAAACCTAACTTTTAACGTAATTAACATAAAACATTATCCATAAACTCAATTTCACCCTTAAATTGAAAGTTATAAGCCTACATTCTTGTTGTGTAATATTTCAGACGTGTTTTAAAACTGCCCCTCGTTTAGGGATGAACTCCCATTTTTTCCTGTACTAATCCGACAATCCCGAAAATGGAGTAGTCAATTAAATGGACCTTTCGCTTGGGGTCTACTTAAAATTTTATAAAACATATTCCTTGTTTTTACTGCGTCTGAAATGTTATTGAGGTTGATATATATTATCAGAGATACACATAAAGTATATTTCGTTAAATAATAGATTATAGCTTTAGAATAGATTTCTAAAGCTATACTACATATACACATATAAATTATTCTCTTAAATATGTGTATTTTTTCAACCAAAAAAAAAGGCAAATAAAATAATATTTTATGTTAAAGCTAGGTTTAAAGAAAAACACTCTTTATTGTATTTAAATATAATTTTAAATTTAACCGACGTTTAGCGTGCTTTACAGCGTGCGTGGTCACGGTGACTGAAGACAAAGGTGTTAAATTTCAAAAAGAATCACAGCTGTAGAAAATGTTGTATTATCTGTATTTATTTCCCAGGAGTTGGTATCGACTAAAAGATGTAGGGAATCTGCAGAAATTGCTCATGGTGTCCTAAAAGCTAGATTATTTCACATATTCACACTTAACCTTCATAGTAAAAATAATAATTAAAAATAAATAGTTAGACAACTATTCTCTATGGCAGTGTAGATACTTTTAATTCTGGCGGCATTTCTTTAACGTATTAACATACCTATTCGTTTAAGAAAAGCTATATGTAAATAAATCATAACATTCATTGCCATAACCAATCCTTAACTTTATCTAAAAATTCCTTATCTCCAACGGATAAACCAATGTTTTCAAAAGGGCAAACTTTGTTATGAAAACAAAATTCTTAAAATCATATTTAAAGCCCTAATCGAAGATTCCCACGAGTAAAATTCCCTATTACAGGGGTGGACGCATCTTGCAGCACTCATATCTATTTCGCACCAACAACTAACAAACATTCTAAAGTCGACCTTATTCTTACTGCGATAAAAACTGTTACCAGTTCTTGAGTTAAAACGCAAATTTGCAGTTCAAGCAGGAAAACACGGCAGTTACAACTTTATTTTAACACATATAAGATCGTGAATAGTTTGTGTATGTAGGTATAAAAATCAGTTACAAGTGTTTGAAATGACGTAGCAGTACATTTGAGAGGTCGTCCCTTAGGAATAGAGCTCATAACATTAAACGGGTCAATGGACAGGTAAATAATATAATGCAAACGAATTTAATACGCCATTGATACTGTAGGGGGAGGGCTGTATAGGTCACGAGATTATTTGATTAAAACTTTATCTATTGTTATTTAAATTTACTATAACCGTACCATACATTCTGTAAACGACTTTTTCATTGCGTATCTAGCATAAATATGTGTCACGAACCTCAGGTTTATTTTAAAAAGCAACACTAAGTCACAGAATAATTCTTCCGTATAGTATTACGCGATCTTTTCCATAAATTGCACAACTATTTGAATCCCACAATATACAATTAAAACACAAATAATATTCCAGCTATATAGTGGCCTATTTGAACATAGAGTAATACAGAATTACCCGCACAAGGCAAAACATTTTATTGGCAGGTAAATGACGTTACAAAGGAAAGATCTTCCACTACATTATAATAAACGTCTCTCACTACTTGAATTACAAACATTGTTCTATGGATTGTTGACTTAAGGCATAATAGTATTAGAGCCTTCCTTTAATGAATAAAGTTATATAGGTAAAAAAATATGACAAGTAAGAAAAAAGGAGTGTCAATAAATAAAAAAACTATTATCATTTTTCAATTAATTTATTCGAATTAACTGTCGATGCTTCACATAATCGTTCAAAATTAAGCAAGACTATGCCCAAGTTACTTGAGTTACTTAACCGACACCTTTTTGTAAAAATAAAATACGTTTACTGTGGATCATCATCACGTTATCACTTATTTGACGTCATTAAATTCGAACCTGTAGATCCCTACACATCGGCAAAGAAGAGGGTGTAGGCCGAGAGAAAAAGCCGGCGTAAAAAACTCCCGGTACTCTTTTAAAAAAGCAAATCATCCAGTAGTGATAATAGGTAATGTTTAAAAAAAATCTATTTCGAAAAAAAAAATGATAATTTTTTTTTTGGTTGACTCTTTGTTGTTACTTCCTTGTGTTAATGCTTTATAAAACCGTTTCACTTGAAAACTATTTGTTACTACATGAGTTAGGATGAACATAATCATAAATACAATTATGAAGCAAGTTTCGCTTGCTTGCTAGCTTCGGATTAAAAGCTTGAAATGTATTGGCTATCCAAAGGCATATAAACTGCTATAACGCTATTGATTACGGCATTGAATTTACTCTCAAGAATAGTATAACGCTAAACTTTAAATTAACTGTATCCTACAGTAAGCTGGCTACATAAAATGTGCTGAAGACAGTCTAACAAGGTAACTAGCCCAACTCCCGGCCAAGATTCAACCAGAGACAAACTCTCTAGACACTTGGGAAGTGTCTGCGAAAAATAAATAGTTCATCGCACGTTCTTGATTTGAAGAAAAATAGTCAACTTTGGTGTTTTAGTGTAAAGTTTTCTGAGATATATTTTGACTACTCAGAACTTGCAAGATGCCTTGCTGGAAGTTTTCTTACTTTATTTATAATTGAATAGTTAATTAGATTAACTTTATCTAATACATAATTGTATAATATTATTAGTCGTAGTATAATTGTTAGTCGGTAATAAAAACTATTTTACATTACATTTATTTGTTGAACCACACTCTTAACAACAAAAAAAGCAGGTAATATAAGTTATTAGGCTACGGGCGGCCTTATCGCTAACAAGGGATTTACTCCAGGCAACCCTATTATGGAACAATAAAAAAAGAGACACATAAGCAGTTACTAAAAACAAAAATATAGATATATAAACTTGTATACTAGCTTCTTACAAACATTGTGTAAAAAAACCTTGGCGATTAAAAAGAGTGGCGGAGAGTTTATTGCCAGTTCTTTTCTTCCGTTCTACGCCCTTGATTTGAGAACTGGCAGTAAATATAAAATTAGAATCATTTTATGTTTATTTCTTTTCTTTTTTTGACGTTCATAAGTGTACATTATGTTACCTATATGAATAAATAATTTTGTTTGTTTTTGTTTTTATATAATTAGTATATTTTTTGTACTTTATATTTAATTGTAAACAAGATATGTACTAGGAGAAATTTGGAAATTGTATGAAGTTTACGCATCCAGTTGATAATGGATTATCTAAAGACCCGATATCTAAAGTGGATGTCTAAAGTCCGAAATATCGTATTGTTCCCTCAAAGAAGGGAAAGGATTGCAAATGAGGCCGACGCAAATGACTGCCTCTCAGGTCCTCCTTTTAATTAATAGAGGAAATTGTTTGTCAAAGCCAGCTTTTCTTTTGCTCAAATTACTTTGACAATCTAAATCTTAGTTAAATTCTTTTAGCTATTATTAATATAATTTTGGTTTTGATTTGCATATGAGAGAAACATGATATTAGATCTATTTTAAAAAATTGTTACTTCGCAGTTTCTATATAAATTTATTTTTGTGGTTATTTGACGGTTATTGGAGGTTCCACATGCTAATTGGCAAATGGCCGTTGCGCCTGTAAATAATTTCTATAGTGACTAGTTGTTTTAGGTATATCAATCATAATAACGTATTAAAAAATATAGATATAATATATGGCATTTTTCCTGCCATAGTTTCTAGTCCCGTAACCTGCCGGCATTATAAAGTATTAGTCCAAATGTGATATGGACTCATTTCTGCGTCTGTTACATTAATGCGTTTCGGGCCACGGCAAAATAACCGAAATGATTAGGCAGTCCAAAGACAATTTAAAAACTAACCCTTTCGATATATGTATACTGTATATAGTCTCGTTGTTAAACGTGAAACAATGATTTATTCAACGAACCAACCAACTTCACTTTACTACGATTTTTTTCTCTAGCTTTTCATTGAAGATCCCTCGGAAAACAAAATAATTTCAGTACCCTTGAAGTTTCTGAAAATCAGTACAATGCAATTCCGGCCTACTAGGCGCACAGCAATGACTAGGAAGCCACGAGATGCACCTCTGAATCCTGAAGTTCAATTCAGTAGCGCATGAAACGTGGAGGGTCGCACACGTCTCGCCCTGTCTTGTACTTCGTGTCGTGTATATAGGCGTGGGTGTAGTGTTTGTGGTTAATTCTGAGGTTCGTCGTATATTATGTTTCATTAAAAATATTATTACGTAAAAAACTACGACGTTAAAATACATAACTTTAAATATAATTTCAAAATTAAATTAAATTATTAGAATAATTAATACCAAATTAGATTAATTTTTAAGAAAATAATAAAGACCATTTTCTTTATATATAAAATGTGTAAAAATGAAAAATAAATAAAATTATTGTACACTTTCCTACAAAATATAATAAAATGTTTCTCGTGTGCGATAAAATAGCAATTTTTTATTATAAGTACTTTTATACCTCTACAAAAATAATACTTATTTTTTCATGACATACTAAAAAACTGATTAAATCTTTGTATGTATTATTTAACCACGTGGCATAACGCCCCTTTGAAGGTTGTTTTTATATTGTTGAAATCCTTCCTGATTTGGAAAAAGAATGAAATACATTTATTTAGATACAAAATAATTCAGTGAGTTGTTTTACATTAAAGTTTTGCTAAAAACATAATTAAAAATTTACTAAATAATTTTTTAATCAAAAATTTATCTTAAAAAATTGCATTATAAAAATCATTATTGTAATTGTTTTTCTTTTTTTTCAAATATAATTATATTAAAAAAAAGTGGCCGAACTATAAAGAATTGCAGCATGATATCCGCAAAAGCGGACTGCACTGCATTATGTAGAGTTGCCCTGCGGTCTTGTCTGCGATTTTACAGAATTCCTGTAAGTTTTTCAAGAGCTTTTCATTTTGTCATAATACTATGGAAAATTCAGTATGAAGCCTTTTTAAGTGACGATTGCTCTTGAACCTTTCACAATAATAATTTAGTGATAAGAGGTACGTGGAGCATTTTACAAGAAGAAACATTTTTTATTGTGATTTGTTTATTTTAAATTATGAAAAACTATTTTTAAAAAAATTATATAAACTATCTACATTCAAAATATATATTTATATTTCACAAGATAAATATTGTGTGTATTTTTCAGTCAAATACACCAACATTCCTGCCGGGTCACGCTATCGTAAACTATTTCTTCAACGTTTAGGGGAGAACAAAACTAGCGAACTAATTAATTGTACCGAGTAACTATGTAAATGCACTGCCTGCGTGAAATAGGAGGCCCAGACACACGCAGATACCGTTTATTACGTAAAAAATGAAACTAAAAGTATGGTCTTTCACGTATGCCAATGAAGATTTTTAGTAGTAATTCTACACTAATGTTACAAATTGAAGAATTATTTATTTGAACCCTATGTTATTCCTGATAAACAAATGCTGGAATATTTAAAAAAAAGTTAAGGCGTTGTGTGTAATTACGATAGTATTTAACCCAAGGTCTGAAAAATACCAATAAAATTCCTAAATCGTATACTCTAAAGAAACTATTAGCAATAATGCAAAGTCGTAGAAGACATCAATATCTACAAAAATCGGCAGAGCACAGCTAGTATATTATTTAACTATGTATGAAACTATTACATAAAACGTAATAGTTTCATACATAGTTAGAGTAGAGTTAGAATATTATATAGGACCCATGTAAATCTTAAATAATGCGTAATGTTTTAATTAATAAACGTTTGTGACGAATAAAATGCGTATTTTATTAGTTGACTGAGATATTATTAAGCTAAATAAGCCAAGACTATATACAGTTTAAATGCTGCTAACATTGTGTGACTGGGTTTAAGCTTAATAATATGTAAAACAATTATTATTAAATATACTCATTTTAGATACGTTTCACTCGTTCGTACAGTGTGTAGCCATAATAAACGCGATCGTCCGACATACGCTAATGAAATTTATAAACCATAAACCGTAGAGTGTAATAATCATAAACCCCGCCGGTCTATGCATCAGGGTAAAAGGTAACTTGTAGGTTTAGCGTCAATTGTGTGTTATGAATGTGGAGAAAGAGGTTTCTTTTATAAATTGGTCCTTTTCTATGAACAACAAGTCTAGTAAAAGTCTCTCGCACTAGACTCGCGTACGTAAAGACGTATCGCGTATTTTTTAACAGACATTTTATACTAGTTTCACCAACATGTCTAATACTTATGATTAATTCTAACTATTTTAATCAATTGTATTAAAAAGAGACCTTTTTAATTTACTAGGGACATTACAGTATGGCGCACGTTGAGTATTGCGTTTGTTCATTAATTGTTTCTATTCAGAAAATACAAGGGAAAATTCATTCCCAGAGACTGCAGGGTCATTTCCTGAGTAAAAAGTGAAATTTATTAGCACGATTTTATAGATGCAAATGACCAAATATCGAAATTTTGGAAGCACCCAAAGTTGGTAAATTAATTAATTTTCGAGCTGGTCATTAGTAATGATAACGATATTTCGATTCACGCTGTATGACCTCACTCCAGGTCACGACGGAACACATAATTGAAAACATTGAAAATTTTCTCGAAAGCTCTGCATATATGTGCTCTGAATAATTACATTTTTTTTGCCGTACGCATACTTTATTTTGTCGGTAAATATTTTTGTGCCATTCTATTTTTTTACATTATATTTTTTAATATGGTTAACGATGGAAATATATTTATTTAGTTACTAGCTAAAGGCAGACGTGTTCCTGTATTAACTATGTATATTGAAATAATAGGGTCCTTATAGAAGAGAGCGTACCAATTCTTGAAAGGCCGGCACCGCACTTGCAACCCTGGCAATGTTAGTTTCCATGTGCAGCGGTATCACTTAACATCAAGTGACCCTCGCCCGTTTGCCTCCTATTACATAAAAAAATCAAATTCGTATACTTAATAAATATTTTTTTTTAAGTCGGCTTCTTTTTAATTTATATACTATTCTAATATCAAACATATAGCATTAATCGTACTCAGTTATGAAATATTAAGCACATTTTTCCAAATTTTAACAATCATAAACAATTGGGACTGACAAATAAACAACAAAATAAGAAGCGAAATTGTTCCATTCGTTCACGAATGATGCGATGACCAAGGGAAATATAGATTCATTTATTATATATGGGTATAGAAACCTTTTTCATCTGTCTATTTGTTTAAAAAAAATTGGGAATCTAAAAGAGTTTAAAACTTGTATGAACAATGAAGAACAATAGAAATTAAAATAAAAGATAAATAAAGTATTTTTTTTCAATTCATATAACCTAATATAATTTTGTACACCACACTTATTTTTAATTCATTAACTATATAAGTATTTACATGAATTATTCTTTTAATATTCATTCAAGTGGAAAATTATAAATCACACCTTTGAAGAGCACTACACATATTCAAAGTGACAATCGCTCAAACACGATAATTCCGCTTCAGTACTTCACAAAGGGAGCCGAACGT
This sequence comes from Pieris mannii, assembly GCA_028984075.1. Lineage (NCBI taxonomy): Eukaryota > Metazoa > Arthropoda > Insecta > Lepidoptera > Pieridae > Pieris > Pieris mannii. The sequence continues at coordinate 6,678,994 of CM054784.1, forward strand.
ACTTCAAGACGTTAAAAATTTATGACTAGCACTTTGTGCTTTTATTGTCGTCGTCTGACGTCACGATAATTAAAATAGACCTTCCTAAGCACTGAATAAATTATAAAGTTCGCACCCAGACGCTGGTGATTGTTTTTGGAACGCGAGTGCATTTAATGTTTTGTAAAACATATTTTAACTTTACTCCATTTTTTGTTTAGTTCATCTATTTATAGCAAGAATATTATAATTCTGTGTGTGAAGTTAATATTTTCCACAATAGTATTTGTAAATTCAGAAAGATTATTCACGGTGAAGTCTTGCAACCTAAATTACTTATTTTAATTAATTAAATTTTTTTTTTGTCATTAATTTTAGTATGTGTATTTTGTGTGGTTGATATTTAGTGAAAAATGCTGTGTACAGATGTAATTGGATTTCAGGTTTTCAAATGTTGTTTGGTGTGTAATAACTATATGTATCTAATCAATCTGTTTTCTGTTTTTGTACCTTAATGTAAAAAATAAAATAAAATAAATATTTTTTGGAGCACAAAGTAGTCGTACTAGCACAGATAATATGCATTAGACTTTAAATGCTTTTTAGGAGGATATAACATATTATATATGTGGAGATAGTAACACCGTTCAGCTATATTATTTCATAAATTGATATCAAATTTCATAGCTCCAGTCATAAAAGTGTACCTTGGCTTCGATATAAACTAACAAATAAACCAGTGGGAATCGCCATCAAAATCAATTTTCTTAAAAGCTCCGACACCTTTATAGCCAAGACGTAAAATGAACGATGAAAATACATATTACGGCTTCAAAATAAATTTTAATTAAAACACTACTTCTTTATTACGTTAATTACCACGTAATTATTTCATTAGTACTCGTTTACGATTTAAAAAAAAGCAAATGTTATTGATATTAGAAATTTGATTTGCAATTAGCTTTGTGACTACCGAAGTACATTCATTAATAGCAGACGATTTAATTTAGTTGTAAAATCTTTTTATACTTTAATTTAACTATTTCTTTCGAGAACATTTTTTAAAAATATGATAGCCTAAATAAAAGTACATGCATTTAACTACATAAATCAAATTACACTATAATTATTATTCATTTATATACACATTTATAGAAATTTCAATCAAAGGTAACAAAAATAGTTTTTTTACTACATTATTATGATAAGCTATTTTAAAACTTTTAAGTTGTGCCCAGATGGAACCAAATTAACAAAACGTCATTCGCTCAAATTAAACGTAATTCATGTATAATTCTAATTGAAGTCAAATATTAATACCCCAATAATTCCTGTTACACAGAACTTGATTTACATGGCACGTGGTAGAGCACTAAAATTAATTACATTCGAGCCTTTTCGGAGTAACTTGACAACTAAAATCACTTTGTTACGACTTCAACGCTTTCCCTTAATTAGTCATCAAACGGTGGAACTTCATTTAAGGATATAAAGTTCATTTGTAAAGTACTTTAATTTTGATTGGATAATTTCAAATGTTCTATTACATCAGACTTCAAAATACAAGCCTCCGTTTTCGAAATTGATTGATTAAAAAAAATATTTACAAACATTACTGCTTCAAATAATGGTTCTACTCCTGTAAACAGGAGGTTTAATTCTAACCATATTTATGTATAATTTTTATTTGGACAGAAACTTAATATACGTCAGAACCTCATTTAGTTTAAACTAATAGTTATATCGTTTCTAATAAAGTGTATATTAGACGTTTAAAAATGTGTGTAATAATTTATATTTAATCCCGTGAAATGGCCTCTTTCTCTCATCAAGAAACCCAGTCGAGTCCAGCGAAGGAGCTACCAAGGTAATTCTAGCAATTTATTGTAGCTTTTAGTAAGTTTATAGTCAAGTTATTTATTTATAAGCTGGCGTAACATTTTTTTCGTTGTAAATATGTTTTCATAGTGAGAATTACATTTCTTACATTAATGTCTATCATGAACGATATATTCATTTATAAAATACCGTCTATGCGTCTATCTATGTTAATGTTATGTAAAAAAACTATAAATTAAATTAATAAAATTACGTTTTTTTGTATATATTTTACCGTAGAGTTTTGAAATGTATGTAGGGTAAAATATTCTTTCGGCTTGTATGGCTTATTAAACTAAGAATATCAATAATCTGTACCTGCCAATAGACCTAGATATATAATAGCGACGCGATATTTTTGTTTATTATTTGTGTAATTCTCTGAAAATTCTTAGCGCTGATGTGACAAAAAGTACCAATGAAAGAACCAATTAAATAAGTGAAATAATAATATATAACATATTATATTATTTCGAATATTTTATAAAAAACTTAACCGATTGTGCTAAAATGCCGCCATTTTGCATATTATTTCATTGATATTGTATGAATTTGTCACACTGATTTGCAATTTGTATCCCATATTAGTCACCAAAGCCACTAAAATATTTCAATCAAACATTAATCAACATTCGATCTATTCACGAAATATTATCAATTTGACCCTATTATGTTACCGATTCAAATTATTGTAATTTTTTGTATCGTAACTAGGTAGGTGTGACAAACTATTGGCGCGAAAATATTCTGAATTGTATATTTTCACAATTGTTTTTTTCTGATGTAATCATCACGTTAAGTTTAACTTTACTACCTAAAATACTTTTTAAACCTACTAAAATATGTTGAAATAGTGTAAAATAATAAATAAATAATTTATCAACTTATACTGTATATTTAATTATTGCGATTACTTATACCTTTTACGATTATTAACCAAATTATTAACTAACTTTTTTTTAAATGGTGTAGTCTTAATATAATTAAGCATCAACAAAACATCAGTTCACCTCGCAGTTCTCCTAAAATAATCACTTTTATCCAGAACTCCAAGTTGAAAAATATCTTTAAAAAGTTTGTATCTAAGTAAATAGGCTAAGATAAATGTAAGCACTTTGTTAAGCTTAATCAAGCGAATACATACCAAAAAATTTGTGTTACCATTATCTTACATAAGCCGTTTCACAAAGAACATTATAATACTATACTATTTATTTGACTAACGCATGTGGCGTATAACCGAAAGAATGGGTAAGTTCTTAATAATATAAAATTGAAAGAGCATGCCAAAAGTGGCTAAATACCCCAATTATAGATTCTATTGTATTTTGTTTTTAATTTTTCTTTAAACGTAAGAAAATATTCTATTTGTAAAAAAACACTGAAAACCCTTTAAATAAGGTTTTACCCGTAAAAAAATAACCTTGGTGCCACTAATTGGTGCTTGATAATACTTTACATTCATTTCTAAAAACTAAACGTAAATTAATTACTTATTATGTACTGGTAAGCTTCATAGAACAAAAACGAATGAAATAAATCTAAATAAGATGCAGGTTGACCACCGCTGTCTGTTCAATAGCAATCTATGGGCACGTCAAATTAGTTTATCTGGCACTTGGACACTCGCCAGAACTGGCTTATCTGTTAGATAAATGTGAACGATCGTTTTCGACAATTGATTGAGTGCTGTAATTATTTTTAAACTATTTTCAGATGTATTGTAACTGTGATGCATCATGAAAGATTCGTAATTACTCTTGTAAAAATAGGTTAAAGATAAAGTTTAGTTTTGTCAGGAATTAAATGTTATTAAGTTTACGAATTTGTCACCAATTAAGAATTATTCTTCAACACATGAAACGTATTTATCACGTATTTAACACGACACAATAAACATTACCGCGTTTTAAATGAAACAATCGTCTAACGGATTTGTTGTCGGAGATGTCGCTCAAAAATTTCAAAGATAATGTGTTTGTATACATTTCATTGCAAAAAAATAACCCTTATTTAATGCTGTTATAACCCTAAATTAATTGTACAAATAGTAGGTGATCAGCAGTCTTTGTCTGACACATGTGTTCTCAGGTTTGAGACACCGGTTTCTTTACGGAAAGAGCAAGCTTGTAGTTCAATCTGCTTATAGCATATTTGAACTAATAAAATTTAATACATAACTCCCAATGAAATAACTCGCGAAGTAAGTAGATTTAGTCAGTAAATCGATATTAAGCACGCTGAATACAAAATTTATCGATCAACAAATCCTGTGGCGTTCGCAAATCGACGGATGAAAATAAAAGTGAAACGTTTACGAATGTTTGGTCGAAACGTTTTGTACTGTTGGAAACTGAAATTAAACTGTAATTATTGTGCGCATAAAGGCTACTCCGCCAGTATACAACTAAACAAAATGCTTATTTGAAAGGGACAGAAGTATGGAAACATAAATAAAAATGAGTAAGTTTGGTAACGTACACACGTACAGTATATGCTAGATTCTGAAAGTCTTAAACGAGAATGTTCTTAATCGAGTTAGAATGTCGAAAAAACTTATGCAGAACATCAAACAACGGAAAGTTGACAGCCATGACCGCTATCAACTCCTCCAAATAATTATGGATTTTATCTTTTTATTTTATTATATTATTTTTTAAAAAGGTTAGAGTAACGTAACGAGTAACCTAACGTAACGAAGTCATGATGTTTCCTTACCGGTTGGTTGGTAATGACTTCGTTACGTTAGGGAGTGGATGGGTTTTGCGCCTGCGAAAGAGTTACTCCATCTGGCACAGGATAAGACACGCTTCACGAGCCTGACTACCACCCCACCAGCAACGGACACCGAAATAAGAATAAGATATAGTCAAACCCACATACTATACTAGTAACAATGAGAGTTTAGTTCTCACTGTGGAAAAGTTAAACGTGATAATTTATTTTATCTGCGTATTAGAAGCACATAAACAGATTGTGTTGGTGCGTCCATAGACAATTAAATTTATTATTAAATAGGTGATAGCGGTTCTTAGTAATGTCATTCTCTTTATTGTGTCAAATATGTTGCTTATCGTATAAGAGTTTCGGGGTCTCGGGTTTCAGGACGGGGCAAACGCGAGTTACCTGAATGCCTCCAACTTTAATGAGTCTTTTTGATATACTTTTGCCAAGAAATATTTATGTATACTAGTTCTACAATGATAATGAAAGTTGCTGTAGGAATCATTAGATGTTTTTAATAATTAAATAATTCTTTAACACTCAAATATACATTATATAAAATTTTCTTCACAGTCATAGTATTAGTAATATAAGGTAATAATTGGATAATTAAAACAAATTTAAAAAGCTTGGTCCCTGTGTGTGCCTTTAACGCTGGAAGCATTTCCGATACATATTCGTTGAACGAGGGAAGCACCAGTCTACCAGGTGCCAACTTTTATTTTCTTTAAGAAACAAAATCGAATCTCTTATATTGAAGCCGCTAATTTTATTCTGACTTCTGTAGGTCCGCGTCAGAATTTTTGCCTGTCAGTGGAAGGTGAGACGCGGCTAACGTGTCCACAGAAGTTACATCCTTTTTTTTTATAGAACATCGGGCAAACGGGCAGGAGGCTCACCTGATGTTAAGTGATACCGCCGCCCATGGACACTCTCAATGCCAGAGAGCTCGCGAGTGCGGCCTTTTAAGAATTGGTACGCTTTTCTTGAAGGACTCTAATTCGAATTGGTTCGGAAATACTTCAGTCGGCAGCTGGTTCCACAAAGTGGTGGTGCGCGGCAAAAACTGCCTAGAAAAACGCGCAGTTGTGGAACGGAGGACGTGATGGTGATACGGCTGGAATTTTGTATTCTGCCTCGACGTCCGATGATGAAACTCAGCTGCAGGTACTAATCCGAACAACTCCTCTGAACACTCTCCATGGTAAATGCGGTAGAAGATGCAGAGTGACCCCACATCTCTACGCAACCCCTAAGGATCAAGCCGCTCGGAGAGAGTTTGGTCGTCAACGATTCGTACTGCTCTTCGTTGAATACGGTTAAGTGGAAGGAGCTGGTACTGGGGAGCACCCACCCAGAGGTGGGAACAGTACTCCATGTGGGGCCGAATTTGCGCTTTATATAGTTGCAAGCGGTGGCTCGGAGTGTAGTACCGTCTCGCCTTGCTGAGCACATCAAACTTTTTGGAGGCTAATTTAGCCTTTCCCTCCAAGTGACCGCGAAACTGAACGTCGTTCGATATGTCAACGCCAAGTATTCGTCGTATTTAACGTCCATGACGACCTTGATGCTCCAATCGGCCAGAAAGCTGGAGATCCAATCGCGTAATTTCTCGGGAAGCCCATAGGCTGGAAGCTTCGAGAGCAGCGCTCTGTGCCACACCCGATCGAAAGCTTTCGCTGTCCAAACTAACCGCTAGAGCCTCCCCCTTGGACTCAATTGCCTCCTCCCATCTATGCGTAAGGTATACAAGATGGTCACCAGCCGAACGACCACGACAAAAGCCAAAAGCCTGAGAGTCACTTATCAGCTGGTGGCCCTCCAGATACGTCAAGAGCTGGCCATTCATCCTTTAAAGGATCAAAAACAATCCATCCGGCCGCTCGCCATCGTCTCTTATAATTATTAGTATATGAAAGGAACCGAACTTTGTATCGAAACTACGATGCGACATCTGCTCTATACACTACAGATGAAAATTGTCAGCAATAATCGCTTAAAAGCTAAAAAGTCTAGATTTCGCGTATTCACATTTGTAGGGTTGTGTAATAATTGTTTAATTCGAAAGCATGGCAATGTTTAAATGGAATCTAAATGTAGGTACTTAACATCAGGTAAGCCTCCTGCCCGTTTGCCCCCTGTTCTATAAAAAAAAAGGTATTAAAATGAATTTAACTATTAAATACGATATCATTATTATTAACTCGATAACATTTTTAAATATAATTTACTGTAATGGAACGTTTTTAACACTTTAAACCTTCTTTCATCATTTTGCTATGTGGAATTCGATAACATTGAAGTGCTTGAATGATGCTTCTTTTCTCTTTAAATCTGGCATAGCTACATCTCTTATATCTCTTATCTCATGTTTCAGTCTCATCATACATTATCTGTTATAAAATAGAATATTCTCAGTAATAAAAGATAGATTACACGTTTAAAAACTTACCCATAAATAATTCCAAAACAAAAATATTTTTTCTATACATAAAAATCTTCTTGATATACATTTTATTAAGCACTTAATAATTAAATAAATAACTTTCAATACAAATAACATAATACATAAAAATAAACCTAATAACTAACCTTAAAATTTAATAATTAAATTTTAAGGTTAGTTTTTATTAAGTATCTGCGACATGGAGGTCGATTCCAAAAATATTGTTTCTGATTCAAAATATAATATCTACCTTTTGCGTACACGTAACTAGCTTCTCTGTAGCAACCCTAAACGTAGGGTCCATTGCCGGATACAAAATCAATACTGCAGTAAAGCTTACAGTCTTGTTTTAAAAATGTTTTCTGCTTAAATGTTTATTTGGAAAACATTTCGGGTATCCCTTTGTTCGTGTTAATTGTTTTATTCGCGTTTAACACATTCACTTACAGTACTTTGATGCTATTTGCTGTTTTAAACTTCTAAATAATAAACGCTTACAAAATAATCATTGTACGTGCGCAGAGCTTGCCAAGTGGTTTGAGTGATCCCTCTCAATCCTAAGGTCGTGTGAATCACGGCTGTGTACCAATAGATCTCTATACCTATGTGTGCGTTTAGTACTCCGTCGTGCGAGACAGCCTTAAAATTTACGGCGTATGTCAGGCACAAAAGGCTGATCACCTACTTGCATGGTAAAACATACCACGACACAGATACAGAAAACTGAGTGCCAATTTATAGAAGGCTGTAGTGTGACTTGGTCTTGTTTGTGTAAATTGAAGACTATGTGTGCGTGTGTGTTACAACAAAAACAACCACTAAATCCTCCAGTTCTATATCTATAGTTATGTAGTCATAGTATAGCAAAACCCATGATGACTAATTAATGCGTTTCATAACTATTTGGTACTTTATCCATACATTGTGAAACAGGCCCTAAATCTACAAAATTATAATTTATAAATCAACAATATCTTTCCTCCTTTTGATAAATTACTATTAAATGGAATCATTACATTATTGTACATTTCTATTTAATAATGATAAATAGAATTTGCCTTGCACAAAACAAACTGTTAAAAACACCGTTAAATCTTCGTTACGATAATGTGTACTGGAACTTAATTTCAATGTACAAAACAATATGATGTAACATATTTTCCTTGCTAATACTTATTGGTGTAGCAGATTTCATGGCTATTGTCGAGCGGTAACAGCTTGCATACTAAATTAGATATTTGCGTACCTTGTTCAAACGCTGTATTGCAGGTGCAATTCTGTTTTAGACATAACTTTGTTAGTTAAATGTAGTATGTACTATCAGCCGTAATTTCATACACACAAAATGTTTTTTTTTTAGATTTGACCAACAAAAAATTCAAGCTTAAATATCTAAGCTAAGCACAAATAAAGTGATTTCCATGTTTACAAACAATTTATAACAAAATATATCATTACATATTACATATTAAAATTACATTAAACTTAGGTACATTCGATGTATTTATTTCGTGGTGAGACTACTGGTGAATTATAAGCAAAAGTATTCAATACACAACGATATACAGATCATTCAGATAAGCAGGCAGGAGCTACTACAAATAAAAGCCTATTGATCGAACCCGGAGTGATCGACTTTACTGACACAATTCCTTGAAGGAAAGAATTTTCTTTTGTACGTGTGCAGGCATGAGCTGCATTTAAAAGACAATGTGTATTATCTTTATGTAGACCCGTATGAATGATTGTTAAGAAAATAGTGATGGATCCTTTTTTCTAATAGCATTTGATTAAATTGTTATGGTCGTGGCTTAGATGAAATAAATGGATTTTTGTTATCTAAGCCACGGCCGTATAACCAATGAACAACCTAATGAGCATCAAGTGCGGAAACTGAGTTCAACAACCATATACCAAATTCTTTGACATGAACAGTTGTATCAAATTTACAGTACTTCTCTATCATGTTCTATCTTGAACCAATCATTTAACTTCAGGCTACATTAACCCAATGGCTCGTGCTTCGGCCTCACCTAAGTTGCCAGGATTGTTAAGGACGAAGACCCAATTTTCTTTTTATTTGTGGAGTCCAATATTGGGCCTCTGCGGATGTTGATCCCTAACCAATAATGTATTTAAAATTTATTATAAAACTACATATAGCTTCATTATTTACATGATTTTTAGTCTGAGTAATTTTTTGTATCAATGGCAACCAAAAAGTGTCATAATTTTCTGATTTTGACTGACGATGGACGTCCCAGTTGAAAACAAGAGTTCTGAGAAAGGCTTTGAGATTCAAGCGCCCGCGCAACATAATTTATAAGTTTATTACCGCATTTTTTCTATCTTGAAGAGGAAGATTGGGGTCGACTGCACTCGAAGGATGCAAAACAGTGATGGTTAAGGTCTTAATCAAATTTTCAATGGCATTTCTCTTTTTAAATACGGTTGGAGAAAACAATAGAACGGATCAGCGACATAAAAATCATTTCGAAAAACACACATAACCTCTAATAAAACAAATCAATATAAACATATTAAATATTCAAATATTTTGACCAATTCAATGATAATAAAAACCTATTATCATAGAGAACGAGGTCGCATAAAACCGCACAGCTAAAACCTTTATAACTCATTTATCAGACAACGCCGGCTAAAATAGCTAGTTAATGTTCATTACAGCTGCCGATAATTACCTAATTTACTCGTAAACATTGTGTTTTGCTTCGAAATAGCATTATAACGCAATAAAGTCATTCTAGCTATCATAAACTCGTTTTATTCCATATATTTCTTTACCACCCAGCGAAACTGCGAAATGGAAATCAACAAATGCAGGTGAAACTCTTAAAAAACTTATTGTAGGTACAATTTAAAAGCGTTAATGTTAATGGGGCGTTTATTTTAATTATTATGTTTACAGAAACGAAGTTTAACTCTATTATCACCATACACTTATGCACTGATCGGATAATTACGATTTTTGCAATTATTCGGTGAAACCGATCGCATTATCGAATAATCGCTTGAGTCGTATTCGAGTTGGCTAATGGCCGTTGTTTCAAATAAAGGGATGGTTAAGGCCGGATTACAATTCAAGCTATAATATTATGCTATAAATAATAACTTTATTAATGTCATGAAATATATTAAAAATGTTAAACTTTCTGTGTGTAATCCATGTCTTAAAACAGTTTTAAGTACTTAGTAAAGGAAATTAAAGCCGATAAGCTTAGTAGTTGAAATATCACTAGAAAAATAACGCTTACTTTTTTAAAAGATAACTAGTTAACTGAAAAATAATATTTTGCTTTAACAAACGGGCAGGATTACCTGATGTTAACTGACAGCCATACGCCCGTGGATTCTCTAACTCTTTTAAGACTAGGTACGCCCTTTACTTAAAGAACTTGCAATAAATAAAATATAAACTTTTGGTTTGTCATACATACGTTTATCAAATCATAAAACAGAAATATATACAGCATTCCTTTACTTTTTTTACATTTAGGCCAACCCATTGATTTTTCTAACCAATTATAACAACTTATATGTAGTTGCTAAGTAAGCTATCAGATTATATAGTTGTTATTATTGGTAAGAACTTTTCAAGTTATGTTAAATTTTTTTTTTTTGTTGCACATTAGGCATTTGTTTAGTAGTGGTATGTGGGCCTAATGAGCATAGTTCAGTGAATCGAGTGCGGCAACGCAATATCCGCGGCAGTATTGGACTCGCGACGATTTCCGTTCGGTTCCTTGCGGAAATAAACGGAATCAATATTCCACAATGCTAAACAATAAGTGCTCCCATTATTCCACTGGTTTGATGCTAACTGCCCCCATTACTCAGTACGCTGTCCCCTTTCTTTTCTGCGAATTGCTTTGTGGTTTAAAGAATGCTTTTGGGATTTCAATTGACTCACAGATGTGAAAAGAAATTATCTAACGTTTTGTATTCAGTCATTGCATAGAAGTGGTTTGTTAATTACCTATAGAAGGAAAGAAATGAGTTAATCGTATTATAAATTCATGTTAAATTTACGGTTAGTAGTTCTGGTACGGTGAAGGAAAATAAGGAAACCATATCTTTGATTTGCAGCATCAGACATAAAAAAGAAAGGCAGATTTCTGTGTCAGTTTCAGGTATTATCCTTATAGATAAGAAAATACCTGAAACAGACACAGAAATCTGCCTGACCTATTGAGTGGTCATGGGAGTTATGAAGATTAAAGATAAGACGTTAAAATGAGTTGCTTGAAAGAGATGCTTTGAGCAAATAAAATAATAAAGGCCAATACACTATTTCACATATAGTAACAGTGAAATGTATTTTATGTTTGTTATAAAAAAAAATTGAGATAGATAAAGTCCCTGGACACGATGGCAGGGGAGTAGAGTCAAATATTTATAAAAAATAATAATAATAATAAAGGCTAATTTGCGTATATGCTGTATCGAACTTGCTAAGCACACCAAGCTTCTTGGAGGCTAATTTAGATCAAGGCGACGGTAGTTTACTCGGGCCATCCCCTCGAGACCTGTTCCCTCCTCTCAGCGGTAACTCCCCAGTAAAGATGACACATGACGATATTCAATGCAGAATAATTAGAATTGTCACCTTCCAGTACCTACACCTCTGGTATTGACAGTGCCCATGAGCAGCGGTATTACTGAACATCAGGTGACGTTCTATCCGTTATATAAAAATATCTTTGTAAATAGAGAAACAGTTTTGTATGTTAAGGTATTTTTAGAGATTGATTTCTTTCAGGCCGTTTCACAAAGAAACTCGTCTAATGTAAGAAATCGAAGGCCGCTTTTTGTGTTTTTAGTTCAGGAGCTGGTGACGAAAAAATGGTTTTTATAAATTTTTCTTAGTAATCCGGGTTATCTAAATGTAAAGGTAGTACTGTAGTGCTTATACATAAAATATGTATGTTTAAGCTTTTTATAAGTAATGCAGCCATTAGATATTGCTCTGATCGTAAGAATATTTGTATACTATTAACAGTAGTTTACCAGTTTTACCTCTCACCTAATAGTTTAGTTGATTGAAGTTTTTTTTTTATTTAATATAATTATTGTTGTTTTGATTAGGCACCATTTGCGTCAGTATTTCGCACATTTATAAGCTAAGTGTTATTGACCATTCAGACGTTTGTGCTCTTAGTAAAATAATTAATGCTTAAGCAAAAATAAAAACAAAGTCCGGAGTTCTGAGTTCTGAGAGTTCTTTTCGGAGGTATACACTATTACACATATTCTTTAAAATATCCTATACATAGTTATCAATAATGCAAATTTCCTTACTACAATTCTAATAAGCTCTTAGACTATATGAAGAGGTCAGTCCACTCACGTCCGTCCATTTGTTCCGTATCTGACACACCTGGCTTCGTCTTATATTGCTGGCGTTACGGAAAATTGGGGTGCATAATGTTGTTATCTCGCCTTTACATCGCACGTGATTTTATTATATTTTGATATTTTTATTGGCCTTTATCGTAAATTGTTTTTAGTGAAGGAAAACAAAACTTTAACGCCTCGTAGAAAAGTTACAACTTGGGAACAACCGCTCGACTGCGGCAGTTTAAAATATGATTAGCGGTTATCTTTCAACAGGTTTGGATTTCCCTTTTTTCTTTGGGACTACGCCGAGTATTTGGCAGCTGTGAATTTTCTACACATAAAACACGTGTCAAAGTTTTACTCGTCAATAGCACATTTTATAGACCTTTATTATTAGACTAACAGGATAAATAAATAACCTTTATTTTCTAACATACGAAGAACCTTGATACGTACTCATTCTTATTTAATTACTTATACAGTCCGAGTCACTTGAATAGCCTCACCCCCAAAATCAATATAAATTCTGTTGTATATTCATTATTGCCTGTTTTACTTCATAAGTAAACTTCATTAGCGTTGTACTATAGCTTAATTATAAAAAGTAAAAATAAGATAAATAAATAGTACTAACTGTACACTAAAGTAGTGAAAATGGTGCGTCACTTGAATAGCATCAGTGAAATAAAACACAAATAAATAAGGCTATAATTTGTTTTTAATACTTTGTATACTTTCCATTGCTTTTAATAACTTCAAAAATACGTTCGGGAATAGACTTATATAATGAATGAATGTAATTTTGATCCAAATTATTCCAATTTTTATGAATTTCTTGTTCAAGATCTGCGCTGCTATTAAACTGGCGTCCACCGGCAAATATCTGGCGAGAAAGATAGCCCATAATATTTTCCATAATATTCAAGTCCGAAAAGTTCGATGGCCAATCTAAAACTTCAATTTTACTTTTTTGAAACCAAGGTTTTGTTTCCTGTGACACATGTATAGAGGCATTATCGTGTTGGAAAATCCAGTTCCGGTGTTTTAAAATTTTACAAATATTTTTTTTCTTTTCTTCTAATAGATTAGTATACAATGCTGAATTTGGTTTGCCTCGGAGAATTGAAATTGGAATATGCCCCTTATAAGAAACCGCCCCCCATACCATTACTGAGCCACCTCCCGAATGACGACGTGATAACACTCGCTCTTCTTTTTTTACATCGTGAAAATAATATGAATAGCCACCTGGACCATCTAAATTGAATTCTTTTTCATCACTAAAAACAACATTATGCCATTGATTTGTCCAAGACATATGTATTTTAGCAAATAACAATCGGGCTTTTTGATGTTGATCGCGCAAATGAGGTTTCCTCTTGATTTTCTGCTGTTTAAGGTATGGTGATGACTTTATAATGCGTCGCACGGTAGACAGTGATGCGCTGGTGTTTATTTCATTCGCAATTTGTCGCGCTGTCTTAGAAGAATTAGATGCTGCACGTAAAATAAGCCGACGTTCACTTGACGAAGTAGCCAATTTTGTACGACCTTTATAGTTTTTTCCATAGTTTTCTTTATTTTTCACATAATTATTAACTACTTTAGGACTGCGACCAATTTTTATTGCAATTTCACGGTGAGATAGTTTTTGATCCAAATAAAAATTCACTTTTTCTCTTTCGATTTCAGTTAATTTTCGACCACGACCCATGATAGCTAAACAATTGAATAAGACTTCGAAAAAAATATATACGTAATATTCGACGCTTAAATAAAGAATTGCTACCAAAAAACCAAAACAAACGCACGCGAGTAATGTTCGAATAGCACTGAGGCTAATCATGTGACGCGGACGAAATGTCGTACCGACGCGGGGCGCGGTATTCCAGTGCAAGTTCGTACGTGTTTTGTTTTGTATCGTAATGCACTGCACGTGAAGACAAATTAATACTATTATGAAAATAATATTCGTTCATATTTATACAGAAATTACAAAATTTAGGGGTGAGGCTATTCAAGTGACTCGGACTGTATCATGTGGTAATAGATGTTATTTAGTAAAAAAATATATTGTGAAATGTGACGTTCATATAATTTATTTAAAACTAAAAACAATTGTATAAATTTTTAATGAATCTTTTGCAATACTGTTAAACCCGGTAAATTATTAATTATATATCAATGGTGGTGAGCACTGACAGAACAGAAGATTTTTTGGAACCATCATCTGTCACATCTTAAAGCTACATTTAAAATAGGTATTTACGGCATGTTTAACATTCATGTGCCGGTTCCAATATCGCAACAAGGAAAGTTAACTTGGCTTGCATATGCTAAACGTGTCTTGCACACGCTTGCAAATTCTCGCATTTCTCAAATATTTGTTCTGTTTACTTAAAGTACCAGGCTTGAGGACGATGTTTGTTTACAGGTGTAATATTAATTACAGGACGACAAAATTATTTCGAAGTGAATGCTTCCCTTACTACTCATATGACATCGTCGGCCATACATTTATTTATTTGTAAACCAAAATATATTTAATTTGTGAACACACATAAATTCAGTTTCAACTATCAAATGTTATGAAACTCAAGATCGAAGAAGAAGAAGAAGCTTTTAAGGCTTCGAGCAAACAGGATAAAATAATAGTATTTATTTATTAACACTTCTGCATTAGGTATATATATTATTTTTATTTTTTATTTTTTTTTTGTATTAAAGAAAAAAAATAAACATAATTTAATGAAAAGCTGGTGGCGGCCTTATCGCTTTCGAGCGATGTCTTTCAGACAACCACTGTGAGTAAAGGGAAAAAAAACATGGATTAAATTACTTAAGGTAGGCAAGAATTGCAAAAATACATATTACAAATACAATAAGAAGGAAAAAACTAGTATTTAAAGAATAGAACAGGAATGCATTGAAATAAGCATTTGAGGATCTTTTTTCAATTTGCGTTGCGAAAGTACGTTTCAAAATGTAAATAAAAACCTTAAAATATTACGATTCATTGTCACAGCTGCGGAAAGGGTCTGAAACATGTTTCTTTGCTGTAATCTCGCCGTTCGATACGAGCGACGAAACGTCTTATAGTCTGAAATACACGACTTATTTAAACTGGAAGAGATTTTCATTACAGTTAAACAGAGGTTTAGTGTATCAAACACTCTTCATAATTACTACTTGTCGTAGATTTTTGTACAACGTATTGACTGTTGAATATTCTTTAAAATATGTATATAATATGTAAAATCCGCATGTAAGGAAGAATAGACCAAAGTTATCATAAAATCAAGAAGCAAAATTTTTTTTCAATATTTTCTTTCTTTGTTTATTTCCTTCCTTTCAGTCAGGAGAATAATTACTTGAACTTTATTTTATTCAATACGAACTCTCTTAATGTTTAACAAAATAAACTGCTCAAAATTATTCCACGCCATCCTTCTACTTTGGAGGCATCTTGTATTCCGCGATATCCTTGTTCCGGATATAGATGTCACGGGGGAAGTAAAATAATTTACATAATGTAATCAGCGAGCGAGATCCGATGATTCGAGCTACTTGGCCCAAAAGGACCTTAATCTAGTTAAAAAGATATCTTGTCCCTTGGAACTGTTGATTGACGCCGTTCTATCGGAAAATCGGGATTACGATTGGCTTTTCGCGAAAATTCTTTCCGCGCTTTCATGTTTGTTTTATGCCTTAATTCGTATATATTTTTCATAAAAAAGTGTTTCCTATGAAAGGAATAATATCTAAATCAGAAATTTTTCGGTTCGTATTAAAATGTGTTTAATATCCGTGGGCGAACCAAGAGTACTGATAAAACATTGGGGTGTACAATGTACATTTTAATTTAATTAATCAAATGCTTCAGTTGGTTTACATTTCATAAGAAATATTTTATAGAAGTCTCCTGGTTTTATTTGAAAAAATTTGGACGTAAAATCTTTATGATTATTAAAATACGAAATCGTAATTTAAAAAGTGGAGCAGAACTCTTATCTTGTAGTATTCTTATTCCTCATTTCCCATAGCGTGATTAGAAGTTTTATGTCAATTTTACGACGAACTCATTTGGTTGGAGACGTAATAAAGTGAGATCGGCGGCCCCCGCTAAGCTAGCCCGCTTTGTATTCATGGGATGAAAGAAAGTTGTCCCAGGTGTGCCCCCAGCCGTACACCCCCCATCGATCCGCGGTTAAAAATGTTGAGTATTTCATATTGCCTGAACGGTAACGTAACCATAGTAAAGAGTTTTCAGTGGTAAACTTCCTTTATATTTAAAGTGATATAATACAACGTAGAAAGTAATAAAACAGTTATACAAAGTCAAATGCTTTTATGAAGGACATTTGTTCTAAACGATAAGAATCTTTTAAGCACAATAAATACAGTAAAAATTAATAGAAATGAACCTATTTTTAGGTACGTCAATAACAACATATAATTCATAAATAGCATTCAAATACAAACGAAGAACAAGTGGCAAAAGAATCAGACTTCGTAGAGACTTCGAGAACATGATCAACTATTCGTGTTCCCACCATTAAAATTGCAATAAAACCTCGCGTTTCCAAGCCTCAAATACATCTTATTGCTTTGTAAGATACATTTGTTGAAACGTTTTAATGTCTCCATCGTTCTGTTATTAAGCTGTAAAGTCGCGACAATGAGGCTTTCGGTGAATGTTATGCTTGATGGAACTTTTAATTATTTTTCTTCGTGAACGCTCCATTAAGACGTACTTCAAGCCATTTTATAAATATTGTCATTGTTTTATTTCAGTGTCTGTCCGTTTCAGGGTCTAAGGTTAAAAGTTGGTAAAAGGTGATAAGTCAGTGTAAATGTACAAGGGTTTGATTATTTTTTAGATACTTTAATAAATATTTGTATATAGATAAAATGTTGCATCTATTTCATGGTCATTAGTCAATCTTATAAGCAAGTGGCGAGGTGATTGGCCTGCTCGCCGTCGAAGTTTTCGGTCTAAGGCAAGCCGGATTCCTTCAGCGCTGAGCAAATAGTAAATGCGCACATAGTTCACATAGCACACAGTTCTTTTCTGCATAGCTGGAGATCAAAACTACGACCTCAGGTGGCTTCCACATTCTATTTATATATTATTTAAATACAATATATTTCATAAGCACATTTAAATTTATTTTCAAACTTAACAAATATACGACGCCGAAGAAGGTGGTTTTGTGAAAGCATAAAATAGAAAACATAATCGGTTCTGATTCCGGCATCGGTAACAAATAATAGAAAAAACGAGAAGCGAGAAGAAAAAAGGAAAACAAGAAGAAATCGCCACAACTTAGACAAGTATTAGAAGGATGTATGCATTAAAAACATTTGTATAAACAAGACATATATGTATATCCAGATGAAAGTTGTTTTAAAGTTTTTTTAATTGTTCATAAAATAATAATTTCTTTACCATAAAACCTTCCGAAGTATGTAGTAAAAAACTTTTTTTTATAAATGTAACTAAATTAATCATTAACCTTTTCAAATTATCTAGGAATATGCAATAAAATTTTGATCACTGGTGCACATTAAAAACGCGAAATGATTTTCAACGCAACATTGACCGTTTAACATTCTAACCATTTATCTGCCTGTACGGTAAAAATATTTTAGCATTTCCTCAATGCAAAAATTTAAATTGCATATACGAATTTTATTTAATATTCAACTACAAAAAATCATCCATTCATTCCGGCCAATAGCTTATTCACACAACCATACCAGTTAGCACGGAACATAACGGTCGTAAAGTCGCAATTCTGCATAAATATTTATGTGCGCGAGTGTACAATTGTTTGCGCTAACTTTGGCCGTACGAACTTCTAACTTAGTAACATACGACTTGTCTACCCTAATGAAATAAAATACAGTAATTATATTTCAAATGTCATTAGGAAAGTTTGAGATAATACAGGTGTCACGAAGACGGTATTTACTCGATTTACCAAAAATGGAGACGGCCTGGCAACAAAACTGTTTATAAAAACTAAAAAAGCAATTAATTGATAGAATTCATAGTCGTTTATCGATAACTTAACTTATTTTAGTGACGTCAATTTTATACCAATATTAAGCAACATCACAATTACAAAATACATTTCATAATAGATTTTTATTATTATTATATGCATAGTTAATAATAGAGTATTGGAAATACAGAGCTTTTGTTTGACGTTGAACAAATTTATTTATTAATAATTTTTATTAGTTACTTCTGGAAAACTCGATTTACTGCCTATAAAACCAATATTTTATATTAATATACATTATACTAATACATATATTATATATATAATATACATTATACTAATACGAATATTTTATATTAATATACTAATACATATAACAAAAAGAATCTGCACTACACATTATTATTAAAAAAAGTTTTTCGAGTTGTCAAATCATAAAAGTAAATCACAAGATTGGCTTTACATTTTTATAACGACAGTGGTGGGCCGGGGTAATGTTGTGGAACGAAAACGAATTTAATGTCTTACATCTCCCCCAGAGTCATGACGTCTTGCTAATGTCGCGTGCAGACACAAATATATGTCCCCCGAAGTGTCGGATGTTCATTTATAGTGGCTATTTTTAATTCTTTGTTTTTAAAACTATGTTGTGCGTAAACCAGATTAATAGTTTTACTCGAAGGGGTGTTTTAATTATTAACAATAGATATGATGCTAAGGGTCTGTTTCACAATGTTTGGATAAAGTACCAAATACATATGCAACACATAAATTATTCGAAAGATAAAAGTTCCAAATAAAAGACTTCGCGTTTCATGACGAATAGCACTATCTGACAGTCGTGAAATGCAACAAACACTAGTTTATCCTACCGATAAGTAATAAATAGCTTATTTGGAACTTATCCTTTGTTTCCATTGTGAAACAGGCCCTAAATTTCCGTTTCTGGCAACACTGCATTTCTTGCTTATTACATTTCCTTTTTTTATATTTTAGAGTTGAATAATAAATAATACAAATAATATATTAGAGTTGTATAGAAGGTTATTGTAACTATTATATACATAATATACTATAATAAACACAGCTAACTCACAAAAACTCTTACTCCACTTTACCTTACCATTACAGTAAATAAGTAAATATTCGTAGGTCTGTTTAAAAAAAATATTAAAAATGTCCAGGTATTAATGAGACGTCGAGAAAATAATATAAGTATTAATCACGAACAACGAAATAAAAAGGTTTTAAAACATCCGGCATGTTTATATTTAGGCGTCGTCTTTGTTTTCTACATTTTTCGCTTTCGTAATTTGTCTTTGCCGTTTGTCAAAGACGCTTTTATGTCGTACTAGCTCATGACAGAGTTTACGTGAAATTAGAATAGAATATAAATATTAAAAGGTGCCTTGAAATATGAGAATGTACATACAGGTCGTGGCTTTTTACAAAGCTGTCAAAAATATAATACAGTTATTGATGATTACTTTAATTGTTACGAATATTATTTCACTTAATAGAATATAAACATGTATATTTAAGTAATATAGCATCCATCGTAAAAAAATCTTTGTAAAAATCCGATATACGATATCAATGTAAAAATACGTATATACGTGAAAATTAATTAAAATGTAATTTTAAAACCTTATCATAATTATATTGCATATTCATTAAAATTGTATTGAAGTCATTAACATCATTAAAATAATTATTTACAATGCTCTGTTGTATACAGTACATTAGCATTTCCATTACACTAGTATTTACATGAAACACTCGACTTGTTTATACTCGGAGAAGTATATATATATATATGCGTGGGGAACATCGGAACTCAATCTTCTCTTTAATTGCATTACATGTCACTAGAGATGTCTGGATTCTTTTAATACTTTTCCTACAAGGTTTCATACATTTTTCGTATAAATAGACGATACTATAAATACGAAAGATTGTTTTAATTAACCATTACATTTGTGGTTTTGCTATGACAGGTCTATCATAAAGTCATTGATTTAACATAAGAGTTTAAGGCCGTCTTCTAATAAACTATCAAACACCTGGGATCCATAATATCCAAATTAAAAACTCAATACAAACATCCGCAAAAATGGAGGACACCGTGAGCAATTTCTGCAGAAACCCTTCATATTTTAGTCGATACCAACTCCGAAGAAATAAATACAGATAAAACAACTTTTTCTACAGCTGTGATACTTTTTTGACATTCAACACCTTTTGTCTTCAGTCACCGTGACCACGCACGCTGTAAATCACCCGAAACGTCGTATAAATTTAAAATTATGTTATATAATTATAAGTTTACAATAATACATAGCTTCAATCCGGTAAAACAGTGTTTTCTTTAAATGTGTAAAAGCTATGTTAATAGAAGACAGTACTATGAACATATGAGTAGTTATTTAAAAACGGATATTACAATCAAATCTTCAAACTGAAAACAAAGAAACAAAACTACTAAACAGTAATTGGTCATCCTTTAAAAGACAAACACAGCATGCATTTAATATGCTGAATAACTAATACAACAATATTTTATAATGTTAAATATTTTGTAATATAATAATCAAATAAAGGCAAAACTACGATTCTTCAGATAAGTTTTCGTCATAGACGCCTGTTTAACCAGCATCAAACCTCTTGAAGGATGATGTTTTAATAAATGTATATTAAGGAACAACTTAACCTTCAGTGGACCAATTTGAATCTATTACATTCCACCATCTTTTTTATACACTTTAACATATTGAATTATCCTTATTAAAAATTCTTATACATTACAGCTTTTACCATCGAAAAATTGCAAAAGTCACCTGGTCGAGAAACACACAAAACAAAAGAAGCATGGCAAGCGGTAGGGGAGGCCTATGCAGAATCTCAATACAGCTACTGTCCGGTTTCATATAATTTAATTTTTAAAGAATTTAATATGTACTGTTAATAAAGGCTTTATTATTATTATTATACATTCTTGCATTTGAGTGAATTTTCTTAAAGGAGAAACTAGACTATTGTGAGAAATATTAAATCGTTTCGGTTTTCGATGTAATTCTCTCCTTGTACTGTTTTTCACTTGGAGAATTTTCATTCAACCGTAAATTATAGGGTTTCGTCTAGCCTTGCTAATCCTGATTAAACAGTGAGATTATGGCGACAAATCGAGCGTGACGAAGGGA
This sequence comes from Pieris mannii, assembly GCA_028984075.1. NCBI lineage: Eukaryota > Metazoa > Arthropoda > Insecta > Lepidoptera > Pieridae > Pieris > Pieris mannii. Next base: position 6,700,587 of record CM054784.1, read on the forward strand.
ATCGCAAATCTGTCTCCGTAGCTTTAGATAAGAAAAAATTAGGCCTGTGTTTAGTTTGCAATTTTACCGGGAATTGGATTTACTTCTTATTTATTTAACAAAAAAGCTAGGTAATATTTGTGAAGTTTTTAATAATGCAACGGTTTTCAATCTGTAACTACCCTAATGCATATTATGGTATTTACTGAACTGCATTGAAGTATTTCCAAAACATTTGAGGGACCTTGAACAAAAGAGCAAAACTTTTTCTTTTTCAACTTTTTAATTATTTGAATTTGGAACACATGTATTATTTCTATTCTTCTAAAAACTTCTTTCGATTTTGCGCCATTCACATATTTTTCGTGTTCATTATTAAATTACAATATGGAAGGTGTTAAGGAAAGGGATTGCAGTGATGGCCTTGCATAAAGTGGGTATGGAGCCGTCAGTCATATTCCAGATACTTCAAAAGCTTGGTATCGGCTGTATGTTCGTATATCGTACTATCAACAGATACAACGACACTTCGTCTGTTGAAGACCAGAAAATATCGAAGCTGCTCCCACATTTTTGAATCCCACACTATTTATTTTTTCTATATTATGCATTTTTTTACAATTTCCGGACATTGGAAAATTCCAATGTCCGGAAATTGTAAAAACTAACCCAACTAACCATTATGGTTACGTAACATCATATGTAAATAATCCATAGAAGGCTTATTACCTACTTGCTAGTAATAAAACAGATACCAGGACCAATGAGGCTTGCAGTGTTTTAAATGTATAATATCTATATATATAAATTATATGATATATAAGTATCTACGAAATATCAATAAATAAGGAACTGAAATAAAATTGTTTTTACCGTTTCTAAATTATTAAATATCGAATCACATTTTTTAAACAACGCACAAACATAAAAATCTTGATTCAAAAGCTCTATACCATAAAAACATCCATTAAGTATCCAAACTACAGCATTTAAAGCTTCCAGTGAAATTTCAAAAAGCTATCTCCGAGCTTCCCCAGTCCCTTTTTAATCAGAGCGTTATAAAAACCCCTTTTCACGGATTCAAATATGAGTTCATTTTATTATGCACATGCGGCGTATGCAACTCGGACTTGCAATTTGTCGCTTCGATGAAAATATTTGTATTCAATTTTGCATATGATATTTTTGTCAATATTTCCGTTTGCTTTCACAATTATTAAGTGCTGTAAACCTATAAGTACATAGATTGAATGTGCCTCGTTTATAAGTAAATTATTTGGTTTAACTTATTTATTACTTAAATTTAATTTAAATAATTAGCATTGTACGTGGCCAGTTGACTCACAAATGATAGTCATTAATGCTGAAATACTTTGAAAATATAATTTTCTATACAACCTTTCCTTGCTGAAGAGGTAATCTTGGAATTTTCAAAATTAGTGGATAGTTTTATCAGAAGATGGTAACATTTCAAGCATCTAGCTGATAAACAACTTATTCTTCGGATGGATAATAGTCAGGATGAACAATTTAGTATGAGATTAAATTATTTAAAAAATAATTTAAATTAAATATAACATTATTAAACGATGGCATTTTACCCATTTGAAATTAATATAATTTACACAATTTTACAACCGATTACTGTAACAACTTCAGTGGTTCAAAATTAATATTGTCAAATCTATAAAAAAGATGGTTAGATGAAAAGTTCACGTTTTATAACAAACTTTATAAGTCCTCAGATTTCTGATTCGTGATCGTGATTTTTTTTTCTAGTAGGCAAGCCTGATCAACGTTCTGTGCACCTAAGACATGCCGGCTCTGTTACGATTTTCTCATGTATGTTACAAGTGAGTAAAAAATGCGCACGTAGAGAGTCCATTGGTTCGATCGTACAATTACAGCGGTTAGAGTCATAGACTGAAACCACTAAGTGAACACTGGACATTATTTTATTACAATACACGAATATCTTAAACAAAAATACATTATACCTGTACCATATTTTACGGTATACAGTATCGTACACAGTTGGATATAAGAAAAGACTGAATAGGCAAAGCCGTTTGTTTTATCAGCGATTTGATCCCGTCGCCGTGGGCCCATGATTTATACAAGCATTCTCCCTGTCCTCTGAGATTCAGCAGTAAATCTCGCCACAAGTTGCGGGACAAAAATATCATTATGTAAATTTACATAGAAATAAAACTTGACTCGTATTGCATGGAAATAGCTTTTCTTTGGACTTTAATAGGTTTTACATTCTTGCTAGAATTCGTATTTTAAATGTTTCTATAGATTTTAGAATTCTCATCGGGGTTTACACAAACTAGTGGGCTGTTTGTTGTGCTCACTACTTTGTAAATGTTGCTTGTAAGTATGCGTTAAGTAAAAAAAATAATTGTCCGCAACATGACATACATTTCGAATACAAATAGAGATACAAATTTGGTAACAAAGATTCTTACTCTTTACATATTTAAGAAACTGTGTTCTTAAATATGTTAATAGTAAGAATGTACCCAACAACAGATACGAGTATTTATCGCAATCGAGTACTGAAATCAAGCACTTAGACAATACGTATAGTTTCTGAGCGACATAATTATTGAATGAACATGACCAATGTTAATTTCATTGCTGTGAACACTGTTCATTTAAACATTAAATTAGTTCTTACTATAGTATTTATCGTTATTACAGTCGATACCGTATCAGCTACCTTTTAGGATTATGTACGTCTCTACGTTTTCCTAATAATTACTAAGACAAATATTTAAAAAGGTATAAACATTGATATTGTTGTTGGTAATACTGATATAGACTATATCTGATTTTTATATAAACTGAAAAAGACTAGGAAATTATGTTTTATTAAAATTTGAAAAACAGTTTTAAAATTTTAGCTTACTCGTCAAATTAGAATAAACCTCGATTTTATTTATCAAGTTTCTCTCCTAATTAAGAAGAAGGTACGAAAATATAAACTAATTATATAGACTTTCCAGGTACACGGTGGAATTTATTTACATATGATATATCGACACATCGAACGATATCCTAAAGGTTTTCCGTAAAATATTACCGTATTTAAGATTCTGAATTTAAAATCTTACAGAGCCTCGCGCTCCCCACTTTCCCGTATGGTTTTCCTCATTTCCCCCGGAATCTCTTACATTTATTTTTATTTCGTATTTGTATTCGTTTCCTGTAACGTCATATATTTCTCATGACGGCTCCATATCGTTTGGGGTGCTACGCCTTTGTGGAAGTAATAAGTTTATAATTTAATAATAATATGTTTTCAGGTGTCCGATGTTTTTGTCACACTTTTTTTCCATGGTTGTATGAATGTTCCTTGCTTTAACGTACATAAATTATTGTATTTGTAATACTGTTTTTAAAGATATACTGTCTATTGTATAATAATTATTTAAAATAAGAACGGGGTGAATATACATTTTCTGTAATGATTATATGAATTTGAATTAAAAAATTACACTTACAATATTTTTTAAGGTTTAAAAATAATTATAAAAAAGTTCTACTTTTGTATACGTTAGCCACGGGTTAGTGGTAAGTGTAAAATTAAACTATAAATAAAAATAAAATTGATACTTCAAAATCCTATAAAATATGACTCACTTTCCATAACGTACTTAAAGGTGTAAATCTCTACATGTGTCGCTTAAATCTGCGCCATATAAAAGGAACGTTATTTCACCGAAACCATGAATAGGCGAAAACTCTTCTTTATGGCCTACAAGCCTCTTGAGATGGAGTCACTTCGTTTTATAAAGTCGTCAAGTAAAGCGTGAATTGTTTCGAAGATTTACGTCTTAAGGTATCAATTATTAACTAAAAACTGTTAAGAAAATTATTAGATATTAAGCTGAAAATAAATATATAGAATTTATGAAGTTAGTATAATCGAGGTAGTTCTTACCTTAATAATAATCCAGTGGCGCTGAAGCACTTTTAACGGGTCTAGGTCGCAGGTTCAGGAATTTTATATTAAGTAGGTGAGCAGCCTTGTGTCTGTATCTCATGTAAAAAGTTGTTGGGTTTTATAAAATGACGGTTTTTTTCGATGTTTGTCCCTTGGAAGTGTTAAATGTACACTTATATAGATAATTTCATTGGTACCCAGTACACAGCCATGAATCGAATGCACGGACTCAGGTTTGAAAGTTGGCTGCTTAAGCCACATAGACAACACTGCTGCTGACAACACTGTACTTAAATAATTATCTCAACCTAAAATTTATTGATAATAAATAGCATAGCATAATCTACTCTTAAACATTTTTCTCGTGGATTAACGGACGTGGATAATAATTACTAATAACCATATCTCGAAGATATTTACTAGCTACTATTTGAATAACAATGAAACAACGATCATTTAAAAATATCAGCCAGTGTCGAAGCGGAACCATGTATTTTAGACACAAATAAACACTTAATAGATGAAAGTGAACGGTTGTAAACGTTTCGTACAAACTGTTCTTTTAAATAAACGAAACGTTGTTTAAAACGGCACCCTTCACGAAACTTTTCCATCTGGATACAATGCAAACATTATACACGCGTCCGCAGTTTAGGGAGATACATTCATGGCTTCGATTCTGGTCTAAGTATTGAGTTAAAGCGATTAACATTTTTTTAATTCCAATACTTTTAGGGCTCGACAGCCTGTGACGACTAAGTGTAGATGACAGGGTTTAGGTTAGTACACATGCTGATATGACTTCCGTTAAAGATACTGACGATAACCCAGAAATGTCTCTTGTTGGCCCGTTAGCATATGTAAGATGCCTGCTCATATTTTTTTAAAGATTTCTTGGAATTTTAAGTTTTATTTAAGAAACTAAATGAGAAGACAAGAGGGCCGAACTAATTAAACTTATTTTAGAAATATAATATAGTTTATTTTAAACGGACTTTATTTAACAAAAAAACACATACACAAATTTGATTATTTATTATATAATATAATATAATATTTTCCGCATATTTTTCATCGTGTATAAATATATATAGATCTCAAAGATTTATTTATGATTTGTTGGAGACTGAACAACAAGCTTATCTCTTAGCCGGTTTTGCGTTTTGTAACCTGTTAGATACAATATTAAAATTCATGTTTACGAGTTCTATGGCTTAACATAATATTTTGATGGCTGACTCTTGTCTATTACTCATAAAAATCAATTCATTTATATGTGACACCAATATACTTCTACCTTAAAACAAGTATGGTAATTTTTTATCGCTAAATTTCTCTCACTTGGGACCACAAAAACGGACAGGAAAAAACTGTTTCGCCAGTAAAAGGAACAAACTGATACACAACAATGCCATGATCTCTAATGAAGAGTTTTATACACAAAGGTACCAACTCTTTTATTAATACCCCGTGTGTTTTAGACTTATCCCATAGGGTTTATATGTACACCTATATATTGAAGGTTGTCATCCTTTCAAAGGGATTGTTGGAATATGTTCATAGTTGACGTCACATTTTTTCTTTAAGTTTTAATTACTTTTCTTACTACCTTGAGGGTGAAATAGCTAAGGGTTTAAAATATGATAAATTTATTGTATATAACACGTATGTAACTATCTCTGTATATAACTGAATCTCATGTCATAGAAATGTGATCTATTTTAATAAATGTAGGAACACTTCTGTCCTTAAAGCTATAAAAATCTCGTTCATAAAGGAAACCTCAGTGTAAAATTATTCTAGGAACCATTAGCCATAACGAGAATGTGTAGTTATTTTTCACATTAAATATTCATCACATACCGAGTAGATGGAGTGTACCCAAGTGTACGGCGGAGTCATTTTTAATATAAATTCTGCAAAGCTACTTTTAGGATAAAAACATATCACGGGCCTTAATAACATCTATATAAGTAGATATGTATAAATAATGTATATAATGTAATATGGATAAACCTACTGACATATATTACAGTTCAATACTGTATTCAAAAATCGTCATAAAATGAAAATTAGTACGATATTTATCTTTGTAATCTCACTTGTTGTGATATATATATATATATAGAGAGGGAGAAGAAGACTTCAACCTTTAATAATCCGTTAAGTTCAGTTTTAACACTGGAAATGTTAAAACGCGGCGTATGTTCCTAGTCAGTATGCTCCTATAACATTTTGGTTTCAGACTGGTGAAGGACAATATAGAGTTGTCTTGAGTTTGAGTTTCTCTTGAAACCCGTTTAACCTTAATTTACACTGAAGGAGTTTCACTCAAATAATGTTTTTTTATTTATATACAACAATCTGTTTATAACAAAACCCATATTTTTGACGTGACAACGTCTTATAATTCGATGTTGAAGTGCAAGCAAGAGCGCAGAACGAGCGACAAAGAGGCACAATCGACCTCCACGTTCGGCAGCGTTCGACATCTGTCTCTCTCCTACTTGGCGGCCGAGCAGCCAAACTCGGTACAAATACATATATGTAACTTGATCAATTCAATAATGATTTCCATTTACCTCCTTCTCTATTTCCATACAGAATATCTATCAAACAAATAAATTTAAAATTTTTCTTTTGAAAAATGCAACCATTCCATCAGCATTTTCTAATAACGTTGTCACGTTCAACTATCGTCAGTAAACCAACTTTACAGACATCCGATTTTTTGTTATCAATCTTTGACAATCTGTTATGAAAAATTTGTATATTCAAGTTCGAACGAAAAACTCCACATTACATGTAGTCTGAAACTTTGAAAACATTTCAAATGTAGTTTTATAACTTCGCACTTACCTTCACTAGACTAGACTATTTTTTAAGATGGCAACAAGCCAATAAAATACGCTTACTTGAAATTAAATTGTATTCTTCACTATACGCTTTCGTGACAGCTGAAACAAGATGGCGACATTTGTATACTGTGTGTATTCTTTTAAAGCTGTGGCTAAAGCTAGAATTTATTCTTAGCGCTAATTTAATGAAAAACAAGAATACTACGGTGACTGAAGACAAAAGGTGTTAAATGTTAAAAAAGTATCACAGCTCTAGAAATAAATAAATAAATACAGATTATGTTAAAATAATTATAAGTTTACAATAATACATAACTTTAATCCGTTAAAAAAGTGATTTTCTTTAAATGTGTAAAAGTTATGTTAATAAAAGACAATACTAGATACAGTCCTGTTTTTAACACATTTGTACATTAACATTTTGTTAAGTAACGAAAACTGAATTAAATATTACAATAATAATTCAAACGACACGATAAACCCTCATGAAATATTACACAGTAGTCGCATAATTCAAATCACGGATCAAAATGAACCATTTAAATGCTGTTTAGCGCCATTACAAAGTAATGAATTAAAAAAATGTTAAATAAACACTGGGGAATACTGTATTGTGACTTCACGCGACCGACATCGATAGGGTTAGGTTTTAATTCGTTTTTGTACAGTAAATTAATGTTAAATTGTGTTCGCGATTGTATCTTGCGTTAATGTAATTAAACTTTTTACTCGACTGTTTTTTTGAAATATTAAACGTATCTATGAGTTGTCGACGTACATAAGTCATATCAAAAAGAACTTTATAGCATATTGTATTAGAACTGTGTAAAACTGACTTTGGAGATGACCAATTGGCGATTCAAAATATTCACATGAAAACATTCACGTAATATTTTTAGACTTTGCTCTACAGACGAAAATATTTGCATTCTGATGCATTGCTTGCAATCTCTGGATTATAGAAGCTGAACTTACTGTCAATATAATAATCAAGATTCATCGGATAATAGATTTCAAGCCGACACCGTACATTGATGGCGAAGAAACAACAGTTCAATTCCGGAAAAAACATTTATTGTTTAGTGAAGGTAAACGTTGATTAGCTTCTCGGATAGCTCTTTGACCCAGAGACAAGAGACACAGATGTGCGTCCTATATATAGGGTTACAGGAATTCAAAGAAAGCTTCAGATTAACAAAGTAAGCTATATAAAAATAGGAGGAAAAACATGTGCAATGGAATGCAGACATTTACAGGTTCCTAATTGACATGATTCCAAAAAAAAATTTGTACCGATATAAGTTGAACCCAAGAGTTACTCATAGAACGTCACTTAATAAAGCATGCACTCACACGTATGTAAATATATTCGTGATATATTCACATAATAACAAGAAACACAACGATAACTATTTCCCATGTTCTACGAAGACTCGAATCGATCTTTACTTCGAAAGGAAATCTAAAAATAATAAAAGCTGGCTTATTCATGGTACGAGGAGCATTCTATCAAATGTCAGGAGACGGCCTTTAGATTGTTTTCCAGGGAGCCATCGGGCCGTAAAATCAATGACATCATAGAATATGAACGTCTTTTGATATTGCTACATGTCTATTTTCAATTCAGACAATACCCTTTGACCAGTAGATATCTAAAACGTAAAAGTTCCAGCTTATTGTAATGTAAGCTTAGTTCACTGGGTTTGGTAATTTTATGAGGTGGCTTCTCGGACATTTTTCTTTGACCATTTTTATAGGCATATGTGGCTTACATTACGTAAAAGTCATCGATTCTTGAGTATAAGCATATTATTTACGCGCTGTGCTATGCTTCCATCTGAGCAAGTGAGCATATGAAGAATATTTGTGGTGACTGGTCGTACTTGAATTTGTGTATGTGGTGATATTAATTGTTTATACTACCTATTTGCGTGTTGTTCTCACCAGTAAGTAAGTGCGTGCTCCTATTTCACCATGCCTCCTGCTGATAGAGGACAAATCTTTTTTTTTTAATTTATTTTATTATTCTTTATTACTCAAGATGTCATATGGAACATGGTGTAAAGGTTGCAGCTCCTTACAAACATTGTGTATAAAAAAAAAACTTGGCGATTAAAAAGAGTGGCGGAGAGTTTATTGCCAGTTCTTCTCTTCCGTTCTACGCCCTTGATTTGAGAACTGGCAGTAAATGTAAAATTAGAATCATTTTATGTATATTTCTTTTCTTTTTTTTGACGTTCATAAGTGTGCATTGTTACTTATATGAATAAATGAATTTTTTGTTTGTTTTGTTTGTTTATTAAACTGTTGGGATTTCATCACACGACCTGAGGGTTATCAACCCGAGACAGTTGATCGATCTTATATCTGCATCCCAATAACCAAACCCTACGAAGACAATCCGTTTTTGCGGACGAATAGAATGCAATCTCTTTGCTCTTTACACTCATATTTGATAATCAATATAAACTAAAATAAAATAAATAAAACCGTACAAATAATATTGAAATATAAATGTCAATATTTAAAACTTATGAAATAGCTTTTTAATTATTTTAAAAACGGGTGTAAGTTTAAATCTCAAGATAGGATATTGGCACACTTTTGACAATATTTGGATTAAGTTGTACATCTCAGATGGAAAAATAGATTGAGATAGGTTATTGGGTTAGAGCGTTAGTGGTGACCTGCAAGCCCTATGTACGGACTATTAAAAATATGCTTACAATGTCTATATAAAAGTAAAAATAGATAAACAAAAACACTATTTCTTCATAACACAACATTTTACCTAGTTCAAATCGCGATTCAAAGGCAAAAATAATTTTCCTGCTCTTTGTCCCAACTCCGAGCAACTTTACACAACTTTGCTTAAAATATGTTTTCAAATAAAATATGAATTTAGAACACGCCATTTTCATTTAATACATGCTCATTGCTGTCAAAAAGCGGAAGTGGGAAATTTGTCATCGCCCTGCCCTTTAATTTTGACATTTATTGGTCATTGTTTTATTTTTATAATTTTTATTGTGATACGTTTAATTTATTAGAATTGACAAGCATTTTTCTTTTAATTAATTTTAATGACACATTGTTAACAGAATATAGTGATTCGAAAAAAGATTTTAATGTATATTTTTCTGGAGTACAAGACCTTCTATAGCTAGTATATAATAGTTATAGCACAAACTAAACGATCAATGTTTATACAAAATTATCTAACGTTTTCGCAGGAATGTTGATAGTTCGTAAAATAAATTATTGGTCGGTGCACGCGATTCTCGCACGCTAAATGTTTTTTAGGATTTCTAAAAAGTAGTTTCACTAACACCACAAGTGCTTGGAATATGCTATTATTTTTAATTTTAAATAGTTCGGTACATTCTTTGCATTTTTTTCTTTTAATTCCTGTTATAATTGTTGAAATGCACGGAATACTTAATAATCAAACACATTTACTCCAGCGAGTCGTGACTATTAACGTGATTATTAACTATTGATAGGAAAGCGACACATAAAATAAAAGCTAAAAAAAGACAATTTAACAACACATAGCATTTACATAAACTATATAAATACTTAAAAATATATTAATCGGCGGCTTCGGACGGCAAGGCAAGCAATCCGCGAAAATTGAACACCGTGAGCAATTTCTGCAGAAACCCTACATCTTTTAGTCGATACCAACTCCGGGGAAATAAATACAGATAATACAACATTTTCTACAGCTGTGATACTTTTTTGACAATCAACACCTTTTGTCTTCAGTCACCGTGAACACGCACGCTGTAAAGCACGCGAAACGTAGGATAAATTTAAAATTATGTTTTAATAATTATACGTTTACTATACATAACTTCAATCCGTTAAAATAGATGTTTTCTTTAAATGTGTAAAAGATGTTAATAGAAGACAATACTATTTTGTTCCTAGAAACACAGAAACGTGAAGATTTCCTTCACATAGTGAATTATATACTTATGATTATAGGAATTCAAAGAATTTTCAATTTATTCGTAGTAGAAGCATCAGTCGTCACGTAAACACCATCCATCTCGCTCCCCTATGTATTGACGCGTTTTGAAAAATGTAAAAAGGTCATTCGGGACATCACGTACTTTTCATTTATTATACCCTCGAATACCTCAACGATTTCGACATCATTCATTGACAATGACTTCAATGATATTTTAAAACGGATTTTTGTTTCTACCCGCAAATTGATATGATACTTGTACTTAAAAAGTATAAATATAATATTTTAATTCGGTTTTGTTGCTACAGCGACCGTAGACATGAAGGACGTAAATAGAATAACTTAAAAAAGCGATAATTTTACTTTTATTTTACTTATAAAGATAAAAATCTTTTATTTTCAATTTAATTACCGCATGGAAATTAATATATTTAGATACTTCTTTTTCGGCACCTAGATAAGTTTTTAGGATCAACTGTTGTGAATAGGCATTTGTGACCAAATTTTCTGCATCGTTAATAAAAAAAAATTAAATAATAACTATGCATTACTATTTATTTATTTCGTAATTAGTACGTTAACAGTTAAGGTAACTTATGTACCAAAAATTAATTATACTAGACATAATCAAATAATATATAGAAAGAGGGTCGAACATTTACAAAAGGAAAAAATGTTAAATACATCTAAGTAACATCTTTACATCTAAAAATTATTGAATACGTCAGACAACTATTTTATATTTTTTTTAACTATTATACTCCTTGTCCACAGATCAACAAAATGCAGCGGCGGTTCTCCTCACAGAGAAAGGCGACGTCGAGAGGAAGAACCACAAGCATCAGGCTTCAGTGGAGCCCTACACAGAACACCTCCTCACCCCCCACCAGCACTTTTACGCCGTCTGGGAGTTAAGGAACCAACTGGTGTTGGCAAGGTATTTTTTTTTATATTAATTTTCCTCTAATGTCTACACGTATTTCAAACTATATTTTATACATACTATCAAATTAACAATCACATATAATTAATTTTTTAAATAGCCACATTAAAATCACTGGTCAAGTCAGCCACTTGTTAAGTTATTGTATTCTTAAAAAGTGACTGAAACTTCATCTCTAAATAATTTAATTACTGACATTTAAAATTATTCAAATGATGTTCAATATTCCATCTACATTAAATTGTTATTTTACACTAGTATCTGAATAAAACTAGCCCCTCAATAGGGCCAGACTTTACTTAAATTATAAAGTCTATTTACTTTTACAAGTTCGTAGCGACAAGAGTTCGCTGAAAACAAACTTCGCAATTCGTACGTGTCGCCGAGACGTACCCGGTCGATGATTAAAGAACGTTGCGAAGCTTCCTTTCAAAGAAATATCAATACTTACTTTAGTATAAATATTGAATCGAACTAATTTTAACAATTGAAAAACACGAAAATTGTCACACTATGTATATTGTTAACTTTACATCGTATCTGTCACATCTAAGGGCTCTAAAAGTAATACAAGTCTATTAGAGTAAAATAACTATATTTCCACATTTGTACGTTTCATATGCATTAAATATACATAAAAGTCAGGTGCCCATCGATATAATCATACCTGACACCTGTCCACGATGTTAATTGTTGCCGCAGAATTCCAAATTTAAAATTGCGTTCCATATTTAAACTGCCATTTTATATACCACAGGTGCTATTAATATAAAAGTATCTCAAACTGCTTACTTGCTATCATCCGTATATCAGCATCACGGGCTATAATTTACAGAGCCCGTTATCCTGGGCTCACTAATTGGTTCCCGTAATGAGACAACTGATGATCTACCCTAATGAGCACCGAGATGTATATCTTTTATTACAAGGTACTTTAAATTTCGAACTGAAGCGGTTCTTTAGAGTTGTGATGATTGAAAGACAAACTTAACTTATATTTCTTCAGGCAGTCTATCTACCTTGCATAATAAGATCTGTTTTATGCATATGTATATATATTCTTAAAAGACCGGAAACACACTCGCGAGCCCTCTAGCATCGAAAGTGTCCATGGGCGGTGGTATCACTTAACATAAGGTGAGCCTCCTGCCCGTTTGCCCCTTGTTATATAAAAAAAAATTGTACATAGCGTCGTAAGGACATCTATTCAATGCTAACATTAATTGAATTCAGTAACGATGCTAAGGTTAAAATACTTTCGCATTTTCTTGGTTATCTGGATAGGGCAGAGGGCGTTCGGTCTTGATCTTCACATTTGACCTCGTTCGAAGTCTTTCCGACGCTCTTCACCATATCTTAAATTCATTACATTTTCTAATAATGGTATAGTTACCTAGTAAGATGTGTTCTATAATCTTAGTCTATATTAAGAAAATTTTCCAGATCATTAAAATCTCGGCCGGGATTAATAAAAGTTCAAAGTATGGGTTTGTTCATTAGCGCGGAAATCTGATATCACGCTTTGATGCTTCTTCGATGACATTAGATTTTGCATGCAACAGGTCACAAATTGCATCAATGACGAGGCATTACTTGCGTTTATATAATTCCTTTTACGCCCGTCTCTGTCTATATTAAAATATGACAGTAAATATTATGTAAACCACATTTCAATGACAAAATTAAGGATAACATTTAAAGAAAACACTTTTTTACCGGATTGAAGCTATGTATTATTGTAAACTTATAATTAATTAACATAATTTTAAATTTATCCGACGTTTCGCGTGCTTTACAGCGTGCGTGGTCACGGTGACTGAATTCAAAAGGTGTTGAATGTCAAAAAAGTATCACAGCTGTGGAAAAAGTTGTATTATCTGTATTTATTTCCCCGGTGTGGGACTTGGTATCGACTAAAAGATTAAGGGTTTCTGCAGAAATTGCTCACGGTGACTTCCATTTTCGCGGATTGTTTGTATTGAGATTTTAATTTGTATATTATTGAATCCCAGGTGTTTGATAATTTTAGGGCATTAATTTTAGGCACCCTTGAAATTCCAGTAAAAAAGTGTTTTCTATAAATGTGTAAAAAGCTATGTTAATAAAAGACAATACTGCAAGGATATCATTATTTAACCAGTTTTAAATGGATCCAAAAAATTATCAAACGTTTAACGAATTTTATCTTAAATATATATTTTACATTATTTCTATAATGTATACTCATTTTATATTGACTCGGAACCGATTACAATATATTTTCTTGTCATTTCGAAGCGAAACAAATATCATTCTATTCACGAAAGACATTAGAAATGCGATCGAAGCTTCAGTAATGCGATTAGTGACGAACTTCATGGTAATTTCAAACATCTTTGCCAGCGTGGACTGAATATTGGAACTATTAATAAGATTGGAACTAGAATAATAATGTAATCCCATCATTGCTGTCAAAGCCAATGTACAAAGCAAATGATGTAATGTCATTTTGAAAGACACTATAGGGGAAACTCAAATCTTGTGAAATTTGAAAATAAAACATATTCGAGATTATCCATCCTGGTAAGTTAGTATGGTTCGTGAGACATAACATTAAACAATAGTCTATTGTTAATTTAATTTATAATGTATTAAGAAGAGTATTTAGTATTGATTTTATTTTTTACGAACATTTTACATACTTAGAAACAAAGTGTAACAGCTTACCTTATACTCATCTAGGGCTTAGTAGCATTTTTATTGAAATTTATGAATTTATTGATAATAATAACTAACCTTATTGGTCATCCTTACTTGTACTCTTTCCGTTATTAGATTTGTAGGCTTTCAAATCAATATACTAGTGCATCAATATTTCAAACCAATCATTGATACATAGGCTTAGATATGAATGTAACGTCTCTGAAGACGTTATTGTAAAACAGTCTAAGACCGGGTAAAATCGCATTGAATGGCATCGTCTTTGTCAAAGTAGAAATGTAAGGAGAATTTCAAATGTAAAAGTAGTATAAATATATATAAATATAATAGAAAATAATTAATAAATTTTGATTTGTGTTTTCAATTTTTAATTAACCTAACATCATACTGTATCTGTTTTTTTTAAAAACATGACTGGTGGCACCCTTATTCGCAGCTTGGTCACACTCATATCGCCTGTTTCTACTACTATATATAAAAAGAAAAGATGGTGAAAACTGGATCACCCAAGTAAAGGACAGACAGATGTGGAGCATGGAGGAGGCTTTTACCTGTAAAGGGGTCCATAATGATTTATGATTTAAATTCTTTTTAAGGTTAGATAAAATACATATATTGTACGTACATATTATGTAATAATTAATCATATGATATACTTATTTAATATATATTGTTCATTATGGAAATAAAGAGGCTATAATATTATGTAATCTAATTTCAAGTCTGTCTTCAAACGAATATTAATGTAAGTGGATGATCTCGTCTCTGGCCCAGCCCTGAAAACACTAAATATTATCGTAAGTCAAAGCGATTGCCGTCATAATTGTACTTGTCGTATATTTTATTTTATACTCCCCACTTTTTTCTATTTCAACAAATAAAACGATGAGCACCACCCACAGCTGAAAACAGTTGTTCTAATATCAAATGCTACAATTCGTACCACGGGGGTATATTAAACCATACCTTATGTGCCAATAAGCTGATTACTCATTCATATAGCGTGTTGATAAGCAGTGCTTGGTAAACCGATGTGACCTGACCGCAACTATAAGACAAGCTAACGAGCGACTACAAATCCCAACGTACGCCCAGGCTTCGGTTAATGTTACACATATTCTGTGCAATTTATGTCTTGTGCCTTGGGAATTTACACTCATAGCAGGAATTTCGACTAGTTTCCATGACATTTTGGGAATGTAGTCAGTTCACCGTTAATTTGTCTGGGTTCATAGGTGAAGGTTTGGTTTGATCTTTGTCGTTGTTATTGGGTCGATGTTAAGCGTGGCTTATGTGAACATTTCTACCACTCTACTTCTGATTTATGCTTTAGTAAAGGCATTGCATTCCTTCAAAAGATAATTATTTGAAAACGCGTACACCCTGAGCTGACATAAGAAAAATAATGCTTAACTGGAAATTGACAAACGTAAGAAAATTTTATTAAAATGCCTATATACTAATATGGCTCGCTGGCGACACTTGCTTATAAATAAAAATAAAATATGTTTAATTTGGAACATAAGATCATCAAGGTATCACTTATTCCACGTCATTAAATTTGAGCATGTAGGCATACTACTCATCGGCAAAGAAAACAGAGGGCTGAGAGGAAAAGCCGGCGTAAAAAACTCTCGGTACTCTTTAAAAAAAATACAAAATGCAAATCATCAAACAATACTTATTTTAAACCAAACACCTATAGCAAATTAATTGAAAGTAGCCTGCATAGCACTAGTCCAAGCCCTTTTATCAACTAGATATTCGCTTTAAAACTTTATACTCAGCTTTTCTTTAATATATTTCTTAAATTTATTAAAAGGCAGAGATATGCCTCTGAGATTTTATTAAAGAAGAGTAACTCTTATACCTAATGTTGATCACAAATACAACTTTTTTGTTTACTTCTGGTTTTCTACGTGTGCAATCTCTTATATTCTAAAAACATTTGAGTCGAAACAAATCCTACATAACTATGTCAACAAACGGATTCGTTTGTGAAATCCTCTTATCTCGGCCACGCTATGTTTTTGTCAGCGCCGTGCAGCTACGGGCTTATCAAGAATTGCAAATTCGTTGCGGTAATTTTTTACGGCTTACGTTTTGGTTACAAAAGCCCTGTCAATATCATAAACGTATCTGATAGAATTGCAAATGGTTGTGCACTTTTGGAAAACCATTCAACTTTGTTTGCGCCAAAAAGGTGAATAAATTTGCAAACTATGTTACACGTTATTTTAAGCGAAACTATTGTGAACTGAATTTGTTTAAAAAACTTTGGACGTACTAATTATTTGAAAAGCTTTCGCTTCAGGTCTGTATAGCTAATAATAAATCAAGGAAGAAAATCTCTTTACTAAAATACTATATATAAAAAAATATAAAATCTCGTGTCGCGGTGTTTGTGGTTAAACTCCTCCGAAACGGCTTTCCCGATTCTCATGAAATGTTGTGTGCATATTTAGGTAGGTCTGAGAATCGGAAAACATCTATTTTTCATCCCCCTAAATGTTAAGGGTAAGCCACCCCTAATTTTTTTTTCAATTTTAGGTAAAAAAAATTTTTTTTATGATACAGCATTAGTAAATACATATAACCCTGAATTTTCAACCCTTTAGAATCAACCCCTATTTTTTATTTCATTATTAAAAACTTATGTTGTAAACTCTGAAGTGTATACAGAGAAAAATTCACAGAACAACCTAAAAAGATTTCATTCCGGAAAACCGAACAGTCTCTGGGATAGCATAGCGAAATGTTCCGTGTTGGTATGTACTAAACAGGTAGGCTCAGGGAAATCTCATTAAGGAGAAACTAAGTTCGCGGGGGCAGCTAGTATGTATATATAATCATTAGGTATTACATACATTGATTACTTCGTATTAACAAAAGCAAGCACGGTAACTAAAAATACTTATGCCAACATATTTCTTATACGAGAGGAACAACTGAAAATGTAAATTTTAAAAAAAGTTTACTTTTTTACTGTCAGCACTGTCAAAACATCAACAAACTATTATTAGTTAGATGTGGTGTTTGGACATATGACTGTTAGTGTACAGCTTCTTATAATAATATTATATTAGGCACAGTAATAATATGACCCATATAGGGGTCCCAATGGCACAAACATCAACGTGGATTGTTTTGACACGTTATGAGATTTACCTCCCTTGGTTTTCACTATTATTGGATGTTTTCGTTCTATTCTACTGGATTGTATAAATAGTAGATATTTATCATTTTATTATATACAATATTATTCAACGAAAAGGATATTCAATGGAATTGATTTGACATCAGTAGTAGCTTTATAATGAATGATTTACGAATACAGTTAAATAACAAAAGCTAGTCTCATTTTTAATTTCTATCGTAGTATAACATAAAGGTTTTATTATGTTTTTTATTTTTTATTTATTTAAATCGAAATATATTTTGTGTTTTAGTTTTCCTTAAACAAAAACTTCTGAACAACCAAAATGACTCCTTAAGTATTCATAGCATCATTAAGATGTAGTACCAGGGGAGCAGAAACACAAGCGCGTAGGTTCAATGCGGGTTTTCCTAGTTGCTGTCAATTTGTACCATCCAATGAGATCGGTGGACGGCGCCCACGGGATTAAACTTCTTATTGATTCGACCCTTTTTTTATCGGCCTTACCCAAGGCATGGGTTAAAGGCGGTAGAATATTAAGCTAAATAAAATGCCTTGACTATTTTATGAAATATATAACATAACGAAACATTTGTAATTGATTTTAAGCTTTTTCAATTTAAACATTTATTGATATAATTTTATACTGGATTTCTAAACTTAATGTTACTCACAAGGTTTACCGCAACAATATTTTATTAGAAACTATGTCTGTTTGGAGACCACAAAGCTTTAAAGGTTCGCCTTAACAGTTGGTCACAAATTCGTTGGTTGCCAACCCTTACTACTCTTTCCTGCCATATTTTATTCCGTTAATTCCCTTGGCGATTGCTCCATTACGCTAGAAGCAGAGCTGGGTGAAATGAGTTCTAGTCATATTCAATAAAATCCGAAGCTAAATTCAATAGTTTATTTACCTTAAAGAATCGCCCTAGTGGCTCCTATAACTTATCCCACGCATATATGATGTATACAGCAGACTAGTCGTTATTGATACCACTTGGTCTTCCTTTGATCTTCACGCGGGATACATATCAATTCGCCTTGTTTTTTCTTATCTCTGCACATGTTTTGACCTGATTTATTTAAATTGCGTCATTCTTTTTTACTGATTTCTTCAGTGTTTTATGTACATTTTTAAACTGATTTCGTATCTTTCAATTTTGAAAGTCTCAGAATAGCTGTATAATTGTATATAAAACGCGTCGCAAAATTAAAAATGGGCGAAACAATTCCCAATACATACTCAATATTGATTAAGTAACACTCTTTGTTAATAATTTTAGTCATTTAGTTTATCCATATTTTAATAAAATTATAAATTATCTCGCGTCGAAAGCAAGTCCCCGAAATTCGATCCTAATTTTATTAGATATGTTATTCAACTCGTATTAATAAGGTATTCGTATATTATCATTCCTTTAGTCGGGTATTCCCTGTGGCAATAACGTATGTGGAATGTTATACGTCGGTCCCGTGGAATATTTTCATATATTGGGTCAGACCCGGGCCGAAAATACATTGGCCTTGTAAAATATATTATATTAACGTTATCAAACGTACTAACAAAAGTTACGTTACGTTAGTTTTGATTTCAAGAAAAATATAAACATTATTATATTTAATGCGTTAAACATTGTGTAAAATCTGGTCCCCAAACATTGAAGATCTTATGAACTTTATGTGCATATAACCCAAACGTTTTTGTTTTAGTAAAAATTGAACCCTCTTTGGCTAGAACGTCATAACGATATTTAAAATTCCATTTCCAATAGTTTCTGACTTTGTGAGTTTTAAATTTGAACTATTAATTAATAATATAAATAAGTATAATACGGTCAAAATTTGTTATAACGACATCGAAGGGACACCTTATATTTGGTCGTAAAAACCGATAGTCGTGACAGCTGATGACATTGATTTTGGTCGATATTACCGGTATGAAATATTACGACGACATCGTATAGAACATACGATGTCGTCGTAATATTTTTTTGGTATGCTGATAAAGAATAATATAATTTTATGATTTCCTAAAATAATATAATTGAAACTAATCTTAAGAACCATACATAAGATAGAATTAAAGTAAATAACTAATCACTATTCATGTACAGACGGCATCTAAGTAATCGCATTACGAGCAGAAAAGCAAAGCTGTACGCAAGATAATCCTGACTAAACCTCTCCTATCTACATGTAGTATTTAGTGTGTTCAGATTATTTCGTATTACGAAGATTACTGGCAAGATTTAATATTGGTATTTTCTCTTGGTGCCTCTTTGGTAAGCTTTGTACTATAGAACTGTTCCTTATGACAGATTCAAGTATCAGATAATTAGACAGTTCCGCGAAGTATGTATGAAGAAATAATTGGAATAACACCGTTTTATATAAAAAGTGATAAAATAAACCGAAACTCTCAAATCTAAAAACTTACACGCAAGCAAAACTTTATAATTCGCTTCCCTTTATAACTAGTTTTTCATTATTTTGTCATAAATTTATCATACTTATAAGATATTTTAAATCGAATAACGTTTATTAAAATTCGTGTGTTTAATCTAAATTTCCCACTTATCTCATTTAATTAATGATATACTAAACATCGTTATTAATTTTATCAAACATATATAATAAATAAACAGGGAAGAATAACACAATTGTCCATTTAAATATTCCTTTTGTTATACAATGCCAAATCGCATTAACCACAGATGCATAGTTATATGATACCTATACAAGCGCTAAGCTGCTAGTAATACACAAGTAGTTTTTATCAAATTATCTTGCTTGGCCAGCTGCCAGCACGGGCCGCACTTAATTCTTTCCTATTACGCCTTGTAAATGTCTGTTTACTGCTTAAACTGTAAGCCTCAGCCTTTGTGAACAACTTTATTAATTTATATTTTCTACTTAGTTTTTATATTATTTTAGTTAAATGTAATTAACACTGCAAACGAATCAAATAGATGGAGATTCAAATATACACAACTTTAAATAGCAGAATTTTTTATACATATATTATACATAAAAATATGTGTAAAAAATCAATGGAGCAAGACAAGAACATGGTTTACAATTACGTATGAAATATACAATAATGGAGGATTAATAGGTAATTTACAATTATTGTATACACATTAATTTACATCTAGCGAGTACATAAATAGCGAGCCATTAATAACAGACATCACATTCATATGTTTCAAATATTATTATGCAGTTATTCTTTCTTCCAAGCTAACAAGGAAAGTAAAATTAAAATCTGCATTGAAAGTAGCAAACTAATGACAATACGAGAAAAGCTTTTCATTTATATGATGTTACCTCGTAATTGTTCGCCTTGTAAAATGTAGTCTTTTCAGAAATACGTAAGTTTCTAATGACTTGAAACAAACAAGTATTTGAAGAGAACATTGTTCTACTTCACATTAAAATATTTATTTATTCACACTTCGTTGCAAAGAAACACAAATAACACATTACATAAAAATTACAAGGGATGCAACGGGCGGCCTTATCGCTAACAAGCGATCTCTTCCAGGCAACCCTGGTAAAATAGTTTCAGGTCATAGTCGAATCAGGTGGTTTCTGAAATGGATTATTTGTTTAATTTATTATTAGTGAAGTCATTGAGTTAGATCGTTTTATAAAGATTAACATAACACTATCAATAAAAATTATTGTAGTTAGCACGACCTGAATAAGGCTGTGGACGGACTCCCATCCCAACCTTCCATTAGATGTGCCTCTTCAGGCTACAAAACACGCATAATTTTTGAAGGAGTCACACAACGTAAAGCAAAACAAACGCTTGCCTTAGGATGCTAAAATCTATTTTAATTAAATTTAGGCTTAGTTAAATTAATTAAATCACAATTAGATAAATCTATTAAATACTTTATGTTTGTTTGTTTCCTTTTCTAATTGTTTTTCTAGTAAAATGTATCATGTATTCCATCTTTGGCTATATTTTCAGTGTATATTTGTTTGTAATTATATTTAATTTATATTAGCTGTAGGATTACTAAATAAATAAATAAATTGAGTACGCGCTGTCACTTTGTTATATACAAGGTAAACGTGTACAAACACTCAATATTTAGTGAACACTGTTAAACGCAACCCTTTGCAGTTTGTCAGCGCCCTAGCTAACATTTTTCACCCTGACGACGTATTCAACATTACTTTTTTCATTTCGGCTTGAAAACGTTTTAAATACGAATGAACGGTTAAAATTATAGTATTTTAGCTTTTGTATCTACAATTGGTGTTAATATAGGCATGAGAGTCATGCGATGATCTGTGATTCGTTAATATGAAACATTATATAATTTTATAATTAAGGTACTCTCTCTATTCCTTCAATGTAAAATGTCTTTATGTAATATAATAAAACAAACTTATTAAAATAGTTCTATAGTATATATCTTAATATATATATAAATCGGCTGTCACGATGTTTGTCCGCCATGGACTCCTAAACTACTTTTATTAAATTAAATTTGTACACCGTGAGCAGTCGGGTCCAACTTAAGAGATAGGATAGCTTAGTATAGTCGCAATTTTAATTTATTGCCAATATTTGTTTATTATTTGATACAATTTTAACAGATGGCGCTGTGTTAAAAGTACCAACTTTTCACATGAGTTCTCCTACCGTTTGCCTTCAATAGTTTACTACTATGTAATATAACAAATAATTATTAAAACATGATATAATTATTCATGTTCCTAACGCTATATGACAACTTTTAAGTCAGCAACACATGCCCACCAAGGGTGCAGGCGCCCATGACCAGCGGCGCAATTCTAAAAATAGTGTGTACAACTTATAAAAAATATTTTCATAACTAAATAAATATAACAAGTGAGAAACAATCAATTTAAATTTAACAAAAACCAGTGAAGCGATCGTAAATCAATTACTCGGGTGTTTTCACAAATTATCGCACTTTGCTTTCGCCTTGCAGTAGCGCTGCCACAATATTGGAGAAAAATCAATTATCCTATTAACGAATTTTCTCTTTAAAGCTCTGTAAATTAATTTTGTGAAATAGTGCAAACACCAAAAATACGTTCATATTTTTTGGTTTTGTATTATTAACTCTATTAAGTAGAATTTGAATGAATGTTTGAATTCGTGCACCTATGCAGTACCTAATATTTGTTTTGTAAAAATACCTAAAAAATAAAAAAAAGCCTTGCGAGATTCGCACCGTAGAATTCATTAATTTAAAATAATTTCTTAAAGAAAAACACTTCTGCAAAAACCCTACATCTTTTAGTCGATACCAACTCCCGGGAAATAAATACAGATAACACAACATTTTCTACAGCTGTAATACTTTTTGACATTTAACACCTTTGTCTTCAGTCACCGTGACCACGCACGCTGTAAAGCACGCGAAACGTCGGTTTAAATTTAAAATTATGTTTAAATAATTATAAGTTTAAATACAATAATACATAACTATAATCCGTAAAAAAGTGTTTTTCTTTAAATGTGTAAAAGTTATGTTAATAAAAGACAATACTATAATTTCTTAAGTTATTTTCGTTGTTTGATTTCTGTTTTATATAAAAATCAAATCAATAAATAAAGTATTAACTGCCTATATGTTAACTGATCCCATGCCCCATGAAGTTTCGATAGGTGAAACCTTTGTTTGTTTTTACCTTATGTATTAATTGAAAACTTTGTTCCATTACTTTTGTATAAATACATATCTCATTTATATTTACCATTCTAGCGCTCACCTTTTTTTTCGCCTGAAAGACATCGCTCGAAAGCGATAAGGCCGCTTTTTTAATTTTAAGTTTACTATGTTTTTGTATACTTGCAACGAAGTGTTTATAAAAAAACTCTACACAGATTTATGCGCAATATAATTTTTTGCTCAGTGTAACAATTATTCTTTCATAGATTTTATTGAAATGAATTGCAAACTACTCAATCTGACTGGTTTTTAATCTACATTTTTACTTCCCTTTGGATTAATTCCGTATTGTATTTTATTACTATAATTTAACCTAGATTTTTCAATCACCTGCTCTATGTGTAATATGTATAAGATAAATAACAATCGTTTTAAATCAACACTTGTATCTTATTTGTTTATTTTCTTTAACTTTATAATGAAATGCATTCATATTGTACCAATGTTTTATGACAGAAACAGGATTAAACATGTAGTCAGTGACAGTTTTACGACCTCCAGTGTAAAATTTAAAAACAACGCGACTCCGTAGTTTTTGATAAATTAAACGATATGAACAATTGTTGAAATTTTGAATACAAAATTACATTAATACATGATAATAGAGGGCACCTACTGAAACTTATCATAAATATGACATTTACAAAGCCATCAATCGAAGACCCTTCGGCTAATTAATTTGGTGGACGCCTGCGGTTGTAATAAGCTTATCAAACGTAGATTTGGGACCCATTTCGATGTAACGGCTCAATATGAAAGTCATTTTCGGTCTAATAAGGGTCATTTTGTGTCTTGCAATATTATTAATAGAGTAATCATTCATTAAACACATAGTTTATGATACATTAAAATTCACATTTCAGCATTGTACTTCTATTAATTTAATTAATCAAATTAACGATTATATAAGCAATCGCCCGTAAAATAAGCTTATACTAAATCCGAATTCAGAAATTTCATTCTAAAGTAAATTATGGTTACATTTCAACAGCATGCACTTAAATTAAAATGAACTTGTATCGCGCACATTTATTTATATGAAAAATGTCATTATTCACAATTCCGCGTTCCATTCCATTTTCTCAACCTACTTAGAGCCGAGCGTTTTCCTTCTCAACTGTCAGAATAAAAAGACAATTTAATCTCGAATAGTTTTTCCTGATGTATAAGTTTTTTCCACTTGAAACATTGTGGAGCGTGCTCGCTCGCACTTAGCTTTATCAAGTTGAGCAACGACAGTTTTGCGTTCAAAAATATTGTATATCACATTTTGTATAATGCTTATTACTTGAATCGTGTTCACTCGATACTATTTATTGGGTTAATTGAAATAACGTGCTGCAGTCACGACATTCAACCCTCTTCATTCGTTCCACGCCCAATGCAATGGAATATAAATATAACGCTAATGGGTCATGGGGCCATTGAGTATCGTTTGTGGCGATAAAGTTCAGTGCGCATTAACAGGTTAACTGACCAAAAGCGCTAATAAAATTTGTACAGCTAATTACTACCTGAGTAAATCGTATTTTTTTCATATAATTATTTTGATACTAACAATAATGTATTTAAGAAACGCCTGGCCCTCAAAATAAATAAAAACTCACAAAGCTGAAGTAACCTCTTAACAATGTGAAAATTACGGGACAACAACACTTAAGCGCACGCTTACAGAAGTTAAACAGATGACAATCATTTTATCAACAATAGGAAATGAAAGACTTGCATTCACTGGCCTATTTTTGCAAATCCTTTTGACATCGGGCTTCTGAATAAAAACAGTAGCGATGTTTCAGAGGTTATGAATGCATGTTTGTCATACTTAATGCTACTATAGTCCTAACAATACTACTTGTATTTGACCTGTTTGAAGAAAAATAAAAATGAGGTTTATAGTTGTTTGAATGAAAATGTCATTTTTCATTTATAACTATATAGATTAAAAATAGGTTTTATGGGACTTACAGCGGCACTAAAAAGGCTACAACTATAATGTATACAACCAATATGAGTCCTAGACAACGGACGGCGTGAACAAATATAATTCCTTTGATGAATAAAAAAATCAAAAGAAACTAGAAACTGCTAATAAAATTTTGTATAGATATTAATGGTAACGTAAACATAAAAAAGTTCAATAACATTTTATTGTTTGTACAATTCCATTATAAAATATTCGATTTCCAATTCTGTCAATAACAGAGGAATTCTTTGCACAAGACTGCAAAGGCTTTTATCGATTGTCTGACATAATTGCCCCCACGCTTATTGGCAGGCCTGTGTCGGCCAGCGAGTCGGCCGCTTTGAAAGCTACAAATCAAAACAGTGTATATAAACAACAAAAATTCATTTGTATTACACTTTTTCTTTGTCTTAAATTACGAAGAAGTACTTTCTATCGTGATCTCAAATATATCTTTAAACATTTACAAAATTTACTTAAACTTTCCACATATTTAAAATCAGTAAATTATTATTACATTTATGGTTTATATATTAAAATTAGTTAAAACTAAAAATTATATTTAACTATCTGAACCTACTAAGCACAAATCTCAAATAAGATACCCAATAACATATCGAACTTCCGAAACAATCGTAAAAATATTCTCGTAACATAAGGTCAAACAATCTGTCAACAATTTACACAACAGGCCACGAAATTATACCCGCCATTCGCTCGCTTTATTAGTTCCAAGTGCGAACTCCGACCGCAAAGTTCAACGGTCTCCACAGAATACGCGACCCGCGAGTGTATTAAAGTGCAGCACAATAAATTTAAATAAGGCATAGTTATGGAGTTTTCGTGTCCGCTAGTATATTTATGTTGCTAATAGCCGTGTTGTTTGTTCAGTCATAGTTCTTCAGATGTACTTTATTGCTCTAATATTCCTAGACACACGTCTGAAATTCAAATATGAATTTATGCATCCGTGCTTTGGTATAACTATAATATAAAAGTTTTCTGTCGGACTATTGACATTTTTTTATATATCAGGGGACAAACGAGCAGGATACCGCCGCCAAAAGACACTCTCATTGCCAAAAGGCTCGCAAGTGCGTTGCCGGCCTACGGTGAAGGAAAACATCCTTACAAAATCATACCATACCAATCAATGACCTGTTGTCAGACACAAGTGCTGTTTACCTACATATTTATAAAATAAAAATGAACGAAAACCTGGAGTTTGTAGCGTTATTATTATGAATTACTAAAACCAAGCAACACGCCAATATAAATATAAAACATAAATAGTAATAAAGTTGTTTACTCTTACTAATCTCATGTCTAACTTCATCAAACTACAATTAAGTTAAGGCTCGACCACACGAACACATAAATCCCGCGTCAAACGCAAAGCTAACAACTTTCACTAGAATATTAAACTCGGCGTTTGGCCACAATTGGTACAATTTCTTTGGTGCACGTACGTCGGTCAGTCAGTAATGATAGCGACCATTTGTTCGCGGCCCCTTGCGAATCGAGTTGCATGCGTGGGTACCGTTAAACACGTAATTCATTTAGACAATTAAATACGGATATTTATGTGATTGAACCTTTTGCCAATACGGCTTACTGATAATACCAGAGTTTTAACTTACCTTACATGTCATCGAGTGTGTTTGGCCACTTAGCTTTAACTTTCATATGCCTTAGCGATAACAAGTTACTATTATAGTATTATATTGGATTGAAATAGTAATACAAAGTCCGTATTGAGATTGAAATTTTGAGAAATAACAGATTTTTCATTAAGAAAACATATCAATAATTTTGTTTATTATTAATATTATTTACAATTGACAAAAAGTTTATTACCAATGGAATCATCACACTAGCATAATATTAATATGCGACATTCTAAGCATAATTTTTATTGCAATTAACAGAAGAACATATACTAGATGAACGGCTCATTCGTCCGCTCTAAATGTTAGGGCGCAAATTGTCGCGCCGTAACTTATTAACGACGCAAGTTTTTAGTCGCGTCGTAAATCGCTCGTATGTGCACCGCTTTATACAGCTTTGTTTATACTTCAGAGCTTAAACGTTTTGATTAAATTTTGTGGCACTTGAAACTTATTTTATGTTTGCGTTATTAAAAACTAACTAGAAAATTAACTTGTGTTAAAATCTATATTAGTATTGAGATAAATGAAAGTTAAACCATTTAAACTGTTGAATCTTTGTGCATTTAATAATTAAAGTAGTGGCGTTCCAACTTTTTGGGTATGAGGTCTCAGATTTCTGTATCTGCTTTTGTGTTGGACTCACGACCTCCTTTATGGGCATGCCGGTTTCTTCACGATGTTTTCCTCTACTGAACGTCCATACTCGCTAGTGTTAAATGCGCACATAGACAGAAAGTCCTTTGGTGCACATCCAGGGAACGAGCCTACGACGTCAGGAATAACAATCGCGCATTGAAACCACTAGACCAACACTGCTCACATTTCTGTACATAAACATCTAAAATGTCGCTAATAGTCATAGGATTACTTAATTTACCTTTTCACTGGCGTAAATATAATTGCCGTTATATTTACGCGATCTTTTTTCCGTACATAAAAAAGAAAACTTGACACTTAAAAAATTTCTGAAAACACCGCAAAATGTAAGTTCATTTCTCATTAGTAAATTAAATTCATGGCTTCCCAAGGACTACCTCAAATTCCTCCGTGCTACGAAATTTTCTTCGCAAGTATGTTTTTTCTAGTAACTTTAACTTCGCACTTGACATTCGCTGCACGTATTTTTGTTAACTTCGCCCGCATACACTTTGGGAATGGAAAATAACTATGCGTGTAGAAATTTCTCCGTATTTTTCACTTATTTAGGATGTGTTGTTCGTAAAATCTATAGCTGATGCTGTATAGCCGAGCAAAAGACACATTTCTTAATCTCTGGATGACGAGTTCTACTTCAGTCTTGACAATATTCACATAACCATACATTGTCTTTGGGTTCCTCGTCGTACGTCGTACTAGAATTAATAAATATTGTAAGTAACCTAAGTTTAATTCCAATTATTATTATTTGAAAACATGTAGGTAACTAAGTTAAGTGTCACTCGTGATTATAAGCGAAGATACTGAAAAACATATCAGTGTATGTCTGCAGTTCATCTTATGGTTTGATATAACAGTGCTACCTCTAAATAATAATTGCTATATAAGGTTGTCAAATGCATGTTCATACTTTTTCGTGCAAATCCCAACTCTATTATGACGATCAATAATTTTTTTAAGCACTAACATTTGCTCGTTTGGTGAAGGAAAACATCTTGAGAAAAAGCAGTCGACAGTTTTGTGTCAGACAAAGGGTTATTACCTGATTGACTTTAAAAATATAAGATCTATAAAAATAAACAGAAGAACACCATACCAGATGAACAGCTTATTCGTCCACTCTATATGTTAGGGCGCAAATTGTCGGTCTATCTATCTCTAACTTGATAATTTGGAACGGGAACATACCCAAAAAATTTCAGACTCATAAGCCAATAAGATATACACCAACGAGAAAGGAGGTTAGAATAATAATGTTGAGGTTTCTGAGAAGAAATGGATGGAGGAAGCTAAAAATATATCCAAATGGTATGTTCGGGATGAGGCATTTACATGCCTTGCAATTACATGGTCATGCTGCACAACACAAGAAACAAAAGCAATAACAAACATATATTACGATTATAATAACAAAATTCTCACGCATTTGAAATGTAAATTTAAAGTATGGAATTAAAGTGGCCTGATTATTACACATCACATTTATACGTGATAAACCTTGTTTCCAGTTTTCAAAACATTGAAATAGGTACATTTAACTAATTATTAACTTTTCCAAGTCACTTCGAATTCAAAACTTGTTTAATTTGCGGCGCAAGAAGTGTCCCTCGTTTGTGCTTAGTCACGAAATCGTTAGGTAACTACGTTTTCCCCGGCTCTATGCCCACTTTTGGAGTTTAGTTTTCAACAAACCTCTTTGTAGACTTCACTTTTAATTTTTTTCCCCAAAATTGCCATCTGATTTTATTTTATTCTAATT
Organism: Pieris mannii; assembly: GCA_028984075.1. Taxonomy (NCBI): domain Eukaryota; kingdom Metazoa; phylum Arthropoda; class Insecta; order Lepidoptera; family Pieridae; genus Pieris; species Pieris mannii. The sequence goes on from CM054784.1 coordinate 6,729,924, forward strand.
TTATATATACTTAAATAAAAGATATAATAATTAATTGTTTAACATTGATCGTGGTTTGAGAAAAATACATATAAAAATGTGTTGATTGTTAATACATCTCAAAAAAGTTTGTTTATAATTTTACATCAGTAATATCAGTCTAAAAATGACACTAATATAAAATTTGACCTACAACTTAATATTTTTCCTGAAACCTTAAAGTACATCACTTATCGTATTGAAAAATTTAATAAATGTTCAACTGAAATACGTTCGCAGACGACATCTAAACTTATATAAAATTAATATCGTAAAAAAACAACGAAAAAGCACGATTCTTTTATCACAGTTAATGGTATTAGTTAAGTAATGGTATAGAGGAAAGACCATTATAAAAATAATTTGAAATTTATTAAATATCTTATTATAGATTATATTATAATGATCGCAAAGGTGTCTCAGGTCTGAAGCACTCAGTAATGAGACTCCACCCTCGGGGCTCTCTGATTAAATATTTTGCCGTTTCGCTTTAATTCTTACAAACACTTTTGAACGATGCTGTAATGAAGTTAAGACTTCTGAAAATAATTGAGGTTGGGAAATTTTATTTACATAAAAATAAATAAGTTTACAAGAGTATAATCTGCCTTCAAATAAGATTGATAATGGAATAAAATTTGTGTGACTGTACGACTTTGTATAAATTAATTTTTTTTATTAGGTAATAATATATATATTTTTTATTAAGAGCTTTCTTGTACGTTCCCTTGCGATAAGTTGATTCCATATATATTGTAAGAAACTAAGACTGACTAACTTGTGTGAAAGACATTGAGCTTGCTGCATCTACACAATATAGAATCCAATGACCAAACTGAGCCATTACTTTGTAACGTCCGAAACACGATACTGAATTTTGTACCGCGCCATACCAAGGTTACGACATCAGCGCTACAGAAAAAAATGTCTGTATCGCTGTAGCAATTAGAAGTAGGAGTACGTAAACTACCTGTTTAATTATATTAAAAATTCTTATTTGAAACCTGAAAAAAATTCCGAAACGAATTTAATTACAATCAACCAATCCCCTTGATTTGTGCATTGTAATTAAGCATGGCATAAAAATATCTGGAATATGCTTATTTTTATAATAACTTATACGATAATGTATTCTAGTAGCTTTTTACATTTTCATAAGTCAGCCGCACATTGTTGACGGCGCTAGTCCAATTTACAAGTTTAACGTCAGCAACTTCGGTCTTAGTGATTTAAACAACTTGGTCAGAACTTGCAATATTCACGTTTAAGATAAGGGCTAAACACATATCTCTGGACTGCAACAAAATGTTTAGTCTGCTTTTTCTGAATTTCCTTTGTTATTCTAGATTATTTCAAGGTATTTACCATTGCCAAATTCTATAGTATAACAATATAGGTAGCTGCCAAAACTATTTTTTTTATAGAACAGGGGGCAAACGGGCAGGAGGCTCACCTGATGTTAAGTGATATCGCCGCCCATTGACACTCTCAATTCCACAGGGTTCGCGAGTGCGCTGCTGGCCTTTTAAGAATTTGTACGCTCTTTTCTTGAAGGACCCTAATTCGAATTGGTTCGGAAATTCTTCAGTGGGCAGCTAGTTCCACAAAGTGGTGGTGCGCGGATAAATATAAATAACTTTAATATATCCAAAATTAGGAAATCACAATTGTGTGGTGTATTAACAGTAGGTGTGTGCGTAGCCTTACCGCATTTATTCTCAAGATGCAGTCTGGGCTTAACCATCTTAGTACTTAAACTTTATTAAATGGAAACTTAACACTTTCCCAGCATAAACATAGCATTTTGAATCATCGTGTTTTTTTCTTTACATTTACTTCTTTACTGTTGAAAGTTAATTATTAAGGTATTAATTGTTTAATTAATATTAAGTTTTGAACTTCATCACATTCTATTTTTATTAAAGGCCAGGTATAGATCGTTCAGTAACGATAAGGCCCCCGGTGCATGTTGTTATACATTTTTAAAGTGAAACTTCTTTAGGCGCATGAGGGTAAATTTTTTACGGATGAAACGTCACGAACGTGTGCTGCGTTTTTGTCGAAGAAAAGGGAGCGAGAGATTGAGACCGATCGAGAGAGAGAGTGAGAAATGGAGATCGAGTAAAAATACACGGTATTGGTTGATGTATTCGTTTGAAGAATTGCCATCTAAAGTTCTGCGACGTCTTCTGCAGTAAACGCAATTTTTTTATTAATTTAAATTATCATTCGCACATATACTGTGTGTACACAGTGTGAATATACATTGAGTGATCATACATGATCATGGGGACCTTAGTTATAATTACTTTACAAAGAAGTTTCATTTCTGACATGTGTATTTTCTACGCACGCACTTTTTTTTAGATACGGAATAAAATGTAAATTACTTATTTCAATGATATTTCGAATAAAGTCAAAGTCCTTATCGGTGTAATTTATTATAAATGTTTATCGTTTATAAATAATAATGATCAATGAATAATTCACTCTAACCGCACTATTTTTTTATGTAACAGGAGGGAAACGGATAAGAGGATCACCTACTGTTAAGTTATACCGCCGCTCATGGACACTCACATTGCCAGAGTCTTACATGGCCTTTCAAGAGTTGATAGGCTCTTTTCTTGAAGGACCCTAAGTCGAATTTAGTGATTGAGCAACATACGTCTAAACTTTTTTTTTGTTACAAAAATTTGCAGTTAAAATAAAAACATTTTTATAGCCAAAGTATCTATAGCTTAAAATGAAACTCAATGAAGGTGGGATTATTTAATGGAGCGAGTTTTATTTTTCTCAACTTTATGAGATCGTTTGCGGTCCAGCCTAACAGGGAGGAATTCATAGCTGCAGGGCTCTAAATTTTTAAATCAATTTAAAATACAGCAACATAAAACTATTCCATAATACGTTAGTTATTATCCGTTAAACCATATCTATATTTTTCTTAACTATACAGATAAATAAATTATTACATAGGCTTTTTTTTATTTTATTGAGGGGAATGCATTTCCGCACAGAGTGTGGGACTCGCTCTAAAAGCCCTACCCACTAAACCCCACTCACCGATCACGTCACTGTTGGGGTAACTTGGGGTCGCGTAAGCATTCTACCAAGAGACCGTGACTGGCTGCTGCAACCATCTTCCATGACATTGACGTCGCCTGAGAAGTCTTTACAGTAGGGTTGCAATTTCTTACACCTAACATGTAATATGCCACCATGTTCTCGCTTGCACATATAACACAATGTGGTGTTTCGTCACATCTGACAGATTTGTGTCCCGCTTTTCCGCACCTATAGCACACATTGCTACGGTCCTCCGTGGATGTGCATGACGCCCGTGTGTGTCCCCATTACAAACATTTATAACAGCGCAACGGGGGGTATTTACATAGCCTATAAATATTTTTGGAAAATATTAATTATTATTTTTTTAATTTTTAAAGCTCAAAATTACTACTACTATTACATAACACATCTAACATATTCTAAGTGTATTTATATAAATGAGATGTAATAATCGGAAATAAAATATTTAATTTATTTATGGGGCCTTTGAAATACGGGCTCCCATTTCAGGGCTCCAGTTAACCCTTAACTTCATAGATTTACGGCGGCTATCAATTCTCAAGAGCTAAGCCTGGGGGCTTCAGCAAGATTGTCTTTTCGATTTAATTCACAATTGTCCGTTATTTTAATTGAGTTCAACCCTTTAAAGAAATTGTTTGTTTTATTTCTACCGGAAATTACAGTTATGCGCTAGTCTGTAGAGAAACAATAATCGTACAATTTTAATTATTTGGTTTAATGTTCTTCAAAAATTGAAGAAGTAGTAAAAACACTATAAATTCTATATGTCTATAGATACTATCTATTTGTGTCTAATATACTTTACTAAACTCTATTGTAAAAATGCTCACGAAGTTTATATTTACACCGAATTAGTTAAACAGCGTTAGAATGTGATACTATTCTTTTTCTAACGTGCGTTCTGGCAATGTAATACCGTACAAACTAATTAAAAGTTGTCAGCAATAAAAACAAGAAGATTTTTTTAATTGTGGTAACTATTGTGGATATCTAATAACGATGGTCTAAGAGAAGGTCACTCTTGTCAAAATCACAGCTTGAATCCTTCTGGACAAGTGTGCCAAGTATTTAATAACGTTTTGACGACTTTTTTTAGCACCCTGATGTTTTGTGGAGCAGGATGCACTAATCATAAACGTCCCAGACGTGCAATTCAATTGGTTGAAGTCAGGACTTCAAACTGGCCAATATAAATAACAAATCCATCTTTCTTACATTTATGCTTCCACGTTGCCAGAACGGTGCGGGCGAGCATTGTCGTCCATAAAAATGGAATTTTGGAATGAAAGAAAAAAAACTGTCAGACATAGCCCAGACATTAGATATGATAATATATAGCAATAGCAATCTCTTATGTATCTTAATAATAGAAGTCATTTGCGTATTGTCGGAACGTATTGTTATAAATGGGTAAGCTTGAAGTTTGCGATCATAAACAATGTACACTTATAAACGTCAATAAGGAAATTAACTAATTAAAATTAAGGAATTAAATAATTGAACGAGGAACATTCATATTAAATGTTTCTAATTTTACATTTACTTCCGGTTCTCAATTAAAGGGCGTTCCACTCCTTTTTAATCGCCAAGTTTTTTTAAATATTTTAGTCGTAATTGATACGAATTAATGAGATAGGTTCACAAAATGTATATACTAATTTTGTTAAATCGTGTGTGTCTCTTTTATAAACTTTTAATAATGTCCTTTAAGAATATTCTCATTTCGATAAAACTTTAATCAACTTTTCACCGCAAGCACTCAACAAGACCTCAAAATTACACAGATCATAAAACACCCCACCGAACTAGAAGCGACACGCGCAGAGCTCATAATATTTTATAGTCTATAGAAGATAACCACCCATTTATATACAGAAGCCGAGAGCTATAACTCGTAACCGATGTTTGGTTTAAATCTGTCTCTCCCCTTTGATAATTTTCACCTGCGTTGCGCCCCGCGGCGCGCCCTCGCCCAAATTTATGCTTACTGAGATAACATCTTCAAAGAAATTCCGCGGAAGTTAAGATTTAGTTTTACTGGATGAGACTTTCCGTTTTGTCTGGAGTACTCATAATAGTTTTCATGTTTTTAGAAAGGTTTAAAAAGAGTTAACATAAAATTAGTATAAAGGTATTTACGCGTTAGGTTAGGTTAACTTTTACAGTTTTACTATTCCGATTAGTGAAAAGATATCCGCAAATTATAATTAATTAGTCCTTTCGGAAACCTTACTGACTCATGTTTTATAGAAAATATTCTTAATATTCTCTAGTCTTCTTTTTCCCTTTTCCAAGTTCTCAATAACGAACTTAAACAATTAAAATAAATTCTGGGACCATCCAGTAACCATACATCTACGTTACAGGATCTACAGTGTCGCTTACAATATTACGATGTAACCGCTTACAAAGATTTACATAATTCATTACCGAGATCGTAAGTTAGCTTCTCGCCATGATTTACTTGTTTGGTTAATGGGTGAGTTACTTTTAGTGGCTATCATTAGTGTAACATATGTGAATAGTTATATTTTTAAATCGAAAGGGTTAGGAAATGTTGACATATTTTTAATTAACCTATTAATAAAGTTTCAGTTAACATTAATTAAAGTCAGAACCGAAGCAAAAGGAATGTAAAAATAAACAGATACATAACTAAAATAGAAAAGATAACCAAGAAAAATGTATCGAATAGTCTAGAAATTCAATGTATACACAGAGACAAAAATTTGTTATTAAAATATATAAATAAGAGTAATTTTAATACAAATTTTGGTCTATCAAAATTATCGCACACCCGGTTTTTTTTACATGAAAACCATTCTTAGATAAAATAAAATACTTGCAAAAGCTACCTAAAAATAACTCGATTTCCCACGCTAAGAATATAAGTAATACAAGCGCAAACTAATAGACTTCAAAACAGGAGTACTTTTCTCTCGTAATCTTGACTTTCAGTATTGTGTTTCAACTTACACAGAAAACCTTGAACATTCACCGAAGTTTAACAATGGATTGTATAGAATAAATATAAACTGAACACAATCTTGCTAAGTTTTCAGAGTTTCTTTTTCCAAGACATTCTTTTGTAGTTGAATAAAAGTGTTCAAAAGAGTATTGAAAGTTCGTGTCATGATGATCCAGTTTTAGCTTATCGCATCACTGAGGATATATAAAAATCAGTTCGTTCGCGTGGCAATAGTAAGGCCCCGTACTTGAATAGCCATTGTAATTCCAATTTCAATAATCAGGTTTCGTACTAATTTTTTTAATCATGTTATGACCAAGTTTTTTAAAAATAATTTTAAAAATCTAACAACATTATTCGACAAATGACGTAGATACATTTCCACGTGTTCCATGATAAATTTTAAGCAGGCATTTCTAATTTCTTTTACATACATATATCTGCATAACACTATTCTAATACTTTCGCCCCGCACTTCCATGAATAATACATTAAACTTGTGCTAGTTTCAATGCCCAGTGTGCTGTTGTTAATCTTTGTGAAGAACATCGCTTATTATGTTCACGTTATACAATGTTGTTGTGAAGTTGTCCGATATACAACCTACAGACAACGAACGCTATTGTACATATAAATTAGGATGTATAAACCAGACAAAATATACTTTGCTTAAAATAAACGGTTACTTTAGCATTAATTTTTAACGTTTCAAAACAGATGTAAAAGTAAAGCCTGTAAATACAGGGCTCTAGGCTCTGAATATGATTTTGTCCCATTCGGTGTCGAGACCCTTGGTCCGTGGGGTCCTAGCGCGTTAAGGCTTTTTAGGGAATTATCAAAAAGGTTAGTCGACATCACAGGAGAACGAAGAGCTGGCAGCTACCTTGGACAAAGAATTAGTCTGGCTATTCAAAGGGGGAACGCTGCCAGTATCTTCGGAACCTTGCCTAAAGGGACTACTTTTAATAATATTTTTTAATAATTAAATTTTAAGGTTAGTCATTAGGTATATTTTTATGTATTATGTTATTTCTTAAGTTAATTATAGGATTTAGTTTAATGCTAATTTATATTTCTCAACATTTTATTAAAACGCATTATCCTTAGCTATACTAAAGTCATAGAGTGGTTGATTATTTATTAAAAATTCGGTAAAAGTTCTCGTTCGTATGAATTGAATTACTTTTACTTAAATGTGTATTGTATGGGAAAGTGTGGCTGAGGAGGCCCTTGAAAAATTAAATAAGAAGATATATAAATATAAAAAATAGTGTTGCTTATTTTCTTAAATTTATATATAATTGAATTAAGTTGACTTTGTTCTTTTGGCAGAAATAAAAAGGCTTCGTTTTATTTATTATTTTTAAATGTGTTATTAAATTCAGTTTTGAAAAGTGTTCGCGTTGATTAGTTTTGTTTCCGTCAATCTTTGAGCGTTCCAATGAAATATTTATTTTAAAACTAGAACTATAATGTATAATAGAATAAATAATAAAACATTTTAATGTAGAGACTTGCAAAGATATGAACCTTGGGTGCTGATACAAATACGAAGCCGCGCATAGCAAAATAGGTGTCAATATACAAACCTCGCCTGACCTTATTCCAAAATTCTTTACGAGCGACCCGAACAAATTTGTCGTCGCATCGCACCAACACTTTATCGACACGCACAGGGTTATGTAAATCGCAGTAAGGTAAATGTTGATGCTGATTTTCTTTTATGTGTGATTCGAAAGATTTTATGACGGTATTGGTTTGATAAAATACGAATATATGGAAATTAGTTTTTTGGGTTGAATTGCGGCTGTATGGAATAATAAACGTTATTATGAACACATTACTGCTCAGTTTCATTTAATTTTTTTTCATATTGGCAACTTATTATTTAAAAGAAAGGAGATAGGCAGCGTTCTATGCTGATACATTTTCACCAATTATTTAATGTATAATTTTATTTATAACGATTTCTTTAATTTATGGACAGTAATAAATAAATAGCATATGTAATTTAGTTTCACTTGTTAATTTTATGAATAACAATCCATTTTTCGTGTCAGCAAATAATAAAATACAATAATTGTATGAAAAAATATTTATCGTATGCTGAAACCATATTAATTAACAATTCAATAAATAAGCCTGTAAATACAGGGGTCTAGGCTCTGAATATGATTTTGTCCCATTCGGTGTCGAGACCCTTGGTCCGTGGGGTCCTAGCGCGTTAAGGCTTTTTAGGGAATTATCAAAAAGGTTAGTCGACATCACAGGAGAACGAAGAGCTGGCAGCTACCTTGGACAAAGAATTAGTCTGGCTATTCAAAAGGGGAACGCTGCCAGTATCTTCGGAACCTTGCCTAAAGGGACTACTTTTAATAATATTTTTTAATAATTAAATTTTAAGGTTAGTTATTAGGTATATTTTTATGTATTATGTTATTTCTTAAGTTATTTTAATAAATATGTATATATTCAATATTACTTGTCTCAAATTTTAGAGGAGCTTGCACACAACCTTCACATATCAAAAGCTCACAGGTGCACGTTTCATTATTGCCTTAATTTCATGCATGAATGCGTGCATCGCTGCATCGGCCCAATATTACCGTCAAATTTACTCGAACTTATCAATACGCTTTCAAGGATAAAGTTTTACATTATCTAATACTTTTAATAAAAAACTTATGTTAGTAACACAACCAAATTTGAAGTGACAGTTTCACATTGCACACAAATTTATATTTTTTATGAAAAGTGAGGCTAAATTTAATGAATAACATTAATAACTGCTTAACTAAAAGCCTAGATAATATGTTACACAGCTCGATATATACATAATTTTATGATTTCACGTCTATTCTGGGCATTGAAATATCACTATTTTTCAAAAGTATTAGAGAACTTAGGCTGCGTTTTACAGTTTAAACAGATTAATTTAAAGTATATATACAGATCTGTCCATGCTATATATGTTTGAGAACAATTTATGTAACATAACAAATAATTTGTATTTTATTAAAGTTATATACATCAAATAAGGAAGCTTTTAACGAGCGTTATCCTATGAAATCCTTATATCAAAGTTAATTTTTGATGTCGCACAAAATGGTTTCCTTGTACGTTTTTGTGAGAGAAAAAAAGAGAAATTGTGCCGGTAACGAAGCCATTTTACTTGTTGACAGCCATATTTGTTTTTTCCTCAAGGACTGTTTGTCATTTTGTTAGAATATTATAGCACTCCCGGGTGATAATGGAATCTCAGTTATTTTGGGGAGACGACACAACTTGGCTTGTTAGTTCTCAAAAAAATTACGAGAGCTTTTACATAAATACATTTATCACAATGTAATAATAGTCATTATTTTTATGTTGCAAATTTTATCGCATTGTTATAAAGATGAAGACTTTTTTGAGTCAAACGAATATCCGGTACTAAAAACTTGGAAATTTAAAATACTTTAGTTTATATGATTTCCAGGAATATATCGGCACAATGCCATTTATAGTGAACAATATTATACAACAGTTATTTTTGTGAATCGGTGGGATATCAAATCTTAAATGAGTTAAAGTTTTTAATGAATTAACTATGACTAACCAGTATTATTAATACATTAGACACCTCCGAAACGAGGCACTTCCCTGTTCTGTGCCACCTCGCACCAGTTGCTGGCTTTCACGTGTAGCAGGTCCTCCTCCACTCTAACGATTTAAATTATAAAAAAAATATAGTTACATTATAGTTTATTATTGTACTTAGATTTTTTAATTAACATGTGAGGGAAATTAGCTACATTTATTTACCTTTTCTCATCTGGCTTCAGGTAAGTATAACAATCATAAAGACGGGTGCCTACTACAGTGAGGTATATAATATAAAATATTGACGGTTTTAACTTACTACGTGTAACATGAGAAAGTAAAAATTAAAAATAAATTAGTTATTAATTAATTAATTACTATTAATTGCAGCAGGCTTATGATGGCAGAGGTTGTTTTTATAAGTTCATGATATTGAAATCAGCTTATAAAAAATTGTTTCATCTAAATAACAGACGAGGGTATATTTTTCTAATCCCGGATCTTAGACTAATAGTGCATAACTGAGTCGCAAGCTGAAATCACTGAGAGCAACAGTGTTTTAACCACTACATAAATCTTCTATATACTCTAAAATTTTACTCTAAGCTTCGCCACACAAGCAAACAATGCCTGTATTTATAAATCCCGTTTATCGTTCAAGTTTATCTCCAACTTTTTGAAGCGTTTTCTTTCAGTCCTTCATAACCCAATCAAGTAATTGCGGCACTCGTGCCATGCATGCTAACTTGAAACGTGTCTTGCTTTACAATTCAGTTATTACGTTAATTCAGTACACTTCAATTATCTAGGAATTCCGAATAATGCAGTTTATGATACATCTATAATTCTGTATTCTCCAATTAATACTCTACTGGTTTTGCTAGATGAAGTGCATTGCTCACTAACTCAAAGCAATAAATTATTTGCCGTTTACTAAAGGGTAAAAAGAAGAAAATTATTTAGATGCTTATTTAGGTATGGAATCAGGAATAGTATAGCCTAATTTTAATTGCCTGTGTAAAGCTTGCGTACGTATACGACTTTTATGACGAAAGCTGCACGCTGAAGCAACAAGGCCACGTTTTCCAAAACTTTTAATGTTATTAAGAAATTCCGTAACTAAAATAAACCTAACATACGGTGACGTAATCTGATGCGGCCTATAGGATTGGAGCGGTACAGAGCGCATACTGCGTATTCACATCTCTCTGACGACAACCGTGACGTAGCCTAAGCCCGGCCGGTACGCGTTAGAGTGAGACATACTATATGGGCGTACATTAAATTTATATCAAAGAAAAAAACACTGCATAAATAAAAATTAACAAATAATTATAATTGCATAAGTTGATAAAAAATGCTATGCAATAGCTTTACCACGGCAGTCCCCGAGTGCCATTTTATTTAACATTGTATTTGTTTATTTTAATCACACTTTATTTAAAAACATTACGGGTAACATTTGCATAATTTTTAATATAGGTATTCCATTCAATACATAAACCACAGAGCCGGCGCTATATTATGACAGTGCACAATCGGCGCTCCTGTCAGAACAGTGACGTCAGCTTTAGAGCTCTCCGCGTCTGAGGGCTTATTGTATCAACTCATCATAGAGTGAATTATAATAGGATTGCGGACATTCAACATTAATTTTAACTCCAGTGACTAAAAATGCTTAAATGTAATATATAATATAAAGTATGTATGTATATAGGACACGTAATAATTACTTATGTACGTCAAAAAATTAAATTAATTGTGAACTTACATTAACTGCCAGTTCTCAAATCAAGAAGAGAAGAACGGTCAATAAACTCTCCGCCACTCATTTTTTTTGACATACGTAAAAATAAACTTTTTATGTACTTTGAAATCGTCATTCTCTAAGCGTCTTTGAAAATATGTTACAAGGATACAAAGAGCAGCCCTTACAAAATAAGGCAAAACAAGGCACAAAATTTACCGTATACGAGTTGAATTTAAATCAAAGCATCAGTATGTAGGAACAATACGCCCCATAAACTTCATAACAAGACAAGCGTAATTAATTCCTGTCTCATTACACACGCGAATTATGTAACTAATCACTTCGAGTGCTTAACTATTTTAATTATAGTTAGGGGTTGAGACAGATTTTCTTAAGAGCCACTTGTACTGTAATTAATTGTCTAAGTATTTATTTTAGTAAGTAATATTACAATGCCTAGAGAAAGTTTTTGTCTCATCCAAATACGGATATTATAATAACCATAATGAGTTGGTTCCATGTGCACTAGGAACTGCTGAACTAATTATAATTAATGTATGTAGTTAGATATCGAAGTTTATATATTTACACTAATAACAGACAAGAAACATACAAATTAAGATAAACGCGAGTAAAATTTCGGCCAAAAACTAGCTAATTACACACACACATATTTTCAGTTGATTTTAATTATATAGCAATCTTAGCGAGTGTCTTTATATATAATCATGTACTTCTTGTTTCAGGTGAAAGTAATGTTGAGAGTTGGTGCATCTGGCGAAGGACCATTCACAAGTGGTACACAGACCTTTTCACTTGATAAGCGCAAGAAGCAAGTAACACTATGTGAGACAGCACCAGGTGCCAGTGCACCTGAGGACCGAAAAGTGGGCGTGGCAGCACCTAAGATGTTCGCTTTTGATGCTATCTTCTCACAAGATGACTCACAGGTATGATATATACGTGCTTACGCTTAACAATCTAAAATGTTTATTATTTGCTGAGATATTTACAAATAACGCTCTAAGCACAGAACCCATTCAGATACAGCAAAACACATGTTTCCATTATCACCAAAAATTATGCAAAGACGCTCACAAAGAGCTGCAGGAGTTATTCCTTACAATTAATCGTTATGTATAACTTTAACTTTAATAATTTTACGTGTAGTTTGAACTAAAAAACGGATCGATGATGTTAGAAACATCTATTAAAGTACCTACTGTGAAAGTGTTATGTCAATTTGTTATCTACGACTCAATTATTTTTTATCTATAGGTATCATCATAAAGAGAGTGGTTATTTATCGTACTTGCACAGTTCAAATTAAGTCTCACTCAAAATAATACATATTTTATTGGCAGCAAAATCATTTATCAGAAATTGTTGAAATTTAATAAACCCTCGCATTATGTATAAGCGTTTTCAATTAGTGATGGGACGAGTTCATTAAAATTTTCCTTCAAAACAATTTAAGCACCTTCATAATGCTTTAAGAGGTGAATCAGTCAGTGTTATTAATTGAATAATTATAGGGAAAATAGAACAGTTTTATTAGTAAATACTTTTATATTTACGTGAAACAAATCTCGTAGCAGATATCGTACGACGTAACTCGTAGATTTCAACTACGGCGTAGCACATAAAAACAACTAGTTATGACCGTACCTTTACTGTTAAATAACCAGTCTCCCTAAAGAATTAAACAAGATTATATGACAAAATATGTGAAAATTACTACATTATATTTTTTGTCCATAATATTATTTCTTGAAATAATAATAAGTATTTTTGTAAAGAGGAAGTTAAAGTCCTATGGACTAATATTTCAAATTACTTAAAATAAATAATTTGAATATCTTATACATTCTTCGTAATCAAGTTTTATCTGAAGTGGGGTAGGAGATTAATTAAAATAGTGTATTTTAATCGTACACGCTACAATCTCGTCTACAATTTTTGGCTAGAACCCAAACCGATGTAAAACTGATATACAGGCATTGTACTATTGTTAAATAAGATTTTATCACAGTTAAATGTTGAATGTATAACACTAATATAATTTACGGTACCTTAAAAGTTTTAAGTCACAATAGTATTAAAATACTAAAAGATAATTAAAATAAATTGTTAATGGGAATCACCCACATCAGTGGGCATTCAAGTATTATTACTAGGATAAATCTAAAATTCTTTAAAAATGAATACGAATAATTTAATTGTTTCTTATTTGCCGAGTGTCGGCCTGGTAGCTTCTTCTACGAATGTCATTCTAGAGGTTGTAAGTTGAAAAAGTCGATGGCGTGTGTCAGGCACACAAGGATGATCGTCCAAACCCCTATTAGAAAAAAATCTCAAAACAGATACATAGCGCAATTTGTTTTTTGCTTTTCTTTCGCTATATTGTTTTAAAATAAAGTAGAAAAATCTGTAGAAATCCAAGTCATAGTAAAACCAACCAATAAACAAACCGAATTGGAATTAGCAATAACAGCTACAAATTAAGCTATAGTAAGTGGCTAATGCGGCGGCTAGGATTATTTGGATTATGGCGTATTAATGGCTGTGCGCGCCTAGCTCAATTGTGAAACATGTGTCTGCAATGAATGCTATTAGATATATACCCCTTATCGAGTGAGGACAATAACAATTGTAAATTTATAACAATTGAAACTTTATTATATTATGTTTATCTTTAATAAACTTTTTTTTCATTAAAACAAAAATATTTTATTTACATTAGAAACTTAATATTAATATTGGTGTGTTCGTGATACAGGTAGCCATTAGCCGTCACAATTTTAGTCAACTGTGTTCACTTTAACATGCATTACTGCCTTTTTGAATTTGTTAAACACACCAATATTGCGAATTTTAGATGGTAATTGATTAAACAATTGCACACCCTCATACCTAATAGACTTCTTCAAATAATTTGTACGCGACTTTCGCAAGATAAGCAAACTCGCTCGACGAGTATTGCGTGTAGTTGTGTATTTGATTTTTTTTAATGATAAACTCTCTCCATAGTGAGTTATTATACTTGACGGTTCTCCCAAACGTGCCTTATTGGGAGTTCGAAATTTCGAATCCTGTGAACTAATGGAGTTTTACTCCTACATATGTGCTTATTAGTTATGACTTCTCCGCACGGTGATTGAAGAAACCGGTTTACTAACTGAGGCCCGTGTTTGATAGTTTTAACCTATTTAACGAAGAGTTAAATAATTTATACTGATACAGTAATCATCTACCTACAGAATTCGCTGTTAATAAACGGAGTAATTGGTCGTCGACCTCGTTGATTCTAATATTAAGAATGCTCACACATAAATATATCACTTTTTAGCTAACTAAGTTTTGGCCTCCTTAATAGATATTGTTAACTGTATTACATATATATATACACATACATATACTGTATAACAGTTATCATAATTATATTTTCTTAATTAAAATTTCCAAAATAAAACCTGTAACAGAACGGTTACGATACATGTTCTGTTCAAAGGTTGATATTTGACCAACACAATTATAAAACAATAAATGTAACATAAAAGACGTCTACAAAATGCATGCTAACATTTTAGTTATTCAGTGGATTCTGAATAGCAATACCAAACGCCAGACCTTTTAACAATTTAAACATGAAATTCGTAGGGAATTTTTATGTTGAAATTCGGAAACTCAGCGACAACGCCATGATAACGGAACAACTTTGGAAAAATTTCTACGAAATTGTTATAAGTTTTAAATATTATAAGTTGATAAAATTATTCAGATACGACTTTAAGCTTTGAAGTGCTGGATACTTTTGTTCTTTGAATAAAGTTAGAAAGTTAGGAGATATATTTACGAAATGCACCAAAATGCCGCTGTGTATTTAAGATTTATTTATTGGTATACAAAATAATAATAAATAACTATTAATTGCAAAATGTTATTAAAATCATAATAAAATATAAATTTAAAGATCAAAACTCCTTACATTATCACAATCTTTCGTTTATTTATTCCGATCATTTAAATATATTTAATTATGTTTCTAATACGTAACATCATTTTTAATTTGTGATACTCGCATTAACAAAGACATATAAATAAGAAGTCCATACTAACGTATCACAAATATAGGTTTAGAAGGAAAAAAAAACAATTTCTAATGCAACCCTCTGGCATTGAGAGTATCCATGGGCGGCGGTATCACTTAACCTAAGGTGAGCCTCCTGCCCGTTTGCCACTTGTTCTATAAAAAAAAAACGATTTTTAACGTTAGCAAAACATTCGTACACTTTCCACATCAATCGTACCTCGAAAGTTACACGAATATCATTAGCGTTTGTGTTTATTGAAAAACAGTGTGAGTGGAAGCACTTATTAAAGATTCCTTTTGTGGAAAAGGGTGGAAGGGACCGTAGACGGGAATATTCGATGAGTCCCTCCCATGGTGCCTTTGGCACTCTTCGTTTCGACTTTGTTTTAGGCGTGTTCTGTACAGTTTCGTACCTTTAATGACGAAGTTTGCATAAATAGTGATCAGATACAGTAGTTATAAAGATAAGAACGTGTTTGATAAAACTTTAAATTTCTATAGTATATATATAAATAATATTGTTACGATAACTGTACTTTATTTCAAAAATATTTGTCTTTATTTCAAGAAGTGTAAATGAATAAATAAAAAAGGACCTTATTTTATTTTTTTTCTCGTAAATGAACTGTTTATAGCCCAAAATCATATAGTTAGCATTGTGTACGTTAATAAAATAAAAAATAACGGTTAAATATTTACGAGAAGAAGTTTTTCCCCTGTCGTGGTTTAGTAAAATCGCCAGTGATTAGTTAAACTCTTATTGGATAAATGTGAAAAATGTACCGCAATGCACTGCATAAGCCTATAAGCCACCAGACAGGGCACATGATGTATGGCAGGATATATGTTAACATATCTATAACTTCATCTTATATGACGGGGATCAAATCTGAGTATCAGAAATGATACACTGCTTGTTTTGATATAATTTAAAGACATTTTAGTATTTAAAGGAAAATTCGTGATGTAAAACCGGGAATTCCTTAGTTCGGTTTGCGGTAAAACAATATACAATAGCCGTGTAAAGCTTAATGTGGGGATTTTTATATTTTATCGATCTATCTATAATTTTTTAAATATTAATGAACCTATAAGATCTTACGGAGGCATTTAGCCTATTTTATATCTCGTTATTTTTAATACTGAATCATTAATGTACATCATTTCATTCAGTAATATAAACAGCAATAAAATAAATGCTTAATATGCATTCCACACACGTCTTTGTACGTTGCACTTAATTATACTAATGAATGAGCATTACCTTCATTACGATCATTATATTACGTAGATATAAGCTACGTTACGGAAATATTAAAAAGGCTGTTATCTCGATAATATGTTTTAATATAACACAGACTTCAATGTTTATAAAATTAATAACTACTCTCAAGATATGCTTATAAGACACGAAATCCCTTATTTTACCAAATTCCAATAACATAGCTTTTAAGACATTATTATCACTAACGCTTTTATTAATGAAAATCTGCATCGACAGACAAATAAAGAATGTATTATTCTCACACATTTTAAGTTAAGCACGAATCTGTCTTTTTTTATCACAGTGTAAATATAATTTGATAGAAAGAAACAACATACTTCTAATACTCAATCAAGTGTTTTTTGTTACAGATTGAAATAAGTTCAAGTGCATTAACCGACGTCATTCACGCGGTTATTAACGGGACGGATGGTTGCCTCTTCTGCTTCGGGCATGCAGGATTAGGTGGGTCTCAAATCCTTATCAGCGCCCATAGAAATATTGTGATACGCTACTTAGCAAGACCTCAATAGTTAACATTTAATTAAATATATTAAATAGATAAACTGCTAAAACCGTCGTTCAGTTATTCTTTTTTTGAAATCTACTGAACTGTTTTCGTGGACACTTGAATGGACGGATAAATTTCACACAATCACGAAGTCATCAAAATCCTTTACTTATAATGACTTATCTGCAGAACAGGTTTTTATTACATTTTCGATAAGTTTAAGCACAAAATATTATGACTTTTACCTGCTAGCCAAAGCTCTTATTTATCAAACTTTCAATTAAACCGGGGTTCCCCATTTCCATGCAAATGCTTCGCGGAAACTTGCGCGCCCGTGGTCTAATAAATACTGCAAGTACCAAAACTGAATATTTAAACTTACTTGTACCTAATTTAGAACTTACCAACTTTTACACTAAAGATTCTAGGAGCTAAGATTGTGATATTACAGGAAGTTTCAAGCCATTGTTTAAATGCAATATGCACTTTGTGGCAAGGCGAATCTGTTTTAGCTAGGAGTTTTGATTTTGTCATACATTCGAAGACCATCATTAAATAGTCATCATTAAATCATAAAATATTAAATAATAAAATCATTAAATATTGTCGTTTTGATTTAAAAAAAAACATACATTTAGTATGTTGTGTTTGTTATAATAATAAAATTAAATAAAGTTATTATTTATTCCTCATATACAATGATATTCCATATTAAAACTGTTGATATTTTTATATCTGATGAAACCGCATAGTCTAAAACCGTACAACGAACAGTTTACATAAACCGCAAAGCAAATATTCCGCGCGAAAATCCCATAACTCCGTGATATTTGTTCAAAATTAAACTTGGAAATAATTAAAACGAGGTCCTAATTATTCACTCGGCGGGACGACAATCCCGAAAATAAGCAACCACATCGCACAACTTTTGCAGCAACTCAATTTACATATAGAACCGTAATCCCTCACGATGTCTTCTACGTTCATTGATTACAACAAGCTGGTTGTAATTTTATACAAGTCTGTACCTTTTAGAACGACGTACAAAAATTTATAACAGCATTATTACTTGTTGGCCGAATAAGGCTTCAATAGACATCAATCTGTGTTCATTTATCATTTTTATTACAAGGCGTTATTTTTTAAATTTACAATTGTTTTGAAGTTATACTTCTTTTAACGCGATGGAAAAAATGATGAGAGTGATTTTTTACGATGCGCAAACCAACATCTAAATTCGACATCGTAAAGTTAGGTCTAGGTGGCATGGAAATCGATAACTATGTTCTAGTAGTATATTCTAGTATTTTTATATTTAACACGTGTTTTGTAACAGTATAAATAAACAGTGTGACTAAATAAATATTATTTTGGTGTTTTTAAATCAATTTCATATACACCGGTGATAGTATTTACTAATAATTGATTTATTAAAATAAAATCTTTTTGATTAATTTTAATATTTATCGATAATCACTACTGCATTTTAGTTTTTTTCCACACGCCGAAGAAATATAACACTTACATAACTACACACACTCTTTTCACACAAAGGCAAATTAATAATTGCCTAACCGGCGTTTAAACATAAGTTCAGTGTTTGACATATAACAGTGCTATCACAGTTATATGTCTTTTTAATCTATTATTAAACTTATAGCAAACGAAACTAAGGTTGGTATAATTAAAATCTAATCTTTCATGTGGTTTACCTGAGGCCGACTTCGATAAGTCCTAAAAATAAGAAAAGCTTACAAAGAGTAGTAATTAAAAATAGTAGAACTTTAATAACTGCCATCGTCGATTACTTATGTAACTATTTTGTATAAGTATCCAGATATGAGGCTACTCATATCAGAGTTCAGATTTGTCCTTTCTAAAATACTTAAAATATCAATTGTTCTAGGCAAATCGTATACAATGTTGGGGCGACCGGACGCCGCATCATCCCTTGGAGTCATCCCTTGTGCCATTTCTTGGCTGTTCAGGGGGATTGCAGAACAACGACACAAGTGCGGGACACGATTCTCTGTTCGCGTATCCGCTGTAGAGTTATGCACAAACACGAATCAAATTCGAGATTTGTTGGCCCCTTACCATAACGGTAAGTTTGATTTACGAATTACTTTTATACTGCATGTTGAAGTTCGAGTAATGTTATACCAGTACCTCAATTTTGTACCTTTGTTTTAAAGACTAATTTTTCAAGTATACTATTTCAAATTGTTTTGATTAAATCTATTACATTGGTATTTATACGCATATTAAAAATATTACGTTATGAATACATTGTAGTAAGTATTATATTAAATTCACGTAAAATTGCCATATGAAGTAAAAGAAATTAATAAAGTAAAAGAAAGAGATAGCAGTTTTAATTGCATGTGCAGGAATCCATAGACCTTATTCCAGTTTTAGTTACTATACATTAAAATAGAACTGAATTCCATCATATTGATGTTTCCTATATGTTCACCAGACACGGAACAATCACCAGGCGTATACCTTCGTGACGACCCGCTGTTTGGAACTCATTTACAAAACCAGTCTGAGTTAAGGGTGCACAGCGCTGAGAAAGCAGCTTTCTACCTAGATGCAGCTCTCCAAACCCGTGGTGCGAGAGAAGAAGGAAAAGACAGCCATCTACTATACACTCTTCATGTTTACCAGTACAGTGTTGGCGGCAAAGGCGCAGGTAGTATTTAATGAAAAAGTACTGTAGAATATCTCTTCATATACATAAAATGTAAACTCCCAAATTTTTTATCGTATCTTATTACCGCCAAGCTAGATATCTTTTTTTAAATATAATTTTCTTGCGATTTTATTTTTATTTAGAGTTTCTCTCTCTTTTTTATACATTTGTTCTGCGTTTTATAGAAAAAATACCACGGTTGAAATCTTAATCAACATTATAAATGTGGAAATGCATGTGTTTGTTAGTTCATTTGAAACTTAAAATGTTTAACTAATTTTAATAATAATAAACTTCAGTAAGGTTAAAAGGATCCTTTTGACTACGTTAGATATTATAGAGTTTGTTCATAGAATCTCAAGCTGCAGAGTACATTTTCAAAGACTGTGTAATATCTTACGCAGGAAAAAGAATTTTCTGTAATACCTATTTTTATGTATTTACAGTTGCCGGAGGACGAAGCCGATTACATCTAATCGACTTAGGAAACTCAGAACGCGGAAAAACTAACGGAGGGATACCATTATCTGGCTTAGGAAATATACTACTAGCAATTTTCAATGGCCAACGACATTTGCCCTATCGAGACCACAATCTTACCCACGTCTTAAAGGAATGTCTTGGTTCCTTGACTTGCCACACTGCTATGATAGTACATGTTTCCCCAAATGTACAAAGTTACACCGATACGTTGACAACATTGCAGTTAGCATCCCGAGTACATCGTCTGCGTCGTAGAAAAATTAAATATCCTTCAAATAATAATGCTGGCTCTGGTGGCAGTTCTGGCGAGGATGCATCTAAGCCAAGCAGTAGTGAACCTGACCCATCAAGCAGTGATCTATCAGCAGATACAGTTATATATGTGGGCCCATTAGACGATGCAACCGATGGAGAGCATCCACCTGTCTATATACCTCATATAAGCTCGGGAGATATCAAAAGTTCCCTTAGCAAAACGTTAAGAGGTTCGATCATAGATCAAAAGCACAAATCTGCCTTATCAAAAGTTGTAGAAGAGAAAAGTCCTATACATAAACTGTATGCCACTCCCAAATCTTCTCCGCTTAAATCTACTTTACCACCTGCATATACACCGAAGTCGTCACCTTTGCATACAGCTATACCAAAAGCTGTACCCATAAAAAAAGCAATGCCGAAACATGCAGAAGATGGTAAAAATACAAGTGACGAACAGTGGATCGATGGACCCAGAATATCTAAATCTAAACTAGCAGAGGCTCGCCATAATATTATCAAAGAAACTCAAGGAAATAAGAAAGAAACTTGGATAGATGGACCTATGCAAGAATCAAAATTGCCATTACAATTTGAATCAGTACCAATACCACCAAACACTAATTCTATGTCACTTCAACTCGGATTACTAAACTCTTATACGGGTGAAAATATTGGGTATGGTTATATGGACAACCATAAGAAAAACATGATAAGAAAGTGGGTTGAAAATCAAACTTGTCAAATACAGAAATCTCGACATAACTCCCCTAGTCATAAACCACAACAACCTGTCAAAGATACAAGTTCAAAATTACCTGAAGAAAACGAAGCTACACATAAAATGGAAGCAACTAAAGATTCAAGGCGTATTCATGTAGAAGAGTCTACTATTAGAACCGGGCTAAAAGCAGGCTCAAAATCAATAGCTATAGAAGAAGAAAACTTTGGTCCACCTGATGCAAGTACATCATCTAAAAAAGTATCTAGCCAAAACAAATCAATAACTAAAAGCGAAGTTGACGAAGATGATGATAGTGAAGAACTAGCAGAAATACCTCCCGCCTTACCCTTAATACAACCGAGTAGCCTAAGTAGTAGAGAAGTATCAATGGAAAGTTTAGATAGTAAATATAAAGAAAGAATGAGAATGGGTGATGAAATTGTATCCAATCACAGTAGAGATATCGATCATCGTGGAATGAGTAAAGGCCCGGATGAAGATGAGGATGAAATACTAGAAATAATTGAAGTTGAAGAACCTTTAGAGCCTGTTCCTATGCAAGATTGCTGTCTTCAAGTAACAGAAGAAGATATTGCATTTTGTATGGGGCTTACTAACTTTGAAGGTGATGATGATGAAGATCATCCACTTAGAATATTAAGTCAAGAAAATCTAACAGTAGCCTCAACATTTACTGACACACTATCTTTATATAGTGAAGTTGAACGCCAAATTAGAAATGAGGCTTATCTAAGGCAAACTATGGAGTTTTATGCTCAAACTTTTGGTGAAAATCCAGATATAAATCCTAATGAAAGTTTACCTACGTCTAGATCAAGAATAGATGATCTCATCGAATTGACAGAAATGTATGGTCCTAGAAAATTATCAGATGGAAATAGTTTTGCAGTAACGAGAATAGCACCTCAGTTTCAGTCTATGTCCTTATGTAATGTTAGAGATACGGATGATTACCACGGAGATGGATCTGTGTATAGTGAGCCAGCGTACAGACCAAGTGATAAAATTTGTGATAGTTGTAAACGAACAATGTCGAGACCGGGTAGTGTTGTTGGTGAATGCGAAGTATATCAAAATTTAGAAATAGCACATAATGACTGCTATGGACCATTTGAAAGATATAGAGGTAATGATATCACTGATGCTCGAATAGCTTCACTAAGGCATCCAGATGGTGCCTCTGATCCTAATCTTCGGGAAGAAAATCGAATACCAGGTAATGGTGCTCCTTCCAATACTTTCCGGGAATTAAAATCAAATTTGCATTTGGAAGTTAAACCTCCTGCGGTAACGGTCGAACCGCGTTCTGAGAAGGGGGACAAGGGCGTAGCTAGAGTGATAGCTAGTTCCAAACAAGACGGTTACGATAGTGGTCACGAATCAACTCCGAGAACAGGCAAGCACAGTCCAGCCGGAACATCAAGAAGAGCAGAATCAGGGTACGATTCAGTTCCTAGAGACTCTGACGCGTCATCCTTAGATTCGTACCCAACACGAAGAGCTGCCGTGGCGAGAGCACACGCAAAGAAACATACCACAGCTAAGTATAAACAACACAGCGATCGATCGTTTTGCTCTTGGCTTAGAAATCCTTTTACATGTAAATATGCTGACACCGATCCAGAAATCAGTGACTTTTAATGTCCCCGGCGCCTATTTCTCTCCTAAAACTTATATCACTAAGCTACGTTACCGAATTTAATCTGGAGACTGCTTTTGTACTCTAGATATACGCGTATTTATACGACTATAAAAGCTTTGCGGTGAATGTATAATGTTACCATTGTATTTTTGTAAACCTTGAAGCTTTTAGCTCTGCTCCGAAAAATATTTTAGGACTACCTTAGTGAAACTGCCACGTTGGCAAAATGTATATATCTAACTATGTTACACAACGAATATCAAACGGCTGTATAGTATTTTGCTCATTTTGTACTTTTATAATGTTTCTACTTTCTCTGTTATATTTTCTACTGTTAAGCCTTTTGACATTGTAAATAGATCTAGAGTCTTCCTTAGTCTTCCGTAAATCAGGAGACACGACTTTTCTATACAATATTTAACATTTTTTCCAATCACTTAATAATATTCATTGGTCTTATGTGATTATAGTGTTAGTAATCATTAATGAAAAATGTTTTATAGGATCTATGGCCTTAGAATAAGGATGCTTAATACGTTTTTAAGTGAATGGATTGAATGTTGTTATGTTTTAGTGATAAGACTGTTGTCATGGCCATATTGTAGCTTTAATTACGGCTCGTCCGACTGTACATAACAATTGCAATCACTACGGCTTTATGAAATGTTAAACTTAGTTACTGCTTAACGTCAATGTTCTGTTAATTGTATTCATTATAAATATTATATATCGTAAATTCTACTATACGTTCGTATTAGTTCACAATAAACTGTTCTATGAACATGAGCGTCTCGTTTTATTAAAACCTCTTGGTATACAGCTGGTATATAAATATATTATCGGTATAAGATACCGATTAACATTTTCGAAAAATATTATTTAGTTAGGCCGCTTTCTAAACCAGCGTATTTCTATATCTCTATTGCGTTTATTTCAAAGTAGCTCATGTCTAAGCGCCGTGGTTAGCAAGGAAGCATCAGGAGGTTAATATCTGTTTCCACCGGTTTCTATCCAGTACAATAACAATATATTAATTTATTGTACAAGCAAACAAAACAGATTAATGCAAAAATATAAATGAATATTGAAAAAAATACCTACAATAATACAAATGTTTGTTTGTTTATCTCAAACAGTGCCGGATTAGCCACGTAGCAAGGGTAGCAAATGCTACGGGCCTCGTGAATTCGGGGGCCCAGGGCTCCAACGACACCGAATATAATAATACCCGTAACCATAATAAAAAAATATTAATTTACATAGCAGCGTAATATCTTGCCTCACTTCCACTTAAAAATCTAAAACTGAACTTCGTCACCTTTAATCGTAAAAATAAGTAGGTATTTTACAAACTTTGTTTAATATAGTAAAACTTTCAATAAAGACTTATTTAACCTGACTTATTAAGATGATTTGCTTTGCTTAATATTGAAAGTATTACTATCTCTTAATTTATCAATAATAACTCCAAAAAAAAGATTTGTAACGGTTTTGTTATATTTAATACCCTAAACTTGAAAAGGGCCCCGTGATAGAATTTGTTACAGGCCCCCCGTTGGCTTAATTCGGCACTGATCTCAAAGTAAATTTTGTTGTTAACATTTTATCATACAACGTTTACAAATATCGATTAAGACCGAAACAACAATTATAACATATACCAAATTACTTACTCCCATCAAAAATATCTATAGACAAACGATATATTTGTAAAACATAGTCTTACAAAGACTCTTTTTGACGAAAACATCTTGAATCTCACTGTTATAAAATATTATTGCGGCGCTCCGTTAATGTATAATGAACTGAATATAAAACGATGAATATATAACGTTAAAACTTTGGCACCCTTGGGGCAAAGAATTGGGATAGAAACTTTTTACCCCGCACCAAACTTCAACCCAGTGCAGACCTATTATCTTTCATTTCTCTTGTAATTTAACATTCTCCGTTCGCCTCGGGAAAATCATGCTATCAAATGCGTTTTACCCTCTTTTCGAGGGTGACAACTTTTTTCATGGAAATCTCCCGATAATTCGTTAAAGTGGCAGCTCCTTGGCTTATAACGATTATCGGAGATTTTGCTCTATTTGAAGTGGGAAATCGACTGCGATAAGCTAAGCGTTATTGAGGCTATGTTTCCGGGACAATGCTTAAGCCGGCTTCATAACGACTTCATAAGTATTGATTGTTAAAAAAGATATTTGTTTGTATGCAAAATCAAGCATATTTTTCCATAATCTTTATTTTTTCTCTGGCATGTCAAACTGAATGTATCCAGCTGATACGAAAAAAATAATACTTTAAAAAATTCACTAAGTTAACTTGACCTACTGACTTATTGTCCCCATATGTGGGAGTCTTCCCCAAAACTTGAGGTTTGCGTTATTTCATAAGCCTCCTAGTTTACTTCAGGCTCCTGCTTCTCAAAAAAACTTAGTTATTTATTTTTAACACCTATTTATTTTTAAGATCAAAGACAACAAAGATTAAAGGTCAAATGAAGGTTATTATCATGTATTTTCCTTAAATCGGCCAATAAATACAATTTTACGTGTTATCTCAAACAGAAATTAACAAAATAGGTTCATAACAGTACCCAAGAAATTCCCATCAACTGACGGCCGGTCTAACGATCCAGTATATAATAATCCTCACAATACAATGCGACGGCAATAAGAACAAAACGCAAAGAATAAGGGAGGATAAAGACGTACAGCCGGACGTGATGCGGAGACATAATACACTTCACATCCAACATGCACACGAAAATAGCCTTAATCACATCATAAAGAAGGAGTATAATAGATTAGCTTACCCGCGACGTGATATGAAAGAAAAATTTTAGTAATAAGCAGAACATATGTATCAATGTTGCGTGGGGTTAATCTGAGTGACGTTTACAGTCAGTACGTTTATCACCAGTAGATTTTGTATGTGTTTTATAAACATAGACTATACAAATATAGAACTCAGTTTTGACAACCGAAGTACTACTAAGATAATTCTGTTTGTTACTTATATGATAACAATATTTATAGCAGCAGTCAGAATAGATACTTAAGCAAGTAAGCTACGTTAACTACTGAATATACAAAATTTAGAATCTGATACCGTAAAAATAAAAGCATATTAGTATTTATTTAACCATATAGAAAGGTCGGTTCCAACATCTGATTTGATAATACAGATACTCATGACTTATTTAATAGTATTATTGTATAAATGTTAGGTAAATTTCGTCTTCCTAAGCAAAAGAAAACGTAAGCAATAGCCGTCACTAATTGTTAAACAGAAACGAACTACGGAAAAGAAAAAAAATGCAACCCTCTTTAGTCTGTTGTAATGGGTAATAACTTAGATCGGGAGCCATGCCAAGTTTTATTCGTAAAAAGTTAAAGACATTATGGGATTTTAAGTGGGGCTAATGTACCAAGATTGCTCCTTTTAAAACACGTATTTTGTTTCTTCAATGAAATCATTTCTTTAAGAAGACTAACAGATTTGTAGGATTTAATATATTCGGATACAAAGATGCGCGAAATATTAGGTCTTATATTTATAAAGATTTAAGTTTAGTTTTATTTAGCTAATAAAATCAGTACAAGTTTTGCCATTTCGATGGCAGTTCGTTTATCCTTTTACGATAGAAATCTACCGGATGAGAGGTGATGAAGATAGCGAAAGAGTTTTCTACTATCTCTCGGGTGTTGAATTCTTAACACTTCAATTTTGTATAAAATTTGAAACTAGTCGATATCTGATGGGACAAGATCCGATGAGTACGGTGGGTGGCAGTGCGCTTTCGTTACGGTAAGTTCTTGTACCATTTTGATGGTCTGTTATGTACTTTGAGCTAGCACCTTGTCATGGAGACGCAATGGGTACAGACCCACCAGTCTTGGTAGTTTCATTGCGAGCTTCTCCATAATTATTTGCAATTCTTGGTGATCGAGATCTGCCTTCACTGTTGTGCGCTTGTAGCTATGCAAATTCAGTAGTGCAACACAAGTTTCGACGCACTAGTCTCGCTGTGGGTCGCTTAGTTCGTGTGGCACTCACTATAATAATAATAAAATCATAAAAAAAACAAATTATGTCAATGGGTGGTCCTACTGCTAGATGCAATTTCTTCCAGACTACCCAAATTATCTACGTTCTCTAGGTTTTAGCGACAAACAAGTTTATGTGAGCAGTATTAGGCCACGCCTTTAAACGTAACGCCTTGCGTATTATTTTGCTTAGCGCTATATCGATGTATCTCATTGTATGAGTTTTCTGTTTATTAACTAATAGCTGTGTATAAAACTATCCAAAACATAAAAAATCTACTTTTTTCTTGAATTTTAAATTAAATTAACACCGGGCTTTCAAATGAAATTTATTTAAACTTCGGATTGCGTGTCTATCCATACATAATAAAACTGCAAATGCTGGTTATAGAATCTCCAATTACATAGGTACGTACCAACAAAGATATTATCATTTTATGATGTGGTATAGAAATTAACTGCTTTACCATAAAACAAACTCATTTATAAGAAATTCTTCAATCGCATTCCGAAGCATGCGTTGAATATAATGTTATGATCATGTAAATGTGAATGTCTTACAAGTCGAATATCGTAGTAAGTCGTTTAAAAAGATCTGTTATTAAACCCAAGTCTGTCGGGATCGGAATTGACTTGACTATAAATATTATCAACAAATAACACAAACATTTTTCCTTCGATAAGTCATTTAGACATTACATTACCGGATTTCCAAATTGGCATCCAACATATAAGTGAAATGATTGCGGGCGCTGGAGCAAATCTCATATATTTTTCACGGCATCGAATCTTCGCCGCAAATCGAATTTGTCTACTTGGAGTTGAGCCGCATCAATCTGCATTATCCGGGTGACAATGATGTGCTACAAAACATAAGACACGGCGTTTAATTTAAATAGGTGAAACGCTTGCTGGGTGCCTGAAAGGTCACCTATAATAATTTATGGACACTATTAAAAGCAGGTATGATATTAGTTTTTTGCCCACCACCAGAATGTTGTACCAGCTGCCCACTGAAGTGTTTCCGAAGCAATTTGATTAAGAAAAGGGCGAACAACACACAACACACTCGCGAGCCCTCTGGCATTGAAAGCGGTATCACTAAACATCAGATGAGCTTTCGACCCGTTTCCCCCTTTTATAAAAAAAAACAAAAATACATCGCACTTCGAGTTAGTTCCCCCATGGCCCTCGTTATCATACTTATTGCCTTTGCATCTGGGTCATTCATTCATCATACATTTACATATATGAAAGATGTTTCATGCTTTTTATATGAATCATTAATAGATGTTATGTCTCACCTTGTACCACACTCGAGAAACGTGTTGAAAGCTGACTGGAGCTGCCGCGATTTCTCAGGATTTGATACTCACCAACTTAAGCCACGCACTTTAAGAATATTTGTAGTGAAGCCCTTAACTCCCAGCTCGTGTTACGATGGGAAATGTATATTCGTAGTAACAGGAACAGCAACTAGGATATCTATTTAGTAGTTTTAATTTTAAACTCTTCATTTCTTCTTTTTCGTAAATGGTGTTATAAAATAAAGCTTACCCTCATATCAACAAAATAAGAAACCAAAACTATGGATAAACTACGGTAAATAGTTCTTTCAACCTATAGGTAGGATTCCCGACCAGTCTATCTCTTACAGTCCGGCCTCAGACTTCAGTAGCTAAGATTAAAAAGTTCTATATATATCCTTAGTGATCGAAATAACATCGTTAGCGCATTTCAGGGTATAACGTCACCGCAGTGATTGTAGCCGCGGATGTAGATGTCGCTACAAGTCCTAACTTTACGGTGACACTACCACGGCCTTCAAGAAATAAGAAGCGCAACTGAAGAAGATAGAAGAAATCTTAATTTAATGTTTGTATGATAGACCGATATAAATAATTTTAGTACGCATTTAAAACGGTTAAGTTACGACTCTGAAAAATAATTCAAAAATATTAACGAGTTACTAAAGAGTTTCTTTTTACGTACAAGATTGACTTTTTAGTGTCATTAAAGGAAAGTCTTTTAGGACATATATATATATATGAATTAGTATAAAGGTATATATATATATATATATATCATACTATATAAAATTGGTACCAAGAACTCCAGTAGAATTCCTACTTAACATTTCTTAAACCCATCTTATCAAAGACTTTATTAAGGTAAGGATTTTACAGCGGATCATACATTAAATTTTACGATGCCCTAGAATTTTTATTGGAGACAATAAGGGATGTTCAATAAAACGCGAATGATGAGCTCCGACTACGTAAAATGGCATAAAGAGAGTAAAACTCATCATAAAACATGCTGTAAAGTTGATACATTGTTCGAGATTGGATTTTTAATATAGTCCCGTTTTAATATTAAATATAGGCCAAGAAGTAGCGGAGCAAAGACTTCGATCTCATCGGCTATACACTAAAAATTCCAACATTATGAACGATTACTAAGAGAAGTCAATATTCACTCGACCACTTGATTCCGCGATGATTTAGAATGAGACAAAAATATATAGTTGTTTCACTACTCGACCTCATTAAATATTAAACCAAAAATATTTATGTCATCTTTTGGTAGGTCATTATATTATATGCTTTTATATCTGAATCATTCTGTACCAATTTAACTTTTTTTTTTATTCCAAGTAAAATCAGCTTTCTGTGTAGTAATTGTGATACTGAAACATATTTTAATATAGTAAGAACATATATATATATATAAATTTCTATTAACACATTGACTCATTTTAAATTATTTATGAACGTCATAATTAAAATACATCAACCATCTATCGCAAATATTTGAAACACAGCAAGGCTATCACACTTTCTTAAATCTCTTTCGATCTATTGCTAAATACCTATAATACAGTAAGCTTTACTCAACCTCTCAAAACATTAGCCAACGTCAATTAGAAGATTACAGTCCACTCCGTCCATAATCTGGACTACCCAGTGGCCATACTGACAAATATCGAATTTAGCGTAGAGCAGCAGGGATAGTGCGGGTCATTAAACGCGTCTCTGGGCCCAGGATATATCGATTGGTGCCGCATAAAATATATCCGGGTACATGCAAAATAATATATTAGTCTAGCTAGGATATACGACCAATTTTACGATGAAAAATGTGATGGAGCACCTTCCGCGGGAAATGGTCGCGTAAAAGAGTTATTACTTTTAATGCTCTCTACTCTATATTAATGAGGTTTCAATTGAAATTTATGAGTTCATATCTAGCTTATTAACTATGATTGTGAGATTAATTATTAATAGGTTCATATTTGTATTTACTTTATACGTTTTTTCTCCGTGTTTAATTATTCTTTAACGATTTGCATATTGTTGCGATATGGTTCACACTAAACCTTTCTCACTTTTTTATTTATTAATTTTAAAAGCAAACCATAACCAAATTTCAGCATATATTCTAGTTGTTATTAAGTATTATATGATGCAGTCAACTTAAAGGCTTTTGCGAAAAAGTTTCAGCTTGTCAGAACCGTTGGCAAAGTAGGTTAAAGTACCCTACGTAATTCAATGATACATTCGCGTATTTTATTACGCTCAGAGCTACATAAAACTTAGAACGGCGTTTGTTTCGAATCCTTACGGTTTGTAGTGTAGAGAATACGCAGAGGCGATAAAATTTATCGTCACCCATGCGACATCTGGTGCCCCCTCAAGACGTGGTACAAATGCGTGAAGTAGCGATTTTAATGTATTTTTTTCTGTTTCCAAGGTATAAAAAAATATTACTCAAATTTATGAAGACTAGATATGTTCTTAAGCACTGTTCACCTAGATAAGCGTGTGTCTTTGTGTCCCAAAGTTATGTGTCTACTGTGATACTTGCTCAAAATCTACGCCGTATGTTAAAAGGCAAAAGTGAGTCTGACTCGCGCCTCAATTTTTTTCATGCTTATGTTTACACTTCTCAACTTTCAGTATGCATTCACTACATATAATATAATATATAATATAGTATAATACAATATTAAAACAAATAAGTAAGGCGATAATTATGAGAAATTACCGACTATTTTTCTGTAATATTTGCATATTATAAAGTATAGTAACACACCAACGAATGTACGAATATGACAAATCTATTTCACAACTTAACCAAGGTCTTATAGAAGACACTGGTACTCCAGGCGTGGCCCATGGTCTCTCGAGGTACTCTTAAATCATGAAATGATTCGTGTCGTCCCAGGTTTAAATGTAAAGAAAACTCTCTAAAGTCCAAACCTTGCGGCACACAACGTTAAGACGTAGGCATCGAGTTTTAGAATACCCACTCAATATTCAGAAGAATAAAAACCCCTTATGTACACTTTTGTTAAGAACTTTATTGTACATAACTATTGTATATATCTTGCGTCTGCGACCGCAGTTCATAGAAAATGAGGTTTTCATGCTTTTAAATGCTATTTATATTTTATATTGGCAATTAGTCTAAGTAGAAAAGTGAAATGAAAACAACATTATGTAAATTGTTCGTATTCACAAACATTTGACATTTTCATGTTTCATTCATTCGTTTTTCTAGACTTGTCCTGTGCAAAGAGCAGATCAACGTCAACGTTATTCCGCTTGCTATCGAACCCATACGTCTGGGTTACACGTTCTGGTGGTACTTATTTTAAATTATGTAAGAAAATTAAAATAAGTACAGGCAGTCCTCGTACTTACAGCATGTTAGGTTCTCGAAATACGCGACGTAAATCGAAACGACGTAAGTCGAGGACTGCCTGTATCTTATGAGATATTTATAATGTATGTTTTATTATGCAACTAAATTTAGAAGCATACTATACATACATTATTTAAAATTACCTATTATCTATTTTATTAGATAAAACTTTTCATAATAACAAATAGCACGTAATCCGGCATGAAACAATTTAAATCCTACGGTCTTGCACGAGGCACTCATTGTCAAGAAAAACATCGTTGGGAAATCGACACGATTCACCATCTAAATATCACTCTTAGTCCATTAAATACGTGTCAAGACTTCAGAAGGTGTACTTGCAGTATAGATAAAACATTAAACAGAGGCTGACGCTAAAATATGACTAACATCAATAAAATTTAGGATTGTCTGTCAAATAGTAAAATAATTTTCTCTCGTTAACGTGTTTGGTTCCTGTTTTGAATAAACATGAACGAACCTGTTGCGAACATGTTTTTAAACATCTCGCAGTGATTAATAAAATTAAATTATTTTCAACAGTAATTAATAAAACACATAGCTAAAATAAATTTAAATTACTTTAAGCCAAAAGATCCAGAAAAATAAAAATTAGAAGTATCATTAAAATTTTACGATTCTTGAAAAAGTTTTATAAGGAAAACAGTCTGGCCTGTCTCTTTAGCATATTAATTGAAAAGCGGAAATAAAAGAAGGCTTAATAAAGGTGAGGTTTCATGTTTAAGTTGAAATAGTAGTAATCATTTTTTTATAGAACAGGAGGTAAACGGGCTGGAGGCTCACCTGATGTTAAGTGATACAAAATAGTTTAAAATTGAGCATTGGAGATATAATATAATACAATCATTTACAGTTTTTATTTTAAATGGCAGACCAATACGTCGCGCGTATTCTTAAATCATTTATAATTCCTTTTCCGTTTTCTAAACTATCTTATTAAATATATTCTGTTATTAACAAGAAATAACATTCATAAATTTTTTCGTTATCTTTTACATTTTGACATATGAAAGGGTGTGTAAATTCAAATATACGTTATCTAAAATGCCGGAAACCAATTATTACATATCACATACACAGCCTGAAGCGATACATGTTTAATGGTATACAATAGAGGGGTTTTAAGCACGTAATAATTATATACAATCATATTTCATATTATTCTCTCTTTGAATCCAATTTTGTAACAAATAAAAATTATCTCAGCTTAAAAGTTAATTTATATAGATATTATCGGCTGAGTTAGATAGATTAACATATTTTGATCTGATCTACACGTGGCCAGGTATAACGACAATAGGTGGACAATAACTGAACATTTTGGAATGCCTTGCAGGAGTCTTTTACATCAATTAAAGTTTAAGTCAATTCCAAAAATCATCAGTAACAGTTAATACCTCAGCTCTTTCTCTTATGTAACTACATGATCAGAGAAAAACGTAAACAAAAATCTCTGAGATCGTTTAACCCGCGCAATTACCCGACCCTTTTAAAACGTAAATAAAATCACGTCTAAGGAAAATCGATATACGCAAATCAGTGATAACAGGGCCCTCGGAAGTTTTCCCCTTATCACCCCCGATCTACAGATCCAATTTCCTAAAATAGGAATCGATCCGACAAATCATCTGGCTGACTCTATTATTATCGAGTTTGGACCACATGCACTTTCTCGTGTATCGCTGTAGCATTTTTAAATGTTAATGTCGCTGTTGTATATTGTTTGGTTACAAACAAAAAACGTCTATCCAAAATATTTTTAATGCATTTTTTTGAAATAAATATAGATACATAACAAAATTTGATTTCGATCCTACAAAGAAATAAAAGCACTAAGAAATTAGCGATATAACTGTAGCTGACTAGCTCTCTCTACTGAACCAACTTTGACGAAGATGTTGAATCTATAATAAATTTTAGTTGCCAAGTAATATGTGAAAAACAAAGCACACGTACTTATTACTCATACTTAAATATTATTCAAACTTCACGTTTAACTAATAACCTTTTGGACCTCTTCCTTTGGTTAGACGGCGTTAAATGAACAATTCATATTTAGTAGGCTGTTTTCGCTAGCAAATAGACCAATACTGATTGTATCGAAAATCATCAAAAAAATCTAAATATCGAAAAGCGCCAATATACAAAATTATGTTATCAGACAAGCGACATCAAAAGCCGCAAGATATAATACACGTCAGCGTGAATTACCTTCAGTTTTCCGCGCGGGTAGTTTTATTTCGCAACGTTAGAACAATGGTCGATCTGCGTTCACATCACGTACCTAAGTAATTTTAAAAGAGATCAGTCGCGCTGCTTGCGATTTCAGTTTAGAAACAGATCCTTTCAGTGCTATTGGCTAAGTTACAGCGAACTTCCTAGGAACCTTAGCTTCAACTCACTCGATACAATGTATATGTTTAGGTTACCGAAATCCGTCTTGACTTTAAAGTTCTTTCATCAAATTATAAAACGTCATTATAACAGCCCAGCTCCTTTAAGGATTATAATAATAAAGGCTGTTTATTCCAAACTAAAATTGTTATCAATATACAGAATAAATTTGTTATATTATTTTTGCTACTCATTCTAAATTCCTTCAGTATTCACGGGTAAAGGAGTTCAGCATTTTTCGTATATATATGAAGATTGGTATAATATTATAAATGAAAATAATAACAATATGTACGGAACCATACAAATATAAATGTTTTAATAATCTCTTGAAATTTATTTAGGGTCAATGGTGAATAAAATATGTATATATAGCATATGCTTTTAACGTTTGAAAACTTTAGGTAATCTTTGAAGCTTGAGGTTATGTAATTTTTTTAATTATATTGAGTGATTTTAGTATAGGTACCTAAGCAGATATTTGTTGGAAGCATCAACTTTTATAATCACATCCAATTACGATTCTTTCCTCGCTCAGCAATAATCGTAATTTCGGGCCAGTTTCAGCGTTTTATTTCATCAAGATTCAAACATTTCTTCCGGCATTATTTAAGCTAATTAACTTTTTAACTGCAGCGCCCCCTTTTGGTCGCCCGGGTGTAATTAAAACGAAACAAAAGTAATTCTTTGCCCCCAGAGTTGAATATGCATTTTCCTTTTACAATTCATTATTTTAAAATATTAAATGCTCCATAAAAGTTAATTAACTTTTCCGCGTTTCTAATTCTCACGTGTGTCTATAGAAAGGTGTATATATCACTACATAGTATAAAACAAAGTCACTTTCTCTTTCCCTATGTCCCTTTGTATACTTAAATCTTTGAAACTACGCAACGGATTTTGATGGATTTTTTTATAGATAGAGTGATTCAAGAGGAAGGTTTATATGTATAATAACATCCATTAAATAGTGAAGAAGTACTGTTATTTTTGAGGTTTCTAATGTGATGTCGTAAATAATTACATTTTTTCTGCTTACATTGCAAACGCAGGCTGAACCCTACGAGTTTTATCAAAATAATGTACTAAGTATTGTACACATTGAAAAGGTCTACAGTGATGGTATATGTCTATATGGTATATGTCGCGTATATTATCGGAGCTTTCCAGTGACGGAAATAACAATACATAATAAAAACCTGCTTTTCATCAGCATTGCACCCGTGCGAAGCTGGGGCGGGTCACTAGTATAATAATAATATATAAATAATATTATTAAACAATAAAATTACCAACCGAAATTATAGAAATAAATGTTAGATTATTTAAAGTCAACTGTTAATTTTTTATTATATAAGTGCAGGTAACATTTAAAAAAACATTTTTCTGATAATATAAGTAATAGATTACTTATACAATTTTTGCCTGTTTCTTGATTATTTTTTTTTCCAATCAATTACAGATATATAACCCAGGGCGTCGGAGCAGTAGTGTTACGAACTATTCAACAGAAAGTTTCTTAGAAGGGTCTTTTATTTTCCCGATATTTATAAAAATATACACGTATCGGTATACGTCAAATAAGGGTCGTCGCATCTGGCACGGGGACACGTGCTATGTTTCATGTGTTTTCCAATCGTTTACGGAAAATCCTTTATGGCGACATTTGTTGTGCACCCAAAAAAATATAATACCAATCCTGCCATTATAAGTATGTATTGATAAAATAAACACAAAACATCTTTACCACATATAATCAACGTAATTTTTCGAATTTAAATATTCACATGCGATAAAAAGTAAAATATGTGTAAAAGTAATAGTTAAAATTTAAATTAAACTAATTTAATAAATATTACTATTATAGAGATTTATAGGTTTAATATATTCAATCTTAAACGCATAAAATAATAACGGCTACAATTTCTTAATATACTATACTATATACAACGAGAATCACCTATATAAGAACACTGTTAGTGTAGTTGCTTGAGGTGATCATTGAGGCGATAGGTTCGATCTCAGGTTCTGTACCAATGGACTTTCTGTCTATGTGCGCATTTCACACTCGTTCGAATAGAAGCATAGCCTACTGAGGAAATGGGCATGCCATACACTCAAATACTCAACGGCGATCTTATCTTCAATTTTATAGTAATTTGAAGTTTATTTGAATTGTCAGGTTATAAACAAATGCGGTAACGGTGCCGTGCGGCGCCGCACCGCAATTATTTCGAGCTATAGGGTGCCACAAGGGCGTTGCGGTGTGGCAATTTATTTTACCCCTCCCCGCCTCGTCTCGCAGGTCACAAGTCCGGCGCGCTTGCGGTGCGACGCCGCGCGGCGTCGCAACACGTCGTATGGCATAGTATAGTAATTTGTATGTAGGATGACATTGCGGCACCGCTCCGGCGCCGTACCGCACCGTAACCGCATCATGTGGCTGGGCTCTAATAGAAGTTATATTATATATAAATATGCCTAATCGCAAATTTACACAATTAATGGACCATATACATATTAAAATAGATATTCACTTCACCATTTTAATTAAATTATAGTTTAAGTAAAGGACAGTTATTACGCATCCTATATAAACATATATATATGTCGCTCAAAACGCGAATACCTACCAAGGGAGGGGTCGCCAACGACTCACTAAATCTATGTTATAGCTATACAGCTTCTTTCAAACAATCAACAAAATATCTGGATATTATTTTCTGTTAAAATGTTTAAAACATCAATAAATTAAAAAAATTGGTAAGCAATTACAAAAAATCTTCACTCAATCACTATAATTTTTATAAATGGTTGTTAATTTTAAAAGTTTGTTATGTGTTTAAAAGGATTTTACTTATTTCGAAAACATTCTTAGCCCAGTCAAAATCTTGGCTTAAGAAACGTCGTTTTATAATTACGTCAAACTTTCAATAACAGGAAAAATCCAATGAAAGCAGTTTGAAGAGTGAACATTTACGAAACTAGATATTACAAAACAGACTTAGCTTTACGCCAGTGCCATTCAATTGATAAAATTTGTTGCAAAAACTCTTTATTATAAACTGGCCTTTAGATCCATTAAAGAGGTTTTACTTCATATGGAATTTTATAAATGATATTTTTAGTAACCAGGAAGTTTTCATTCCGAACAATTCAACACTCAACCACAGCAAACATTTCTTATACACGTAAGTGCATTATGTGGTTGTGAAAATCTCTCCCAAACTGTTGTCTCCACATTTGGGGCTTTAAGTGTCGGGTTCGATTCCCGTTTTGAGCCGTGTTTCGAATTTCAAAGCACACTTTAGTTTTAAGGTGCGGTAGAGGAATCGCTTAGAAAATGTTTCCAAAAAGCTCTTACCAAGTTTATAAAAGCTTAAGCGTCGGATTGGCTCTCCAGATTTGGAGACGGACTAAGAACAAAAAGGTTTGCACTTTAACTTGTTTTTCTTTTATATACCTACTAACTGAGGCGGCTTATATAGTCTACGGCATTTTTCAATCAAAATAGTTGACCAAAAACATCAATCATAATCCCTCTAATATTTAAATGAATTACTTATAAATAAGTCCTTAGTAAATGCTTTCGGAATATTACGTTTGTAAGATCAAAGAAATAGAGTAAAGGCCTTTTTTATGAAAAGGACAGGGGATCCATAATACTTAAACATTTCAATAGTTAAACATTTTTTTTAGCTTTACGCTGAGCGTATAGCCACTGACAAAGGTAAGTGAACAGAAAAATAAAGAAAAATAATTTTACATCGAACGAAAATTACATAGGATAAGGGATAGGATCAGCAGGTTATAAAATTATCTCTAGTTTTTTTGCTCGCGTTAGCTTTGGTTGACGCACGTGTTCGTGAGATCTCGGTGTTTTTTCGGTGTTTCTGTGATTTTTCAAATCTGAAATAGTTGTTATTGTTGTTATATAGATAAAACTAACGTTATTGGTGCTGGTAAAGTATAAAATTTAAACTAATATAGTCGGTGTAGTTGCAGTAAAATGGATCTAGATCCTGACCCCAAGCCCCCCGACCCGGGTACCATTTCTACGTCTCGCAAACGACAAGGAGAAGAGAGAAATGTGCCTTCCTTTAAAAAAACAATTACGGATCCCACTCAGGCGAACCCATCTGTTCAACACCTTTATGTCCACCCCTCCTTCTCCGATGGCCCTCGGTCTTACTCTAATGATGATAAAGGTCCGTTCATTATCCAAGTGTCCCGGGAAGTAGAGGATCCATCTTCCGGAGCCTCTTTACGTGCTATTACATTTGGTCAGTTTATGCACAAACACAAAATAAGCTCTGTCATACACGATGGCGTAAAAAACGTAGGCCGTAACAAAATTACAGTTGAATTCTCTTCTGCTGAAGCTGCCAACAACTTTCTGGTCAGCCCGATTCTCGGTATGTGCAAGTTTAAAGCTATTATCCCTACTTATAACATTACCAGAATGGGGTTGGTCAGGGGTGTTCCGGTGGACTGGTCAATGGACGAGCTTGTGGATTCATTAGAGCTTCCTCCTGGATGTGGTGAGGTAGTAAAGTCAAGGCGACTGAACCGAAAATTAGTTACTGAGGGTGTCACCACCTGGGTGCCTACCCAATCTGTCGTTCTTACCTTCAGGGGGCAAATGCTCCCTGATAAGGTTTACTCTTACCACACTTCCCTCCCTGTTGAAACCTACAGACTTCCTACCATACAGTGCCTGAACTGCTGCCGTTTTGGTCATATCAAATCGGCCTGCCGATCTCAGCCCAGATGTTACAGGTGTGCTCAGCCTCATGCAGGTGAAACGTGTGAAGTCACCATAGAAAAATCCACATGTTTACATTGTTCCGGTAAACATTTTGCTTCTGACAAGAGCTGTCCAGAATTTTCTCGACAGCAATCCATAAAAATGGTGATGTCCCAGGACAATATCTCATACTTTGAAGCAGCAATTCAGTTTCCATCTGTCCGACGTTCATATGCTGAGATAACAAAAGAAATGTTTACTCCTCCTGCCTACTCCCTAAGATCATCTCAAAAAGCCCAAACTTCTACCAAAACATCCTATCGCCAAACAATTAATCGCTCTCCTCGTCCACAAGCTCCTCTAACAAAGGGGTACGATAGAACAGCTCACCAGGATATTGTTGGTCCCTGCTCCTCATCCCTCCCAAATGGTTGTGCTCTCAACAGTAATGTTGACTCCCTTACCTCTCAAGGCAAAATGTTAGAATTTATTTCTGAATTCCTTCTAAGTATTGTTGCCCCATGTAGCGAAATTCCCTTACCGCCCAACGTTGCCAAAAACTTATCCCAACTCTTTAAATTGTTACAAAATGGTCCCAATAACCGTAATGCAATGGAATTGTAAAAGTTTACGTCTGAAAAAACACGAATTGATCTCCCTCATAAACCTCCATAAACCTTCAATTGTTGCCATCTCAGAGACTTGGCTGAGCCCTGGTTCCCGATTTCGGGTGCCTGGTTTCTCCTGTCTGAGGGATGACAGGAATGATGGGTATGCGGGCAGTGCTGTCTTCGTACGGCATTCCCTCCCTTTCTCCCAAATTCCTCTTCCTTCCCACAGTGAACAGATTAATGCTGTTGCTGTTCGTACCTTAGACATTTCTTTTGTATCTTTGTATATTCCTCACCCTTCTTCTTCTCTTCTTCCCGAGTTACAATTAATTTTATCATCCCTTCCCAGCCCTATCATAGCCATGGGTGACTTTAACATCCATCACACTATGTGGGGGTGCCACGCTAGTGATAGGTTTGCTCCACTGTTGATTGACTTACTTGATGATGTCAATCTCTGCATCCTCAATGATGGCTCTCCAACTCGCAGGGTATACCCCAATCAGAATCCCAAATCTGCAGTGGATCTCACCCTCTGCTCTCCTAACCTAGCCTCGCAACTAACTTGGAGCGCCCTTGAGTTCACCTATGGCAGTGATCATTTTCCTATAATTATTTCATTAAACAGCAAATCCTTACCCCCCTCTCACCGCAACTCCCTATTAAAATATAATCTCAAAAATGCAAACTGGGAAGATTATGCTCAATCCGTTGATTGCATGGTGGACACTCTGCCGGATTCGGAATTTGGAGAAAATGTCTTGTCTTGGTATGATCAATTTTTGAAATCCCTCATATCTTCGGCCGATTCTGAGATCCCCAAAAAACACTCTCCTAAAAATCATCTGCTTTCCTCTCCCTGGTGGGATGATGAATGCAGTGATTTGTTTCGTAAGAGAAAGGCTGCAGAGAAGGCTTACTCAGCCTGTATGTCTCAGGAGAACTTTAATAATTATCAAAAGCTTGATGCTAAAATTAAAAGGTTAGTATCCAAAAAGAAAAGGTCTAGTTGGATACAATTTTGTGAATCCCTTAGCCCTCGCTCTCCATCCACCATTGTGTGGTCAAGTGTGAGGAGATTCCGTCGTTCCCTGAACCATGTTGATCCTTCTTCAAATAACCCTTCTGGCTGGCTTAACAACTTTGCAGACAAACTGGCTCCTCCTTTCGTTCCCTATGTTGACTCATTTCTAAGTTCTACACCAGTTCCAGCTACCGATGAAATGGATGCTCCCTTTTCCTTCTCTGAGCTTCAAACCGCTCTTAATGGGCTCAAAGATTCAACTCCAGGGGAAGATGGCGTTCCATATTCCTTCCTGACTAATCTAAATGACAAAGCTAAACTTTACTACTTAAAAATAATCAACAAATGTTTTGTAACTGGTATTATACCGACATCTTGGACCTCTCAAATAGTCATTCCCATTCTCAAACCTGGAAAAAACCCTTCAGATTCAAATTCATATCGACCCATAGCTATGTCATCTACTTTAGCTAAAGTTACTGAACACCTTCTTAAAAATCGGCTGGAATGGTTAATGGAAAGTAGAAATATTCTCCCCTCCTCCCAATTTGGATTCCGGAAGGGTATGAGTACCACAGACAGCCTTAGTATACTGACAACAGACATTCGTCTGGCCTTTACAAAAGGGGAGTACCTTGTGGGTGTTTATCTTGATATTGCTTCTGCATATGACAATGTCCTACTTCCGGTGCTCAGGCAGAAACTGCTTAAGCTGAGTGTACCTTCGAGGATGGTTCATCTCATATGTAAACTGCTATTTTGCAGATCTATTCTTGTAAAGCATCAAAATACCTCTCTTCCCCCCAGACTGGTCTGGAAAGGTCTCCCTCAAGGCTCAGTTCTTAGCCCTCTGCTTTATAGCATTTATACCTATGACCTAGAACTGTCTGTTACCAGTTTTTGTAACATTTTACAATATGCTGATGATATTGTCCTCTATCACAGCTCAGGCAGTATAGGGGAAGTATCCTGTCGTATCAATTCTGCTTTGTATTACCTAGGCCAGTGGTTGTTTGACCATGGCTTGTCCCTGTCAGTGGACAAATCTCAGGCAGTGGTGTTTACAAGGAAAAGATACATTCCCACCCTACTCATTTCATTTGAAAATAAAGCAATCAACCTGACAGATAAAGCAAAATTTTTAGGTATTTATTTAGACAACCGGCTGAATGGAATTGCCCATTCTGAACACATCATCAAAAAATGTGAAATAGGTATTAACGTACTAAGAGCAGTAGCGGGAGTTTGGTGGGGTGCTCACCCCTATTCTTTAAAGTTATTATATAATGCCTTAGTTCGTAGTCATATGGATTATGGTATGTTTGTTCTGGATCCTTTTAACAAATCAGCTTCTGAAAAATTAAACAAAATTCAGTATAGGTGCCTTAGAATTATTCTAGGTGCAATGAAATCCTCCCCCACTAATGCTTTGCAGGTTGAGTGCGTCGATCCTCCTTTACACATCCGCCGG
Organism: Pieris mannii; assembly: GCA_028984075.1. Classification (NCBI taxonomy): domain Eukaryota; kingdom Metazoa; phylum Arthropoda; class Insecta; order Lepidoptera; family Pieridae; genus Pieris; species Pieris mannii. Next base: position 6,772,050 of record CM054784.1, read on the forward strand.
CAGTATTTATGTGACCGCTTTGTTAGCAAGATGCTACAACTATCATCCCACCCTCTATGGCATCGATTAGCCCAACTATCCCGTGCTCCTTGCACCCGCAACTCCTCTTCATATCTGCTAGATAGTTATCTAAAGTACACCAGCCTCCCTAACCCCCTGATATCTTTTCCAACAAATCCCCTATATTCTACTCCTTATAAAGCCCTGGTGTACAAACCTTCCATTATCACAGACCTTGGTCTGATCAAAGGTGCTCCAGATACCAACATAAAATTACAAAGTTACATTAATCAAAATTTGCAAAATCACCTTCTTATTTACACTGACGCATCCAAGCTGTCTCCAGATGGCTGTGTTGGTGCTGCCTGTTGGGTTCCTCGCTATAGAATTATCCTGCAATTTAAATGTCCTCCCGAGTCTTCAGTGTTCACAGGAGAGGCCACTGCTCTATTGGAAGCAATCCTGTTTGCACACTCCCATAACATACAACAAACAGCTATTTTGACAGACTCTTTAAGTTGTTTAATGTCTGTTAAAGAAAACCCATTTCGCAGCAAATCGCGTTTTCCCACTATTCTAAAAATCAGGGAGACTCTTCTCTTTTGCAATCAAAAGGGATTGTCTGTCATTCTAGTTTGGATTCCTAGCCACTCAGGTATTCCTGGAAACGACGTTGCTGATTCATCTGCCAAAGCAGCTGTTGAGTCAGGTTCTTTAGATTATTTCAAAAATTCAGCACATGATCTTTGTGCTCTTGCAAAGACATATCTGGACAGAACCTGGAATACTTTTTGGAATGACTCCAAATCGGTTAAGGGTAAGTTTTATGCTTCCATCCAACCAAACATACCAAGACAACCCTGGTTTTGTCATTATCGGAATGCAAATCGCTCGATTACGTCCACAATCTCACGTCTGCGTCTTGGTCATGCTTGCACTCCTGTTCATCTAGCCAAGCTTCGGATAAGGGATCACTCTATCTGTGAGTGTGGCTTAGATGAAGGCACTGTATCTCACATACTATTCAACTGTCCTAAACTAACCTATCCTCTCTATGACGTTCTTCCCCCAAAAGTCCCCCGTCCTTTAAGTGTTAAATGTTTGTTAATGTTTGTGTTTAGTCCATATTGCAGATTTTTATGTAAATATATAGCAAGTAATAAAATTAAAGTGTAATATATATGTATATAAATTATTCATAAATAGCAAATAGTATTTAATCCTGTTTTTACTCATATTTGTGTTGTCTGTGCTGTCTTTAAACTAGCAATCAAATTCCAACTATTTTTTTTTAGGTTTTAATTATTTTTACCGATCAATCTCCTTCGTGCCTTCTCCATCTACACGACACTGGCGAAGTACCTTGTGCCCAGTTGGCACAAATTAAAGCCATATTAAAAAAAAAAAAAAAAAAAAAATTATCTCTAATACAAAATACTGCATTATAGTTAAACATATTATTAAAGTTATTTGTTATTAAAATGTTGTATGTATGTATAACTGGATCAGGTGAATATTTAATTCCTGGTCAATATATATTTTTGAAGTTCAATAATAATAAAAATTATTCAATCAGCCTTTATTCAGATACATTTTACATTTTATATATACATTTAAACAAATTTCCATTATTAATCCTCTTCTAGTGTATCTGTGTTTTGGCAAAGGCCTCCTCCAAATCCCGCCATTCCTCTGTGCACTGCGCCACTCTTTGCCATGTACAACATGCTGTTTCTTTAACGTAGTCTATCCACCTTCTGGGTTGTATCCCTCTTTTGCCTTGGGCACCAGTTAAGTGCACGAAAAAAGTTTTATTTCGTCAATATATATTTTTTTTTAATAATTAACTAAGTCGAAAAAGATTTGGTTTTTTTTGTATGTGTAGAAACAGGATCTCGAGAATGTACAAGTTGCAATTTACCGATATCCACTTCTACTTAAGATTAGGTGTCCATGATAATTTTTATATTATACGTAATACATTTTAAAAATCCTATAACAACAAACTCTTTACAATCCTGACCCCTTTTAGCCGCTTATGGAAGACCCCTATTCTTTTAACATAAAATCCCTTTAAAATCATCCCATCTGAGGGCATTTGATTTAGATAACGTATCCTTATTGGACCCTCGAAAAGAGGCTAACTTAATAAATGTTACTATAAATAGAACTTTACTTCTTAACATAAGCTTTCATATCTAACTAATAATATACATTTATAACAACTAATAATATATTATAACATTTTTTTAAATGTATTATTTTTAATACGGTATCAGAGAATAATACAAAAAAAAATTCCACCTTTTACCAAATATACCTACAGAAATATTAATTGAAGAGTCCTATTAATATATAGCTAAAACGCAGCGTATTTGCAATTATGTTCTGCAAAATTGTATGCACTAAAAATTCTGGTGCTGCATCCAGTTAAAGAGGATACTAACTTCTTAACTAATTAACTTTATAAATTTTACTAAAGCTTTTTCCAGTTCCTGTTTGTTAAATGGTATCTATATGTTACGTGAAACCTTATCAGATTTTTATTAATAATTGTTGACGTACTTTGGTCTTGTACTCTTATTCTCCACAAAGAAATATTGACTACTCAAGTAACAAATTCATTTGAATAACATTAATTATTATGTAGCTAAAATTCTTAAGCCGACTTTTTCCGTATAGAACTATACCATTACATAGTATATATTATTTATAAACCCACGTCATAGCAGTCGTAAAATTTTCATAAGCCCAACTACGAGTGGCACATCAGGGTAATTCCGTTTTGCCGCGAAACGAGTTTGAGTGACGTTTTAATGGAGCCGAATGAATTTATTCAGGACCTTTGACTTGGGATAAAGTTATCGTTAGGATAAAACTATTTCTTTTGTGTGGGTATTTTGGCAACGAGTGTCTATAAATTTTGCTATAGTAGGATATCGACATTGAAACCTGCTCGACGTCGAAATAGTGTATAAGATATATACATACATACATGTAGATATATAGACTTTTGAGTAGTCATTTTAAACTATTCGTATGAACGATCATTTTCCTTTCTGTTTACGATAAAAGGATACTACGAACATTATGAGCGTATATTTAATGAGAAAATAAGTTTTATTTTTTAAATTAGTTTCTAAACTATATATATGATTAGATTTAGATAGAGATTCATATATTTTGTTTTCTATGCTTTTTAGGTACGCTTTAATAGTGTTACATATAAAAAGCAAAGCCTCTATAGATTTTTCTGTTTAAAAAAAACATAAGTTTCCGAATGGAAAAAGCTGATAAAGTCGTACCGTGACGGTTGAGTAGGGTGCTCTCAAGTCAGGACGTACGGTTAGCCATTGATAATGTCAGTTAAATATGTTCTGCGTTGATATTACACTATTATCATATGCAAAACATAATCCTTATTCGAATACTGTATAAAACCCGAAATGGGTTTGCTTAGCGACGAAGCGAAATTAATGGTTTCAGACGTGTCAAAGTTTGTCATTTTTGTATTTTAAATGTAAGTACATATTTTGTACAAAACGGTAGTAAATGGTTTACTATGTTTTTTCAGTCGGAGTTCTTCGCTAGTTTGATGCGTTTTAAGAATATTTTTTTAGTATGTCTAGCGGGAAAGGCGCAAACTTGTGTCTTGTTAGGCTTAAATTGGACAAGATTTGTCGACCCCGGTTCGGGACTTACTACGTAGCACAGTTTCGATATCAAACACAAGTTTGTTCCGATACTAATTGACACCTACCCGAGAATTTTCTCAAGCACGGCCAGTGTATAGACTATAGAGTACTAATACAGTATTAAAGATCGGATGTTTAAATCGATATTCCATCACTTCAGGAAACCGGAGCCAACTCAGGAGCCAACAGAAGCAAACATGAACATTGAATAAAGATGGAGCTATGGCTGTATCAGCAGTCGGCGGTGCCTTTTCTTGGTCATTGAAAGTCGAGTTCAAGCCTCAAGGCACGAGACAGCTCAGTACCGTCCAGATCTGCGTTATGGTTGGCGGTGTTGGCGAATATTGTTGTATCGTGCTTAGTACTTTTATGAAACAGAAAAATCTATAGAGGCTTTGCTTTATTATATTTAACACTGTAAATGTACTGTTAAACATTTAAAGCGTACCTCAAAAATTTGTCCTTAAATAATTAAAAAATATTAATTTAAAACTATAAAGCTTCTTAGATTTATCCTTTATACGGTGGAACTTTATGCAAATACCCTTGTATACAATCTAAAGATGTCGCGGAAATAGGCAAACTAATACCACACTACATTAGCTTTTAAAAGAAAACTTGTAGGCGGAAGTAATTTGGTACTTGCAGTGGAGTCTTTAACGGAAACTTTAATTAAAAACTTTGATACACGAGGATATGAAACCATTTTAATATTAATAAAATTTTCAATAAAATATTTTATCCGCTTTGAATACTTTTAAAGGTGGGTCTGAAAAGGGGCGATGAAATTAGTAATGAAAATTTATTACCCACATAATTATCTACACAATAATACAAACACCTTGATAGTTCTATTCAAACACTATAATCAATTTAAAAAAATGTATACTGTACCTACAAATATATTCAAATTTTCAAAAAAAGTTCCATGAAACAAAAATTTGCAATATATGGATAAATGTGTTTTTTGCATTGTTTGTTCGTTAACTACCCGTAAAAACCTTCCTAAAGTAGAAACAATTAACAATTGTTTCTACTTTAGGCATTTACCATAGAGAGTGTTCAGAGGTGTTCGGACCTGGAGCTGAGTTTCATCATCGAACGTCAAGGAAGAACACAAAGTACCATCCGTATCACCTCCACGTCCGTCGTTCCATAACTGAGAGTATGCCACGCATTATTTCCGAACCAATTCAACTTAAGGGCCTTCAAGAAAAGAACATACCAAATCTTAAAAAGTGGGAAACGTACTTGGGAGCCTCCTATAGATTAAAAAAAAACTCTTCTTTTATGAAAAATGAAAATCTGTATTAAATATATTAGAAGTCTTATAGAAACTAAATCTATCAAACTGCACAAGTTCTTACTTATTTATACCAAAAAGACGGTATATGTGAACGCAAATGGACAAGAACATTGCTAAATGGACGAAAAGTGTTTATTTAAAAATCTCAAACTATAAGCGAAGGTTATATCGCTATTGTACGGATAGTTAAGAGTTATTTATTTGAACGGTAACCGCATGGGCGTGCGTCCACCCAAGCGTTACTGCCAATTGGCAACTGAAATGTACAGATTTCCCATACAATGGCTAAGGATAGAGCTTAAATATATTGTCAGATATGTTATTGACGAGGACTGCGGCAAAAATAAAAACTACAAGTCGAAAGCGAGAGAGAAGAAATGTTATTATTTTTGCACCATTGGAACCTGAATCATACATTGATACAAATTTATTTTTAATTCTCCATTGTACAGCTATTAAGTAGCTAAATTGTGTATAGACTTTTCTTATAGTATGTTAATATTTAAATAGGTAAATAAGAATGAAAGGGTAATGTAATGTTGCAAACAAACATACTCCTGCCACATAATAGTTAAAATTCATAGTTATAGAATTTTCTGAAATGAAGACAAAGTGGTGAGAGTATGTGGCTGTGGCGCTGTCTCGAGTCTCGACTAAAGGCCACGACCAACGTGATTTATCTATTCCATAGATAATATAACCCATTACAATACTCTTGCTCTTTCCCGAATTTTGTAAACGTTCTGGACATTCATAAGCATGCCCTAAGTCGCATCTAAATTGAATAAATAAATTTTGATTTGATTTGATTTGATTTGAATGTACATTGAAGCTAATCTTATCAAAATGGGAAAATACTTTTTCTTCTAATCCTACAGAGTATCGCACTTAAGCTTTCAATACATAAAAATACAAATACAGTAGATCAATAAATAATCAGGCACAAAACAAGATTTGAAAATATGTAATAGAAAATCATTTCAAAGGTACATCGCGGGGGCGCGACCGGTTCACTAACAAATCTAATTTGCGACTCTGGACTCGTTCACAGTTGATCGAGGATTTTTGAAGCACCATTTATTTCGGTCGCTCGTCTGTTTTTACGTAACGCGAGTGGTTTGACCGTAATGAAGTTTTCACAGGTTGACTGTTCTATTCTCTTCTAATAGTCACTTGAAGTTAGCGTTTTAAAGCCGCAAAACTTATATCAAATCAAGTCAAAGTTATACAAGGATTTATTAGTTAACCGGTTATAAATAGCAATATAAAATAGGCATAACGATGACTTAGTTAAAATACGGGATATCGGTTTCAAAAAGTAATAATTTTAAAAGCACTAAAATATAGACATTAATATGCCTAATTGACCGTCCGGCGGATACAATGCATTATTCAACCAATCGATAGCAAGGCGGGATTAGGCAGGACAATGGACCTCTTTGCTCTGCGATTCAATGGGCCAATATCGGAGACAATGTGCGGATGTTATTCTATTCTCTGTATATTCGTCCTATCAACTGCCTCATTTCTCCAGAAGTTAGCATGTTCACCAAGCAACAGAAACATCAACAGTCACATAACACAAAAAAAGAAAACAACAAGTATGAATAATAAATATAAGTAAGCCACATTTGATTCAAATAAGCAAAGAAAATTGTGTGTCAATCTAATCTTACAATAATTAGTACTGTGATTTTGGCTTGAACCTTAATTTTGCTTTTATATTATCTAAACTACATGCAATATCCTTATATATGCAATATCCCTTAATCTTCTTACAAGAAAACATCTTTGATTGGAATTTTATTTTTTACAAAGTGTAAGATTTGGAAACCTTTTAAAGTAAAAAATACCTGTGTTAGGGTTTCCTGCTCTTCATAACAAACTGAATTACTTAAAATAATGACAATATTTAACCTATTTAATTAACCGTTTCCTTTTTATTTTTCTTTTTTGAACCGTTATCATCACACCTGAGTGCATGAGTAAGTGTGTGGGTGTAAATGTGTGAGAGAGTAAATGAGTGAGTGAGTGAATGAGTAAAGTGTATTTAGATCGTGCGTCTCAAACGCAGCTCTAACACTGCATAAGGCGTGTTCATAAGCCAGTCTTTTATTAGGGTTTTTAGGTTATAGGCGGTGAGAGGGTAGATGGTAAGCAGCATCAAAAAGACGTCTTTAAATTGTGTTTATGTTCTTTAAAATCAGGGACTAATTTCAAAGAACAGAAATACAATTGAAAATTTAATATCAGTACGCATTATCACGACACATATCAATTAGAATCCACCAAACCGCTCGTAAACTAGTCTACTAAATGTTAACAATAAGTCTCAGCTTGAATGGGCCATATTAATTACATTGTGAATGGAAATCAAACTGCAAGTGCGACTATGCAAAGTACATTAGCTGCGCGCTTTACTAATTGACACTGTGATGACTGTCGCGCCTGACTACTTATTCTGGTATCTGCAATATATTGAATTTTTATTCTAACTCGGCTTATCTGTCCCCTTACTTACTCTCGTTAACTAGTGTAACCATTTTGAAGGCCAGAAATTGTTGTGTTTAAACCCTCAAAAGTTTTACCATAACCATGCATTCCGCTGATGTGTTGTTGTTTTACATAAAAGTTTTTTTACTAAGGTAATCTCTGATTTTACTAGTCATGTAATAATTTTAGTAGAAACGATTAAAATAAAAAAGCCTGTGTATCTTTGATGAAGCACTGTACTTTCAAATATAAAGTATAAAATAATTACCAAATAACCTAAAATTACTAACTGAGAAATATTCTTATTATTTAGGTTTCCTTTATTGATGAGATATCTAAATAGAAGACATATTTACCTGCCAATAGGATATATCAAATAATGCGCAATGCAACACGAATAAGACTTCGTCCTGGATCAATAGCCATGCACTCGCTCTATATTTATCATTGGTTGCTGTTCATAATAGAATTGTCCACTCTTGAGTGAATTTAGATTTTTTGATACTGGTAATATTGTAAAAAAATATACCGTCGCTATTAAATTTATTTACCGAATTATTTAAAGTTGTAATATTATGCTTTCTGCGATATTGTCGAGAATAATTTGCTATATAACTTAGAAGATGGCCTAGTTTTAAAATAACGCAACAAATTCATTAAATAATTCATAAAAAGCCGGCAACGCACTCGCGAGCACTCTGGCATTGAGAGTGTCCATGGGCGGCGGTATCACTTAACATCAGGTGAGCCTCCTGCCCGTTTACCCCCTGTTCTATAAAAAAAATTAGAACGTATGTAGGATAAGATACGAGTCTCAAATTAATAAGAATACTCGGGGTTTAGGTTTTCTAAAAAGGCGGTAGGCGTTATACATTTGTCGTACTGGCCACTTTGACCTCTAATATCTCCTTTTTGGTTAGGAATTCCAAATTAATGTTTTTACAGCTATTTTACTCGAAAGTTTGTTTTTCAAAAACTATGATTTATTTCATTCTCCTGATTTAATTATTTTCTTTATGCCACTCTATCAATAAAAGGGATAACATGAAATATTGCTTTAATTTTGTGTACGAGTTTTACCGTGGCACTAATACTGCAGAAATTTCTCGACTTTCCAGACGACCAGACGATTACGATGATAGAAAATCTAGCTGCTAATCCACCAAGTTGGTTAATCGCTCTAGGCCACTGCTGCAAAACCACGCTAGACCACACACCGACTGACCGAAAATACTGCTACCTAATCAGAGGAGCTTCAACTGCAAAGTCCAAGATATCCACCGTATTACCCACACCTTACTCCAACACATTACCAATTTTCTTTAATTTGGATAACTACTTGCAAGGTATTAAATTTAACACTGATGAGGCATCTAAATGGTTATTTTAGAAAAGGGATCAATGAACTACCTAACTTAAAATTTGACGTGCACATAAAATGAAGATTGTACTTCAATAAAATTAAGAGTATTTACTATGCCTCTAAATCCTAAAGTTTGGTTCTCGGTGACACAACATTTTTACGAAAACTGATAAAAAAGAGCTATTTCTTGACTATCAAGTACGCAATCGAAATATACAGAAATATTAGCATTCCTGTGCCATGGTATAACTTCACACACTAATTAAAAGCAAAAACACCGAACTACCGTTTGTAGATATTTAAACAAACTTTTCCCCCTGTAACTAAGAAGTTTTCATTAAAACTAATCACTAAACTCCCCTGGAATCTGTTACCTGCCTCGGCGTCAGATTGCGGTCACAAATGCGAGACTCAACTATGTTTAAATCAAAGGATGTCGAGCCAAGATTTGGCCAGAAAGGAGGGTACGTAGATGCAAATGATAGCTTGTGGTCCAAGGAAATGTTGTTTTGTGTAATTATTAATATTTCGTGTTTAAAAAACGATAACAATTTCATAATCCATTCTATTCTTTCAATAATTATGTACTATTCGTATTTTATAGCTTATGCTTAATATTGTTTTCTTCAAGTTACTATATTAGTAACCCACTAATTAAAATTGATTGATGATAAAAGGTGGATTTCAAGACAACTGTATGGAAAGAACCAAGGGGCAGAAGAAGATGGCGCCCCAAGAATAGGTGGATAGAATAAATAGAAGCATTAACAGGAATCGAATGGAGAAAGAAAACCATGGGCAGAGTCAGTTGGAAAAGCTGGGGGAAGCCGTTACCCGCGAAAGGGTTCTAGTCGACGGTACTAAATTTAGCTAAGATTATAAATCCTATGTATATACAAGATAAATAAAATAATACATACAATGTAAAAATATAGGTTTATTTTCTTTTTTGTCACGATTGTAAATTAAACGAGCTTTATTATTATTATTAATTAAAATCGCTTTTTCACATCTTTTCCTTGATTGCTAATATTTTGATTGAACAAAGCAAACTTAAGTCCGCTACATCCTACTCCATTACCCTACATCCCAATACGCACTTTATGACCGCAGACTGTCTCCTCGGCAAATGTAGCTCAATGCTATTTACAATTATTCCTACAGCCAGCCTGGGAGCAGAGTTAATGCATAGCTAATGCAGATTTTATCGCTTTATTGTACGGACATTCTATTGTGACATTGTACCTTGCGTACTTTAACTTTGTACGTTGGAACGGTCGTAACAAGACTGTAGAACTCCCGTAGGACTCAGAGAGAATAAAAATGGCCGTTCTGCATTTTTGAGGGTAGTATCAACTAGGATAATATTATTAATATAAGGAACTATGAAGTAAAATAATGACAAATAGTAATTTTTTTATAAGAAATAATATACCTACAGAAAAATTAAAAATGTAGTGACCCGTACCAACTTCGCATCGTTTTGAACTTAGACTATTCGGATAATTTTGAACTGAGAATAAAAATTAAAGGCTATGGCGCGAACCCAATAATTAATTTTCAGATTGAAAACAATTTGAGATCAGACCGTGACAGTCGATGGATCTCCTATTTGCAACGCAATAACCAAACCCTATGAAGACAATCCATTTTTGGCGACGGATGGAATGCAATCTCTACGCTCTTTACACTCATATATGATAATCAATATAAACCAAAAAAAGGTAAATGAAACCGTACAAATAATATTAAAATATACATGTCAATGTTTGAAACAATTATTTTAAATACTAGTGTAAGTTATAATCTTAAGATAGGATATTGGCACAGTTGAACTGTCATATCATACAATCTATCCACATACATAAATCCGACGTGTCATGGACAGCTTGTATCGACTTATGGCCTTTACAATTAGTCGATTGGTTATTGGCCCACTTTTCTCAATATTTGGATTAAGATGTCTATCTCAGATGGTCAAAAATGGATTGAGATAGATTTGAGCGTATAGTGATCTTTTATGTTTGTTTAAGCTCGATTTCCCAATTTTTTCGAAAAAAGGACGATACCATTCTTCGCAGTTCCATAGCACGTGAGACAAATTATTTATATTGTAGCACGCATTAAATAATGTTTCACATTAAAACCTTTGCAAAAAGTTAATAAATTACTTTTATTCCTGAAAAACGTTATTAACAAAGGGATTTATAAAAAATAAATAGAAGCATTAGCTGGAATCGAATGGAGAAAGAAAACCATGGGCAGAGTCAGTTATAAAAAAATATATAAGGGTTAGAAATATAGAAAGAAAATTCTGTGGTCTGCACATTGTTATCATAGTTTACCTTCAGAACAATAGGTAATCTGTTTTATATTGAATCAAAAAGCAATATTCCTAAATTCTGCCTAAAAATTATGAACCACAAACTGGGCCAAAATATTCACGTGAACTCGAAAACGCAATGTTTTCTTTTTGCAGTAAAACTGGAGTAGGGAGGAAAATTAAAATTTAATATCACAAAACCTTTAGAAATGAAGAAAGTCGGGTGGCGTATTATTTCAAGTGAACATTAGAGTCGGGATATTGCCGTGGGCAATTTACTGTCCTATCTTCAATATTAAAGATTTCATTAAATCATGCGTTTCGCAATAAAACGACTTGATATCATTAAAATGATTATGGGGAGTCCTGACCCTTATACGTGCGGTCCAAGTTCAAAATCGTTGTAAACTGGATACTGGATTCCATATAAGAATATGCCTTTTTTGGAAAATACGGGCGTTGCTGTGAAATGAAGGTTTTCCCAGTATGTATGTTTACAGAGTAAGTTTTTATATATCTAAATTATATTTTTATTTTATTATATTTGTTAAAGTTTTCCTACAGATAATCACTTAACAATATTCAAACAACTACATTACACACAAAGGCCAAAACGGAATACACATTGAAACATAAAGCTCAGTTTTACAAAGCACAGTTCTAAGATTGATTGATTGATAGATTATAATATATATTTAATATGAAAGAACAAAGAAAGCCATTATTAGTAAAAAATACCTGAGTTTTTAAAATATTTTTTTAAGAATTACTTAGTCACATTAAATATATCGATTTGCTGGTAATTTATGTTGTAATCTGTAGGTATACGATACATAACCGAGTTTCGTAAATAGTTGGTCTTAGATCGAGGAATTTCGAATAATTGAGTTTGCCTTGTATTGTGTGATGAAGGGTTCTTAAATAGCAAAAATAATATAGTAATTTCTCAAGATAAAGGAATTATATTATAATTCATGAATTATCGAATCTACTCGACCATTATTATTAGAAGATTGTATTTTTTGTATTGCAAAGTCTGGGACAAGACTATGGATTCCAATCTGACTTCTTAACGTTTTAAGTAAAAAAAATTCGATTATACATACACGCAATCTCAAACAGTAAGTGTTTTATGGATACAGCTGGAGACAACTCCAGACAAGGTACAGACTTTGATTATTATAATCGCTTACACTCAGTATTTGAGTCTAAATTTCTCATAGTTTATTACGGGATCCACAAGCCTCAATGTACTCCACTTTACGAGTTGACGATAAGACTCAAATTACCACGCGTCCTGTTTATCACATGTTATCGTATGCACAGTGATGTGACAGCTTTATGACTTTAGAACCTCGTGATTCAGATATGGAAATTACGGAAGTAAGTTTGTCTACCCAAAAGTAATGCCTTGAGTGCTATATAAATGTATATTTTAAACCGTTTTCGGTTGGTATTTCAAAAGTAATTACCACCAGGACCAGGCAGATCCATCCAGATTTTATGTACAGGAAAATAAAAAATCTTTTGTTTCCAGCCCTTCGACCCCATCAGGCAGGCAAAGACTCAAACTACCACAAGCCTTTTAAAAGCTAGCTAACTATAGCAAGTTTACCAGTGCAAATTAGTTTCAATCGTAAGTGCTAGAGAACAAAGTGCACATATAAGTATTTATTAATCTATGTAGTGTTGTCTAACAAAAACACATTTGTACGTTAATAATATTTTATTATATTAATTATGGTAGATTATCGTATAAAGTGAAATAAGTAATAAATTAACATTATAATTATTTAGCCAATTATCAATTAAAATTAAATAGGGTTTCATGGTTAAATTATCTTAATTAAATTTTGTTATATAATATTTGTACCACGAGTATTAATGTTTGTAATGATCTAAAAATATACAGATTTATGTGCACTTTTTCATGTGTCCTATTTTAGCTTAGTTTTCATTTCCTGTTTTAGTTTTGTGTTAATAACTATACGCATTATGAAATTTTTACTTCTTGCTTAACTTATCTATTTCTTTCACAGTGGTTGGCTGAAAGAAATTGCTCAAAGCGATGAGGTGCCTCTTCATTTAATTATGTCGATTGTATTTTTTCTGCTACGAAGTGTTAATTGATTAAAAACAGCTAGTTTTGTTATGTATGAAATGTTTAACTTGCCACAGTATAAGTTGTTAAATTAGTTGTTCGGATAACGTATATGTGGGAAAAGCAATATTCAAACGTTTTTCATTTTAAGGGAGATTTGAAACAATTATTTTCTCGATGTTGAATTAATTTTTAGTCCCTTAATCGGTAAGGTAGCAGAATTCATCAGCTACATTAAGCCCACGGGTGTTATAATTATTACGGAGTCTGGGCCAAGAAAGGGCCCCGGAGGGACCGAGGGTAGGATTAGGTATTAATTAATGTTGGTTGCATCTTTGACGTGACGATTCGGCCCTTATACTGCTTACGTTTTTCAAGGACTGTGTTATTAGATTAATTGTGTGGGCTTTAAACATTAGGATATCGGTCGTTTATTTAAAGTTTATTCGCCCGTTAAACTATTTGTCTAATATTTATTCTTGGGTATGGTTAAAAGGCGTTCCCTTAAATATTAAGAAGAGAGAAAAAGTTAAGGAAGTGCTTTTTGCCTTACGAAAATGGTATTCGACGTTATTGTTGTTCGAGTCACTAAAACTCTTAAAGGCGTAGTAACTGATAAAGCAAAACACATAAGCTTTTGTTTAAATAATTTCAGAGCCCCGGCGAGGAGCCATTAATGTTTCGCAACTAATCTAGGAACTCCCGTCTCCGCGCTAAACAGCTCATCATACAACGTGGACTAAAGATGTCTGTTGCTATGGTTACATAGTTTATTTCTACATTAAACATGGAAACAAGCACGGTAACTTTTTGTCATCTTAGATTATTGTAACAAACCCATCAGTAGAATGAATATTTACCAAATATAAGTTAACAAAACGATTTCAATATAAATTTCAATTAACCACGATCGAGGAAAACAGAATCTGATTAAATTCATACAAAAGGCCGAAGACTAGTAAAATACACTCAGCGATCTCTATTTCAAGACCAACACAAAGATAAGATATCGTAGATGCTCCATCAGTTACTCCTCGGACGCAGCGACCCAAAGTTCGATCTTCAAACCACCGTTTCGCTACTATTTAACTACGTATGTATACCAATTAATTGCCATATAATGAGTGTAAGTATGTACAAATTATTTTACAGTATGAAAAGTGTTGCAAAGGTGGATTGTATATTTGTATTAAACACATTTGTGAAATTGTTTGTTTAAAATTAGAAAACTGGCCCAATTTTTTTGTTCAAATAGCCACCGGCCATATCTCCGCTTCGTCAGTAAATATATAAATATTTCATAATAATTGTCCTTAATTATATCGTTCAGACGGCGACCGCATCTGCGAAATAGTCTTCGTTAAACCACAGTCGCGGCACTCAATGCGAAGGTATTTTCCAATTACTCTCGAATCCTTCAATTTTCCCCTCACAGAGAATTTTATTAAGTCTGTCTCTATCTCGTAGTATTTAAATTCGTATGTGTGAATGAGAGAGTTGTAAGGTTTAGAGCTCTCGCAGCTTCATTTTCAGCTGCCTCGGGCTACGTCTCGGTCTATGATACGTAAATTGAAAAGGTAATCTAAACTATTTGATATAATTGCACTAGCTAATTAAATGTTTATTTTGTGCACATTTTGCAGATAATTTACTACACGTTGCAATGTCTTCTTACGAGGAAGAAAGGCATACAATATTGTCAGCCGTAAGGATTTGGAGACATTCTATTAGTTTGGGAACAAAGAGAGGTTAGACTGATGCTGAAACGTTGCCTCACAATAGTTCTCAAAAAACGCACTAAACTCTCACTATACAATTCTAAACCAAATTCTGTTATCAAAATAAAAACACAGTGACTAGTCATACGTATATCTATTTGGATATTAAAGTAAACACTTTATTCTGTAAGAATTAAATAATACAGAAAGTTGTAAACAGTGAAATACAAGTACTAATTAGGAAATACAAACGAGTAGGTATCTATCTATCTATCTATCAACAAGAAATTATAACTTTCCGGACGAATAACGCAGTGACTAATCATACGGATGCGTAAAACGCAGCAAAATAAAAATGCGTTTAATGTAACCTGAGTAAATCTAAACAAAAACTAATAAAAAATGTGAGGATCGGCCGAGTAAAAATATTTGGGACTTCATGAGCCTCATCAAATATTATAGAATAAAAATTATGTATTTCGAACAAATATTGGCGTTGATTTTTAATTTATTATAGTCTGTGCAGTAATTTTGTCTATATTTCAAGATTACAGTTAAACATAAAATATAATTTATCTTATAATAAAATAGTAAATATAATTTAGTTTATCGTACTTCGAAGTCAAATCGATGACCATATCTCAAACCTAGTCAGTCTGTTTTATTATGAAACTGAACCAGATTATAAAATTGATAAATAGTATAGTCAATGTTTATTGGTGACTCACAAAAACAAATATCTTAAATATACTGTAATTTTCATACAAAGATGGTATTACAACAAAATATGTTTTATTATTATTAAGTATTATAACGCAAGGAGAAGGTTATCTGACCCAACCTCCATTATTTCCTTTATTCCTCCAAATACGTACATTGTGTATAGCTAAGCCAAGACCACAGTTGGTCTAGTGACTTAAACGTGCGACCCTCATCGCTAAGATCGTGCGTACTAGAAGACAAACGTCGTGAGAACACTGGCATGTTTCAAACCCTAAAATCGATAATATGAGTCAGACATAGAAGATACAGGCAAATAAAAATGATTAAAAAAAAGGATGCAAAACGCCCAAGACATATTTAGGACCAATAGATTATTATCATTATTATTACTTTACACTACAATTACACTATGCCTGGACATAAGTAACAGAATACTATTTTATGGTTTCATGCAATCTCCAGCATATATAGCTAGTTATAGTAGCTATAGTATGCGTGGTATTTTGTTTTAATAATCACTATTACAATTTATAAAAAATCAAAACGGTAAATTTAGGCTCAGAGTAATGCATATGTAAGTCCTGTTTGTATATGTTTCGCACCAGGATGAATTAATGTCTTCCTAGATATCTTCCGAAAAAAATCTTATTATCTTATCCATTAACCAAGAAAATGTTATCATGTCTCTAAATAATATAACATTAAGCTGTCCTCACTAAAACTAAAGCCTGCTTGATTGAAACGACTCGGATATTAAATTTTATCGGAGGTCACTTTACGCCAAAGGGACGCTAACTTGTAACCCTTACTTATCGTCTTAGGACCGTTCAAGGAAACTATCAAGAATTTTGTCTTGAGATTTTTGTAGGTGCTATTTATAAAAGCAAATTTTAATATAATAAGATTAAGGGTGGAGCTGAAGCCCTAAAAGTTAATTAGGCGATCTCAACTCTGACGTCATGGACTCGGGACCTTTTTATTTTTCTTTTTTTTAGGTACAGAAGGCAGACGAGCAGGAGCCTCACCTGATGTTAAGTGATACCGCCGCACATGGACACGCTCACTGCCAGAAGGCTCGCAAGCGCGCTGCCGGTATTTTTAGAATCGGTACGCTCTTCTTGGTTCATAAATACTTCAGTGGGCAGCTGGTTCCACATCGTGGTGGTGCGTGGCAGAAATTGCCTTAAGAATCGCTTAGTTGTGGAACGACGGACGTCAAGGTGATACGGATGGCATTTTGTATTCTGCCTAGACGTTGATGAAACACAGCTGCAGGTATTAGTCCGAACAACTCCTCTGAACACTCTCCATGGTAAGTACGGTAGAAGATGCAGAGAGATCCTTAAAAACGTCTAAGAGCAAAAATAAATGCGAGTCAAAAGCAGAAACATGATCACCTTAAAAGTAAGTATTATTATTGCCCACGATATGTTCTAATTAATATAATTTCCTCTCAATTTTTTATTTTTTAATCTCGCTCGCTTGCTTGTACTTGAAGAACAAGTCTTACTCATGCTTCCATGCTTCCGGTTGTCATTTTTATTATATGGCATGGGGGCCATGTCCGGTGGCAAGCCATACATTGCCAACGTGAATCTATGCTACTTGTAAACTGATATATAAAAACTATTTCACCTTGATTTGAGAACTGGAGAGTTAATGAAAATATAGAACATTGTTTTTTTTTTAATTTCGCTTATTTTTATGTATTCATATCATTATAACAGTATTTTCTTTACATATATTTCAGAACTAGAAATTTTGGCACTTTAAAGTGTAAAAATTACTGCTGACAATTGTTTTAAAGAGATGCTCACAACTTCAAAGGGCCCGAGGGCTGTGAGGGTCTGAAGGGTCCTCATCTGCTATGACTCTTCAAACTAATAGCACCGATTTTACTACCTTCGCTGGGCCGAGACATGAGTTGGAAGTTTTCGTTCTCAGCTTAATCGAAAAACGAAAAACCGTGTCAAAACAGACTTATTAAGAATAGTTACTGAAAAACTTAAATGTATGTGTTTATTTCTTCTCTTACAGACAGGAGCGAAAGATATGCATTAATAGATACTACTAACTTTTACACTTATTAATACATAATACAGTTCTATTACAACTTTATAATATATTATGAAGTACTGAAATCTTATTTAGTCAACAGGAGCCGCTTCAGTCTCGAGGATTTAGCGTTTCCTTAGCCAGACATATAAAAAAAGCTGCATGTAAGACTTGACTCATCAAAATGTGATTCTTCACACATTTGGATATACCATAGGACACAAAAATGCCGCTTGGATATTCTCTGACTGATTGGATTAAAAAATTTTACACGTATTTATCCTTAATTAGTTTAACCAACAATCTGATAGTTATATTTATTGAAAGGATTGCCGCACCAATTAGCCAAGTTTTCACTTATTGCATTTCTTGGATACCAATTGGAATAACCGTTAGTGAGGGGCCCTAATGAATATCTTGGGGAACACTAATCCACTTCGTGGAACGTGACCTGACACGGCTTGATTATTGTGCAAACATTTCTTTATTTTATATTAAGTCCTTCTATATGAAATTGTCGTACTGGGCACTTTGACCTCAAAAATTTCCTTTTTGGTTAGGAATTCCAAATTAAATTTTTTACAACTGTTTAACCGTGTATTTATATTTCGAAACCCCTGTTTCATTTCATTTTACCGTTTTAATTTTTTTTCTTTGCGTCACTATATAATGGATAACATGAAATATCGCGTTATTTAAGTGTAAAAGTTCTATCGTGGCACCAGTGCTGCAGAAACGGCTCAAAGGAATAATGATGTGTATAGCAATACATGCAGCAAAAGAAAATACAATGCGTTTTTAGTTCCAAACTTTTTGTTCTGGAAATTTTGCCTTGAGAACAAGGCCCAAGGACGACCGGACAGGTTAAAAAAATAAACAGACGTTGGCCTAGTAGATTATATATTACCCGTTATAATTATGTAAAACCTCTATTCATAAGGTAGTAGTCATAAAAGCAAATACTTCTAGCGCTTTTTAACGTTCATCATTTTGACACATTACACAAATCGTAAAACAAAAATCGCGGTTGATGCAGTTGTGCCTAAAGTGAGAGCTGTGAAAATTAATAAACAAACAACAACAATCCTTTAGACAAATTTAAATATATACTAATACGCGTACTTGTGATAGAATTTTAGTTATTATATGTATTAATTTTTTTTCACATATTTAGTATAAATCTTAAAATTGACATTTTTATTATAAGATATATATTTTTTGATGTGAAACATCTATAGCCGCACGTAAAACCGATTACTGGCGTGGCGACGCATGCCGTGGCGACGCATCGCCACGCTATGTGATGGTATATACATACAATCTATATGCAGTAGTAAATTTTTGTATTTAATGAAAATAAATGTTTGTTCAATAAATAGTCATCGTTATCTGGAAAACAAAATCGTAATATTTTATTTCATCATTATGACATATTTAGTAATTTAAGAGATTGTGATAGTCTGTTATTTTCTGCATATTACTTCACAGAATAATTTCGATGTTTTACATCTGCCAGGCGTCCCGTGACGGCTCACATTTTTTTTTAGCGATCATGACGCTTTTGTCGGTGGCTTAGTTTTTTAGGGTCCAAAGCGTTAACCTGATAAATAATGTTTTTTTATTTCTACGTTAATATTTAATACTTTATAATAATACTATTTAGTAATCCGAAGAAGCTTTAATTTGTCGGGAAATAATTGTTTATAATACACAAATAATTAGTTAATTAATCCGGACTTAACATCAACTGGATAAAATTTCTGTTTTTATGTAAATTATAGAAACGCTTTCAATAGGGCACTACATTTACACTCATAAACAGTTTACGACGTCTACCAGCGGTGGCGATTACAATCGTGCATTTATTTTATAGTGTCATTATGCCGCTATAGCCTGGAGCTTTGAAAAGACACGATTTTATTTTTGTTATCTTTTATCTGTTTAACTATTCCATGAAATGCATAGATAATGTGCATATTTGTAATTGTACATTTCTGCTGCTTACATTTATATAACTTACCTGAGTTTACTGAAAATATTTAGAACTGGCCAGTTAGAAACATTGCTAATGAAAACTTTTTTGAATTTCAATTTTAGAACACATTGGTAACTTAATGTAGTATTATGCATACATTTGTTAATTGTTTTTGAGAATTAGCGGCAAATCGTAAACTCTTGTGACACGTAAAAATGAACCTAACGCGAAAAAATTCACGGTCAATGATTTATTATGACTTTCGTTGTTGGCTTACTCAACATAAAGCTATGATAGGCAATTAGCATTTTGTAATGAAGCCTTATCTCGTGCGACTATTTACAATTGGTTTAATGATGATCCGCGTGAGAACGTCCTTTCAACGCAACTACTGAAGATAACATAAGTGCTATGCGACGCATGATGGTAAAGAGCAGCGCCCTTGAAGTAGGATCCTCCTTTACCATGGCAATGCTTCAGCGCACTCTGTAAAACGGACTGTGGAATATTTGACTATAGCAGGTGTCGAGATAATAAGTTATCTGCCATACAGTCCTGACCTGGCGCCCAGCGACTTTCGTTTATTCCCAAGAACTAAAGATAACATTCGAGGTATTCGCTTTACGAGCCTTGAAGGTGCGGTGAAAGCGTACAAAAATGAGACCGCCTAAGGAAGAATGGGTCCACTGCTTTTCTCAGTGGTTCCATCGAATGCGACGATATGTAGAAAGAAACGGAGATTCCTTCGAAAAACAATAGATTCGAAAGAGGGTGCCCCAAGAAAAGGTGGATAGGAGAAATAGAAGCTGTAACAGGAAGCGAATGGAGAAAGAAAGCCATGGACTGAGTCAGTTGGAAAAAGCTGGAGGAGGCCTTTACACGCGAAGGGGTTCCGATCGACGGTACTGAATTTAGCTATGATATACGATATACTTACAACAGGATAAATAAAATTATGTTTAAAATGTAAAAAATATAAGCTGTATATTATCTTTTTGTCATGAATTAAACGGGCTTTATTATTATTATTATTATGTTAAAATTTATTTTTTTAAATTAATAATATTTTATTTTAAATTAGTAAATAAAACTTACTTTGTTCATATTAAAAAGATTATATAACTCAAATTTATAAGAATTTATTATAGTGGTATTTTTTATATAGGTAATTTAGAGGTAATGCAAAGGTAACTAGTTAACTATAATAATATGATTAGGATGTACATAAAACCTATTCTTAACATAAAGTTCATTGAGGAAAACAGGAAATGACGAATAATTCAGTGTGGACCGGAAGCCGGCCGGAGACGCCGCGTGCGCCCAAAACTACAGATTCAATTATTTCTCATTTCGAATCACAGACTATGAAAGTAGCTATGCCATAAGTACAAACAGATTTACTTTTAAAAATAACCGTGTAAATTGTGTGCATTAAATTGAAGGTCTATGTTACTTGGAAATAAGAAGGCATTCTAATGGTTAAGATTTTTTAATCGATTCAGTAGTTTTTAAGTTTATACGTTACAAGTAGATGTCCGACATAAAAGATATTTTTATAGCAGGTATTTTATGAATATCGATCAATAATTATGACCTAAATAAGTGTACCGAAGTTCTAAAATTCTATTAAAATCACACAAAGTCGCAATGGGTGCATGATATTTACTATTTAGACTAAATACTTAATTTTAATCTGTGTTCGGAACAAATGACCGTAAAAGTTAAGCGATAAATTGCTTTTGAAGGGAACCCGCTGAGTAATGAGTAGGGAGGTTTTGTTAAGAAAAATTTCAAATGGAGCGAAGGCTTCGATTTGAACAACGACATTCCTTCTTTAAAATTTCTAAAGAACAATGCGTTTTTAATTTGCTACAGTTATTATAGCAGTCATTAAAAGTTAACTGATGCTTAATGAGAATCCTTTAGCTCATAGTTTTGCAAAGATCATTTACTTGTAAAATTAAGTATTTTTATAGGAATTTAAAAGAATGTTACAAAACCAAAAAAAATACAAAAAGCGATTTTAGTTTTTTTAAAGAACTTTATTACAAATAATTTGTACCTACAGTAAAATGAGAAAATGCACTAAGATTCCTTTCCGGAAGCTATTCTCTACCACTTGACATACTTTTGACTACTACACATAGAGTAATTCATTCAACATAAGACTTACTATTATTTTACGACTTTTGCATAATAAGGTTTAAGTTGAACATTACAAGTACAATTCATATTATTTAAACGACTTTTATACCTACATATATTTATAGTTTGCATCCTCAGCTATGTTTACGGGGCTTTAAAGATACATAGAAACACTATGTGATGAATATGCAACAATAATGACAGTCACATTATCCACTTGTCTGGGATCCTGCGCCTTTACTCACGTTCCATTAGAGGAAGATTGAAATAAAAGCAAAGTGTATAGAGAATAGAAAATGTGCAACATTGCACTGAAATTAAATAATGTATTCAGCGCTGTGTATGTTTGAAAAAATAATTGGATAACTGGGTTAAAAGTATACTACAGGATGTAGATAATTCATACACACACCATGGATTCTTTAGAGACTGTAATGAGCCCGCTGCTTATACATAAATTTAAATACTTAATACTGGAATAAATTTTATTTACCAATGATCTTCTCTGTAAATTATATATAGGTACTGACAAAAATCATGAAGTAAGTAGTTATTTACAAATAAATATTAATGAGATCGGTCCTAGGTGCTTTCCTGACAATCGAACAGCCTTTTTTTTTAAAGATTCAACGTTTTTGGTAATTATAAGCAATCGTGGTCATTCAGAGACATCAAGTTAACATATATATTTAATTAAGGCTTCTAACATATTCGGACAGTTTTAGGATTGCTGTCCAGGAATTATTGTTACTAAGTATACATAATCAATTTAAGTATAATAATAATGTGTACATAAAAAAATAAGAAGGTATATTATATTAAATCATTATTATCTTAACGTTTTTATGCAAAAATGTACCTGAGTTTATAAACATTAAATAAAGCCAAATGTTATACTATGCAAGTTTCAAAAATACCTATAAACTAGTTTTGATATAACATTACGTACAGAAAGTCCACTCTAAAGTTACAACTTAAAATATGTTAAAAAAGCAATCACTTTTATAACCGTTCATAATAATTTCAAGAGTAAATGAAAAATAAAATCCCATTAGGTATTTATGAGCATTGCAACATCGCACAGTATTACTTCGAACTATAGATGTATTGAAACGCCATCTTGCGACAATGTAAAACATTTTTACAAAGTATTATTATTATTATGTATTAAAAAATTTACGATATCGAACTCTAACTATAATTTTAAATTAAGTTTAAAGTAACCTAGTATCGATAATTTCATGTAAACATCACATTACAAGATCACTACGATAAACCTTTTACTAATAATTATAATAAAAAAATAGTGCAACAATAATAAATAAGTTTCTGTGAAATTCGAATATTATTTTACTGAATTTGATTTGTTTAAATATAATTTATAAGACCCAGTTTAACTGACTAGTGTCCATAGTCCTTACTCAAGAATAAAGAAGAATATTTTTCAATGTTAATTGTCAATCCAGTGTTCAAAAGTCAAAACCCAATGATCAATCATCAAACAAATAGAAAAGTGAAAACTGGTCAATACTTTGTCTTTCTCAAATATTTTAGTTCAGTTTATGAAAACACTGACAGTTGTGAATTAATTGTGCAAAATATTGTAATATTTAAAAAATGAGCTGTTTCGAAAATATAACAATGCCTGACTGCGCGTGGTTTGAAGCTGGAGAAAAACGCAACGTTCTTGCATCCATATTCTCTGGGCTTTTGGTATGTTTTTGATGAATCATATTATTGTATTTAACTATAAGGTACAACATAATGTTTGAACATTTTGTTTTGTTTAATAATGTAACTGGTATGCTAAAACGTCTATTATTTACTGTTATATAAAACTCTTAATATCTTTTCAGTTTTTTACGGGCTGGTGGTTTATTATTGACGCAGCAGCTGTGTATCCAGGTGATCTGCCAAATGCTTCACATGTTTGTGGAGTCATGGCCACTCTGTCTCTCCTGATGGTCAATTCTGTATCTAATGCACAGGTATATTTTGTATTTTAAGATGAAACTTCATTCAAACTAAATCCAATTGAACTTTCAGTTAAAAATAAACTGATGCCAATAAGTAGCACCGCAAACTTCTGGATCTTGGACTCAGATAACATCTGTTTGTTTTATTTCTAAAGATATCAAAAAATCCTAATATGGCATTACTTCACAATATGTATCAATCAATCAAAATATCTTTATTCATATAGGTAAACAAGTACACTTATGAATGTCAAAAAAAATTTTTTTTATTGTAAATTTACATTTATTACCAGTTTGCAAGCCAAGGGTATAGTGCGGGCAAGAAAAACTGGCAAGAAACTTTCTGCCACTCTTTTGTATATATTTTGTATCTTCACCATAAGATTGTTTGAGGTTAAAACTTATGATTGTTGCTGATCCTCAACAATATTTTTGTGAAAATTGCAGTTGATACAGATTGGCACACAACTTCTCTATTTTTATCTACTACTTACATTTAAACTTTATTTAGTGTAGGTTTCACAATATTTTGTAAAATATTACCTAGGTCACATTTAAAATTCATATTACCATAATATTTCAGGTCAGAGGGGAAACATACACTGGAGGATGTATGGGTCCTCGAGGAAGTAGACTGTGGCTGTTCCTTGGCTTTGTTATTGGATTTGCGTCACTTATTGCTGCGTGCTGGATACTTTTTGCTAATTATGTTAATGCTGGTAAGTATAATATGTCTTCGATACAATTGTACTGCCTAAAAGTAATGGTATAGTAGCCCAAGAGGGTAAATAGCGTGTTGACTTGAGCATTGTTAGGACCTATTGGCTGAACAATTTAATGTGTAGTAATGATAAGTGTAACCAATATGGACATATAGAATATAGCTTTGGGGATCTGCTAGTGCCTCAAATATAATAATACAAAGAGGTCAAAATTACATACTCAAGCAAATATAATTTAAAAATATATACAGGGTGTCCCAAAAGTCGACGTCAAGTCGAAATTTTCTCATAGGTAATGCCACACCAGCTATCAGAAAAATTAAAAAAAATAAATTAAGTCATGTATTTTTGAAGTTATGGAAATTTTCCTTTTATTCCAGAAAATGTACACCATGTGACAGTTTTTTCATTCCTGTTGTTACAAATATTTACTTTTTGCCAATTTTTTTTCTCTTACGTCATCCCGCATAGTGCTTTATGTAACCTATGATCCTAATTAATAGAAAAATAATTAATATATAAATAATTTTTCGCATTAGTTCAACTGATCGTCCTGAAAAAAAAATGTACCACTCCAGTTTGGCAAGCAGTTTTAAAAGTTCGCGCATTTAATAAGGATTCTAGCGTGGTATAACACTTACTTCATTATTTCTTAGATCGGCCATAAAAAATTTTTTTATTAAACAAAGTCTGTTTTTAAAAATTTCTCTGGAATTACAAAAAACGATTCTAGCGCACCCAAAACGTTCCTAATGACCACAGCGTGGTTTAAATAAGATGGAGAGAGACATTCCATAAAATGTGAGCGAGACAAATAGTGACGCTTATGACATACGGACGCAAATAAGTAAAATAGACAGTTTCTTCTTTATGATTAGATTCATTACTTTTTTTAAAAAAGATGTTCAAATTGCCGTCCTTCAGCTGCAAAAAAGATCGTGAAATGAAGCGGGCAAATCGTCCATTATTCACAAATTCTACTGCTTCCGCTATTCTCTTCTACATTTTGAATCGACTTGGAATATACTTTTTCCTTTACTGCTCCCCAGTAAAAAAAATCAAGAGGATTTAAATCGGGCGTAGCCATGGTATGGTACAAATACACAATAACACGTAAGTCCAGGGAAAAGTAAAGGTCGTCGAAGATCACAAATGTAAAATCACAAGCAAACAAGTCCGTAAACGAAGCCAAAGTAGTTAGAACACAAAATAACACCAGAGAATACGAAAAGATGCGTAGTAAACGAAGGAGCGTTGCGTAGTGCGTACTGACCCGTAGTGCGTGTGTCAATAGCAATAAGTAGCGTCACTATCTGTCTCGCTCACACTTTACGCCATCTTATTTAAACCACGCTGTGGTTATTAGGAACGCTTTGGGTACACTAGAATCCTTTTTTGTAATTCCAGATAAATTTTTAAAAACAGACTTTATTTAACAAAAAATTTTTTATGGCCGATCTAAGAAATAATGAAGTAAGTGTTATACCACGCTAGAATCCTTATTAAACGTACTTTTAAAGCTGCTTGCCAAACTGGAGTGGTACATTTTTTTTTTCAGGACGATCAGTTGAACTAGTGCGAAAAATTAATTTTGAAAACTTGGTACGGTATAAAATGACATTTTCCTACAAGTTGGAGTGATCGGCACAGGGTTTAGGATCATAGGTTACATAAAGCACTATTCGGGATGACGTAAGAGAAAAAAAATTGGCAAAAAGTAAATATTTGTAACAACGGGAATGAAAAAACTGTCACATGGTGTACATTTTCTGGAATAAAAGGAAAATTTCCATAACTTCAAAAATACATGACTTAATTTTTTTTTTTAATTTTTCTGATAACTGGTGTGGCATTACCTATGAGAAAATTTCGACTTGACGTCGACTTTTGGGACAACCTGTATAAACACCCTCATGGTTTATCAAAACAACAAAAGTCCATGAATTTCTTATTATGCCCATGGTAGAGGAGGAAATAATCATACCTGGATATAACTACAAACAAAGACTTCAAAAGCACCCTTATAAGCTAGCAGGACAGCTAACTATACTAGAACTCGATGACTAAAAAGCGGCGAGACATTTTTGAACAGGACAACCCAACGACAAGGGAGACGCGTCTAACACGTCACGAAGCACCCAACGTATCTACTTAAAGTCGCAAAGTCTGATTCTATGAATAATAATTAAAAAAAGTAATAATAAGTGAGTACAGATTTTCAAGATATACTCTCAAGGACCTCATATTATAAGCATATACAGCCTACATCTTTATGAGATACAAGAAATATTAGTCTGCCAGTCTGTATGATGGGAATGGTCATACAAAGAAAATGGGAAATAAAATTTGTAGTTTTTGAAATTCCGTTAAATTGACAGTAGAATTTTTTCAACCTTCTTGTTTAAAGTAATAAATACAATCTAAAATAAAAAATATGTAAAATCACATGTTTAGAAAATGGAATGAGGAGGAATCTTCATTGTCAGTGGAATCATTGCTGAAATTGTAAGATTTTTTAAGTGATCTGTTTGGCTCCCTTAGATGTTTGACCCTATGTATCAACTCAGGTACTTCACAAGATGAAAGGTTACCCCCTTATGTTATTCTGAACCAACCTTTAGTCCTGCTTTCGCCATATACGTGCGTGCGGCTTCAAAAAGTATGAACTTTACCCACCATACCAAAATTGGGCCAAAGGCCTATATACTTAAATTACTTAATAAACTGACTTAATATAAAAGTGTTTCAAATTCCATATCTAGTATGACTACCAATTTTTTTTTTCCACACCAATTCAAATATTGTAAGATACTAGACTATGTTGGGATAAGACCCTAGATTTATATTTAAACTATTTATTGCAGGAAGCGGTAAGCACACATGGCCTGGAGTGAGTTTATTCTTACAAAATGCTTTTATATTTGCCGGATCATTGGTGTTTAAGTTTGGCCGCACTGAAGATGTATGGGGTTAATTATGAACATAGTATAAGGTATATAGGTATTGACTGAATTTTAACAGAATATAGTATTGTCAGTCTGTCACCTTATGTTAAATAATTTTCATAATTTTAGGCTATCACAGATTTTATCATTATTCTGTTGTCAACTCATCTCATTTAATTTTTGATATCATTTTTAAACCTTTGTATATTAAATTATAAAATAAAACAATAAATTGTTGTGAATATGGTAAATTTATGTACAGGGTCTCCCTGTTAATAAAATAAAAATGTATGTGGATTAAATTAACTATTTCTAACATATTTCTAATTTATATAAATAATACCAAGATTAAAATAGTAAAGCCTAGGCTTTAAAATATAATCTGAGTATTTAATTATTTAAAAAAATTATTATATCATTGGAGATTAAAAGTGAAAATAGGATTGCCTTATGTTTTATTCTTTATGGCGATATCGTTGAGATGTCTCAACCTCAACAATTTTTTAATTGTTGTGTATGGTAAATTCGCCTCTTAAACCCTCGGCCTCGTGCTATTCTATGGATCTGAGACAAAAATGTTTAACTGGCATTATGATAATTTTTTTTTTTTTTATAATTTTATGGCCTGGTAACGAGACCTTTAAGCCAATGATAAATTTAATATTCTAGCCAAAAATCATATTTCATAGATAAGAATCATATTATTTACGAAATAGACTTTCTTTACATTTTTATAGTACTTTCAAATTATTATACTAATGGTTTGAATTTAAATCAAACTGTTTGTATCATAATAATTTAAATAGTATTTCAAATATTCCACGTTCTTTAAATATGAAATGAAACAATTTTATTTCATTTATAAAATATATTTACATTGTAAAATACAAATCCAGATTTGTAATATAATTAATCTTAATGTACATTAAAGAGAAATAAATAACTATTGTTTTGGTAAACTTAATAAAGATCTTATAATAAGCATAATAGATAGCTGTTTCATTTCAATGTTGTTATAAATTGTTATTATATAACTTTCAAACAAAATAATATTTAGATATCGAATTCCTTTTGTCCAGCGAAAATTAAGCACACAAAATATATACAAATTAAAATACTTGTCTAAAAAAAAAGTCTAAGCCATTACCAGCTATTTACTATAACAATGCACTTTTATAAAATCAAGTTAATTTTAATTAGTAATTTATTATTATGAAATTTTTGTCAGAACGTCATTAAATCATTGGAACTGCAATTTCTCCCATGTGGTTATATTTTCTTAGAAGTTTAGAACACGTTTCATTACACACAATTTAGTTTTGACTCCTAACTCCTTCTACGCACGTTCTTCCACCCTGGCCGTTTGGAAGGCAAATTTGATTTGAATCACAGTTACCATTTCTGTATTGACAAACATTGCTCAAAGCTGGGCACTCGTTGGGAGCGGCAGAAACACCATACAATCTTCGAGAGGCCGTCGCTATTGGCACCTGACCTTTCACCTGTGTGAATGTGTCTATGGATTCAATTTTTAATCTGTAATTGAATTTAAGTAAATTAAAAATCATAATTCTTTGTCAATCTTTTTGAGAAAGATTTGAATTCTGCTATATTTAGTTTGTGTTTCGAAAAGAATGAACCTGTAAAAAATAATTTGGCAAATTTTTATTTGACGAAATCTA
Source organism: Pieris mannii (assembly GCA_028984075.1). Classification (NCBI taxonomy): domain Eukaryota; kingdom Metazoa; phylum Arthropoda; class Insecta; order Lepidoptera; family Pieridae; genus Pieris; species Pieris mannii. The sequence continues at coordinate 6,801,272 of CM054784.1, forward strand.
TTCATTTTGTCGTTTTGTCTAATAGGAAATAATATGATAATATTTACATTTACCTTAATTTAATTTCGTTAATAAGTATAAGTAGTATATAAAGTAGAAATAAGATAAAATGTAACTTATAAGATTGTTAATAAAGGCTATATTTATTTATTAATTTTGTCGTAAGCTTATATAAAAGTGTGCCACCAACATCGCCAGCCTCTTATGGAATATTTGTAATTTAAAATGAAGACTTACGTTTTCCAATCAGTCCAATAGAACTTATCACCATTAATTGCTAAACCGAATGGATAAGAACAATTGGGGGCGATTATTTCCTTTTCCATGTTGTCGATTCCCACACATCGAATACTGTAGAGGCCAGCGTCAGCGTAACATAGTCTGTCTCTAACCCAGTCTATAGCTAAAGAGTTCGGGAGTTTCACGTCCGTTTGGTCTAAGAAAATCCCTCTTTGAGATCCATCCATGTTCGCCCATTCAATTTTGGGACCAGAACGATTCCAGTCAGACCAAAAGATTTTTCTAAAAATAATGTGTAACGCTTTTAATATTCTATACATTTTTGTACCATATTCTTGCAATTAATTATTAGTAATATTAATGTAATAATGTGATGGTATAAGAATGGTCTATAATGTAATTATATGACTTGCGTGCGTTGTGTCGCAGAATGTAGTTTAGATTATACCACCATAACATTTTTGTACCATATTCTTGCAAATAAATTATTATTATTAAATGAAAATAAAAGCTCACCCTTTTCCTGGGTGGACTGCTATGCCTCGTGGATTGTATATACCCTCTTTAGCAAATAATACCTTTCTAACTCTGGTGTCAAGATTAGCTACTTCGATCGTTACTTTTTTAGAATCGGTCCAGAATATATTCCTTGCAGACCAATCAATAGCGATACCCTCCGGAGATTGAACATCTAAAGTAAAGTTATAATGTCAATGTTTCAACGTTGTATTAAATGTAACAATAAAACAAATAAAACCTTACCGTTTGATAAGAATTGTTCGTAACCAGAGCCATCATAAGAGGCACGTTTAATTGTATTTCCAATAACATCACCCCAGTATATTTTTGCGGATAAACAGTCTACATCGATGCCGACAGCAATTTGATAGGTAGCACTGTTGAATGGGGTTGCGAAATTTCTTGGTGTTACAGAAAATGGTACTCTATATACAGACGCGCCGTCACTAGCAACCAGAAAGTTGCCCGCTTGTCTAGGATTAAGCTCGCACACACTGCCGTTTCCATTGTACCCAGAATTACACTCGCATTCATATCCATCGCTAGTCTTAAGACATGAAGCGTGAATATCGCATAGGTATGGATTCACCCTACAATTCATCTCTAGATTGCAATTGTACCCATCACCAGTATATCCTTCTCTGCAAATACATTGGTAAGTATTGTCAACTGGTGTGCAAATTGCATTTTGATCACAGTCGTTAAGAACGTCACACGTTCTGCCTTGGGGTAGACATTTAGATATTCCATCTCCTTCGTAACCATCATCACAGTGGCAATAATTAACGCTAATCTCTTGATCGAATAGACAGGATGCGTATTCGGCACAAACAGCACCATTACATAATTGCTTATCGGGAATACACGCATCGTTCTGGTCTTTTATAAAACCGTCAATGCACTGGCAAATGTTTTGGTTAGTGTTAGGGTCAGGCCGACACTCGGCATTATATTCACATTGATAGTTGTTAGTGCAAATGAAATTCGGACGGCAGGTGTATCCATCCCCATGGTAACCTGAATCACAGACGCATATTAAATCACCGGCTGCAGTTTCTATACAGTGAGCGCCTAGGCCGCAAGAACAGCTAGGTCCAGTTTTCTCTATGCACTCGTAGGCATCACCTTCATAGCCCTCTGGACATATGCACTGTCCCTCATCTTGATCATTAGACAAGTAAGCTTCAGTTGGGAACGAACATATTGCATTTGGTGGGCAGTCACTGTCTGCGTTGCACCTAACTGAAAATATAATTAGATATTTTTTTTACTATAAAGAGATGAGATTGAAACAATCTTACAATTTAAAATTTAAATAAAATGTTGTACTGATTTGCTCAATTTTTTGTGTGCTTTGCGGAAATTGTGGTCGCTAATCAAGAATACGTTTTATGGAAATACAGCAGTTTAAAATTACCATTGATCTGTCCAACCCTAGAATTGTTAGTTAAAAATAAAACTTACTTGATGTATCATTATCCAACGGAACGAGAGGCTCCTTAAAAGATTCAATCCGGCACAAATCATTGCCCCTGTCGTCTTGATATTTTAAGTAGCCTTCTGGACAACTACAATCGAAGAAGTTACAGTTAGGCAATACATAAGTCGCATTGTAATCGGATTCTGTTGGTGAAGGGGTAGTTTCATCATCAGGTACATAATAGGCCTGTGTAGTTTTGCTATCAATCTTTTCAGATGATGATGTCACCTCTTCTACGATAGCCTCTGTACAATAAAAGCCATCTCCATCATATCCAGAATTACACAGACATGTTAAAGTGTTAGTAGAATCATAGCCGCAGTATCCATACGGAGAACAGTTATTACACTTATTTTCTTGACTCTTCTGACAATTTTGACTGTCACCAGTATATCCAGTATTACATAAACAAATTGGATCTTCGCCTGGATTGTCTATGCACTGAGCATTAGGACCGCAATTTTTATCTTTGCATCGCGACACCCAATTACAAGTCACACCATTTCCTTCGAACTGTTGGCGACATCTGCATTGGAAACCGCCTTCGTGATTGAAACAGTCTGCGTTTATATCACAATTGTGCGTTCCAGCAAGACACTCGTCGATATCAATGCAACCCGTGTTTCCGTCGATATAAGTACTTGTAAATCCTGATTGGCACACACATGTAAACGTGTCTCCTTGCGCGATACATGTGCTATGAGGATTGCAAGTATTTCTGCCCTCTATGCAGGGATCTTCTTGACCGATGGGTACAATTTTGTTGCTTGTTCCATATCTTACGATGTTTTCCCGTGTTTCATATCCTAGATAATTTTTAATTACTTTTAATTGTGTAGAAATGTTTTCTTCATCTGAAAAGGGCGCAAACCTACAGGTGTTGAAAGTAAACGTTTGTGATACCCTCTGTACGTACTTTTGGCCCGTAATTTTATTGGTAAAAGTTCTTGTTGATGCACTGTGAATTGTTCCTGCTTCCACAAATGTGTATTGTTCTTCATATTCAGTGACTTCCAATCTACTTCCCGCTGGAATATTAGGTATAGTACCCCGAATATCACCTTCCAGTGTTATCTGATCAAAGACATCATGTCCTAAGAACTCCTGGTTTATAATAACTCTGTCACTTGTATCAGGGAAATAAATATCTGCGGTGTGATTAAAATGTGCACCAGTGAGTTGGTACCCATTTTTGGCTAATCCGATTGGCTTCGCAAATAACCAGCCCACGACACTACCGAAGACGCTTAAAAGTTGGAGACTACTACCCAGTGAAGGTGGAGTTTGCGACAAGGCTGTGTAGGATCGGCCATCGGCCACAACAACGTATGCCTGTAAGTCAACATCATTGAGGTTTACGTTGTTTAATATTCCATTAAGTTTACCGTGAACCCTCAGGGGAAGATCGTCTTTGACGCACGATTTTCCATTACCATAAAAGCCGTCATTGCACTGACAACAAATTCCTGCCTGGTAGTCGACACAACGTGCCTGAATATGGCATACACTAGGACCACTCTGTGCGCAAGTTTTCGATTCCTCTTCTATCTCCGCTTCAATTTCATCATATTGATCAGGAACTGCAACAGTTTCGTTCGGCTCTATGACACCAACTCGAAAGATATATTTCCCGGGCTCTTGTGTGTTAGACCACCTAAAAACGTAACGTAAAATGTAATACAAAATACCTATTTTCATTTTATTTTAATACAGTATCTAACGGGCCTACTATGTAAAACTTACGATACAATATTTCTGATCTGATGACTTCCAGAACCTCTTAGAGTAAACACACGTCCGTCTTCAGCAACAAATCCAGCCTGTGCTTTAGCGTCGGGTAAACTGCCAGGTACGACCTCTTTTTGTATCCATTGTATTTCACGCTCCGGGTACAACAGTTCCACAAAACTTTCATTACCATTACTAATAACAGCTATTTGGAAACTATTCGATCGATCTTGAATCTGATCGCTTGGGAATTTCACCTCGATCCACGTTGCTAAGAAAACGCTAGTTGGCTGAAAGTCGTCATATTCATGGAAATTCCTTTGTACACTGTCAGCTGCCTTGAGTAGCACGTGTGAGTCATTGGTTTCTCTAAAGTAAACAGCGCCTGATTCAGTTGTATCAACGTTAGTATAGAACGCTGCTATTGATGGATAGGGTAGCGGAAACTCTGCGTTAAGGAAACTCGGTATGTCCGCTCTGAAGGACAGTACACCATAGTTGTTTACCTGTAAATAAGGATTTTATATTATAAATTTAAATATATGTAAGGCTATTAAAAAATTAGTGGCCCTTTTTTAAACTTAATATTGGGTCTGAGCTTTTCACCCGGGGAATGTGGAGTGTCTTCCGCATTTAGTCTTTTTTTAAAGAATAAAAAATCTCATTATTTCGTGTTTTTTTCTTCAGCCACAAGAGAATCTGTTCTGTGGTGCTAGCATGAGGATTGGCCCATTGGAACCATCTACTCATGTTCTGCATAGAGCTTCTGCCGGTCTTCTAGAGTATGGTGACGTTTTAGTCATCATACATACTGTTCTATCGAGAGTTGGCGCTCAATTTCGTATAATTTGTACCATTTTAACTTTAAAACATAAAAAGAGTACATAGTAAGTTACCATATCGATTAGGTAGGCCGCAAATGACCCTAAAGATAGTCGTATCTCAAGACTATTAAAGGTCAGGAATCTTGCTTAGTTTTGATAAGACAGCATCAATTTCTAGCGTAAGGTACGTTTTTAAAGGATATTAATAATTTTATTATCGTACTAGAGGCACAGAAACCTGATCACGTACAGTAACATAATACTTATACAATAGAAAACTTATTAATACAAAACATAAATATATTATATATAATTAAACAAAAAACATAAAATGTAATCCTTTTAATAACAGATTATGAATAATGCAAGCAGTGTGCAACTGAATATATCAGTCTCATGTAAGTATTGAGACTGTGCAAGACGCGTGCTTCCATAAGATGTAGCGCCATTAGTTTTTTTTATATATACTACATTAGACGTACCATAGTCCATTGACCTTTCTACATTATCTTTCTATGTGCGCAATTAACACTTGCTCTTGTGGTAAATAAAACATACTAAAGGAACCGACAGGTTTCCGACGACATCGAAAGAACGAAAGCTGATCACCTATTTCCTTTTAAAGGGTAATCATAAGTGATGCAAAATTATACCTTCTGCCCTATTAACGGGGCTTCAACTACTATTATGTACGTTTTTGAAATGTACATCTTAGACTAAGGGTGATGTTACACGAATGTAATCAAATCGTAAAATAAATATTAATAGGATTAATTAAAACACTATCAGTCAGTGACCGCTTGTTCCACCACCCACGTGCACTTCCGTTGCAATCTGCAATTCTTGATAACGCTCATTGCAAATTTTCGGAACCTTGTACAAAGTTATCAACCGTTTTTGTCTTTTTGTTAAAAAAGCTTGAAGTCAATTCTCTAAAGAAAGAAAATCTTTTGCAACAAATTACAAGGGAATAAAATGACATTTCTAAAATTTGGCAGCATTAATATTTTGTTTTATCAAATTAATTCGACTCTGATTTAGTAAAATTTGTATGTATGGAACACCTGAACAAATTTTGAAAATGGAGCATTTTCCTAGGCATTAGTGATAAATTCGATGGTAATTTGTTTACGTGTTTCCACGTCCTGGCAATAACTTATTTTGGCTAAGAGAGAATTTATTGTTGTTCTTTTTATTGTTTTAATGCAAGAATAAGAGCATTAAGTCGCTTTTGTACCACCATTTAATCGAAGGTACCTATTATTAAGAATATAGCAACAACGTTGTCATTAAAAATATGACTCCAACATAATAATATGATGAAAAAATAAGATGCCCGCTGGTCCGTTTCCGCTTCATCTGGATTCGCCAAATATCCACAGAATTCCAACATCACCGATGGTCACGAAACGCGGACTACAGACAGTTCAAAATGGCTCTGTCAGTAGTTAACCCGCTCGTAACGCTAAGCTACTTCTAAGCCTCAACAGAACTAAGCTCAAAAAAAGTGTGGTGCCAACGCGCCACTTTCACCAAAATAAATATCTTTTTGTCCTTGGCGCGACGAACAGTTCCTTGTTCTGCACAACACCCTGGAATGCGTGGCTGCGGCTGTGCAGACATCCTCGGAGCAGTGAAGTCGTTCTAAGGAGCCTGTCCAGAGCCGAGTAGACTTCTGTGCTTTTGGAAGGAGCTAGGCTGGCTTAGTTGGCCAGGGCTTTACACATCCTAAAGACCCTACCTCCTACCTACATCCTAAGGTCTATGTTTGGAAACTGAGTCCATTCACCATATACCATACCTATATGTAATTCTGAAACCAAATTGGGTAATAGACCCAAAGACACATTATTCAACCAATACCTATTGTTAAACCTAAACGTACTTGATTATCCCATCTAGCTCTTTATCGAAAATAACCCTTGCCGTTTTCGATAAAATATAAAAGACTTCTTATAATGACGATTATTAATTTGGAGTTGCCACATTTATATACAGCTGCGCTTAAAAGGTTGGTTGCTTGTTAAGTTTCATTGTTTATATGTAAGAATTTTTCATTCAATTAGGTAACTGATATAAATTAATGTAGTGTATACATTAATTTAAAGTCGTTAAATTTGACAATTCATTCTTAAGTTCGTTGATCTATTTAAATAAAATTACCGATTGAATTAATATTGTATTGACACGTGGAAGATGTTTCATATTTTTTTTAAGGCAAAAGGAAAGGAAAACGCACTAATTGATCGTATTTAATTCGCATTTATAAAGCATGCTAAATTACAAGGATTATTTTTTATCAATAATTATTATATTATTTTATTAATAGCCGAGACATAATTATAGTGATGGCACAAAATCCTAAAAAATAAAAATAAAAGAGGTCAAACAAATGTTTTTATAGTCGAAATGTTTGCATCATTGGTTCTTAGTTAGGGTTGCCTAGTTGCGATAAGGCCGCCCATTGAACCGTATTTTTTAGACTAATTGTTAGGAGTAGTATATTATATAATAATATATTACTGAAGTCTAAATATTCACGTGTTCAGTTTTGTAGTTGAGCGGATTAATGGACGTGACACAAACAATTTAAAATAGTATATCTTTGATTTTTTTATTTCGCTGTGTGACTTGTATTCTATCTTAAGTATTTTCTTACTCACACGAGCTTCTAAAAAATGCAATTTACAAGGAGTCGTGTGGTAAAATATTGAATAGAAAAATCGAAATCGCTCAAATTAGCTTTTTTACTATAAATTAATTAATTGTGTAGGGGTGTCATTATGTTTATTTATCATAACTTAGATTTATTTATAGCGTTATTGTTGTGAGAAGAATCTTTCCATCAGGTTGACGAACTTAAAACTAGATGGATTAAAATGATAGCAAATAACATGAATGCCTTTTACATAACAAAATACTTACAAAAATGTTCTCGTAGGTCTCTCCGAAAAAGATGATTGGAATATTAAGCGGCAGTTCAGGTGAGGCTACTTCTGCGCCGCGTGGGAGTCTCTGGTCCAGACCCTGGCCATAGGGGTAGAATTGGTCCCGAGTAATGGCGCCCACGCACACCACCAGACACAGCATATACGCGCCCGTCCACATGGCGACGTCGATTTCAACTAAGCCTTTATCGGGAACAGCTAACGACTCTGTTTATTTGCATACGATTTTGTCTAATGCTTTTTTCGGGGTTTACCCGCTGAGGGAAAAATGTATTGCTAATGTTCCTTGACATTTTTAAACCTTGCCGTTGTTTTTCATATTTGGTATTACTATTTACTTGGATTAACTTTTTTCAAGCTGTTTGTAGTCTTATTTTAATAAACTACGCTTATTTTTAAGGTTATAAGAAATTGATTTTGGTCAAAAGCAAAGGTTTTTCGATTCCAAAAAAAATTATAAATAGTTAAAAGTAAATAGCCAACATACTACAGCTCAATGTATTCATGGACCTAGATATAAAAACTTGAAAATTTGCTTCTTTTTTTAAATAGTTCATAGATAAAAATATATCTACTTGAAAGCTTTTGTTGTCAAAGCTTACATTGGTTACAACAACTGTCGATAAATTTAAACTATGGGGCAAGACAGGATTTTACGATGGTTTAACTGAAATCTGGGTTAATATCCCATGACAACTGCTTCACGAGGAAGTCGATTTTATTGCTGTACCTTCTCAAGTTACTTCATTATAATTATAATAAAGTGGATATGATTTCAGTGTTGTACAATTTTTATTATTAAATATAAGATTTATTTATATTTCATTATTTAACTGTTGATTATAGATGCATATAATCTAAATGTTAACTATATAATACCAGCAAACAGTTATTTTTAACTATTATAACAATTGGCGCATAAACCAAATTGAGAAAGAATAAAAAGTGATTTTAATTAAATGAAAGAATTTCTTGTCAAAATAATTCAAATTTTTAATCTCAGTAATAAGTCTGTGTGTTCAGTCAGAACAGTGTTATATATAAGAAACATGTATAATGTAAATATTCACAAGACGTAAAAACAATGTATGTACAGAGCAGAGAATTCAAAAATCAAATTATCGCCTATAATCTGATTCAAAAATTGGCATAGGTCAAGAAAAAAGAAACAAAAATTATCTGAAAAGTATAAAAATATTTGCAGGAAAATCGGGCATTGCGCACATGTGCCAAATATAAACAGTACATTTCACCCACTCACAAAATATTTCGGATTTTAAAAATATCTCATCAAATTTTATTTTAAACCGGCCCGTTGCATTGCATTTGCGGCATTTTAAAATCTATTTCACATTATCACGTATAAGTTTATCTTTATTTTTACAGTGTTACACCTAAATACGTTCTAATTCGTTTCATTACTATATTATGTAGCTTTTTCTTTCCTTCTTTTATTTTGATTTTTTTTTGGTATTTAATCCCTGATTAATATAAAACAATTTTGTAAATGTGATTACGTTGTTATTATTGTCAGCAACTATATTTTTATGCCTTATTTTGTTTATACTGACTGTTTCTTTTTTGGATTGATTAATTTACCTGACAACGTAATCTTAATAAATTGTTTTCCTATATTTATTTACTTTCTATACACTTTGTGACCGCACCCATAAGTGATGAACATAATAAAGTCAAAGTCTATGATTTCATATTCATTTGCACGATATTGCTTTGTTCGCACGGCAAATCAAATAAATTAAACCTAAGAAATGACTACATTTACAGATATATCTATATATTTAATGAAATATGCCTATTTATAATCAGTTTTTAAAACATGCCTACAGGAATAGTTGAGTAATTGAATGAAGAGGTGGAGGTCAAAGAGGCTAACGTACCCACTTATCGTTATCAATGTAAAAATATAGTGGCCCTGACATTCACAAGTTAATATATTTTATAACACTAATTCAAAAAATTTAATTAATGATATTTTTTTTAATAAATATGATGTCTACACACAATTAAAATTTTCTGTAGAAATAGAAATCAAATTACATAAAAAAAGCGAAAATCAATGAAGTATATAAATATTAATAATTCTTAAACAGATACCTCTATCAAATTAATTAATTGACACACAAATTATCAAATTCTAAAATCTTAACGCAATATCCACACACGGATGTCAGAAAGAAACTTCTTCGTTTCAAATATAGGTCGTTAAAAAATAATTCAAATCTAATAATAATAAAAAAATTCATAAAATATTGGTGCTTATTATAATGGTTACATTTAAGTAAACAATGCATTATAAGCAGTTCTCGCAAACATATTATCTAAAATGCCCTAATTACTTCGACAGCTGTTCGCGTCATTAATATAACAGGATTTCTTGTTACAAACATCAAATGAACAATGCTTAACACACATACATTATAAATATTGCATTGCATATTGCGTACATATATGGAAATATAACACTTTTTAAAACAACACGAATATCTTTTAATTTTGGTATTTTAACAATATAAAATATGCATGTGATCAAAGAGGACAGTATTGGGTTAATTTTAAAAAAAACTAGTCAATTGAACAAAAATATACTTGAGTTAAGTTTAGGTTATTCGCTTCAAAATATCCACTACCATATACTTATTTATTTTTTTATTGTTCTCACTCAGGCGTTCGGTTGCATCCTATTTTAACGTAAGATACAGCCTAAAATAGAACCTCTATTTTCTTAAAAGGTTTTCATTTTTTGCCAGATTGTCCAACCGTAATGCACCCACCATCCATATCCTTGCATATAAAAAGTTGAAAGAGGAATATAGTATCATAAAAGCTGCAGGTTTCTACCGCTTATCAGGTATAAACATTTTCATTTATCGCCTAGTAGTGAATGGATAATATAATTACTTTGTGACACATATAGATAAAGCCTAGATTCATTGATTGTTCTATTATATGTTAAATAGATTCCTATTACAAAACCCATATGCCTTCGTTTGTCGTATCGCACGTGCGTATACGAAGAAAATTTTAGATTTTGTAATTTTATTGTTATTCAATTTATTGTAATAAATTAATAAAAACGTGTCGTAAATGATTGTGCAATGATATTGTTGTGTTTCATATAAATAGGGCAATGGGTTAATGCTCTGTCAATATAAAGTGCATAGTTATCAGTTCATTATGCGGATCAGAGCATTGCTATTTGTTTGTTTACATATTTTAATTAATAAGGTAAGTTCAAGAAATAAATTTAGAAATAAGTAAAATAAATAGATGACTTTTATAAAAGAACTTTTTCATTGTTTTTGTTTTATCCCATTCAAATGTATTATTCTTTTCATAAATTTATATGTTTCTTTTTTGATGATGAAGACGTTTTAAAATACCATTAAGAACGCAGACGTTTAGAAGAGAATTAATGCATAATATCCTAACTTTGATTTGTTAATATAACATAAACAGATATTAAGTAACTCTTGCAATCTGGGCTTACTAATGACTATTATATATATTACTAAAACTAATTGAGAATCCGCCCATAAGGTTGGAACAAAACAGTAGTTCCTTCTTACACATACTATATGAAGTACAGTTATATGACTGTCTTAATAATAGATCATTATAACATAATATATTTTTTTTATATATTACAGGAAATTTTCGCACAGTGCTTTGATGAATATGTGCCGTCAAATATGCATGCATACTATGGCTTAGGCCCCAGTTATTACAATTTTATACCAAGAGACTATGATGGATTCAACAGGCAATTTAAAATGGAGAATTTCAATTTACCTCCGCCCTCAATAAGCATAGCTGCCGACGGTTTGATTATTAATGGAGCTATCTCAGTTTCGGGGACCTTACCATTTTTGAGCTCTGTTACGGTACGAGGAGAATTGCCAACGACTGGTTCGGGAGTTGTGGAATTTAGTACTAGTAACAATGACGTCGTTATAAATCGAGAGTTGCCGCGATACTCAAATCGTCACAGTCATATGTCATTTTATTAATCTGTTATTAAATGCTGTTTTTATTTATATATTTTTTTTTACCCACTACCATTTTTCCAAATTGAAATAGTGATCTTTGATGGCACAAGTTTTACTACTTTACCACGCGTGATTTTGGCTTCTGTTTGAAAATAATAACAATAAAAATAATAATGCTAGTGTGATTATACATATTTTTAACTATGTCGCAAAATGAAGTGAGAAACTGCTGTGAAATGTTATAGGAAATAAAACAATAGGTTACGTACAAATATTATATTATTTAAATTGATTAGTTTTACATAAATATAATCTCAATTGAATTTACATAATATTTCTTAATCAAGTATCTAATAAAATTATGTAATTTAAAAAAAAACAATGCATTACTTTCAAAAGTGGCAGTACTTAAGAGTAAATTGTAATATGAGTATTGTAACGAATTCAAGGCGACTTTTTAACATTAGATAAGTCAAAATGAATATTTTATTTGTGCACCTAGGCCAGAAATACATATATATCTATATTACGCCATTTAATGTATCACAGTTAATAGCAGTATCCCTCGTTCTGGTAGCACCACTCTGGCTCCAAAGACTCAGTTTGAATTCCCATACGGACTAGACGCTCCCTATAAAATAAAATATTAAAAAGTACACAGAAGATACAAGCAGAATACTGTATAGTGTAGCGCTTAGATATTGCAACGGCAAGGTTATTCTTTCTTTACTTTTTTTTATTTTTTTTAATATGTTTTTTAATCTTCATTCTTTTTAATCATAGAGTATATTTTTGATGAATAAAATCCGATTATGACGTCACTTGACTCTTCGCGGCCATCACAGCTAAAATTCTATTACTACTTATATAATCTCTTGTATTGGAAAAGTATTTCTTAAAATGCATGAAAATAGTACACCCAAAAAACTCCGCAAAAGCAGTATTTATGGATAGCACACATCTTTGAATATGATTTACAATAATATTTGTACATATAAGTTGACTATACTATAAATGTGAATAGTGAATGGATCAATTATTAATTATCCTCGATTTTTTTTAATAATTTCTAGTCTGCAAATCTCTGTCAAATATTTAGACTGTAATTTAAACTGAATGACGATTAAGCGGACCGTTTTCATTGTCCGTAGAGGGAATTAAGTTTCTACTATTTGTTAACTTTTTCTTCGTAAATATTCTAAATAATTTTTGATAAAAGTTGTATTTTGTATAAATAAATTAAAAAAAAGAGGACATTTATAATAAAACCGTTTATATTACCTGACATGTAACATGCGTTTCTCAGCACTAGCCCAGTTAGTATCCGGTTCCGCCCACAGTCGTTCAGCCATAGCGGCTGCGCGGGGCCAAAGACGACTGTCCAATGTCGAAGAATCCGATTGCTCTGACCATAAAGCCGCTTCACCACCTTTACATTATCCAGTAATTATTATTTTTCGAAAGCTTATTTGTACGCAGAATATCTAAATGTTTCATCCTCCTTCAATCCTTTCTATTTAATGATATAATTGAATAATAATAGATGAAAGATCACCAACTCTTTGTTTTGTTGCCTGCGCGGACCGGTGTTACTATCGCTGAAATATTATTACTGGCAATTCTCAAAGTTTGACACGTGAATTGTTAGGTCAAGGTACGGTGTAATCGGCATAAGGACTATAATTTCATTTATCTAATACAACAGAATTAGTTATTTAATAGGTGTTTTACCTAGAATCTGATCCGAGTATTTTTGTGCCATCTGTCTAGGACTGTTGTCGTAGACCTTCTGCCACCCGATGTATGGAGAACACCAGTTGTTTCCTAGAAAACAATAAATCATTTTATATAAAATAACTAGTGCGGTTATTAGATTTCTGTGTAATTTTTAGGCAATAGGCAAGTAGGTAATCCCTCTAAGCCTGACATAATATTCAAAACATTTCAGTTTTCTCACTATGTCTTCCGTTAGCGAGTAATAATTGCGCTAATAGAAAGGAAAATCCATTAAAAGCCATGTTTCAATTCACACAAGTTTGAGATGTGGATGTCCAATGCAACGCTGTTTAATAATACCACTGTATATCGTATTATTCACGAGAAACAAAAACACACTGTCTGTCATTTGTAAGGTTCATATATAGATATTTTAAAAATTTTACTAGCTTAGATAGCTTATTTATTTTTTTCAAAAAATATAATATGATGAAAGATTTATATAATTTATTAAATAAAGATTTTTATTTGATAAAATAAACCTTAAAAAGTAAAAAAATATTACTATTCTGGAAAAAAATGTTTTCTTGAAGTCATTTTAATTGTAACCCTAAGTTAGAAAGTTGGTATTTAAGCACCTCGGATGAACAGGTAGTCCTGCCATTGAGTTACGATACCCGTCGTGACGTATACAATCGTAGTATTAAAAGTTATGAAGTAAAGAATCCCAGTCTCAATAGAGATTTGCTTGGAAAACGTATTCATATTACCTATTCAAATTTTCTAGAAAAATAGTTTTTGTAAGTCAACAACCATCGCGGATCAATTAAAGTAATAAATAGCAGTGAAAATAGTTTTCTGATTTTGTTATTTAACGAATTTGCGTTAAACGTTCGTACTCAGATTGAAGCGAGCGCAAGCCGCAGGTCCGCAGCGGTGGCGGCGCGCGGCAAAGACAAAGGAACCGACTTTGTTTAAACAGCGCCGATTTCTTTTATTATGAGTTATTTTAGTTAGAAATAATCTTTTTGTACGTGAAAAATAAACTTTAAGTAAATAAATAAGAATGACGTCAATTTCGAAACACCCCCCCCCCATCAATCATTTTACCGTCATCCGCAGACCAAACCCCCCCCTAATTTAGAATGACGTAATATATGGACGGCCCCTAACACTAAATCGTAGATGCCTGCTTGGCAATTAAACTCACCAGTTCCAACCCAAGCACCATAACCGCAGTCAAAGTAAAGTGCATCATAATTAGACATGATGAGACGGTATCCCTTCTCCAGGAGACCTTTGATTTGGGGGTCTGCTCCTGTGGTCCAAACCTGGATTTTGATAAATTAAAAATTGTTACTGAACTTACTACCTATCATAATAAAATACGGCGTTGCAAGCCTTGGTTTTGGTCATTATTTATCGAATGTGATCAGTCCAGGGCGTTGGACTTGCTGCTTTGTATATTTTATTTTAATGTATGAGCTCCTGCTAAATAAATTCCTATTTATGATGTTTTAATGGCAAACAATCTATATTTGCTTTTAATAGTGAGTGTACATTGCCACCACTTTCAAAAATACACATTCAGTAAAAAATATACAACATGCAATAATTTGCAAGCATTTATCTAGCTATTCTATTAAAGAAACGTATGAATTGCGCCAAAACTTAACTTACTACCATGCAATACGCATGAGCTAAATTAGGCCACAGATAGAAAATATTTTTATATCACATCTATTCCAAAAGCGCTTGTTGTTATTCTGTAAACAAGCGAGAGATTTTTAAACTCTGTACTGAACAAGATTTGAATTTGGAATGGATATTCTATATCAATAGTTACACGAGTAGTTTTCTATCACTAAGGAGATCGATATTCAAAAAACATTCTCGCTTTAAAAATAATGGTTTGTAACCACAAACAATTTATTGCTTTTTTATTTAATGATTTTTTGTGAGACCAAGAACAAAACAGGGATGGTATCGATTTATAGATTATTCTATATGTCTGTGACACATACCTGTATGATATAGTCATCTTTGTTAAGGAAGTTGTCAATGTGTGTGTAGTCTGTGAGAGTGCTCGTCCACAAGATAAGAGGAAGACGCTTGCCGAATGCCTGAAATGATACTTATTGTAAAAAACACGTAAAGTGAACTATATTAACGGGTTTACTTATAAACAAAACATAACACTATGGGTTAGCCGTACTCTCGAGTCGCTCAGTGCCTAGTGCTTACAATATAATAACTCCCTTAGGATGCTGTTGGGACTGTCTCGCTTTTGCAGTCGGACATGTTTGCTCATACCGATGACTTCTGGGTGATCCGTTGGAAAAGAACGCCATTACTTCTACGTAGATTAGTAGGAACAGTTTCCTTAGTTCAATAGAAAACTGTGTTTGTTGAAGAAGTTTGTGCGTACGCTTGTCGGCTCTGGCATACAAGTGTACGCGTATTTATTTATTTACTTAATTTTTTATTTATTTTTATTTGTTGTTGGTTCTAAAATTTGTGTTTAAGTTTTACTAACTCAAATGTGTTATCTGATTGAAATAAATGATTATTATTATATATATTTTATTTTTTAAGAAGAAATATTGACTAACCTGATACGCCTTATCCTGGGCCTTGGTCTGGAAGTAATTCCAAAGTTTTAAGAAGGATTTCTTGTCAAGGTCCCAACGGTTCTGAATCATGAACTGCTGGATTTCTTGTGAGGTGTTCCAGCATTTTTCGCTAACTTCATCTCCGCCCATGTGGAAAATGTCCGGATTGAAGATGTCTATAAATTCAATACATTTAGAAATTGAAGTAAATACTTTATATTTATAAATCTTGGTCCTACAACCAACAGTCTTATATATATTGATATCTGTTTATTATAAATTAGTTTTAAACTCTTAGCACACTTCTACAAAGCATTATAATTATAGATATCATTAATAATCATGTGTGCATCTACAATCCGAGGCTACAATCGGTACGATGACGTCATACTCTGAAAGGGGAGAATAATTCCAAAAAACCGAAGGATTCCATTAGGTCAGAAGAAGAGCAGCAACTACTTACCTTCACGAGTTTTACAAGTTCTAAAGTATTCAAATTATTAAAAAAATATATTTTCAGAATTTCTATCGTTCCTGTATAAAATATTGAAATAATAGATCAGAGCGACATAGAGTACAATTATTGAACAGATAAGTATTTTCACAATAATAATTTTAGAACCTTGAAGAAAATTACAAACCTGCCATATCAGAGTAAATATCTTTAAGCACGTCATAGAGCTCTTCCTTAACGGGATTCAGTTGTCCGCAAGGTGGCTCCACACAGATGGAGGCCCAGGGCTCCTCCTGAAAAATCATATTTACTTTTCGTGTGTGGTTTTGAACTAAGTTCTACTACCACTAAGTAGGAAGAACTTCAAAATAAACTCTCAGGCACTTTTGTTTGGACTTTAATTACTGTACCTTGAAACAAACAGTGAGTCCCGTTCCCTGCCATCCTTCTCCCACGTGCGCAGGCGCATCAAACTCTGGCATCACACGAATACCGCGTTCGAGACCGTATTGTACTACATCTGCTATCATTTTAGATGTGTAGATCTGAAAAATTTATTAACAAATTACATGTAATTTTTTTATTGTGTCCGTAAACGGATTCATCTAGTTTAATACAGAAGAAAATTGGTTATGTATATTATCTTTCTGACATACATTGTCTTTTCTTACGACTTTTATTTAACCAGTTAGATTTATTTTGCAGAAACTTTTGCTCAAGTAACCATCAAACCAGTCTTCTGCTGGTTATATACAAAAAGTATTTATGTATGTTCCTGGGGAACAAAATTTAGAAGATTATTAGTAGGCCATAGGATACCCTTAACTGGCCCGCTCTACGCCCTTGACTTGCGAACTGGTAATAAATGTAAATTTACAAATAATTAAGTTTCTTTTCTGAATGTTATAAGTGGAAAGTACACAATATCAATAAAGTTATTTTGTGTTTTATTTTCAGTTTGGTCTTTCCGCTCAATTTTATCTAAAGCAGGTATTTTGTCTAGTTTCGTATTGATATTGATGGATTCAATATAGTCAACATAAGCAAATTGTTTATATGATATATAAAGCCTTATAATTATACTAATATTTATACTACAGCAATATGTCCAGGTAAGACTGCAAGCAATACCTTAGCAGGACTGTATGCTCCATATTTTGAAAGATTCGGCCGGCGTTTGGACATGAACGGGAAGCTCTGGCTGTCTGTGATGTGCCAGTGGAATGTGTTCAGTTTCACTAGTGACATCGCGTCTGAAATTTTCAAAGTATAACGTATGTAAAAGTTTGTATACTTAAGAGAATGGCTATGAACTATTTGGTAAAAGCAGTTGTTGGCTTGAAGGCTCTAATTTCGAGCGCAATTAACAATCGCTCGTACGAAAAAAACATCCCGAGGTTATCGAGCTTGCCTTAGATCTAAGACTCGTGTGTTCGGTACCTACTTTTAGAAGACACCAAACTTGCCTATACGGAAAAAATCTCAAAAATAATATTGTTTCGAAATAGCTGGTGAAATACAAAGAGTCCTTACCAAGAGTCCTTTTAATAGAATCAATGGTGAAATAGTTTCTCGCTGTGTCCAGTAGAACTCCTCGGTACGGATACACTGGTTTATCAGTGATCACAACGTCACGTACCATCTGAAAATGCATCGTATGTAGTTAACATTAATTGTATAGGACATGCATTTAGTGAAATATGTACTCCTTATAAATAATGATTATACGTAGCAATATACTATACTTAGCTATATATTCACGTGTGTCTTGTATAATAATCCTAACCAAATAAAATTTCGCTAACGGTACATAATATCCAAATTCCAACGCCTATTATCAATTTTCGAACATCGCTTTCGTGCGATCTCTACCAGGCAACTACTGTGAGAGATATCTATATAAGGTAAACAAGAAGTGCAAAAATACATATTACATATAATTATGATGACAAAACTAAACATGAACAAAAACAAACTAAAAAAGGATAGAATCACGATAATTTAAGTACAATAGAATAACAAATGCCAGCTCCGGTAACGAGGGAGTAATATTAGTAAACAATTAATATAGCTAGATATAGATATAGGACCGGGTCAAACGCATTGTTACAGTTACCGGCAAACATCTTGAACAAATGTCCTTGCCAACTTTCCCCCAGTTCCCTGTTTAATTCTCAAGAAGTTTGCCGGTTTATACCAGGTGAGCAACGAGGCGAAGAGAATTGCATCTTGAAGACTGCGTACCATTATGTGTAACAAAATAAAATATTTTGAGTTTAAGTTATATACTAGGTTGATTTTATCTTCGTTTTATATAAAAAGACAAATGTGTATGTTTTTATATATTTTTACATACCTAGCCGCTTTTACAACGTTAACAAAGCGTTGCAGATATTTACATAATAGACATTTGGCTAGAGCAATTTGAAATGGTCATGGTTTGTAATGTCATTTGGTTAGCATTTAAATAGTTTATTATATTATATATTATTCATACTTTGGTTAACAAATACAATCTCTCGTGGGCTAAGATAAGAAATTCCATAGTTATTTCTTAGAAAATAATTTGTAAATGTGTTCAGCATCAGTACAACATTATATTTTTAAATATATATTATTATGGTGAAAAGAAAAATTAATTAATTAGGAATTTAAATGTATATTACATTAGACTGTCCCTGATAGTGAAAAATTAGTTCCACCATCTTCGAATGACGATAAAGCCGATTTAAGCTTGGCTTTGTAATGAGTGTTTAAAAATCCTATTTTACGACCCCATTAGTGATAACCTTTACGTAAGTTTTATTATACTTTAAAGAATTAATTTTCAAATAATAATTATTGGCAACAGATTGATCCGATACTTTTTTATATCGTCTTTGCCCTTGTTCTCAAAGGACATAATGCTTATTATTTTGGCAGCAGACTTCGTCAATATTATTTTGCAAATTTATTTATTTTCGTCTCGAGATGAAATGTCACAAGGATAAATTTACATGGACATTATGTAAATGAGCTATGTCAATGAACCCGAACGGGTTTTTTCGCATTTACACTTGATTTGGTTAAATTCTTATTTGATGTTGTTGATTTCATCTTATAGAAATTTAAGTCTTTTTTAATATATATATATAACAAAAATTATTTATTATAGGTTTAACTACGTATGTAAAAGCGTGTTATGTGGAAGTCGAGTAGTCTATTTATAGAAATACATAAAACACATATATTATAACACATAATACATTTGAGGCGTCAAATTCATTTCATTAAAAAGGTATTTTTCAATTAATAATGAATCATTAATAGAACTTTTAAAAAATAATGTGATTCATACAGGATTAACATTCTGAAAGGTCATTCACCCTAGGCAGTGACTAGTAGTCACCCACTTTATACCAACATAAATCACATTACTTGTTCGATTAAATTACTAGGCTTAAAAAGGATGCGTCTCCTCTATACAATTAAATTATGAATGAGGTACCTAGTGGGGTCAGAAATTTCTATTTTTATCTTTAAAAAAAAATAATAATAATCATTCTACGTATATCCCTAGGGTGTAAGTTCTTTGCATTTATTCTTTAGGAGATAGAAAGTTTTATTTAAAAATACGTTACGTAAAATGAAAAAATCCTCCAAAGACAATAATAATCCCTTCCTGATAATTTAGTAATATGCGTTGTTTATGGGTGATAAACTTACAACAAGATGGTTCCTGATATCATCAAAGAGTATGAGTTGGGACAGTGTCTCCAAACCATGTCTGATGCCGAAGAAGGTTTTACCAGTGATGGTTGCGTTTATTTTATCGCTGGAAACTGCACCGACACGAATGCTGTAGCTTTCGTCCATTGATAATGAAAATTCTGAAAATATATAATAAATAAATAAAAAAATAAATAAATATAGATAGGTTATTAGGTAAACCGAAAATCTGATTTTTGGCTGCACTTATACTAATTAGACAATTTGATAAGGCCTTTTTATAATAAAATAATAATAATATAATATTTATAAATTTATATATTATAATATAATAATAATATATAAATTTATAAATATTATTCATAGAAACGAAATTTCTTAAATTGTACCGTTTTAACTAGAATACTCATCTGTCTTTTTTCATTATAGAAGAATCACAAATTGACAGAAAGATCAATTAGATTGATACAGATTTTATTAGAAAGGTTCCTTATTATAAGAAACATCGTGTCGCTTCACTTTAAGTATTATGTTGCAATTCTAGTTTCATATTATGCGGACACAAAACTTGTTTTTAAATACCGAACAGTTATTATATTAATTTGAGAGATAATATCTAAATCAGTAATTTATAACGGTTATAAAATGAACAGATGTCATTATTTATATTTTTAATTCAACTTTATGTAGGTACTTGATTAAATTTATTTGTGTTCCTATATAAACATGAGTATTAAAGACTCTTAAGACTTTTGTTAATTTAAAATAATACATAGAGTACTTGGTGGTTTTTTCCAACCACGCTGTGGTCATTAGGAACGTTTTGGGTGCGCTAGAATCGTTTTTTATAATTCCAGAGAAATTTTTTAAAACAGACTTTGTTTAACAAAAATTTTTTTTATGGCCGATCTAAGAAATAATTAAGTAAGTGTTATACCACGTTAGAATCCTTATTAAATGCGCAAACTTTTAAAGCTGCTTGCCAAACTGGAGTGGTACATTTTTTTTTCAGGACGATCAGTTGAACTAGTGCAAAAAATTACTTTTGAAAACTTGGTACGGTATAAAATGACATTTTCCTACAAGTTGGAGTGATCGGCACAGGGTTTAGGATCATAGGTTACATAAAGCACTATTCGGGATGACGTAAGAGAAAAAAAATTGGCAAAAAGTAAATATTTGTAACAACAGGAATGAAAAAACTGTCACATGGTGTACATTTTCTGGAATAAAAGGAAAATTTCCATAACTTCAAAAATACATGACTAATTTTTTTTTTAATTTTTCTGATAACTGGTGTGGCATTACCTATGAGAAAATTTCGACTTGACGTCGACTTTTGGGACACCCTGTATACCACAAACCCCACTGGAGAATTTAATATATAAACATTAGTAAAGATTATAATATATATGTGTGAACTCGGCTTTAAAGTCCCCGTATTTTCGCTTTAGTGTAACGGACAAAACTTACAATAGGAACATTTTCAAAACATATCTCACAACAATACTTCAGCATACTTGAGCGTGAGTTTCGAACAATAAACCCAAGAAAGTATTTAGAACCGAAACAAAGAACTCGCCAGGGCGATATCTCTTTCGTAACAAAAATAATGTGCGGATGTATCAACTACGATACAGGCGTCATAGCTCATACTTGATGATCTTGGAAATTAGAATGTAGGTCTCACTTGATAGTTAAAAACCTACGCACGTATGTAAGACAATATAGGCGATAATTGAGGTGTTTCGCGTGACCGAAAATACATACAAATATAAATCTTCTGCTTCTAATTAATTATTTTTTTTGTGTTTAAGTGGATTCGAGTATTGTTTAGATATACAATTCAATATTTTTGTTTGGATTTTTATTTATTTTAGACGTCGGGTCTGCTTGTGTAACACGCCAGTGAGTATTTAATATGAAAACAATATCTTATAAATGCTCCAAATGGTTTCGATACATAAGGAGACATTTATGTTTAATGTTAAGGTTCTCTTAAGCTGCAATAACAGCTACAGTTTAGTTAAATAACAACAAATTAAAAACCCCGTATTTTTTGGAGCGAAACAAGCTACAAATTGGTTTGCAAGTGTTACAGAATAGGTCTTAACGAGTAAATGTGGCACGTTCGCCGAATGAATTGCAATTAAACTTGTACCAAATATAAGGTCAAGGTTGGGAGAAACTTTCAACTTATAAAGTATTGTTACAAAGAGCTTTTTATATACATAATTTGAGAGTACGGCTGAAAAATGAAGTCACTTTGACCATCCTACGAATAAATTTTAAGATTTTGGCAGAATAGAATTAGAACCTCGTGGATCTGAACCTCAGTCTATATTAATATAAATATTAATCAAACGTAGATTTACTCTGCAAGTGCAACTTTATTAAGAATTATTAAAAGATTTTTTTTTAAATTTTCATTTATTTATGCAGCTATCATAGACACAATAACCTAGATCACCCCCTAGGTTGTTGTCAAACTGCACGTAATTATGATATTGATAAACGACACGCTTTATCCGATATTTGTAAGCAATTCATTACCTCATACCGATTTATTTACTTTAGATCAAAATATATTTAAATATTGGTTTCATTAATTAGCAAATAAGGTTTTATGAAAAGGTGACCTTAAAATGCGTTAATAGTCCTTTTCATCCAAAATAATTGGTCAGGTCCATCCGATTTAAAATAGCTTACTTTACATATTATGCCAATTAAGTTTATTTTATTCTAAAAAGACTTAAGCACTTATTATCTGGGGACGCATTGACTCTGAAAACATTTTACATATTTTATTGCACACTTAAAGAATAATTAAGGAAAGGCATTTTAGTGTCCACAAATTGTTTTGTTTAGGTATACCTAAAATTTAATTTATAAATCATTTCAATATACGCAGACCTTTTGACCAGACCATGCAATTTTTATTTTTTTTCATTTTTGTTAGTATTTCATGCATTATTTAAAATAAACATCGTTTTGGTGTTTGTTTCCTTGTTCATTTTACTGAAATATCCCTTCGCCGGGAATAAACCACAGATCCTCCGCCATATTAGGCTACATACCTCTGACATCAGGGTTCTCGTTAACAAGGTAGACTGTCACCGACTTGCCGCTGGCTTTCGGAGTTATACCCGATGGAATGTTTAAGTTCACCAGTTTTTGAAATCTCTGTTAGAAAAACATAAGTATTATTAATTTATACATATCTTCCATATTACGATGTTGTATAAGGTTTTTAAACTGCAAATCAGCGAAACCAGTTTATTCAGTCATAATTAATTTGAAGCTTTATTTTCTTTTATATAAATACTTTTCGTCTTGTTTGAATGTGTTACGAGCCTGGTAAAGTATTTTGGCATAACTAACATTTACCGGCTTGATTCGTGTAGAATACCGATGTATGAGAGAGAGAGAGAGAGATACAGCTATTTTGGTATTCTAATATTGTTTAACAGCTACTATGCTTCCCATGCGACTTAGAACCATACAAGTTATTTCTTTTTAAAAATGTTTTTTTTTCATACAAATTATTATATTAATAAGAAACAATTTACCTTTCCCGCGACATCCATCAAATCATCAGATTTACCACGTCTGTCCATCTCAACACGGATGTTGTTAATATTAATTTTAGATAGAAAATTGCCCAACTCTACTTGACCTGTTGGTTTCGGCCAGAGAAGTCCTGAAAATGATTTTCAATACAATATCTCTTACAAATTTTTAGGAATATTTCAATACTCAAAATATGGTAATATAATAGTGATTTCGTGTGTGTGAATCGTATTATTACAAGTTTTAATGCAAAAATTATTCAATTTTATGGTTCTACAGGTTCAAATTTAATGACGTGGAATAAGCGATACGCTTGTCTATCTTATTTTCCATCACAAACGTATTTCATTTTTATTGATATATAAATTAAATATTTAATTATGATCCTGAGAAACATCAGTTAATTGTTACATGAAATGGTCATATGACATAGTTAATATACTTATTCTCACCGGATTACCTAATCCCCTAATAACCTTTAAATCCAGTATAACGTTATCCACTTACCATTGTCATTGCAGAACATTTTGCAGGCTTCCAAGCAGAGAGCCGACTCCTTACTGCGCGGGTCATGTTCAGTCTTCACGCATTTTCCGTCGTCACAGGTCCATCGCCACGGGGACACTTGATCATCTGCTGTGCTGGCACTGAAAAGGCATGTTCTAAATATTGTCTAATAGCTGCAAAAGCTCCAAGCAAAAAAAGCAATAAGTATTATTTTACCACAATTTATACGATAGTAATGCCCCGTTGTACTAGAAGATATCTGATTAGCGATAATTACACCACGAAGCTTTGATTTTTACCAATTGTGTGCTCTAATCCGCATTTTATTTTTAAGAAATAATAAATGAAAAATTAATATAAGGTAAAGTAAAATCTTATTAGTGGTTAACATGATGTCATATCTACATGACCCGCATTAAACATTAACTGTGACATAGAAAGGTAATGAACCAGATAAGTCCAACGCCATTTATAAAAACTGAATTAGAAAAGTAATACCAGGACATGGGTTACAAAATGCAGGAAAATCTATAATAATCGCAAGCGATGTTAGTTGACAAATACAGGTAGATACTAAATGAAATAATCACCGCTCGTGTGAAATCCAATTAAAAATTAGAAGCCGTATATTGGTCACCCATTTCTAGTTCAGTGTAACAAAAATTTAAATAAGTATAAACAAAATATGAAAATAAACCTAAAGAAATTATACTTGGCAAATATGTAAGAGACATCTTAAACATTACTGTCAATACAATTCAAAAAGTTGTTAAAAAGAAGCAAGGATTATTTTATGTATTAGGCTCTACTAATGCACAAACACATACCCTAGTATTTTTAAATTATATAAATATGCGTATATTATCTACTGATATGATATACATATACATTTACTCAATATTTGAACGATAATATAGTTAGGAAATTAGCTAAAGAATATATGTAGTTAATTTTTAAAATTTTCTATTGCTAGAAATAAACACGGTACTGAATATTTCAGCGTGAAAGGATTTCGAGATTATAGGAGATTTTCCCTAGTACTTCAGTACGATGTGTTGTTGGTTCGATTTGAACAGAATCTCTTCCGCCCGAACCCTATAATTAGTTCACAATCTCAGATTGTTTTCTCAAATCTCAAATCAGACCTTGAGAATCGATCGATCTCCTATCTGCATCCCAATAACCAAACCCTACAAAGGCAATCCATTGTTGCCAACGGATAGAATGCAATCTCTCGCTCTTTACACTCATATTTGAAAATCGATATAAACACAATAAAGTAAATAAAACCGTACAAATAATATTACAACATACAAGTCTATGTTTAAAACATACCAAATAGCTTTTTAATTATTTTAAAAACTGGTGTAAGTTAAAATGTTAAGATATGTTATTTGCACAGTTGAACTGTCATTTTCATACAAAGGTCCAACCACATACACTAATCCGAGCTACCATGGATAGCTTGCATCGACAGATCACCATCCGTTCTTCTCATAACTTGATTGAGATAGGTTATTGTGTGTGTGCGTAAGACAACGACAGATGAATCATGATCAAATGCCATCGTTATAACTTTTGTTTTAAATTTTTACAAAAACGAATGATTCTGCAGATAGCATAAAGAATCATGCAAATATGTATGTGCCATTGACAGAAGTGAATAGGTGTAAAGTAAAGATAATCCGTAGTTATAAGTTGTTTAAAAATTTGTAAGAACCTGATCCCTATAATATTTACGTATGAGCACAGATAGCTTTTTTTATCCTTTTACAGACAAGTGTGGTAATTCTAAGCACCGTATATGTTAAATATTTGAA
The DNA here is from genome assembly GCA_028984075.1 of Pieris mannii. NCBI lineage: Eukaryota > Metazoa > Arthropoda > Insecta > Lepidoptera > Pieridae > Pieris > Pieris mannii. The sequence continues at coordinate 6,827,405 of CM054784.1, forward strand.
TTAAATTAAAGAAAATCCTTGGTGTTAGACGGTGTTGAAACCTCGATCCTAACAGCCGAGAGGCGCAACCGAAGATCCTTTTACCATAGGATTAGTATTTAATAGATACTTACAAATAAATATATAATAGTAAAGAAACATACACGAACTTACAAATATAACTTAAGAACCAATTAGACTTAGGGTCCTTCGTTTTTATTAATATCTTCGATTTATTATTTTTATTATTACTAAAAAGAGTGTACCAATTTTAAAAATGCCGACCGGCAAATTTAGTGTCTATGGGCGGCGGTGTTAATTTCGATCAGGTGAGATTTTACATAAAAAAAAACAAAAAAAAGGAAAACAGCGAATTATGCTAGTTAACATTTTGTTAACAATAAACCTTAAAATATGTTATGAGCATAAAACATTTCCCCCGTGTATCAATAATAATTACATTGATAAAAGAGATTTACAGCATTGTAATGAATTTTTAATTGCAGTTCTTAAAGCTTTATTTTGTACCGAAATAGTTAAAACACTTTGGTAATATCACCGCTATATAAAGTCTTGTATGTGCAAATAATACTCGGGGGACTAAGTTTTAAGTAGATATATAATTATATTTTTACTATTAAATGCGGCGGTACTTTTGGTTATTGCATACTATACCTACAATATGTTGTGAAATGCATTCCGGATAATAGAATGCATAGTTACAAAAATAATTAAACCGTATTTATTTATACCCCTGAAAAAACAAGTCTGTGGTGTTAAAAATTCCACCATAAAATGTAAGTGAAACCGCAGAATAAAGTCGAAAAAAACCTAAGTTCTTTCTGGCACTGACAAACTAAAACCTTTTCAGCGTCTAATAAATAGTACATATATTATATGCTTTTATTTTAAAACTTACCATTGCAGAATTATAAGAAGTAAACAAACGACGTAAACATAAATATGGTGGAGCCACATATTAATCTGAAACAAATCAAGTATATATGATTGATGATGACCTGTTTTGTTAATTTGACAAAATTAACTAATAAAAGAACTTGAAACTAAGAATTCCGTCTCAATATGAAAATTAAACAATTCTTAAATAAAATTCCGTCACATGTGTTTTATGAATTATCGCCTACCCTACATTTCGTTTCATATACCAGAAATAAATCGATGAATAAGAATAATTTATAAAACGACAAGGCAACGAAGGTTGAGTACAGGATAATATTAAAATAAGGCACAAACTTCCTTGCACTTATGCACTTAGACTATTGTATTTTAATTTAATTTTAGAATTGAAACATGATTATTTAATAAATTAGCACTTTGGATAGGTATATATCGTAAAATAAATAGGTACTTACGCTGTAGGCGTCCACTTAGCGTCACGAATATTGTAACTGTGGATAACTGGTACCGAAACCGTGGCGTGCAACTTGTGTCCCGCGTTGAACGGTCAACGCGCCAACCCACACTTGTCTTGATTTGCAAACAGTCGCCTGTATTGTACTGACCTGTTTATATGTATTATTATAAAGTTAAAGTAATAATATTGCTTTCCATCAGGACTTTTTCGATTATATATTATTTATTAAAGTAAACGATTATTTAGAAGGACTAAAATCCACGTATACATATACTTCTATAGAGAAGAGATAGAGATAATGTTTTATATATATAGATATATACAATTCGCGTTTCACAACGTTAGTTCCCATACTCCTCCGAAACGGCTCGACCGTTTCTTATGAAATTTATTATACATATTCAGTAGGTCTGAGCATCTTTCGAACCCGTAAACGATAAGGGGTGTCCAACGCAATATTTTAATTTTTTATTTTTTTAACATTCTTTTTGTTTTAATTTTTTTATGATACGGCATACAAACCTTAATTTTCACCCCTCTGCAACTAAACCCTATTTTGTATTTATTAATTCAAAGCTTATGACATGAACTCTGAGGTTCATACAGAGAAAAATTCACAGAACAACCTAAAAAGTTTTCATTCCGGAAAACCGAACAGTCTCTGGGTAGATAGACCGATTCTTATAAAATGTATTACGCATATTCAGTAGGTCTGAGAATCAGCTACTATATATCATTAAAACCCCTAGGCGATAACACGTGTCCACCCAAAATTTTCTTGACCATATTTTTGATGTGAAACATCTAAAATCCGCCGCATCTAAAAAAAAAAGCCGCACGTAAAACCGATTTCTGGCGTGGCGACGCATGCCGTGGCGACGCATCGCCACGCTATATGATGGTATATACATACAATCTATATGCAGTAGTAAATTTTTGTATTTAATGAAATAAATGTTTATTCAATAAATAGTCATCGCTATCTGGAAAACAAAATCGTAAAATTTGATGACTGATGACATATTTAGTTCCTATCACAATCTGTTCTTTTCTGCATATTACTTCACAAAATAATTTCGATGTTTCACATCTGCCAGGCGTCCCGTGACGGCTCACATTTTTTTATTTAATTTTTTTATGATACATCATACAAAAATACAAACGACCCTTAATTTTCATCTACCTTCTACGATCAACCCCTACTTTTATTTGATAGTTAAGATCTTCGAGGTTTGTTACTAGTGTAGCGTAGCAAAATGTTCCATATTGGTGTGTACGTGCAAACTTTATTTAATAATTAAAATCTTCTTGCCTTTATTGCCACTTATTGTTTGGCTGTGTACGTCGGAATTGAAGAACTCATCAAAAATTAAAGTAATTAACGACGTCAGACAATTCAATATCGTTTAATTATCTGAAATCAACCTTAAACGTAAATTTCCTTATGTGCCCGATTTTGAAGTGAAACTTCTTTAGAATCGTTGTGATTTCAAACCGGATGCAACGAAAAAGCGACAGTAAAAAGAGACAGAAACATTAATTCATATGATTTAACGTGGGAGAAAATGAGATAGATAAACTTCTTTCGAATCGTCGTGATTTCAAACCGGATGCAGCGGTAAAGAGAGACAGAAACATCAATTCATCATATGATTTAACGTGGGAGAAAATGAGATAGCAGGCATTATACAGCCTCTCTTTACTGCCGCTTTTTCATTTGATCGAATTTCAAACTTTCGATGTTTTAGTTTTTCCCAAATTAAAAATTTATATTAAACTTATAAATTAAAATTTATCATTAAAATATACTGTTTTAAAAGAACACACACATTTAGATAATGGAAAATGATTAATTTATATATGATTAATAATAAAAAAAATGTTTTTGAAGGTTTCACTTCTACCATGTGTGAATTGCACATATGTTTTTTTTTTCTTCAGCTACAGTCAAATATAAAGAAACAAGACGTACGCGTACATAGGCAGTATACACTATCCAAGTAATAAGTATAGTGCGGCGTAATTAAGTTGTAACATACTAATAATTAAATAATTTTGTTCGCACAGCTTAGGCCATTACATCATTACTTCATTTGACGTTTTATTTTTAAATGTCAAGACCGAATTGTATTGTTAAGACGTTGTTATTTACTCATTTCTGGTTATAATGTTATATTTTTTTAAATTTGGGTAAACTTAATATTATAGATAACAATGTTTGCTCTTTCTGTAATAACGAGATCGCAGATATGAACCTTATCTTTTTTTAAATACCAAAACTAAATATTCATTTGTAATAGACTACTATTGGCAAGTGAAATAATGGAAGTTAGTGATCCCTCCCGCCGTCAGTTGTGTTATTTACTCAAGAATAAAAAGTGTTACAGTGCATCATATAAATATGTTAAAAATACCGTGGGAAAGATTTAAGAAAACAAGTGGAACGTTATAATAACATGTGAATTAGTGACCGAAAATAAGACTTCACTTAAAGGTCTCGTTACCAGGCCATAAAATTATTAAAAAACAAATTTAAACATTTTAGATACAAAAGTATTTTTTGACCTTACTTTCAAGATTCTAAAGACAATTTACATTATCATTTTTGAGAAGTGAGAATTGACATTGACAAATTATAAAATTGAAAACGACAACAGTGAAATATTTAACATTTATACTGAGGTCTGAGTCCTGAGAGTGAGTCGTGAGACTTCAGAGAATAAAAAGCAAACAAGATTTACTTTCTCCATGCATAATATTATCGCGATTTAAATTTGACATTATCTTACCTTCAAAGAAAGTAGTGTTTCGTATTTATTCAAAATGGATCCTGCCCTTCTTCGAGAACGTGAGGCGTTTAGGAAAAAAGCACTCGCGACACCAAGGTATATTACATACTTATTGAATGATTGTTAATCTACTACCAGTACCTACAGCATTACTTTCGCGCAACTCACTCCCACTACAAACTTTTACATTTCTCTTGCAATACAAAGCTGTTGATAAGCTTGATATATCAATGATGATTGATTATCATATTTTATTATCTTACTATCTTGAATGAATCTTGTGGTGTTATTGTTTTGAGTTGAAAACATTAAGAGATCACCAGATCTTAATAGATAATTCAGGTTAAATTAAGTTAGAAAATTTGTTTTTGAATAAAACAATGGTCAATATATTTATGTTTACAAATTTCAAATATTTTATTATTTTACAGTGTTGAATTCAAGAAAAAGAAAGATGACTCCCCATTCAAAGATGATAGCAAAAAGAAATCTAAATCCAGCTCCTCTGCTAGTTCTGCACCAAAGCTTGATGCCAACAAGTATATTTTTATTTTGATATAGAAGTCAAAAGAAAGTTGCTTAATATATTTATATTTATTTATTTATTAACAGTTTGTTACATTACAATATAAAAATTAAAAATAATTGAAGAAGTGAAAATGAAAAGGAGGGCAACTGGCAGCCTCATCTCTTTTGAGCATTTCTTCCAGGCAACAACTCAGTATATTAAAATAATATAATGTTACAGTTATAAGACTATGGCAGGCAGCTCTTCATACAGATTTGGAGTTCTTGCTAGAATTGTTAGACATATGAGAGCGAGACATCAAGAAGGGGATGACCACCCATTGTCTTTAGATGAAATTCTCGATGAAACCAACCAATTGGATGTAGGAAATAAGATTAAACAGGTAAAAACCTTGATTTTTATGTTAATTAGAAAATTATTGTACTTAAAGAAAATGTGTATGTGTTTAGTGGCTAACTTGATAATGCACAATGAACGTAGGCTGAATGTCCTATGTTGTTTCCTGACAGATATTATTCTACTTTCAAATAAAGGTGTAATGAAGTAAAGTCAGTATTGTAACACATGACTAGAGTTGTCAGAAGTTTTTACAGCCTATAAGGGGCTAATGCTTTAATACTGAAAAAATAAGGGAATTTAGTTTTTTACCCGGGATGATTAAAAAACTAAATTATAATTTTTTTTAATGATGTTTTTCCATGGAGCAAACACTTTTTATTGGTTTATACATATTTAAAAAAATCAATACAATTATAATCTTAATTAGAAACGGTCGTAATTTGCTTTTTTATTAAATTATGGGAAAATTTATATTTCACATCAGTCGACTTATTGGGAATGTGTGAGAGTCCACTTATTACGATTGTGGAAAGGGTTTGAGCTAGGTATATTAAAATATTAAGTAAGTTAGTTATTAAGTTATTAGTTTGCATCAGCAGTTAATCCACACATTCAATTTTAATTTTTAAACATTTAATAATAAAAACTGGACATCCTGGGAAATATGGGACTTCTGGCAACGCTACACATAACCCACTTTGTATATATAGAAATCCATATTTTATTATTATTACTTACATCACATTCATGTTTTATTTCTTCTTTGCAGTAATACAAAATGGTATAAATTGACTTGATATATTTCAGTGGCTACAATCAGAGGCTTTACAAAACAATCCCAAAATTGAATGTACACAGGATAAATATATATTTAAGCCAGTATATAAAATAAAGGACAAGAAGTCATTATTAAGGTTATTTCAGATTTCTAGTCATATTAAAATACTTTAAAACTAAGTATTATAAAAACGCACCAATAAAATATTGGCGAATGGGCTATTTACGTCAAGGATAAATGTAATTGTGTTTTATATTTTAACAGGTTATTAAAGCAACAAGATCTCAAAGGCCTGGGTGGAATATTTTTAGAAGATGTACAAGAATCATTACCACACTGTGAGCGGGCTCTTAAAAATCTAGCTCAAGAAATATTATACATTATCAGGCCCACTGATAAGAAAAAAATTTTGTTTTATAATGATAAAACTGCAAATTTTGATGTGGGTAACTTAATATGAAATATTTTTTACCATTTAAATATTTATTAAATTGAATTAGCGATATTTGTATCTTCTCTATGTTTTGTAATAGGTGGATGAAGAATTTGTGAAATTATGGCGAGCCACAGCTGTAGATGCTATGGATGATGCCAAAATTGAAGAATATCTAGAGAAACAGGGTATCAAGTCGATGCAAGATCATGGTCCCAGAAAACCTATGGTACCAAAAAGAAAGAAAGTTTCACAAAAAAGGCGACAGTTTAAAAAGCCACGAGATAACGAACATTTGGCAGATGTTCTTGAAACTTATGATGACAATACATTGACTCAAAAGGGTGTATCAATCAAATAAATGCTTATAATTTGGTAATTTCTTTCCATACAATATCCATTAAAATTAATAGTGTTTTGTCAAATTTAATAAAAGTACTATCGACCACAAACAAATATAACAATAAAGGTAAATCTACGACAATATATTAAGAGGTTACAAATGTTTTTTATATATGTACTACTTAATAAAGTGAATAATAATATGTAGTGAAAACTCTTTGGCTCATTTTAAAGTCTGGCGCGTAAGATAGAACGATAATAGAGATATAGTGATTGGTAAAACCTACATCGAATATTCTGCTTATTTAACCATTAAAAATCATATTATCCTATTTAAAAGCTGTACCGGAGTGTTCTCAGTTTTGAGTTTACATTGTAAACTTAATAATTTATATTATAGTACCGACTACCGTATCGTACCAGACTTGGGGGTCTAGTCAAGACGGCTTAACAATAGTGTATGTAGAATGTCGAAAACTAAATTCGTATGAAAATGACAGCTTGTAGTTGGTAGCAACTGTCGACCCCCTGGGGGTCTAGTCAATACGGCTTATCAGTAGTGTATGTAGAAAGAAAGAAAAGAAAGTCGAAAACTAAATTTGTATGAAAATGACAGCTCGTGTCCACAGACGACAGTTAGCCTAGGCCCTAAAGGCTTGAGCCGGGATACAATAAGCGCCGCCATGACAGTTTTTACGAATTTTTTGGTTAAGATTTTCAGTTATGATTTCAGTTTGATTTGATCAGTTATGAGTCAGCAAATTAGTACAGGTAAATATTGTTCCTTCTACTTCAGAGTAGTTTTCTGAAGACTGAAATTCTAATATATTATTTATATTGGATCATTTATTGATACATTGCATGTAAGTTAGTGAAAATTGTTCTTTAATTTGCAAAATACATTGTGACTGTATAAAAAAAAAAAATACGTTTATTTTGGAACATAGGATCATAAGAGTATCACTTAATCCACGTCATTAAATTCGAATATGCTAAAGATAATTGTTTGTTGTAAACAATATTAACCATTTCATATTGCTTTTTTAATATTAATTCACATAATTTAATTTTAATTTCAGATGTTAAAGCAGGCGCTAATGAACATAATTAGAAATTCTAAATATATTAGAAGCTAATGATATAATATTGATTTAAATTCATCAAATCAAGTGGATTTATACTTCATGAACTTTGGAAATATAAAATCTAGTGAACAATAACTAATGGTCAGCAGACATTTTCTTAAATTACTTATTAATTACCTACTATGTGAATATTGAGAAATTTATTATAATTTTGTTGATGAATTAATGAAAAACACTTTAAATTCATATCCCTTAGGAATTACTGAGATTGTTTGGTTATTGTTTTAATAGTTTAAATTAGATAGTGTGACAATAGAGGCAACCTCTAGCAAAAAATTTTTACAACTCAGCTCAACACAAACATGTTATACTACTAACAACAACTGTTTAAACTTGATGCATCAAAACATGCAAGGTATGTTGGGCAAAGAATTAGAATTAGAGTTATTTTTAAAATCAAGTAAAATTGATGTCCTTTGCATTACTGAACATTGGCTTAAAGAATACCAAATCATCTTTAACTTTGATCAGCACCAAGTTGCAAGTTCGTTTTGCAGATTGTCGGCGATTCATGGGGGCTCTTTGATTATTGTTAACAAAAATTTGAAGTGTAAAGAGCGTAATGACATCGTTCGTCTATCTGTAGAACACTCTTTGGAGGTAGCCTGTGTAGAACTTGAGAATTGTATTATTTTAAGTGTTTACAGACCACCAAGTGCATCTTACGATTTGTTTGAACAAAAGTTGGAGGAAATTCTGTGTAAAGTTAGTTTTAAGAACAATAAGTATATAATTGTATGTGGTGACTTCAACATAAACTTATTAGAAAATACCTCCATAAGTAAAAAATTCAATCTTTTATTACAATCTTACAATCTTGTAAACTTGTTTCTCGAGCCCACTAGAATTACAAGCTCCACTGCCACATGTATAGATAATGTATTTACAGATGCAGAGGCAATGCAAACCTCAATTACAACAAATCTTAGATCAGATCATTGTGGACAGTTCGTGTCGCTAAAATGTAAAGTGGTGAAACAAGTAAAACAGAGCAGTGTGTTTGTTCCAGTAAATAAAAAGCGAATGGTGAGATTCAGACATAATATAGGTAAACACCTACCTCTATTACCGGTAGGTAATACCGTTAATACCCAATACAACAATCTAAGTGATTGTATTAATAAGGAGTTCAACACCATCTTTACTCCAAAGAAAGCATCTCTCATTCGCAGTGTAAATCGTTTAGTGATTGGGCGACAGCGGGAATTTATAAAAGTAGACAACGGTTGTATGACCTTTACGCTGAAAAGTCATACAATCATAATGAAGAATTTACTCTCTATGTTCGAAATTATTCTAAATTATTTAAAAAAGTTTGTTACGCGGCTAAGTCCTTATATATCAAAAAAAAGATTGAAAATAGTACAAATAAAACTAAAATGACTTGGAAGATAATTGATAGTGAAACTGGAAGAGTCAAAGATCGCAATAGAGATATCGAACTATGTGTCGATAACACTATAATCAAATCTAACGAAGAGATAGCGATTTTTTTTGATAAGTACTTTTCTGACATTCCAATTTCGACTACTAAGTCTCTTCAATCATCTCCCGCCCTCGCTGAATCACTACTCAAAGATAATGTAAAGGAGTGCAAGGACAGTTTTATATTCCGACCCATTGGTGCCGACGATATAGTTAGAATATTTAGAACCATTGATATTAAGAACACTACCGATATTTGGGGTATTTCTGTAAAAATAATGAGTAGCATAATTGATGTAATTGCCCCACATCTAGCTATAATTTTCAACAATTGTATTAAAAGTGGCGAGTTTCCCGATCTAATGAAACATAGTAAAGTAATTCCATTATTTAAAGCAGGTAGTATGTCCGACCCCAGTAACTTTAGACCAATTTCCGTACTACCTACTTGTAGTAAAATCTTTGAAAAAATTATATTAAATCAACTTGTAAGTTATTTTAATGTAAACAAATTATTACATAATAATCAGTTCGGTTTTACCAAGGGTCGCTCGACAGCCGATGCCGGTGTTGAGTTATATACATATATAGTTAAGGCTTGGGAGGAGTCGCATGACGCCTTAGGTGTTTTCTGCGACTTATCCAAAGCATTTGATTGTGTCCAACACGAGACCTTAATCGGGAAACTCCGCCACTATGGCATCAAAAATACCGCACTGAATCTTCTGACTTCCTATTTACACGGTAGAACTCAGAAGGTTGAAGTGAATGGTAAGAGGTCCTCTGGGTCGGCAGTAGATATGGGAGTACCACAGGGCTCAATTCTTGGCCCTTTCCTCTTTCTTGTTTATATAAATGATCTACCTTTCATGGTAGAGAAAAAACATCAGATTGTTTTGTTTGCAGATGATACATCCTTGATTTTTAAAATCAAACGACAAATAACGAATTTTGACGATGTAAACAAAGCTCTCTCTTCGATTGTCCATTGGTTTAGTATGAATAACCTTCTGCTTAATGCAAAAAAAACGAAATGCATTAAATTTTGTGCAAAAAATGCAAGGGTTATGGATACTAGACCAATTATAAATAATGAGGAATTGAATCTGGATAATACAACTGTATTTCTTGGAATTACCATGGATTCAAAACTTCAGTGGTCCCCTCATATCAACGGATTGGCGAAGAGACTTAGTTCTGCAGCTTACGCGGTTAAAAAAATTCGCTCACTGACTGATGTCGACACAGCTAGACTTGTTTATTTTAGTTACTTTCATAGCTTAATGACGTATGGCTTATTATTATGGGGTCATGCTGCTGATGTCGAATCTATTTTTATTCTGCAGAAGGGAGCTATTCGTGCAATCTATAATTTAAAATGTAGGGAATCTCTGAGAGATAAATTTAAGGAAATTAATATACTTACCTTTCCCTCGCAATATATTTATGAAAATATTATGTATATATACAAAAATAGTGATAAGTATACTAGAATAGAACATACTCACAATGTAAATACTCGGAACAAACGCAGGCTGCAATTTCCCCGTACTAGACTGTGTAAAGTTAGTAATTCTTTTTTGGGAAGAGGGATAGTCTTCTTTAATAAAATCCCAGAGGCTCTTTTATCTCTGCCTTTTATTAAATTTAAGAAATGTGTTAAAGAAAAGCTGTGTAAAAAGGCTTACTATAAAGTTAGTGATTATCTAGTTGATAAAAGGGCCTGGGACTAGTGCTGGGCAGGCTACTTCTAATTAATATGCTATATTTGTTTTAAATATTGTAGAATTGTTTGATGATTTGCTTTTTTTTTTTAAAAGAGTACCGAGAGTTTTTTACGCCGGCTTTTTCTCTCGGCCAACACCTTCTGTCTTCTTTGCCGATGAGTAGGGATGCCAACAGGCTTGAATTTAATGACGTGGAATAAGTGATACTCTTATGATCCTATGTTCCAAAATAAACGTATTTTATTTTTTTTATTTATTTATACTTTAATTAATCAGCAAAGAGGCAAATTAAGTAATTTTTTAAGTTCTAATATTAAAGTTACCTACTGAATAAACCTTGGAGCTATCTTATACATGTTTGTCAGTTTTCAAATTGATCTAAGCTATAATACAAAAAATATTATCTTTTCAGAATTTTTTAACAGAAACCACAAATGGACAAGTTGTAATAAAGTCTTAGCTTTTAATAAATTCAAGTGTTATATTATGTACTTAAAATTGAATTTGAAAATGAAGGAAGAATTATTTTATAAATAATGTAAAAAATAAGAGGAGTGGAGTAAGAAATAGGGGTTGTATGAAGTTATTTTACCTCAAGAACATAAAAAAGTAACTCAAACTACTACTATTCTTCAAATTGTATCTTAATAAGTTCATTAGTTTTAATGTGAATGATACATTAATTACCAAACAATATATTTGTAGATTTTGGGAAGAATTATATCTTTAGAAATATTCTGTATTTTTTCAAAGGCCCAGAATATGTATATCATAGACACTGGAGAGTTAGAGAGGAGACCCTCTAACTCCGCAAAGAGAAGTCTTTTGGACTGGAAACCAATCTCAGACCGAATCATTTGGGTAAATATTACTCAAACTTATATTTAACATGTTAGATCACCAATATCAAATCAAAAGTAATTAACTTTCAAGGTCATAATTTCATTTCAAACTAAGTTTCTGTACAATCTTTATTAATCCCTTTTTAATTTTGTTGAGGTGCTGCTGCTGGTTTCTTTCAATTCTTACCTTTCTAATTAAAAATAGGTTTTAAACAATCAACTTTTATAAATAGCTACTTAAGTTTAACAGAAATAGGATTTATGAATATACATAAACAGAGACAATTCACACTAGTAGCAAATCACAAATAAAAACTGGACTATTAACAATAATTAATTATATCATCCAATAATAATAATTATTATTTTATTAACTCAAAATCTGCATTCAAATTGAAAATCTTCAAGCACCAAACCTAATAAAAGCATTATCAAACACTAATTTCAGTGATGACACTATTGTTGTTTTTTCCACATTTTTTTCAATATCTTGGAACAACTCAATTGCTAATCAATCTTCTCGAACAGCAGCTCGGAGCTACGCTGACGACTTTGCGGTAGTGTAGTGTCATGCCGCTTGACTTCGAACGAAGCGTTTTCGACAATACTATTACGCATAAGCGGTAGTGTATGCCGAAAACTTTTTGTTACCCATATGGCTAGACCCTCTGTATGTCTCAAAGGTTTTCTGTGGGTTGACTCGGTGTGCTGTCATTAATTGACAATTATCAGTTTTGAGATTTGAGTGTCTTAGGTCAATCCTGTTCTAATTCACAATCTATAATAGGTTCCAATGTTATTGCTATAAAAAAATATTTATTGACACTTAAATATTATAGGAATACTATTGTAATAGGATAATATTTAATAATTGCAAAGTATAATGGACATTAGTGAAAAAACCCATGTCAAATATTCACTATCTTGGTGTGACCACTTGCAAGCTGTTTCTAATGGATTATGTTCTCTACAGCAGGTAATCCATTATTATTTCCAATATACTAATACTTAGCATATTATTAGTATAAGTTATTGAAACTGCCTCATAGATGGTATTTAGTGTTTGCTAAATACAGCTTGCTTAACAGAATACATTGTAATTATTCTAACTATATAATTCAATATTAATTTTATCAAATTTTAAATAATATATCATACTCAAAACTCATACTTATACTTTTACACTTAGTTGCAATCTTGAATATTTTTTAAATTCTTACATAAGCTTATAAATAACACATTTGAATTTATTCGTCTAGTAACATGTTTACCTGTGTGTAGTTTGATGATTTGCTTTTTTTTAAAAAGAGTACCGAGAGTTTTTTACGCCGGCTTTTTCTCTCGGCCAATAACCTCTGTCTTCTTTGCCGATGAGTAGGGATGCCAACAGGTTCGAATTTAATGACATGGAATAAGTGATACCACGATGATCTTATGTTCCAAAATAAACATATTTTATTTTATTTTAAGTACCAACTATACAAATTTTATTTTTTAGAATGAAGAATTAGTAGATATGACTTTAGCTGCTGATGGGCATTATGTTAAAGTACATAGAGTTATCATGGCAATGGCAAGTCCATACATTAAAGATCTGATTTGCTCCATCAAGTGTAACCATCCTGTAATATTTTTAAATGTAAGTCTTCCTTTATATTATTATTATAAGCTTTATTATGCATGCTTTTGTCACTAGGCTAACACTGCTTAAACTTACTTTATTCATTAGACTCTATATTATGTCTACTTACTGCTTAAAGATTTCGGCTTAATAAAACTTTGTATTCCTGAGAGTTTTAAAACCATCCACTAGCTTTTTTATGAGTTAGATTTAAATTGTTCTTCACATTGGCTCTTATTTGATTCCAATCCAACTTAAAAAAACATTCTTCTTCAATGTTTATATAATTTATTTCAGAATCTAAGCTATAATACCTTAACATATATTTTAGAGTACGTATATGCAGGAAAAGTAGACATACCATCAGAATTTATGGATGAATTTTTGATAGCTGGTAGATCGCTACATATAAAAGGGTTGAAAGACGTTGTAAGTATTTAATTAAACACATAAATCTATTTCTTGTTACTGACATTTCTTTTTGACTTTTGATGAATATCTGTAACTCTAAAGAACACACTTGCAGAATGTGAAAGATGAAAACATTATTATTATTCCCGATAAAGATACAGATATGGACCAAGTGAGAATGAGTAAGTGTTACACAGAAGCTGCAACAAAAAAAGAAAGAGAAGTATTGGATCTAGAACTGTGAGTTGAAAGACTGACTTCACCTTTTCAACAGTTTCTACAGGGGCTGCTAGACCGGCCGTTTATGTTCAAAAATGTATAGCTGCAAGAGTGCGGCTGGTAGCATGAGCTAGCATTAATGGCTAGACTATCCAATATGTAGTGACTAACGATAAATATTAAAATAAATCAAAAAGATTTTATTTAAATAAATAAATTACTAGTAAATACTATCACCGTCGTACATGAAATTGATTTAAAACACCATATAATATTTAAATAATAATATTTATTTATTCACACTGTTTAATTGTACCGTTACGAAACACGTGTTCTAATTATAAAAATACTAGAATGTACAACTTGAACATAGTTATCGATTTCCATGCCACCTAGACCTAACTTTACGATGTCGAATTTAGGTGTCGGTGTGCGCGCGCATCGTAAATATTCACTCTCAACATTTTTCTCCATCGCGCTAAAAGAAGTATAACTTCAAAGAGTATATTACTGTTAGATTCATAGGGGTCCTTATTTGAGGGAAATTGGTTTGTAGCTGTATCGGTAAAAATAGTTTTACATAGATGGCTGCATAAGGTTAATTATTACGTCGTATAAATGAGTTGATGTGAGAAACATGTAAAAGATAAAAAATAGCAATAAATCAGTAGTTCTCTTATTTCTTTAAAGGGGCCGGTACGGGCTACATTTTAATAAAAAATGTGGCATCATTCACGTTTTATTCCGAAAATACAAAAAAATATTGCTTTGCTTAAAAAATATGTATCTCGACAGTATTTTTGCAACAGTATATGGCTCATTATGTTGTCTTTACACAGTCTACATACATGGCAGTACATACTGCATTTTAGTAATTTTTTTTCCATGCGCCAAAGAAGTATAACTTCTAACGCGTGTAAATAAGTACACACACTCTTTTTGTTTTATCTAAAATCTGTAAGACATTTTCAAGTGAAGTTACACTATTTCCAAATTGATTACTAGTATATAGATATATATATATATATTAGCAAGACCTTACCTTGTTCACTAAGAGAGACGGCAATGTATAACATACTCTTATAAGCTCAGATACCTTGATTTGATTAGCAGCAAACCAAGAATTGGTTTCGTAAGCCAAATAAAATGATTTTATTATTCTATTGTTATACCAATGAAAGCCATTCCTTATGCATTTGATGCATTGCCGTCTCCGTTATAAGAATACAACGTGTCAACGTGTCAGACTTATATTTGACGAGGAATTATATTTTTTTTGTAAAAATTCCTCGTCAAATTTTTGAATAAAATGTGTATTTTTATTGTAGTATAAAAGAAAATATGAAGGAATCATTGAAAGAATCTATAGAAAGTTTAGAAGTTGAAACCATTGAGGAAGATGGAGAAATAATTGTTGATACTGGGAATCCTGATTGTGGTATGACATCTTATTGTATTCTCAAATATGATTTACATATAACTTCATATAACTAATTGACAGTCTATTGACAGTTATTTGACGTTCACTTATGAACGTCAAATAACTGAGTTTCCAAATCACGAATCAAGAATGGACGAGAAGAATTGGTAAGAAACTTTCTGCCACCCTTTGCCAGCCATTTATTGTCCTCATAGTAGAGGTAATAATTATAATAAAATACAAACTCCACCAGCAGTAGCTTAGTAAAATAGAACGCACCTAAATAACAGGGAGAACATTTATTGGATTTTTTTAATTAATTTATTTATATATACATTCTAAAACAATGTATATATGCCTAAAAAGACAAGGAAATATGACATCATAAATTTAACACACACACATCAATTACATTAGAACTTAGCAATATATCAAAGAAAAACTCAAGTACCGACCACAAAATAAACAAAAATAAAACAAATTATTAATAATAACAAATAATATAAATAATAACTAAAACAAAAAGATAAATAATAATGTAAGTTAAATTTTTTGAATCGAAAAGTAAAAGCTATTCGAATTTTGGTCCTATTAACAGTAGAACGTAATTTTTTTTTTCTGCCCTGAGTAGCAAATGTTTTTGTCGGAATTTATTGACTTGACCAAAATCAAAGGTCCCGGCTGAATTCTAATTAGGTACTTAATAAACAACGTGATTGGTTGTTACGACTATCGCTTTTTACAACCAAATATGCGTACCTATGTAGTAGCATTTTCGAAGTGTCATTGTAATTTAATATGAAATGTTTTTAATAACAAGTTTTATTGTTGACTTAAACTTAAATGAGTTCACTGTAGGCATTTGTTGATTCTGCATAATTTCCTTTAATCCTATCTTTTAGTTAATTAAGAATTCCAAAATCTATGTTAAAAACTTAAATGTTATTTAGAACTATTCTCATAGATCCTATTTGTTATCTTCGTTATCATTAGACAAAAACTAATTATTTCCTTTTAAAATAAATTACTCCACGTTATTTGAGAATACTATTGCTAATGGTATACCGACTTATGATATTGAGTTTACGTAATGCAATATCCCGTTGTGACGTAGAACGTTAAATAATATATCTAAATTGCATATATATCAACACCAAAATAAAAATTGTTCGATGCAACAAAACTTCTATGGTCAATCAAGTATACATAACTTTCTTAATATTGCCCACTTTGACAATTTTTTTGGGAACTAACACCAAATCAAATCAATCAAAATTCGTTTATTCAGCTTAGCGTCTTAGGGCATGCTTATAAATGTCAAAAACTTCCATAAATCTAATCTAGGGTTGCCTGGAAGAGAGCTCTTGTTAGCGATAAGGCCGCCCGTTGCATCCCTTGTAATTTTTATGTATTGTGTTATTTGTGTTTCTTTGCAACGAAGTGTGAATAAATAAATAAAACGTTTACAAAATTCGCGAAAGAGCAAGACTACCAGGGGGCCTTGTTCTGAGAAGAACGGGCAAGAAACTCAGCAAGTTGTACCCTCCCTCTACATTACAAATATTCAAAAGAAAATGGTCATGAACCACAACGTCATTAAAGGTACATAAGTAAAAAATGAAATAAAACCGCAACATCATCCAAAACGCAAATCGTCACATAAGTTAACTCTCTCTAACCGCTTTCTTAAAAACTATTGATTCAAAACTTTATACGTTCACTAAAAATCTTATGCAACAATTTTTAAACTGTCTTATGCATAAACCAAAAGTATTCCTGTTGTGTAGTAGTTAACTTAATTATTACGACGAGTATCTGAAAATCATTAATATAACAATTTTTTTCTTTATTTCATTTTTGTAACCATTTTTCAAGAATTTCAAATGATAATGAATTATTTGGTCCCGGTAGACTGCAAAAGCGACCCCAAGGGCCTCTGAGGGTTGTGGTGATACTACCCATCTCGGGTATTTAGTGGGTATAAGTCACCCGGTTTTTTGACTAACAGAATACAGTTACTTTTAGTGTTGGGGATGTGTAAACGCATTATCACCTCGGTTAAAATAATAATAGAGTCACTAATACAGATGTATTTTCTAAAGAATTAGAAACTTCTTTGTTTGTTTCCAATTGATGCTAGTCTTTTACGTGTTGTTATATCTTAGCAATGGCAACATTTCATATAATAAATTCGCACATTCGTTAAATAAATTTAAAAATTTCAGATATCTCTACCCACTATACGTTGTCTAACCGAGGATCCCTACAGATGATATTGAACAAATTTATGTATTATCTAAAACACACGAACAAGGACAATTCTCGACAGTGGCGGTGTGTTGATTATTTAACTAAAAATAAATGTCCGGCACTTATTTTCACCGAAGGGGACCTGGTTATTCAGAGGTAAATAAATATATATCTAATATATATGTATATATAATGTATTAGTCTACAGATATATGTAATTCTATTATCGATTATTATGTGCAAATAATGCAGTAAGGATCAACTCATGCGGCACGATGCGTATGTTATTCAAAGTACTGGAACCAGTTCTGACTTTTGTTCATTCGTGAATAATATTCGCAATATATTATACAATGTAATACAATTATACACTATAATATATAATTTACATTACTTTTACACGTGTAGTTAATTTTGGCTTATATTTGAAATTACTGCGCCTGCATAATGCGCGTCTTTTATATTTCCTTAATACAAATTTCTACCCTAATAATGAAAAATAGAGATCAATATGCTATGACGATGACTCGTCGCCTCATTTTTGAGCCAGAGTTGTGCCTAATACAGTTTCTAACGATGTTCTAGTGTCAGTCACAAATTGCATAGTTCCCCGTCATTTAGAATTAAGTCTCGTTTTTAATGGCTAAATAAACGCTATATTTGAAGATGCCAGCTATTTCCTATGTAAACAAATCATTAGTTTAATATGATTTCAGGATATCGGCCCATAATCACAAAGCACATGAAAATAAGATTACAAAAAGGTTTTGCAGTGGAAAAGTATATACGACAATTCGTGAAGCAGAAGAAAATACACCAACTAAAAATACCAAAGATTGTAGTGAAAATTATATGGATCATGAATAAAATATATTTAATGATGCTTTTATTTATATTAGACTTTTTTTATATAACACAGGGGACAAACCGTCAGCTGATGATAATTAATACCGCCGCCCATGAACACTCTTAATGCCAGAGGGGTAAACGAGTGCGTTGCCGGCTTTTTAAGAATTGGTACGCTCTTTTCTAGAAGCTTTCTAGAGCTCTTTCTTAGATACTTCAGTGGGTAGCTAGTTCTACATTGTGCGCGGCAAAAATTGTCTTGATAAACGCTCAGTTGTGGAACAGCGGACGTCGAGGTGATACGGATGGTATTTCGTATACTGCCTCGACGTCCGATGATTAAACTTAGCTGCAGGTATTAATCCGGTTCGAACCGCACTTCGTTGAATACGGTCAAGAGGAAGGAGCTGGTACTGGGGAGCTCAAGCCCAGAAGTGAGCACAGTACTCCATGTGGGGCCGACTTTGAGCATATAAAAGCATCTTTGAGCAGAATTCCACAAGTCGCAGTATACTTTGATTTATTTAAAACATGAATTAAAACACATTTATTATAAAAATAAAATTTTATTATAATTCATACAACAATCAATATACGTAACATATTTTAAATGAGCAATCACTTCTTAAATATCTAAAAATAGCAGGAATGCATCGGAATGTCATAAAATAGATGTGAAACTCAACAACAAGCTTATATTTTTTAACGTTATTATTCTCAGATTTAATAAAAATGCACAACTAAGTACAATATTTTTTAATTACACTACTTTTCTAATTCATTTTTGACGAAAGTTGGAAGCGCAAACGCTGCTTTATGAACGTCAGTGCTATAGTACCTCAGATTCATAGAAAGCTCATCTTGGCGGGAAAACGACAAACTCGGCTTGTCAAACTGAACATCATTATCAAGAGACCCAATGACAAAACCAATTTGCCCGGAGGGATAAGTCGGTACAGACGATGTAGCGTACGCGGCTTTCGGAAATTGATTTTTGCAGATCTTTAGTGTACTCGATACTAAATCCATGCTGTACCAAAATGTACCAGCTTGCGAACAAACGATTCCATTGGGCTTTAATGCGCTTTTCATGAGTGCAAAATAATTTTCTTGAAACAGACTAACAGCTGGACCGACGGGGTCGCTGCTATCTGTTATGATGACGTCAAATTCCTGACTGTGGTTCTTCATGAACTCGAAACCATCTCCTACGTGTAATTTGAGTTTTTTACTTTCAAAACCGACTGCCATAAATGGAAGATACTTTTTCGATACCTCGATAACTTTATCGTCAATTTCCACCTGCAACAATATTTTTTTACACTTTCCCGTTAAGTTCTTTAGGAATAATTTATACATTTATCTTTTTAAAGTATGTAATAGGCATGAACATAAATCTATGTTTAACCCCGACCTTTGATAAGATAAGTCATTGTAAAACTAACATCCGTACTGTCAATGCCGTTTATAACCCAAATTTTTTTTCTAATTATTAAAGCGTACGCGGCTTTGTCTATCAGTTTAACTTGTAACGTGCTCGTATTCTAAATGTCTATATCGATTATACTTTCGTTGAGTTCTATAAAAACACTTGCTATTAGTGATTACTACTATATAATATATACTCATTACTGAATAACCTTGACTCCTTGATATTAATATGTGCGGTAAAACTACGATAAGAATGTCGCTTGATATACTTTAATTGTAATGCTTACGTTTTTCATTAATTTTGACTGTAGTTTCACTTGCGTAAAGAATTACATTTTAATGTATTTAGCTAAACTATTTTATGTTAGATCTCTAAACTAGATTTAATTTTCTTTTACTGTTATTGCTAAAATATAATGATGTACCTGAACGATTTTCTTTACTAATGGGTGTTTTGCAACTTCTCTGGCCACTCCCCCATCTCCGCCTCCTACAATGAGCACTTTTTCGGGATTTTTATGGCAGCACAGGGGCAGAAACGAAATCATTTCCTGAAAAAAACATGATTACTATGTCTATCATCATTTATGACTATCAATGCATTTCATATCTTTGTTAATTTTTAAATATCGTATCATATATATTTTATGTACCTACTAGTACAACTAAAATAATATTCTTGCGTCAGGCTACATACCTGATATGAAAACTCATCTTTCTGGGTGCACTGTATAATACCATCTAGAACAAGGACCCTACCAAGGCTGGTGGTGTCTAGGACTAAGATGTCTTGATACTTCGACTTCTCTTTATGCAACACTTCCTTAACTTCAAATGAAAATGTTCCACCAGGCCACATCTCACATACTTCAGTAAACCAATTCTTCTTAAATGAATCCATTTTTGTCTCTATAAAGGCAAATTGAATTTGTTCAGATCTTCCGACCACGTTCACAATATTTATTATAAGTATTAGATTTTTGATGTCTTTATTTATAACTGCATACCTATTAGTTAATGTAAAAAAATTGACTCTTCATGTAAGTAACATTAGTAAATCATTGTGATTAATAAAAAATAAACAAACTGATAAACTTGTTTAAATAATTATTAACATACCTGTTTACTGCTTCTTCTGCAATTAATTAAGAGTGATTTCGCATTTATCTTAATTTATTCAAGTATTATTATCACTCGTCGCAGCGTTCACGAGATTTAGGTTTTCGAATGATTAGTATTTAATTAAAAACAAGATTTACCGGAATATTTTACGGAATGTAACAAACGATTGATATGCGCAAGCGCAGCTTGACAACTGAACTGCGCGTCTGCTTGTTGTGCCTGTCAAGAGTTGATTGACATACGTCGATGTCACGTCTTTAATATTAAAAATAATTTGATAAATCTTTCATGAAAATGAATTTCTACAAAAATAGAATGACATATGGATCTTTATAGTAAGGGACTGTAAACAAATTAAATACCAGCATATTCATTTGTTTATTTAAGTTGTAAATATATTAAATGAAACTCAAGGTTTTGAAAAATAACTTTATTTTATCTTAAATTAAGCACAATAATACCTGTATTGTCAAAATGCAATCTTTATATTATAATCCTACTACGTAATTAATAATATTCAAATTTATTTAAACAATGATACTTTGTACCAAAGACTTTTAATATATTGCTTTGGGTAATACTTTGAATTTTTAATAAATAGAGAGGTTAAAATAATATTATAAAACTAGAACAATTTATTACGTTTATATGATTGATTTTTTCAATAATTTTACTCCAAAATCTGTTTAGTGATTGTCGTTAGGACTCCCAACAAATTCCCTTTTTTATTTTGCTTCTATGAGTCATGGATAAATAGACTTATATGTCGGTATTCTTTATATATTGTGAAATATATAAAATTAACTATTTTATGACTAGAATGTTATTATACCTATATTAATTGGTCCATTGTTACTTATAAACTCTTATTATCACAATTTGCTGGATTAACAAACAATATTTAAAAAAAAATTACTCCGTAATTAAGCAACTATTTGTCAATAATGTTAAGTAGCTCGTATGTGTCTTTTGGTATATGATTTAACTATTTTGTGTACGAAATAATTTTTATAATTAATCCCAGCTTTGGGGAGATATTTTCTAGTGATTTATAAGTATTTCTGCTAAATTTGTAATTTCTCTGAAAAAATAATGCACTGCTGCATTAAATTGCTACGTTTTTATATATATATGAGTTCAGAACAGAACCGATACTCTGTAAATTCCAACACCGATGGGAATACGATATGGAGATTTTCCACCGATTCCGATATTGTGTTTATATCCAAAGATTGTACTCGTACCCGAAGGCATCAACATTAGGAAACCGAGCTGTGTAAATACAAAAATCGACGACATGCGAAAGACAGAAGGAATAGAAGGAACTTTTCTATGAAGCACATATAATATCAAAGAAATGAACGCAAGTCGATTAATATTACTAAATCCACAATATAATCGCAACTTAGCAATTCAACTAGGTTACAAGCCAACACGCTAGAGAATGGAGAGCTCGGGTTTCAATCGGGTAGTCAACTAGCAGATAATTCAAAAGGGGCACAAGGGGCAAAATTACAAGCTGCTAGATAAGTCGTTGCAAACTGCCCTTATGTCATCAAAGCTTAAGAGTATTGAAAACACAACATCAAAATTTCATACAATGTCTACATTATCGCAAACCCTATTGGAAGTTACAGAGTACCGCATTTGGACTTTATGAAATACTACTACTTAATTTGCATTAAGCGGTCACGTGATCATTTCCAAACTATTTACTGTAGCGAGTCTCGTCAATTTAACTATTCTTATCATTTGACACACACATCTTATTGAAACAACTTATAAATTTTTTACAGATATTAAACAAAATTGTAATATATTTTTCTCACTGCGATATTTATCACAAAACGCATGCCTCACTCCTTCTAAATCATTACCGAATGAGGCGTATGGCTAAAGGTCCGTATGGGAACACGGACCTTTCAAAGTTGGGTGGAATAAACCTGCTGTGTTTCCGTGTTTGTCCGTATATTTCTTCGCGCTCTAATTTCAACCAGGATGCGCAGACAGAAGTCCGGCGCAAGAGCAGCAGCAACTGTGAGCAGGTTAAGCAGCCAAAATGGCAGGGAGGTGAGCAGACGGGTATACGTTCCTAGGATGTCGCCGTCCACTTGGCTAAAGATAAAGTTTAATGTGAAAGTATAAACATAGTCATTTTCCACGTCATTAAAAAATCTCTGTTAACCTATGTTATACGTTGACTAATACAGTGAATATGTGCCCATTTTATAAGATGAGTCCTATCTGGGGGCACATGTAGTAAAGGCTGACAAGCATAAGCGATCTGTTCCAACTCAAAGGGAGTGATACTGACGAATTATCGAACAAATTTGACTTAAAACAAGCTACCAATTCTTAATGGGCCTGCAACGCACGAGCCTTTTGTCAATGTGAGGACGGCCACATCACTAACGTTGAGTCTTCCCGCTTGTCACGTGTTAGTCACAAAAATATATACGTAATTATACTTACAAATAAAACAACGAATATATAGTATTAAACGCTATATACGTCAATACTGATAGTAGAGCGGTAAGTGCAAAGGTCAGGGTGTGGTATCGCGCGTGAAGGCACAGCTTCAATGTCACTATTACCAGCATTTGGTGGAATAGTATCGCGCCAAATGACCTGAAAACATGATTAATTAATTGGACGTCGTAATAAACACTAGCTAATAGTGAACAGTGTTGTAGCTTTAGCTGGCAACCCCTGAGGTAGTTTGCTCGAATTTGTCTGCAAGTGTAGGCAAAAATCGTTGATATGGCACGAGACAAAGCTCCATACTCGACTATAATGTAATTGAAGATTCGATCTGAGGCCAATACCAGAGATTGAAGAGCCACAGATTTTTTTATACGGGTGATCCCTATGGTTGTGTGTCGTTGTAACCATTACCGGACGTGTAAGCATACTGCCGCAAACAAACATCCGTGATATGATAGGCCGTGGAGTCAAATGGTCGCCCTGCGGACGATCCGTACTGCGGACCTTCCTAATCCAAAGTCTAAGCCAAAGAGTTAAAACTAAATTAAATATTCTAGTTCACAAACAAAATGCGAAGGCACGTACCTAGCTGGTAAAAAAAATATTGACATAATTCGAGATGAAATTTTATGTTTTTATGTATTAACACTTCGTTACATTACAATATAAGAATTGAATATAATTAAATGAAAAGGAGGGCAACTTGCGGCCTTATCGCTTTTGAGCAATTTCTTCCAGGCAACCACTCTCTTTTTAGTGAATTTATTAGCATTTGGAAACCCAATTACTTATTTATGATTAAGAAAATGTAAATATGAATGCACACATAGACTTTCTGTCTATGTGTGCATTTAATACTCGCTTCTACGGTGCAACCAACGGTTTGACCAGACCTTTTTTTAGGGTAAACCTTTTTAATACATACCACAAATCCATAGGTTTCCCATCAGATGTGAAGATAGCCGAGGTGAAGACAAAAGCACTGAAGCCATATATGACCACGGAATGATATAACGCTCCTGACAGCCAAAGTACGAAGTACCGCCATGAGAGAAGATTGTTTTTTCGAATATTTCGGTAAAGCATTGGGTTCCTGAAGAGGAATACAGAGAGGTTAGAGGTTTTACGAAAATAAATAAACAAAGTTTTTTGTTTGAATTTCAAAAGCAAGCGCAAGTGAAGTAGAATGATGTATGCAGCTTGAAACATATTAAAAATGTTTAGTAAATTTTTTTTTTGTTTAAACGATTGTAATTATTCCCAATGTTAGACACGACATACAGAACTCCTCAAAATGCTCAATTTTAAAATACCTTCAGTCCTAAGGAATTGATAATATAACTATATACATTTTGTATTTGTTAAAATATAACGCCTAAGAAAAAATTAAACTCTTAAGTGCGTTCAATGCTGAGTAAGAAATACATACCTAAGCAATGAATCAGCTGGCCAGCGTTGCTCAGTCACAGATAAAACAAGGCACGGCACTGACGTGAAGAATAGATTGTAGAACGTCAAATACATACTGTCATATATTGACTGTGTCGAGAACGCACTGTTTATTTGGAAAAATAACTGCAAATAAATAAAAAGCATATTCTTGTTGGTTTAATTATTCAAACGTAAATATGACCTATAGATAGAATAATATATTATAAGCTAACAGAAACGGTATTATTATGGGCGCGACTGGGCAAGAACAAATACAATATCGTTTTTTCCTGTTCGATCTTATAATCCATACATAAAAATGTATATCAATATCGCAAGCAAATACCGTCCGTTTTTTTTAATTAGCATAACTTTTATGTAAATCAAAAAGCAATGGATACAAGTCCTTTGGCCGAAATCGATTTCTAAACTAAAATACATGATATAAACTTATACACACAATTAATATTTATAAATGCTTACCATTATATTCCCTAGTACTAAGTTTTTATAGAAGAAGTAGAGAACAAGTGTTGCCAGTCGTTGATAGTACCAATGCCCCAGTACCAGGAGCATTTTTTTCACCATCGAAAATTTTGTGAATGCGAAGTCAGCCGATCTGTATATTAAAAAAAAATAGTATTGTAATACCTATGACTCACACTGACAATGTTTGCTGTGAAGCTTTCAAAATATCATAATTTATTATTCAAAAAATAATAATCAATAATTGTATTGTTAATAAATAATAATACAGATATATAGCATAAAGACAATGTCCATTCTATCAAAAATCATAAAACTCTGTCAAGACGTTTCGGAGGGGTTTCTGAAAAATAAGATTTTATTCACATAAATATTGTGAGTTATTTTGCTGAGAATAGTATATTTTATAACTTTCCGCCATTGAATTTTATAGCAATATAATTCAAGACATTCTTTGGGACATGGTATAATACGAGTAGCTGCACTTCAAAGCATCTTGTAAATAACAAACTTGCCAATTAAAACTAATGTTGGCTGGATTTGAGAACTGTAATTATATAACGTTCATATCTATACACGGTATTAAAATATAATATAGTTAATATTATATTTTAATACCGCATTGGTTTTCAATGTCTATTTTTATACATAACTGGCCAATATCCCGATGTTAAATAAGATGCCTATTGCAGGGCACGCCTGTCCAGAAGATGCCTTGAATGAACACTTTAGAAAAGATTTAAGGGGGCAATTCTCAGAATTGTAGGTATTATTAATATGAAAATGATGAATATTATTGACGCATCAGACGACCGACGCATTATTTTTTCGTTTTAAGATATGGTTGAAGCGCCAGCCCATTTTAACTGTTTTACGTTACCTGGCAGCTTGATGTCCCTCTTTCCCAAATATCCCGAAGCCCACATGAGCCTCTTGTATCATGGAGATGTCGTTGGCGCCATCTCCTATGGCCGCTGTAATCGGGTGCTCCGAACAATTCTTTACTAACTTAACAATCTGAAATATTTTAGTGACTCTCGTAATTTATACGGAAAAAATTGAATTGGACGAAAATTGCACTTTTAAATTCCTAATTAAAATTAATAACTAAATTTGGACGTCGGTCAGTGAAATGATTGAGATTTGTTAGATGTCCAACAAAAATACACACGAGGCCGAAAATCTACTTGCTTTAAGTAATATATGGGCAACCAACGTCCCGCGGACCAGATCCGGTCAGCCGATATAATCCGACCCGCGAGATATTTTGAAAAAAAAACAAAAAAAATATATATATTTATACTCACCGTCAACACATCTAAAGATTTATTGCTGCAAAATTATTCTTAACTAGATTATTCCTTAATTTTGCCTGTAAAAAAGGCTAGATGGCCCGAACGTTAGTTCGATTCTATTTTTGAGCTACGGAGGTGATAAATTGTACAAGCGATATACTAGCAAATTGCTCGAGCCGTCAACTTGCTTTATGACTGTGTGCATCTTATTAAGTTTAGTGAACGAAAAGTAAGAAAAGAAAAGAAACGAAAAGTAGATACAGAGGGTTGCCAGTTTCAAGAAAAATGGACTGAGGAATTAATTTTTATCTTGCACAATGGTAAGTCTATTTGTTTGCTGTGTAATGAATCCACTTCAGTAATAAGAGAATTCAACATAAAGAGGCATTACTAAAGTAAGCATGCTACGCTGCACTTACTGACAGGACATTTAAGAACAGACGAAATCCATAAGCTTACCGCAAATTTGAAAAAACAGCAACAAATGTTTCGAAAACACCAACACAACTTGATAATGTTGTGAAAGAGAATTTTATACTTAGCTCAAAATTGGCAAAGGCATTAAAACCATTTGCCAAAGGAGAATTTATAAAGGAATGTATATTAGAAGTTTGCTGTATTTTGTGTCTTAAAAAGAAAATTGATTTTGAAAAAATTTGTTGTTGAATGATTAGCCATCATTTCTATACGTGAACGTTGTTCGACGTATAGAAATGATGGCTAATGATATAAAAACAACATTGACTGACCGTTTGGCGGGTTTTTGAATCATTTTCCATAGCATTAGACGAGAGCACCAATTTATCTGACGCAGCTTAACTGGCTATATTTATTTGAGGTGTTGATAAGAAGTTCACTGTTACAGAGGAATTCCTTACTTTACAGCCGTTAAAAGGAGAGAATACTTTATTGAAGTTCGAAAGGTATACACAAGATTTGGCTTGCTATGGTCAAGCCAAGCTTACGTAAAGGCTTCATCGGATTTTTAAATGTAAAAGCAACACAATTAAATGACAACATATTATGTTGGATTAACATTATCCACCAACAGAAGTTGTGTTTTAAGTACATTCGAATCCAGAATGTGGTAGTGAAACCCACAACTCCCGAAACATATTGTGAGCAAAAGAATAATGTTCAACGGTTTTTAGAGCTTAGAAACGAGATTAAAGTCTATTTGAACGAATAAAATTTGAAACTTCAAAAACAAGGAATTATGATTTGTACAGCCATTTGAAAGTGTTTTAAATAAAACTACGCTTGTGGCAGTTATAATAATTGCTGACTGGTAACAGTTACCATTTCAACATGCTCTCTGCGTATGATATTGCATATGGTCAATATGCTGAAAGACTCAAGTTACTGTCGGAACAAATTCCAAACAGAATTAGCGACTTCAAAACATGGAAGACTGTGATAAAATGTCATGTACAAAATGCTCCAATACAGTACAAATGTTACAAATGGAGTTGATCGAGATTCAAGAAAACTCCTAAAATTTCGTTTATTTTGTTTATTCTCGTTTATCTTTGTTTATTTTTGTTTACTTTCGTTTATTTTCGCTTACTTTCTTTTATTTTCTATTTAATAAATCAACACATCGTACAAGACTGACGATAATTTGGTAAAATTCTTTATTTCTTGTATCAGTGGAATGAATCCAAATACCGATGGATTAGTTTCCCAAATTCAAGATCAATTGTTTCTTTATTTCGGTGTATTTAACTTTCGTAGTTTGTAACAATTGCGAATTTAATGATTTAATTACAATGTAAATTTTTTTAAATTTCATTTTGTTATTTATAACATTGTCGTTTTATTTCATGTCTAATATCTATCGCAAAAAATATTATTACATCCAAATGCACTAAGTACTTTTAAACGAGGCACGCGAACTTATTTACACGCTAAAATTTGGTCCTGTCATGCCAAAGGTTGCCAATACATGCTTTAAGTTAATAGAGCAGTCTTATAAATATATTTTCTATGGCCTACTAAAGGGTTACAGCACCTCACAAATTAATCCATGGTACTATTTTATTTGTTTTCAATATATACTTATGTATTACAGCTACAGATTTTTTCAGTTTTTAAACACAAGTATAATAAACCTATACATATAAATATACTAGCTTCCTCGGCCAAGCGTTGCAGTGGCTAAGGGTTTTGTTATATTTCATAGTAGTAAACTATTCAAGGGAAACGGTAGAACTTATGTAAAAGGTTGGTCGTTTAAACACAGCGCCATCTGTTAGAATTGTATCAAATAATATACAAATAATTTGCAATAAAATAAAATTACGACTATAATTAAAGATCTAAGCTATCCTATCTCTTAAGTTAGATCAAACTGCACACGGTGTGCAAATTTGATTGATATCGTTTCGGTAGTTTAGGAGTCCATCGCGGACAAACATCGTGACAGGAGATTTATATATATTAAGATTATATGATTTATATAAACCTATAATGTACCTTATAAATTATATACCTTAGCCTTCTGTATCGGCGACAATCTACAGCACAGCACTGCACTGCACTTGAGCGATATATCAACAAAGTCCCTTGCATACACCGTATCTAGAACATTCGCCATGCTGACTCCATCAACCACCAACGTCAAATCCTGATAGCCCGGTTCTTCCACCGCCTGCCTACAAAGCTCAAGAGCCTCCTGTAGCGCGAGCTCGTCTTCGACGCTTATAAGAAACATTCGACGATCGTTCTCGGATATATGGCCGCACGATTGGGAGACGTTTATTGCTGTTTCTACCTGTATCAGAGTTACAATCATGTGTACTGGGTTGGCTGGAAGATGTTTGGCCATAAACAATTTTATGGGTAAGTGTTTCAAAAGAAGAATGATCCATTATATATTTTCTGTTACTAAGGTGTAGATTTTTAGGAAATATGTAAGATATGCAACTTATGAAATAAATTTGGTTTTGGTAATTTTGCCAAGGTTGCAAATGTCCGTGTTTTGATAGATTGTTAGTACGTATTATATATATTTTATATGAAAATAAATTAAAAACCCAAGGTTAAAATAATGCTGTTATTATGATTATTCAAATATGCGATATCATTTCTTTTGGATGATTATAAATATTAGATATACCTTATCTCCAGTAAGCACCCAGATTTTGATACCAGCTCTTCGCAGAGACGCGAGAGTATCTGCAACATCATCTTGAAGACAATCTTCCACAGCTGTTGCACCAAGCAGTGTCAACTGTTGCTCTAGCACTACGTACTGTTGGTTCACACGCTGTAGGGCTTCTGCGCTTGAGCCGTCAAGAAGTTTTATAGCTTGTATAACGGAAAAATCGGTTAAAATGACATCACCGCAATACGAATAAAACCACGAGTATTTGACAAAAAATATATAATGATTTTACGGAATTGCAATAATGTGGGTATAGGAGAAACGGTGGGATGATTTTTTTAAGAACAGGAGGCAAACGGGCAGGCGGATCTCTCTCAGTGCCGCGCCATTTAAAAATTGACACGCTGTTTTCTTGAAACATCAAAAATGGAATTGGTTTGGAAATATTTCAGTGGGTAGGTGGTTCTAAATAGTGACCAAATATCGCTTTTTTAAGCTAAATAATGCTTAGTTGTCCAACTATGGACATCGTCGATACCAATTTCGTATATCTCAGTTAGAGAGTTAGAGTTAGAGATAGAGCTCAGTTGTATGCTTTAAATACAATATTATACATATATGTATAAGGTATGTTATAGTTTCTGGTTAATAGCCTATTTTTATATTTATTATTGTTGATACACATGTATATGTATAATCTTGGGCATACATTATTTTTCGTGTTTCATGCCATATCTAAAATTAATTAATCAATATGTATTAAAATATTATCAGTTATAATAATTAGCTTTATCATTAATTTATTGCATAGAACACTAACAAATAATTATCCTTAGTCAATTTGGCAATTTTTTAATTAAAATGTTACCTTTTCTTTATAGAACAGGGGGCAACGGGCATTGTCATTTGTTCTATAATATGTATTAATAAAACAAATAACATTTTTTTCGCTTGCAATTGTAGATTTCAATTATTATTATAAATTTATTGTTGGACCGCCCATGATGACTAAATATTTGAAGTGTTTTTCAAATAAGATAAATTATCGTAAATAGATGATTATACAGCGAAACTTATATGCTTAAAATTATGTATGCATGTAGACACATCTACTAACACGAAAGAAGAAGTGCTCAATGATACACTTATAATTACAATTATAATTTCCTATAGCAATCTGTCAGCAGACGTATTTTTTTTGATCGGATCGACATGGGCGGATCGTGAATTTATGGGGCTCTGGTCTATAACGGGGAAGTTCCAGAAAAATGGGTTGATTGATTGAATTGATGATGGAATTCCAACGTTATGATTGGATTTTATTTTTTGTTTTCAGTGGGAACTGGGGGCCCATCGTTTTCACGGGGCCCTGGGGGTCTAGTCAAGACTGCGTAACAGTAGTAAATGTGGAAAGTCAAAAACTAAATTTGTATGAAAATGACAGCTTGTGTCAACAGTTGGTACCATCTACTAGCTGTC
This sequence comes from Pieris mannii, assembly GCA_028984075.1. Taxonomy (NCBI): domain Eukaryota; kingdom Metazoa; phylum Arthropoda; class Insecta; order Lepidoptera; family Pieridae; genus Pieris; species Pieris mannii. The sequence goes on from CM054784.1 coordinate 6,858,709, forward strand.
ATTTTCATACAAATTTAGTTTTCGACCCCCTGGACTGCAGCCCAAAAAGCCCTTAAGTACATCCGCCCTTGCGTACCGATTTATAATTATAATCTACCATGGATTGCTTTAGGCAGCTTTATCACACTAATTTTGTAGCATATTTTTCATTATATTGTATTGAATACTTATTAAATTTAACATCTTTGTGTGAGTCATGTATGACGGCATAATGTCATCAAGCTGTATTATTTATTTTTATGATAGTATTATTTTTCATTTATTAACTTACATTCAGCGACTCTTTCATACTCCTCCGTGGGTATTTCCCGGTAAGCAACAGCGAGGGTCCTTAGACCTTTAGTGGCAAAGGCAGTGATATCTCTTTCCGTCTCTTCTATTACTACCGAATCCTTGCATATAGGAAAAACTGAGGACTCCGCACCTTTACAAAATAGCCATATCTGAAATATTGTATAATCTGTATCGTCAATTGTTTTGAACGTAAGACTACTTATATATCACGAGGACGTACTAATTAAGGGTCGACTGATTTTTGGTTATGTCAAATTTTGCTTTAGCCAGAACAATAGTCTAACAATCCTCGGAACCGTGAGGTCGCTCCGTGAAGTCTGTGAAGTGCCCAGGAGACTTCTGTGCTTCTGGAAGGAGCTAGGCTGGCTGGCCAGGGCATTACGCAAAACGGACCAAATTTGAGTCTAGTTGCGGAAATTGAGCCATGTCATAGTCTAACAATGAAATGACGAGTGACTGCAAATATTATAGATATTTTCGAAGGTTTTTATAAATAAATGATGCTTAAATTATCATAACACCCATTTGCATTAACAATGTATGTAAATGCGTCCTATCCTACCAGATCAATATCCTTTTCATATCAAATATGTATTTTCGTGCCATTATATTTTTATTTTAGTTGTGTTACTCATACTTTTATAAAACAAAAAAGAATCTTATCTGTAAAACAATTCAAGGACACTTATATTATATATATAGTAATTGCATATCTTGTATTTGTTATATGTCTGTCATGTTGCATTAAAATAAATAAATAAAAATTTAATCTATATCGTCCACCTGACGAGCTTATTTTTGGTGATTACAAAATATAGAACAAATACTAGAAAATTGCGCGGTAGTAAATAACGACGAGACCAGATATGTTAATCGTTACATCTAATCTAATCTTCTTCTCAATCAATCAAATACAAGCACTTCAGACAATACCATCGGGGTTATATTTTACCATTTAGACAAAGTTCCTTTACTATTTCATGACAACGACAAAATTTAAAAATCGTCTTACAATTTATATTGAGAGATGTAAACGCATCAAAGTTCTAGCTCTATAATAACGCTTTTCAATGTGACATGTTCATTCGTATATGTATCCGCGTAAAATATTAAAAGAAAACCTCGATAATGAAGCTTAAGAAATGATAAAAATATCTGAATTGAATTTTTGTATTTTCATATGAAAACTGGAACTAGGAACATCCTAGCTGGGAAATATTTGATTTATTTCGTCTTTTTAGAAATAAACAATTGTCATGTATTTATAGCCTTCAGAAATATGTATTTTATAGATGTAGTATGTGGTCCGATCTCTTGATTCTGTTTTTAAAATTTTAATAAGTTTAGACACAATGTATATAGGTGATACGAAGTCAATCGGGTTATCTAGTTTAAAATAAACTATGGTTTCTAATTCAAGTTGTAACAGACGCTTGAAAGACCCTTTGAAGACCCTGAAAAATAGGCTTTAATGAAAAATCCCTACCTTCCCATCTTTATCCTTCACGATGACGGACATCCGCTTCCTTTCAGACGTAAATTCAATCAACTGAAGTCGTTCATACATCTCCGTAATAGTTCCGACCTTAAGTACCAGATTGTTCCCTTCATCCCCCAAGAAGGTTACTTGAAACCTATCAGCTGCCTCCACTAAGGCTTTTTCATCGGGGCTGCTTCCCTGGTAGTCCATTTTACTGCCGTTTTCATTCAAAATGGCGTTCCATGTAACGCTGTCAATAACACTACTATTTCCATTTGCTTTCGTAATCTTTTTCCGTCGAAAGAAGTTCATTAACTGCATATTTCCGGTTCCGGAAAGACGTGCACTTAACTTTTTCATGTCTTCGTTCGAGAGTTGAACCGAGTGACATAGTGCGAGTATTGTGAAGAAAAATTTAAGGTCTGTCTGAAATAGAAGAATTACCTAAATTTACAATAATATGCATGCAATTGATACACAATTATCACTCAAATCTCATGTAAATAAATAAATATTGTAAGCCAATATAAGATTTTTGATAACATAGCCTTCGGTTATAAAATAGTTTATTCAATTGAAATAAGATATGGCGATGATACGGATTATTGATATGGATAAAGTATTTTTTATACTTTGATAGAACATAACAAAACTGCAGACTTTTCCAATTTTGTTCCAATAAAATTTTGGGATGGAGACATAAACAACGTTTGATTTCATTCGGCGAATTAGGTAATCGAAACATTCATAGCCACTCCCAATTGAACTAATGTTTACCTACAGTATTTTATTTTAAGAAATCCTTTATGTACATAACAGCGAATCAAAGACAAACATGACTAAGTTTTCGTCAAACGATAAAATGTTATGACAAATCACTGATATAAAACTGTTGTTTTATGACTTAAGTTAATAACTGAATATTAAAGAAAAAATTATAATATTACTTTTCAGTAAATTTCATTGGTATTAATTGTATCGTTATTATAAACAATGAAGTTTTTTTTTTAAGTGACCTACTTGTTTTAAATCTTTTGTTCTAACATGAAACAAACATAGATACCTGGGATATTAAACCCAGGATCTCCTAAACTTTTGTGTGTTACCTTAGCAGTAGCGGTAATGCTCCGAAAAATGTTATTATATTAATGATGCATAAGAATTGTTTTTGAAATAAACCAATATTCAAGAACTTTCCACCGAGCAACCGCTCGGTGTGGTTACTTCGTTACACAGTACAAAAAATCTTCTTATACGACCTTTAATAAATAATATTAGACGCTTCTTTTATATTCCTCACATCAACACCAACTATGCAAACAAAAACTTAGTTCTGTATCGAGCAGTCCGGACAAACAACGACCACTATTTGACTTGTTTTAGCATTTGCTGAATATGCTTAAAAGAAGTATTAAGAATATTTATAGCGCTCATTCCCCTGCATCATGAGTACACCCCACAAATATACTCGTGCACCATCATCGCAGCACATTAATTAACGTATTTAATCATTTTTTTCTTTTCCTTTCGTAAACGCATGAATCGTTTTGTATACGTATATTTTGAATTTAATTTTTGTCTATATTTTAGTATCATTGATTTTTGTTTTTTTTTTATATAGACCAGGGGCAAACGGGCAGTAGGCTCATCTGATGTTAAGTGATACCGCTGCCCATGGACACTCTCAATGGCAGAGGGCTTGCGTGTGCGTTGCCGACCTTCTAAGAATTGGTACGCTCTTTTCTTGAAGGACCCTAAACCTCAAATTGGTTCGGAAATACTTCAGTGGGCAAATATATATAATTAATGTTATCACGAAGTAAAAAAATATCTTGAATATTCTTTTGTTCTTTAATCTACAAGTTATAATAAAAAGTCTTATTTTATGACTGACCTGAAGTGTATCAACGGCTTCATCAAACTTCCCAGTATCAAACAATCTTCCTCCCCTCTCTTCATAAATCTGTCCTTTTATTGAACATGCCTTGAAAGCCATAAGGTTCTTTGTAAGAGTACCAGTCTTGTCCGAGAAGAGTACCTCCACTTGACCTAACTCTTCGTTAAGGTCAGAAGTATTGGCGATGGCTGGTCTTCCAGTCTCTTCACAGCGGAGTTCTTCATCCCAACCGATGAAGAGGGCACCTAATAAATGTAATTAATTAAAGCGACGTATTAGATAAACATAACAAATTTTAATGGAGGGTCACGCGTTAAAGGGCTTTATTTGATTTGTGAATTATATCAGGAACGCCATATGGGATGAATTAAGAATGTAATTTCTCAATTTATTTGTTGTCTGTATTTCGGCATTACAATCTCCAAACTAAGTGGATTTCTTTGTGTGGTATTAATTGTAACTAATATCTGCATCAAAGTTTTTAATTAAAGATTTATAAAGAAATAAAAAATATAATGAGAAATAATATTTTTTTTAAAGATCGTATGTTTTTAGTATGTAATGCGTGTGTGCTGTGGTTGGTTCCTAGTAGTTGCATCAGGAAGCAGCTAGCGAGGAAATGCCATATATATGTCGTAGTAAAGTAGTTACATCAGAGAGTTAATTGAATCTATAGACAGTTAATTAACGATATTCAATCTGTCATGAGATGCAATTCTCGGATTTAACTACTTTACTGCGGCATATAAACTACCAAAAGGATCATTTTTAAGCCGATTTTACTTCTATTTTTATCTATTTTTAATTAATATTACGACGTAGGTTTACAATATTCTTAATACTCCTTGATTGTATATTTTTAAATAACATATACATACACACATATATAAATAATAAATATAAATATGTATATTATATTGTGTGTGTGTATGTATATATTTAAGTTGTGATAACCATTATTATAAAAATCTCTGCTCAATACTTAATTATCGAAATAATTAAAGATAACAATAGTCATCTTCGCACTTTTGAAAAATGTATAAGTATGTTACGTATGTTTATACACAATAAAAATGGATTAATAGTGTAATCTGTCTGATAGCATTTTACAATCAGTTCCAGTTCGGTATCTTACTTACCGATAAATTTATACAGCTCTATTGTGACGTACAAAGAGATGGGTATGATGTAGTAGTACAATAAGAGAAAAGAGAAGAGGTCCTGTAGAACACTAGAGGCTGTTAATGGAAAGACGTCTTTGAAGCCGAAATATTCGAGTCTTTCTGGATTCCACATTTCTATGAGTATTTTGGCGACGAAAGAACCAATTACTTCGAAGAGGAGAACGTAGATGAGTAGCACAAGGAATCCGTTGACAGCAGATTCGCTTGATGAGAATTTGTTCCCTGAATATTTTGAGTTAAGAGCCAGTTTTGTTTCTTCACCTGAAAATTATTATCAACTTAATAAGCTAGTTTACGCCAAACTAGTCCCAGTATTATAGGACTGTGAATGGGGGAAATCCTCCGACTGAATGTAGGTCCGTACCGAGGATTCTTACTGAAAAATAAACGTGAAACGTTAATTTCCTGATATGTGAATTTAAGATAACGATAGCTGTTAATTAGTATTATCAATGTGTACTTTTAAATTAAATAATTACATGCGTTATTTCTTTATACTCAAAAGTCCTGCAGAACGCAACGTAAGGCAAATAACATTAACTAACGTTGAAGTCAACGTAAGTACGCTCAAACCCAATAATCTATCTCAATCCATTTTTGACCATCTGAGATAGACATCTGAATCCAAATATTGATATAAGTGTAATTACCAATCGACGGATAAGCTTCTGTCAATACAAGCTATCCATGGTAGGTCGGATCGGTGTATGTGGATAGACCTTTGTACGAAAATGACAGTTCAACTGTGCCAATATCCTATCTTAAGATTTTAACTGACACCACTTTTTAAAATAATAATTAAAAAAAATATATTTTTTGTACGGGTTTATTTACTTTATTTGGTTTATATTCATTATCTAATATATGAGTGTAAACTTGGTAAAATGGAACGACAAAAAGCAAAGAGATTGCATTCTATCCGTCGCCAAAATCGATTGTCATCGTAGGATTATGTTATTGGGATGCAGATAGACTATCACGGTCTGATCTCAGATTGTGGTTTAATTATTGGGTTCGAGCGAAAAAGCATATTAAAAAAATTAACACCCATTTGTTCTGTAATTTTAAAAGTATGGAATTAGCTTGAGTTTATTATTATTATTTTATACATCGTAATTGCACGTGACGCTCAAAACCTATAAGCATTTTTGAAACGGATTTAGATAACACCTCAAGAAATTATCTATTAGATGTAGTATTTGCCACTAAAATTATTAGAATAAATAAATATATTGCTTATTGACTTAGGCTCCATTGGATTTAGCTGTTTATGGTTTTATTGCATTGTTTTGTTTCTGATAATAATAAAGAAACAGTGATGTCGTAGAGGCTTTATCGTGAGAAAACCGTTTTTCCACTCAGCAATAATGTTTCACTTATCGGCCCGGTAAAACTGCATGTTTGTATATTAATTGGTTCTTCAATTATGCGAAAATAGTTGATGTATTTTTGTGAGCAGTATTGGCCTAGTGGCTTCAGCGTGCGACTCTCATACCTGAGGTCGTTGGTTCGATCCCTGGCTGTGCAGCAATGGACTTTCTTTCTATGTGCGCACTTAATATTAGCCCAAACGGTGAAGGAAAACATTGTGAGGAAACCGACTTGTCTTAGACCCAAAAAGTCGACGACGTGTGGATCATTTATAGATTTAAAAATGATCATGAAACAGATTCAGAAATCTAGGGCAGGACCTAAAGACGCGAAGTTGTAGCGCGACTGATTTATTTTTTAGTTGATGTATTTTTATGGTCCATTTTCATCTTTTATAAATTATATTTTCTTTGAAAAAAACGAAGCCCCGGTATCGGAACTGCGTTGCCTTCGGTGCAGTTTCCAGGCCGGTTAGTAGAAAAAAAGCCTCTCGTCCTAAAGTATGAGTACTTGGTTTAGATCGGCTGACCACTAATCGAATCTATATATTGTATCCAAAGTCCACGGCGTCTCAGGCACAGAAGACTGATCACCTTCTAGCCTATTAGATAAAACAAATGATAACAAAACTGATACAGCGCTTTCCATAACAGAGCGTTTTATAAGGGAGTGGAACCAGCTGCCCAATGAAGTATTTCCGAACCAAATCGACTTAGGGTCCTTCAAGAAAAGAGCGTACTAATTCTTATAAGGCATTTAACATTAGGTTCGCCACCTGCCAGATTTCCCTCTGTTATATTAAAAAAAGATGTCTGGGACGCCGCCTATCTTTTTTGTTATTCAACAGTAGTTATTCTCACCAGTATAGACGGCACATCCAATAGCCCACTCGGTATTCTTCACTCGGGATCCTCTGAGCATTATATTATCAGTATTTAATGGTAAACTGGGTTGGCCGGGTATTTCCAATCGACCGTAGAACGTGTAAAGATCTGCAACCGGATGAGGTAGTTCTATGCGGATACCAGGCGGAATTATATCTACAGAATAATTAATGATTATATACCCAAATATTTAAATCATGGCAATACTGAGTATAAAAAAAATTCATCAATAATTTATTTATTAATTAATTATTGATACATACACACAGATAACATAAATTATTAAGGAGGCAACAGGCAGCTTTCTCGCTATAATAATAAGCGATCCTTGTAAAAATATATGTTAAGGGTAAAATACAAAAAGTGCATAACTGAGTTCCAAAGAAGACTTTTGCATTTACAAAACTAAAAGCTAATCTTAAGAATAATGAAACAAAATTAATGGTTGGTTCCAAACCCCAATAAAAATAAGATATTAAGAATTACAAAACATACGGTTATGTTTAAGAGGTATTTTTGTCGAATACTTAAGAAGACGTGACAGGAGCTAACAGTATGGGTACATATTCCATAAGATTTTGGCGGATATCCGAAAAGACTAACCTAAAACGGATGGTTAATGACATGGTATTTTCAAAATGCGTCTATGCGGTTGTTCAAGTTTTACGAAAGCACTATACGGTAAGGGGATATACGATTTTCTTATATGGTCATCAACAGTATCTAGTTATTTACTTATTTACACATATTACACATTGTCTATCCCTGAAAACGAAATACATTTTCGAGTATTCCTACAACGTACACAAATGTACGCTTATGTACTGTATTATTTTTGAGAGCTTTGCTGGCTTACTTTTACTAACACGAGGAAGTGGGGGAGGAGATTAATTGCAGTACATCTGCATTCGTATTACTTATCTAAGGAGCGTAATTTATTCTAAATACAAATGGATTTGACAGAAAATATTATATTGGCTGTAAATCTTAAAGTTTGAATGTATTCGATTTAAACGACGTACCTGGGGTGTACCCAATTAAAGGTGGTGGAACCCTTAGGGTCTTCAAATTGGTCTCTCCATCTAAATTTGCGGTGGTGACGAAACATTTTCCCTTTTCACCAGCAGAACATAAGATAACCAGATCGGCTGGTACCTCCCGTCCCCTTTTCACTCTCACAAGGGCCCCGGGGGCAATAGTAGAATTTCGAACTTCCTTTATAACTCCTTTGTGAACTATTTCCACTGAGAACAAATAATTAAGCCTTGTACTACAAAAAAAGGGATACAACAAGGCTTAGCACTAGGTACTAAGTATTTATCATAATTGTTTTGTATTTTCTTTGGTTCTAGGCCGTGTTAGTCGTTATGACTTTGCGGGTTGTTCCCACAAAAATGTAAGTGCGTGCTCTTATTTCTACCGTGCCAACTACTGATAGAGAACAAATCTTTCTCTATTTTTTTATTATTAAATAGACTTAAACTTGGTGTAATGGTTGGAAGGAGCTACAAACGTTGTGTAAATCAAAAAACTTGGTGATCACAACGAGTGGCGGAGAGTTAATTACCCGTCCTTATCGTTCGTTCTACGCCCTCGATTTGAGAACGAGCAGTAAATGATAAATTTTTCTAATTTTAAATTTAAATATGTATGTACAATATTTTACGGATAATAAAATTATTGGAAATCAATCAAAACGAACGGTTTGCTTGTTAATAGTTTTAATCGCGTAGCCCCATTTGTTAAAATTTTAATAGAAATACTAATTAACAAATATTGAGGACTGAGGTTATAATTGAACTGATCTAAACTTATATGTTATTGCAAAGCGACTATAGCACTGTAGAAATAATTGCATAATTATTGCTAAGAGCAGGCTTAAATAAAATATCTTTGCATATTATAAATTATCGAGTTCTATTGAAGATACGCAAAAGTATATAATATGTTTATATATATATATATATACTTTTGCGTTATATATATATATAAAGACGTTTCAACCAGGTTCAATTAACGATATATTCGAGTGGTGTTCAAATGATCATGTAATGTGTTACATTTAATAATAGTTATCATTAATATCTTCCGTGTTGATAATACTTCAGAAATAAATTAGACAAGTACAGCTAGTTTATTCTGATTAGAATATGTTTAGAAAGACAATTTCTAGGGAAAAACAAAAAGGTTTCGGATAGAAATTAGAAACAAAAGAAGGCTGTTGAATCCTAAATGTTGGTTGACTTTTAATTTGAAATGGCGGCTTCTCTATCACATAGGAAGACTCCTATAACGACATTGATAGAATTTTTACCTTATTTTCGTTAAACTAAAATTTTGTTTTATTTCAGTACTGTATAATCATAAATATGATAATCTTATCGATACGAAAAACAAAGATCTCAAAAATTGCGATAATGAGACGTATGACTAAACTTATCACCAATACCTTGGTAGTTATATCTACTTGTAAATTTTAGGATCAGTGATTGAAGTAACAATTCCGCACACCAAAACCTACATTTTATCGCTAACTAAATGAATTACAATCAACCACCACAGAAGTCATTAGCGTAATCCAGTTTTTGTTACTTTATTTTATAACATTTTGAATTAATATGCCACCAAATGAAGGGAACTGTAAAATGGTTTCAGTTCCTTACAACTTCTTTGTAAACCAAAACTTGGCTACTGGAAAGAGGGATGGAGACTTTCAACCAGTTCTTCTCGCCCGCTCTACGCCCTTGATTTGGGAACTGGTAGTATATTAAGATTATTTTATATTGACGTCCAGAAGCGTACACAGCAATAGGATTAAATAAATTTTGATCCTATTCATTACCACTGAATACAGGCATCTTACTAATGATGAAACAATTTTTGATGAAAAATTTTTACCTACTGGAAAAATTTAGGAAGGGTACGTACATACGATACGTAGCAGCCCTGCCTTCTCTCATAACGACTATGGACGTCCTGACAGCGTCGGGTTATTGAAATATTCATTATTTGAAGTATTTAGCTATCTTTAACACCTCTTAAAATAGGCGCATGATGCAAAACTTTATCTGCATGAATCATCTAACACAGTATACGATCGGTTTTTCCAGTTGATTGACATTATTATCATTTTAAAACGGGAACTTTATCAACCTATACTTTGATTGTCATACATACAAAGGTTTTTGTTTCGTACAATGTATAGCGGCATATATATATATGGTCATTATAACTGTTATAAGGAAATAAAAGTGTAATCTTACCTATTTGGTTGTTGACTTTATCGTCTGCTTTATGTCGAAGCCAGTCTTCATAACCTTGTTTGACAGCTGTCACGAGTACCATAAAACTCAATGGCGCTATGCTAGTATACGGAGATACGGGACTATCTGCAACAATTTATTTTTTTAACTTATACTTCATTTGGCGCTTTGGAAAATTGATGCGAGCAAATTTTTATGATGAGCGTGGACACTGTTCCAAATAACCAATACCCGAGATAGGTTTAGTCAACATTTTAGTTTTTATCTATTGTTATTGTCGTTTTTTCTAAAAGCGTAGTGCGAAAGATAAAATTTTTGAAAAGATTTTTCTCTTGTTACGCTAAAAAAGTATAACTTATACGCGCATACACACTTTTTTTTTTGGAGCGAACGTGCTGTAGGCTCTTTATGTTACGTTATACCGACACCCGACATTAAGCTGTCAGATGCCTCACATTTGCTGCTGTACAGGAATACGGTCTTTTTCGAATTGCGCGATAAATTCCTTCCAAAAGAGATTTCCTTAAGAAACGCTCAATATGAAACGACGGACGGTGTGGAATTACGAGTTATCAAATCCCAATTAATTGAATGGCTCAATAATCTCTTCGTGTTCAAAACATGATACATTATTTTAAAATAACAGAGTCACAATTATCAACTTACCAATAACGATAGCGATAACGGTGACAAACAAGAAGTAAAAGTTGACAACTCTACGAAACTGCTCCGTTAAGTTCTTGGGCAGAAACATAAGAAAAGTGTATTTGGATGTTTTGATCTTGTTGTGTTTTTTCTTTCCCTGAGCCACTACTCCTACTTCGATAAGTCGCGTCTCCGAGATGTCGGACACCTTTTTCGGCTGAAATAAAATAATATAGTAAGATCTGAATCATATTTTAAATGGAATCGTTCACATAATTATTTTTTTACGCGGTGCTAGAATATACAAAAAATACCCTCATAAGTGCATTCTAAAGCAAGTCCACTTTTCCGTATAGCAGAAGGCTCTTGAGTCTTGAGGTTAAACTAATTCAAGGTGAGAGCGACCAGCCCGTGAGACACCACACATCTGTTTTAGATTCCCAATAATTATAAGAATAATTTTCATATACATAAAAAATATTAGCAAATTTATTTAAAATTACTTGATTAATGCTTTATTTTAAGAATGTTATTGTATACATAATGAAACATAGTTTAAAGCAAAACATATACTATGTATTCGTTATTACTGTAACATATATATTGCTCTACAGGATAAACTACTGATAAATATAGTATTAATCGAGTTCAAGTCCTCTTAAAATTCCGAAACAAGGTGTTGTTAATGACCATGAAATATATTGGTATTTGTAGACAATTAGATAACGAATGTTTAATGGTTCCAACTATCACGACATAGACTTAATATTACTGGCATGTTTGAGACAATGTGCGTATTAAATCAGCAAAATTAATATAAGCAAACTAACTAAACTGAGAATGCTCAGTAACATAGAATTTAAGTAATAGACAAAGACATATTATTAATAGTGGATGAGTTGGTAATTTAGGATATATTTAACTACACAAACAGACAGGTTTTTGCGTTATACCATTGTTTGAATGAAGTGCATGGCATACGACGCAGTTCTCACGGCATCATTTAGAAATATAATTTTATTGCTATAATTTATTGAAAACGTTTTAACACTCATTTTACGAACTCGTGGCAGCCGTGTCTTTCTGTTTAATATTAATTATATGTCCTTGGGAAAGTTTGGAAGTTACTTAAAACGAGAAAAAGAAGTTTTGACGTTCATAAGTGTACATTATGTTACCTATATGAATAAATGATTTTTTTATTTTATATTTTTAAAACCTTTATCTTCAGCTCATTTCATTATTCATCGGGCACAAATCGGGAGACATACGTAGATGGATGGGATCGGGAGAGGTACGTATACGTAAATGTTTATCGTATATGGATTGGTTATAATTGACGACGCTGGGATTAACTACTTTTATTAAATAGAGTATGTCCTGATTTTTGGGTCATGAGAAACTAATTTCAGACCATTCAACCTATACCAACTGAACTAATAGAAACATTTCATACGGTAAATTAATTCTGAATTGTAATAGCAAGACAGGAATACAGGGCACGGCTGATCTTTTATCCACTATTTCCAGATGGTAGCTTGCGGTGGACAACATCATGACTATTTTTATGTAAGGTAAGTTACTCGTGATGTGTTTTTTGTATTATGTGTAACCGAGTTCACAAGGATCATCCCGTTGTTCTTATCTCTTGTGATGGCGTCCATGCAAAGGGCTGTCTTTCTCCACATATAAAAATATGTATGTTATTATGGCAAAGGAGGCGATAGCTAGCTATGCGTCTCACTTACGAATACTACTTGTGACTGGTCGGATTCCAAATCGATTCTGTGATGATATTATTAATTTGAAATTTCATCCGGTTACCTTTGTTGCATGTTGTTCTTGCTATAATATAAGTACATCCTCCTATTTCGCAATGTTCACTGATGTTACTATAGGCACGTAAGTCTAGCGCTGGCCGATACGTGGAGGGGATTGCTACGCATGTGTAGTGTGGTGGAGGGGCCGGAATGCGACTGGAGAGCCAATCGACGCTCTTCATTCCGCTAGCCCCCCTCAGGTACCTTATTTTTTTACTTCTGCGCAATAACGGTCAGCGCTAGAGTTTCGTGCCGCTACTTGTAGAAGCTTAACTAATTATTTATATCCTGTCACATGAAGCAAGATGGAATAATAATCTTGGAACCGGCAGTACGTGTTTTGTTATATGTTAATGTAATAGATTTTTTTTTACTTTCTTTACTGTATAAATATTGCCTCCTATAAATTAATAAAAGGATAATTGTATGTAATTTATTTTATTTTTGTTTTCACTTTTTCTATTATCAGAGGGCAGTTTTGGCCTAGTAGCTTTGGCGCGCGCCTCTGTTCTTTCGTATCAGAGCGGTGAAGGAATGGGCCCAGTTAACACGCGATAAAAAACATCGAAAGGAATTTGACATGATTGTCCTAAAATACAGGCTGATCACATTATCCTATAATTTTTTTAATCACAAAACATACGAACATAAATCGAGCCACAACATTCCAAATTTTCTATCAGTATCATTGCGGATAATAACTTATAAAGCATGTTATCTAGATTACGTATCGTAAAAAATTACATTACCTACGAGCCATAAAGGCATAAGAAACGCCTTATGTTTGCTAAATTGTTAGTGGTCATTATTCCAACGTAAATTTATAAATAATATATCTAGGAGCTAGTTGCTAGCCCGATACCTGAAATCTCCGTGGTGTAAGCATAAGTGCGATACAAATAAGCGCGCTGCGAAGTTTGTTCTAATCCAAATAAAAGGCAACATGAAATTCACATTCTATTTTTTTTTTAATATTATACGCCAATAAAATATTAATAAATAACAAAAAACATTCTCTTCATTTCTAATTTCATTTACATAACAACATTGGTTAATAGCATCGTTTTATCACACAAATTCTTTAACTTTAAATTCGCTTGTTGTACTTATCTAATTCATATAATATTAGAGAGATTTCACCAAATTTCTGGGTAAAATTCAGAATTGAGACTAAGCTTGAACTATGAACGGGATTTAGTCTAATTACTATGTCGAATTAAAATGGTATATGAATTTAATAAATGAGATTAGCTATAGATCTGGAATACCTGTAGGTATAAAATCCAGACAATTCAGGTACAGACATTAAAAAATAAGCTTTTAACTGACATGGTGATAGGTAGCGTTTTGATTGAGAAGCTATCATTCCGTAAAACTCAAAAACCAAAGGAGACGGTTATGTTATATCGTGTTTCGTGACCGATCCATAATCAGCAGTGATTATGTAAAGATAGGTAATTATAGTCATTTGTATTTTAAATATTATATTAATTCACATAACATGCGTTGATCTTTATGTAGTGTGGAAACATAATACCTATACCACTTATAATTATAATAGCATCCCCCAGAATCCATTGTTTACTTCTCAATAAGTGATAAAATTTGAATTCGTAACTTTGGCTTTGCCACATACGCGAAAATGGAATGTGTGATTTTGATTTAATATACATAAATAGTGAAGTACGCTAAATTCAAATACTTTTTTAATGTTAAAGTATAGACACTTGATGAAGGTATTTTGTATGAGAGCGATTCTTTACTTTATTGATTATTATCTAATAACATAATATCAAACCCGTATTCTGCGAGCCAAACAATAAAAAAACTTACGCGCCAAAACGCGACCAATAGACAACACGAAAGTAGACATTCTCGAAGTCGCTGAAAAAAGTTTCGCACAGATACATAATTCCTCATCATAACTTCACTTCACTAAACATATTTAAAAAACACAGGTAATTCAGCCTTTTAATGCGACAATGAAAGAGTGACTGAACATATCTTATCAAATACATGATATCAATGAAAAACGGCGTGGTTCGACAGATTAGCCTAGACCTTCATATCAATTTCTGTGGCTAAGCTATTTTAAATCTACAAAGATATTTAAAGAAAATACACTGGTTGCAAAACATCTAAATTATGACTGTATCTAAAAATTTAAAATTCAATTATAACGTACAACCAGATATTAAGCTTAATTACACTCATTAATAAAGGCATTTGACGAAACCTTTGAAAAACTCATTAAAATTCGACAGTGTATTGATAGGTGAAAAGATTATTTTTTTAACTTCTTTATCTAATATATATTACTGTAATTTATATTTTTATTTCATTTATTCAAATAAAAAAATTCTGAGAAAAGTTCTAAGTCTTTAATTTATATTATTGTAATTGCATGGATAAATGCAAACTATGGATTATAAAATTAAATGGTTACATATAATCTCATCAGCTGATCTAGAAAAATATACCCACAGGACATAGACAGACTTATTAAAGTATTTTACTACTGTTTACCCAACATTAGTTATAGAAACATAAATAATATTAAGTTTGCCAGGTCATACTGTTGTAATGTCAACAATATTTTTTATTATTATCTGCAAATTGAGAAATCTTCAGGCTGTCCATGTACATATGTACATACAACAATATGCTGTTATTTATCATAGCAGTGATGTTTATCCATTAAGTAATACTAAATTTAGTTTCTGGCACATCAATTTTTTTACTTATATGATTTCATGTTCAAAGAAAACATTAACATTTTTATATTGTTGTCTTATAAGAGTTAAGAAGATAGCTTATAATCTAATAGGGGTGATTGGTATATAATTTTAGGATGCCAGTTCTTCTTAGCCACTCTGCACCCTTGACTTGCGAACTTTTTGTAAATGTAAATTTACAGTTCATTTAATTTGTTTTTCTTGACGTTCATAAGTGTACATGTTTACCTATATGAATAAAGATATTTTTGATTTGATTTGATGTAAATTACAAGGCATAGATCCTGAAAAAAAGACTCATCTTTGATGTTTGAGCACCAGATTTTTATGAAAATATTAAAATCATAAGCCGTACTTTAAAGATAGTTGTAAATTAATCAGTGGAGTGATGAGTCCTAGAAATGTTACAATAATATTCTTAGATTCTCTTAAGCTAGATAGTAATTGATAAGTGTGGCATGGATGCATAATAAAGAATGGTCGGCATAATACTGGATGTTCCTGTTGGGTTATTACAGAATAAAAATCCTTTTGGTTTATCCTGAAAAGACATGACAGTGCTATTAAAAATTTACTAACTATATTTTCTATTAGCTGGTTTTGAAAACGATGTTCAGCTTTTTTAATGCATTATTGAACACTTAAGTCTTGGTAGTTGTAGTATGGAACTTGTTAAGACTTAGTGACTTAGTAAAGGAAAGAGGATACATTAACCATAATATACAAACTCACTCTGTAAAGGATAATTTCCTTATATCTTCCAAATTTAATAGCATTCCTGTAGAATCCCATATATTAAAACTAAATGAGGGTACACCATAGCTTAAATGGTAAAATATAACAAATTCTGCCTTAAACAATTGTTCTTTGACGTCAATAAAAGTGTTCTTCTGAATATAACTTTTACAGATATCCGAGTTTTCATACAATTTCCAGTCATCATGAAGAAGATTAGATGTTTCAATAAAGGCTTTTGCTGAAGATAAAAATTCTTCTGCAGTTAATTCATATGCCATCTTCCATTAAGTATTAGACTTATAAACTGTTTTATTAATGTTTTCATCGCATTTTTAAGCGTTAATAATATAATGTAATTATATGTATTTTGCACATTCAGAACTGTAAATTATAAACTATGTATCTAACAATTCAGATAAATTAGAAAGTAGGCAAATATGAAATAAGTAATAACTAGCAAAACAATAAAATATTAAAAAATTATCGCAAGAGCAGTCAACAGACTGAGTAAAATACTTGCAAAATGCAAGGGTATATACTATATTAAATAGTAAATACTATGCAATTTTTTTTTTTTTTCAATTTATCCCTAATGGGAAAGGCATACTATGCATTAGTTAGCGATGACACTTGACTATAAATAACATATATATTACTAATATTAGTTCAGAGGCGGTAGTGAAGAGGGCGTGATCATATTTTAGGCAAAACTTTATACTTTATTAGCTCTTTTGAATTTTATTCACATCACAATTCCTAATCTGTGTCGGCTTGTTTACAAAATTCAATATTTTGGACTCAATAATTAACAATTTGTTTGATCCTGCTTGGAATTATTACTTACTAATAATTATGAGATATATATAATGTCTATTACATTGATATCATAGAAATCATTTACCTATTATATAAAATAAGATTCCTTATTTATCATGAATCTTGAACTACTTGGTAAATATTTTAAATACAAAAATATTTTTTATGCTTTATTCAAGTTTTTTAAATTAACTTAGCACATATGTTTCAGAATCGTTTGGTCAGAATTATCCAGAGGTATGTCGTATTTATCCAGTATTACATGTTTAATTTAAGTGTTTGATATATTAACCTTCAGGGTTATGTTTCTATTGGATTGAACCATTTTGCAGGAGTTTGATGGTGCACTCGATTCTATATCTTTAGCAGCAACTTGTGCATTCAACAGACGTGGCACATTATTAGCTGTTGGGTGCAATGATGGAAGAATATTTATTTGGGATTTCCTGACCAGAGGCATAGCAAAGTCATTATCTGCCCATGTATATCCAGTGTGCAGTTTAAGTTGGTCTAGAAATTGTAAAAAGGTTTTGTTATATTATTACCTAATCCTACCTTCCCTGGTCTAATATATATGTAATTTCAGTTTAAAGATTTTTCTTTTTTACATAGCCAGTATGACTAATAAGTACATAAATTTTATTACAACATTGATACTGAATAGCAATCATTTTAGCTAATAAACTTATTTATGATATTAGTGCAAATCAAATATTTAATTCTCTGGAGCATGTGGTTGTTAGATTCAATTTATTAGATTCTTAGGTTTGACTTACTGCTTCCTCTACCAGACTTCATTAAAATTATCTAAAGAAACTGCCTTTTAATTATTTAATGTGGTATGTTGTAGCTGTTATCATCATCAACAGACCACAATGTCTGTATATGGGATGTGTTATCAGGAGAATGTGAACAACGATATAGATTTCCAACTCCCATACAACGTGTTCAGTTTGATCCTCGAAATGATAAACGTTTCCTAGTCTGCCCTATGAGACATGCTGCCTTATTAGTGGATACAGAAGGGGGTCATAAAATATTACCAATTGATGATGATGTAAGTGGAAAGAAGCGTAATAACATACTTTAACTCTCTGCATTTTCCTTTTTTTCAAATTACTTAATAAGAATTTAAACTTTGAAATGATATACTAAAGATATTTTATTTTTAAATATATTTTGTAAAGAAAAATATAGTGGTCAACCAAACAATTTTATAATAGACCTATTAGACATTACCAGCCTTGACTTTTATAGTTAGGTCTCAACTATTGTCAAGTTAGTAATTGGTAATGTCTTTGATAATCATAAATCAACTTAAATTTTAGGGTGATATAAATGTTATTGCTTCATTTGATCGTCGTGGTGACTATGTCTACACAGGAAATGCTAAAGGAAAAATTTTGATACTAGACTCACAGAAATTAACTGTTAAAGCAAGTTTTAAAATAACAGTTGGTACATCCAGCACAACTGGCATTAAAAGTATTGAGTTTGCAAGACGAGGCGAGTGAGTATTATATATCCCAGTAGAGATGTCAAAATTATTATTCTAAAAATTTTATATTTTTCTTTATTTTGTATAAGAAGTTAAAGGAACAATGGCAATTGTTGCAGTATTAATTAGGACATGTTATTCACTATTTACTGTTTTTATTATTTAAAAATTTGACCTTGAGCATCTAAGCAGGATTTTTTTTTTATAAATAAATATAAATGGTCCAAAGTGCATTTCGCAATGTATACAACTTACAAGAAGACATAACATGAGGCTATTTCACTTTACTTCTAAGAAGTAAAGTTGAAAAAGCCTCACTCAAAGAAAGTTTTTAAATATGCACATAAACTATTAAGTACATAGTATAATAGCTATATACCTACAAATAATTCTTTCAATCTTTTCTCATATATTGTTGATTTAATTAAAATACGTATATGAAAGAGAGAAAAAAATTGAATAAAATAAGATCAGTAACATAAAATGTTAGTTTTAAATTTTACGATCGCATTTCAATTAAATAATGACAAAGTGTTAATAGATTTGGCATGTAATTTTACTTCAAAAGTAAAAACAATTTTATTGAATTTCAGTTGTTTTTTGGTAAACACATCTGATCGTGTAATTCGTGTGTATGATACAAATACTGTCCTCAAATGTGGAGTCAATGGAGAACCTGAGCCTATACAAAAGCTGCAGGATCTTGTTAATAAGTATGTTTCGATTAGCTATAGTAAAAAGCGGGAATAACTTTATAAGAAAAGCGCCCTCTATTTTTGAAAATGTTAAATTCATAAATTGTTTTTAAAGTGAAACTTTTATTACTTTTTGGTCTGTGTGGCGCATGTCGCGTGACGGTCGGCCGCGGAGTAGGGATAAAGTAAAAGGCCCTCGCCAAAGCCAATATGGCGGCGCATATAGTTCGCAGCAGCTGACCGTATAGACTATTAATCATTTGTGCCAGTGCTCCACGCTATTTTAATATGTGTATATAATCTTAATAATTGTTTAGTATTATGTATGTCGTACTCTCTAAGACACAGAACTCAATAAAATATTAGTTGGAGACTTAGTCTACTTTTATTAGTCCCATTATCAGTCCAATTTCCCAAGTATTAGTAAGTAACGCTGTTATTCATCGCTATATAGTATAGACCTAAACTTTACTAGTTACACATAGTTTACAGTTTAATTTAAATATTGATACGATGAATGATAGATGGCTCTTCAATTAATAAATATTTCTCATAAAAATTCAATTCCTACCAGGACGACATGGAAGAAATGCTGTTTCTCAGGTGACGGAGAATATATATGTGCGGGTTCAGCACGGCAACACGCGCTCTATATTTGGGAGAAGTCTATCGGGAACTTGGTGAAGATTTTACACGGTACAAAGGGAGAGATGCTTTTGGATGTGGTTTGGCATCCCATAAGGCCTATAATAGCTAGTATAAGTGCAGGTAAATGCAAATTTATATGAATTCAACCAATTGAAATATGTATCTGTAACCGATCGGTCCAGGGGGTCTAATACCAACTGTCGACACTAGCTGTCATTTTCATACAAATTTAGTTTTCGACTTTCTACATACACTACTGTTAAGCCGTCTTGACTAGACCCCCTGTCCGTTCAAAAAACTCAAAAACTATTAAACTAATTTAAGGCTGGGGCTATTCACTAAGTACGAATAGTATTTAAATTACAGTTTCAGCAAAAGTATTGTTCGTTTTCATTACATTGAAAGACTGGATTGAGTTATTAGTTAAAACCTTGTAATAAGACTGAATTATGTTTTTTATGTAAAGAACAAGAATAGAATTTTATTATTACGCCCTTGATTTGAGAACTGGCAGTAAATGTAAAATTAAATTCATTTAATATTTCTTTTTTTTGACGTTCATAAGTGTACATTGTTACCTACATGAATAAATAAATTTTGAATTTTGAATTATTTATATAATCAAAAAAAGAACTAAATTTTATTGCTTATATGTCAGCCCGATTAGTTTATATGAAATATAATTACAATCAACTAAAAACAAATGAAACTCGCTATTGCTTTTTTTTTTTCATAAATATTATGGGCCTTTTACATTAATAAATATCACATAATCGTCTCCCAGTTGACGTGTTCCCACGTAAGTACGCCGGTTATGCATCTATTAACAAAATAGGTGACAATATTCGCTGGGAATCGCTACAATTTTGTTCGCAATTATTTATACAGTTATATAATTTAGGTGTTGTCTCAATCTGGGCACAAAACCAAGTTGAGAATTGGTCAGCATTTGCACCAGACTTCAAGGAGTTGGACGAAAACGTTGAATACGAGGAGAGAGAGAGTGAGTTCGACGTAGAAGATGAAGATCGGTCCGTGGACATGTGTGGGGAAAGCCGGGATGACGAGCAAGTTGAGGTAAGTTGAATCTCTAATGCTCATTTTAATAACATCATTGCCCTACATTTTATTTTATTTCTCTATTAAGAGAAATATATTTTTATATATTATATATTATATTATTATTTATATTATATATTATATTATTATATATTATATTATATATATTATTAGATATATTTTTTGAGTTTTTCCATAGATATTAATCTATGGAAAAACTCAAAAAATATATGTTTCGCCTTAATTAGTATTTTTTTAATTAGTTAACCTTTTTAGTAACTACATACCAATATATGGAATTGTTTGCTATGCCCCATAGACTCTCTATATTTTTATTAAAAGGGCCGTTCAAGTATTAAAAACGAAAAAAAATAAAATAAAAAACCCAAACAAATAAAAAAAAATATTGATTTTTTATTAGTGATTATGATGTCAACTATACTTATTTACTTTTTTACATATATTACCCACACATTTCTACGCTTAAAAACGATATGCATTTTCTAGAATTCCTACAAAAAAAAAATACGTTTATGTACTATTATTTTTGAGAGCTTTGCTTACTTTGCCGACAGGAGGAGGGGGGATAAATTGTAGTAAATATGCTTACGCAATACTTGAACGGCCCCAAAAACCCATTTCAATTGTTACTATTGTACCGACTTTTGTCTTCATAAAAACCTTCCTCAGAGTTCAAGAAATTAAAAAAAAAATACTCGCATCGGTCCAACCGCTACTATTGAGCTTAAAAGATATTTTGCGATTTATTTAATTACTTATATGATTAGACGATGTCTGAAATAACACAACCGTATTAAAAAAAATAACTGTCTTTCTCTCAAATTATGTTTACCCTGTGATGACGAGAGACGGAGAGAGATTACCTTAGTTAAAATTGTGCAATGACTACTTTGTTTTTTTTAATTAGTATATTTTCGATAAATGTTGTAAGGTGGACGTAACGACATGTGAGCCAGTAGCTGCGTTCTGCAGCTCTGATGAAGACGGTGAAGATGAGAATTTGTTGGCTTTCCTTCCTATTGCACCAGAGATTGAGGAACCTGAGGTAATAAAATATTTTTCATTCCTTAAGTTTAATTTCGCCATGGTTTCTATTTAGTGACAATATATTTTTCCTTAATAATGTGAATGTATGTTTTTCATTTAATATAAATATAAAATAGTTAATGTAATATATTTTTTAACTTAATAATTGTAAGCATTATGTTTGTGCAACACAGTCGTTATAACACATTGGTCATAATTTTTTAAACTTGTGTGTGTAATTCTTTCTTCCTTTCTGTGTTTTGTTAAGTGTGACCTTGTTGACGCGGTTACAAAAAAATAAATATACTCCTTTTATTGTTAATTTCGTTATATCTTGTATGTAAATTATATGTATTATCGTATTATATTTATATACCAAACTCTCCTTTGGTTGGTTCTACACAGTGTATCATTTCTATTCAAACGACTTATGATAGTGCCAGAAATGTAACTACATCATTAAGCGTCGCTATATCGCTTGCTGTTAACTGGTGAGAGAGAAGTGAAACGCTCGGAAGTCAATACTAGAATGGTCATTTATTTTAGAAAATGTATTCATTAAACTATAAGTAAATTGCAACAAAAGATACGCGAAGACAATAGACACATTGCACTTGCAGCTATACGTTTTAAAAACTGATACAAGGTCCTTTAAGGACCGATCTGATCGCCTAATTCCAAAAAGTAAATTGTTTCTTTCCATTTTACGTCATTTTTTCATGAATTAGGGAGAATGTAAAAAATATATGGTGAAGTTGGGTAGTTTATGTCCATTCTGAAAGATTGATACACGATTTAAATAACTTCGCTTGATAGAAAAAAAGCCAAACATAGCCAATTTTTGACACTTTGAATTCATTTTATAACGAAAATGTATATTGAACATACTTTTTAAACTTACACAATATATTTTAACGCAAGCCAAGTAATTTATTTCAAAAAAAAAATTCTAAAATTACATCAATTTATTGTTTTACATAACTAATTGTTATTAGGGGCCTCCGCCCCTCCGCCCGCAGTCATACCTACAATTCGTGCTGGCCTTAAATAATTATCTGCTACGGTTAAATTAAATATATATTTTTTAGGACGGCTGGGCAGCAACGCAAGAAACAGTCACGCCTACAGAGACGCCTGAGAAACTGCAACCGGCCGCTAAGAGACCACGCACCAGTACATACGATATTGCACTCAACATTGATCCGCCTGGTAGGCAAAAGTTTCTTTATAGAAATTAATTATGCCTTAGAGTTTTTTAAATTAGTTACTCTTCTTTAAGATCAACCGATGGCGTATGGAGGCAAGAATAAGCAAGCGGCAGGGAGTAAAAAGCTTGCTGGAAGGCCTAGGAAATGAATATAAATAATAAAACTAATCATCAGCAAATAATGAGTTCTCATTTAAATATATATAACGTTCAACATTTTCTATACGTTTGATATAAAGTATTCGAAGAAGTGGTATCAACTAAATATACTAGCTAAAATCGGAATAATAGAAAGAAAAAATTACGCTCCATTTCCACTTTGACGATTAAAAAGAGTGGCTAATAGTTCTACGCCCTTGATTTGAGAACTGGCAGTAAATGTAAAATTAAAAGCATTTAATATTTATTTTTTTGACGTTCATAAGTGTACATTATGTTACCTACATGAAGAAATGTTTTTTGAATTTTGACTCAATCAGAATGATGGCTTTGTGGCTTAATAAGCAACATCCACCCAAATCAAGAGAAATTTGTTAAATCTTGATCTGAGATTAATCTACATCTAAAATAATTGGATTTTTCCCTGAAACGATTAGTGTTACGGTGCAGATGGCACGGTTTATCTTATTCTCTAAATGCATAAATATCGATACGCATTTTTTCCTATCCTATTTTTCTGCTTGATTTAATAATAGGTACATTGATGAATATATAATAATAATAAAGCCTTTATTGCTGTATTTATATACTAGGTAGATAAAAGTGTGAAATACTAAAAAAGGTATCACTAATAATAAAAAAATTAAATACTAATAATTAATCGGCAAGGAAGCCATTCCGTTACTTTCTTCGTGCATTTATCTTTATATTCTCTCATAATGTCTCCTGTCTATTTCCATTTCAATCTATTACTAGAACTAACAGCGTTTCTAAACTTTGTCATGTTCTATATTTCTTCTAGTTTTACTCTATCTTTCAATTTCAGACCTTGACGAATATACTGATACTTAAACATATTATAAAGATTTATTATTTATTAGTCGTATTTAAATATTCTCTTCGGCCTGCTTGGTAAAAATGTGTAAAGCGTAAACAAGGACGTGATTAGAAACCCCGTAACGCATAATCACCGTTTTGAGCTCGTTACGTTGAGTTGGTAACTTTGTAGGATTTTTGGTCCAAATGCATTACAATAAAAGAAAAATGTAGGAGTAAAACATTTATTTTGCAAAAAGAAATACCTCTGTAATAAAATTCACATTAGAGTATACAATAAGTACTTATAATTCTGTATATAAATAAATCTCACTTAATTAAAAACAAAATAATACATTCGTATTCGAGGACCAAATGAAACCTAACATTATAATCACAGCGAGCGTCTAGGCGTCTGCGCCGTCGTCGGTATAAATACAATTATCTATATATTTACAGTTCATCATCTAGTCACTACGCATCTAAGTCATCTTCGCGCTGGCTCGAAAAATAACTGACTAAGCCGCCGAATACACTTCCTTCATCTCTGGGAACATTTCCCTCTTCCCGAACCACGTTCCTTACCTCTCGAGGGATACGACTACCCTCCGGTTGGGAGATTTCGGGACCCTCGGGAATGTCACTCGGTTGCTCTACTTTAATATTGCTTAACTTAATCGCTACATCTTTATTTACATTTTCTTCCAAGTTCGGTACGACTGGCTTAGTTTCGGGAGGGGACTCAGGCGGTTCCTCTTCCCTCGGAGATTCAGTCTCGCGCGACTCTAATTCGCTGGGGTCGGGGGAAGGTTTTCTGATGAGCACCGATTCTCTCATCTGCATCGACTCTTTATTGACGTCACTGTATTGCGCGAAGGGCGGCACACCGGGGCTGGCGTGCTCGGGCCCCGGAGGTCGAATCGGCATTCCGTAAGGAGCGCGCATCGGAGGCCGCATAAACGGGTAGTGGGGAGGCAGGTCGTGACCCATCAGTCGCTCTGGGCCACTCGGTCTTATCATATCCGGGTGGGGCCGAGACATGTCACGAATCAGATTTCGATCAGGATACTGAGATAACTCTGACATTTTGTCGGGACCTGGCGGTCGTAACATATCGTGCAGGGGACGATCCGGGCCAGAATGTCTGATAGCATCATGTACGGGACGATCCTGTCCAGATTGCTGAATAAGATCATGCGCAGACCGATCGGGTCCAGACGGCCTCAACACGTCGTGCATAGGCCTGTCTGACGGTCGAATGTCGTGTGCTCTATCTGGAGCAGGATGTCTTACGATATCGTGCATGGAACGGTCGAGTCCCGGTGGCCTTATCATATCATGCATGGGGCGGTCTGGCCCGGGAGGTCGAGACATTTCGTGATATCTCATGTCATGGGGTATATTTCTTTGAGGAACCGAAGGCCGAGTTAGAGATTGCAGTTGCGGCTGTGTCGTCGAGAATCTGTTTTCTGCCATAGAATCGGATGGGGGTCGGTCTAGAGGCGGCCTCAACATATCGTGCATAATAGGTCTGATGGGTGCCCTAATCATGTCGTGCAAAATAGAGCCCTCGGTAGTGGGCGGCCTATTAACTTCGTGCATAATAGGCCTGTCGTGCCGCATCATAAATTTATCTGGACCGGTGGCTCTGAGCATTTCGTGAAGTCCTCTATTACCCGGATGTGTACTGTCGTGAGGTCTCTCGGGCCTTAAGACTTCGAAGGGCATCCTTTCGGGACCCGAAAGTGGACTTCTAGAAGGTGACCCTCTGCTGTCCCCGTGAAGGTACGGTGGGACGTTCCCCATGCGATGCAATGGATTATGGTGTAAACGAGCCTGCAGTACCTCGGCTTGCGAGGCTGGCGGAGCGTAAGGACCGTAGGGGCCGTATTGGGGCGCGTACGGACCTAAGGGTCGAGCTTTGTTCTCTGTGTGTTTGATCCTATTGCGAGGAAGATCAGGTGAAGACGGTCGCTGCGAGGGTGAAACCGGGGGCGACTGGTATTCGGGCTCAGTTTTCACTTCCGCTTTTATCTTGACAGGGAAGTTGTCAGGCGTCGGGGAATTCTGTCTATTGGGTGAAGCGTTCACTTCGCTGGGGGGACGGATTAACATCGGTGGGTTTCCGGGCATGACGGATCGGATTGCAGCTTGGTTACCCGGGGAGGGGCCGTGCGGAGACGAGGCGGGATGCACGTGAGGTACGTTAGGCCCGTGAGGAGAGGACGGCGGAGGTCCCTGCCCTAACCCGGCGGGTAGATGCGGCGCGTGAGGAGATTGGGACATGGGCCCGTGGGGGGATTGTGACATATGTCCGTGCGGGGACTGGGACATAGGACCGTGGGGCGACGAGGCGGGCCCGTGCATGCCGGACGGGTAAAGGCCGGATCCTTGTGAGTCAGGCCGAGGCGGGCGTAAGGGGTATGAGGTCGGATGGGGGCCTTGGGGGCGATAGACAGGCGGTCGGTGAGGAGGCTGAAGAGGTCCGTGAGGGGAGGACACCGGTGGGCCGTGAGGCGGAGTGGCTATGGGACCTTGCGGGGAAGACGCCGGGCCGTGGGGAGGCATAGCCCCGGGTGGGCCACCTCTTGGATAGTAGTATTGCGGGTATGGAGGCCGGCCTTGCGGCCCGAGCCCAGGGTGCAACTGATACATCATGCCTTGTCCACGTGGACCATACCCCGAACCACCTGGTGGATACATCATTTGACCCCTGAAATAATTTACACTTAAATTAATACTGTCCACACATTGAATGTATTATAGAAATTAAAAACAAATTACAATTACAAATAATTGTTTGTAATTTTCCATTAATTACTATTTTTCTTAACATTTTATCTGATCTAGCTTATTTTCGTTGTTCTAGATATGGTTTGGCATAATGTTTAGTGCATAGTAGAAATAAACTCGTATATCTCGTGAGTGAGTGCACACTGACCTATAGTGATGGTTGAGAACGTGCGGCATCCGCGTGATGATGCTGGGCTCCTCTGAAACTGGAGCAAATGGCTGAGGGGATCCCGCCACTGAGAGAGTCCCTGACGGACATAGATATTTTTACATATGATAGGGATACACTTTTAAGTTCAAATGTAATGTCAATTTATATTTAATTATAAAATACAAAATTAGATTTCTTTTAGGAATGAAACATTTAATGAAAAAAAAAATTGATAACTGTTCAGGAAGTTCTGTCTGAACCTTATTAAGTCTTAAATTATTTAGAAGAAGATTGTAAGTTGACTATTGGTCACAATATATACCTTCTCTCATAACATGATGATGATCTGGCCTCATCACCATTCGATCCTCGCCTCCGGCCATTCCGCGTAACTCGGGACGTACCTGGAAGTATAAACTTATTTAACCCACTTCTACAACAAACAACGGGTCAGTTTTGTACGTTTTGTTTATTTATTAGTGATCCAAAATCTACAGCCTTACAATGTTTTCATATTACTTACTGTGAAGGACAAATTTCAAAAGGGTCATTTGAGTATTATTTTTTTATATTATTAAATAATATTAATTCTAATAAGGGCAGCATAGCTACTCTCAACAACACAATTCTGAGAGAGAAACTGCATATTAAATGTTGGAAACATTGCTAACAACTCAATAATGGTTCTACTGTTAATGAGAACCTTAAAATTATATTATTTAATATGATCTGATTATAAAAACTAACAACAACCTTTTGTTAACAAATACTAATACATATCATGTCACGAATTTCAGAATGATAAGCTAAATAAAGCCAAGCAAATTACCAACCTGCAACCGGGGTTGTTGGTTATGTTGATACCGTTCAGGGAAATCCGGCGGACGCCCGCCTGGGAACTCTGGCCTTGAACCTGGATAGTCCGGCCTTGGTCCTGGATAGTCCGGCCTTGCACCCGGATAATCTGGACCGCCACCCGGATAATCCGGTCGACCCATGTACGCTTCGCCGGGAGGGCGTGTTAGCCCGCTTTCTCTTTTCAAACGTCGACTCTCTTGTAAAGCGAGCTTCGCTTGTTTTTTCTCTTCCCTCTCTTTTGCTTTGAGTTCTTTCAATTTCTCTTTCTCTTCTTTCTTCTGCATTCTTTCCATTCGGCGCGCTTCTTTTTCTGCTTGTTTTGCTTCACGCTCTTGGCGTTTTTTCTCTCTTTCCAACTGGAAAATTGAAAGTTTAAAATATTACATACATATTCTATTATTATTGAACAATGTATGTTGAATAAGTGTAACAAAAAAAAAAATACCAGACTTACTTGGTTAGGGGTCAGAACAGAGCTGTCCGTTCTTAGATCTGGAGAGCAAAAAAAAAATTACTAAAACATCACATTATTTGCTGCACGAACATAACAACTTTCACTAACTAAACTAATATATACAAAGGCCCTTTACTATCTCGAGACCTTCTCGTAAAGGCTAACTGGTTCCACCTACATCCAAATTGGGATTTCACCAATCCAGGACCATTGACCTCCTCAATAAAAATATATAACAAACAAGCAGACTCGGCCAAGCGTTGCTGTATCTAAGGTTATTGTTATATTACATAGTATGTATTAAAATATTCTACTTTTTACACAGCGCCATCTGTTAGAAATGTATCAAATATTTGCAATAAAATAATTTTTATTTGCGGG
This sequence comes from Pieris mannii, assembly GCA_028984075.1. Taxonomy (NCBI): domain Eukaryota; kingdom Metazoa; phylum Arthropoda; class Insecta; order Lepidoptera; family Pieridae; genus Pieris; species Pieris mannii. The sequence goes on from CM054784.1 coordinate 6,887,602, forward strand.
TATAAATTGAAATGTAAGCTATCTTTTAAGTTAGATCAAACTGCACACGGTGTGCAAATTTGATTGATATCGGTTCGGTTGTTTAGGAGTCCATAGCGGACAAACCACGTGACACGTAATATATATATATTAAGATTACCGGAAAGTTTGAAGAGCGAGGCAAATAACTTGAGGTTTATCAAATATTTAAAGATAATATATAAAAAAATGTTACTACACTGTTACAGAGTATCTGACCGATATACTTTAGATAGACCTAGACCGATAGATATTTTTTTATAAAAGTTAAGTTGTCTTTTCCGTAATATGAAGCCAAAGCAAGTAACCAAATAAATAATATATCTTGTAAGCATAGAAATGTGCCTTACCCCATGGCAGTAATAAGGACCTTTCCTTATTGTAATAAATTATAAGGTATCACAATATTAACATAAAGAATGCAAAATTTGAATTTGAATAATTGTTTTCTAGTTACCCACAACACAGGGCCTCCCTAGTGTGGGGATATATTTTTTTATTATTAAAATAAATATAATAAATAAATAATAATAAAAATCTTAAATCTGTATGATTTAAATAAATGTTTAGACGTCAAAAATTAATAAATCCCAAACAAAATGTTGTGTTATAGAGTGTGGGTGTGTCTTCCCAAAAAGAAACAACTAATTATTGTTTCACTGATGTTGATGTGATAAAATACCTTTAATCTTGACTCCGACGAGTTTCGCGAGAGCGTCGTCAGATGGCGGAGTGGAGGCACCATGGCGAGATCCACGACCGCGACCACGACCACCCCTAATATAAATTTTACCAGATATAGATGCGATCATCAGTTTTACATACTTTTATTTTGATAAAAATAGCAAATGTTCAGAATTCAGAATACATAAAATGCTTTAATAAATACTTAAACTCTTTAAGGTTGGGATCTAAGATAATTTTATGCACTTTAAAATATATTTTAGTTTCCTTAAAGGAATTTAACACTTATTAATACATCCGAAGCTCACAATAACCTACAGCGTCAGCACACTCACACCAATGTGTTTTAATGAGGTAAATGTATTTTGTTTTTATATTTTTCATTTATTATATATGTCGGCAGAACTTGATCGTTGGCAGTTAGTAAGACAGCGTTATCGGCACGTGCACATGCATGTGACGTCATTGCACACTACATTTCAGGTGTATAAAATCCCGCCTAACCGCTGTATCGGCACGCATTGTGTCTGAATATCGACGTGCATAGACTGAAGTCTTAACCGACTGTCACCTGTCACTGTGCACTATATTTCTTACCTTATTTAAAAATGATCTACCCACTTTAATTATTAAACATTGGTTAAATTATTAATGTAATACAAATTATAAAAACACTTGTATAAATAATAATATTTACCGGCTTCCTCGACCGCCACGGCTGCCGCGACCTCGAGAAGGCTTCGCTATGTTGGCATGTGCTTCTTAAAGTACAAATGTATTATATGTTAGATACTTAATATATAATAATAAAATTTACTTAAAATTTGATAACTATTAATAAAACGTACCAAGATGCGCTTGCAGCTCTTCAGTCTTGGCCCTAGTGACGTCATCGGGCAATTTCTCCAAAGGAACCACTGCTGTCTTGCTGATCAACTCCGTAATGGCTTTCCGTTTCTCTTCTTCGTCAACTGAAGCTCTTCGTCCGGCGGATTCGTCCGAGCTTATTTCCGAATCGTCTATCTTGAACTCATCAGAGCTGTCCGGCATGTGTTTGCCGCTTGATTTGTGCATTTCCTGTGGATTTACCTCTTATATATAAAATTCTCGTGTCACAATGTTAGTTACCATACTCCTCCGAAACGACTTGACCGATTTTTATCAAATTTTATATGCATATTCAGTAGGTCTGGAAATCGGCTACTATCTATTTTGCTATATGGGGCCCCCTAAACGATATGGGGCTTCCACCTCAAGAATTTTTTTTTATATTTTTGACGACATTTTTTTAAATACATTTTAAAATACATACAACCCTAAATTTTCACCCGCCTACAATTAATAATCCCAATTTTTTATTTGATAATTAAGGACTTTGGGATATAACAATACACTCACATCCTCCGACTCAGTGTTAGGCATCTCCGTATAATTAATCTTCTTTTGCCTGGTGCGATGTTTGGGCGACCAATCGTTGGGCTCGTCGCTCAATCCGCCGTACGTGACTCTCGCGCGTATAACGTTCCCTGCCGCGTCGTATTGCGTCAGACCACTCTTACGCGAACGCTTTGATGATTTGTCGCGCTTCTTCGATGAATGAGGCTTCTTTTGTTTTCTGTAAAACAAAAGATAAACAGATATTTTAATAGATTATAGATTTCATATAACTATATATTTAAATTAAAAGAAATTACTTTTTACTGTGGTCCTTGTCTCCGCCCGATTCACTGCTACTTTCATCGAAAACACCTTTTTTCTTTTTCTTCGCTTCGGGCGATGATTCCAATATATTTTTAATTTCTAAAGCATAAAAAATATTGTTTATATTATTGTTAGAAGACGATGTTCTTTCTACAAGTATGATATATCTGTCGCAGCCAACTAGCTTAATTAGCCGTTCAATTACCAGCCGATCCGTTTAACTAGCGGCCTGAAAGATGTTTAGCCAGTTGATTAAACAGCTAGGCAAATGACTCGGATCGATGACGTTTCATTATTTGCCCAGCCTGTTGACTGTTAATTTACATTAACTACCATTTCCTGTCACTCTCAAACTCGAAACGAAACTCTTCAAACTGTCATTATGGCGTCGGCAACAGCTTTGATGGTGTATTCCAAAGTTTCATGAATAACAACAAGTAGAATGGAAGAGTATAGTGATAATAATAATGCAAATTTGACTTAAGAAATATTATTATACAATAAATTTTATTTATTATATATAATAAATTTATTTCTGCCAAATAATAACTCTATCATATGAATGGCCTAAGAATTAGCCAGCCAGTTCATTTAATGTTGAAACAAACGCTACGACTGATTATCTTTCAGGTAGTTAGTTAAAAGGCTAGGCTGTTAATTGAACGGCTAATTAAGCTAGTTGGCTGCGACACATCTATGTCGTGTTCACGCATTAGATGGATAACAGCGTTATGGTAATATAAATTATCTTAAGATTAACAAACTTACGTCATACATTTAAATAGAATCAAATGCGATGATCTATTCCGTACATTTTTTTTAATTAATCTGACAAACAAAACTTGATACATATATAAAGTAGCAACTGATGCCGGTCAGAACCAGAGTCATCGGAACATATTTAAAAAGACGAGATAGAGGATACCGTAGACATTTCTGCAAAAACCCTTCATCTTTTAGTCGAAATCAACTCCGGTGAAGTAAATACTTAGACGTTTTATATTGTTTTTTTACTCATTAATAATAATAATAATTTAAAAAAGGTGAAATAAATACAGATAATACAACTTTTTCTACAGCTCTGATACTTTTTGACATTCAACACCTTTTATCTTCAGTCACCGTGACCACGCATGCTGTAAAGCACGCGAAACGTCGGAAAAAATTTAAAACTATGTTAAATAAATAAGTTATAATAATACATAGCTTGACCATTTCTCTCACCTCTTCGCCCGTCGGAGGGTGTTTCGCTAGAACTGCCTCGAGACGATACTTCAGACGAAGAAGACTCTAAACTGAAAACAGAAAAATTTAAAGTACATTATCATGATTTGGGAAAATCTATTTATTATTAAGTAAAATATTTTTTGAAGTGAAAATTCTTTAGACACGTGAGGGTAAAATGTACGGATGAAACGTCACGAAAACGTGCAGCGTTTTAGTCGTAGAAAAGGATAAATTGTATATATAAACAATAAAAATATTCCATATATAAGAAACTTTGTTCACAAGTTATTTGAGCTTAAATAATAAAATATGTATTTAAAGAAAACACTTTTTTTGGATTGAAGCTATGTATTATTTAACTTATAATTATTTAACATAATTTTAAATTTTTCCGACGTTCCGCGTGCGTGGCGCTCCACTTTCGGATTGTGGAGGACACCGTGACCAATTTTTTTAACCGTGAAATTTTTTTGTAAAAACCCTTTATCTTTTAGTCTATAACAACCCCGGGGAAACAAATACAGATAATGTTACTTTTTCTACATCTGTGATACTTTTTGACATTCAACACCTTTTATCTTCAGTTACGTGTCCACTCACGCCGTAAAGTAAGCGAAACGTCGAAAAAATTAAAAATTATATTAAATAATTATAAGTTTTATAATACATAGCTTCAATCCGGTAAAAAGTGTTTTCTTTAAATGTGTAAAAGCTATGTTAATAAAAGACAAATAAAATATGTACCCGGTGTCCTTGAAGTCTTCATCAATTTCGTCGTCGTCCTCTGAAGGCACGTCGAGTGAGTTAAGTTTGCGGGCTTTACGGCGTTGTTTGCGAGTCGCCTTCTTCGCTTCCACGGGCTTACCCTATAATTAACACTCAAAGATATATATTTCTGCCTATAATTGAAATTTTAGAGAAATCAACGCACATAAGTGAGGTAATAATAATAATAATAATAATAGCCTTTATTCAGATACATTTTACATTATATATTTTATATACATTTAAACAAATTTCCATTTTAATACAATTCTGGTGCATCTGTGTGCCCTTTTTTGGCAAAGGCCTCCTCCAAATCCCGCCATTCCTCTCTGCACTGCGCCACTCTCTGCCATGTACCACCTGCCGTTTCTTTAATGTGGTCAATCCACCTTCTCAGTTGTCTCCCTCTTTTGCGTTTGCTGTACCTTGGGCACCAGTTAAGCAGTTTTTTGCTCCACTTTTCTGTACCTCTTGCGATGTGTCCCACCCATTTCCACTTTAGCTTCTTGATCGTTATTGTAACATCTGTTACCTTAGTTATTTTCCTTAATACTGTATTCTTTATTTTGTCTCTTCTTGTTTTCCCTATCATACATCGTTCCATCGCTCTTTGACAAACCTGTAGCTTTGTATACTGCGCTTTAGTAGGCGCCCAAGTTTGTGATCCATATGTTAGTACAGGTAGTATACAAGTGAGGTAATATGAACTGTTAATTTAATGAAATAATGTCGTTTATTGTCTAAATGTATTGACAACATTAAATATGTATTCAATAGCTATTAGAGGCATAGTTCAGGAGTGTAGAATTGTTAAAAAAAAGTATGCCAAATGAATGATAAATAAGGAAATGCAGGGACATTCTTAATAAAAATAACTTCAAATTCATATCTACGTCAACCTATATTATACACGTCTCATACAGAAATGGGTCTCACATATCAAACTACTGAACCGATTTTGATGAAACTTGAACTACTTGTCCAAGTTGAATATGCATTGTTATTGATATGACATATACAGATTTTATAAATTTATAGACAAACGGTCAACAGGTCATGCTGATAACTGGAGTCCTTTTATTGAAGATGGGTAAATATAAAAATAAGTTTCCTTTTTTTGTTACCTGCTCAATAGCCACTTGCTCAGCCTTCATCTTTTCTTCCTCAGCCGCTTCCATGATAGTGGAGATGTCTTTTCCCCGCCCTTGATTACCGGCACTTGTGGTTGGTTCTACATACTCCTCCTGTAATAATTAACTAGTGTAAAACAACAAAAAAATTTAGGTTTAATTTTTTTATAGCATATTTGCCATTTGGTAATGATATTTCATATATTACTGAGTTGTTACTAGATTTTACTAAAAAAATTCAATAGTATATATTATGAACAAATTAAATTTAGTTTTTTTTAAATTACTACACACATTACATATACATACATACATTATACAAATGTGTATTTCAAAATTCCTAAGGTATCTAAATATGCATCATTATATATTATTTTTGTTTTTTTTTCTATGAGGGCTACATTTCTTTTTCAATTCTTCAATCTCTAATAAAATAATGAATATGTCAAAATAGTTCATCAGTTTATTTGTACTTTACATATAATCTCTGTAACACTGATGTAAAATTTATATAATAAAATAGCAAATGTTTCTGTGATATAGTTGACTATAATCACCTTAATGGCGGATGAGATCAGTCGGTCATATTCCCTTGATCGGTAGGAAACGGGCAACTGTTTGCGCGCGCGCAGTCGATACACCGCACCCGAAGACGATGATGACGACCAACTCTCGCTGCCTTCTGAAATGACCATATTACCATATAGCTAAGAAAAGTAAAGCACGAGAAATGAGGCCATTACACTTTATTGTACATTTTTTCCTAACATAAATACTCACCAGACTCCTCCTCGGATTTTTCTTCAATCTCTTCTTTCTCTTCTTCCTTTATCTCTTTCTTTTCTTTCTTTGGCTCCTCAAGCAGCTTCCTCTCTCTTTCAGCCTCCACTTGAACCACCAACTCGTCGTACTTCACCAGCTCCTTCCCTAGCGCTTCTATTAAAAGTTCCTGAAAACAGAAAAGGTCATGTTTAGCAAGAAATATTTACCAACCGCCTTATACATACCATTCAATTGTTTAAATAATTAAGATTTAATATATGAAAAATGTCAATAACTTATGTGAAGGTCTGCAAGTAATTTTAATTCAGACAAAATCAACATTAAGAGTTTGCACATAAATGATTATACTCTGATTTTAAATTCCATAGAATTCTGACAGGTATAATTATTTGACATGTCACAGATTACAAATCTTATCGGCCGGAGGCATTTAAAAAACGCACAAGTATGTATAAAAAACATTTTTTTTAAGTTAACCTAATAAACCTGGAGTTAATAGGCATGACTGCCAGCTAAAGAATAAAACAAAGTCATTAAGATAATTCAATATATTGTTCATGACTTTGAAATATATGTTATATTTGTATTGGGTCACTTGAGTAAGTAAACATTAAGATTTATCTTTTTGTAGCTAAAACACAAAAATATGTGGCATTTTGGGTCAAATTTGTCCATCCTGGAACTTTTTTAGTGGCAACACTAATGCAATGTCAGAATTCTATGGAATTAAAAATCCTAGTATAGTGTATGAATTAATAGCAGAATATATAAAAAAGTTCACATACATGGTCGCAGGGCGGGCAAAACCAGTTCGAATGCGGTATTAGGAACAGCATTGGCTTGAGGCAGCTCGCGTGGTATCCCGCGTCACACTTGTCACAGAGCAAGATCCACTCGGGCTGCTCTCCGCTACCGCAACGGCGACAAGCACCTTCAGCGCCATCTGCCTCTGAATTACAAAGTACAACAATAAATGGAAATTCCTTGTAATTTTCAGTAAATAGGTGCTGCCTACTACAACACGTGGCATCATCAAAATAAGTTACCATGGGTTGTTGGTACACTTCTTTCTGGTTTGTATACCAAGTATCAGTTATTAAACTTTCCAATAGGTATTTATTCATTTGTACTGCCTGTGAGGCTGTTTACTAGCAATCAGATGCTGAAGAGGCTCCTAAATATTTAAATCACATTGTTACATATGATAAATAAAAATAAAATAAAAAGTCTTTATTCATTTTAAGTACATTTTCATTCCCAGGTGTAAGATTTGGAAACCCTTTAAAGTAAAAAATACCTGTGTCAGAGTTCCCAGCTCTTCCATATACAAACTTAACTTAAAATAATGACATTATTTAACCTATTCTTTTGAACCGTTTCCTTTTTATTTTTCTTTTATGAACCGTTATCATCACGCTTGAGTGAACGAGTGCGTGAGTGAGTGAATAAGTGAGTAAAGTATATTTACATCGTGGGTCTCAAAAGCAGCTCTAACACTGCATAGGAGTGTGCATAAGTCAGTCTTTTATTAGGGTTTTTAGGTTTTAAAATAAATATAAAATCACCTTCTTGTAGTGTCCTAGCTCGTTTGACAGGTTCCACTTGCTCTTCACTCTCTAAATCAGATTCTGGAGAAAACTCGTGGTCTGACTTATTAAGGTCAACTGAAAAATGTTAATACAAAAAGTTAAAATAAATTTCACCATCTATTACAATAATTTTAATATATACAAAAACATGGTTTTGCTAAGTTATTGCAATTTATTTATAAGGAATGCAGGCTAAGGAAACCATACTATGTCTAACTTCACATTGTCAATTATATTATTATCAAAAACTTTATATATACATAAGGTGATCTTATCTTGATTGTTTTGTTATCTTCATCTCAGTTTTAAATGGTATGTTAACATAATATTAATACATTAGCATGGGTCTGTTTCTACCTTGCTTTTATTATAAGAAATAATTATTTTTAAACAACATACATTCTGGTTCGTATTGGGGTTCAAACAGTGGTTCGTCAGAGTCAGAATCTTGATCTGGACCGGTGGAGTCTGAGGCCTTCCATTTATTTTGTTTCTTCCGTAATTTACAATCAGAGTCTGAACTGCTGCCACTAGCTTTCCAATCCTCTTCATCATCTTTGTTCTGAAAATAATTTATTTAATAACTTGTAGTGTTTTAGGAACTCTGGCATAATGAAACTTTAACAAAAAATGTTTAATCACTAATAAATGATAATTTCACCATAGACAATCTCAACCTCAACTACATTGAACCTTACTACAACAGACACACAAACCTTCTATATATTGAATTTTTACAAGAATAATATTGTTTATCTAGATTTAGACTTTTTCTTTTTAAATATTGACAATTAAACATTTAGATAGTTGATTAAATCAATTTTGATTCTATGATAAAATTTATGGTACCACAGAACACAATTTTCCTTGAAAATTGAAAAATCAAATCAATACGTTGTATTATGATGACGTGTAATATGTAATCTATTCTAGTAAATTGTGATTGGAGCTATATAATATACAATAAAAAAGTAGTAAATACCTTCTTCGTATGAATCATTTTCAGTTCCCGTAAGGTGACTTCTTCCAAATGCCGCCTATCAGCCTCCTCTTTTATCTTCATCTGAGCAATCCTTCTCGATTGCCTCACTGGCGTATCTAAATCATCGCTTTTGTCTAACTTCGATTTTTGTTTATCATTTTTCGCTTTTTTCTTTAATTTTTTTGCAGATTTTTTACCAGCTAAAACACAAAACATTTGCATTTATAAAAAACTAAATTGTTTATTATATTTTACCAGTTATTTTTATCTTAAACAAGTTATACTTAGTACCTAAACTGTATAGTGTTTCCTCTTCAGATTCACTTGAACTTTTTACCATATGTTTTGCTTCTACTTTTTTTCTGGAAAATGTAATTTTTTTATTAAATATCAATGAGAATTATCAAAACAAACAAATTCTTACATTCACCTTTAAAGGAACCCTCTACTTACCTAGTTGAGGTAATTATTTTCTTAGGTTTTATTTTCAACCTTTTCCCACCACTCAGAGGTTCATCTTCTTCACTTTCACTTTGAGATTCTGATTTATTTTTATCACTTAGTGAAGAATTAATTAATGATCTCTTTAATGCTTTACAATGCTTTTTCCCATCATTGAGTTTATCATTCCTAATTGATTCATCTATATTCTTAAGGAATCTCTTTGATTTAAGTTTACCTTTTTTAGCTTTAATTTTTTTCCTATTAGATATTGAATCATGATTATTTTCATCTACATTTAAATCTTTATTTTCGATATTATCGTTACTAATGTCATTTTTACTGTCTAAAGTATCCGTTTCTTTGGAATGTGATACATCTGCATCGGGTGTTGGTTCTAAGCGTAGTTTTTTCAATGGTAAAGGGTCTTCTTTAAGATCTGGTTCAGAAATTTTATCTTTTTCATTCAAACTTTCTGTTTGATCCTCATCATCATGCTCAGAAGACAGACTGCTTTTTCTCTTCTCAATAACACTGGTCTTACCATTTTGACACTTTTCACTATCAGCAACTAAATTTATTTTTTCTTTCTCCTTGACATTTTTTCTTAGAATATGTTTCTTCTTAACCTTACCTTTGAGTTTTTTTTTAGGTTTATCCTGTTCCGTTGGGCTATTTTCACTAACTGAACTTTCTTTCGTTTCATTGTGATTGAGTGTGCTAGAATTTGAACTTTTTTCAGGTTCTCTTTTACATTGTTTTTTTGAATCCGAATTAAGTACTTCATTGTTATCAGCTGACTGCTTTTTCAATGTTCTTTTTGTCACAGTTTTTAACTTAACACCCTTTTCTAATTTATTTTTATTATATATCACCTCTTTAACATCCCCATTGCATTCTTCGGATGTATTTTCTCCATCTGAGATTTCATCACTCTGCTCTTTGTCTTCAACTTCAGGGTTTCCAGTATCATTATCAAAACCCCAACCATCACCATAAATAAACAATACTGGTTCACTTATTTCCTCCCCAAAAAAATAAGAGCTTTCACAATCAGCACCATTACCTTCTCCTGTAACAATTAGTACTGGTTCTTCTATAGTTTCACTTACAGTTTCATTAACATTTTCAAGACGTTTATCAGTATCTTCATATGATTCTTCTGTTAAGTCTTCTTTCATATCATTTAAAGTGACTGGAACTTTATTTGTAGTAACATTTTCTATGCTTAATTTTTCTGTGGGTTCAGAGCATACCAAGATTTCCTTATTGGAATCTTCTTTACTGTCTTGTTCTTCAACTGATATTTCCTTAATATTTGAATGATTTACATTTTCACTACATGTATCTTGGCTTAAGTCTTTTACTGTTTCCTTAGATTCTACATTATTAGATTGATCATTTACACTATTTACATCATTATTTACAGTGTCTTTAGAACATTTAGTAATTTTCATATTTTCTGGAGATTTTTGCTCATCTTGATTATCACTCTCATGGTCTGTTTCTGACTCAGGGCTCAGGAATTCTTCATTTTCATCTTCCAATTGCCCAGAAATTAAAGGCTGAAAAATAATTTACAAATTGAATAAATTTTAACATTATAAAAATAGTTTACAGTACTTATATGTGCCAGTTACTTTCTGAAATACATGCCTCTTTCTTTTGGTTTGCATCATTACTACTTGAATCTTCACTATTTGCAATACTACCACTAGTTGTAGCAGAAAGTGAGATTTCTTCTCCAGTTTTTAACTGAGTAATAACTTTTTTTAATTCTTCTCTAGTTCTGGAAAAAAGACATGTTATATTTTATGAGAAAAGATTGAAAATGGTAATACATTTAGAGGGCATCATACAATTATTAATATTAAGTTATTGTTACAATAATAGTAAATAAACTGGACATCTTTAGAATAAAATCAATGATTATTATAAATATACCATTAAAATTTATTCTTAAATCAATAAAATGTATACCTCGCAATTAGTTGCCAAGTCTCTTCATCCTGATCCTCCTTGTATAAACACAAGTTGGCTTCCTGATCTACTTGCAGCCAGTAAACACAGCCATTCTTATCCCTACCAATAGGTTCCAGTCTCAACTCCTTACAAGATAGGTTGTTAACTGTGTTCTTGAACTTTACATGGCAAGTAAATTGATATTCAAGCAACAACTGTAAAACAAGAATGTTATTAGAAACATTCATAAATACAGTTGTGCACATTCATAAGGCAATTTTAAATAAAACATAATAATCACAACTAATTGAAACTTGTAAAAATAGTTCATGTAAATAAAATTTATTTTTGAGTTCAATAATTTAACTGGAACAAATAGTTACTTTAGAAATTTTGATATTTCAATAATTCATCAATATCTACATTCCAAAAGTAACTATTTGTTTTAGATAAAAATAGCCTCTTGAACTAAATTCTGGTTAAGTTTAAACTTTTAAAAGTTAACAAACTAATAATTAACATGAATCTATAAATATTAACACATAACATAGGGTATATTATGATGAATTTGGTGTTTTAAAATTGGTAACAAGTAACAGCACTTACTTTCAAAGCTTTCAGTTTGACCTGAGTACTAGCTTTCTTATAAGAAAATCTTTCTATTTCCCAAGCCTCTTGGTGGTATGATTGTTGGTGGCAAAACTTTATAAGATATTTCTCCCATCGTGAACTCTGAACAGATTTCAAAGCGCGACGCAGAAGTCTCAGGTGTAATTCTTTTAACGGCTCCAATACTAAAAGAACAAAACACTCGCGATGGGTAATGTTGTATAGTTTGTTTATACTTATATCGATTGAAGATACCATTTACTAACCTTCTTCGGTATTTTCTATTACTTCCTGTAATTTAGATATTGTTGGTATTTCTAAGCCATACAGTTTTCCAAAAACTTTTAAAAATGAAAAGATAACAGCAAAATTAGGATCATTCGTACAAGAAATCTCTCCATCAGACGCCATCGTCGTCACTTATTGCATTTTACTTATCATCGCTGTGTCATAACACTAAGGATATTTAATTATTTCTCTTACAACTAATGGAGTAGTATAAAACATGTACATGATTCACGAAAATATCAATAATCTTTCATCACTGAAAGCTTCTGTTCTTTTCAAAAATAATAAAATAAAACTCGATGACAGCCATCGCTATTCGTAAACATAGACAATATTATCTTCATTTATACACTATGAAATTTCGCTTGATAGGATTTTGGTTAGTCTATGGACAATTTAGTGCCATATATTATAATGATTAATTTTACCTAGAACGTGTGGCGTATACTATTAAGTTTTCTGGGGAGGTTTTGCGTTTTGTTTTTTTATTTTAGTTGACTTTTTTACTAGTTTTACCTTAACAAACATCAAAATAGGAACGTGACCTTTACTGATAATCGCATCTAAATAAAATGTACTTACATTACGTATTGTAAAGTTCCTTTTTTTATACTAATTATTAAACATACTATAATGAATTAAACTCTCTTGCATTAGCTTAAAATCAATATCGCTTATTCATATCAGTGAAATATAATTATTTACTATATTGCGATGAGTAGTAAGTCCTGGTATAGTTTTATGAGCGAGTTTTAATATATTATTGATAATGTAATACAGATTTCGAACAAGCCAGTATGCGATTTCACATATGTATTATTCTAATATAGTTTCTCTATACGATTTGTATCGTACACTTTTACTTTTATACTACATCGTTCATGATTTAAAAGAAACTGTGCTACTGTTTACTGCTTGTGAAATGTGTCATAAAATAATAAATGATTAAAATAGTCGGGTTTAATCAATTAGACGATTTTAAGGTCGCTTTATAGTTAACTAGTGACCAGCCCCAGCTTCGCACGGGTGCAATGCTGATGAAAAGCAGGTTTTTATTATGTATTGTTATTTCCGTCGCTGGAAAGCTTTGATAATATAAGCGTTCGATCGCTGCTAAATAAGCTGTAATGGGCTGTATAGATCTATATTAAATAAACAATGTATTTAATTGGTTAAGGATTAATGCTGTATTGGTTAAAATCGCTTCGAAAATTAGCCATTATTTGTCGTAAAAAGTAAAAGACAAAAAAGTTATTGTGGGTTATCCATAATAGATAGACATATCTTTTCTGTAGACCTTTTCAATGTGTACAATAGTCAATACTTAGTACATACATTATTTTGATAAAACTTGTAGGGTTCCGCTTGCGTTTGCAATATAAGCGGAAAAAATGTAATTATTTACGACATCACATTAGAAACCTCAAAAATAACAGTACTTCTCCACTATTTAATGAACCGCATCAAAATCCGTTGCGTAGTTTCAAAGATTTAAGCATACAAAGGGACATAGGGACAGAGAAAGCTACTTTGTTTTATACTATGTAGTGATGTTTAACGTTCGTAATTTTTAATTCTAGCAAGTTAGCGTTTTAAAGTCATTTTGACAACTACACTCGACAACCTCATTCAAATTATTTTATTGGGCCTAAGCGTGTGTGTGTGTATCTTGTGTTGATTTCGTTTACCTACTTAGTGAAATTGAGTGGCTGCTTTGTTTCATAATTTTAAACCTAAATTTGGTACTTACCAACATGTCTTCAGTATGTTGTGGAACTAAAAAGCAGAAATTAAACAATTCTTATAGTAACCATGATGACCGACCCTTGAATGGTTACAACGAATCAGTGGCTATTCCTGATATGTGTTACTTTTGTTTCGATGTTTTGTATTGTCAGCTGCATAGCATGGACCCACCGCAAACACCTAATTTTACGAATGAGGCATTGTAAGTTTTAAAGTTTTATATTACGATATTCCGACTTCTAAGCTGCTTTGTCTTCTCTCATATTAAGCTTCGTAAGGTGGTTGACCCAATCAGTAGTATAATTAGTGTAATGCCCTTTTGTTTCACCGTAATATATAACCATACCAATAATCTCAGTATACAGATATGTGGATTTATTAAAAATAATTTCGGTCACACTATGGAACACCAAAGCAGCTAAAGCAGATCTATTAACAACTATATTTTAAATTCTAATAATTTATTGAAATGTTAAAATGTTATTTTCTAATTTATGGCACACCTGTTTACAACTGCCTTAAAAGCCTTCTGTCTTCTCTTCCAAAGCCTCTATATTATCTTATATTCTGTTAGATAGCCTGAGGTCGTGGCAATCTCTAAACGTAAAAATTATTAGTTTAAACAAATAAAATATTTTATTATTTACTCAGTTATACTCTTAAAATAAACATTAATTATTATTCAACATTTTTAATACATTCATGAAAAAAAATTATATTAATAGTAAATCCTATTTTGATTGAATTGTCTAAAACACCAAATCAGTTTAACAAAAATGTTTTGTTTCCAGTCCCCTATTTGTAACTTGGAAGATTGGTAAAGAGCATCGACTTAGAGGGTGCATAGGCACATTCAATGCCATGCATTTACATTCAGGTATTACTTACTACTGCTTATAGCTTAGTCAAATATAGACAGACTGTACATCATTTTTAAGTTATGATAATCTAGATAATACTAGTATTTTTTTACTAAAAGATTGTATCTGTCTGATAATAATATAATTTGGTTTACAGTGCTGTCTTAGCATAATTCAGCTTTGTCTCATTTTATAGTTTCATAAATTCCTATTTAAGGGGTTCAAGGAGGGGGCTATTGTCTGTCACATGAGGTTGTTGACCCATATGTTGCTCGGATAGGTTGTATGTCCTCTATACCAGTATATTTGCTTTTGTACAGTCCGGTTTACCATTCCTAAATTAGGGCCAATTATCGAAGGGATCATCCTTCTTGCCGAGGTCACAGACTCGAGCCTTTAACAGAAGTGCTGTCAGGTATCTACACTACAATTGCCAATCACTATTCCAGTGAAACAAAGCAGACAGTCTAAGACTGTAATGGCAAGGCCCATTGTTGTAATTGCAATATAATGGTAACATGTTTTTCTAATTCTTATAGTGATAACTAACTACTTATACAGTTTTATGTACCCACTCAAATTTTAAATGTAAATTCTAATTTGTTTGTATTGTCTTGTTGAATATTAATTAATATATATTATATTTTCTTTCGTTCTATATGAACTTTATATCTCAGTGAAGTGTCAAATTATATACACTTACAGACTTAAAATGATCAACAATCATACATGGTATATTATACATTTGGAAGTATTGTCGAATGCCACAACTTGTCGTCCTGTTTCAGGCCTTCGGGAATACGCAATAACAAGTGCCTTTAAAGACTCCCGCTTCTCCCCAATTACGCGGGAGGAAGTCCCCCGGTTGACAGTTTCCGTGTCTATCCTGCAGCATTTCGAGGAAGCCGAGCATTACCTTGACTGGAAGCTGGGCAAACATGGAATTCGCATCGAGTTCGTGAGCGAACGTGGCTCGAAACGCACTGCAACCTACTTACCTCAAGTTGCTACTGAACAAGGTACATATATTAAGTTTTTAAAATCCACTTTAGGCAGTTCATACAACCCAACAGGCCTGACAACTTAGGCACCCTGCAGGAAACCACCCTTGGTACTGTAATGTGGTAAAGTAAAATTGATTATACATACTTTTAAACATGTTAATCATATGTGATAGTAAATATCCTATTAGTTGCATCATGTTAAACAATTAGTGATATTGTATGCCCAAAAGCCAAATAACATGATTAATAATTTCAGGCTGGGACCAAATACAAACAATTGATTCTCTCCTCCGAAAGGGTGGATACAAAGCAGCCATTACAGCTGACATGCGACGGAGTATTAAGCTGACTAGATATCAGTCAGAGGAAATCTCCGCTTCCTACAATGATTATATCAACCAACGTTGCTAGCAAATAGCCTCTCAGCCCTGCTTAGGGTTCCCTAACACGTTATTCGCGTATCCACCTCCTTTTATATATCGGAAAAACGAGAGTGACAGTGTTAACGTAGCATCTAAGAATACATACAGTGTACCAAGTATGTGGAATTATACGGAAAGTCAGAATTATGCTCAAAGTGGTTCCGGGCGTAACAGATCTGTCGATAGTGTATAAGATTTTATCACTGCCAATGACATTCCTGTGGATATAAGGGTGCCATTAAAGACTTCGGTATTTCGTCTACCCCTCGGCCGCACATTGTACTATAGAATAAATACAAACATGTCTTACGAGTGGTATAATAGAATCATACTCACAGATAGTACAAAATATTAGAAAAAAATATTGGTGTGAAACTAAATATTAGAAAAACTTTTACTACATCTTAGTAATTTTAATTTCTCAATATTGTGTTACTGCAGATTTTCAATATAAACCATTATGTATAGATGATTTATGTCATTAATCGTAAGTATCTCTAGATAAACCTACAAAATTAAAATCTAATGATTGCTTTTACACCTATTTCTGCCATAACGGAAATACTGTGCCTTCTAGCGCGATCTAGCAACATCTTTGTTATGTGTGGCCAAACGTTCAGATTTCATTAGCTTAATAGAAATAAAATCGTAGTTTAGCCAAGCCTTATAAATAGATTAATAAGTAACATCTTTTCAGAGTAATGTTGCGATGATTCTGTCCATTGATATGTAAGATACTTGTTTTTTACATCCTTAATGACAGTTATTTCCTTCGAGATTTTTGTAATAGTTAACGTCAGTCTCGTATTTGAATAATCTTATCTAAACGGGAAACTACTTCTCTTACTACTAAATCCGCAAGATACTTTTTATATGAAAGTTGAATTACATACATACACACATTACTTAATGCATCCAATAAACACTTTCGTTTTTCGCCTTAAAAATTCACCTTATACCGTAAGGTGGTAATGCAAGTCTCTCTTAAAATACAAATATTAAGCGACTGACGATAACTATATAAGAAGTACCTTAAACGACATAACCTATACAAAATACTGTCTTATTACCAACTAACGGACGAAATATCGCAGTTGTGCCTATATTACATAGCTTAGAAGTGTGGAACTAAGTTTTTTTCGATTTAGAATAGTAATTATAGATTGTTTTGGATTTAAACTTAGTCTTGAATGAGGAATATTTTTAATAAAATGATTCGGGCGAAATTTAACGTTTTGAACACTGTTAAATATGTTTAACTAACTATGTAGACAAACTTTCAATCGATGAATGTTATTTAATACGGGCCGTCATAAATTCATTTAAATACTACAATGAATTAGATGTATCGTGATATTTAATACATTTCACGTTTAATAAAAAGCACAATAAATATTGTAGCATAAAATTTACGAACTGGTATTAAACATGGCAAAATCAGGTGTATAGATTATATTTTGATTGTACACAGCAAGTTTTATAATTTAACGCCGGTAGCAAATGATGATATATAACTCAAAAACTACTAAACACCACGTATTTGATATTTTTTTAGTAACAATACGAAGATTGTTCTATATTTCCTGATGACTATCACGGATTATGTTTTCACTATGGTTCTTTGGCATTAAATCCCTAAAATCATAATAATTATTTTATACTTAATTCATATTATTAAGTTATATTTTTCGTATGAATTCACGTAGATCATAATTTTGACTTTACGTTTGGACATCATCAAAAGATATATTCATTCATTAAAAAAACTGGCGTGCTTATTATTCGCAATAAATAATAGCTATTATTTTTAGTAATTAAATGTAACATAATTTAGTAACAAGTTAGAATGACAAAATATGGTCACGGTACATTTGGCTTAATTGCGATATTGTTGTTGTTATATTATAGATTTACATTAGTCGAGGTTTCAGGTTGTATTATGTGAACTGGGGTTATTTACATTTATTTAAAGAAAATATCTAGACATGTAACAAAACCACTCAATACTACATACTGAAATACAAAGCAGCCACACTTCAATTTCACGTGTTGTTAAATGCAGAATGTAAGGTTTTGTTAAAAACTGGAAAGTTTTATTGTTAAAAATTATACAATTTCCAGACAATAATTTAAAATGTATTTATTTATCAATCCCTTAATGAATTGGGAATAAAATATATAGGTACCATATAGCATGAATATATCGTTAATTTTCTTATGGAATCTATGGTGAAACAGCACCAACTTATCTTTAAACACTCATGGCAACTGAGAATAAGGGATTAGTGTAGCATTTTGTAACCTCAGTTCAAATATATTAGTCAGTAAGTATGTCAATTAGTTAGGATTTCTCAATTTATTAATCTAATTTTTAATCAACTAACCTAATGTGACTCAAGTAGGTACATTGAATAAGTCTCACACTATGAGGTGAAGGCTTCGTGCTTTATATTTCGTATTACAATATAACATACAAGTTAAGCAGTGGCGTAGCAAAGGGGGGCGGTCCGCACCGGGTGTCACCTTTTTTGGGGTGACACCCACCCGGTCTTTCAACTTCAAGAAAAATTTACAAATTAAAACAAATCGCTACCATAAAAAATATTTTTCAGGCATTCCTCTACTAGCACTAGCTCAGCTCTATATAGAATTCGGGGATTCCCGCAAATGAGCCTGACGCTGTCGTGGGGGATCTCATACTCGCGATCTTTCAATAAATGATCCATGTCCTTTATCATATAAAATGTATTGCTTTTTACTTTCGATGACACCACCAACATCCGCATTGGGTGCCACCCAAGGTAGCTACGCCACTGAAATTAAGTATTACTGTACGTAATACGCGGTACTTGTACACATTAAATTTTCAAATGTTTGATTCTTAAGCAGTGATCCCAACTCCTACAGAATTTTCCCCATAGGACCAACTTCAAAAATCCCTGAAGTTTTTGTTGAACACTCGGTTTGATAAGTAATTTCAAATGTACATAAAAATCTTTCAAGTTTAATTTACGATGTTGGAGTATAACAGCTTTTTGGTATTTCAGTTATAGCCACGCTTGGCAGCCACCAAATAAAACATTGGTTTAGTTTGTTGGTTGTGTTCTAGTAGTCTTAATATAAATTGTATAGAATCGTATGTTTAAAAGAATCTTGTATAAAAACCCCTATAAAGGCAAGACATCTTGATTCCTCCAAAATTTGGGGAGGGGGAACCTAAAAAGTTGGCATCACTGTTCTTAGTGATTTTTTCTTTTAGAACAAAAATAAATTCCGACTGGATAGATAAAGGTAGAGAGATAGCTAGACCAGTGTTTCCTAACCTTTTCTGTGCCATGCCCACCTTATCCTATTTAAAACTCTTATGCCCCCACCACTAAATTTTTAATATAAAAATTGAATTGGTCACTTAAGAAACGTAAATTATAGGGCAAAATCGCTAGATAAGAATTGTTTACGAAACCCAGTAAATATTCAAAACAATGAAAAACGTAGTCCATTTTCGAATTGTCCTCTTAACAATCAAATTACTTACCTGTGGAGCGTGGACTGGCAAACACTGATCTAGACACTCGATTGTAAGAAATCAAAGCAAAAATTCTAAAAAAAGTATATAATACGAAAAATACAAAAAGTGTGTAAGATAAGGCATAATTTGTTGTAGGTTAAGTAGCCGTTTTGCTTTAACAATATTTTTAATACGAATTGTTGTTATTTTCATAGACGTCGACTGGATAAAGCGTCATAATCTTAATGATAAATAAAACATCTGCCGCCAATTTTTTTTTTTTGTTGCTTTTTTACTCCTATTAATAATTAGTTGACCCAGTTCTAACTGTACATGACTGAGTACACATAGCACCTAACTTAATAATTATATATTTTAGTTATTTTATCAATTGATACTATATGAATCTATAATCCTTTTATTTTTCTAGGACAGTTCCTAGTTTTTGTAATGATCAATATTATAAAAAAATTAGAGGGCTTTACCGAAAAAAATGCATTACTTGCCTTGAATATTTAACTTCTTTGACTAAGGCCCAGCACACAGTGAAACGCAACTGCAACGAAACTGCAACTACTAGTTACTTTTGAGTTTCATTGGAGTTTATGGCATAGATACCTTTGAGAGACAACACACGTCGCAACTAGTTTGTTTACCGGTTTGAAACACGTTGCAGATCAGTTGCTTTGAAACCAGCGTGCAGGAAACTCGTGTCGGATTTGGCGTCTTTTCTGTTCAACAAAATGGCTGACGACGAAAATAAAAACATTCAATTGGTATTGGAAGTTGAGAAGCATCCTTGCTTGTACAATACAACACTTTCAAGCTACTCTCGCAAGAATTATACTGATAAAGCATGGGCTGAAATTGGAAAAATAATGAATATACAAATACAGAACTTCTTCATCACAACTAGACATTTTGGAGACCTCTGTCTGGTCTCAAAATCGGAATGATTGTGACTAATTTCATCATATTTAGGTTGCGGCGTGTGTGGAAAACGTTTGAAACTGGTTTCAAACCTATAATTTCAAAAGGGTTTCGTTGCAGTTGCGTTTCACCATGTGTGCTAGGCCTAAGAAGTTAAATATTTAATATATGCCGTGCACAGAACCTCTTTCTATGGCCAACAATTTAGAACAATAAAATAAAAAACATATTCTAACTATAATACATCTATTTACACTATAAATCAAGGCAACAAGTAAATAACTATTGCCCTTTCTTTGATAAAATTTTTTTTTCAAGATCAACAAGTTTATTTCTAAAGACAATGTTGTTTTTGAATTCAAAGTATGTTATAATTGATGAAGCTGCTACTTGTATTATAGTTAAAGTTGCAAGTGTTCCAGTCAAAGGTTTGGTCAGTTTTTGAACAAATTTAAACATTACTTTGGGTCCTTGTTGTAGATGTGGTACTCGATAGGTATTGTATCTGTTAGCCAACTGAAAAGTTAAATTATACTGGTGAAAATTTCTCATTTTAAAATTTGTTTAATCTCTTGAATATACAAATGTTTTTTTTTATATTAAGTTTTTTTAACATACCATCAAAGCTCCTGTGGGTGCCATTAACATAGGATATGTTATACCCAAAGCTAACTGAATTGCAGCTGATCTCACTTCAAAACAAATAGGACAGTGTTCATTTTTCATCAGCAGCATATCTGTTGATATTAGCTGCAATAGATTAATTGTGGTCCATGTACTGAAGGTAATTATGATTCTAAAAAAAAATTGACAAACAAGCAGGTGTAGCTGAAAACCCCGGATCAGTGCTGACATGTTTGTACTTCACAGAATTTTTATAGAACCTGTGTAAACTCTGTATAGTGACATTGAATGGACTTTACATTATCTAGCAGTATAGATAGTTGTTGCTATATTTAAAGACAGTAAAGCAAACACACCTAAGGTGAGGATAATTGACAATTCAAGGAGTTTGATATTATATGGAAGCAAAATATTACAAACTTGAAAACATACATATCTATGAAATAACATGGTTAGCATGGCGGGCATAGCTGACACAGGTATGAAAGTAGCTAGGTGTCCATATGTGCCAAGTTTTAGCTTTACACGATAATGCCTGTTTAAAATTATACCCGACACTGCATTGATTGCTCCTAGAATTGTAGAACCATGACGTAAGGCCCATCTGAAAAACAAATATTTCATATATATATAAATACCAAAGTTACAGAGATAGTTTACGATTAGATAGATATAATTATAAAGAATATTACTCAAGGAAATAAGGATCGGCAAAAATACACCTAATGTAAAAGTTATTATCATAAAATATGAGATGACTTAACCTTAAAATGAATTAGTAATTATAAATGAAACATACACATCTGATATGTTTTTCCAGTCATGTACAATTTCCCAGATATAGGTTGAAGCTTCATTTTCATCTAAAACGACTGCATCTTTAGGAATTTCAGAAGATCTCATGAGTGCCATTTTAAAACGTAAAAATGAGTTCTCCTAGTGTGTACTTTATTTTAAGTCATAATAGTAAAAATTTAATCATGAAGTAAATATCAAATTAATAAATTTATATTTAAATTATCAGTAATCAGTATTATTTTCGGGTATCTACAATCTACAACCAGGGGGCTTAGTCAAGATGCCCTAAGAGTTATGAGTTAACTACTATACAATAGTGTTTAGCCTAACACTGTTAACTGTATAGTTAGGTGTATGACGTAAGTAGAAAGTCGAAAACTGAATTTGTATGAAAATGACAGTTCGTGTCGACAGTGATGACAACTGTTCTACGATACTTCTAAGATCTACTTTAATTATAACGATTACAAACTCCTTAAGTTTTTGTTACACACTCTACTACTGTAGTTGGTATGTCTAATGTCTAATTTTTATTCAAAATTTCAACACACAAAACTATTTTGTTTGAAACAAAAGTCACGATGTTAAGATTTGCTTAAGTAAAGGGTCTGAAAATTTGAAACACCTTTCAACGATCCATGTAATCGGTAATACTTAGTGAAAAGTATTATCGTTTAGATGGGATTAGTGGGCCAAGAACCGAAGCCAAAAAAAATGGGCTATAGATAAAATTGTCGTTTGTGAACCCATGTGACTGGAATACTGTCTTCTGTGTCTTGTCTTCTTCTGTGTCTTGTCTGTTCGGTGGGCAACAGATCAGCAGAGACTGGTCTCCCGATATCCGTCTTCAGCATTCATACCCCGAAAAAGATTTTTTGAATTATGGTTAAAACATTGTTTAGAGTAAATGATATTATGTTGAAAAACTGAAAAGTATACAATCCGGAAAAATATATTTCCATCTGCTGCCTGGAACGCCCAAGAAATCTTTGAAACCAAAACTGTCACAAAACTACATTTTTGATGTCTCGGGGAGAGTGGTGTGTAAATGATAGAGGACATGAAATTTTAACTCCATCTTATCCTCAGCAAGTACCCAGCCACCTAAAACTCGTTTCGATGGGGTGCTGTAAAGATTGATAGAAATCCTTTTCCCATTCTAAACCGTACTGATTAGCATAAGGATTAGCATTAGCAGTAGAAATTAACATTTATATGGGGATTACGATTAGCATTAGGATTAATATTAATATTGGCATTTTGGTGAGTATTAGAATTAGTATCATGATAAGAATTATTAATGTATTAGGATGAAGATTAGTATTAGTATCATGATAATAATTATTAATGCATCAGTATTAGGATAGGATTCGCATTGGGACGAGTATTAGGATTAGAACAGCCATGCGTGCACAAACTTTCTCGAAGTTTAATTTCTGTAGGACGTTTAACGCATAAATTACGGTAATTTAAGGCATTTATACTTGCACTGGATAACTATTGCGGATTTTGAAAAGCTGTCAGTTTTACTTGACTAAGTATAGTTATACTATATAAGCTGAATTATCACGTTTCAATCATTCACCTCCTTTTACTTACTTATTCACCTAGCCAACTCAGATTTTATTAGGCTAAAGAGGATGAAGTATGATAAGATGCAGCCCTATCGATTCTAATTATTTTATTTCTAGACCTATTCGATTATTTATTAGTTTTGTAGCTATCGACCTATAAGGCATAATAATGTTACGTAATCAAAGTTTTACATTCGGCCCATATTAATGAGTACAAACATATTTTAAATACTTTAGGTAATCAGCACATATTTTCCTATGACTATAGTTTTCAACTTTTACCTATCAACCTTGCGAAGTTTAATGCTTGGTTGTGTGTGATTTTTATCTGTATTCTGCAATCTGCAGGCTACACACAGTGTTGTTCATTATTCGATCTCTTTGAAATTGTGTTTGAAATTTTTGAAACTCCATCATTATCTTACAAAATGTTGTGCTAAGTAATAAGAAATACATAGGTAGCTTATGTATTTGACGAGAGTATCGTAAAAGTTTTGATTGTTTCTTTTCAAGCTCTTTATCAGTTAACACTTGTTTGTGTAAATTTTCGAAATTTATTACTGTACTTATATATGATACGGATTGTAATAATATATGTAAAAAGTACGTATTATTTCGAAAGTAAATCTTAGAATGAAATGTGGTTCTGAATTAGTTATTGTGTCATAAAAGGTATTTGCAGGAAAAGTGAGTTTTAGAAAGAAAATCGTTTCAAGGGCCATGTCTGTTGATCATTCGTGGCGAGGAATGCCATTAACGCAGATATACGGTTCAGATTCGCCATGGGGATCACCAGAATTCCCGTTGGTTCAACCAGGATTTAACCATACTGTCTTGCATCATATACTTCATAATGGAGACATGGAAAGACCGCCAAAACCACATATTGGCACTGACAAATGGGATCAGGATCATGTTAGAATGCCATGCTCTCGACAAAGCTTATATCCAATCACTGATGTAAGATTTTTTTTCTATGTAACAAGCTTTTAAGAATATTTATAATTTTATAATTTACCCTTATTGTACTAAATTATTATTTATTTAAATAACTAAAAATATATATTTGGTTTTTCTAATATTATTATTATTGTACTTTCAGGACTCAGGGTTTAAAATATTAAAAGAAAGATGGGCAATTATTGAGGAAGCTTTATCTAAACCTATAAAAAATGTTAGAGATTTAGCAGCAGCAATTATAACATATAATACAAAATTTAAAGATATTTGGACATTTTCTTCATTGCAGTATTTATTTGATGAAGTAAGTAATTTGACTAAGTAGTTCACCTTTTGGCCTGATGCTATATGTATTAGTGGTTATCCTTTGTCAAAAGTTAATAATTTTACTTTACTAAGAAAAATGATCAAGGGATGCCAACAGGTTCGAATTTAATGAGGTGAAATAAGTGATACCATGATGAACTTATGTTCAAAAATAAATATATTTTTTAATTCTATTTATTGTGTTGAAATCTTAAATAGATATTTTTATTATCATTTAAAACGTACTTTGCTTCATTTGTAATTAAAAAATAAGTCGTGAGTTTTTTATGAAATATGGATTATTTTACAGTACTTAGAAGAAGAAGAAACAAAATACTTCTTTAATGTGACATTACCACAGATGGCTAAATTGGCACTGGGTCTTCCAAAATTGATTCAAACAGCTATACCTTTACTCAAGTAAATATAATTTTCTGGTTAAGCTTACTGGCTAATGTACTTAAATGTATGGGTAATATGGTGTAACTATTGTCTATGATTAATATTGTGCAATTATTGGCGACTCTTTCAGACAAAGAGAGAATCATTCTATATCTTTAAGTCAGCAACAAGTGTCAAGCTTACTGGCTAATGCATTTTTCTGCACATTTCCAAGAAGAAATTCGAGAAGAACATCTGCTGAATATGCCAACTATCCATTCATCAATTATTCAAAGTGAGATCACCAATTTATTTGTTTGAGTAAATATTTTTTTTACAGGAAATCTTATTACAGCAGTTAAAACAAAAAAAATAATTAAAATAAATAGTCAAAAGATATTTATGAAAAAATAATCAATAAAATTTTTCTCAATTTAAAATAAATGAGTGCTAATATTTATAAAGAAAACATGATATGCAAATAAGTTTCTTTTCAGTCTATTTAACCTCACACCAAAGGAACATGTCCTGGAAAAGCTCAAAAGCATTTGTCACTACTTCAGGAGAGTTTGTAGTAAAGGTAATTGCTTTATTACATACTATGTTTTGGTTGTGGGTTCTTCAACATATATGTCGCTTTAATATGCATAAATAAATTGAGAATTTCGTTAATATTTATATTACCAAAATAATGTAGTCAAGTTATATGGAAATAAATAATCTAGGAATATCTATTTGCCAAAAAAGTTTATACTCATTCATAAATAGTTTATATTTTTAGTACTTAAAATACTGGTAAGTAAGCCAGATTAACAAATACAACAAACAACAGAACACTGTTATGACTATGCTTTATGGGAGATTGAACTTTTGAAATAGTAATTAGTCAAATAAATTTAGAAATATATTATATAGTATACTATAATATGTAAAGTGTCATTGCTTTTTTTTGTTGTAAGTTTGTGTGTGTACTGAGTAATAGCATAATAGTCTATATATGTATTAAATAGTTAAAATATTTATCCAAATTGTACTAAAATAAAGTGTGGTTGACTAAGATCATATGTTTTTTAAATTGTATGAAGTAATATTTTTAAGTCAACGACATATATTTTTGAAAGTTTCAACTGGTTGTATTACAATAGGCAAAAGCATTGTTTTATTATCATCATGATGAAACTATGGCGTTATAATGTTGTCAGATGACTATACAACACCTGTTCCAGAGTAGTACCGACGGGTGTTATTACATTCAGCCGCCGCTCAGTTCCTCCTAATCATTGTCCTGATTGGGAGAATTCATCTGTAAGTCTGGCAACACTACCTGTGCATATTGATTCAGAAGTTATTATTGAAGATCTACCGGGACTAATACAAGTTGACTTTGCTAACAAGTAAGTAATGCTATTTAGTGTATGCAACATTTTGTCTAAAAGGATTTTTATTCTCTTTCATAATAATGAATGACTTAGAATTTTTCATAGTAAGAAAAAAATAAGAATAATCTCTTCCTCATGTAAGGGGCCGTTCATAAAATACGTCACACTGAAATCAGCTTTTTTTGACCCCCCCCCCCCCCATTGTCACGCTGTGTCACACTTTTTGTGATCCCCCCTAGAAATATTTCGTCACAAAAACTAAGACACCCCCCCCCCCTGCTGAGTATGATAAATTCTAAATGATAGTAGACAAATTCTGAAAATTAAAAACATTTATTATTTAGTTCACTGCTAAATGACGAATGAAGGAATAAAATAACAATAAATACATGAGAAATAGTATTTTCATTTGTTACTGAATCGAGAGCGCAGGGTACGTGGAAACGTTACTCTCTCAAGTATTGGAAAAACAAAGAAACCCGTTGTGACGGATCGCAACGCCGCTAGAGTCGCGCCACAGAGCTAGCGCTCGTGTCAAAAAATAATAAACGGCGAACGTCACGCTGCCCTATACCCGCCCTCCCCCCTTGTCACATCTTGTCACACTCAGCCAGACCCCACCCCCCCCCATTGTATGCGAACGTATTTTATGAACGGCCCCTAAACCACTCTTTGGGAACTTTTGTGGTCTCACTACACAGTGTAAGTGGTTGGCAAAGAATTCCTAATCCAGTTGCTAAACAATATGGCATGAATTTCACAAAATATAAGTCTTATTTACTATATGATCTTCATCACGCTTAGATTATTGCCCCGTACCATCTCGTCCTCCGTTTCACAAATGCGAGTTTTAAAAGGCGCTTTGCCGCGCACCACCACCCCTATTCAACCAGCTGACCATTGCATTATTTCTGAAGCTGAATTGCGGCTTTATAGGGCCTTTAAAAAAGAGCTCATATTTCTCACAGGTCGGCAACGCACTTGTAAGCCGTCTCGCAGTGGTCCGTAGAGGTGGTGTCAATTAACATATTCTATTTAAAAACTTCTTTATGGCCCTATTTTTGGACACAATATGCAACTTTACAGAAAGTGAAAGAGAAAGTTATATTAAAGAATGTCTAAATTTAATAAAAAACTGGATATAAATTCTGAAATATATTACATATTTTTTGTAAATTAATTAACTAATTTTTACAGAATTATAATTTTATGAATGGTAATAGAATTATTACTATCATTGTTATCGTTGTTATATATTTTTGTTATTAATAGCTTGCGGTAGGTAATGTGGTAGTGACAAGAAAAAGATAGCTCGTAACGAATAAATGTGACACGTAACCGAAAAATGTGACGATAAATTTATTCCAACGCCGATAAAGAAGTTTCATTTCAAAAAATATTCAATCTGTCGTAAACTCTGTACGTGTAAAGTGGTATTAATGTCTATTGTGTAATCTTTGATTAACAAATAAACAATTTACCTATAATAAATAAATATTAATAATAAATATAATATAATAATTAATAAAAAATAAATATATTTTTTAGGTTTCTTGGCGGCGGAGTTTTGAGAGGAGGTTGTGTTCAGGAAGAAATCAGATTCGTGATTTGTCCCGAGCTAATGCTGTCCATGCTTTTCACCGAAGTCTTGACTGCTAACGAGACTTTGATAATTATTGGTGACTATTATATTTCTGTAATAGGAGGCTGAGGTAGTGTTTTCGAATCACGGTTGCACCAATGGACTAGTCTTTTTATGTGCGAACGTAATACTTGCTCTGACATGGCCACTTGGGACACTTGCTTGTGTGAGACACAAAAGGCTAGGCCGTCTTGTATTAAAAAAAATATGGATAATCTGTAGCTAAGAGTGTAAAGCGCCACTCGATTATTAATAACTACATACTAATGTTTCTAAGGAGATGCTTAAAATTGTTTCCCTTTGCATATTATTAAAAATGAATTCTTTATCGATTAAAAATTGGGCTACTCTGTCATAAAAAATGAAAGTTATATATGTCGCAGATTTATCGCGATTAATAATTACAAAACTGGTGGTACTACCGTCGTCCGAAATGATTACTTAATTTTTAAACGCAGTCAGTGCCCAGGACAGGCGCAGGCGCCGATCGGAAAGCAACTCAAGTCTCAAGCAGTGTTCACAACCTGAAGCCAGGCAACTATCGTACCAGGGCCGAAAAATTATCGTACATGGATAAAAATTATCGTACAAGTCAGGAAAATTGATAAAATACTTTTGAAAATCATATGAAACTGATTTATAGTTTAAATCTTGTAAACTTGTGTTTTTTAAGTTGAAAAAATAATAATTCAAATTAAATGTTCGACGTATGGCAAGACCTGAGCTGGGAGTGGACGAGGGACGAGTGTGTTGAACGTGCCAACATTTCGAATTTACAAATTCGAAATTCGAATTGAACAACAGTAACAACCAATGAAAGGATTGCGCCATAAAGCAACGGCATGTGATCCTGATAAAACAATGAGCCAATAGATGGCACTAACACTAAAAAACTGTAATTATTATTGGGCTATCTGTGTAATCATCAAATTTTTCATGAGAACGGAAATTATCGTACAATCTGCGTACGATAGTCACGAACCATCGTACATCGTACGTAGCTATGAAATTATCGTACATGTACGATAATTATCGTACGGTTGTGAACACTGGTCTCAAGTGCTCCACGATTCTACTCACTACTCACAAATTGACTTTGACACATTGATTTTACAACCTGTAAGGTGTCTATGATATTGCGTGGTATTGCCAGTCTAATAAAAGAAACGTTCTATTATAATATCATAATCTGTGACATATATATTTAGGAATAAGTGTGTAAATGGTTCGATATGTGATAGTATAATTACTGAATCCAAAGTTCAACACGCTATTAGATCAATTTACTAGCGATTTTAAGTAAACATAAATAATTAAATTTATATAATTAATAGGTAATTTCGTGAAGTTAATAGTAAATGTTTTTTAGGTAGCGAAAGGTATAGTGAGTACACTGGGTACGGATCCACCTTCCACTGGTCAGGAGACCACATAGACACCACACCGATTGATTCCTCTGGTCGACGTCGCTGTGCTGTTCTCGCGATGGATGCCATCCCATATACGGTCAGAGCCAATCAGTGGAAGAAGGCTTCGATGATACGGGATTTGAATAAGGTTATACGAAGTTCTTAACAATTTCGTTTATTGTGTTAATTTGTTTATTAATATATTAATCAAACCCAGGCCTGGGTAGGTTTCTCAAGCTACACTATAGCAGAATCGGGTCTACAATACCCCGGGATAGCCACTGGTAATTGGGGATGTGGGGCTTTCGGTGGGACGGCAACGCTAAAGTCCTTAGTACAAATGATGAGCTGTGCGCAGGCGCAACGCCCAATGGCTTATTGCACTTTCCACGACACGGAGTTGAGAGATTACATTGAACGGGTTTGGGCAATGTTTACTAAGCATCATGTTACTGTTGGTGAGTGAGAATTTTCTTTGACTTATCTGAAGGCAGTATGTTGACCGTAAATATTTTAATATTTTTTTTATTTTAGGGCAGCTTTTCAGAATGCTTTTAAAGTACTGTGATACATGTAATGTTAACGAAACCTCGTTGCTTACTTTCTTCGAACAGGAATTTGGAGAACAGCCCGTCGCCAAAGACAATATCTCTTTTGTGAGTGCTTAATTTATTTTTAAATTAATCCATAAATATCGGATGAAAACATTAAATTAATCTAACAGTCAGAATGTATGGGAGACACGTCCGTACGGACTGTATTATAATATTACGTGATATCAATTACATTGCAAAAAAAGCAATACGTCGGGCCAAAGTAATACGTCGAATTATAAACCTTCTTTGGGATTTTGTTGTTAAAATAATGTGTCAGGGAATTTGAGAAAAGAGTTTGAAAATGAGATGCCTATTATTTACATTTTAATTACCTATGTATTGTAATAGGTTTTTTTAGATTATTGATTGTAAGAACATGGATTTGGTTTGCACTTCCTTTAAATAATTAAAATGAATTCGTTATCAAACTAATAACCTATCTACCATCGACCTATTTATAATACTAGTAGACTTGGCCAAGCGTTGGCTAAGGTTTTTGTTGTATTACAAAGTAATAAACTATTCAAGGGAAACGGTAGGAGAACTTATGTGAAACGTTGATACTTTTAACTCAGCGCCATCTGTTAGAATTGTATCAAATGATCAACAAATATTTGCAACTGAACAACCTGACATCTGTTAGAATTTTTTGGAGTTAACAGATAATTATGACTGTCAATTAATTATAGACAAATAATTTGCAATAAAATAAAATTGCGACTATAATTAAAGATCTAAGCTTTCCTATCTCTTAAATTGGACCGGACTGCTCACGGTGTGCCAATTTCATTTAAAATCGGTTAAGTAGTTAAGGAGTCCATCGCTGACAAACATCGTGACAGGAGATTTATATATATTAAGAAGATAGTAAATTAAGTAAATTATACATAGGTCGATGTTTCGAGAGGTTTACGCCACAAGTCAGTGAGAGACAAATATTAATAAACTATGTTATATAGAAACAACAGTAAGCTATAAAATGACAATCTTCCATAAATTGTTAGTAGTTCATTCAATAATAGGAAATATGGAACATATATTTTGTGTATTTTTGATAGATATTTAGTGACATTTGACTTGATGAAAATATACTAATAACGACTTTTCGACAGGACGACTCACAGTCGAGCAAATTAGATGAAGTTTTATTACCAACATCGCCAGATTTATTTTCTGACGAAAAAGAGGACATCGCTGAAGCAGACTCCTTAAGAATCAGTCAGGGTACGCAACTATTTTCCGAAATTGAAAAAATCGATTCAAATAACCGGACTTTGAACATAACCGGGCCGCGGGATGAAGAAATGGATGTCGCGGTGTCGCCAGATATCAAAAAGAGAGTGTCGAAAAAAATCACAGACTACTTTGCTAAGAAGAGTTGATTTTAATAAATGTTTAGTATAAATAAAGAAATTGAAATGTAGATGATTTTTGTAATTGGCTATTCCTGTCTTTCATCTTGAAACTATTTTTATTTCCGAACAATGCTTTATTTTAGGTACATATTGTATCGTTACAAAAAAGTATATTCATAATATAGCATTAAAAAGGAATGAAAAAAAAAGGTTTACTACTTACATAAATTACTAGTAGTATTAATCAACAGGTTTAATCCATGCCATCATGCGTAGTGAATTGATACTGGCTAACGATTATCTGTGAAAGACTCATAGTCAAACTCAGACGGATCATAATCAATTAAAAGTGATGTAGTAAAATTATAACGGCTTATTAATAACTGTTACCTGTCCACATTATTTACCTGTATTATGTTCCGTCCAGAAATGTTTGGATGCACACTTCTCATAAACTGCTAAAGAACAGGTATTGATGAAACTTGGACTAGTTGGGAATATTCCAACTATATAATTAATTTACATCAAAAAGAATGATCTGGAAATAACTCTTAGATATCGAGAAATTTGTAGAAAATAATAACAATGTTAATATATAAAAATGGATACACGAATTAATTCGTAATAAAAGGCCCGAGTAATATAATTAAAATTATTTATTATCCTTCCTCATATTTCTAGCATACTAAACGTAATAAGTGTATAATAATAAATAATTGAATAGTTATTTAGTTTCAAATATGTTTTGATACATAATATAGATAACTCGATAATAGGATTATCAACTAAACATGCAAAGTAGGCAAAACATTATTGTATTTGTTTCATATAAAGTGACAAATGCAGTCAATTGCCTAGGTACAGTATGAATTTTACTAAAAATTAAAAATAATATTACCTAGCGACGCTTCAAAAAGTGATCATAATTCTCTTATTTTACAATCTTTGGCAAAATATAACAATATTTTTATGATATACCAAATAGCCTAGCTATCAAATGCTTCAAGGGAACATTATTCAATAGATTATCTAGTTAAGTGTATAGTCCGATAACAATTTTAACGTACCGTTGGTTTTTTTATACATAACATTGGAATCGATTTGTTTGCGCCGAACGTTCCAAATAAACGCAAATTATTACGATCCCAATTGACAATTTTCAAATCTTGGCAAAATAAATTGTTCCTAATGGCAATAATAGAAAAACTGTCAACTGTCACACACATATATGAACTTATTGCGCTGTGAATCTTTGTGCAATATTCAGACAGCTATTAACAACCACTAGAATACAAAAGTTTTCAATTTGAGGACAGTCGCAGTTATATTACATGTATCATGTTCATTCTATAAGAAGTGTTAGCCTATTAAATAAGAACAAATACTGTGCCCACTTAAACAATTAATCGACTAGCTAAGTTACACCAATTCCCTTTAACTACTTGAGGTACAAATTAACAATCCATATCGTGTTTGTACTCTCAAAAATATGAAGCTGTTTCATACAAAAAGCGATTTATTCTATTTAATAACAACAAATCGATCTATAAGACGAGAAAAACACTTCTCTTACACAGAACGATGGCTAAATTAAATACGTACTATAGTCTAAAATGCAAAAATAATTTAAGTTTTTATTTCAAAAGCGATTGGTTGGTTCTGGCAATTCCTATACAATTCCCTTCAGCGATTATTCGCTATTCGACAATCTATTTGTATAAATATGGATTACCAATATACAATTTACCCTAACTATTTGGTTGCAAGGAAAAGATGGCAAGTGTAACCAGTTCGAGTTTGAAAGATACGTAGGCTTTATGGACGATGGTTTCAAGCGTATCACATATACCTACTGAGGTATCTCCTTTACCACTAGCTAACTATACAATTTGCTCTCATTAAAGAAGGTCTTTCAAAGTTCGCATACATCTGTAGTAATCGTTGAAACTTCAGAGCAAATTGTATACGCTTAAACTATTACCATAAGTTATCCAGAACAATGTATAGACAAATGTTTATTTTGTTGCGTTTCAATTGAGAAAATGATATCGTCTTAGTATGTATAGGTATTTACATCGTGATACTTTTATCTCTAAGTTTTAAGCAATTATTGTAATGGAGTAAATTAAATCTTAACCAAACATTAAACGAGGTAACGATGTTATTTTATAGTGTAAAAGAATTCCTATCTGAGATGAAGTCGCCCTGTTTTCAGTTTCTAAAAGCGAAGTGGTACTTAGAGATTTCCTTAGATATATACAGCGACACCCTGTCACCCGCCCGAGAACACTCGGGGCAAAAGGCTAGTAAGCTCCTAAATTAGATATGATGTCAAATCACATTATGATTATTTACAGTTTTGAGTATAACTAATTATGGCACTTGATAATTCTGGGTTAACAGTATCGCTGATAGCGTCAGAGCATACAATGAGATAGTCGCCATTTTCCGATGGCCAATAACCTGGGACCAATGTTTCGTGACATTAGCTCACGCTTCATCGCAAGACCATTCGCTACGAATTCGTTTGCCATTAGTAGGTTACGCCTGTAGCTAAGTGATTTTGACCCAATCCTTTGTCAGTTTACAGTGCCAAAGTTAATATGCGCAAATTATCTAGAAGCGCGATACGAAATTGTTAAAATACGAATTGTCGGAATTTTTTACCATCTTTGATCATTAGAATAGAGTGAGAGGACGAGAAACGAGGTGACAAAAACAAAATATCTTTGCATTTATAATAGACGTTAGACTTATACCAAAACATGTAATAAAATAATAAATTTTGAATTAATTTGAAGATTCTGAAATCAAAGCATTCATCATACACTGGTTTCAATATTTATTTTTGGCCTTATTCTTGAAAGAGATAAGGACGGCGTTTTCATATTTGTAAATGTATTTGTCTGTCACCGTAGCAAATGACAATGTATCTCTTTACGTGGTTTAATTTGTCTACTCTTATCTTTGGCTAAGCTATCCATCCCTTTTCTAATTCTACGAATTATACTTATACTAAAAATTTGAATATACGAAACAATATTCTGGATAACTTATCAAAAATAATATAGAATTATACCTTAATCGATTAAATAATATATGCTGTATTTTTAAAGTCAGAGGCAGCAAATAATAGATACAATTGTCAAAGCAACGTTGTAATAACAAAACCTCAAGTATTTCAAATAGTTTAAGTATGCTTGAAGCTAAACTATGCTACGCAAATAAAATCAATCAAAGAAGAAGATATGACTAGATCGTTTTGTTTTTTACTAGGATCTACTTTCATAAAAGCACTATGCGCCTCTCTTCATATTATTTTAATATATTAATAATATAAATAGATATATGATTACATAATTATTTCGAATCCTAATTTTGTTTTTAATAAAAGTATTGGCATTCATCTTAAAATCTAATCGAACGGTGATTAGAAGCGCAGTTCTCCGTAACGACACGTACCTAACTGATACGTACGACACAACCGCGGCGCGAATATTTTATGAAACATAAAGTCGTGTCTTGATTTCACACCGTCCGATAATTATTCAATCTAAATAACGATCCATCATCATTCAACAAACTTATTTAAACCTTACATGTGCGAAATATTTTTATTTAGGAGCGCTCACATTATCTTTAATAAAATAAAATAAAAAATCTACAAACTATGTGAAACAGTCAGAGTCAACTGTCACTCTGTGAAAATTATCAAACAACTAACTGGTTTGAGATTTTATTTTTGAATTTTAGGTGGCATAGCATTCATCCAAACAATGTATGTCAGTAAACATCGTTTTCTGTAATATATGGGTTACTTAATTATAGACGGAATTAATTAGCTTATGATTTTAAAAGATAAATTATAATTATTACAAAGACAACCATAACAAATACACATTATGTTTTATTTATATTGTAAGAACTAACTGCATTATTCAATTCAAGCAAGTGCAAGTCCAATAAGTTTGCGAGTATAATTAAGATAAGAGTTTTGTAATGCTACAATATTTACGACAGAGTATAAAAATTCCACAGACTACAGTGGACCCGAAAGAGAAGCGGCGCGGCCCGGGAGGCCGATGCATGACGACAATTTATGTCACCATTATGCTATAGTAAATCTAGTATCATTGTATTTGATAATTGTTATGTGATAACGGTTGTCTGGGGATCGATATCTATTCCGTGGCTGCGGAACCTGAGAAAGGCCGAAGTCAGATTGAGGCAAAAATTGCCTACAAAACATTTAGATACATTTAATTGCAAAGCATACCCTGTATCCTAGAATCACTTTACGGGCGATTGTTTTTATATTCAGAAAGGACACATTTTAGTTTATTATCAACTATGCGTTACGGCACATAATATACTTTGGAGGATTTAAAATTGTTTAATCAATATAAGTATTTTATAGTACAAGTTAATAATTAACTGTAACAAACGTGTCGCTCCGTACTCAGTAGCCATCTATCGAATTCGCTACTCCTATCTTATCCACAAGATGATATAATCAATTACATTATTACATTACACTAGAAGTAAGTATACGTTCCGATTTGGCATCATTTAGTTCTGACTTATAAATAGCCAAGTGGACATTAGATTACCTGGCAAGTTGCGTCCGACTATGTTATCATCATCCATTGGGAACATCGGATGGATCGTGATGGCATTGCACTATGAACCCGGGTGTACAAATCAACTTCGACTGGATAATGTTAACACGAAGACTTCTCAAGATAAAAATATTAAATTACGATCACTTGAAATGCTACGTCCAAAATCGTGACGTGTAAAGAGCTTTTGCCGTTGTACAAAACCGTCAAATATAAAATAAATAAATAGAAAGTTTTTAAAACATAAGAACGCTTAAAACAATTTTAAAAAGCTTAACGATGTATTGCACTAAGATGATGTGTACCTAATAATACAAAAGAGCTAGGATAGCTACTACAACTAACTACGTAATATTATTGGTTAGTATCTTGCCTCCGTTCCATTTTTAAACTTTGGATGCGAAATCGTATTAACAAGCCGCATAGGAGTTACGGACG
Source organism: Pieris mannii (assembly GCA_028984075.1). Classification (NCBI taxonomy): domain Eukaryota; kingdom Metazoa; phylum Arthropoda; class Insecta; order Lepidoptera; family Pieridae; genus Pieris; species Pieris mannii. The sequence goes on from CM054784.1 coordinate 6,924,332, forward strand.
ACAGAGATATGTCAAAAAACATATTAAAAGTTTTTTTTTGTAACTAAAATACATAATAATTTTTAACAAAGTTTTCATCAAACGAAACAATGTTTTAAATTATAGATACGATTTTTTAAATTATTAAATAAGAATGTTTCAGCAAGTTGCAGGGTAATACGATTCGCTCCCAAATTACAGCTTATCGTTAAATCATAATCGTCTTAAACTAGTATACTATATTCCATATAATATAATAATTATTATTTTGTGTAAATATAAAAATCTATGTTTGTGATGAATGAATATTTGACTAGGGCGGCGGTGGCAAACGTGGAGACCGCACGCAATTATGATATAAACACATCTGCGTTTAAGATAGTTCAATATTGCGTTTGGATAATATTTAAATTTCGAATGCACAATTTGATTATTCAAATAAAATATTCATAACGAATTTGTTGCTATTCTGTGGTAATAGGATAATATATACTCTACAGAATCATAAGAGATTTTTTGGATATATTACTGTTTTATTTTTGTAATTTTTCTATGTCGTTTCTTATTTGATTAATGTGATTTTTTTTATAAATGCAACATTATTTGCACTCACTTTTCTTAATCATTTTCTTATTTACGTCCAAATGTGTTTATACCATGTTGAGCCTTATCACATGAGCAGTATTATGCAGAAATAATATATTTGAAAGAAGCGACTTTCTAAAATTGCGTTATACATAAGCGGACGGAAATTTACGGTTTTTCGACAAGAAAGCGTGGCTTTGTAATTTAAGTTTCACATTTAAGCTTAAAATTGATCGTGTTATTTGGCTCTATATTTATAGGATTGTTTATTCAGTTCATAAACTTATTTTGTATGCTCCATGCCATATACGTAATCGATTAGCATAGAGGAAAATATACTGTAGTAACTAAGTGTATTTGCAGTAATTTCTGCATGATACTCGCCGTAGGGGGCTCAAGTACCTTTTTTAAATTACGTTTCATTTAAAAATATTTGGTATTTAGCATAAGTATTCAAAACTTAGTGTGTTAAAAACACTGTCCATATCTATCATTACCTCTATTTACATTTTATACAAGCTTCAAAAATGACTGAACGTGTTGAGTGCAACACGACTAGTAATTCTGAGCTGTTCTTTTTTTTTAAATGGCAACACCGGCACACCGGAGCTTAGTTTCCGCCCGCGCGCATGTGTTTACATCTAAGGTATCTCAGTATTTAAATGTATATTGGTACATTTTGATTATGACTCTATTTTCAGTAGAAATTACCCTAATTTTGTATTTCGCTTTGGTCACTGTTGTCTCCTTAGACATTCAGTTGTATTAACATCTTAACATCAATTGTTCATAATTTATGTATAAAGTACACATTACACACATCCACGAAATTAAAATGAAAAAGCACGCCCCTTCAATTGACGTCGCGTTGGCGAGATAATCGCTCACAGACTTGGTATGAAATATGGAAACATTTTAAAGATTCGATGTTGCATGTTGAAATTCTCCGATAATGAGGAATTATGACTAATAGATTGAATGCTATCTACGATGTTGCTAATTCGGTTTCCTTCAGGAGAACATCGAATCTTTAATTGTGCAAAGAAGGGTGTTTGTTTGTAGTTTTGAAGTATTTTAGTAAAGAGGTTTAAGTCAATGGCGTAGCTATCTTGGGTGGCACCCGGTGCGGAAGTTAATGGTGTCACCACATCAAAAGTAAAAAACAATAAATTTTATATGATAAAGGACATGGATTATTTATTAATAGATTGCGAGTATGGGACGGGGAATCCCCTACGACAGCGTCAGGCTCTTTTGCGGGAATCGCCGAATTCTACGTAGAGCTGAGATAATGCTAGTGGAGGAATCCCTGAAAATACATTTTTATGCTAGCGATTTTTTTTATGTTTGTACATTGATCTTAAAGTTGAGAGACCGGGTGGGTGTCGCGCCCCCTGCTACGCCACTGTTTTAAGTGTGTGAGCGATAAAGAGCGAAATATAACATGCAAAGACGAACGGCCTGTACAATCCATTATGTTGATATATTAGTTTTATATCACAGCCCATTTGGAATTTACAACACATAAACGATCTTTGAAACAAAGGCCTTTTTGTGTTTTATGTTGAAGTGCACTTCGATTTGTACACAGCGTTTACAACATTTATGTTTACAACAATTCCATAATAATTGTTAAATATTAACATTCACTAACATGGTAATTGGGTCGCTAGGCTTACCACAACTGAAAATGATAAACTCGAAAGCTGATCTATATCTAGACATATGTACAATTTTGTTGTTGAAAGACACAATTTGAACACTTTCGGCAATAATTGAGTCTGTTGGTTCCGAATTGAGCTTTTGATTTATTTATGTTACAGTTTTAATTTAAGAACGGCTTCCACCGATTTTATAGGTGTCATACATAGTTTTAGTGGATTGACTTCGTAATGTACATCATGAAGGTACCTACAGCTTTAGGAATTTTGATTTGAATTAAGAATAATAAGGATGGGACTAAGAATTTTAAGTTAGATTAAGTGCTCCAGAGTGATGGTACAGCCTAGCGTGACAGCTTATAACAGACACTCACACATAATAAGTATAACAAAATATAGGATAATATATTATGCCAATAGTGGTAAATACCGGTACTTAATGTAATCATTAATTGAATCTTGAAAGAGACAACAGTGTTCGCGAAAAGTCAACACCGTATCTTTGTCAATGACCTACGCCTAACAAAACGTAGAACGAAACGCGCGTTCGATGCAGCGCCATCTACGCTACGAACAAAACAACAATACAAAGAGACGAGTGTGACCAGTTAAAACTACCCAATATACAATAATTAAAATACATTTTTTCTTACATTTTCAACTTACTTAATAAATTCAGTTTGGCTTAGTTCAAGCAAATAACTAGTATAATAAATTTTATGTTAAAAGTTTCAGTTAAACGTTAAGTACTTAGAAGTAGAAGTATGATTACGAATGACAAAATTTTTATAACGTGTCATTTTTAATAATAATAATAATTTAATCAAAGTTAATAAATTGTATAATAATATAATAGAGTAATTTAATGATTAATCGATAATGATAAGAATGAAGCTTTCTACGCATTGATCAATAGATAATTACTTTTAACTAATATAGTATACTCGCCTCGGTGGCTTTAGTTTAGTTTAGTAAGATGTTACTGATATTTGCTATACACTTGTCTGTTAAATTCATTAAAATTGTTCGAGTTGCGTGAGTTCGTTCGCCGAGGCCGGAAAGTGCCCATTGCTGCCCTCTGAAAAGATATTCATATAATACACTTTAATAGAGAGTTACATTGGTAACGAAAACCTGTAAAGCATATTATTCATATTCAGATTTAAACATTCCAAAGTGAATATACATAATTTCTGTTTTTATATTATTATTTAACGCTTTAATGTATTGCATATAGGTGTCGGCATGTAGCTTAACAATATTTTGCGCAAATTAGCAAAAAGCCAAGGAAACTTGCCAACTTTCGGGTGTCCTCTACCAATAAAACAAACAATAATATTACAAGTAAGCGTTCTCGTGTTAGGCTCTTACTAAAAATTTTCATCGCAGTTTTAATGAATGCATGGATTATATCGGACGTTACATCATGCTCTTTGCGGCATTTTTAGTTTTTGATCTAGTATATATATTTGATATAGAAGAATCGAATTCTAGTATATTAGATATTTTAGAGAATTTACCGGCGGAGGTGGGCAGACGCGCAACAAAGACATTTCGTGTTAGTAAGGCCTATTGGCGTCTTTGGGCCTCTTCAGCTGGACCTTTAGCCGTTTCATGCCGATTTGGAAGCCATTCATCGCCTGAATCGCCGCCTGGGCTGATGCAGGGTTGTCGAATGACACGAATCCTGGAACAAATTTGATTATTAGTACATCAACATGTTTACATATTTGAACATTCATTTAAAAAACCGCCACCAAACTTAATCCAGGTAATGATAAAAATTAAATAGAAATGATTTAATGGATTAATAATGGTTAAATACCAAGCTACAAAATAAAATGTGGCCTAGTTTGTACTGACTGACAGTACTGACCTTACTATTGCATATTTTAACATGAAAGGGTAGTATAGTAGTGCTAGTGTTGTGACATAACTGTAATAGTTAATACTGTACTGTACTGTGTAAGTAGTTTTTTTTATGGAGCTGCGAACCCACCCCTGACTTTTGCTTATCAGGGACCTTGTTTTGCTTTAATTATCTGTTCATTAATTCATTTATTTACAATTTTGATTTTTTTTTCATTATGTTTCTTACATTATAAGTTAAGCTTAGTTTTATACATTTATATTTACTTAACATTTTACATTTCCTAGTTTATTTAAATTCTATATTTTCTTAGTTATTTATATTCATATTGGTAATTTGTACACATTACATTTATTTTACATTTTACTTTCGCTAATATTGTTACTTATTTTAAAAACTTTACATTTCGGTCATTTTGAATTAATTACATATTATTTTGGGTTCGTTAAATTTTACATTATTGTTATCTTTATTCTGTTATATTACGTTTAACAATATTCCGAGCGCCGTTGAATCTTCCCATCCGCCCCAGAATCCGCTCGAAAAATTATTCCAGGGCCGACCTGTGCCCCGCAAGGATGTCGGGCAGCACATTGCGTGTCATCCGCATCCCCACGGTCTGCTCCAGATCGTGCCTTTGCATCGCGAATATGGGGCACTCCACTAAGAGATGCTCCACCGTTTGTATTATGTTACTGTGTAAGTAGTAGTTGTATATCACTTTGTCGTATTGTTAATAGTGGCGGGGATTAAGGAATTTAATTTGTATTTTTTCACACTTCATAATTTTTTATGTTATGTGTCTTCCCATATTTCATCTGCATACAAACATTATAGTAATGTGATAAAATATATGACTGTAAGTGTAAGTTAAGTCAGTTCAAAGGTCAAAATAGAAGAAGTAAGGTAAGTGCACTTACCGAAACATTTGCTTTGATTAGTAGCGCGATCTATAAACACCTTGCTGCTAATCACGTTCCCGAAGGGCATAAACATCTGCATTAGCTCCGCGTCACCAAACTCCTGTGGGAGGTGGTAGATGAAGAGGTTGCACCCCTCAGGGCCCGAGATCGAGCAGCCTGGGAACATAAGAAAATCTTTAAAGAACTCACAAATCTGCCTCTGAACACCTGTATTTTGTTTATAACTAAATATTGGTTAGAAAACATGGCGGTGTTTATCTCACATTTTTGTCGTATCACATTGGCAAATACTTATTCATATTATTGAATGTATTGTCAGTTTTGAATAATGAAAAAAGTTTAATCCATACACAAGCTTGTGTTTACAACAAAAAGAATTAGAAGTGTGAATACGTGCTGAAACACGTTCGTTAAGAATTTGTCTGCTTGTAAATAAGTTTTAATCAATATAGTGGTTGTCGGCTAAGTCATGTAAAAATAAAAATATGTGTGTGTACCAGAGTACACAGGTAAGAAGTGAAACTTCTTTACGACATATCATTTTTCTACTATTTGCAACTTCACGAAAATGGGGTAGATAAGCCTTAAGAAACACAATTTTTTCAGTCATATTTATTAATACTTGCTAATTTTAACAGATTTATATACATTCACTGATACTTACAATCAAAAAGTGAGGTTAACCTCAAATAAATATTAAAATCATGCTCATACGTGTTGAATTTATAAAAGGAAATGTATAATCACTCTCACTTTTCTTGTAAATTCACTTAAATTTGAACAAGTCTTTTTATTTTATCACTTTCAAATTAATATATTGTTATTCTTATTTCAAACAAAACTTCAAAACTAATATATTGTTGTTATTATTATCATATATTACATTATATTCTTTACGTTACTATACTAAACTTCGATAAAAAAGCAACATGGCGCGTAACCGAAAAACGTGGCGTTTTCTTACAAAATTTCTCCCATACGTCGATAAAGAAGTTTCACTTCAATAATTCATAAAGGGCACTAGGAAATAACAGTTCGTTTGTTTGGAATAAACTCTACATAATATCTCGTGTGCCGAGATTAAAATCTAGTAATTCCGCCATATTTTATGTGTTTGAAAAATGATGTCTACGAAGAAAAATGAACTACTTACAATATACAGGACATTGAAACACTGAACAGAGATGCAACAGCGATATTACAGCAACTAACTTCGGGAGCACTTTGAAATTGAACTTTCAAAGCAAAAGTAAAATTTACTTATTTGATATCAAAGCAACATTTAACCATTGACCATTATAATTATTGCAATGTAACTCGCGTGTTCTTTTTCATATATGTAAACTAGATCTGTTTATACTTGATCGCAAAATGGATTTTACATTTAAATAAGCCCATCAAATGTCTTCAGATAAAATTTAAATATATTAATGATTTAATATTTCGGCTTTCACATGTATTGAACATAATTTTTACTGATAGATGAAAGTTTAAAGATGATAGATACAGGAAATGTTGCTGTAGAAATGATTACACACAGCTCAAGGCTCCACTTACCTTCTCTTTGCGCCGGGGCAATGGTTGACATCGGGGGTGGTATGGGCTGCGGAAACTGACCGTAAACCGCTGGGTAAGCTGTCAAACATTAAGTTGCACATTTTCACAATGAACACCGATTATATCGCGTGTACATGCATCTACTTTACACTAACGGACGCCAAACTTATTCGAGAAAGCATGTATTTTAATAACAATAATTCTCTAAACGCGTCGCTACGAGAACCTAAATATAATATTATCTGTTTGAGTAATTTAATCTGTTTGAAAATATCAAATGTGAGAAACGTTGAATGCAAATAAAACATCAATGCATCACATAAACACATACTAAAAAGCGAAGAATGCAAAAAGATAGATAAACGATATGAAATCGACATGCAAACCTTGTTTTCGTTAAATGAAATGTGTTAATTGGGATTTAAAAAATTGTCTATTGAAAGGAATTTGTTTTGCATAGGTCACAAAACGTATTAGGGAGAATCGTTAAGTGAATAGATGTAAATATTATCTATCTTTATGGTTTTCCATTATAGTTATGAATATTAGTGGTTGAGATTTCTTTAAAATAACAACCAACACAGAGTACAGATATTAATTCGCACTTATTAGTTACAATTTAAAAATATTATGAAAACCGGAATATGATAAAAAGTACTTCGATTCAAGTTTGACAGCTGAAATTATTAGCGCTTATTGAGTTTTTGTATCGAGATTGATAAACTGCTTTTCTCTGTCGGTTCCAATTGTAAAGAATTGAATTCGAATGAACTGTCAAAGAAGTTTACGATAACAAGAGAATAAAGTCAGTTGGGGGAAGAATATTGAACTGAATTCAGATAACCAATATAATGTTTAATTTGTCTGCTGTCAAATTAACATCTGCTGCGTGTTTGTTTTACGTGGGAACGACTTTTTCTTTGTTGCAAAAGCAAATTGATGAAGCACTTTTATTTACGTACATAATACGTAGCTTGACCAATTATATCTTAATAGTTTAAATGCTTTTAGTCTTAATACTCGCAGTCACATCGATGTATGGATATAAATGGTCAATTTAAAACATGAATATTCTAGAAGCAAGCGTCTAAGTTACAGATTTGAAGCAATCTTATTAGAAGTGCCCGTCTTCAAGGTAAGAGTGCCTCATTTTCATACAATGTTAGGACATATGAACGTTACTCACCGACTCCAGGGAAAGGCTGCATTCCGGGGTAAGCTGCATGTTGCAGCGCTGCAGCCTCACCGTTTGGTAGACCTTGGGCTGTTACTGGAACCGCTGGAAATTTTAGTAATATGTTATTCTAGTTTACATGGCAAATAAAAAAAAAATATTTTAATTTTCAAAAAACAAATGACCAAAATATAAAAATAAAATTTAGGGGTGGACCGACCACCCTTAAAATTTAGCACACAAAATTGTACGAAAATCGGTCGAGCTATTTCATTAATTACAAACACCGAAAATTTGATATCCTAGAATATAAGGAACTCTTTATCGTTACTTAGTAAAGCCAAACGATTTCACATTTACTTACGTTGTCAGAATTTCACAATAACCAGCTATATTAAGCAATAATTTGCTACTAAGTATAAGTAAAAATATATTTTCTCTAACAAAATCTTACTGTTTGGCATCTTGCCATCTTTGTACCAAAGCAGGGTGTCGAATATTAAGCGAAAAATAAGAAACAAACAATTCTCACTCGTGCGATGAAGACAGAAAAATAATGTGTTTAGACTTTTCTGGCAGGGTTTTTATTATACATTACAGCATATTTTCGACTAACACGACTTTTTATGAATGCCATTTCTCTATTTTATTTAAATAGCCGCCTCATTTAACTTAAATAAATAAATAATAATTTTGGATCATCGGGTCATTTGTAAATACAAAATATGTAGCTTGGCAGAAAAAAATATTCAGGTACTCACGTCCAGTAAAAGTTTGATGTATACCATTGGTGTAGACAGCTTCCTGCGGTGGTGGCTGGCCGTTAGCCGTCTGCGCAGCCATGTTGAAGCCAGGCATGGTCGGAGACGGCAACGAAGGCAAAGCCCCATTTAGGGGTTGCCCTCCACCTGTACCTATCGCCAGGCCAGTGAAGTTCTCTGTGAAAACGTTTAGTTTTAGTAAATATACGGAATACTGTTTCTTTTATGCTTATCATCTTAATAAATTAAATGATGTTAAAGAATTTCTATGACGCTCTACGTCTATGCTTTAGTTTGAAAGATACTTTAGTACATGTTGTAGTTACTAACCAGAAGTAGGCGGGACCACTGAGTTAGCCATCCCGTTGAGCGCGTGCGACGCCAGCGCAGTCATCGGACTAATGTAGCCCTGCGCAGTCGCCGCCACCATCAGTGCTGCTTGTTGCTGTGCCATACCATACATTATTCATTTAATATTTATAATGAAGAATCAGTTTCTTTTTATTTCCTGTAATAGCAGTTTAATAAAAACACTTTTATAACATCTCTCCATAAATTCCCTCATATTTAAAGACTTTTTTAGTTCCATCGTACTCAATTTGACTTAGAATATATTTTGTTTTTCGTAAAAGATCTGCTATTATAAATAAAACTGATTAGTACCTGTTCGGTAATGACTTGGGCGTAGGTGCCATAGGTTCCGAATTGATTAAACACGAACGGATTCAGCAGACTCATGTTGCCGGCCATCTGTTGCATGCGCCTGAGTTGTCTTTCCTTCTCTGTGTCCGCAAATTTCACAACTAAGCTGGAGGAAGCTCCCTGTAAACAAACGCGTATCTTTAACCTTGGATTTTATACGTTATTAGTTCTCTAATCCTACAAAATTGGGAGGAGTGTTGTCTTCCTAATCAAATAATTATATTTTTATAACGTATCATTTATCATAGTTACATTTAACTATCCACGTGCATGGAAAACACCGTTACAACTGCTAAATTGTCTTATTAAAATCATATACGTACTTAATGCTGAGGTATCTATAAAATTGATGCACTATACAATAAAGTAATTTCTACTAATAGCACAGTAGCCTCCCATCGTTGGTTTGAAAATAAAAGTTTTACCCCGATTATCCACGTCCCTATATATTTATTCTCTTTCACCGCACATGTTAAAATATTACGTCATATCGTGTTAAATGTAACTCTTCTTCATTAGGTCGGCACGCAATCTCGGTTCAGTGTGAAATTCTCAACAATTTTCACGTCCATTTTGAGGCATTTCGTGGATGAAACTCGTAGATAGCGATCGTGTTGAGACGCCGCCAGTTAATTCACAAGCTTATTTTGAACAAGAGAATCTGCTTGCGAAATGAACTACAAGTGTAAATGATACGTTTATTTTATTCAAGAATTCAGCGGTTTATAACAAGAAATTATACATCTGCTTACTCCATAAACCCCATTCTTTTTACTAAAATATTACACATCATATTCTATATATAAGATTTTTAAACCATTTTATTTTATGTAATTTCACCACACCTAAAGCTATTTAAGACAGACTTATCTACAATTTGTCAGATAAAACACCCTTCGTTAGCACTAAAGAGCGGTGTTCAATCGTTAAAAATGCAAGAGTAGGCCGTAGGCAATTCTCGTAGCTACAATGCGGCTGCATTCATTATGTATAGCAAAAATACCGCTATAGGCATCAACAGGTTGGGAGCCGATGCAACAAGTCTCGGCACCACTCCAAAAATGCAATAAACTTTTGTAAGAGGCTTGCGTTTTCTAATTGACTATAAGCCTTTATTATAAACGTTTTGTACTAATTATGTAAGTGGTGTAGGATTATTGTTAGCTTTTAATTTCTTGGCTTCGTTAGTTAATTGGGATTCTATCAAATTGGAAACGAACTTTTAAACGTAAGGTCTATTGTGTATGCAATATGAGTTATATGAGTAAATAGATAAATGCACTCACGATCTAATGTATTTTATTATTACATTAAATTTAGTACATTTTTATTATTTATTACATTAATTTATGGTACTCGTAGTAGATTTAATAAAGGGAAAATATTTAATAATTTCAATGATAAATAAAAACTAATTATGTTTTGTATTTATTTATTATATATTAATGGTAATACAAAAATAAGTTTAATGTTTAAAGAACTTTAATTCTCATTAAAAAAAAAATATTTTATTGAAATGAGAAACATAATATTAATATGTATATATACCAGGGAGATACACGTTGCCATTAGCCGTCTCAATTTTAGTGTACCATGTTCACACTAACATGCATGTTTAATGCCTTTTTGAATATGTCAAACATATTTAATTTAATACCAAATTATTTAATTGACAATTTCCAATATATGTTATACAGTATTAATTACTTAGCTACATAGTAATGATAATAATAATAACTGTAATGTAATATTTCAAATTCAAAATATACAAAATGTTAAGTTTGTTAGTATCTAACGCCCGAACCCAATAAATAATCCACAATCTCAAATTGTTTTCAATCTGAGATCACACCGTGACAGTCGAGCAATCTCCTATCTCCATCCCAAACCAAACTCTACGAAGACAATCCATTTTTGGCGACGGATAGAACGCAATCTTTTCGTTCTTTACACTCGTATTTGATAATCAATATAAACCAAATCAAGTAAACAAAACCGTAAAAATAATATTAAAATATAAATGTCTATGTTTAAATTATATCAAATAGCTTTTTAATTATTTTAAAAACAGGTGTAAGTTAAAATCTTAAGATACGATATTGGCACAGTTGAACTGTCATTTTCATACAAAGTAATGTAGTGTAGTAATAAAAATACACCGATACGACCTACAATGGATAACTTGTATCGACAGATGGCTGTAACAATTCGTCGATTGGTTGTTGGCACACTTCATATCAAATCAATATTTGGATTAAGGTGCCTATCTCAGTAGATCTAAAATGGATTGAGATAGGTTATTGGATTTTGGGCGTGGAGCAACACAAATTAAGTTCAAGTTTAGTTCATATTCAATTCGTTACCGAGCTATTTTCCAAGTTACGATATTTCGATTAATCAACACAAAACCGCAGATTTGGTTTCTCTAATTGATAGACAAACAGTGATTGAGAATTTCAGATTAAGCCTATTTACACGAAGTAGTGAGGGTTTCGACAAATATTATACTTAGTTTGTATAATTGTTTGAGATTCATCAAGACTGAAAGTTTCATACGTATATTGGTTACTCCCCTATATTATATTGAGGCCCGAAAGTTATTATAGTAAGTAGATAGATACAACCTAAGCAGTCATTGTATATATTATTATGTCATTATTATTATTTTGTATGTATCTTTTTTTTAATATAATCAATATTTAATGTCAGTCAAAGTCAGGGGGTTCTGTTTATAATTAATAATTGAGTATAAGAAAAATCGAATTATAAGGCGAGTATTTGTCACTAAACCAAATGTAAAGTGTTTTTATGATATATCAAATAGAACACCATTATCTAAATACATACATTCAAATTATTTATACTCTTTGCCTCAGATGTCTTCGATGATTCTGAAATATGAATTAATCGCGTAAACTAAATTTAGGCGAACTGGGTTTTAAATACTAACAACATAGATTTCCTTACAAAATATCTACAGTTGCAAATCACTTAAAGTAATTGCAATCTGGCCCGTTTTATTACGGGCTAGTTCGCTTAATACCCTCATATAAATGGGAGCCCGTGTCGAAGACGCTTATACGCCATTGTTCCTTGAAAGCCTACCGCCATACCGCCCCGAGTTAACGTTACATCAATGCCGCATTTAAAATAACTCTTCGCTAGTTTTTGTCGACTCGCAGATAATTTTCTTCCAATTATAACTTCGCATAGACTTCGTAATTATTGTGTTTCACATTCGATGAATATTTAAGTAATAGTTTTAACTTGACTTTTTTGATTGGCGTTGGGCTGGGCACACAGCACGGAAATATGACAACAGATGGAGTGAATGAGTGCTGCACTGGTACCCCTAAAGGCTATTATTATGTATTATTATTAACTTGACTTTTTTGATAGTGCGTTTACGATAAGCTAGTTTTTGCAAAGATTTTATAAATTTACCAAGAAAAGATCTCGTAAGGCAATTCAAGGCTTACTGCCTTGAGGTAGAAGTTAATTGAAATCTTTTAAAGTTTATTTCGGCTATAAAGGCCGGCCCGTGGCCGAAGTACCGTGGATTTGTCCCGGCTTCCCCGTGGAATGAGATTTTATTGCCGCATTAACTTGATTGTTTTATATACTAAGCTTAATGTGAGGTATCTTTTAATTTGGGGACGTTTTACGAACAAAAATAGCTTTGTAAGGTAAAATGTTATTGTCATAAACATTGTAACTACTGGTGAAACCCACTTATCTCCATCATAAAACTGAGCCCAGTTTTTTATAAAAATTGATGAAAATAAAGTTAAAAAATCAGCTGAATATTAAAACAAAGAAACAGCTAATCGAGATTTAATTTAATTTTAATTAACTTGAAAAAGAAATGCGTGTTAAATGACTAATATAACAAATATAAAATTTAAAAAGTTTTGATAGCCATTTTTTAGTCACAGAATACGATACGAAAGTTATTTTTAATCCAGAAAAAGATTTTATATAAAAACCGGAGACAAAACATTCACCAAGGGCCAATTCGAGAAGCATTTATTTATTCCAATTTCGGCTTGCAATAACTGGCTTTTGTATTATTCATCACCCAATTATTGTAAAAGGACTGTTCCTAGCACGGAAGTCGGCTCGCTATTGGCTCTTCCGTTTAATACGAGATCAAAAGTAAAGACTTTTTCAAGTATCCATTATGCTTAGTGGTATTCTTTGTTAATTTGAGTTACATGCTTCTCAATACGAATTGAATAGGCTATTTTTACTTTTAATTGGTAGACCCAAAAGTATCACGTACTAAAATGTAGAGAATTCAAAATATTTCATAAATGTGACGAGTGTGACAAACTAGCGCTATCTATGCTTGTCCACCCCATGGGTCCATATTTAACATCAAATTTCTCTCAAATATTGCACAGATATTATATTTTGTAACGTAATATTTTTGTTGTAACTAATACAAAATAAGACTTAGGCAAATATGTACGCACTACGTTAAATGTATTTAATTTTGAATAATACTGATTTCTAACACAGTTATGTCAGCAGTAAGCCATCTGATGTTAAATGATATCGTCGCCTATGTGCACTTACAAAGGGGTTACTTTTGCGTTGCCGATCTTTTAAGAATTAGAGCACTCTTTATTGAAGGACCCTAAGTCAAATTGCATCAGAAATACCTCGATGGGCAGCTGGTTCCATATAGTGATGGTGCGCAGAAAATACTGTTTTTAGAAATGCTCTCTTGCAGAAATTACTCATCATTTTTAACATCTTATGCCACTTAAAATATAAATATATAAATAGAGCAATGTCTCTATAGATGCCTTGTAACCTTGTGTTGAACGTAAAAATAAATAAAAGTATTGTTCAAGAGTCCATCTTACGATGAATAATTTATTTATGAATCACAAAAATAATATTCGTTATCCTATTACTTTGATTTAATTTAACAAGTAAGCGATATCTTATAAATATATCAGACAAAATAAATAATACAATAGGGAAGGTAAATAATACGGGGCAGGATTAGAGTGGGTCGTGAGCCCCAATTAGAGGCAGAGGCTTATGATAGTGCACCTACATAGCTACGAAAATTGCGTTGTAGGGTTAAGAGAGAAAATGATCCATATATAGTTTTTTAAATAAAAAAACACGAAATCATTCATGTAATATTTACAAGAATGAACATAATTATGTTACACTTTAACTGAAAGATATGTTTTCGCTGTGGTTATTTTATATTAGCTAATAAAACGGTGTGTCACGATCAAGTTCTTATGAGTCAAGCAGAAGCAAACATCTTCTATGTTTTACAATCTATAAAAAAATTCTTAAAATATTTTATTTGGGGATTTTATATAATTTCACTTTGGGTACGTTAACATCATCATAAAATTTAAGAGCCGGGCTCTTCTTCAGTGCGGTTCTTCGTCAGTGTCTTCAACTCCTGGTACGTCACGACCTCAGCTTTTCCCTTAATCTGATCTATGTAAGCCAATCTTGGTCTTCCTCGTCCTCTCCTGCCTTCTATCTTCCCCTCCAAGATGGTTAACATACTAAATACAATATTTTATAATTCATAGTAATGATAATAATGCTCTTAATTTCCTCCCCCACCCAAGCAAGACATTGAACAATTACTAAAATTAATTTAGACCACATTAAAAATGTATGGCTCCTTAAAGGTGTTTTAATTAATATTAAATACAACAGGATCTTCTCTTTGTCGTAATTTCTCATTAAAAGTACATCTTCTTATATATTATTAAAGTTTTGTATCAACACTTAATTATATTTTAACTGAACAAGACTATTTCTCGTGACTTGTTTATTAATATAAACGTGTCTTAGAAATACATATTTGAACAGTTTCGGAATTATTAAAATCAATAAATAAATAAGAAAAGTAAATAAATAAAACAAATACGCTCGGAAGAGATTACAATCTGCTGGAAACATAATTGTGAATATTAGTAGAATGTATTACAAATAGTAATAAAATAGGCACATGTAAAGAATGATTATTTTCTTTACGAAGAAAGTAAAATGTCAATAATCATGGGAGAAGCCTGTATCGCAGAGATATCATAGAAAATAGAATTAATTACCTAATACACGAGCCCTCGGATTAATGCGACTGATCTCATTGATCTATGAAACATTATTACTTTTATTAAAAGGTGGTAATCGAGTCAGGGCTTAATCTGAATGACGTCATTAATTTAGATTAGGTTGAGGTTATTTCTTACTTCGCTCCCTTAATTTCATGTGTACTAAGAAAGTTTTTAATTTTCAAAAGTGTAAATATTCCAGCAGTGAAAATTTTCTTATTGATTGATAGAGTTATGAGTGTGCAAGTACCGTTCCGTGGTGGACACATCCCAAACTCAATTCAAAAATTGACCATATTCCTTCATTCTTCCATTGCATTCCAGTTACCTTACGATGTTTTCGATAACCATAAAAGCAGTAACATTTAACATTTATTATGATCGCTATGCGTTGTATTGTTCATTGGGTAGCTATAAGTGTGACTGCCGTTACTTACGAGTACTAATGACAAAAAGATAACTTCCAGCTACGACTTAAGACCTACGTAGTGCGTAACGGCCACTGTTTTGTTTGTAGAAAAAAAAATTAAAAGGTTTTTCTTAGTTTATTGTTGACTTACTACACAATGTATAATTACGTCAAATCCAATGCTATTTATTCATACAAAAGTATTTAATATAATAACAATATTGTATTTAAGAGAATTTTTAGATTCTATATAATATGTTTGCTAAAATACTGACAAACCTAATATCGAATAATCGAGTTAGAATATACAATTAATTTTCTAACCGTTAAATAATACCGTTAGTGTATTATTCATGAGCCTATGATTCGTTTTACTATATGCCGGCATAGCCAATTATTGCTTTGCAGTTTCAATTTAAATGTCAGGAACATGTGTACAATGTTTGTATTCAAAATGAACCATTAGATTTACGCTATTTGTTTTATAGAAACATGTTATTGGGTTTCCGAAGTGTGTTTCGATATTGTGTAGACAATAGGGCATTCATTATATTAAAGCGGTACTTGTCAAGTCACGTTTTTTATATTCCTAAATAATTGTTCGAATTTTAAAATTGACAATCTTAGAAGAGTTTATTTAAGTACTTTAGAATATAATTTAATATCTAATTATTCTTTGGTTAATTGATGTGTTTAATTTAAATGTTTATTTTCTTTTATTTTACTGAGTTATTGTTTAAGACATTGACATTGTCAAAAACAATAGACGATATAAAAGAAGTACGTAAAAGTAAAGTAATAACAAAGTAACTAAGCTTTTTTTAAATCGAAATAACATTTGATACATAAAAGTATTTAGTGAGCACTGTTGGCCTAGTGGCTTCAGCGTGCTACTCTCATTCCTGAGGTCGTAGGTTCGATCCCCGGCTGTGCACCAATGGAGTTTCTTTCTATTTGCGTATTTAACATTTGCTCGAACGGTGAAGGAAAATATCGTGAGGAAACCGACATGTCTTAGATCCAAAAAGTCGACGACGTGTATCAGGCACTAGAGGCTGATCACCTACTTGCCTATTAGATTAAAAATGATCATGAAACAGATTCAGAAATCTGAGGCCAAGACCTAAAGAGGTTGTAGCGCCACTGATTTTTTTTTACATAAAAATATTAAAAGCAAAATTTACGATAACGTTTAAAAATACTTAAGTGCCAGATAATAAAACCATAAACCTGTAGGTGTCACTTTATAAAACCACAAAGCACAGCTCGATTAAACGCTTAGTTTCGTCGCAGCACTCATTTTTAGCTCATTAATTTTCTTACTCCGCATCTCACATAATTTTCTCTTGAATGCTTCCATACTTTTAGATAAGGGCTCTTTTATACAGAGCAACAGCAATAGGGCTCTTTTTATTAAATCCGGCGTCTCTCGAGTGTCGACAACTGATAGCAGAGCTGTTTATTTATAAAACAACGCACTTTCCGCTCAAAGAATTAAGGCCTCTTGAAACGTCGACAGCTTGCGAATTTTTTCATTCCTTACGCTATTACGACTTTTATTGTTAAGTTTTAAGCTTATTTTAATATTGGGATTGTTAAGTTGGGACGTTTTTTGTGATTGGATGGATAAATCTACATTGTTTTGGAAATTTAACTTTTTGAAATCTTTTCAAATTCAGTATTTATTCTCTTAGAATAACTTAGCTTGTTTGTATGTATATTTGGCATAAAACAATTGACATTTCTATAGTGATAAATAAAATTTGTCTATATATAATAAATGTTTACCAAAAATAATTTCATGAGCGTTATTTATTGAAATTACAAAACTAATAAAAACAAGTATTTAACTGTAAGAATGCAAATTAAACTGCTTTGTATAAATGCACAAATTGAACATTTAAACTTCGATTGCTAAATGGACTGACCCTATAAATATGCAAATTTCAATTCAAACTAGCGGAGTGTATACATTGGTCTATATTTTACAGTAAGTACACCTCTGCTATGATTGGAGTGGCCGAATCTCTAGGATTGGGGCGGTCTTACAGTACTTTGCTGTTATTCTATGCAAATGGTTGCTACTGTTAGCTGCTTGAACTATTATTGTCAAGATGCTCTTTTACCAGACTGTTTTGTCATGAATATTGTAGATTGTGTTAGTTATGGATAGGCACATTGATTGTAATAAATTACTGCAGAACTAATGGACCATTTTTAGTACTTCAAATGTAGGAGATATGGTTTTTGTATTATTCTATTTTTATTACGATTTATTTATAATATTTTGTATTATTTATTTTGAGCTGAATTATGCAAAACATTTTATAGTATAGATTGTATTTATCCCTATTCACCATAAACGTATTATTTATTTTGTTTATAATATATTGTATAGGTCCGATAAATAATCTTTTCATATTTTAATTAAATAATCAGACAAAAAGTAGAATATATTGTTAAAAAATACCAGTAACCCACATAAATAAAAAAATTAAATCCAAAGTCCGCCAGTACACAATGCAAGTTTTTATGCAATGGGACTAAACTAGTGCATGGAAGTTGCATACAGAACTGTTTAAATGTACTCAGTTTACATTTCCCCGTTGGGCACATTCTACCTGCTTTGTATTTTTAACCACTCCTTGCAAAGACTGCGCTTGCCGGCGCGGAGACAATTAGGGAACTCGTTTAGTTACTGCACCCAATTTCGGCTAAGAATTAAATAGTAGATAGAGATAATGTAGGGCTTAATAAAGTGAACAATATGGTAAAGAGTGAACGGATGAAATCTTTAAATAAAAAGTTTTTTTCGGTTTAAATTACATTGTATATTTCTTATTAATGTTTTTATTGTATTTACTTCACAATAAAAATCCCTCTGAAAATAAATAACTGAAATTGTTCTGTTCCTACTAATCGTTCGCCTCTTTCTCACAAATTATGTTTATGCTGTAATAAAAAGAGACGGTGTAATTAAAGTGATTCAGTTTCTTTGAATACTTAAAGTTCATAAAAGGTAATACGGTTAAAATAAAGTTATCCCATATATTAAGTATTTTCTATTTAAAGTTCGCGTCTTTTTACTCTTAACTATGAGAGACGTTTGCTAACTACGATTATAAAATATAGTACGAAAAATAACAATAATGTTGCGTAACAGAACAATAAGTTATCCTAGTTTATTGCTAACATACGAAGGTGTAAACTTGATTAGAAAATAGATCTATGTCCAAGTTTCGCGCGTCGCCAAACAGTTGGCATTTTTCCAATGATACCTTTACTAAATCACCGCTAAACAAACATGGGGTCATTATACCCGCTCATAGATATTTTCAGAATATTCTCATATTATGCGATAACAAAAGGCTTTGAGATTAAGGATACTAGTCTCCATAATTGTATTGAACTCTAATGCTTTTTTAATTCCTATTTTTGAATGGTCCTGTCGCTGGTTAAAAGTTAACATGATCGTTCCGGCGTCAACATACCTAAGTCATTGTCATTTATGGCAGGAATCCATTAAAAAAAACCTCGTAATATAAACTAAAAAGCTTGCTTTGGTTTATTGTGACATTGAATAGGCTATAAAAATATCAGTGAGAACATAAATATATTTTCTCTCTTTCCCACTTGAGTTTCTTTCTCATTCTATTTTTATTACAGAAATGAACCATTTGAGAAACATTTCCGTACCCGTTTCCTTGGGGTTATTTTTCTCTCGCCACCGAAAAGTATTAAGTAACGTTTGTTTTCGTTCCGTGAAATATTTAGATACTATTTGCGACATTCGACCATGCAATTTTACATTCTGAATTTATTACTACAGATACAATTATACAATTTTTGTAAGTAAAATGCTTAACCTTGTGTTTCAGTTTTGAGCCCAGAAGTCAGTTGTGTGGACCCTAGACCCAAACAAAGCCTTTTTGTTTCTTAACGTAAACTTTTCTTTTCGTTATTTGTAGTTTTATTTTACTTTAATCTTGTAATTGTACGCGTATTTTGTTCCCGAGACACATTATAGTTATAATTTTACAAACAAGACAAATCAAAAAATGTATAGAGATAAATAGTATCGCTGGTTGTTTTAAGCTTCACCCGTAGCACTTTAAATCATGAAGTGTACAAAACAGGAGACGTATCTAAGTAAGTAAGCCCCCCGTTGTCCTCGCATGAATTTAATCAGTTGAAACAAGGTGTAGAAAATAAAACATCCGTCCTCACTGCCGGCAAAATGGATTGAGCGCGGTGGATCGGAGCAATTTTTGTTGAAAGCACTCGCTTTCTTTATAGATAGCTTAAGGTATAGACAGTGAATTTGTCCACTTTAAAGGACGTGCGCGCTTAAAATTTATGAACTTAGTCTATTTTGTGACTTGTAAGTCAGTTGAATTTATTAATAATTTTAAGTCTTTTTTCGCTGCTTATCATTACATACATAACCTGTTGGTTCGAAACCTAATGAACTGCGGTCATGATAGGTTTATAAAAAGTAAAAATATAGATATATATGGGATAAAGTTAAGTCTTCTATGTAATTGAAGATGAGCATAAACTGTAGTATATTACTGTTGTTTTATCTTTTGTTAACCCAATGCCTATAATGCTATACCGACAAAATATATATCCTACAGCAAGTTTCAACGGAAACCAAATAAAATGAGATTACAAAGATTATATAGCTATTTTAAAGCCCATAAACTCGTTTGTAAGACATACACATTCCCTTTTATTCCTATAATTTCCATCACATGACGCATGTCATCAACACACATAATCTCCATAACATTCAGCAGCCATAATGGCTTATCCCGATACCAAGACCGAATATAAATCACGAATTAATAAAAAATCCGAATAAATGGAGATTTATTCGAAGTACAGGCACAAACCTGACGTTTTAGTAGGTTTCCTATAGACCCTCTAACGAATGAATAATTACACAATGATCCCTATTAGGAATGCAAAAATGGGGACCCTGATGCATATATAATGGTGCCTTTAATTGTGGTCTAAGTGAGAGGGTAGATTTGAATAATCAGGACATTTAGATAGACTAGAATTGCTTAATTATTGTTACATAATTAAAGTAGTGATAACAACTAGTTGTCTAGATATGTAACTGTCATTAATCAGTCTTGCCAATATTAAAGCTAGGTACAATGTTACAAATATTATTTAAATATATTGAAAATGAGTGTAGCAATGCTGCTCATAAAGTTAACGGAAAGTAAATTTTATAGCGACTAAGACGATAATGTCTTAGAAAGAATAAATTATTATATGAATACGATTCATACATGGCATAACAAAATTTTATTCAAGATCTAAATTACAATTTAATAAATAGCAAATACCTCTATAAAACTTTGGTATTTAATCTCATTTGATGTGTTTAAAAGCGATGCTAAATAAGCATCGGCTGTAATGACTTGGCAAACTGACATCTGCATATGACCTGAGAAGAGCAGGAAGGCGCACTTAGCATTTATTACCCTCGAAATGCGAATGCCTATAACTTTAAGTTCTCTCATACAATGCTTACATATCGTATATTTTTAAACGAGCAATTCTTGTATATATATAATTGGAATCTCGGAATCGGCTCCAGCAATAGAAAATAACAAAAAGGTGGCGTTTGAGTAGTCCCAATTTAAACTGAAAAATGACTCTTCCTGACATCTACCGGCGAATAATATTTTTTTTAAATTGCTTTAACGACACAACAACACTAAAGCTATTCCAGCATATATATTCTATATTATTCATATTTTATAATTTTATTAGTATGTAATTCGTACTTAAATATAATTAAAAAAAAACACATTTATAAAAAAATTCCGAGAAAATCTCGGTCCTCCAGGAACTTGTGTTTTATGTGTGGATTTTACGCCTTTTTAGAATACTTTATTGTATAGATTAATATTTAAATAATACTATATTTGTTGAATAAATTTGAGATAGATTTTAGATCTAATATCTTTAAAGGATTAGTCTCACAAAGACTCTGAACGGCTGTACCATACTGTTGGCGACTCATAAATAGAAATATAAATAAATTATAAGATAGGTTAGAAAATTGTAACTCTATAAATAGAAATTAAGTATGAGTGTTACGAGTTATAAGTTAGACAAAATATTTACACATAATGTAAGTGAGAAATATTGGTAAATTATGAATGTAAATTTATTAAATAAATAAATATAATGCTTCGTCGAATAAAAGGGTCACACAGCTCTCGTCGCGGTATACCGGCGCAAATATATGTAAGCGTAGCTCTCGTCGCGGTATACTTGTGTAGTACTTAAGCTCGGCGAGATCTACGCTCGGGAGTCTCGGCAGTCTCGGCAGTCTCGGCAGTCTCGGCAGTCTCGGCAGTCTCGGCAGTCTCGGCAGTCTCGGCAGTCTCGGCAGTCTCGGTTTAGACTTGACACGGTGCAGACGCGCGTAGAGACTCGGGCTCTTTACTCTATTCCGTGACAACGAGCTGTGATCCACGAAGAATCGGCGAAGCAAGACACAAGAACAAGGCGCAGTTTCATTTCAAGACAACACCTACAATTACGCACTAGCAGGGGTGCGTGGGTCGAGGCGGTACCAGCGTTACGTCGAGCCGTCTTGACAAAAGTGTACGAAGTCAAACCCCACCGGTATACAAAGCCGCACCGAGGTTACTTTGGTTACCGCACGGGTGTTATCAAACGAACACACTTAAACGTACTATACCGTGCAGGCCTGAGTATATCTGAAGTGTCGTGGGGGTTGGCGCAATCAATAGTGGTCCTTCGAAAGCCGGATCCTGCAAAAATAGTGGAGTGAATCAAGAAGTGAATATTGCAAGAAGAAAATGCCAGTCACAAGATCACAGAACGGGATGCAGCGAGGGGAATCGACGTTGACTGTTACCTCCGCCACTACGTCCGAAGTCCGGACTACAGGCGAAGAGATAACGATCGAGCAGTCCACGTCGACGAGCGCAGCCAGCCACTCAGAGCAAGCATTGACTCTGACACCAGCGGGTTATACCCGGCGGGCCGCATCGAGAGCCGTATCAAAAGCCAGCTCAAGAAGACTAGCCGAGGCCAGAGAAGAGTTGGCTCGCTGCGAACTGCGGGAAGCGCAGGCAGCAGCACGCCTGGCCAGATTACGATTAGAAGCAGAAACGGAAGAGGAAGACTCCGTTATAGAAACCGTCAACGATGACCATGAAGAAAAGGTAGCAAACTGGATGCGCTCATCGGCACAAAAGCCAGAAGAAATTGAAACAAAAAGCGACATTCGAGCAATAGCCGACGCAATAAAGGAAGTCATGTCGAACCATGTAGAGCCGCAACCGAAATACATTCAAGAGCTGCCGATATTTGAAGGGGACAGCTCCGAATGGACGGCGTTCCGGGTCGTATACGAAGATACATCTCCGATGTTCTCTGACATTCAGAATATGGCGCGGCTACGTAAAGCGATTAAAGGCACGGCGAGAGAGAGTATTAGGAGCCTCTTGTACTCAGAAGCGACGCCGGAAGAAGTAATTAACGCTTTACGCCGAAGATTTGGTAGACCCGACGCATTGGTGCTAGCCGAACTGGAGAAATTAAAGGCGCTTCACAGAACGACGGAAAATCCCAGGGACATATGCGTTTTTGCGAGCCAAATAAACAACAGTGTGGCCGCCATAAAAGGATTGAAGAGACCGCAATACCTCTACTCACCTGAAATCGTGAAAATTATCATAGAGAAGATGCCTCCAATTCTAAGGTTCAGATGGTACGATTACACGGCTGCGAGGGAAGAGGAATCGTTCTCTGATATTCAAACAATAAGCAACTTCCTCAATTTAGAAGCGGATAAATGCGGTGCATTCGCGGTACTCGAAGACAGCAAAAGGGTGTCGACGACCGAACGACCGAGCGCAACGATAAGAAGACCGGTGAAGCAAACTACTTTTAGTATTGCTGAAAAGAGTAGACTAGAAGAAATCAAGTGCCCAGACTGTGAAGGCAACCATAAACTAAAAGACTGCCAAAGATTTCTGAATGCGGCAGTTAACGAGAGATGGGAAACAGTAAAGAGGCTTAAGGTCTGCTTCAAGTGTCTCACTGGGAAACACCGGAAAGAAACATGCCGAAGACCACCGTGCAAGTTGTGTCGAAGATGGCATCATAGCTTATTACATGTGACATCGGAGAACGATCAATGTCACGGAGAAGCAGCGGCCGAGACAGCGACGGTCAATACAATTAGTACACCGAAACCTATTTTAAAGATGCTTAAGGTGGAGATATACGGACCGGCTGGGAGCAAACAGGTACTGGCGCTGCTAGATGAAGGCTCAACGGTGACACTGCTCGACGAAAATGTGGCTTCAAGCATCGGCATAAAGGGTCCTCGCGAAACCTTAAATATAGAAACTATCGGCGGCGGGCAAATGAAAAGTCACGACTCGATGATTTTAAACATCGAAGTGAAAGGGATCAAGCAAGATCGGAAGAGCACACTGAAACGAGTTAGAACTATCAAGGAGCTCAAATTAACCCCACAACTCGTCGATAAAACCCGACTTAAGAAGTGTCATCATTTGCGGGGTTTACTGCAAGACGTGTGCTACAAAGCTGAGGCGCCGAAGCTGCTCATTGGCCAAGACAATTGGGAACACATTGTCTCGTTAAAAATACGACGTGGAAAGCCAGGGCAGCCGGTGGCGTCAAGAACAAAGTTAGGGTGGGTTATCCATGGCTCCGATAGCGTGTCACCGATCAATTATGTGAACACATGTGCACACGTAAGCGTCGTCGAAGACAAAATAAATCAACCAGTGAGGGAACTTCTCAATATTGAGTCTTTGGGGGTTCAGCCGAAGAAGCCTACAACGGATACAGAACAGCAAGCGCTAGAAATATTGGAAAGAAATAGTCAACAATTGGAGGATGACAGATCCGAGGTCGGACTGTTGTCGAAAAGGAAAGACATACAACTTCCAAACAATTTCTCAGCAGCCTTCAACAGATTTCAAGGAATAGAAAAGAAACTGTGTGAGGACACTAAGTTTAAAAATGAATATAGCACGCAAATAGATCTGTTGAAAAGCAACTACGCTGAAGAAGTAACAGCCGACTGCACATCGAACAAAAAGTGGTACCTGCCTCACTTCCCAGTGAGGAAAAAGCTAAGTATTGTCTTCGACGGTGCAGCCAATCACAACGCAGTTAGCCTCAACGACGTTCTGCTGTCCGGACCGGACTTACTACATTCAATATTTGGAGTGTTACTGCGAGTACGTCAAGGTCTCGTATCGATAGCGGCCGATATAAAAGAAATGTTTCTGCATGTGAAAATATGTGAAGAAGACAGAAACAGTCTCAGTTTCCTTTGGCGAAAAGACAAGGAAGCGCTAGTGAAGGATTACAGAATGTTATTAGTGATTTTTGGAGCCGCATCGTCGCCTTGCACCGCGATTTATATAAAAAACAAGAACGCAAAGGCCTTCTTACATAAATACACCGAAGCTCGGAAAAGCTACCTAGAGCATATCGGTAGAATAAAAGACAATCGGCTGCCGCGATGTATGTCACTATTCTGCACTGAGGGGGAGCTGCATACTGTCGCAGACGCGAGTGAGTCAGCGTATGCAGCCGCAACTGGAGGTAATGGAAAATACTTAGTAAACCTCGTGGATGCCAAGTCGAGAGTAAAGTCTCGGAAATCAATATCTACGCCGAGACTTGAACTGCAGGCAACCTTGTTGGGGACAGAACACATAGACAATTCTAGACCAATAACGAACCTAGCTGACAATT
Organism: Pieris mannii; assembly: GCA_028984075.1. Taxonomy (NCBI): domain Eukaryota; kingdom Metazoa; phylum Arthropoda; class Insecta; order Lepidoptera; family Pieridae; genus Pieris; species Pieris mannii. The sequence goes on from CM054784.1 coordinate 6,949,849, forward strand.
CGGAAGAGGAGGCGCTAAAACCAAACTACTTTCTCATTGGACGATCCAGTGGAGCTGCGCGCATACGACATTTTCCTGATGCAAAGCTGGTGAGCAGAAAAGATTTGAAGTCCGTCCAACGACCCTCTGATCACTTTCGGAAGAGATTGCTACGGGAGTACTTGCCTAAACTACTGTCCAGGAAAACGACTAGACTACAGAAAGGCGAGCAGCTGCAACCAGGCGACGTGGTTTTTATCGTAAAACGCACGCTACCACGATGCACTTGGCCGAGGGGAATGATCGAAACTACATACCCCGGGCCCGACGGAATAACCAGAATCGTGGACGTCGCAACCAAAGGGGGAGTGTTACGAAGACCATCGTCGAGGATCCTGATCTTGGTGCCTGCGGAGTCGCCGTGCAGGAACGACGGTGCTACGCACGAGGGGGAGAATGTTGGCGACTCATAAATAGAAATATAAATAAATTATAAGATAGGTTAGAAAATTGTAACTCTATAAATAGAAATTAAGTATGAGTGTTACGAGTTATAAGTTAGACAAAATATTTACACATAATGTAAGTGAGAAATATTGGTAAATTATGAATGTAAATTTATTAAATAAATAAATATAATGCTTCGTCGAATAAAAGGGTCACACAGCTCTCGTCGCGGTATACCGGCGCAAATATATGTAAGCGTAGCTCTCGTCGCGGTATACTTGTGTAGTACTTAAGCTCGGCGAGATCTACGCTCGGGAGTCTCGGCAGTCTCGGCAGTCTCGGCAGTCTCGGCAGTCTCGGCAGTCTCGGCAGTCTCGGCAGTCTCGGCAGTCTCGGCAGTCTCGGCAGTCTCGGCAGTCTCGGTTTAGACTTGACACGGTGCAGACGCGCGTAGAGACTCGGGCTCTTTACTCTATTCCGTGACAACGAGCTGTGATCCACGAAGAATCGGCGAAGCAAGACACAAGAACAAGGCGCAGTTTCATTTCAAGACAACACCTACAATTACGCACTAGCAGGGGTGCGTGGGTCGAGGCGGTACCAGCGTTACGTCGAGCCGTCTTGACAAAAGTGTACGAAGTCAAACCCCACCGGTATACAAAGCCGCACCGAGGTTACTTTGGTTACCGCACGGGTGTTATCAAACGAACACACTTAAACGTACTATACCGTGCAGGCCTGAGTATATCTGAGGTGTCGTGGGGGTTGGCGCAACCAATACATACTAAAATTATTCTTCTAATTAATACTTTGGTATCAACCAATATTGATTTCTAGTAATTATGTTAGCCTAATTTTTTATGAACTAAAGACAAACGCTGAACAAACAAATTTGACTAAAAGTAATAAAAATTGTAATAAATTAAATTCATTTAATAACGGGTGGCAACATAAAATTATGCGGGAAGTATTCGCTCGACAAAACCTAATTAGCGTTTGTTATTTTATGTTAATAGATTTCATCCCGATTACTTCTCAGAGGTTGTATTTAGTTGAAAATATGTTTTAATTTTTATTTTGAATTAAAATTAAAGATATTTTCTTGAGGGACGAGGTACGGTATTCTTTTTCATGAACCAGAAGAACTGTGGCCACAGATACAATGCGTCTATTTTTAGAGTCTATCAAATTTTAAAATTAATTGTTTGTTACCTGTCCCTTATACCATATGTATATGTAAAATAAACAATAACAATAGTTTAAAAAAGTAAATTACATCTAAGACATTAAAGCGATATGTGTATGAAAAATATTATTACAGTAAATTTTCTATCCACCTGCATACTTTTAAAACTGTATAACTTATTTTATTTCATAGAATTGTACAACATTTGTACACAAAACAACAAAACACTTCCGTTTTAACTTGAGATTTAAATGAGTTCCGTTTTGTTTATTTTCGTTTCTGAGATCAAGAATGAGCTCTGTTATTGCATTGTATATTACGTAACAAAATATTAGTTTTAAGTTACAAAGGATATATATTTTTCACCAAATTAAGATACTTAAGGTATTCGTACTAGACGCTGAAATATCCAAATATTTATACATGGAAATTACAGTATCTTAAGCTTTAAAGATTTATAAATAATTCTTTCCATAGTTGCTTGTCGTTTAAAAAAATCAAATACACAACGACACGCAATACTCATCGAGTGAGTTTGCTTATCTTGCCGAAGCCGCGTACAAATTATTTGAAGAAATCTATTTGGTATGAGGGTGTGCAATTATTTAATCAATTACCATCTCAAATTCGCAATATTGGAGTGTTTGAAAAATTCAAAAAGGCAATAAAGATGCATATTAGAATGAACACAGTTGACTAAAATTAAGACGGCTTATGGCGACGTGTATCTCACTCGTATATATACATATTAATATTAAGTTTCTCATGTAAATATTTTTTTTTGTAATGAGAAATAAAGTTCTTTATACATATACAAGAAAATTATTTTCGTTTTTGCGTAACATTTACATTGAATCACAAATTTCTTATTATAAAGCTTAATCCCATGTATTTTGTTTCATTTACTGGGAAATAATACCAACAGCATCATAAATTTGAGGCAGAGCATCGGCTGTCTAAGGAAACTTAGTTATAAGTACAAATAAAGCGAAGTGAAGTACATATACTAAAATTTACATAATAGTTTTTAGAGCTAAATATTGTTTAAAAGTTTAAGTATCACAAAGATGAAACTATTTGCAGAAATAATAAAGACATAAAGTGTACGCCAGGTCGCATGGGCAGCTATATGTAGTCGTAACGAGCTCTCGGGGGAACTTACTTAATATCGTAGAATATAATTTTGTTTATATTCACTTGTGCTACGTTTTAATTAGACTTGAATATTATATTATAACCACATATTCTATGAATTTAGAATATATTTCAGAAAGTGATTACATTTTTATTGTAATAGTTTTATTCATCATGTTTTAATTAAACTTTGAATATTAACGCTGATTAGTATTATAATAGTTCCAATATATAAAAGTACATTTATTTAGAAGCATTGTAAACCATACACTGTAAATAACCAACATTAAAAAGGAGAACTCAAAAGGCTAGAACTCCAAAGCGAAAGGGTCCTAAAATTGACTAACAACTTTTTAAAATGAAGCGGTGGATTCCGGATGTTTTGACATTATACACGACAACTTCAATAAAAGTTTGCAAGCCTCGTCTGCTCCGTTTGAAAGTTGAAACTACGTGTCTAATATCCCTCAATGCACCCAAATTGCTTTGGAAACAAACAGAGCCGGGCTGAATCGTGTTTTGCCCGTAACTTCGGCCCAATCCGGGTCAATTTCTTGAAGGTAGGCGCTCGTAGACGCATTTCTGAGCTCGGGATTTGTCGGATGAACTTTTATTAGCCTAGCCTTTGGGCGGCCTCATCGTTTAGATGTTATGGAGGTACGCTAAGATAAAATTTACGGTTCAATTCTAATTCGCAATATTTTTTATTAGCACTAACTTTTATACAAGGCATGCTGTTTTGGGACACGGAGTTTATTGTTCCAGTAAATTGGAAGCTCGATGCTTTGTTTTGATTTATTATCGGATTTAGACTTAGATACTGGGGTTTAAATCCCTACAAGAAAGTTAAATATAGCCTAAGAATAAGTAGAAAGAAATATGTGGATAATTTCAAACCTTAAAAATACGCTGTGGTACAAAACAAAGTCATTTAAATAAAACTGTCAGGATTTTGTTAGGACCCCCTAACCAGTCCGTATAAACACGTATAATGTGATTACAAAACGTACGTAATCCTAAACAAATATAGCTTGTCTGTCTTAATTTACTCGAAATGTGTGTTTGTATGCGGAAATAAAATTCGTAAAAATGATTCCGTTGTTCGAAATGCCATAGCTATTTTTTGACTATGATTTTTGGCTATGATTTGATTAGTTTTAACTTAAAGGTTATAAAAGCTACTTATGTTACGCTAATTTTATGTATTGCAATGCTTATTTATCATTAAAATGAGTAATTACCATTGTAATGATTCAAACTAAATATCTTTACACATAGGACTAGATACAATTTGGGGGGCTTGAAAATAAACTACTACTACGTACCAGATTATAAATGAAACGATGAACTGTATTTTTAGAAGTAGGTTAGAAATATCATTCGTAATTTAAAAGATAGGAGGAAATAATCTAAAACTAATAATAACTTATTTATTTCAGATGGTATCCATATATAGTTACAGTTAGTTAGAGTTAATCTTAGTTGCTATGATACGGGTAGTAAACAAAACAAAAAATAAAAAAAATATGTGTGTGTACCAGAGTACACAGGTAAGAAGTGAAACTTCTTTACGACATATCATTTTTCTACGATTTGCAACTTCACGAAAATGGGGTAGATAAGGCTTAAGCCTTAAGAAAAACAATTTTTTCAGTCATATTTATTAATACTTGCTAATTTTAACAGATTTATATACATTCACTGATACTTACAATCAAAAAGTGAGGTTAACCTCAAATAAATATTAAAATCATGCTCATACGTGTTGAATTTATAAAAGGAAATGTATAATCACTCTCACTTTTCTTGTAAATTCACTTAAATTTGAACAAGTCTTTTTATTTTATCACTTTCAAATTAATATATTGTTATTCTTATTTCAAACAAAACTTCAAAACGAATATATTGTTGTTATTATTATCATATATTACATTATATTCTTTACGTCACCATACTAAACTTCGATAAAAAACAACATGGCGCGTAACCGAAAAACGTGACGGTTTCTTACAAAATTTCTCCCATACGTCGATAAAGAAGTTTCACTTCAAAAAACTTTTTGTGGGTTCTTTGTCATCAACACATTTAGGATACCATTAGTACTATGCCTAACACGATGGCTCAAGGTTTTAATGCCTCCCTTTCTCAGAATTATGTTCTTAAAACCAAGTCAATATAAAAATACAATTTGTATAAAAATGTCACAATACAGTGTGACGTCTCTGTACATACGTTAGCGTGAACGTGATTACAACACATGGGACGTTCCCTAAACAAATATGTTGGTGTCTATGTTTAAAGAAGCTTACAAACTCAATTAAAAAAGTTACTGTGTTTTAAATCGTAACATTTAAGTTGTCATTATAATATGAATCTTAAATGTTAAATTTTATAAATGCGAAGTTTGTTCTTACACAAACCTAGAAAGCCACTTCGCTGTTTTATTTACTCACGTGTACCATGTCAAATTTTCATAGAACTAATTAAATTAAAAATAGCCCATTATGTCATTATTTTAAGTAATAAAGTTGGTTTATGGAAGAGCTGGGAACACAGACACAGGTTTTTTTTACTTGAAAGGGTTTCCAAATCTTACACTTAGGAAAGAAAATGTACATAAAATGAATAAAGACTTTTTATAATTATTATTATTTATGTAAGGTTTAGGCATATTTGCACACAATCAATGTAATTAGCACGCGTTCCGCGCTTTATAAAGGACGGGTTTACACTGTTTGCTGTGTTCGCAATCTCTTAATTTCGCGCCCCGCTGTAAGCCGAGTAAATAGTCGCCTTAAACACTTTGCCGTAATGAAACTTTGAGTGAATCTTGTTTATGTAACTGTCGTTATATTTGTGGCTTGATTTAGCAATTGATTTAAATGTTTATATGTAAAATACAGGTCTGTAGAATCTAGATGCAATAAAATAATATTGAGCGGGGGGGAGCTACACGTTAAATTAAAGCTGTTTACTGAATTAATTTATTTGTTTTATTTATTCACACTTCGTTGCAAAGAAACACAAATGACACAACACATTAAAATTACAAGGCATGCAACGGGCGGCTTTATCGCTAACAAGCGATCTCTTCCAGGCAACCCTAGTAATTTACTTATAACATTATACCTACAAGTCAACGTTTTCATTAATTTTCAGGAATATCAATCACCCACATGATTCGTCTATCGGTCACGGTGCTCGGGTTCAAGTGCGTAGGCGCTAATCAAAGATTTAAGTTTTCGCTTGGTAGATATTTCTGATAACCTCGGTGACGTTTCTTTAAATACAAAAAAGCGTAAATTTTGGCTACAACGCTTGAAGCTCATTGACGCTTAGGCATGCTAAGGTCAGATTGGCTGATGAAGGCAGAAGATAATTGAATCTTATTGTATTTTAACGTTTGTGATAGGAGGAGGGTAGGGACAAAGGGACAGTCACGGAAGGTGTTTTTTTTATTATTTCGGTTATAACTGTGTTGGTAGGATTTCTTTAATTATTTTTCTATTGAATAATAAATTAACTATTTGTTTATATGGTAAATATTACCAAGTATAATATCTGGTTTGATAGGAAAGCAAAAATCCTCCTAGCGCCCACAAAGTTAATTATAAGATTAGTTTAATATATTTTTGTCAATGTATTTTGCTAGCTCAATTGTATGAGGTCTCTTTTATAAATAACCTAATAAGTGCCATTTTGTTTTATTTAATGTTAAAAACCCATAACACGTTCTTTGTAAAACTTTACAAACACAGTATGAATGTACCTAAGTAATAACTAGTCATATGTGTTCAAAACCACACAAAAAAAATTGTAATTATATAAAGTAAAATAACGTATCCAAACGGTCGTTCAAACATCGTAAGTTGGTAATTTACAATTGCATTAGTTAGATCGATAAAGCATTACAAGTTTAAATCAGTTAAGAGCCGATAAAAGCGATAGACTTATTAAGTCCACAGAATTCACTTATAAAAAACCCGTCGACTTTAAATCTCTTCAAATCTCGAGATCCATCTGAGATCCCTTTATAGAGCTGTCAATTTATGAAAAGAAAGCGAAAGTTTAGCGAATACCTTTTTGCCTTTGAGTGATTTGCGTTAAAATTCATTTTAATGCAAATTTCATCGTTTTCATTGTTCGGGTTAGACGTGATTATGAATAAATTTATTTATATGCTAAACATTTTAAGTCTCATTACGCTTGTTTATAATATAAATACAAATTTGTGTCTGGGTATGTATGTTTCGAATAAAATTTTTGTTTTAAGTTTAAGCGTAATTCTATCACGCTTAAATTCCGAAGTGGACGCCATCAGTATCATATTATGTAGTTTGATTCTTATATCATTAGTATTATAATAAAATAGATTTTTAAATATATATATGTATATTAAGGAGATTATTAAAAAGTTAACGACGTTATTATACGTCTTAATATTATGAGAAGGCATTTTTTTATTTTTAAATATTTTTTTTTTATAAAACTTAATCTTTCAACAGTCACCTAGACTATGAGCAGATGTATTGAGAGCTGTTAGGCGTTCAGAGCAACAAACCGTGTCTATCAAGACTTAGGATTTGTCGCCTTCTAAGCCTATTTATTAGGTCTGGTCTTGCCACGCAACTAATGGTATAGCTTATTGTTATTTTTTAAATAAATATTTAAAAAACTAGCTGACCCGGCAAACGTTGTTTTGCCATGTATTTTATTTCTAGGAAACATATTTTTAATTCTACTACAATTATAATATTTGATTGCCATCTTGCAACCTTATTGCGGATTTGTGGATAGATTAAAATAAATAAAAATCGGGATGTAAAAATAGGTGTTGAACGTATAATAGTGAAAATTGAGAGAAATATGATTTTTTTATTGTTATCACATAGTAAAAATATAAAATGTTTTGCCAAAAAATTAAAGTTTATAAGTAACAAATAAAAGTAGGGGTTGGTCGTAGAGGATTGAAAAATTCAGGGTCATATGAAATTTTTTATTCTAAGTCATGACAAAATAAAAAAAAATCTTGCAAAACAATTAAAATTTTTAATTATCAAATAAAAAATTAGGGTTGAGGGGTGAAAATTTAGGGTTGCATGTATTTTTGTATGGCGTATCGTGAAAAAATGAAAACAAACAATTTTGTCTAAAAAATAAGTAAAAAAAATTAGGGGTGGACCACCCTTAACATTAAGGGGTATGAAAAATAGATGTTGTCTGATTCTTAGACCTACCCAATATGCACACAAAATTTCATGAAAATCGGGAAAGCCGTTTCGGAGGAGTTTAACCACAAACACCACGACACGAGAATTTTATATTTAAGATATTATGAAACAAAGCCGTTGCAAGAATAACTGTAAATTAGCACCTACATGTAAAGCACTAAATCCGACGTAACTTAGGTAATAAACCAGAATCTTATAGGCGTGTCTTTATAGCCTAGGAGTAAGAAAATAAAGTGTATAGCATTACTTTGTTATTTTTTGGATGGGCTCTTAATTCGACATTAAACACAGTTGTTAATAATTATAAACGTATCAAAATTTAATAATGAATGCTTGTATAAATATAATAGTCTTAAAATTTAATGTTAATGTAATTTTAAAGTTATTTCACACATGATTTAACGCACTTTTTTAAGTACTAACAAAGCACAAAGATTTTAAAATAAGTGTAGTAATAAGTTATTAAATTGAATTTAGAAATAATTATGGGATCAAAAGATTTTTATCCCATATGTTTGGTGATCTCCTACACTAAAACCCGTAGTTCTAAGCCGTAACAAGCGAGGGTTAGATGTAATCGTATAAAACTACGCAGATTGCGAACGAAGACGGGAGCGTAATCTAGCCGTCCCATAAAAAGACCCTAGGAAGCCTTATTAAACGAAATAAGTATTGTTTTCATAAAATATTTCTAGCCTTATTCGTCTTTGCTACAACAATAATGATTATTATAGTAACACGATTCGTTTCTGACTATAATCATTTGATTTTAGCGTATTAATCACAATTTAGAAAGGCAATATGACTCCTTAGTTAAAATCCAGAATATTTATCGGATCTAGATTATTTCTATAAAGTTACATATTATATTCTCATTTTGATAGAATGGTTCTTTAATTTTTTCATAAATGAATTATCTATTTTTAAAACCAATTGGGTATATATGATCTTGATTGTCATTGATTATAGGACGCGTAAAATAAACAAAAGGAAATGCTCTCTCGCGCAATATACAATTTTTTAATTGAATAATCATTTGCAGTAATGTTTGTATAAGTCAACTATTTGGAGGGCATATGACATATGACAACTGACACATTTTACGTTGACAGTTAAAAATTGCATTAAATTTGACATATACTTAAAGCTTTTAAATTGATAGGGATTTACTAGTCACCCCTAACATACCCCTGTGTGTGTGCCGTAAATGATTTTTCATGTTCTAAGTTTAAAAAGGTTCAACAATACTTATGCATAGAATTGACATATCAAAGATGTCGATATAACAATGAGTTACCTTTTTTTAATATTCATCAATCATAAGGCGGATCAATCATTCAGATCCATTAGCGAAGTTAATACGTTCACTTGGCGGTTACCTTCCATTAACTCTTTTCTTATTAGTTAATGCTACTTTCCAACTTTTGCGAACGACTATTTTTTCCCATTCGTTCCAAGTTCTTGAAGATAGAAAATACTTAATCATATCTTGAACTTATCGTCTATTATGTAAAAGTATACCTTCAAAGCTTAGTGAGTACAAACGTAATGCTACTGGAGGTTATGGTTTGCTGATCAGGAAAAATGTCTGTTGGTTAGCTTCACTTTGGCATTAAAAAGAATGCTCTTTTTAATTAATACTAATGAAATAAATGCCGGCGACGTTTGGTTGAGCTCCCTCAACCAAAGGTCGCCGACCAACCAACTTACTATACTTAATTTATAAATAATTAAATTAAATGAAACGGATTCTTTTTCGTGATCGAATGCCACATAATCTCAGAATTTCAACATCGTTAGCTTTATTATCTTTGAAAATTTGAAAAAACTTCCAAAAGATTTTGTTACATTTGCTCGGTGATTTTTTTCAGTGTGAAGAGGGAACAAATCAATATTTACACCGAATACAAGATTAAAGCAATGAAAATCGGACAAAAGCATCATTAAGAGGAGTAGGGGCAAATCCGGGCAACGGCTTTGTGCGAGGCTGTAAGGGAATTATCAGCTCGCTCCGGCTCCCAACTCGTTCATAGCGGTCTCAATGTGTACGAATTAATATTTTTGTGAAATCTGGTTACGTTTTCAAGTAAATTCTTTTAATTAAGGCTTATGTATGTAGTAATAAATATAGATTAAATATGTTAAAATAAGAAACATTCTACGGTGTAGTTTCTATTCTACGTAAAAATACTTGTCATGTTTAAGAATATTTTTGCTTTACAGAACATTTTATATATATATTAGAACTATTACATTAAGGTGAAAAATTTCTAAATTAAAATATCAACATTTATGCCTGGAAGAGATCGCTTGTTAGCGATAAGGCCGCCCGTTGCATCCCTTGTAATTTATATGTATTGTGTTATTTGTGTTTCTTTCTAGCAACGAAGTGTTAATAAATAAAATAAATAAAAACATTTATGTATTAATTAGACATGGTAACATAAAGCCTACTTGATTTCGTTTAAAAGCACGGTATTTTTAGAACACAGGCTGAAAATGTAGACGTATTTGTACAGTCGCTAGTCTCAGGACGTACTAATTAAAAGTTAAGCGGCTGGTTCGGACAGTCAATTTTGGAGTTTTTTGTTGAACCAACACACGGCACTTGTAACTACAACGAGAACATTTGTTTGTCAGTTCAAAATTGTTTTAGTTTTACGATTTTATAATGAAATGCAGTTTCAAAAACGGGTAAATAATGATATAGACATTCGGCTGATAATTTAAGAATCTATTTTTTTAGTTTTAAGTTACTATAAATGTAATAATAAAATAATCTAAAACTTCGCCAACATACGCCATTCACGCTTAATCTTAAAGAATATTAAAAAACAAATAAAGGTGAACGACACATTTAGTATAAACTCTTAGGTTGTGTGTCTTTCATAATAATACAAAGACATATACCAAATAGAATAGAAATAAGTATTTAAGTGTCTCGCAAATAACTATATATAACCCTAGAACTCGAACAATTCAGTATTATAACAACAAAATAAAATACCAAAACACGAAGTGTATACGATTTTATACATTTTAACACCAAAAATAGAGCAGATTTATTGTGCGTTCACATATTTTTCATAACATATTTCGAAAATTTTCGATACAAACTGGTTAGTTTTGCGTCTGGCCGCATGTCAAACGAAGTTGCAGCTATTTTATTTTCACTTCCGTTGTTAGAAGCTTGTTATATTTGTTCCAACGTGATAACTCGCACCGTGCACCATATTTTTGGTAACTTATTTAATTTGATTTTATTTAAAAAACTACGCATGTAAAACGATAATGATTAATAACGGACGTAAAAAGTTTTGATGTATTACGACGTACACTTTAATATAACTTTAAAAATTTAGTTAATTTATACACCTTCAATTTAAATTTCTCTTTATTCACAGTCAAAGACAGTTCAAGTATGATTATATATATATATTTTTTTTAACTAAATACATATAGCGATTTATTTTAATTTACTCAATAGGAGTAATGTAAGTGTCCCCTCTTGCTAAAAAGAATACTCAATATTAAGTATCCAATAACACTTCTTTCACTTTGAAGGTAAACCTTTTATTTGTCATGTGTAATCGGTCCTTAACAGAATACAATATTTATGTTATTCAATAACTGATACGAATTAATTAATGACACTATTGTATTTACTCAAGTTACGGTAATTAAAACGTACATATTATGATTTGATAAAATCATATCTAAAAATAATTCAATGTTACGTACAATATAACATACTTCAACCACAATATCGAGTACGATAAATATGACAGCAAACAGTGTGAGGGAGGATTGCTCCCATAATTATGTCGCTGTCAATAATATTGCTATCAATAAAAACACCATTATGAGTTCCGTTTGCACACAATTTGTGGAAGTTGACGTGTTTACGCTTGTCCACTCTGTAAATACGATTCAACACTGTTTCGTTCGACGTATGTTATGTGCGGCAATGTTGTGTTAGGGATGTAATTCACATGTTTAATTTTAACTTGGAGACTTAGTTCTTAAAGGATTTACTTATTATTTAGTAAAATTGCTATATATCGAAACATAATGAAAATTTAAACAAAACAGTCTAATTACTTTTCTGTAATTTGTAAAATTATACTGTTTTGGTGGTCAATAGTAAAGGCTTGATCTATATATCCTAAAATAAGTGGTAGAATATATTTTACTATTAGCATATGTGAATACAGAAATAATGCGTTTCCAGCTATAGCTCCCTACAAATTAGCTCAAAACGTACAGATAAGCGCAACAAATCAAGCGGCTGTCAGCCTTGGTATTATGTATTCTAGTGCATAATGCTACTCACAGGCATAGTCTGACTTCCGTGAAGTTGTGTGATAGCTTGCTGGGCTTCCTGGTGTGAGCTGAACTTCACGAATGCGCAGCCTGCAACAATACACATTATATCAATCGCCTGACATGAACAGAGTTTATCTTAACCAACAGCTTATACTATACAGACATACACATTATAATATATGTACTTCATCTAATTATAGATAGACTTAATGATATCCTATGCAATCTAATCTCATATAAACATAATCAATTTAGCTGGCACTAGTAGCTGTATAGAAAAAAAGAAAACACACTTTCATTTAATATGTTCCTTTAAGATAAATAATTTTATATAATTCAATTGATTAATCAGGTATTATATTTCATTCGCAGTTGTATTAAGAAGATATGAAGTGTTAAGCAAACGAATCATTTCTATTAGGTGCTCATAAAAGCAAAGCAACTCATCTTTTCAAATCCATCAACCACGAAATAGAATTCCCAATACATTTTCGTAAGAAGCAAAAAGTTCAATCCATTCAATTTCCATTCGTCTAAAAGCGAATGTTGCGAACAAAAATAACGCGCGAAAAAACGAAAATCTTAAACAACACCGCGCTGGGATTATCGCTCAATTTTTCAATAACAAGCTGTCAGCCGTCGCGGATGGTAGTCAGGTCATATCAATCTTGGTGCAGGTGTTGGAGCGAGATAAAAATATAAACTAGCGAGTGTGAAAGAGATGGATGTCATGTCCGCTTAATGACGACTGATGGATCCCGGCTTATGATCATAGGATTACCTTTACTCCGAAGTTGGAAGTAAATCAGTTACCGAAATGCGGGCTGATCTTTTAGAAATATTAGTATCAGGTGCTCGCTAAATTAGGGAAGGATCGTTTTACTCGGGTCTTTTTATTCAATTTGCGTTGTGTAGTGAAATTTTACCTTGACTTGATTTTTAGGTATGCCAGAATCTCTGTGGATATAAATCAATTTTACCACAGTCCTACGGATTTATTAGGTTACGTCAGGATTTTTTTCAAGGTTAGGGCAAGAATTGTATTAGATTAGTATTCATAGAATCAGTTATCATAGACAACAAAAACAATAGCTATAATGTATATATTGATTGTTAAGGCTATAAATAAAAAATAATAATAATAAAAACGTCTTAGTGTTACAGTTAGTCCACTTCAAGTCAATAATGTCGGCTCATATTAAAGAAATGTGAACATGAATAAAATTAAATAGTAATTTCATAACACATTTTGTAATTTCATGAAAAAATAATTTACCTATGTGAATTTTAAAGTATTATCAAATATCATACATTTGCTTATAATTTTTGTCTATTACGTAATCCACAACAAGCGACGATTATAAACAACCTATAAAAAAATATAGAAATAGAATTACCGACGCTGTCCTTTCCTGGTTTTGTTAAATTCGACATCGAACCGAACTAGAGGCTTCAGTTAACGAAAAGGAAATTAATAAAGGCAGATTTTCCGCAGTGCACTCATGCCTACTTTATGAACGTGAAAAAAGGCACGCCGGAGAAAAAGAGCACAAAAGAAATTACGCCGGTATTGTGTCTTTTGTGAGGCTTTCCGCGGGAATTATGCCTGATTGGTTATGGTCGGGGCTTGACTATTCGGTTTCTTCCAATGTGCTCTGACTATTGACATACTGTTAAATATAAACGCGCGTTTTTCTCTTCGGACAATTGATCCTCTTGGAAAATAATCTTATTTTGGTGGACTACAAAAGACACAATTTTTGTAAGTTCGTAATATAATAATAATTATCTTTATTTCTTCTCTCACATATACATACAAGGTTACAATGATTAAAACTAAGATGATAACATTTGAAAGTGTATGTGAGAGACTGGTCTCTGTAACAGGAGACCTGAGTGACAGATAGCCAGCCTCTCCACCACCGGACCGGAACACGTACAATAATTCATTGTCATAATATACAATAGAAGAAAAAAAAGTAAACGCTAAAAGAAAAACATTGCAAACAGAGTTGTAAAATTAAATTTAGTGTGTGTGTGCGCATGCGCTTGTGTGTGTCTCTATGTGTATGTGTGTGCGTGTGTGTGTGAATGCGTGGGTGATTGGGTGTTTTACAGAGTAACAGTTAGTAAATCTTCTGTTTCATCATAACTCAACGTCTTCAGCCAAGTAGTAACCGTTTTTATATATATAAAACTTATTATAATAAATACGCAAGCACTATAACTACCCGTCATAGGCGAAGAAGCTATAAAATCTGTATGCCTCCATTATGGTATGTAAAATGAGAATGTTTTCAAACTTTAGTTTTACAGAAAATACGTTCTGACTGAAGTAAACTTAAATTCTCCTAACTTGAAGGGGGAGATTTTCGTGTTAAAAACTATTAATTACACCCCCATTGGTGTTTCAAAACTTAACGATCCCGTAACTTAAACCATATAAAACAAGCTAAATTATCCCGACTAGCATGTAAAGGAGCGTAATAATGCTTTATAGCCAGTACTTAAGGGCTCATGTATAAATCTTAAGGGTCTATCTAATTAACTGCCTCGCTCCAAGGTGCTGAAGATTTAACCCCCGTCTCAGACTACTAATTAAAATATTTCTTTATGAAAAAAATGTTTTATTGCCCGCTTTTTGGATGAAAAATTGGATTAGTAATTTTGTAAAGTCATGAATACCATAATTTAGAAGCAGCTAGCTGTAGGCCGTGATGAACAAAAGTTAATCCGAAAAACATAATTTAAAGGTATCCTTCAAATTTCCAAATGTTAGGTTGAAGTTTGTGCATCATTATGGATAAGTATTTTTATATACTAAACTAGCAATGCCCCGTATTTCACTCCCGTAGATACCGATCTCGTGGTAATGGAAAGTGTACCAAGTCGGACTACACATATTATTGATATCATAAAAGTTTTATTTTTTTAATTTCATTCATAATCTAATCAATATACAGATTTTGCTTTACGACATAGATATATATCTATTACATTTTTAAATTCGTAACATAATTTACGTAGAATTAAGGACATTAGTAAATTAAAAAATACTCTGCAGGTATTGAAACATTCTTGATTTCAAGTATGACGTATTGTATATGTATTTTTTAAATCAGAACTGTATTTATCGTAAACAGAATTAGATATAAAAAAAATTTGTAGGTAACTATGTACACTTGTAAATCAATATAAAAAAACCTTCTATCTAAATCTACAATACGAAAGTAAATACCATTATTACCAATTACATTATTTTCTATGTTATCGCATAAAATAGCGGGAACATACAGCTTCCAAATAAGCCGGTAAAAGTATTTCACTTCATAACAAATTCATATTACATTTGCCTTATATTAAAAAAGCATCAATTTGCGTCAACTCATTTGTTATTCCAATATAAGGTGAAATCTCCTAAACAAAATCTATTAGGAAAACATCTCTTTGGGCCTTCAGATACTTCTTTAAGGACCTTAAGTGTATGGATTTAATATTGGCAAGTAAATAAGTTTGTATTTTGTTTATTCGCTAAGTATTTTCAAATATATTCGGGACATAAACCGAAGACAGAATTATAGTCTATTTTTGTATGAAAGTAGATTTAACGTTATTTATAAAAATAGATTAATGGCGCTAATATTTAGATTATATCGCTATCCTAATATTTATAAGTGTACAGTTTTGAACAAATTCTTGGTGTAGTCCTTTATTCATTATATACGAAAATATCTTATGGAATGTATGGAATCTGGTTTGTTAAAGATTGAACAAACGACGTGCTAAGATACAGAAAGTAAAGGACAATTATGAATGATATAGGTAGTAAAAGCAAAAGTCCCATTGTATAGAGTTTTGGTGAAAATATTATTCGTAGGTATCTTCATAAGGACAACTAAATATATTCCACAGAGCATTTTTCGTAAACGAATTCTTTTAAAAATTTGAATTTTAAAATAATTTAGAACGAGTAGTTTTTCAGCAAATAGAAGTTGTAGGGGCGTGCAAGTTTACACGATTCTTATTCAGGCAGTTGTTTGCGTACCGAACCAACGCGCGCCAACTTTGCGAATTCACATCAAAATGGAGATGAGCTGAAATTACATAGTCATGACATTTTTACGTGTCGCACGAGATATTCAACATATAGTCACCTAATATTACTTAAAATATCTGCTTCAGTTATATAAATCCAGTCTATGCGGATAAAATCAAAACCACTTCTTATATAAGCCTATAAGGATAATCTTTATGATAGAAACGTTATATTTTATCACACCTTAATTCACACTCAAAACAAAATTCAAAACAGCCATCCAAACTTAAAATCTAATAAAAAATTACTGCGTCGTTAAAAGCGATATCAAAAAACTTTTACTGACATCAAGATTTCAACGATCCAGCCAAAAGTTTTAAAAATATAATGCTTCCGATACATAAAGCCATCGAATAATATTAGTTTGGCTGCGACATGAAAACATTTCACTATCGCTAGGCTATAAAGGCCTTTCGGGTGATAAAAACTGATCTGTAAGTTCGCCGAGTACAGGAAAACAATTCTTTGGACAGCTGCCAAGTTACCTGCGCCCGCTCAATGTTGCTTCATACTTGTAAATTTCACATACATTCAAAAATAAGCGACAAATGAAATCTAAGTGTTTTATTGATAAAAAAACCATATCTATAATAAGGTTAGTGGTTACAGTATTATTCAATTCTATTGATGTAATTATAGATGAATTAGGAATGTTAAGCGACTAAAACAAATTAATTAACTCGATTATTTGATTTAATAAGCACAACAAAATTTACTCCTTCAATATGTGATGAATAAATTTGTTTTAGTTTGATGTTACAACAAACAAGAAGTTACTTTAAAATGCAAATCAGACGCACATCATTTTTCATATTTTTAATACGTGCCTGTTTTTAACATAGTGTCATAGTGCGGGACTGGTGTAAGGCTAATGACATGAAAAAATAATATAGTTATAGTTATTACGAATCTTCACCGCATTTGACATGTATTTTAGAATAGATAGAGAACTTATACTGCAGAAAATGACTACGTCTAATCGGCTTTTATTGTTAATACTCGTGGTTCATTCGATTTGGCAACATTAGCAATGTATAATAGTTATTATTATTAATGTCGGATCAATATTCTTAGTGTCAGAAGCCATTGTCATTTATGGCACAGTTGTATGATAAATCATTTTATAACTGTTAATACGTTGTTGACATATATGATGTGATATACTTTAATAAATAAAAAATCGTCAAAGTTTTTGTATGAAGCCTGGTGATATATCATCGCGAAAGATGATGCTTCATTAACCAAATGGCTTATTGATCCCGGGTGACATACCAAGTACACTGACATTACCTCTGAATCATTAAGCTTATTTGCGATGAGTGGTAAACAGTGCAGTTCCCCTGAGGTATCAGCGGACGAGCTTTTACAAGCTTTCAGTAGGAACATAATTGTACGCTACACGCTGCTTTTCACAGCATTTACAGATTGACCAGAAATGACAAAGCAATTTTATCAATTTTGTAATGTGAAAGAGAATCGCAGACTGCATTTATTTAGAAAATATTTGAATCTCACCATTGTGAGTGACTCATTCGTTACCTAAACTCTGTGCATAATATTATCATTTCAATAACTCCGTGTTATTCTTTCAGAGGTGAACCAACTTTGGAGTATTTCATGCGCTACCAGATCGCCAAATTGCGTTCAAACTGAACCGATAGTTTGGAGCAACTTTTGACTTCTCACTTGCGAAGAACCGTTAAGGTAATGCCGGCGCCGCCGAGACGCGGAAATGGTCAATGGTTCCGTACCTACATCGCTTATGACTTCCAACTTCTAAGGAAACGAGTTCAATTTAATAGGAGAGGAAATTGCCAGCTTATTTTTTGCTTCTCTTCCGTTTAGTGGAGCTTATATTTATATTTTTTAATTTAAAATATCACGTATTTCAACGATTTTGTATGTTGATTTTACAGTGAGTAGGAATATATCCCTCACAACTAAACCCTAAGTAAAAACTGAATCTGTGTACACTAATTTTGACATCTTACTTATAGACTGATAGACTTTTGTAGGAAAAGTTAAGGTTTCCAAAATAATTTCTAGAAGCCAAAAAAGTTATGAATCACTTGCTTTTGTTTACACGTTTTTTTAAACCCCTTTTACAGATTTAAGAGGATTTTATTAGGTATATGAATGTTTCACATATGTGAAATTATTTTCGAGAGCGTTATGTATACGTACGTTAGTCTTAAGAGCTAAACAGTGGTAAGTGACAAATGAGAACACTAGAAGTGTCTTCCCCTTAAGAGGCTTATTCGTAAATTAGATTAGACTTAAATTACTTATCAGTCTTAAGTTAGGGTATAAATAAAAAATTAAATAAAAAACGTTTATTTTGGAACATAGGATCATAATAGTATCACTTATTCCACGTCATTAAATTCGAGCCTGTTGGCATCCCTACTCATCGGCAAAGAAGACAAAAGGTGTTGGCCGAGAGAAAAAGCCGGCGTAAAAAACTCTCGGTACTCTTTAAAAAAAAAAGCAAATCATCAAACAATTCTACAATATTTAAAACAAATATAGCAAATTAATTAGAAGTAGCCTGCCCAGCACTAGTCCCAGGCCCTTTTATCAACTAGATAATCACTAACTTTATAGTAAGCCTGTTTACACAGCTTTTCTTTAACACATTTCTTAAATTTAATAAAAGGCAGAGATAAAAGAGCCTCTGGGATTTTATTAAAGTATATTGTAATGTTCTATCCTAGTGAAGAGATAATTTATTAAAAAAATTACGACGTCAATTAAAATATTTTCTTGTTTGAAAACAAAAAAGAAAATGTTGCAAACATTTCACGACAAATCCGTCCATTAGCTTATGCTTTTATTTTATTATTATATAGCTTGAACAATTTCTGATAAGTAACATTTCACATAGGCGATTCAATTTCGTGAATAGCAAGTAATCGTGCGTGAAGATGTTACGTCAATCGACATTCGACAGTTACGGAATACTGATGATGCGAAATGAACTTAAAATCGTTACACGCTTTTAAATCGTCTATTTTATGCATATTTATACTCACACTCTCACACATAAACAATCGAAAACATGTAACGACTAAGACTAATGTAATGAGTCATAGATGATAGAAAATGTCGAATGTGCATTTGACATACATTGTTTAGAATAATGGGGTGTTTAGTAACCCGTGGGTATGTAAAGCCCGTATTAGATGCCATACATTATTAATTATAACCCTTAGCAACAGTAAAATTAATTATTATATAAAATATTTTTAAACGTAAAATGTTTTATTAAGCCTCGAGTTATAGTGCACTTGAATAAATATACTGTTTATTCATCCGTCTGACCAATCTACAAAGGAAAGAAATCTTTAAAAATTTTGAGTGAACGAGTAAGCATTCCCACAGACGTTCACATTAATATAGTCATTTTCAGGAAGATCTGAACAGGTACACAGTGTTGATAAAACTTAAATACTTGTAAATTTCTTGTTCTCTTATCTCAGGAAATTGGGAAGTATAAATTTGCGAAAATTGTGAGCAATAAACATTACTATAGCCTTCCTTTCAAATATATACATGCTTACAAAATCTACGATTTTGTCCTAATTAATTATTTTTTAAACATTCAATACCTTTTCGTGTAGGTTCTCATGTTGTGTCTAGCCCATTCCCCCATTGACATAAACACAAATAGCATATAGAATAGGATATGTACATATATACCAGGGTACTATGTGACTTTTACGTAATATTAATTGATAAAGTCATCTATTCTGAAGCTGATTCAAGCATCGCGTGACCGACAAACGTAGGCCTTATCGTAATTGCTCCTCCGTGTCTGATTATGTAAGTAACATTCAATAATCCTTTACGCTATATTCGTCTTTATTAGTATGTAATACAGGAGATATTTGAATGAGCAATTTCAAGATTTACTAGGAAGCGTCCTGGTGTTTCGCCTTGTTTACATCCTTATCTTTTTACGTCAGGCAATTAGGAGTATTTAATGGCGATCAAGTTTCAGAGCAGAAAGTTTTTCTCATTAGAATTATTATTTATTTCAATAATTTAATTCGCGAAGAAAAATGATAAACTTTCTGTATCGGACAGAGAGATTGTTTATTTTAGTAAAAATTTATGTTTATTTACAAACATTTTGTATATTTGTAAATAAACATAAATTTGTAAAAAAACATAAGTCCAGGAACCATCATTGTTTTGACGAGAATCTAGGGGTAAATAAAAGTAGTTTTTTATTTATTTGTGAGAAATTTTATAAAAAAAAATTGTATTTTATGTATTTCAATACCGCAGAAACTTCTGCCGAAAACCCTTTAAATACAATGTCCAAATATAAAATTGTAACAAAATTGTAGTTTCGCTTGTTTGTTGATGAATTTAAAATAACTGTACCGTGTACAAGTGTGTACCGCGACGTTGCCCGCTCATTATTTTCACGGTTGCTAGCTTCCATCAAGAAGAGCACACACTGTTTTAGAAAAACCTATTCCAAACGTATATCTCTTGTATTGTCCATATTTTAAACGTCGAATATTTGTACATTTATAAAGTTATTTGTAAAATGCACATGCTTTTTTACGTACAACATTTTTTTTAACAATTAAAAACATTTTAAATAAAGGTTTCAAAAACAAAAATATTTCTACTTAGTATTTCTTTGAGCAATTTTGTCAAGAGCCAACATAAAGAGGGTTCGGAGAGTAAAATAATTATTGTTTTATTTAAGGTGATGAACAAAGCTACTAAATTTAAGCTTTCAGAGTTTTTATTTTTAAATTATAATATTTATGTAAAACAATTTTTGTCGCAAAGAAGAAATATCTATGTTCTTAAAATATGTGTTTTTTTTTAATAATTATTTATACATAAATGCTACTTGCAATATTTTATTAATCGAAGACAATTTGAAAATTCTATCTTTAAAATACTTTTTTCATTGAAGAATACAAACAGGTCATTGGGGACTTTTACAAATGTAACAATATTTATCGCAGTATAAAATCGCCTTTACGCAAAATCAGGTAAATATTTCGCAGAGGGCGCTCAAGGTGCGCTCAGTCGGGATAATTTCACATTACTTCAGCCAGTTCTTAATGATCGGTATTGTCTGGATCGCTCTCTTTATTTACTTCTATATAACGGAAAATGCTTTTACATAGGCTTTAAGATTTTGTCATTTTAAATTAAGAATTTGCTGTCAAACTACAGTGTAAACGCTATTTAACGACACTCAAGGGACTGCGCATATTTTGACGTTACAAACAGTTGTCTTTAAATCGAAAGAAAAAAAATGTGTATTTGAAAAAGAAAAAGTTTATTTCAGAACAAAACACAATTCTTATTTGAACGCTTTTGCGTATAGCCTGTTATTTTCGCCTGATTTACAGCTACCAGAAACTTTCATGTTTTTATACTTTTTTTTTATTCATATGTTGCGATATTGAGGGATTCATGCATTAATGCACGTTCAAGCAGTGCAAATTTGTAAACAAAAGATTTTATAGAAAGTTCGAAACGTATGATACGTAGTCGAGCTTATTACGGACCAGGAAAATAAAGCGTTAAAAACGTACACGGCTCCGCAGTTTTTACTAATTTCGGAAACTTTAAAAGTACTTTTTCTTATCTTATTGTCGTTATTTAGGGTGGATGTAATGCTATATGGAGTGTATCTTTGTATGAAAACAAACTAAACCAACCAAATCCGAATGATTTCGAAGCTGTAAGGAGATTGTCATTAAATCGAGACGCTTATAGTTTTCTGTATTTTTTCTCAATGAAATTATTACGTTTAAAGATTTATTATAAAAGTTAGACATCATAAAATTGTTTTTGAACAAAGCTTACTGAATTGTTATAACAATTTTCAAGTGACACAAAAACAGACAGATTTTCTGAGAATTCACACATTAGAGTAATACCCGTTATATTATCAACACAAGTATCAGGTTTTTTCTCCTCTGACTACTCAGACGAAGCAGGGATAAAGTTGGTAATTAACTTACATGTTTGAACAATAAAATAAATACGTATTCCAAATAAGTAAACAGCTTCGGTTTGGTGTTTACTTTTAAGGTCTTCTGTCTAAATAATTAAAGTTCTCGAGTAACTATAAATTAAGCAAGTTAATGAATTTCGTGAGGCCTCGCTCGGATCTTAAATTAGATGCGGTTTAATCTGGTTTTACGTATTTTTAGTGAAAATTAAGGGTAAATGTAAATCGTTTGTCAGCGTTTAAAAAATAGTGGTGTTGCGTGCTTTTGTGGTTCGTATTGTTTACAAGTTATACGCTTAGCGGATTAAAAAAGATTTTTGAAGCAAACAAATTTATTTAATAGTAAGCAACATACACAAATCTATATTAGTAGTAAAATAATACAAAAACCACTGACTGGCCCGAAAATTCCAGTGACTGAAATCAAGAAGTTATATACATACTAAGCGGTAAGAATATATTTGTTTGCGTTTTAGGGTAGTCATTACAGTGATCGACATTGAAGTCGAAATTAACTTAAGTAAGTTTTTAAGTAACAGTAGTAAAACAACTGTTAACATGATATTTTTATATCAATATAATTTAATAACGAAATATTTTATGTCTCTATATTGCTAATTATCAGACGTTCTTTCCCAACTTGAACCACCCCCGAAGCAATTAAACAGGCAGTCTATGCGTGGTCTTATCAACGATTACGCGTCGCTATCTCTACGGTAGCCTCTAACCGATTATAAGTATCGCGTGTTTACTTTGTTATTTAAAGGCAACTTTACACAGTAACCAGGTTATGCCGTCAGCTGAAAGAAAATTGTATACTATTTTCTAAGTCTATATTTAAACTTCCTCTTTTTATTTTTACAGGTTTATAGCACATTACTACCACTAACACACATTGAAGTGGAAATAGTCTTGTTCATTTGTTCACGTATTAAATTTTATTCGTTATAGCTGATTTGAATATGAATCTTGAGAGATTTATTGCGAACTGTTAATATGGAATCATAACTGTCCCAGGTACTCCTATATGTACTTTAATACACATTTCAAGTTTAAAGTAGTTACAAGCACTGTTAAACTTTTTCGACTGAGTAGATTTTGTGGTGATTGAGTATAGTTTAACACCCGCTAATGCTAATGGGCGGTGACGAAAAACCGGCACTTCTTAGATATAAAAAGTCAACACTGTTACTTGCCTATTAGATAAAACAAATGATTCCGTAACATTTACAAAACTCTGAAGTTCAAACCAAAGGTGAAAGTGCCACTGGTTTCTTTTAATTTGCAACTGGTGACATTTGAATAATAAAAATAAATCTATTACTAACATACATTTTACCACGTTAAGAGATTTATTTTTGAAATTGCCTAGTTTATCAAGAAAGTAATCAAATGTCGATCGATTGTGTTACGAAGGTATCCTTCACAATTATCCGCTCGGCTAGACACCGCCCTTATCTTCACGAGCAGGCTCTCTTAGCTGAGCTGTATGCGTCAGCCGAAATAGGTCACAGTTGACGCTGACTGTACTATATATTTCGTTTATTTTCGGTGTCTTTAAAATTTGATAAGAGCCAAAAAGTAATAACGAAAAAGAAAATGAGAGAAATTTTAAAATAAAAACTTTTTTAAATGTTGTTCCGTAACGGCATAAAATAACTTGCTTGTATATTATATATGATATGAGTTTTTTTTGTTCGAGTTTACGCAATACGACAACTTGAAAATATTATATAAAGGGAGTTTATTAATAACACATACAATAATTATAATGGTTATTTTACATATGAAAAATAAAACAGAATGTCATAGCAACTTCTGGATCATTTTTTGGAACATTTAGATCAGGAAGAAAGTCCAAAATTGTCTATCCGGAAGTTGATCGTAGCCTCTTGAACTCGTTGCCAGTTAAAATCTCACCATACCAATAAGGAATAATGTTCTGTAAGGTCCCGAACTGTTGATAAATAGAAAGCTTCCCACCCTTTCAGTACCTAATAACCGGTATAAGCTCACTATATAAGCGATGTAATAACTCGCCCGTCTGCACATTGGTATTCAGCAGGCGGTTTCGCCACTCCGCTATATCTTTTTATATCTTCGCGCGGGCTTAATAAGCGACTACATTGACCTTAGGCCTTGTATTCACGACACTTCCGGTTCATAGAATATTAGTTATTTAGATCGTTATGTTTAACTTATTTTCTATTGCCTGAAAGAGATGGCTTCATAAATAATCGCAAATTGCAGACATGTTTCGTGTTTTTATGGTATTGTAATAGGTCCATATCGCGAAATATGGTTAAAAGGAATATTAAGAATATCAATAGCGCAAAATCATTTGCATCATCAGCATACCTCACATACACACCTTCACGTATTTATCCTCACGTTTTTACAACACAGGCAAATTAGGTACCACTAAATAATTTTTTATTGTTTGTTCCCTTTTGTAAAATTTGGACCTTTTTGTAGGTATTTATGTATTCTGCTACATTTTTAGTGTAATTGTTTTTATAATTTCATTTGTTAGCTGTAGGATTATTAAATTAATTAATAAGGTTAATGAAAAATAATAAGCAGGAAACTTGAGCCGCGACGACCTGAATTATGTTATTAAAAATTTCCAAAAGTATTCCTATAAGAGATTGCTGTCAATGATAGATACGCAGAATATTTTATTATCATTGATGATTTTTCTAAACGCAAAGAAAAATCCTACTTCTCAAGTAAAACATTTTCAAAGTCAACCTATTTGTGAATTCTTTGACCACCTTTTCATCCCAAGACCTTTGCAACAATCACCCTAAACGATATCAAAAGTGGTTTGCGGTCCAATATTATGGATCCAACGTAAAACCGAACGTCGTTACGTGCGTTTTACGTTATATTACTCGTTAAGGTGTTATAACATTACGCTTACTTTACGGCCGGTCGGAGTTTGCACCCAATCTTCCTGTAACAGTGAAATATCTCCTTAATATATTTTTTTATCAATCTTATTATGTGTTTGATATAGTGGCAATTTTCAGGGTACCACATTCCATTGCCATTGAAGAAAACGACTGGAACCCCAAAACACAACACATAGCGCAATGGGGTTGGAAAGACCTGGAATTGGAAGAGCTGCCGACAACGATCAGACTGACGTAGAACTCTACGTAACCTAACCTAAAAAACTTAGGACAGACACAATAAGACAAATGGTTCTTGTTAACAGAGAATTTAGTATTGTATGGTATAATTTTTATATATTATATTAGTAGTATAAACTCGGTACAAGTTTACGTAACTAAAAAAAATTGGTTGCCTGTAAAGTCGGTATACGGGCGAAAGTTTTACGTGACAACGACTTTGAGTGGTAAAATAATTTTACTGTGAATATTCATTCGTATAGTAGGAAGAAGGATGAAATAATAGTAACAATTTAAAACATTTATTTATACAAAGAATTATATTTAAAACATTAATTTATACAAACAACTTTTTATGTCTGTCTCTCTCGCTCTTAGGCGGGCTAACCATGCCCGAGTGGAAGGGACGCGTGCCTCTCACTCGCTCTCATTGCGAGCGCATAACGTGAGCGGAGCGTAACGCAGTTTCTTGAAGTGTCACCCGGCAAACCAATTTATAAGACGTTGTCACGTCAATATATTTATAAAGATTATTATACAGTCAAAATCTGTTATAACGACATCGAACGTACTACTCATATTTTGTCGTAAAAAACGATGACGTTGTTATTAAGTACCTGATACTTTGTATCTATTGTATATGTAATATATATACATATTGGCGTGTTGTCCTCTCGTTGTATGTAGTAAATGTGTTACTTTTTGTGTGTGTGTTGTTTCGTGTTTTAATAGAACTTTAAGATCGATTCACTATTTTAATATACCTAAACTTTTTATATATTCTATATAACAATAATATATTAATGTCAATAAAAGTAGTATTTCCGCTTCAACAGGTATTTTTAAAGTAGGCTACTCGTTTCTAAAGCACAAAAGTCGAAGATAATTATGAGCAAACGTTGCTCCTTATTTATTTTCAATACCTTTATACCCGCTAAACCAACTTCATTACCATTTAATTTCGCAAAAAATATTGACTAGCGCGAGCCCGTCAAACATCCCGACTTTTTATATTTCAAAAGAACCCTTTGTTTAAACAACATGACATCAAAGCGTTATTGGCTGGCTCGTTTGTATGTGTGACGTCGAGAAAAAATTCTTTCACTTTCTTTGACGGAAAAAAGATATCTTGAGTAAATAACTTAAATAACGGCAGGAATATATTGGTTACTACAAAGGTTATGTCTTATTACGTTTGATATTTCACATTGTGAATCTTCTGGTAATTTGTGCATTTATATAATAAAGAAAATATTATAAGTATATAAATGTTAACACAGCTGAGTAAGAACTAAAATGCAAATTGTAATAAATGTACGATGCATATTCTGAGACTTCGAATGTTTAAAATACCTTTACGATTCAAAACAGTTTTAAAACTATGGAATTAAGTATCCAATCTATGTGTCGTTCAAACGTACGCTGTAATATTTAGCAAATCGCCTTTAACAAAGTTTTACATTTTTTTAGAGCTCATAAATTTTTAAAAACAAAAGAAATCTCTCAGACTATTAAGTTTCAGCAAACACAGAATCATTAATAACCACACTACTAAAAGTAATAAGTGTTCGGACGATCAATAGCCAAAGAAGCGTGTAATTAATGACCAATCTCCGAGGATACCGGCACTTACTGTAATTAATTAAACTCAACTGCAAACGCAGCACGCGACTAGCGCCATCTCGACGTTTTTCATTGTTTCACCTTCTTCAAGGTGTCTTTCAACTTAGAATTTGAGCCAAATAGCCGATTCTGAGATATAAATAGAAAGGATTCCTCTGTTTTTTTATCTATTATCTCAACTACTAATGTTTATGTTAAATACACAAGTAACATATCGGATATTGTCTTCGTCTCTAAAAACCGAAATAATAATAATATTATCATTGACGTTTTGTCGTACTGGCCACATTGGCCTCATATCTTTTTTTTGGTTAGGAATTTCAAATTCAATTTTTACAGCCATTTATTTACGTGCATTTGTTCTTCGAAACCCATGATTAATTTTATTTAGCCGTTTTATTTTTTTTCTTTGCGTCGCTCTCAAGGGAAAACTTAAAATATCGCGTTATTTACAAGTTTCACCGTGGCACCAGTGCTGCAGAAACATTTCTACGGATTCATAATGTGCATGGCGGTGGAGTCGCAAATGAAATCATAGTGCGTCTTTGGTTCCAACAGTATTATTCTGAAAATTTCGACCTACAGAACATGCCGCGTACTCAAGCCGATGACCAAAGTTGATAACGAAGAATTGAAGGCTATCGTGGAAGCGGATCCATCGCAAACTACGTCTGAGTAATTTGTGTTGAGATAAAACTGTATTATCCGCTTGAAGCAAATTGGGAAGGTGAAAAACCTTGAAGGGTACCTCACGAATTCTAGTCTGCTGCTGCGTCATTACTTATGTAATGAACGGATTTTAAATCGAATAATTACCTGTGATGAAAAGTGGATCCTGTATGAAAATCGGAAGCACTCATCGCAACGGATGAACCCAGTTGAACCAAGCAATCGCGAAAATTTACTCTGTGGTGGATTAGAAAGTTTCATAACTGTGACCAGACAATTACGGCAGATGTTTAACTGCAAACCATGGGAAAGGTAGCTGCTAAACAACCATGGCTAGTCAATCGTTCTAGGTCACTGTTGCTTCACGACAACGCTAGACCACACACTGGACAACAGGTTGCTACCAAATTAGAGGAGGTTCAATTGGAATGTCTAAGACCTTTACAATAGAGTACCCATGGGCATGGGTACTCTCAATAGAGTACCCATGGGCGGCGGCCAAAGGGCTCGCGGGTGCGTTACCGGCCTTTTAAGAATTGCTGCGCTCTCTTCTTGAAGGACCCTAAGTAGAATTGGTTCGGAAATACTTCAAGTGGTGGTGCACGGCAAAAACTCCCTTGAAAAACACGCAGTTGGGGAACGGCGGACGTTGAGGTGATACAGGTGGAATTTCGTATTCTGCCTCGACGTCCGATGATGAAACTCAGCTGCAGGTATTAATCCGAACAACTC
Source organism: Pieris mannii (assembly GCA_028984075.1). NCBI lineage: Eukaryota > Metazoa > Arthropoda > Insecta > Lepidoptera > Pieridae > Pieris > Pieris mannii. The sequence continues at coordinate 6,978,398 of CM054784.1, forward strand.
CTCTGAACACTCTCCATGGTAAATGCCATAGAAGATGCAGAATGACCCCATATCTCTACGCAACGCCAAAGGATCAAGCCACTCGGAGAAAGATTGGTCGTCGGCGACGTCGTAAGTATAGGGATCAATGAAATACCAATAAGCTGGTAAAAGTGCATAGGTGGTGCATATAATTACTAAGTAACCTAATTTAATATTACTAGAAGTATTATCATTGTTATTTGTATAAATAAGGATGCTTTCTGTAAAGGTAACCGACCTAAATATGTTCTTCTAAATTGTAGATTGCCGTATCGCATTATGCATATAAATTGAAATATAAATAAAATAAAATATAATAAAACATTAAATCTAATGAAGAAAAGTAATTAAATTTTATTAACATCAAAGTTATATAACATATAAATGAAGTATATTAATTAGCGGTAATGGAGGCTCGTTCATAGAAATTGCGATCTTAATAATTTTTAATTTAACCGCGAAGAGAACTTTCGCAATTCAGCCTAATGGAATCTTTTAACAGCAATAAATCTTGGTACCAATAAAATTGTATAAAAATTATGTAAATCACATAAAATTTGACTGCCCATAAAATTAATATTGCTTGGGTATCTTGAATTATTTGAAGAAAATTTTGAATAAAATATGATGGATTTAGATTAAAATTCGACGAGTCTATAATTGTGTTTAATAGAGAGAGAGCTTTGAAAATATTAATTGTGTAATTTTTTGTGATCTACCAAAATCAAGAAAAATAAACTGTAAGATATTTTACTGTTACGTTATTATTATTATTTACATATTAAATCGTTTGTGTCACAAAATTAACTCCAAAGGGGTATTTAATCGTCATGCTTGGTTTCGATGTGAACCCCCTAAGTGAAACCCCTAGAATAAATCCAAATCAAATTATTAAAAGTGAATATTGAACGATATGTATTTATTAAATAACGATACCCTTTATAAAAGCCAATTATTAATGACTTTGCTAGGTTTCGTTTCCGTTAAACCTCTGAATTTTTCTTCTATACTTTAGTACCCACACCTTATTATAAAGATGCGGAGAAAATGAACTTCTTTGCTCCGATTTCTGAATAAGGGAATCCCTTCAAAACTCTGTTCATCAAAAACCTTTTAAGGGAACTAATTGCGCGGTTCGAAGAAATTCTTGATCGCAATTTTCCGAAATATACATATTTAAGTTGTCAAGTTATATGTATATGTAAAAAATACAAAATCAAGTTTTTGATATTATTTGAAACGAAAATTGTAAAGTTAATTCTAAGGCTCTGTTAACCAATTACAATAATATCTTATAGTTAGAACTCCACTGAAAACTATTGTAGAAAAACGAACCATAAACAACTCTGGCTATGGCGTAGTACATTATTTGAGTATATAAGCAATATCTGGAAAAGTTATTTCAGCATTCTGATATACACTTAAATCTACTTCATTTAGTATAAAATTCCGCAAGTTAACCATTTCAAAGCCGTGTGAAAGACAAAATAAAAAAATTTTTGGGAATAGGACCTACGGGTTTCCAGGCTTTTGTAGCAAGTGAAAATTGCAGTCAAAGAAAGAGCAATCCATAGCACAGCCAAGGTTGAAATCTTATGCTTAACTACTAGCGTAACAATGCTTGTACACTTAAAGTTTATCAAAATATATTTTCCGTAGCTTTTATGGAATCTTATGAATTAGTAATTAAAAACGAAAGTAATTGTGCTATACAGAAGCAGGCTTAACAGGATGGGAGCTTTCGACCTAATCTCTTCTGAATAGGGGACTAGCCGCCTTGTGTCTTTCTTATCTGATCGATTGCGTATAAGACTTATATTAACTTAACTTATAGTTTACCCGAAAGATAAACAGATATTTTATTTATAACCAGAGGACACACCTTGAGTAGAAGCGGTAGTAAATAGATTTTTCAAGGGGAAATAAAACATTGTATTTAGAAACATTTTGGGGTTAGATACGTGTGTCAGAGTGACGAGCGCTCAGCTGAAGAGTGAGATGAACAAACACGGGCGCTGGAACGTAATGTGTTTGCGTTGCAGGCTCTATGATAAACGTAGGATTCGATATGGTCCAATTTCCAATATATGGCGTTTTATATTAATAATTATATAAATAACTAGCTGCCTCCGCGAACTTTCTCCTTAATGAGATTTTACTGAGCCTACCTGTTTAGTACATACATGGAACATTTTGCTATGCTATCCCAGAGACTGTTCGGTTTTCCGGAATGATATCTTTTTAGGTTGTTCTGTGAATTTTTCTCTGTGTAATCCTCAGAGTTCACAACATAAGTTTTTAATAATGAAATAAAAAATAGGGGTTGATTGTAAAGGGTTGAAAATTCAGGGTTATATGTATTTACTAATGCTGTATCATAAAAAAATTAAAGCTTTATATCTTTGTCTGAAATTGAAATAAAAATTAAGGGTTTTAACATTTAGGGGGATGAAAAATAGATGTTGTCCGATTCTCAGACCTACCCAAAATGCACACAAAATTTCATGAAAATCTGGAAAGCCGTTTCGGAGGAGTTTAACCACAAACACCGCGACACGAGAATTTTATATATTAATAATAATTGACCTGTATAGTAGTTTTATTCTAGGAGTACATATAATTATTTAACTAATGTAGTCAAATATAGTAAATCCTATTTTAAAAGAGTAAATGTGGAGTTTCTTTATATTCTTCTCCACACGAAACTTTTGTTTTAACATTCAAAAGTGCCGTTTTAGGTGGTCTAATTGCAATAAATGATTTGACTTTGACTTTATTAGTGAATAACGTGTCGCATTAGTAGCAGGGCATAGATTGATACTCGAATATTGATAATATAATACGCCTGTGATTGTTAATTTCCGTAGACGTATACATCAACTGTACGTGTATGTTTCTATTTGAAGCTTGCAAGTCCTTAGTAAGCAAGGTTTTGCTTTGGGTCTGAGCACCGGTTTGTGTTATACAATACATTGTTAAAAGTTCTGCGTAACTATACTTTTACTCCTATCAACGAAGTTTGTAAAATAAATAAAAAGATTACATTTTAATCCAAGCAAGACGAAATTATTTAAAATCGCCATGACTCATCCCTTGCTGACGTGAGGTCCATACGTTGTGTACATTGAGGACCCTAATTTAACTCTCGGAAAGTCACTGTTTATTTTACTTTGCACCGGACTCGACTTAGTTATTCTCTGTTCATTATGATATCCGAACCGGTGTTGGGTTAATTAAAAAGTTCTATTATGAAAATGATTACAATGTAACTGTTAAATATAGTATTTGTAAGGCTTTATGATTGGTTAAATTATAGATATTTAGAGAGTGAAAAACATTTATGGTTGCAGTGCAATCATTGAACCCGCTAAATGTAAAATAGTATCTATATTATGTCTAGCGGGTCCAAAGATTTTATAGTTATATAAATGTTTTTATAAAGGTAACAAAAACACATGAAACCGCCAGCACTATTCGTTTCCAACAATGTTAGATCTTTACAGCCCAACATCTCATTTAACGTGACCAAGATATTTGCAGGACTTTACGGCGTTATAAAGCCTCGCCCTCGCGATCATTACTTAACACCATCATTTCTGTTTAGAGAGCACACCTTTGTCTACAAAGTCGGTTAATTTATGGCGCGTCACACCGGCCTGTCTTATTCACCGCTTTGAATGGGGAAAATTTGTAATTGCTCCATTTGTTTTGTTGAGCGGTGGGTTTTGGCTTGTCTCTGCTTATTTATTTGCTTCACTGACTGTGCTTAAGTGTCAATATAATGGTCCCGTTTTGTCTGTATATGATTAAGTCATGCGCTGCCAACGTTTCACCAAAGATCCCCGCTGGTAACACATCACTATTAGGTTACGTAATTCACACGTTAAAACAAGCCAATATATGATTTGTATCGGAACAATTAGGTCGTAAATATTATCACGAAAAAGATTTAGGTATTCTGGTGACTTAAACCAATACATTAAATTCTATTTGCCATACAAATACAATGTAGGAAGTTTTAATGTTTCACAAAGTTTTTTTACAAACTTTAGAGTAATCAACGTTTATTTCTTTTTTCGTCATCAATGATCCTAATCCTTGGGATTGTTTTGCACCAGTTCAAATAATTTGTATTAAAAACTTGGCGATTGAAAAGAGTGGCGGAAAGTTTCTTGCCAGTTCTTCTTACCCGCTCCACGCCCTTGACTTGAGAACTGGTTGTAAATGTAAAATTACAATTAATTTAATTTGTTTTTCCTGACGTTCATAAGTGTACATGTTTACCTATATGAATAAAGATATATTTGATTTGATTTGAATAAAAATATTTAAAACGCAATATCTTATTCGCTCAAACATTGAAATAGACCGGAACAAACACCAATACAAAACCACTCATCAAAATCGGGATTTTCATAGACGACTTCACAAGTATATTTACCGAGATTCCAATTTAACTCTCGCTTCGTAAAATCCAAAGCAATGTTTGTTTGTTTATTCACAAATTCGGCTTCACTTTCGTTTGGAACCTCGTTTTGGCACACGATATTATACACAAATAGGTAGGCTGCCAACTAACTTTCACTTTTTGGCTGGGTTCCAATTCGGGGATATTGGTAAGGTTTCTTTCCATAAATATAAGGTTGATAAAATGTAAAAAATCAATCCATACCAATGTATTAACAAAACAAAATTGGTACGTCACATAGATGGAAAGCGCATTTTGCGTTTTATATGAGTGAATCCTAAATACTGATTTGTATAATTTATAGAAGACTTTTTGTCGTAGCCTAGAAAAAACAAATTATAGTAATGTTACAAGTATTATGCTGTACATCCCAAGTTGAACACTGAATTGTGATTAATTACCGCATAGATCATTACCGCGTTTTTTGTCCTTTTTTACCCACAGAAACAAACAGGCTCTCTGATGCTAAGTGCCGCCGCACATGGACATTCACACACAGACGGCAGAAGGCACGCAAATGTGTTACCAGTTTAAAATTGGATCGAAAATACTTCAGTGGGCAGCGGGTTTTACTTAGTTGTGGAACGACGGACGTCGAAGACTAATATATAATTTTAAAAATGAAATCGGTTGGTTGTGATGTTTCTTCTGATTAATAAGTGGACTCCTGGCTTAGTAGGTAACGTTACAAATTAGCGAGAGTCCTTAGTTCGGTTCTCGTTAAAACAGTTTAACATATTATGCAGAAATGTCTATGCCCATAAAACACTGTATCTTTCCCTTTTACCAGTAGAGATAATGCATTATTTACTCTATAATATCGGAGATATATTGTATGGATAGCAGGACAGTTGTCGACTATTCGCGCGTTGCTTTCATTTGATTTCGAATTTGTCGCGAAGTTCCTTCAAAACGGTTTCCTCTACTAAATTGAATACTTCACTTCTTTTATTATTGAAGTGTTGCGCATGTCGAATTTATAAAAATAACGAAGTAAGAAGCTTTTCATACGTCTTCATTTCTTTTAAAACACGTTTTCTCATTTTCAAAAAGTTACAGTTAAGATGACAAAAAAGTAAAATACGTGTGCAAAACTTATCTTAAGATAATGCAATATGATTATATATAACAAAGGGTATATTTTTAATTTCGTATTTTACTCCCACAGATGTATATGTCTAAAAACCTATTCGGTTTAATTTTTATTAACAAAATGGAATTTATCGTCCTATGAATAATATTATTTTATTAACCTGCATTTAAGTTTGGTTTTCAAGCAAACTTAATACAATTTGCAAGTAAAAATCTAAGCAATTAATGTAACGTTATGATACTTATATTATTAAGATTATGCAGTCACGAAAGCCAAAACAGTTACACTACCTAATGGACAAAAAATTTTATGTTTACAATAAATCAAATCAAATAAAAAATCATTTATTCATATAGGTAAAACTTATGAACGTTAAAAAATATACATTAAATGATTCTAATTTTATATTTACTGCCAGTTCTCAAATCAAGGGCGTAGAACGGAAGAAAAGAACTGGCAATAAACTCTTCGCCACTCTTTTTTATCGCCAAGTTTTTTTTACACAACGATATAAAATACTATAAGATTCCATAATAATGTAATCTTTATGAACCCAAATTGTATTTGAAAAGCTATATTGTTTTTTAACAGGATATTTAAAGTACATCATCCTGTATCTACCACATTTTATGTCAAGGCAATTAAAGTAGAACTATTTTTTGATGTGATGTAAATTAAAGTTTATGATTTGTGCTACACGTTAGGCGGGTAGACATAAAAATTATAAAACTATTTAATAATATATGAGAATTAGGCCATAATACAATATAGTGTAATCTTTGTTAAATCTGTAACAACAACACGGAATAAATTAGGTTGTTATCCTTAAGTTGTTAAATGTAGTAAAGGCAAAGTTACGTGACTTAAAGTTAGACTGTATACATAAGACTTTACATGTATATTATCATTAAATACTTTGTTCTTAAATTTGCATAGATGAGTATTAAAATAGAATGTCCGTCCGTTCGATTTTTCTTTGTTTATTTGTGATTAACGTTCCAATAGAACATTTGAAGAATAGATAACGCGAATTGAATTTTATAAGTGCATACTAGCTGCCCCCGCGAACTTCGATTCTATTTAACGCCTAGCCTTTTTAGCAACCAACATGGAATATTTTAATATGATACCAGAGACTGTTCGGGTTTCCGGAATGAAAACTTTTTAGGTTTTCCTGTAATTTTTCTGTATATAAACCTCAGAGTTCAAGTTGTACGTTCTTAATAACCAAATAAAAAAAGGGGTTGATAATACTTTACCGATTGTTGAATATTAAATTGTAAAGCGTTATGCAATCTTATATACAATTCCTTTGTCACTGGCACCTGCTAGAAATCTTTTCTTGATGACATTAATGTTTTATTACATGATTTGGTAATTATCAAGCTTTAAATATATAGCTATTGTTTTAGGTATTTGGGTAGCTCTTACGTACTCTTAAACTTAATATGATTTTTTTACTTCCGAAATATAAACTTCAAATGGGTCGAAACAAAAAACGATGACGATATTTTGAAATTAACCTTATTATTATTAAATTAAACTAATTAAAGCCAAAACGAGAAAGAACAAATCTATCTCAGCTATCGTTATCATAAGCAGTTTAAGCTTTGCCACCCTTATAATATTAATAATTACGATAACATTCTTACTCAATTTCCCTAGTTTCATCAAGTTATAATCGTTAAGTTAGCAATAAAGCTGGTAATAATTTACCTATAACGTGCGTTGTCTCTATAGCGAATATCCCGATTCGCTATAAAACGCACGCGTTTGCACGATAATCGTATGTAGGGATATATCGCAATGTTTATTGTCGACTATTTACTATGTTGAATTGAGAAAAAACTGGAATAGTGTTTCTAATGGCTGGTATTTTTTATATGTTTTAAAAAAAATGGGTCATTATAGAAATAATGTAAACAAATTGTTCTATAATTATTTTAATTCTAAGTTTGACAAATATAGTTGATACTGCCTTTAAAAAAAGATTTTCATCATTATTTACACATTCGTATTGACTTCTAATTGTTGAATTTTTGGGTACATTAGTATATATAGTTATAGATTTAGGAATACATATATTATTAGTTTTATTGTGATATAAAGATACAAACATTTGTTAGTAACCCAATTCTGAAAACAAACACAATCTGAGTTGAAACATTTGGAGGTTATCAGAACATGTCCCCGTGATACCCTACAGTAAGATCATGAGATAAGTGTTTCGTTCCCCAAAATGGGACGGAAAATCCACAGCTTCATTAGCATAGCGGAGTCAGCACTACCTTTTATTTGTAGACTTAACTTACTTAGCTCGGAAAACGAATTTCCTTATAAATGTATTTCGCGGGTGAAGTCGCTTTTATCAAGAATTTGAATGACGTACTGGTTGATTTGATGAGATCTGTGAATGGGGATTTGATAGTGGGGCTATTTTCAAATCGAACGCTCCGTGTGTTCTATTGTAATACTCATCCATGCAAATTTAAGAACAAAGTATTCAATGATATATATTTGATATGTATTTCAAATCAAATCAAAAATATCTTTATTCATATAAGTAAACATGTACACTTATGAACGTCAAGAAAAACAAATTAAATTAATTGTAAATTTACAACCAGTTCGCAAGTCAAGGGCGTAGAGCGGGTAAGAAGAACTGGCAAGAAACTTTCCGCCACTCTTTTCAATCGCCAAGTTTTTAATACAAATTGTTTGAACTGGCAAATCAATCCCAAACATTAGGATCATTTACGTATTCGTCACATTTATAAAAGGCTTTATTAATTAATTTACTTTTAACAAGGGCTTTGAATTTATTTAGTGATAGTTCTCTAATTTCGCTTGGGAGTTTGTTGTAAAAACGAATACAATTTCCATATAAGGAGTGGTTTATCTTCTGGAGCCTGGTTGGATAATTTAATGGTATATATGTAAAGTCTTATGTATACAGTCTAACTTTAAGGCTCTAAACATTGCAATCAAATCTCATTTTATATGTAAAAAAATAAGATTTTTCTTAATTGTTTTGAATGTACAATGTACTATCTATACGACCAATACAATGAAGACTATTTAATTAATGCAAGCTGTAGTAACTTGCATCTTTTGTATCTATATAGCCTATATCACAAGAGGATTATATTAAAATATTTTAATATAATCTTCTTATTTTAATTTCTTTAGCATAATTGTATTCTCATTTTAAACATTTGAAAATTATCTTTAATTTGTCTCCTTTTGAGTAATTATATTATACGCAAAGCAAAATTAGATTAAAGGTATGACTATCTCAAAATGAGCCCATCAAAGTTTCCAAAGATTCTATCTTTATTTGAAAATGGAATTGGAGGAAACTTTTCAAGCTAATGTAATATCACGATGCTCATTCCATTTTGGCAATAATTTATATTTCAAGCTTTGATTCGTTTGACGTCTCTGTAAATTAACGACGGAAATAAATTTATAACCTTTGAGAGAAATTGTGTTAATTTTAATATAATTTAGATACATTCAAATTTATTTGTGGTAAGTAATAAAGAAATTGTTATTAAACAAAACATTAATTTTATTTAATAATTAATATAAATAAAACATTAAACAATTTCTTCTTCATTTCTAAAATAAGATTTTTTTCATGGAAACTGAAAAGAAAACATTACTCGCCAATAGAGTAAATGAAAAAGAAAAAGGGAACTGGGCACTAAACCAAGCATTTAATATATTTTTTGTCTACTTATTCTTGTATGATAGATTTTGTATTTTATTAATTAAAATATATTTAATTACGATTTTAGTTATAGTAAATTTTCTCCTTAGCTTATAAGAAGGGATTGCAAGTTTGCGGCAAGACTATTGGGTATTCTGTACGTCAAGTTGCAGGCTGTGGGTCGGAGAGTGCTGTCAGTAAGCTGTCATTCACAGTGGGCCTCTAGCGGTGTGAGGGCATGTCCAAAGTGTTTGTTCTTGCATATATAGAGCTGTTGAAAATATCTCCTGTCTCTCTACTACTGTACAGACGTACAAAGTGTTATGTTATCAAGGATTTCGTTGAAGCGTCATTCGTAATATAAATAATACTTGTTAAATGTACTAGGTATAATCGGCTAATAGATTTTATAGGCGAAACAGAGCCAGATTTATAATTGCTGTTAAACATAAATTTTAAAAATAATGTACTCAATTAAAGAAAAGCACTTTTTTAACGGATTGAAGTTATGTATTATTGTAAACTTATAATTATTAAAACATAATTTTAATTAGGACACCGTGAGCAATTTCTTCAGGAACCCTACATCTTTTAGTCGATACCAACTCCGGGGAAATAAATACTGATAATACAACATTTTCAACAGCTGTGATACTTTTTTTGAAATTTAACACCTTTTGTCTTCAGTCACCGTGACCAGGCACGCTGTAAAGCATGCGAAACGTCGGTTAAATTTAAAATTATGTTTAAATAATTATAAGTTTACAATAATACATAACTTCAATTCGTTAAAAAAGGGTTTTTCTTTGAATGTGTAACGGTTATGTTAACAAAAGACAATACAAATGTACTCAAAATATATGTTTATCTTAATTCTATATTCAACCGATCATCGTGACTAGTCTTCGATTTTCACTTGAAGTTCAGACCATTGCTCCGAAGACAAAATCACCATTAAGTTAAAGGGTAATTAAACCCGACGAAACTTCCTTGTCTCGCCTGCACGGCGCTAACACACAGTTTTGTGGGTTAAATTAAACGATACAGCGGTTTGGAGCTGCTCAACACCAAGAGTCTTATGAATATTACTTTTATATCTTGATTAGAATGCACCAAATCGAGCGAAAAGATAAAAACGTAATTTATTGTTAATTTAATTGACAACAAATGTTTGCACTTAATTTAAGTAATGTTTATCAGTCATTAATTAAGAGATCCATGTTGAGAGTTCGTCGTCCAAAATATGTTACGCGATGGTAAAAGAATAATCGACAATAATTACACAAACATTATCACACTCAATCCATAAAGCTCCTATTTCATTTGATAAAAAAATTATAACCTGAAGCTTCTATTTGATATATTGTATAATATATTGAAAGTTATTTAAATTTAATAATTTTAACAAAATGTAACATATTATGATATGATTCAAAACTCTATTAAGTCATATTTAATAAAAGTAGTCTTAAGAGAATTTTAGAGGTTATTGGAGTACTTTTAAAAAATATAATTATTTATATTCGTATATTTGTGAAACGGATTGATATTATACTATTTCTTACGGTCAATATACCGCGTACATTATTATGAGCCGTAAATTTCTATACGAAATTCGAACATTTTATAGCTAGCCTAAATGCCAGCGACCTTATGGCTACAGGAAACCTAAAGTTTAACAGCCATTCAAAGTTCGTGTACGTTGTTTGAAGAGAATCAATTTAGTATGAAAACTTTGTGGATGATTTTTTTGAGACACAAAGCTGCCCACTGAAGTATTTCCGAACCAATTCGACTTAGGGTCCTTCAAGAAAAGAGCGTAACAATTCTTAAAAGGCCGGCAACGCACTCGCGAGCCCTCTGGCATTGAGAGTGTCCATGGGCGGCGGTATCACTTAACATCAGATGAGCCTCCTGCCCGTTTGCCCCGTGTTCTATAAAAAAAAATGATTTCAAAAAATATCTGTGTACTGAACCAGTACTAAAAATACAGCACCAAGCGTTTTTTTTTAATTTATTTGATATAAAGAATAGTTAGTGGTGGTCTAATCTATTTTCTATGCCTAAATAAGCAAGGAAATTTGTTATGCTATATGAATGCGAAGTAAATAAATTGGAATATTTTTTTATTCCGTTTCTCATATAAACAAGTATTGCAAGAGTCATTTGTACCACACGGTAGCAATTTGAACGCAGCGGAGGCAAATTGGTTCCTTTCATGTCAATTTCCGGAATGTCTCATTACAATCGGTAGTTGCTCCTTGTTTTGTCGGTTCACAGAGTCGCACTTAATTATATCGCTAAGTATCTGAGAAATAGACCTCGTATTTTTCTTGACTACTTTTAAATAGGATTTAAAGTGGCCTTTATAGCTATAATTGATCAATTGCCATATGCGATTTGCGAATATCTGTTTAACAATAATGTTAGAATCGTGGATTTGCTTCTGGGTAAAAAAAATATCAAGGACAATGAACTGTCTTTTATTATGTCACAGAGCAGACAGATATTGCTAACAGTGATATAATGGCGTGAAATTTACCATAGAATATACAGGATATAGGCAACTTAGATTGTAACTAATAACTTTGTTATTACGTCCATTATGGCACAGAGATAAAAAAATACATTATATATACTCATGAAACTCTTGGCTATCAAGTCTATTTATAAGTTCATTTAGCTGTACACTCAATACAAAAATAGTCAACACCAATTTACTTTCACAGTATTTAATTTCTACAAAGTATCCATTCCGAGAACCTAACATCTCTAAGAATGCGCTTCTTTTGTTTTCTTAGCAGCTATTAAATGTCTCCGATTCTCCTATGTTAGCGACAGTGCACTAACAAGAAACGTAACACGGAGTCTTTAAACAGGTTTATTTACTTCGACCTATCCACTGCCTTATAAATTGGAGCAAATTCTTCACAAAGCACTTTTAATGAGACCTTCGAGGGGTGATGCGACAACTTTTTTTGATGTTTTTTCTTCTTACCTGCTTGAATTATGATATCGTCTTTTCACTTTTCTATCTGCAATCAATCGAGCGTTCAAATTGAAGTAAGATCTACTGTGTTTCAAAATAAAGAACCCCTTACATACTTTTTCATCATTTACCTGTCAACTTTGATTTCATACGTCCTGGATTTGATTGGCAACCTACTTACATTACATCGATGTATTTTCTTTTATGTTACAGCTACTGCTACGGTTTTATCGTATGTTTATTGTTTTTAACAAAAATATAAAGAGGGTTCGATGACGTTACATGACACGTTACAATATGGATAATTGTAGCAAGGTTCGCGGTCTGTCTTTTAAAAAAATAGGATATTTAATAAAAAAATAGGTATTTTGTGACCTAAAACTTTAAAAACTATGTAGTTGTTGGATTCATTTTGTTCAATATGAGTTTTACTCTATTCTACCTCATCTTAAACAGCCGCAGTATCGTTGAATAGGATCGTCAAGTACCAAAATTTCAAGTCGCAAGTTGGTCGGAAAATTCTGGAACAAATTCGATTTCCAACATCTCGAAACTTGGAGTGCCTCCGCCGTCATCTGTCAATGGCAGAGCCGGATTTACTTTTAAAACACGTCATTATTTTTTTATTAGAGTGCGTGAGAAAAAAATGTACTTATTTCGCGCTCCGCTGGTCTGAAAATGTGACATCAGTGAGTGTGAAGGCGTAAGATGAGCGTATGAGCACAGTACAGGCACGGCTGTAAGACAAATTGTACACTCAAGATAGAACAGCTGTTTTCTTATAAATTGAAGTTATTTGTGCGTAACGTTTATTTAGTTTCCACGGTCGTATCTGACTAGAACTAAAAGTATATTTTTTCTTGCCTTGCCTACTAATTTACGATTAATTATGACATCGCGGTTGGAGCGACAGGATTTAATTTAATATTATTAATAAAAACACACACCAGATTATTACTAACGTTTTTATTTATACCATGTTGAAATTTATGACGCTCAGTATCTCACCCTGTTTACGGTCAGCGGTTTTTATTTGAGCGACGTATAAAACAACGCGCTAAGTACTGTATTAGGTCATATCGGGATCGCTATAACCAGACTAAAAGCTTTTCTTATGTTATTTCTGATTTTATGGTCCTATTCGAGTGATGTATTTAAGTTTAGGTTAGGATTCTGACAACAAAAAAGCTTTTAGCCATTTAAGTATTCAAGTTTTTTGGTATTTGTAAATTTCAAGGATTGTTATAGACGTAAACATTAAAGAACAAAACATATCGAAAAAATCTAAATGTATGGAGACATCATTCCGTGTTATCAAAAGCTTCTATATGAACACCAATGAGGACATGAGAAAAATATATTTAGGGTAAAAATGAACAACCATGATCACGTTAACAATTAATATATTCCATAAGCCGAAAAATAAACAGTGTTGCTACCTGAAAAACATTAATATTCGCATGAGGCTCTCAGGTGTCAAAGGCGAATTTAATGATGTGGCAACACAGCCACAGTGTAACGGTAGAACGTTGTGCCTTTGTTAATTATTGTTATTATGTTCGTTAATTTGTCATTTCACGGTAGACTGTGTGACGGTGATTTTGAGTAATGGAAGCTTTACAATCAATTACAGCTTTTTAAGCTCGATGTTTATGCTATGATTTACGATAAAAGCTTTTTTTAGCTGTGACATATTGCATGCAAAAAATTTTTTTTATCTCTCTAACTTTTAAAATTGTTCGAAATTATTGTTAACTTTTCACATAATATATGAAATTAAAATCGATTGAAACGCACGAGTACCATCCCTAATATTCCCATGAGAGATAGGAAATTGATATATCCTACCAAGATCCGGATAGTTAATGTAAAAATGAAAGGGCTTATAGACAGACTTGTTTTAAATCCCAAGCCAAGCCGCGAGGGATGAAAAAGCGTTCCATTATTGTATATTTATTACTATCAAATACTATAAAATTATTGACCAGTTCAATGTAACTTAGAGGATAAGAAAGTATTAATTTTGTCTATGCACATCGAACGGTAGGTTTTGCGGAACAAAATAGATGTTATACGTCATTTTGATAAATATATTTGCTAAAAAATCATACATGGAAATTAACATGTTATACAAAACACTTACTAGTATAATAAGTATTACATTCATTTAAATATGTGAATTAATGATGTTTAATCGTTATATCAGATTAGTTCTATAAAGACTGAATGATTTTACAAAAATTCAAGACACAATTTAAACCCTAAAAAAATCTGAATAGTAAGTAGTTTCCAAAGCGTTAAAAGTTTTTACAGCTCAATGCATTATCTAAAAGATCTATAAAAGAGAACATTGATTTTATGGTTTCCCATCTGCGCTAGATAACGGCTTTAAATAACGACAATAGATAGAACGAGCGCCTTATTGCTTTAAAAACTTCAATGGATGATTTTTATAATACTTCTTATAAGCTTCATAGCAAAGAGATTGGAGGCTTTATATCTTTTATAGTTGGTTTCACATACCACGTTTTGTAAAATAAATTAAGCAAATTGCATTTTGAATATTAATTGTTGCTTTAAAATATTGAATCATTTGATTCAGTTTGGATTTTCCTACCTTCGACCAAACATGAAATAAACAATACTCGGGAAGCAAAATTAGTAAGTAAACAAAGAAAAACGAATATTTTAAAAAATACCTTAAAGTAACATTTCATAGTATTTAACAATAAACCGTAGTTATTTTGTATAAAATCGTCAGCAATACACAAACAGCTACAAGTAAAAGGTAAGTTGTATATCGAAAATTCAGAATTTCACGGTACACGGCGTATTCCCGATCGCGGGGGATTTCAAGATTGATATTTGATCCTTTGGGGTCGTGTAGCCTCCAGCGACGCAGGGAAATGAACCGCTAGACACGAAAGAGACTATCCCATGCCGTATTTTTATACTGATATTTAGTTCTATGTATGTGAAGGTAGATATTTTATAAACTCTTTCGATTATCAGTAACGTCAATCATTAAAAATGTTTTAGGGCTGTACTAGTGACCCGCCCCAGCTTCGCACGGGTGCAATGCTGATGAAAAGCAGGTTTTTATTATGTATTGTTATTTCCGTTGCTGGAAAGCTCCGATAATATACGCGACATATAGACATATACCATCACGGACTTTTCTGTAGACCTTTTCAATGTGTACAATACTTAGTACATTATTTTGATAAAACTCGTAGGTTTCAGCCTGCGTTTGCAATGTAAGCGGAAAAAATGTAATTATTTACGACATCACATTAGAAACCTCAAAAATAACAGTACTTCTCCACTATTTTTATTGGTGTTATTATACATATAAACCTTTCTCTTGAATCACTCTATCTATTAAAAAAAACCGGGACATAGGGACAGAGAAAGCGAGTTTGTTTTATACTATGTAGTGATTTAACAGGTTTCGATACGGTTTGATAATAACAATATCATTTATAAATGAAGTTAAAGAGTCATAAAATTTAAAATACGGCAGAGTTCATAAAATTATTTCGAGTCAAGATGAATGAAGAGATTTTTTCTTTCACTGTACAATGTCATTGTTCTTACTAATTATGAAACTCGAAGAAGGCTGACGTCTTGACATAAAGAACTTTATAACCGCTATTTAAATTCGAAGAAATTTTCATTTTGCGAATACTGTTTTACTTAAGATCTAAAGAAATAATCCATTTGAATGAATCAAATCTTATGAAAAATCAAACTTTGAAGGTTTAAAATCTGTAACAATAGATATTCAAGCTAAATATTTAATTTGTGGTATTTAAGTTTTTTTGTCACTTTTGTTTGGTCAGCTCGCGTGATCCATCTTTAATTCAAGTTATGTAATATACAATAAGTATTAATAATAATCATAATCAGTGGCACTACAACCTCTTAGGTCTTGACAGATTTCTGAATCTGTTTCATAATCATGTTTTTAAATCTAATAGGCAAGTAGATGATCAGCCTCCAGTGCCTGACACAAGTCGTCGACTTTTTGGGTCTAAGACATGTTGGTTTCCTCACGATGTTTTCCTTCACCGTTCGAGCAAATGCTAAATGCGCACATAGAAAGAAAGTCCATTGGTGCTAAGTCGGGGATCGAACCTACGACCTCTGGTATGAGAGTTGCACGCTGAAGCCACTAGGCCAACACTGTTATTTATAGAATACAATAAGTATTACTTAATATAATAGTCTATGTTATGGTTTACCATTACCTCCAATAGGAATGTACATAACTGAACCTATTAAAATATTAATGTTTTGGAATATGATATGGTCTTAATAAAAAATATATAAATTTAAAGCTATAAATTAACAGAACCGCTAAAATATTTTATTGAACAGCAATTCTGAAAATGTTTCAGATGAAAAAATAATTGTTGGACATTTAATTGAGTAATAAAGCACTGGGCAAGCGAAAGGGGAAGCGAGCACCAGATGTGATATAATATTTGTCAGAGTTATAGGGTATCATTTGTATTTGTATAACAACGGTGATTGTATATTTTGCATAATAATTTTCATCTTCCCAAATTTGTGTGAGATATTCGAGAATATATCATGCATAAAACATAGTTCGATTATATAATCCTATAAATATAACAATAACTTTTTTTAAACAAAAATATTAGCAGAGTAGAAAGTAAAACTTTAGTCAAAACTAATCCCAATACGGGGCTACGCCGTCGAAAGTCGTAGCAACGCTATTGCAACAACGAGTGACGTTGTTTCCTACCTGTTTCACGTTATGTACCTCGTACTTCTTCCCTTAGCTTAAATTTTACCTGTAATCAAAGCAAAACATCGGTAAGTTTATGTTTTTTTTTTATAGAACAATTATAGAAAATTTTTTTATAGTTCTTAGATGTGTTGTCTTGATAACTTGCATGAATAACCTTTATTTTCAGTACACAATATATTGTATGTATTTTCAATTTTTTTATATAATGTTTTTTATATAAACTATAATTTTTTACGTAAATAAGAAATAATTACATAATACGAATGCTTGTTAGTAAATAATTCATGTAAATATTCGTATAAGAGTTATTGTAATAAGGTCAATATTAATAGCTAGTTTTTATTATTACGCCAAAAAGTAATTTGTAAATTCAACGTAAGCCAAACTTCAGCCATCTTCTGCGATAAAAACGTTTTACTTTTATTATTGAATTTATGCCTATCTAAAGCGAAAAGTAATTCCACTTTTATAAAAGTTTTACAAAGTTCCGAATTTTATAGAAAATTGTATTGAATATCGTTTTAACGATACAAAAAGTGATGTAAGAAATACAAGTTTGATCTTTTAATTTTTTTTATAAAGTATTAAAAAGTAGTTTTATGCATAAAAATTGTTTAAAATCAGTACTTTAATGTGTGTCTTAATAGCAATGCGAAATGCAAGCGAAATAATCAAAATGCTTAAGAAACATTGTTTAAAAAAATCATCCAATTTTATTTATGATAGCTAATTATTATTATAATTAACATAATTAAAAAACATAATTTTATTTCAATCCAGTATTTAATTATTTATTTGATATTACTATAATACGAGATCCAAATCCTAAATATATAAGTTTTGAATTTTAAACTCAATAGAATTTATTTGAGTATCAAAAAGGCAATTTTCAGACAAATTAATTTGTGACAAAAGTGTAGGTACTTGTTCAAACGAGCTAGCGTGATCAGTGGGTTTCCAATACTCATTAAATTGTGTTTATTTTGACCACCCATCCGCGTCCCTTATGCTCCACCAGCCTTAGATTAAACAGACATTATTGACTTTTATTAAAATATTTTAATCAATATTCAGAGTTCAGTCACTGATGGTTAATTGCTATTCGAGTAAACACAACACAAACGCATGACATAGGATAAATAATAGATATAATATACATAACGATGAATTTAACAAACTTATATTTGTATTTCAGCAGTGTTGGCCTAGTGGCTTCAGCATGCGACTCTCATCCGTGAGGTCGTAGGTTCGATTCCCGGCTGCGCACCAATGGACTTTCTTTCTATGTGCGCATTTAACATTTGCTCGAACGGTGAAGGAAAACATCGTGAGGAAACCGACATGTCTTAGACCCAAAAAGTCGAAAGTCGACGACGTGTGTCAGGCACTGGATCACCTACTTGCTTATTAGATTTAAAAATGATCATGAAACAGATTCAGAAATCTGAGGCCAAGACCTAAAGAGCGCCACTGATTTTATATATTTGTACGATCTCGTAAGTATGGCAATGAAAAATATATAATTATTCGCATTTGACTATTTCAAAACTATCAACGGCTCAAGCATGAAAATCAAAGTTTTGGCTTAAAATATTTGTTTGGATAGCCATATTAATTATTCAGAGGTCATTTGTCATTGGTGACGGTGACTTTATTGCTCTTTGGGTAAATATTAAATATTGTATGTCGATTTAGGTTGGGGTTGGTATTTTCATTACTTTTTATTGATTTATGACAATATTAATTCCGTAGTCAATTAATGCTTGTAAGAGGAATTTGTATAAGGTTAAAGTGAACCTAGAAAACATCTGGTTTGATCAGGTTTGTTACTAACAATCGTTTAAAATCTTTTGTGGTAGAGCTTATAGTTCAATCAAAAATCAAATCAATTACTAAAAAATTACGTGTCAATTGCATTGTGAAATATGTCTTTTAACCATAAAATGTTCAAATTATGGTAAAAATTACGCATAACAGAGTTATGTTCAAATGAGTTCAAAAATACTTTTTTATACAACATTTGAAACATGTTGTCATACAGTAAACGACAAATAAATGATAAAGGTAAAAATTCTTTGTATAATAAACGATTAAGCCCTCAACATTAATGTTTATCATAAATGTCGCAGTACGGAGCAATTTGCAAACAATTATGGTGTCGGTACACGAAATACTCAGGGCTAGTGCACTCCACGTGTGTGCACAAAAGCACTACGATAGTAATTGAAAAGGAATGAGTCATTTTAATAGCTATCTTTATAATTGTACATTTTCTCTTTTACATTTTAATACACGTTAAAATAATATGGAATTTTCAATACCTTTAAGAAAAGAAAATTAAGAGTAAAATGTACAACCATTTCCGAATACCAATCATTGTTTTTATTGCTTTTAACTCTTTCTTGAATTCCCGGGAATAGACATTTACATATATTTTAATCTTATATATAAAATTATCGAGTCGCGGTGGGTGTGATTAAACTCCTCCGAAACGGCTTTCCCGATTCTCATGAAATTTTTTGGGCATATTGGGTAGGTCTGAGAACTTCTATTTTTCATCCCCCTAAATGTTAAGGGTAATCCCCTAAATTTTTTTTTTCAATTTTAGATTTAAAAGAAAATATTTTTTTTGTGGTACAGCATTAGTAAATACATATAACCCTGGATTTTCAACCCTTTACAATCAACCCCTATTTTTTATTTCATTATTAATAACTTATGATGTGAACTCTTAGGTTTATACAGAGAAAAAATCACAGAACAACCTAAAAGGATTTCATTCCAAACAGTCTCTGGGATAGCATAGCAAAATGTTCCATGTTGGTATGTACTAACCAGGTAGGCTCAGTAAAAAATCATTAAGGAGAAACGAAGTTCGCGGGGTCAGCTAGTTTTAAAATATGAATAATAATAATCAGTGAAGATTCAAATCGTATTCCTTTTGTACCTTACAGCATGTTAATAGATATGATACTTTTTTTTAAATTTTTGTAGGTTGTACGGCTAATAGCAATTAATTAAAGAAATAACAGTTAAATGAATAGCGAGTCCGTATTAAAGTATCGTTAAGGTTGTTTATGTTTAATTAACTTTTTATGGAGTAGTGTGGCGTGCCGACCTATGTTAATTCGTTTAGTTCGCTATTTCATCAAATGACATAGATAAATAGGGTTATCACAGTAGATTAAAATAGTATTTTATTATTCGAAGGCAAATAAAAAGAGTCATTGCGCACATGATTATGTAGCCAAAGTTAATGTCATAATTACGACCATATTATTATAAATAAAACGTTACTGACAAACCTAACCTAACAGAAGACGTAAGGTAGCTACTTGATAGCATAAAAACTTTTTCCATTAAATTTGTATTCTTGGCCTCTTTCGATTTGGACTAAATATTTTCGATAACGCAGACATGCTCCAGATTTTGAAGAAGAAGTTGATACATACAGCCGAGAGATCGACACCAACTGCATTCCTTTTTCATAATATTATACGCATTCAATCTTTTCATTGCGTTAAATGTCTTTAGTCAATTCAAATCAAAATTATTTATTCATTAAGGTAACACTATGTACACTTATGAATGTCAAAAAAAAACATATTAAATCGTTCTAATTTTACATTTACTGCCAGTTTTCAAATCATGGGAACAGACGAAAATAACTAACAATAAACTCTCCGCCACTCTTTAACTCGGTCGTTAAATACATTTAATATTAAAAAAAGTGTTGACAGCCCTATGAATTAGTAATTAAACAGAACATAAGTTCGTGGCGCGGTGGCGTGTTAGACTTCGCAACAATATTATTGTGACAATACATCAATTTACCACTTCACATCGACATAAACACAACTAGCGCTTGGTTTTAATTATTTTTTCATGTCTGACGCGAATTTTGAGAAACATTCTTGTCAACAAATTTGTTGTTTGAAATATAGTATAATGTCAAGTGTCTATCTTTCTATTGATACATTTATGAATAAAATGGACTATATATGAAGAATGTTTTACACAGAAACTTGGATTACTAATTCGTTGAAACTGAATAAATAATTTAAAGAAGATCATGTCAAAATAAGCTTATTAGTACATCAAATGAAACTATTCGACTACGATCTTTAGCAAAAGGGAAAGTACTCGTAAAACTGAAACTTTCTCCGTAATTTAGAACTAAATCACGGTTGGCCAATTTAGGAGTTTGAAGTCGTCTCTAAATCTATTCTAATGGCTCATACAACTTGATATAACCGCAAAAGGGACGATATGTTTTAAGTAAATTAAATTCGACTTTAATTAATACGTACAATATTTGTCTGTTTTCATTATATTCATTTGCACGTTCAAGAATATGATTGGAAACATTCATTTATGGTATAGGATATTAATAGACTTTTTGTGGTTGGGTCGATTGTAACTAAATAATTTAAAAAATCTCTGTACTATTTTAATCATATCACTTATATAATATACAGTAATAAATAAATAAACCGGGGAAAAGTTACATTTTAGTAAAGTATATAAATAATTTAAATTTTGTACTCTCGATTTCGATTATCATGAATACAGCGAGGATCCGATATAAAACATAAATAAATTTAAGACCCGTGTTGCCAAGGCAGTGAATTATCTCTAGTGAAATAAACCCAAAAACAGTCTCGAAGGATCTCAATGCATAACTCCAGAGCCCGCGTAAGGGATCCGTCTTCCGAGTCGTTAGAGCGAATAATGTTTCCAACTATTTATTTAGAACACCCCATTGTGAATTGGAAAGTAGATCGAATAGCAACACCGCCTTTGAGACGTATTTTGTTTTGTCGAGCGTGTGTTTTTGAGCAATTCTTGGAACCTACGTCTTGTGCAATTCTTAGACAATATGTATTTACTATAGGTAAATACATGATAATGTCAATATTTTTCGATATATCGTTTCGATATTTTACTATACAAGTTATAAACTGTTTAACAATAATAAGACCATAAGAAATTCAATTTTTTTTATAGAACAGGGGGCAAACGGGTAGGAGGCTCACCTGATGTTAAGTAATACCGCCGCCCATGGACACTCTCAATGCCTAAGTGCTCGCGAGTGCATTGCCGGCCTATAAAAGCCCGGTCCATTTTTTTCATATGAGGAATGTCTTTAACATAAAAAATTTCGTAACGGTATGTCTGTACATTTTTTACCTTAAATAAATCTAATAAAAGTATAAAAAAGATTACCCTAGAATTCTAGAATATTCTAATAACAATTCCAAAACTGCTTTATGAAAACTAATTTCATCCAAGCTCCCACAAAATGCGTCTACGCTACACTACTTCAAACAAACTCATTAGTTCGTAATAAATACTTACCATATGTTTATGAACGAGAAATATGTATCTCTTTCAGTGAAAATTAGTTTTCTAATAACGTTTGATATGTGATATGCGGTCAGTTTTCTATTTTATATTATCAAGTGCATATTTGTACATATAAGATTTACTTGAAATGAAATTTTAATGAGACCTTTTTCTTTTTAAATGTATATAAATTTAATTAGTAATAGATTTATCCTTTGGATAAGTGTATCATGCTAATCAAAAAATCTGTTTTATAAAAGTGGGTAAGGTAATACTGCTTTTTAGTACGGATTTTTGTATTTGTTATGCTCTGTATACTTACAGTAGTAAATACAGCGTAATAAATATATGTCAGCTGAAATAATACTGTTTCTTTCTTTTATTGAGGTGAATAAGACTAGTATCCTTATAATATGCGAGAGGAACCAATAATTTGTTGTTTCTAAGTAAATATTAATAAAAATTGTCGCTTAACATATTTTTTGTGAAATATTCAGAACCCGATTATACGTATTTGTAAGCAAACCACAATTCAGAAACAAATCCTCGCGTACAGCTCTCATGCAATGTAAAATGTATGTATTTGGAGAATATTTTAAAGCTGTCTCCTCGATATCACGAGAACAAAACGGATCCCAGGATATACGGTTTACGGTTACTGGATGTGATATAAAAATAAGCTTCCTTCATAGCGCTCTAAATTGTCTATGCACTCGTATAATCAAACTAGTAGTCTGTAATCCACATTTAAATTTTTAAATTAATTTTTTAAAAATTTAAATGTGGATTACAGACTACTAGTTTGATTATACGAGTGCATAGACAATTTAGAGTCACGTTTCTTCACGTTTTTAACTTTAAGTCTTTATGATTTTTTCAAATACCACAGATGAAACAACACTTCCAACTTTCCCGTCAAATTTAAATTGCGGCGTCCGTATGACATTTTAATTTCAATTTCTCACTAAATTGATTTATTATTTCAACACGTTTAAAATACGTAAACAAATAAAGATTATTAAAGATATTTTACATGATGTGTTTAGATAAGTTCTTTAGTATAACTTTGTGTGATATTAACAAATACAAAATGTTTTTTCAATGCTTCCCTTGTACTAAAACGTGGTGTTCAACTAACAGACTTGTAATTAAGTATTTCTAACTTTATTTGTAATCTTACGCTAGATGCTTCTTTTAATAATGTCGCTTAAAATCCCATGTTTTGTAGGAAAACAAGCTGTGCTCTAAGTCTCTTTTGGACCAAATTTGTCTCGTTCAGAATACTCTTAACTTTCGCCAACATTGAGTTTACCCTAAGTTAGTTTATTTTTAAATTTTATCTGCATGAGCTTTTAGTCTTTTGACATAATTTTTTACAACTCCAAGAGCTTTCAAAGAGTTGTTTAAACTTTGTGTATTAATATTGAAATACTTTATATGCTATTTTGTTTTTTTAACGCTCGTCGTACTGTTTAAAGCTTGGATTTTAGAATATATTACTTGTTTTTAATAACATATTCACGTTTATATTTCATGAATTTGAAAACAAAATTGGCGTTTTTGCGCGCTTCACAGCAAATGTGCCAACGGGTTGACTAAAGCTGATAAATACAAAGAAAACCTTTGGAAAAAAAGTGTTAAATGTCATTGCAGAAATAGTAGGTACTAGTATTTTTTTATAGAACAGGGGGCAAACGGGCAGGAGGCTCATCTGATGTTAAGTGATACAGCCGCCCATGGACAATCTCGATGCTAGAGGGCTCGCGAGTGCGTTGCCGGCCTTATAATAATTTGTACGCTCTTTTCTTGAAGGGTCCTAAGTCGAATTGGTTCGGAAATACTTCAGTGGGCAGCTGGTTCCACAAAGTGGTGGTGCGCGGCAAAAACTTAACTTACTTTTTAAAGAAAAACTTGTTAAATTGTTTAGATAGGCATAAAATGACTCACTCGAATATTTTGAATTAAGGCAATAAACAGAGTTTAGAAATCTAAACATTGATTAGATATCCATATATCGGAATTTTCGCTTGATTAGTTTATATCGAGTACCCGCCAGTGTTATTTGGTATTTAGCTAATTCCTATTCAAATCCGTTTCTGATTGGGAATCGTATTATGGACGATTTTAATGACTGCCAGTATTGTGCATTCTCTGCTTTATGATATTTATCGATTTCCAATAACCTATTTTCGGGTGAAATTGTTGTCAGTGTTTAAGCTTCTATGATTTGTGACACTTAATTAGTTCACATTTTTTTATCATTAAATAAGCTTACGCACATTTTAGTTTTTGGTAGATATTGTTTAGTAAATTACCGTAGAAAGTATTATTGTTATTTTCATATATTCTTTAACGTTTTAATAGAATTAACTATTTTAGGAATAAGTTTCCACAGATAACTTATCATATATGAATTAAAAATGATTGATGAACACGATGTCATGTCTGCCTTATACTCCGCTAAAATATCGTTTCATGAACCATAAGAAATTTGCGTTGAGATGAGGTGTGTCACCTCTCATTAGTATTCCTTACGAGTGCCTCCTACGAACTCCCTTAGCGCCCCCAGATTCTATTTCCCTGTATACTGTTCATTTAATTGGCTTCTTAATTGATTAAGTGCCTGATTTTATCTCCTTGAGTAAATAGATGATATATAATGATAAAGTAGTTACAAGATGCCTTAGAACGAAATGTTTCCTATTCTAACTATTTAGTGAAAAGTATATTTATATGTTTCTATATTTGAGTTTGGCATATGTGACAGCGCTCAATACGATATTGTGACTTTAGATACGAAAAGAATATGGACCACAATATAAGAATTGATATGTCAGATAAGGATAAACGTAATTACTATAAAAGTAACCAAATTAGTTTTTATTAATATTATCTTAAACAAATTATTATCCTATAGTAAGCATAAATCAAGTAATTAAAAGCAATACATAAAATATAGCAAACTTTACCTATAGCAGGTAGAAAACTCAACAAAAGAGGGATGATTCAGTATTTTTCTCCAAACTTCCCTCGGCATAAACTTGATAATAATTTAGCAAACAAAAACAAAGTACATGAGGGGTTTTATAGAGTAGAGAGCAACATAATTACCGGCCGATGAGTTACAGCACTTTATTACCTCACCTTTTGTCGGCAATATTAATGTGGACTCGCTACCTGTGTAAAAGTGAGGGCCGCTCTTATTAGTACGAGTTTATAATCTGTGGGCTATATTCGTAGTCTGTGAAATTATTTGTTTTAATTTTTTATGGAAACCGCCATTTTTCTTTTGCTGTATTTGGTCACTGATATACAATTCAAAGACAGTGAAAAACGTACTATAAGCCTCCGTTGGTTAAGTAGGCTTTATTCTTTAATTTTACAAGATATAGTAACCGTGGTCGTTGCTTTTCGATGTTTACATACTTTTAATGTGACTGGACGACGAGGACAAATCATATTTATTTTTATTAAAATTTTATTCCTACCGAGAAAAGACCCCATACTGTAGCGCAAGACAGTCGAAAGCAAAAGGTAGTCTATAATAAAACGGCATATCGACCAAAACTCTGCAACGTAATATATAATATTATATATGTTACGAGTTTCCCTCGCTCCAAATAAAGAACTTTTTACATCAAAAACTTTCAGATTTGTACGTGAGTTCGACTATATGAAATGATTATTTGGTTGTGATACTTATTTATCGGAGTATATGGTGTGTTTCAATAATTAAGATGTATTTAGTGTTAAATACTTGATTTTTAAAATCTGTATAAAAAAAAATTAAACGGTGCAATTGTAAAAGTGATTTCTCGTTTTTTTTTCTCAGTTAGACTACGGAATATAGAAACATGGCTGTTATTTTGCCACCGCAACCATATCGCAAGTTCAAAGTAGCGGCTGGATTAAACAATCATACTTTATTGATTTTGCATATATGTATGTGGAGTGGTGATACTGAAAGCCGGTAATACATAAAGATTAATCTGGATTCTAAACCCCTATGTAAAATAATATGTAGTAAATATTACAGCTTATGTAACATTTGCCTAAACGATATTAATTAATTTAGTTTTCCTTTGTATTTGTATATCAGTAATCCTGTAAGTAATATCGTTATACATATTACACTAATACGCTTTTCGTCAAACTTCTCTGATTAATATCACTATAATAGTGGTCACGAAATCATTCCATACATAACAAAAGCGAGATTTGGAACCATTGTAAGAGCCGCATCGCTAATGGATTAGTGGTGAGGTGACCGGTGACAATGGCATAGAGTCGCTGGATGCGACGGAAATTGAACCAAATTGCTCTGCGCCAACCAAATTTGGTGCGTGATTATAGCTTTTGATTGTCTAGGCTCTGTGCCCTTGTAAAGAAAATTTTATTAGAAATGGCTTTGCAAAAGAGTAGTTGATATAGTCTGCAATTTAATGATATTTCCAAATAATGTCCCTTTTTAGGAAAGGGGGATTTCGACACTTCTCTGCTGGTTAGCCACTCGGTCATATATCTGCTTGATTGCGTGCCTGACAGACTAGGATGTAGGGGTCCCCCTAAAAAATGAAATTTCCTATGAAAACTTCTAAACAAACTTTAATACAGCTTTGATGAGAAAAATATTCCATACGTTTGTAAACAATAGGTATTTAAACAAATGTTATTCGAACTATGCTCGCCTTTCTGTTTAGTTTCAAATACTGGGAGTGCTACTTAATTGTATTTGTATCAAATTAAAACCATTTGATTACTTTATTTCTTTAATTTTTTTTTAGCATGTACCCTACATTCTATACTAAGTTTACAAAAGATGTGTGTATGCTTTATTGCCTAAAAACTTCCAAATTTTATGTTTATTGATTTCCATCCCTACTTAAATATAAATAGAATCTGACTATTTTTATCGTTCATAATCATAATGACACTAAAAATACAATCAATTACCGATAATGGTGACACTAATGGATTACTGGACAACAATGGATCTGGCATAACTAGATGGGACACGCACCGAATAATACATTTTGTAAGGATGTAAATGCATAATATTATTATTGTATTAAACAGCTGAGAAACTATTTTTTAATCAGTTATAAACTCAACCAACGAAGAAGAACAGAAACAGAGTACGTGGAGATTGATTTAAATAAGGGGCATTTTAGGAGTCAAAGGAGTTAAAGGAATTGAATATATTTTACTTATATGATAATTATCTACTTTAAAGAACTTTCCAATTCTTTAAAAGCCGACAACGTCGTTCGTTCTGTGTTTGCCCACGGGCGGCGCAAGTACTAAACGTCAGGTTTAAGCAACTTTCCGGTGTGGCTTATTTCCTGTACAGGTTACTTTTGCTAAATCAGTATAGTAAATAACTAATGTCCACCCGTTTGATAATTTTTTAAATTATTTTTTTTGTCTTAATAAATCAAACTCTTTGCTCGACGATTGAAAGCTTCCGATAAATTGCTTTTCATAATGAATGCTTACACGATGGAAACGATGTGTTCATATAATGGGTTGCATTTTTGTATATAAATGTATTTCAGATAGATTTTTTGTGCGTTTTAATATATTAATGTAAGTTATGAATGATGATAATCGTTTAGAATATTGGATGAGATATATTTGTTTAAATAAATCATCTAAATGAAACCATCATCTTAAAGACCGGCAACGCACTCGCGAGCCCTCTGGCATTGATAATGCCCAGGGGCGGCGGTATCACTTAACATCAGGTGAGCCTACTGCCGGTTGAGCCCCTGTTATATAAAAAAAACATTTCTTATGACTAAGACTACTAGTATTACTACTAGCGAAACGCGATAACATTAAGTAAGAAATATTTATAATAGTAAGTGTATTTCATCATTGGGTTTAAGGGCATATAAATTGAAGATTGTCTTATGCATTCTCAGTCCCTTGTAGCTCTATCAAAGACAACAAATTGATTTAAATATGGATAATTTGGGATGCGTCAAGTCAAAATTAGTTTAGAACAAAAGTCGGTAAAGTTTTAACGTTACCAAGGGGGCCGTTAATTGGCACAACTTTCATTCGGAAGGGTGACGGATCGCAACGGTGACAAAATACCCAAACTTGCTGCCATTTAAATGTAGATTTACTTAAAGCATTTAAAATTTTATTTGAATACTTGGTGCAAAGTTACGCGCGCCTTTGTTTCTGCAGGTTGAATTTGAAATTGGAACTGTCAAAATGACATTCAGTATGCATAAGAAAAATTCTAAGGAAAATTTTATAGAGAATGTATGAGGTATTAAACTTGAAGTGTGAACACATAAGTTAATTGTTAAAAAAAAATTGTTTTTTTTTTTTAAATATGTAGCTTCATTATTAAAATATCTATCAGTATAGATTGACACGATTTAGAAAGATTTTGCTATTCAGGAATGCTGGTTATATGTGCGTCTATCGTGGCGGAAATTGTAATATTCATTTAATTACTATAACATTAAATACTGTTGACAATTGACACGATAGCGTCTTTCAGTAGAAAGCTTAGAATTCTAATTTTATTCGCACTCGGAATGTACTTAAAATGTTTTATCGAATGGAAATGTTTCGAACTCGCTCTATTGTGTTCGATTGAAGAAATACAAGCGTTTAAGACGCTTATAAACTTTCACGCTTAAGGAAAGAAACAGTATTGTTAGAGGAACACAATGCCTATGTAAGGTTTTCAAGCAATGTTTGTCACTTGAATTTATTTAGGCTAATTCAATCATTTAGATGTTACGGTATATACTGGGGATAAAAATTTTTATTGAGATTGTAAATAGTATTTTATCAATTGTATGTAATAAAACTTATTTATTCGTAACAACCTTAAGAAGTTTTATTATATGGGAAAAATTAAAGCACGTTTTTATAGGAGCTAAGCACTTTTCTGAGGTTCCACAACACAAAAAAAATCGATTGTTTGACATATATTTAAAATAGTTCTTAACCCAGCAACTCAAATACACTTACTACTAAAACATATTTAAATTTACCTGTACCAGCTCACATAAACGGTCATTTACAACAAAATCGCTACAATAAAGAGCGCCCGCCCGAAATTCATGTAAAATTTCGCTTCATTATTTTTAATGGGCACACACGTCAAAATAAACGCGGAAGAATAAAAGAGAGATGACGTTTTATAAACAAAACTCAGTTTTTAATATACGCTAGGTTGGTTCTCACGCTTGGCGTGGCGAGCGAACGCGCGGAATATTTTAATGTACCAAGTTCTACTATAGACCATATCAAACGCTCAACAAAAAATTCTGAGACAAAAATTCAAGTGTTTAAGAACTCTGCGGCTTAACTCTAGCAGTAATGAAATAGAACTCGTTTTGTAAAGTATATTATTAATATAATAGGAGTTATAAACATCATATAGAAGCTGTCATATATTTTTCATTACTACAGTGCTGTAGGGTTCCTTATGTATAGAATTCTCGTTTTCACGGACTAACAGACATCTATGCCTCACTCCTTTCAAACAACAGAAATGTCCCGCTTTATCCTTTTTCCTTTGTTCCCCTGGCATTAATTTATGTACTACACAACTGTCGTTTAAGAGGTTATTAAAGCCTATAAGAAGCCTTTTTTTCATTAAAAAAAATTTCGTAATGGAGGGAAATTAATATGCGAATTTTAGATGGATAATTATTATACTCGAAGGACGAGGAAAACGTGTTTTTAATTTAGTACGGTGTTGTTAACGCTCAGTTTAATAAAGCGATTTTATTCACTTTTATTAAAGTACTACTTTTTCATTAGTACAAACACTTTTTGATACTCATGTATTTTGGAGAGGCTAAGTATTTACATATTGTGTTACAGACAAAATCCAAAGACTCCAAAAACCGAACGAAAATGTCAATTTTGTTTCCCGCACCGGACATACAATGTATACAAAAAAACAAAAGACGATCTTTACAGACAATGCCTTGCTGATAAAACCAGTTACTTTAAGTTCCTGACATTCTGAACGCTATAAAGGAAAATCTGCAATATAGGATGTCCTTACGCGAAAAGAAAAACAATCAGTGCTCGTTTACAAACAAGGGAGCAACAGCAATAAAAGCAGACGACGTCTCAATCCGAGACGATCGTTACCGAAGTTACACGATCATTGGCAACATCCGAGCGATTCAAATTTCAATACGAATCATTAACATAAAAAGGAAACGATAAACGTTTAAAAAATTTCTACCTCTGTTATTGGTGAAATCAAAGCCCGTCGTAATTTTGTTCCGTCATTTTATTTAAATTTTTAAATGATTATTATTTTGTTAATAATAAATATTTTGATTGATGACCATATCCGGTCATATATTAGAGGTAGGTATTGCATAAAATGATTGGTTTGAAAGTTACGTTGTACTGAAATATTTATTGCAGTTCATTTTTACATAACCGTTTACATGATTTTTTCAGCGTTAAACACTATCGTTGAAAACATGTATTAGACATTTTCTATGTGGAATACATTTTCGAACCCCATTTTGTCCGAAAGCCTAACGTTGGCCGATAAATAAAAACAACTCAAGTCTTTTGCATCATCCTCACAATTTGTGTATACAATTTTGGTATTTCGGACGTTGTAATAAACAAGAAGTTTGCTCGTACAATTTTGACATATGAATTTTGGTGTGGGAAATTTAAATTTGAATTTCCGCCGGTTCGCAGCCTCTGTAATTAGAAGCTAATGAGCACGTACTCTTGCTTTGGGCATTTTTCCCGCTACACATCCTTTTTATTAGCTCGAATATGTTTTTTTATATGTAACAAACGAAGTATGATTACTAAAACTGAGACTTCTATTTAATGCATACATAAAATATCTTTTTGTATAAATAAATAAAATATTTTTCTAAATGTTCGAAATGCAAACGCACGTATTAGCGGAAAAGTAGCCAGATTTTATATATCTAATAGACCAGACTGAGTCTGGCATACAAAATACAGGCAAGATCATAATAGGTTATGAGTTTGTTTACAAGTATCGTGTTATTGGTGATAAATCTTTGGTCGCAGGTAAACAGATCGATGGCTCTTATTGGCCGCCGTGCCAAAAAGGTGTACGGAAGAGAACAAAGGCAATTTGTTCTCCGATATTTATAGATTAGAACAAATAGCCTTAATGATCCTGGAGTGATGATTATAAATTAGACTGGCTTCTTCTTGCTCGTACTATATATATATATAATAATAATCCAGGATGTGTCTTGCTTGACATAAAATTAAGCCATAATTTATACAACTTTTTTTTAATTTTGCTAAAACATTCTAAATTGAAAATGATAAAGAAGCAGTGTTTTGACAGATCATGAAACATTTTATTACAATAAAAAATAAAATATGACAACTGGTATATTGTAAGTTAAGTTCACGAAATTTCCTCATTTAAATCCAGTCCCATCACGCGTGCCAAATAAGCCACAATAATTTAGGTCAAAAAATTTCGAGTTGCGTCACGTACCCTCTAATTCGGTTGGGGCTGAAATCCTGCGGGGAATCCACTATATTATTTGGACATAATTCCTTAAGATGAGAGCATTTACCATATTTATTAATCAAATGGAATTGTAATTAAGCATATCTTTTTATGATATACGGTATATTGGAGGTAATTTGTGTTAGTAATTTAATTGAATAATATTGTGCATTTTACTCAATCAATTTTTTTAGTGATCTGTTCTTAACAAAAACAGTTTTATTATCTCGCTTCTCATGTGTAGGCACCATCAAGTTTTAAAGAGCTGTCCCAAGCGCCTAAACGGGCCAAGTTTTTGAAGTTATACTTCTTTTGGCGCGTTAGGGAAATATGATGGGAGTAAATTTTTACGATGCGCGCGCACACGGTGCATAAAAAACGTGAACATTTTAGTTTTATTCTATTCTTAGTGTCGTTTCTTCTAAAAACGTCGCGGCGAAAAATACATTTTTTGAAAATATTTTTATGTTGTCAAAGAGGTATAACTTCAAACGCGAGTAAATACGTTACACACGTTTTTTTCATAGCTCTTTGTTAAAATTATGGGCCACGAAGTGACATTATAGTTCATGTATAGCACATAGAATAGGGGTTATTATCGTGTATGATAGTTGTGAAAACGGTAGAGTATTAACAGTAAAAGTAGTACTTGAAAATACGCACAAAACTTACAAACAATAGAATAGCATAGAATTCGATACTGGATTCATTTACTCCGATTCGTCTGAGGGCTTATTTTTACAACGCCATTTGAACTTTATACTTGAATGTGGCCATGATGATGATTTTATACAATATGATAATTAGAAACCTTTCTCTGATATAGAAACCGGGTGCTTTCTAAATAAATGATGATAATTACGCTAAAATACTTCGGAGCGGTGAAGAAGATTGAAAAGATTCTTTCGATTTTGGATTTTCAGTCAAGTTGAATATCGAATTGTTATTATGAAGCTAGTCTATTTAATGAAGTTTTGGATTTGACTTTTATTAGTTTGATTTATTTTAATTTACTTTACAAGTAAAATATACATTAACAAACTCATTTTAAGTATTCTAAAATTACAACTGATTCCGTAACTTTAAAGCGAAGCGCATATAATGTTTATCATTTGGAAAATATTATTATGATATTTGTTAAATCAAAGTGGTGCCTAAACTAAGTGCGTTAACAGCCTTGCAGAAATATTAATATTTCTACTTTGCTTTCATATTTTAGATTTTATAGATTTCATCATTTGCCCAGTTTTTGGATTATTTTTTTTTTACAGATGCTCAGAACATACAAAATTCAAGACACGGGAATATTATAAAAAATATGTAATGAGACAATTTCAGACCTATTACTACTACATGTATTAAAAAAAATCGCTTGTGACTTCACAATGAAGTTGCATTAACAATAATTGTGCTTTTACTAGCCAGTAACATAGTTTTCTTAAGCCCAACGAACAGGGAAAGTCTGATGAACTACAATCGACGCTGCGGTTTTAGGTGCGATGGAGATCGGATTATCTACTGGGAAGGGCCAAATGTGAAATGTTAGTTCCCAATACGATACAATCAGTTTACGTTCCGGAGTTGGATTAAATAATTTGTTTTATTCATGGTCTGTAAGTTTACTTGAGAGATACGATTTATAACGCAATAGTCACATTGGAAAGTTTATCTAAATTGATATAGTAATCAAAATAAATCAGTGGCGCTACAACTTTTGTAGGTCTTAGCCTCAGATTTCTGAATCTGTTACATGATCATTTTTAAATCTAATAGGCAAGTAGGTGATCAGCCTCCAGTGCCTGACACACGTCATTCACTATTTTGGGTCTAAGACATGCCGGTTTCCTCACGATGTTTTCCTTCACTGTTCGAGCAAATGTTAAATGCGCACATAGAAA
The DNA here is from genome assembly GCA_028984075.1 of Pieris mannii. Lineage (NCBI taxonomy): Eukaryota > Metazoa > Arthropoda > Insecta > Lepidoptera > Pieridae > Pieris > Pieris mannii. Next base: position 7,012,216 of record CM054784.1, read on the forward strand.
GAAAGTCCATTGGTGCACAGCCCGGGATCGAACTTACGACCTCAGGCATGAGAGTCGCACGCTGAAGCCACTAGGCCAACACTGCTCCATTGATAAACTAATATCTACTGACAATTACATTCATGTAATTAAGTATTTTTAACTAATAAAAAAATTACTTTGACCTGTATTAGTTTTGTTTGTCCTTTGAAAGTGTCTACAGACTGAACGATAAAAGTGAACGCCTTTAATAAAATATTCCCAGATCACTTTTCTGTTCAATAAATTTGTGATACCATTTCCATCAATTGTTTCGCCTTTTATTATCATTACTATATTTGGCTGGCTTTCAATAAACTATTGACGGGTTCATAACGTGGAGGCCGTATAAAAACACTCTGATACAAACAGACAAGACGACACAGCCTTTATTTATCCGTCTCAGGATCGGGCCATCAATGTTTACGTGACCCGACTTTATTAAAATTCCTACTTTCGTCCTATTTTTCCTTCTTATTTGAAGGCGCTTTATGGTAAACTTAATTAATTTTCACTACGGTTCCTTCTGAGTTCACTTCGTCGGTAATTTTTTATTGTTAGATGTTCCGCTTTCTTCGAGACTTACGCGCTTATCCAAGTCAATTTGATATTTGATTGAGTTTGTGGGAACAACGTCAATCGGGTGTGATGCATAAGCATTTCTTGTATAACAATAACAATAAAGTTGAAAAATAAATTACGACTCGGTGTAAATTATTTTTAGATATGATAGGCTCGGTTTAAAATGTAAATTAAGATAAATGTGCGAGTCACTGTGTGTGGCAGAATATGCGAACAATTTACAATTGTACCACCTTGACATTTTGTAACATATTCTTGCAATAAATCAATTATTATTCTTTATTATACACCACATATTTGACGAAAATAAACTTACTCAATGGGCATATATAGGACTTTAAATTTTAACTCTTGAAAACAATACAACTGCAAACCATTCTTCTTAAATGAACAACATTAAAAAAATACAATTATTGGATTAAAATATTTAGCTCTTAATACTTTGAATACAAACAACATCATAAACAAGAACTTTTGTCTCAAGAAATAATTAAGGTTTATTTAAAAAAAAATCAAGACCTCTCAAATGGAGTGTACTTAAGTGTTGACATTTTAAGAAATTGTAGATTTCTAAGCAAAATCCGAGTATATATTCGGTGAAGTGACCTTTGGGGAGCGCTTCAGACCGTTTTATCGACTATTAAGTAGATAGTGAGCTAGAACTCCTCTATGCCCACGGGCTGAATTTTATAATGGCAGCTTTTGAGCACCGCTGGGACAAAATAAGCTTCCCTTACTCTTTGAACGGAAATAAACTCAGAAGAAATTCAGAAACTTCCTTAAAGACATTTATGGCTCGTGCTAGTTATATACGATTTCTGTCTTTGTTTTAATACAAACACTAAATAGTGTTACGAATTCATACTTACATCAAATAGTTTTGAAAATAAGACTGCAGAAATTTAAAAAAAAAACTAATTTTTGCACGTTTTACAGTAAAACTGTAAACATGTATTTATATTTGACTAAACTTATTGTTTTGATTATTCTTTAGCTTTCGGTACTGAACAATATTAATAGCAAGAAGATACCTACATCTTTGAAGCAGTGTGTTACAAAGACTATGCTAATGTGAAGTATTACTTTGTCATCGTGTACTACAATATTTACTAGAAGGCTTAAATGTAGGCCACTAGAGGTCGCACAATGTGAATTATGCCGCTCCTAAATGTCATTATCTGAGCTGCCTTAAGTTATATGATGTAGCGGCTAGATGACATTTTTGGTTAGTATTTAAAGAGAACTGTTTTATCATAACTGTACCAGTAAATAAAGAAATGATAATATAAAAGGCGAAACGATAGCGAGTTTCAGTCGATTGTGTGATCATAGAATCCCTAGATTGAGACCAAATGCTGATAAATAACAATCCTTTTGTCATTTGTTTAACATTTCCAGCCAGGTAATTAAGACTATATTTATTTAGATATCCATTGGCCGCGCTCGCTTAAGTTCATCACATTAGACTCAATATGACAAGCCATCATTCCACCTCGTTGTCACGCTGTCGACGGTTAATGAACAGGAATACCGTTTTGCATCCCCCCCACCCCCTTTCAAACCTCCGGCGGCTGAGCTGTAATCAACTGGAGGCGTGATTCATTACACCCTGATAGAATTACTGAGGTAATCACGTGGTTTACTTTTTATTCCATGTTCGATGTTATAGGAAATCTTTGTTTTTGGGTCCTTTAACTGTTCCAAGGACAGTAAAAGTAAATATACAGTTAATTTTAAGTGTCAACCAGATTGTTTTTACATTATATTGTAAATTAAAAACCAAGTTTAAATTAAGACATTTCAAAATAAATACCTTAACATAACAAACGTGATTAATAGAGAGCAAACATGTATAAAAAACTAGATTAAGGTATAAAAAGCTCTAAAATTCTAACCACTTTCAATATGGATTTTTTTTTTAATTCAAAGTTATGTTCACCTCATTTGCCAATGAAAGTTTTTTCTTGGCACTTGTACGAATTTGCACAGTAGTACATTACAATCCAATTTCGCCACAAAGCGAAAAGGGCTTTAGATAACCCCGTTATCTGATTGTAAGGGTGAGATCGTGTTAAATCAACACAACGTCTTACATACTCGTGTTAGAATTCAACTGTAAAGAGACTGGCATATTTTAATGCATTTTGACATATCTCAATATTTAGATGTCAGTATCAATATTTCTATGTCGATAAAATAATAAACCCGCACGGAAATAGTTAGAAGTAGCCTGAGACTTGTAAAACAAAATACGAAACAAAAGCAATTTTCCTTCATTTCTCATTGGTCCAAAGGTTCCCTTCGTGTTCGTGTTTAAACATTGACCAATAACAATCAAACGAAATGCACATTCGATTATGCTAAATAAGCCTAATGTTTGTCGGTAGTATTTTAGTTGCGGATTTTTGTATAAAAAATAACAGAAATTAAAAATTAAAAACATACAACAATGCATTCCAAAAGGCGAGTACTTTTTTTAATACATAACCGTCATAGTCACCTGAACTATCACTAGAGGGTTTCATAATTTAAAACTAAAAATAATTATGTGTGTAATTTATTTAATTTAAAATGTGCCTTTATCCAAACAATAACGACATTATAGAGACAAAAGAAACATTCACAAAGAATTACTGTTAACTAATCCAGAAAAGTCGGCACCATAAGGCGAGATCTCATTTAGATTTTCTGATTCCTTAAGATCTAGTCAGCAATATTCGAACGATTCTTTGACCTAAGATGAGATGCAATGAAAGATGGGAGATAACAGGAAAGAGAAAAAGTTAATTCCAAGTTAGTTGGAAAATTAAAATGAGATAATTTCGATTTAATCGCACCAACATTTCTAAAGATTGTCATTATATTATTATGGGCGAAATTATAGTTTATCACTGCAATTTATTGCAGCATAAAAACACTAGCAATCTACTCGAATCACGATGATAAGCACTCCTTTCAAATCGATTAAGTATTCACTAAAGTTAACATTCTAGAGTCAGTATCAATATATCGGGCGTTTAAATCCTGACGTAGCAAAAATCAAAACGCGATGTCATGATTACGCGCCGATTCGGTCCTGTGAATTAATCACCACTTGAAAGATCGCATGCCTTGTTAACTTAAAGATGCTACTTTGATTGTTATTTATTATTTCATTTCCACTTTTAATTGTATCCATAGACTTTTTGTTTTAATCTGTGTAATTAAGATATTGCTATTGAAATGTTTTCTTAGTTTATTTTATAATTTGAGTTCGTTGTGAAGTATTGTAACGCATTTGTATGTGAAATTTGAAATATTAACTTGCGCAAAATCGTTACTGTTGGAAGGTGCTGTCCACATATAATTGTCTATGATGCACTACGTTTGAATTTGAATTATGTTTTCTCTACTTTTGATGTGCGTTGACATATATAGTTTCACTATATATTTTCTCTTATACAAGTAAACATAATGTTACAAGTATTACTAATGTTTTATTTAATTTCTATAGCCAATAGTCCATCCTATCAGTGGTAGACTGTCGAATAATATATATGTATTTTTACTGGCAATACTCCCATTTGTACTCTGATAACTATCAAGTCTTTTCAAAATCTAGGTACGCCTTGTGCGTTATCTGCTTATTAAAAAGTAATTAACCCCCACACCAGCATTCCAAATTTAAATCACTATGCGTTTGCATGCGTTAAGTGAAAAAGACACAGTTTAATTTATACTGTTTATATTTAGGTCCAAAGTCACTTATTACAAGAGAGGTGTTTGAATAATACCTCATTTCCCGGGATCGCCTCATTACCGTGATATTGCCGGGGTAATGACAGAACATAAATCCTACCTATGTGAGGGAGACCTTACAGAATATCTGGATGATAGAGGAGATTGAGTGGGACTACCTTAGATATAATGGAGTGATTGTTTAATTTAAAGTACAACACAGACGCATTACGCATTTGACAGCAACATTCTTAATTCAATTATTCATTCAGGTCATAGATGAGAAACAGTTGTTATCTTTCTTACCTAAATGTTTAAGCTTTAAAATGTGCAAAACTCATGTGAAAACAAATAAATAGGCAACTTTTGCTACTGTTCACAAAATCATATTCTTAAATTATTAACATTTTTGTTTCAAACACTAAAGCTACGCAAGAGAATAGTTTCTATTGAATAATACTTCTTATTATTTATACCCGACCTCTCGTATAATTGACGCCACTATTGAATTTCTTATCTATGACACTGACAACTCTCTAATTTAAATCTTATAAATGTCATTATTGAATCAGAATTAGTTTCATTTAGTCTTACATTTCGCAGTTATAAAACATATTTTAAGTGAAAAATATCTTCATTTAAAATAACATTTATTAATAATATTACAGCTACAGTTATAGGATGATATTTTAATTAATAAAGATAAATAGATCATTAGGCGTATCTCGGGAGCCCATCGGCGTCGGCATAGGCCGTATTTCTTTTATGATTATCAGCATGAAATATTGTACTTGATGAAAGCATGTGGCTTGTTCCTCGATTCGAAAATTTTAAAAATATTAGAATAAATTGTAATAAACCATTTAATTTTTATCTTAATATGTCTTTATACGTATTTATTTATATGATATTATACGTGAAGGTAGCTGCTGTAGTAAAGGAAATGTTTCTTTTTATAGCGACTAAATAATAGTGTTAAATCGAATAAAGCCAGATCATGTTTTAATGAACTACACTTATTTAAACCTTTTATTTATATGTAACACTTATGGAATCATCGCACAATGTTTGAAAGAAAAAAGAAAGAAGAATAAGAATATTTAAATAAGTATTAGTTGGGAGTGCCATCATTAAGAGTGTAATTATTTGTTTTGTTATTTTTTTTATATTTTTCTTTACTCGTTAGTTTCTAATACAGGAATTTGTAATTTGGGCAATACCACCAGCACTCTTAGGGCCACTCAGTCAGTGTTTTTAAGTGACTCTTAGTAGTTTTTATTGTTTTATAATTTTAGTTTATTTATGGTGTTTAAGCAATATTTAATTATATTATAATTAATTTTTACGAATTAATCGATTTTTCAGATATAAGACAATATTTAATTATCCATAGATAACTCATAATTTATAATGTGTGTCACCGAAATACTGGTATTTACACATTATAATAAAAATACTACAACCTTTTAAACCCCCGATTTTTCTATTTGTTTGCGATCATTTGTGGTACGGTTAGTGATTGACGTGGTCGACATCGTCAAATTGATTTCAAGTGTGAACTATCCGATATGTCTAATATAACTTTGCAGTGTTTCAGTCGGTAATAAGCAGGGAATTACACATTTGTGGAATGCGGCTGGTCATTACCAAGTAATATATGGACTGAATATTCGAGCGAATGTATAATGACATCACAGGCAATTGAAGTTGTCATGTCGACATGATAAATATTTATTGGGATAATTGAAACTAAATTGATAGTTTGACAATTTATACACAAAACTAAGTGTTACCGTTAAAGAACAAAATTAGAAATAAGATTATGTTTTAATGTAAATTGAAATGAATGGAGGATAAGATTCTTTATTTTAAATAAACTAGCTGACCCGGCAAAGGTTGTTTTGCCATGTATGTTATTTCTAGGAAACATATTTTTAATTCTACTACATACTAACATATTTGTGATTGCCATCTTGCAGATTTGTGGATAGATTAAAAAAAAAAAATCGAGATGTAAAAATATGGGTTGATCGCATAAGAGTGAAAATTGAGAGAGATATAAATTTTTTTATTGTCATCACAAAATAAAATAAAAAAAATGCCAAAAAATTAAAGTTTATAATTTACAAATAAAAATAGGGGTTGGTCGTAGAGGAGTGAACATTTAGGGTTGCATATATTTATATAGTGTATCTTTAAAAAATAAAAATGAAAAATTTTGTCTAAGAAATAAATCAAAAAAATTAGGGGTGACCACCCTTAACATTTAGGGGGATGAAAAATCGATGTTGTCTGATTCTCAGACATTGACACACATTTCATGAGAATCGGGAAAGCCGTTTCGGAGGAGTTTAGTCACAAACACCGCGACACGAGAATTTTATATATAAGATTATATGTAGGTAATATAGATTATGTTATAAGAGGAATTAATTAATTCTTTTATATGTACTTTGTATAAGCTATTATAGATTCCAATCCACGAAAATGGAGGACACCGTGAGCAATTTCTGCAGAAACCCTACATCTTTTAGTTGATACCAACTCCGTGGAAATAAATACAGATAATACAACATTTTCTACAGCTGTGATACTTTTTGACATTTAACACCTTTGTCTTCAGTCACCGTGACCACACACGCTGTAAAGCACGCGAAACGTCGGTTAAATTTAAAATTATGTCTAAATAATTATAAGTTTAAATACAATAATACATAACTATAATCCGTTAAAAACTGTTTTTCTTTAAATTAAAAATGTTATTTATTAATCGCAGTTATTAAAACGTTTATCTTTTTTATATTTGTTTTTGTATCTGGTACCGTATTCTTTTATACATATATATTATAACTATAATAAATTAAATAAGTTGCATATATTGATAAGTTTATTACACAGATATTTTACCAGTTTGTTTCATATCTATATCCTTTAATATAACTGTACAGAGAAAATACTAGTTAGATCTAAACAGTAAATTAAAACGGCGAGAGCGTTGCGTTGTGTTAACCACAGCAAAGGGCCGGCTGTTCACGCGCTGTAATTTCCCGCGCTACGTGGTTGATTTGTGGCGTTGACGTCACGTGACGTTACACTGTAGCATCCAGATGTGGAAATGTGTAATGACCAGTGAACTTTAGCTTTCTACCTAGCTTTCAATACAGCTCGACGTCATAAAAATGTTTAACCCACTTAAGGCTTAAGCTTAAGGGTTCAGTAGGCATTTTATCTAAGATTCCATGCAAGGGAGAGTCAAAAGAATCGCTGAACTGAAAATACTATCCTTAATTGGCGACATGCGTCTAAGACCTAACAGTCATATTTCAACAAGTGCCTTAGTCTCACAGTGGAGATCTTATTAAGAATTTCATTATAATATGTGCCGATCGGGATCAAATACGATACTAAAGACATAATTAAGTGATTGATTACGAGATAATTTCTGGATCTGGATAATAGGAAGGCACGTAATCAGTGAGTGTCATAAGCTTTATTCCCCTTATTAGAAAAGTTGTAGAGCGATTGAGCTACAAAAAATATATTATCTAATGGAGATGAGGCTGAGATTTTATACCAGAAAAACTTTTGCTATAAATTAATTTGTTTTAACCTAACCTTTTTTTATTACTCATACACTTAACAAATAGCGTCAAAGATACTTAACACTGTAATGTACCAGTCAAATTATTATCTAGTATTTTAATTATAGTACGAGTATAATAGTAATCTATAAATTCAAAGGATTATTTAATATGATATCAAAAACAGCAATTACAGGTGTTAATATCAATAAGACGCCTTAAATAGAAAAAAGTACTCCTCAATTCGTAGAACCACATTCAAGAACCTTAAAGATATTGATAACGTTTCAATAAAACAGCTTATAAAGGTCTCACAAATCTAAGTCACGTCCCGAAATATGGAGTTCGTAAGAGATAAGGTGTCGGCAATAAAATATCGCGAATCACGCCGCGATCCCTGTCCCACGCAATGAGATTTCAATTTTACCACTTCACATATTCCGTTGGTTTTGCATAAGACACACAGGGCGCAGAATTGCTTCGATACTCAGAATTTTTATTTTCAAAGATAAAAGATTTAGTAAAATGCTATAAACACTTTACAGATTAAAAGACTTCACTTCTTTCCTGCCCGCTTGTTTATGCGACTTATCTTTGACTTGTTTGAGCTATTGCAGAATTTGCTTTTAATAGAGTATTAAGAATATCCATAGCACAACCAATATACACACCCATACTCTCACACCATCACACAACACAGCCCAATTAGGTATATAAGTGACCTAAACATTTGAAACTCTTTGTATATATTATGTAGTCCAGATGTGGCTATATCATTGGTATAATTGTTTTTGTTGTTTATTTTAACTGATTACGAAATAAATAAATTATAGATACTAACTTTTATGCAGAGTACTGCGATAAAATACATCATTCCAAGAAATTTACTATTAAAAGAATAGTTGAAGATGTGAATAATGACAAGAAACGCCTGATAGGATAGGCAAAATCACATCCAAAGATTTAAGGGCGGGCAAACATTGGTGTGTAAAGCGATGATAGATCAAGGCCTCAAAGAACTGCTGTGAAGAGAGTTGCGGAGGTTAGTGTCGGAGGTTAAGCTCTAGGTGGACCTTTTCAAAAATTATAAGAATTTTCTAGATTCGAGAAATATATTTATCGTCTTAAAAATTAAATTCTAAGAATTGTCTATGGATTTAATTGAATATCAAAGCAATAGTAACGTTTAAATGAAAATATAAGAAATATCCTTCCAATTCGTATGTCTCGTACACGCATTTCGTTATAACCTCGTTCCACGTTTTCCCTTACAAAGGACAATAATAAATGTGGGCATCCCCTTTGCTAGCGATTATGTAACGTAGCGTATCCGAGTTACGGATCGCGGAGTTTTTGCCCTATCTGATATGGGCCTATTCAGCAAATTACGACTCGAAACCCATTTGTTTCGAATCGAGCGAGAAAAGATGTGTAAAACGAATGACATTGCGATCTGAAGCCGGGTAACGATCATGCTAATACTGTGATATTTTTGAATTTGGAATGTGAGTGACATTATCGCGTTCTTAATTCAAAAATATTCAAATAGATTTTCGTAAAATTTCCTAATTACTTTAAACCAAATCAAAAATGAAATCGTATTTTCTTTTCATTATTTTGTTTAATAAAAACCTTGAAGATTATCAACATTGGTTAACAGCATAATTTAAGGAATTCAATAAAAGTAATAACTTACTTTTATTAAACTTAACTAATTGTGATAGAATGGAGTGCCTCAGTTGCGCTTCCTTGGTTTTTGTACAAACAAAATAAAAACCCTATTAAAGATTAGCTAAAGTTTAGCACTAGAAGAATAATTCTTTGTTTTCAAAATTAAATTATTATTCGAGTAGACTTCAGAAGTTTAACAATTTTAAATTTCCATCCATTTCAAGAATTTTACTCGAAACTTGAATATTATCCTTGAAAACCTTTGTTGAGGTAATTTATAAAAATATGCTTCTTTAATCCGAGAGAAAAATATTAATTAGACAGAACAAAAAATACTATAAAAATCAACGTAATTTACAATTCTGAGGTGCTGGCTTCGATTCCCAATGAAACTTTAATCCCTTCAGTTTGATGGGCCTAAACTAATTGATTGTAAAGTAATGTGCCTCATGATTTAAAACACCAACATATTTTTAAAATATCTAATAACATCGTAACAAGTCTGGTTGTATTTTAGAACAATTTTTTTGCCTTGTGTGTTTATTTATTAAAAAGACATTTGTACTTTAGTAGTTACTGAAACTATGTAAAAACTCATTAACGCTTTAAACGATTTATATTTCACTAGTGACCCGCCCCAGCTTCGCCCGGGTGCAATGCTGATAAAAAGCAGGTTTTTATTATGTATTGTTATTTCCGTCGCTGGAAAGCTCCGATAATATACGCGTTCGATCGCTGCTAAATAAGCTGTAATGGGCTGTATAGATCTATATTAAATGAACAATGTATTCAAGGTATTTAATTGGTTAAGGATTAATGCTGTATTGGTTAAAATCATCAAATTAGCAAATATTTGTCGTAAAAAGTAAATGACAAAAGTTATTGTGGGATAAGAGATAGACATATACCATCACGGACTTTTCTGTAGACCTTTTCAATGTGTACAATACTTAGTACATTATTTTGATAAAACTTGTAGGGTTCAGCCTGCGTTTGCAATGTAAGCGGAAAAAATGTAATTATTTACGACATCACAATAGAAACCTCAAAAATAACAGTACTCCTTTACTATTTAATGGATGTTATTATACATATAAACCTTTCTCTTGAATCACTCTATCTATTAAAAAAAACCGCATCAAAATCCGTTGCGTAGTTTCAAGATTTAAGCATACAAAGGGACATAGGGACAGAGAAAGCGACTTTGTTTTATACTATGTAGTAATATTCATGTGTTACTATGAGGTGTGTACATTTGGTATCAATTATTCCTACGGTGCGGACGAGAGTACTTTTACAAATAGTATATGAATTCTTTCTTAATTGGTATCTTTATTGTCACCCTAAAAGTTAATAGCTCCATTACTCTAAACTTTACTTTACTTCTAACTTTAAGCACTTTGGGGTTTTTAAAGTTTCCTTCAACAAAGTGTGAAGACAATATTGATTACAGCCTACATAATACAATTTAAAATAGCTTTCATACAGTGATATTTGGCGATAGTGAAAAAGCTCGCTCAGTCCCCATTTTTCTTATTTATTTCTTGAATTGTTTTTATTAAGTTCTTAATTTAAATACTGTAATATATTTTTGTTTTTTGAATAAGTGTTGTATTAAGTTTATGTAACAATAGAAATAAAATAGCAATCTAGTTTATTTCTTTATATGTTGACAATATTACATAGTGACATCACTTCTGTAGAATAAGGCCAGGTCACGGCGAATAAGCATCATTAAATCGCCGCAAAACCCAGCTCTTTACGGCACCATTACTGCTGAATCGTAAAATATCCTCAATATAGTTCACACTTCACGCGTGCCGAGGCGGACTGTTTGGCTCAACTAAATGTTATAAGAAATTGTATTTGCACTAAGTAAAAACTCTTATATATAAAATTCTCGAGTCGTGGTGTTTGTGGTTAAACTCCTCCAAAACGGCTTTCCCGATTCTCTTGAAATTTTGTGTGCATATTGGGTAGGTCTGAGAATCGGACAACATATATTTTTCATCCCCCTAAATGTTAAGGATAATCCACCCCTAAATTTTTTTTTCAATTTTAGATAAAAAAGAAAAATTTTGTTACAGCATTAGTAAATACATATAGCCCTGAATTTTCAAACCTTTACAATCAACCCCTATTCAAGACATTGGGAAGTTATATAACAGGACTTTAAGGAACAGGAATGCTTTTTGAAATCGGTATAAATACATTGTAATTAATTGTTTCGCTGTCCAAGACCCATATTCACACATAAAAGTAATTAAAAGGAAAGTTTTTTGCATTGTAAAGCTTTGTCAGTAGCTGGTAACTATTACGAATACAAAACCCAAGCGTTTATCAGTAAGTAGGTGATCAGCCTTGTGCGTCTTTTATGTTCCTCTATAAGCAATCTAAAGTATCTACTAAAGAAGCTTGATTACTTTTTCAATTTGGAACATCAGGAAGCTTTTCGTGCTGAAATTCCACTTAATTTATAATTAAACCGTCGCCAACGATGACTGAAAGATCGTAAAATGAGTTTATCGCACCGCGGCGCCGTGTGTCATTAAATCATTACAATTAGGACAACATGCTTTCAATTAAATAATAAATTAATTATAGTTAAAATCGTTAGATTTGTATGCTATGCTGTCTTAGTGTAAATCGTTTTACGTTCTTAATTTTTGTTAATAAATTTAATTATTAGTACATAAATATAATTATGAGCACGTAATGTTATTTAACTAAGCTTACTCTGTGACTAAATTATAAACCAAAAATCTCTCGATTTGAATCTCGGTGAAACAATACCGTAATGCCATATGCCTCATTGGTTGTGGGACATCAAACCGAAACTCATTACTAAAATTTAACTAAAAACTAAGAATATTAATATTGAATAATTTTTACCCCCATAACAAAACAAACAAATCAAAACATATTGTAAGACAACGACTACTATATCAATGCGTACATAAAGACGTTGAGGGGACGAAAAAACCGCGGCGCGTCATATCCGAGTTTACGAGCGCAAACTCAATTAAAATCCGACGAAATTTCGTCAAAATGAAATTAAAGTTGCGTCACGCTGTCGCATGACGAGTTTCGCGGCCGTGTTTCAATTTGAATTACCTAAACATTTCACTAGTTCGCCTGCGGTAGATGTCGCTAACTGCCAAATTGAGCCTCGGTTACTGGTTTTGCATTTCGTGTTATTCACGAATTAAATGTATTTTAGTCTAAAAGTTAATTAATTATGAATATATATTCTTGAATTCAAAGCAAAAATCTTGATGATTTTTTCGCTAAAATCTTTCTCTTAATTGTGAGATTATAGCAATAACACTATTATTGCAAATTTGGGTACACTTCAGGCTATATAGGTGTTTTAATAGTGCACTTTTTCAATTTCGTAAAGTAGTACTGATTACAAAGATCTTAATTGAAATAAAAATAGTTCGTTATAAGACTAACCTTTACTCGAGCCGTCGGGTCCCCTTAGTATGGAGCACTCTTCTATGGTACCGAACGGCGTAAACAATTGGCGTACATCCTCTTCCGTCTGTTGCTTGCTGAGCATCCCCACGAACAACTTGCGATCTGTGAGGAAATATACACCTTAGTCAGTGTCCTGCGCACTGGTGCAACACCAATGGCCGAAGAACGCTAATTAAAATCATTGTAAATAACTTTTATCAAACTGTTTGCTAAACTTTATACTACGATTTTTATTTAATATATCAAAAAAATTATTTTAAATAGCTTTAAATAAAATGACAATCTTCGACTATAAAGTCATGTGTATTTTACCCGTCAAACGAATTCGATAAAAGTTATCCACGAACTGTTCAAAGGGCACTTTGATTAACGTTTCTATCGGCCACGAGCGACACCACATAAGCCTAGCGGTGTTGCGTGGCGCGGCGGTAAACCCGACCAGGCCAATTAAACCCCAGATTGACAATTTTGGCGGTTATCGGTGCGTGACGGACAAATATGACCCTAGCAAGATTTGGTTCAGAGCTTCAATCAAGATAGCAATAAGAAATACATAGTGTAATATTTAGTTTATAACGCAACTGTTACATACCATAAATTCTATATTGCAAAATATTGTGATAGCTACTTTATAATTGAATTGAGTAATTGAACAATGATAATTACGTCTATTTTGAAATAAAAATGGCCATAAAGTTTGAAGAGGTAAAAAAGCTCAGTAATCTATAAGTGTGTTATCGGTCAATTTCTTAATGCTCTCGTGATACCAGCACTCTGTCAGTCGCCGCCGCCCCGACACGCGACCGCATTCCACCATTATGCCTCCACTACACAGGATGTAAATCCATGAATATCACAATCGCTATGTAATACATTGCGCCGTAAGTCTGTCACGTGCAGAGCTTTCAACTATTACGCACGCGCTAAGCGATCGCAATGTCGTGCTCTAGGTGAAGAATCAAACTTAAAACGCAATTTATTACATTTACCATGATTGGATCCACTCCCTGTGAGCTTCAAGCTTTGGTGAAACAAACAACCACAGCCTTCTATAAAACACATATTACACACAGTTTTAGTCAAAATGAAACAACGAACAAAATTCAAACCCAGACCAACACAATTAGCACATTACACTAAATGGTCTTCGTGAAATTGAGGTTTTCGCAGGAAGTGAAACTTTTAGAAGTATGAAAAATTGTGATTACCGTACATATACGGAAAAATAAACTATTATTAAAAGATTCACTTTGATGGAAACTACGGAAGCCTCAATGTATTCATAGTACAGCTTACAATGACAATTTTGACGTCTTAGCTGAGCATTGACTTATGCTTCTATCATTAAATGTGAATCTAGTACAATTTGCGTTGTTAAATACAATACTTTTTACATTAGAGTAATATGGTTGCTTTTGCGTATACTCCAATGTAAGAAGCAATGTATTAGTAACGTGCGCAAACCACACTAAATCACTGTTAGATGTGCCTTAACACCCGAGCGCGATACCCAATACACTACTAGCGGCAAATTTTGTACGTGTTACATTGGCTCTTTACAGAAATTAACGTTATTTTCATGTAAATAAACGACAAAATAACAATAAAACACTAATTACTTCTCGAAAATGAATACAAAAACAAAATTACTGTTACAGCACGACGATTACTAAGTGCAGAGTGAGTCTGTCGTTCGATGTCGAGTCTAGCGAGTTGGGAGGCGAGAGTGCCTAAGAAAATATAGACTTTACAAAATAAATAGACGTCACAAAAATTCATCAATTAGGCTATTGACAACAAATAAGTACGTAACAAGAAATATGGAAGTTAGAAATTTAAACGTAAAGTGGACAAAAACGTAATAAAATAAAAGCGAAAAGGCCTAATTATACCACAAATTAATTTACACTTAGTAGGGCTTGGACAAGGATAATCTCATTATATCATTATTTTTTTGCTGGCGTCTGCGTCATTATCGTAAATGAAACACTGAAAATATTTAACACAATTTTGTGTTGGTTCCCAGACCTTTTATACTAACGTTTAGTAAATATTATATTTTTTGTATAATTTGATAAATCTTTCGGTAATATTGTTATACCGAATTATTCTTCTCAGAGTTTAGTTATGATATTTAAAAATAACTAATGTTTCTTATAAAACTTGTCCAATCACCAGATACATAGTATAACTTACTTATAGTGTTAAATAAAAACCAAGGCCAACTCGTTAGATTCGACGTAGAACAGCTCCCTTTGCTATCTGACAGTGTACAGTACAGCCTATGCACGCACAACAAACGCTACCTTAATTCACCTACGCGCGCTGCCTTCTGACGCCCCCTGCAAAATAAGAACATGCTTCACACGCTTTCCACCGCTCGACTTAAGCTCAATGGAAGGAGTCGTCGTAAGATGCTGCACTAGCAATTCAATGATCCGAGAGAAATTTTTCGTCTGCGTGCGTGGGATTTATCTCATAAACACGATGTCTAAAACTTAATGCATTTTGGGCCTATTTCACAATCTATGGATAAAGTACCAAATAGCTATGCAACACATAAATTATTCGAAAGATAAAAGTTCCAAATAAGATACTTTGCGTTTCATGACGAATAGCGCTATCTGACAGTCGTGAAACACAAATAATGTTTATCCTACCAGTAAGTAATAAATAGCTTATTGAGAACTTTCCGGACATTGTGAAACAGACCCTTAATATAATATACTCTAACTGTAGTCCTCACGCCAGACTGAGCTGTATTAATGGAATTCATAAATACTATGTTAAATTCTTTTTTTAAATTTCTTTCGGATCTAATGTATCTTAATACTAATTGACAAAATAATAATGTATGCAGTTTTCAGACACCTCAACAGTATTATATATTGTACATTTAAGTTTATGTATTATGAGTAGGCATCGATATTTTATCTGTTTAGTTTCGATGTTACGTGCTCATTATGCAGAATTAAAAAACTGTTCGAGTTCAATCATGTTATTATATTATCCCTAGAGAATTGCTTAAAAATATAAAATAATTATTCGCTAGGTATCCACACGAGACAAAATTTAAATTTTGGAACTATTTTAGCAATCATATCTATTTTAAACATAAAATATTGCAATTAATATACAATCTATGAAGTAGTGTTAACTGACAAAACCTTCACACATGATTATGCAATTTCATTATGTTTTTGTTCTTTTGTGTATAAGTAAACATAAATACATGTAGTATCGTTCGATGCGGTAAAAAATTATTTTAAAAATTTTGATAAATACAAGCTGGTGTAATGGTAATAATAAATAAAAAAAACCCATATATATATATATATATATATATTTCAGTATACTATATATATATATAGTGAAAAGATTAAAAATCTTTAAAGTAATCTAAAGATTACACTTTATGTGATATAATGTAATTAGTAATTATATATCGTTTAAATTAATAATTCAAAACGTGCTATCTATGTCGAGTGAGGCACAATAACCATAAATGATATAAGTACATGGCAAAACGATGTTTGCCAGGTTAGCTAGTAAGTTATAAAATAAGTAACACATTTAATGTTACAATTATTACTTATTAATTATGAAATTTTAAATTGCCCCAATATTCCTGAAATTGTATTTTGTGTTCTTCATTTAAAAATCTTTTCATTCCTTTAAATAAATAGAATAATTTTTCATTTCTAAATATAGTGATTAATGTATTTAAAAATATTTGATATTCTCCTGCCTTCATTTTTTTTTAACTACTTATGATCTACAGTACATATTAAAATTAATTCTAGAGACTCTTGAAATTGCTAATATTGTGATAAAGGCTAAACAAGATTTGTTAGGGTGTAAGGCGACGCACGTGGCCCTATATTGCCCAACGTTGGCCAATATCTGGCCCGGGCGGTGCCGGTCATTACATTCAGATTTATGCCCGCTACCGGGATATCTCTCCCGGGCGACTCCGCTAATGACCGGCTAAATTGTGATAATTTTGGACAGGGTTGAAACGAAAATGTAAAAAAGAAAAAATTGTTGCGGCGTTTTGTGAAGTCATCTTATGATTACAGCCATGGCGAAAAGTGAAATAATAGTGTTGTTATGTATGTTGTTAATTTTTAATTGAACGGGGTAAGGAACAGGTGGATGGAAGAACAAACTTACTTCACGTACAAACTAGTAATATTTAATTTATGAAGGATAAGACGATATATGATATGATGATGAGTGATCTGATATAAAGTGAATTAGTTCTCTATAGTTAAAGGTAAGCAGGGAAAGTCTTATCTTACATTATTCATTATATATATACATTATAAGTACTAGATTAAATCTTCTAAAATTAGCACGTTAGTCTATGGTTATAATAATAATCTATTGCAGATTCAGACTTAGTTGCTTTGCTGGACATGGTTAGTCACCAAAACAAAAAAAAAGATCTGAGTATTGACAACCCTATCATACGAGTAGATAATAACAGTGTGAGCAGGACAGAATGTGTCGCCGGCTTAGTACCGAAAGGAAATATGTTCTGATTAGCCAGCTATTAGGTTTTAGATAATAACTCTAGCATTCCTTATTATTTAGAGTGTTATGGTGCAACATTACAAAATGTAATACGGTTTAAAGAATTATACAATTTAATTAAAAACTTTACGATGTAATTCATAAGGCTAAAAGGTTTATAAACTCATACAATGCTTCTAGTATGTATAGGAATGTAATCAAAGTTTAGTACTACTTCGTAATTATCCACAAATTTCAGTTCAATATATCTGCCATTTCCAACTCTCACTGACCCAAACTATTTAGACCAAAAGGGATAAGCGATATACATAGCTGTAACAATCATGATTGAATTGGCGGATGTATCAAGCTGCACTAATTGGAGGAACCAAATCCGATCGCACCTCAGCGTCGTCTTAGTACAATCACGATGATATACGATAATATGTAAAACATCGAAAATTGTAGAGGTCGCGTAGAACATCGTAGCCCGTAGTGGCCATGCTTAAAACATTTGACAACACAAATCACGAGTTACTACTTGAATTCGTATTATTTACTTAGGTTTATATTAAACTTAGGCAAACCGTCTCTGTCGAGACGACGCGTGTTATAGCAGGAACTACCCACTGGCACCACGAAGCGGCCGACCAAGCCAGGATCATTTGGCGTAGAAATGGATGGACGTATTGCAAGATCACTTGGCAAGAGATTGGACAATGACATCTATACTTAACTTGTGGGTAAATAAAATATGCAGTCACTCACTTGTCGATATGTTTAGGGTTATACAGGCTATGTTGATTTTTATTGATTTTAAATTCTTAGATTCGTTTTGGTATTATTATTGACTTTAGTATAAAAAATGCATTTTAGCCATACATTCTCGAATTGATGCGCGACCATTTCGATGTAATGGTTCAAACAAAGAAAACATTTATATAATTCAGAGTGGACATCAATCTCTGTTGGATCTAGTTACCTGATTGAAAGTATACCTGTGGGTCTCGCATCCATCATGCCAACATATTGTTTGGTTGCAGGATAACAACGCATCGGTTGTCCGGGAATTTATGAGGGTAACATTATTGATGAATTTCGCTTGGCATTACGTTAATGCGAATAGAAAAACATGTTTTATGAATTTTTCAGTAACCGGTTGTCTTAACGACTAACAAATAGCAGAGTAATTAGGTAAGTAAAAGGAGAACAACAGTATACGGAAATTAATTAATGTATTTTATTTATGTAAGATATATTTCAGTGTCTTGAATGGTGAATAAGAGTTGGTTTTTTCTAACACATTTTTCTTTTATAAGTATTTAGTCTTGGCTTTCGTAACATTATTCCGCTCAAAATGTCTTCTATTTCGTTAAATCTATTAAGATTCCATTCACTAGTTTTCTTTCAACTAACTCAATAGTTCAGAGCTGTGTTAGTTTGAAATTCACTTCAAATAGCTTGCAGGTAGCGAAAATGCAGGTGATTCTATTAATTAACGACGCTGTTTTTGCCTCATCGCGCTAACTTTGAATGGTCAATTTCATTCGTAATTGCTTAAAGATGCCTCAGAATAATGGTGGTCTATAAATTAAAAATATATTTTTTTTAAAATCATTATATACTTTATAAAGAAATATAATACGTATATACAATTCTATCACACAAACAATGGTCCTATTTCAATTATTTTGATAGCGTAATATTTATAAAAAATTCATTAAACTTTTAATACTTTTATCTTTTTGTAGTGTTATAATACGTAATACAAAAAACATTGAGTACTTTTCTCACTTAGAAACATCCTCAAGTCCACATATTAGTAGTTTCACAGAACCTAGTGATTTGTATCTGTCTTAATACAATATTACAAGAACAAACATTTTAATCTTAATCTTGAGTTGGGCGCGACGACATCTTGATTAATATAACAAAGCACGCGTAGAGCCAGTACATATTTGGCGGGGTTATTGGTGCCGACATCAGTCTAAAGATATTATCTTGTTTCAGTAACAAGGGTCGGCTTCGTTAAAATCTATATTAAACCGCCCTGTGTAATGGTTAAGTTACGAATGTGGTCGAAATTGTTGTTAGTCTCAAATACATGCTTAAAATATATACATTTCGTGTGTAATTCGCAAAATATTAGAAGTTATAAGGGTCCTGATTGAAGTAGTTTTTAATTTTAATAAATCACTAAAGTATTTAATGAAATATATTTCGTCAGTTTAAACACTCCTATATAAATAAAATATTGACGTATTTTAACTCTAATACAATAGATATATGGATAAAAGCGCTCACTTAAGTAATTTAAATGTAATCCAATCTTTTTTAATGTCGAATATTGAATTGATAATAAAACTTATAAATACGAGGATTTCTATGTTATTTCGTATTATTTAATGGCCTGAATCATTATTGTAAAGCTCACTACAGTCCACAACAAATCTAGTTGACTGTCAATTAAGTCGAAAAATATTTAATTAAGGTAAACAAAACCTTTTAACGTAGACAGGTTAAATTGCATCTACACGTGCTGTGCACCGTTTAATTAATGCATTGGATTAATCCAGTAGTGCGTCGGACGCTTGTCATTGTCAGCGTTCGTTAGTATACTACAGTGACCATGTGTGATTTTCAATATAATCAAACCAGCGCCTATGACTTATGATCTACCGCTATACAAATGTTTATTTTTCTATAATAACTGTTGGTTGAGCTCATATATTTCCATGACTAGTCTGAGTGTGTCAAAATTCAAGAAATCAAACATGAATAATGGATATAAATTTTTTGAAAACGTTAAAAGTAATTTAAAGTATTCAAAAAAGTAATAAAATAGTTGTTCATCGAAACGTCTATTATTAGATATTATGTCAAAATTAATACGAACATAAATTGGTTTCTAACTAGAAATATTACAAACACATACCAGGACACGTACATTCAAGTAGCCTTCGGGTATACCGGATTTGTCCATGCGTGCTATATGGCCCGGTTATTACACGGCAAACCCTTTTGTAACTTATTAAAATCCTAATAATTCTTTGTTAAAATATTCATAGTTTAGATTTAATAACTATAATAATTCAGTGTAAATATGCACAAATAATCTTGTGTGATACTTGAGAGCATCTTAGACAGATTGAGAATTTAAAAAATTAAAAATATCTAAATTATCCACGATCAAAATCGCTAATTAGTGTCTTATCAGATTACCTAAAGGTCTGGGGCAAACGTCATAATGCTAAAACAGATCGTATCTTCACCATTAGACCTTATAAACGTCACGATAAGCCCTAAAATACGTTTTATGACAGTGACCGTAATTAAAAATTTGAGGTTAGGATCATTAAAGTTTATTGGTACATTCGATTATAGCGTTTTTTGATATCAAGAAGACAGGTGTGCGCGGTACGTTTGATTGTTATAGCTAATTATTTTCTATTAATTACTTTTTAGTATTGCAATTTAATAAATTTTCTTTGACATAAGAATATTATATACACATAGTATAAAACAAAGTCGTTTTCTCTGTCCCTATGTCCCTTTGTATGCTTAAATCTTTGAAACTACGCAACGGATTTTGATGCGGTTTTTATTAATAGATAGAGTGATTCAAGAGAAAGGTTTATATATATAATAACATCCATTAAATAGTAGAGAAGTACTGTAATTTTTAGGTTTCTAATGTGATGTCGTAAATAATTATATTTTTTCCGCTTACATTGCAAACGCAGCTGAACCCTACGAGTTTTATCAAAATAATGTACTCAGTATTGTACACATTGAAAAGGTCTACAGAAAAGACGATGGTATATGTCTATCTCTTATGGATAACCCACAATAACTTTTTTTGTCATTTACTTTTTACGACAAATAATTGCTAATTTTCGAAGCGATTTTAACCAATACAGCATTAATCCTTAACCAATTAAATACCTTGAATACATTGTTCATTTAATATAGATCTATACAGCCCATTACAGCTTATTTAGCAGCGATCGAACGCGTATATTATCAGAGCTTTCCAGCGACGGAAATAACAATACATAATAAAAACCTGCTTTTCATCAGCTTTGCACCCGGGTAAAGCTGGGGCGGGTCACTAGTTATATACAAAATAAACTTGTCATAATAACACAAAACACTGCTGTCATAAAATATGAGAAAAGTATTTATCTTAATGTTTACTTATAAACGCTGAACTAATGAATGAATATGGAGTATATGTCGATTTTAATAAATTTCGATACTATACGCAGGTATTACGGACTAAGCAATGGTCTAAAACCATTTACGCATTATTTGTATATATACAATCAATGCGTTTCATCACTGTTATACTTACTCCTTTGTTTATAATCCTCCTAATATCCTCCTACTTCGTCCGCTGTATATTTTAACAGGTCCAAAATTGTAACTCGCAAAACCCGTTTCTAAAAGTAAATTATGACACCATTCTGTATCACGAACAATCCGACAACTTTTAATTGTTTACAATAAAAACTTTTATCACACAAGCTTCCTGTCCAACCATTGTCGTTTCAAAATATAACGTATGATTTTTTGTCTTAATATGCCTGTGATTTACGTATTTAATTAAAACAGATAATAAATAGGAAAATTTAAATAGTTTATTTATATTTAGATGTTTAGACGAGGATAATATGAAATTGATCAAAACAAACAAATCAAAAAATTCATTTATTCATATAGGTAACGTAATGTACACTTTTGAACGTCAAAGAAGAAAATAAATATACATAAAATGATTCTAATTTTACATTTACTGCCAGTTCTCAAATCAAGGGCGTAGAACGGAAGAGAAGAACTGGCAATAAACTCTCCGCCACTCTTTTTAATCGCCAAGTTTTTTGATCCCATGCATTATTGATATTTAGATGCCGCACCATATTATTGTCTACCTCGCACGTTGAAAAAGTATTTATTGGTTTTAAGTCAATCCTTAGTTCTAGAATAACTTCCATTTTGTTCAAGCTGATATTTTGATCAAAGTCCTACTTACATGCATATATATTAATAATTACCATTTCTAACCGCAGTCAATTTACTCACAACTTTATAATTCAAATATATACAAAAATTGTTTTAATATAAAATATATAAAGTAATAAATACATTGTTGTTTAATATTTCAGTCCAATTTTAATATTAACAAAATGTTTTGCAAATCCTTGACCTACTTACCAACTTCCTGTCTCCACTAACCAATGAGGGACGAAAATTAATCAAACCAGACAGCGGTCCTGGGATGAGAGGCCCCAACTCGTCTTAATGACGAATGAATGAAAATTGTTCTAACGATAACAGTTTATTCTCAGATCCGTCATTTTGAAATCTGGCGGCACTGAACTGTTCTTTTTGCAATGTTTTAGTATAGCAGTGCGCAAAATTGTATAGTATCTATTAAAGGAAAGGAATTATAAGTTTACCTTTAGAATAATGATAAAATCCTAGGGAATTGATGAAATAAACGAATTAACAATGATATTTTTTACTTCGCCATTTGGACTGTTATTATTAAATAATATTATTTTCACACAAAATTTAATTTAATATTTTAAAAAACACCTAACGGAAATATTACATCAAATGTAAGTTTCAATGCAAAATGTCTTCTTATCAAGTTTTAATACAGCAGTGTGTTTTTAAATATTAATAGTAATATCGATAGAACATTAGAATAAAAAATTCTTTAGCAAAATACAAAAAATAAAGGTTTTCTTTAATAGCAAGAATTTAACCAGAAAACCAAGCCTTTGTCGTATCACGGGGGAATTAAATAAAACTGCATTGTAAATGTCTCGAAGTTTAAGTTATTGGCTAGGAACAATGGTACAATACCTACTTACACCCGCGAGACTCGTTTTATTGGTCTTCAAAAGGAGAGTAATTATTGCTATTCGCTATTGTTTCATCGTAATTGACTACAAGAATTTACCCTCATTGATTAATTTAGTACGCACAAAGTTTAAAGGCCCTAAAATAACAGAAATCCCAAATTTGATTAACACAAAAGATTTTAAGTAGTTACATACTTATATTTTTTGAGATTCTAAATCTTACTAAGACTATCTTTTCAAATTTAAAGGCAAGGTTGAGGTAACTTGACTGAAAGCATACCCTTTATTCATACAAAGTCATAGCCTCGTTTGAAGAATGTCTTTCCTTTGAAAGCACTCATGTCCTGGCCAAATGAAATGCATCCGGGCCCTTTTGACATATTGCTCCATTTCGAGGTTTCGAGAAATATACATATACAAGATTTCAAAAGAAATTCCCTTTTTATCAAAATTAAATCTGATTTAATATTTTTTTATTTGGTATATTAATAACAAAAATAAATTTTACTATCAACATCTTAGATAGTCATTTAGACTTAGAAACTGATGAAGTTATAGAATATTAATATTACATACTTCAGAGAATTAGACCTATTTCTACATTAATCGTTTGCTAAGATTCTTCTTATAATTGAAAGTCCCGGGGCAGAGTCATTCCAGTAACAAATAAAGTAATTAAACTGAGGGACCGATAGGAATCGCCGGGTATCGATGACATTAAACAATCAATGAGGCTATCCCGGACATAATGGCCCCGGTTGCGGTAACTTTGCCCGGGAGATATTAATATTGAACTCCGCGTTTAACATTTTATATTACATAGCTTAGATGGTCGCTAGTGCTTTTAGGACAAGTTGCTTTCGATTATATTTAATAGTTTTTATGGATTTTCAGCACTAAAACTTTTGTATGATTTTACCGATCATGTTTTAAAAACATAACATGGTGTAATGGTTGGAGCTCATTACAAACGTCGTGTAAAACAAAAAACTTGGCGATTAATAAGAGTGGCGGAGAGTTTGTTTCTTATCTTCCGTTCTACGCCCTTGATTTGAGAACTGCCAATAAATGTAAAAATAGAAGCATTTGATTGTATATTTCTTTTTTGACATTCATAAGTGTATATTATGTTACCTACATAAATAAATGAATTTTGAATTGATTTTGAATAATGAAATTTAGGTATATAAACACGCATGGATATTCCCATGTCAGCCGTTTTGAATATTTCATAATACGGTATGTTATTGAGTATAATTTTTACGTCATAAGTTGCAGTTTATCAAATAAAATATGGAAAGGCTTCGTCCGATTGCGTGACCAAGAAGCCATTAAGTAATAAATATCTTAAAGAGATCTCGACGTATCAGAATAGCGTATTCAGTCGATGTAATAATAGATGATATGTGACCTTTATCAAGTTGCCCGACAGCCTTATACTTTCTACTTTCTGTGCTCTTGAATTTTTCTAAAGGGTTGGAGTTTTGTATTTATTTCTGGAATCTCTAAAGATAACTTGGAGAACGGCCTTTGAAACAACAAACAATTTTTTTTAAATCCTACGCTATTTTCTGTACGATTTGTTGAGACAGCTTAATAACAAATCTTTTGAAGGTATCGAATATAAGATAGTTAGCTAAGTCATTTTATAAATAAACGCTTTCAGGAATGTGAGGTATTTTATGAAATATATTTTTTTTTACGAATGCATCATGTTTTGAGGATAAATCACGCAAACCAACGTCAGTCCACAGTTATATAGGACGATATGTCAATTCACATAATTCGTACTAGAAATACCTATTAGTATATGTAGTTCATATAAGAGTCCCTGTGCAGCTTTACACCGTCAGCGTTGTCGGTTAAAATTGAATAATTTATCAAACGAGATATCAAATCGCTTTTATAGACGATAAAGTGTGGAATTATTATTTCCTTGTTAATGGTGCCGATAAATCTCGAACGTTATGCGTTCGGTGACGTCACATTGTAACTTGATGCTGGTTTAACGATCGTTTTAATGGCCTAGTGCTGGGTATTATCGATTATCTGAGATTTTAAGAATTTGCATACACTAAAATTCGGAATTGAAATATCTTTATTTGCAGTTGCATTTCGTCATATGACTGTTGCCTGACTGAAATTACTTCATGAAAATATGAAGTAAAAAAAAAGTCTTTGAATTCGAAGTAACACTAATCCATTATCTATATAAAAATGAATACATTTTTTAAATTATTAGATCTTAGTAATAATGCTTTAATCTTACAAGAATAAAGGAGTAATAACTTTTAATAATATAGTTCGCAATATCAAGACATAAAGGGATACAGAAAAACGTAACGCGAATTGTTCCGTGAGAGGTGGGAATAATTCACGAGATAACGTGATGCGGACTCATTATCACATTATTTATTGCGTTTTAGTGCACATTGTCTATCTGCTCTATCCCCCTATACATAACAAAAGTTACCGTCGTGTAAGAAAAACTATTAATAATAATATAATAATTTATTTCACAGGAAAAACTTTTATCTAATTGCACTAGTTATATAAACAAAATTAGTCAGGTGTATCTGACGCTGAACTAGGTGTGAACCTGTATTTCAGCATACAGCGCGTAACCCCTTAAATATATTAGACAAAAACTCTAGCATCAAGTACATGACTCATTGGCGAAACTTATATATTGTAATTTACAATCTATTTAACAAGTATTTCTATTATGGTGTAAAGTGTTCAAGTGTTCTCCCTGTGAGTAATGTGAGAGGGTGTATGAGTGAGTATAATTAAGAAAAATAATAAATATTAATTTCAGTATCGCTGCATTGCTGCCCAGTTGTCTTTAAATCAAAGAAAGAGTATAATTAGACAGGCCGCCTATAGAACCTTCACGTACAAAAATATATGTTAAGGAAAAAATACTATAATAACTTGAGGTTGCTTCGTAGGTGAGAAATAAATTTGTTTATGTCAACATAAGTAAAGAAAAAGTAACATATTATTTTATATAGAATGGTCCATAAGAAAAGCTTTCCCTAAAACCGATCTCAGTATTAAGAGCAAGTAAATTGAATTAGGCAGCTAACGTTCCCTCACTAAGCTGTTTAAGAGTACCCATGTAAGGGTCCCATTTGGTCCGGAAATAACATTATAATTGGGACAACCTATGAAAAAATTTCGTATAAATATCTTAAAGGAATTTTCATATCGAAAAATTTAGATCTTTTATATAATTAAACATTTTTAAGCCATCACTAAAAAAAGTAATAGATTTCGTTGCGTATAACCATGAAACCCATTTTTTCACTAATTAAGTATTGTGAATATAATTACTATCAAACCCACAATTACTTATAGATTATATTTCCAGCATGTCTTAATGTTTTATCTATGAAACTATATTATCAGATTTATAAATATCAACTAACATCTTATCATGGTATAGCAAGTAAAAACTTTTTAAGAATTATATTTATCAAAACACGCAGTGGTCGTTATAAACTGGCTGAAAAGTGAAAAAACAAAATAAATCTAAAAAAGATGTTTGACAGCGTATTTTTAAAGCGCATTGTTCGAAAAACAAATATGGCGCAGACCAACTTTTGTATTTCCAGTTTGGTTTGTCGCAATGGTCACCTCAGAAGTTCTAGAAGCGTCAACAGTCGATGTCACTTCGCAGAGTTACTTTAAAATATTTACGACTCGAAGTTTCTATAAGAAAAAGAGCCATACCAAATTTATAGTTCTTAGATGGACGCCGGAAGTTTTAGATACGTTATCTTTCTGTTTTGTCATTTCAGATTTATTTGTGTTAGTGTGTTTTAAGAGGTTTGGTGTTTGTTTTGTTTTAGCAACGATTTAATTTTATCATTCTATTATCTATTATATCTATATCTTAACGAGAGTTGTTTTAAATTGAGGTGACTGAATCCTATATAATTACTTTATTTTTAATATAATGGGTGCCACCTGCAGATTAGCAATGATAAATCATTTTATTGAGACCGCCTTTACTATCGTCTTTATTGTTAGATAATATTTCGTTACATAAATAAGTCTTTGTATAGATGACTTTTTACTTAATACTTTTAGTTACTTACAAATAGGTTTAAGCGTTGTTTATAATAAATATTAAAGCAATTGATAAACAGGTCACAAAACATTTAGGCTTTCAAAACTGAAATTATTCATCGAGTTTAACGTAGAGATTTGAACACTTGAGAGTTTGTAAACAAAATTGTTTTAGAAGCTTCTTTATTTATGACAATTTTATTGTAATGATCACAGCTGTAGCAATTTTAGAGAATAATTTTAAACTTTAGTTTTAGAACAGGGGGCAAACGGGCAGGAGGCTCATCTGATGTTAAGTGATACCGCCGCCCATGGACACTCTCAATGCCAGAGGACTCGCGAGTGCGTTGCCGGCCTTTTAAGAATGGGTACGCTCTTTCCTTGAAGGACCCTAAGTCAAATTGGTTCGGAAATACTTCAGCCGGCAGCTGGTGCCACAAAGTGATGGTGCGCGGCAAAAATTGCCTAGAAAAACGCGCAGTTGTGGAACGGTGGACGTCGAGGTGATACGGGTGGAATTTCGTATTCTGCCTCGACGTCCGATGATGAAACTCAGCTGCAGGTATTAATCCGAACAACTCCTTTGAACACTCACCATGAAAAATGTGGTAGAAGATGCAGAGAGATCCCACATCTCTACGCAACGCCAAAGGAATAAGCCGCTCGGAGAGAGTTTGGACGTCAACGATTCGAACCGCTCTTCGTTGAATACGGTTAAGTGGAAGGAGCTGGTACTGGGGAGCACCCGCCCAGAGGTGGGAACAGTACTCCATGTGGGGCCGATTTTGCGCCTTGTATAGTTGCAAGCGGTGGCCCGGAGTGAAGTACCGTCTCGCCTTGCTGAGCACACCGAGCTTTTTAGAGGCTAATTTAGCCTTTCCATTAAGAGGAGTAGCGACAAAGGATGTTTTTTTAGCGGAAAACGCGCAAACTTGTGTCTTTTTGGGGTTAAATTGGACTAGGTTTAGTCTGCCCCAGTCAAAGACTCCACGTAGTAGAATTTCTACTTCAGACACAAGTTTGTTCCGGTACTCATCAGGACGGATCAGAGCGATCGCCTTTTTTAGGGATCGGATGTATCAAAGCGATCTTCCAGCACTCCGGGACAGTGCCAAGCGAGTACAGGTACCGGAAAAGACGCGTTAAGACCGGAGCCAACTCAGGAGCACAAGTACGCAGCAGAATTGGAGGAATACCATCCAGCCCGCTCGACTTATGTATGTCGTTCTTCGATCAGTAATAATAATAAATATTTTAAAAGAGAATATATTTTATAATATTGATTATTATAATTTTTTAAAATTTGGTTGCAAAGTTAGGTTGGTATTTTCTACCAGTATCAGGAAACATATCGCTACAGATAGTTTGAGTTGTGTTCGTTCTTACAACGTTCTTGTGTATATAATATGTTGTCCGAAGATAACTGAATTAAAACCATTTTATATTTCATGCAAGTCGCAACTGTAGCACGGGCATCTTTAGTGTTTAGAAAGTCGATTTATCAGCTTGTCGCCCGCGGTCAGTCCGACAGGCCCACAGATAATAAATAAAACAAAGGAACATGGCAGCCCACACCCAGTGTTGCCATTTTTCGGACCTTTTGCACCGCGTGTATATGACAAACATGTCAAAAGATTGCGCCATTTTTACAATTGTTTAACATTTTTATTGTTGCTTGTTTAATTACACGTGAGTATTCACGGAAGTGTGAACATGTCGTTTGAGTAAATTTATACATGATTATTCACTTCGTTAGTTTTGTTTAATGTACGGTATTAAACAAATTGTGTTAAGTAACAAAGGTTATGTTAATACTACACGTCTCAAAATAAATTAAATATTAAAAACATAGTATGTAAATTTGTGGTTTAATTGTATATTTAAGATGCAAATATTACTTTTGAAGAATCCTAAGTAGTCTTTGTTCTTTTCTTAGATGTGTGTGTACCAAACCATATAGAAATCACTTCAAGCAAGAATATGTAGCAAACTGTTGGATAAATTATGAGGATAGATTTAGCTTTGTTTTGAAATAAGTTTGTGTTATTCATAAAATATCGATTATCGTTTAACTTGTCCTTTAATTATTACTTTGAATATTAAGGAACATTCCCCCAATGCATTACAACACTAATAAGTAATGAAGCGACAAAATAAATGACACTGTAATGACAATTCATCGCGTGACGGATGCCATTATATACCAATTACAAATCACATTTATGGTTTGAGGAGGGTAGAATTTTTGTGGTCACATTTTAAATACTTGGACTTTCATTGATATTTAGGAGAGAGAAAAAACATTATGATTAAAAGTCTAATAATGGGACATTAGACCGGTGACCTATAAATTAAAATATATCAGACAAGGTAGATACAGACAGCATAGGACTAGAAGTTTTAATGTATTATTATTTTAATAAACTTAAAAGAGACAGAAAAACGCAACGTTGCAGGTTAAAACTGATACAGATATACAGACATAGTACTAAGCTTGGTAAACAAAAAATGAAATGGCATACAAAAAAATATGTTTAAACCCTTTCACTTATTAAAAATTACTTTATCTTGTTAATAACGATATATACCGAATTTTAAGCCCTCAAAACTGTTCGCAATTAAATCTCGTGTTTTCGATTCAAAAAATCCCTTTCATTAATTTAAAAACCAACGGAGGGTGGGCAAATATTTTCCAATCGTCAAAGTAAATTATTTGGTTTCATCAAAATGATTGATCTGGACCCAATTTTCCGTATAAGTACGCTTCGGTAAACACCTTAAAAATGATTAACGGGTTAATTATTAGAGATATGTGTTTGTTCGATTTAACGTAATTTGGATATATTTTATTCAATTAAAATACATACATTCTAAGTTATCTTTATAAGTGTAAGCTTTTGATAACCAACTTTTATTTTTAATACAATTTATACTACATAAATAGTAAAGTAAAATAAGATGGATATAAATTAATTATTAGCTTAAAATACTTTCTTGAAATCCATATTAAAACTACTACTACAAGACTTAAATAGATGAAGGAAATGGAAGCTACTTCTAATATTACAAAACAGTACCCCATGTAACAGTTTAGACCTTAGAGTATAGACTATAAAAAGACAAACAATGTACTACTCATGTTACGATATATGTGAATCAATGAACTAACCAAATAGTACGTAAAAGGCTGATAATTGCAAAGTATCGGGTATTCAGTATGTAACTAGGTATAACGTACCGTATCTACTAACTAGTGCAGATGGGATGCATCCATTAGCCAGCCTAGCCTTGCCAATGCGATTAGATCACGAACACTGGCGTAATATAAGAACATTTTATTCAATTCTCGTCTTGGTGAACATCTCCCGAACATTCTACTTTCTTAGTATTTTAATGATGTACACTACGTTTGTGGAATTGCAATTTTGCTCAAAGACTTTAGATCTGAATTTTTCTTTTTGTGAAAAACAACGCTTTATGAATTGCATGAAATTGAGATTTTTTCCTTTGAATTCCTGTTATTAGATTCGCTTTGTACACTGGGAATTAGTAAAAGCAGACATTTGACCTATAAGAGTTATATATATTTATGTTTCGTTGCTTTTCTAGGAGATTAATTAGTTTTGTTACAATTTATAACAATATAAATAATCAGTATAAATACTGATAGACATAGACGTACAATTTATAACAATGTAGGTTGGCTGCAAGAAAGTTCGTTACCAAATTGACAAAATAAATTTATATACATTAATTTCGGAACCCTGAAATTAGGAAGCGTAATTTTGCGTGTATTTTATAAGTAGGCGATCAACCTTCTCTGCCTTCCGTACCAAAAATTTCTACAGCTAAAAATTCAAGGTTTTTGGAACTATAAACAGATTTTTTATATTAATTCTATGTAATGCATATCTTTATATTTCATGATTTTTTTTTAAATATCAAATACATTTTACATGTACATTCACTGAAAATTTGAGAAGAAATTAGCTTAATGTTTAAAACCATCTTAAATGATAGAATGTGAGTAGTAGTCTCACTAATAAAGAATTACAATTCCCCGCAAAGCACCGGCACTTGCCAGTTGTAGGATTGTCAGATATTTAGTCAATTTCGCAAACTTGGTGACAACCAGTCCGCTTCCGACACAATCATAGAATTGAACCTAGTATTGGCTACTGTATTAAATAACTTTGCTGAACTTCGATTTAACATTACAGCACGAACACTGCTACTACTACATTATGATACATTTTTTATTTATGAAATGTTTCATAATATAATCATTCTAATCGCAACCCTATTAAAATTTACTACCGATTTATTTTCCATTAATTTTATAAATGTGATTAAGTAGGTGCTTACAACGCTTCACGATAATAAGAAATAAAATTATTTTAATTATCCCTTTGTTACGAATACAAATACTTTACACTGTATGTTATTATTTCAGATTTATAATTCATTTCAGTGCTTTTAGTACAGCACATTTTAGTTTGCAATAATATTGTGCAAATTCCGTCGTTCGCTCTGAAGATATTATGGTTTCCATATTAACGCTCCGTGGTTGGTGCAGCAATGTTTTCACGACCCTCAGCCAAGCATATGTTTAGATTTGCTCGGGAATTGCACTGTGGTTTCAGATATTTACGTAGAACTGTTTTTGAATTCTATTTTCAAATGTGGTTGAAAACAGACGTTTTTAAAATGTTGACTGTGTTTCTTTATAAGGTATTAAATATGAATATCTTTCGAATTGGTCAAAAGCTTTCACAACTTTAAATATATCTTTAAAAAAAAACAGTGGCGCTATAACTTCATTAGGTCTGGGCCTCAGATGTCTGAATCTGTTTCATGATCATTTTATTGATTAAACCCTCAGTCCCGACACACACCGTCGACCTTTTGGGTTTTAGCATTTTAGCAAGTTTTAAAAATTCCCAAATATAAAGAAAGTCCATTGACGCCGGGCGTCGAACCTACGACCTCAGGGATGAGAGTCGTACACCGAAGCTAAGACTACTAAAACATACAAAAAAAGTACATCTATTCTGAAATATAAACAAAAACACTTTCCAAAACCGTTGAGTTCGCGTGAACACCTCAATTACCACACCGGTTATGAAGTAATTAAATTATGTCGCGATACATATCTCAGTTTTGTTTTTCCTCACGAAAAATTACACGTCAACATTGTAATCGTGTTATCGTCGAAATATGTTGTTGTATAAGCAATTTATTAATGTTAAATTAAATTTAGGTGATATAAAACAATATATGGAAAATTGTGATTATATTTGAAATACTGAAATGTATACTACCTACTCCCTTACAGATTAGTAAGTAATTTAATAAAAGTTTTAGTACCGACTGAAAACCAACCAATGTTTTTAAATGTAATTAATATATCTCAAAAACTTGTTAAGGGTATGTTATATCCTTGTAGCTTAAATAAAAAAATGCGACAAATTGTCGCTGTCATAACATCTGTAACCCCGATGCCTTACTTGGTTCATTTTCTAGCCCTCACTTATCTATGTCTCGGGGCGTGTAATTTCAGCTTTATTCTTTATCCTCTGTAAAGTATGCACTTGGTAATTTATAGAAAACCAGAGATAAAAGAACTATTACATCGCAGCTATGTTTAAAAATGCAAAAGAAAGCTTGAAGAAATATTATATAAAAAAGTATAAAAAGAAAAATGTATTTAATAGTTAAAAGGTAAGTTATTTAATTTGAAAAATATAAATGATATAGATGCACACTTACTATAGTAATTTAATAAATTTCGATATTTAAATTATTTTTAATTGAAAGCCTTAACATAGAAGGTTTCGACTGTTATTATGTTTTAACTATAGTTCGTTAGATTTACTAGTCTTTAGTAAATCTAACATTGAGTTCGTCTATTACCATTTAACATTATATGTTTATTATTAAACGAAATTGCAATATTTTAATAAAACCTATGGATGATAATTTCAGGTCATTCCAGACGCAAGGATATTAAAATGTAATCATATTTGCAGACGTAATATTTTCATATTAGTATATTAGTGCTCGTATGGCTAAAAAAGCAAAATGCCGGTCCGATACGTGTAATTCTCAATATGAAGGAATAAGAATCGATCGTACAAAATGAAATAAAACGACAAACCGAAAACATGCCTTTTGGTTTTTCATAAAATCTACATATAGAATTTTAGGTGGAATTTTACCGCCGAAGCCAGTGAAGGCTGCCCAATAATTAAATTCGACTCATCAAAAGCTATAACTAGTGACGTTCATGTGTGTCGATGATATGAATTTATTGATTATTCAGTGAGGACATTTTATGAGCGGTGTTCGGTGTTATGAATGACAGCGGTTTTCAATATGATTTTCAATTTTACATGTTTTAAATATAGAATACTATAGGATACTCATTTTGTAACATTGTGTAGCATTTTCACAGGTCCCATTCCCAAAATACCAGTATCTCTACAAACAGACAAAAACGTTACTTTTTTTAAGCAAAAACCAAGTAATTTTGTCCAAACCATCACAATTATACCGGATATAAGTATGAATTTAACCATAGCGAAAACACAGCAATTAAATACAGATAAGACGAAATGTAACCCTTACCTTCGGTACCAATTTGACAAAATGTCGTAATAATCGTAGCAGTCACGCAACATAAATTACGTACATTTAACGTTATTAAAACGACTACGGCTGAATGGAACCTGTTGCGTTCAGTTCACGTT
This sequence comes from Pieris mannii, assembly GCA_028984075.1. Lineage (NCBI taxonomy): Eukaryota > Metazoa > Arthropoda > Insecta > Lepidoptera > Pieridae > Pieris > Pieris mannii. The sequence continues at coordinate 7,046,473 of CM054784.1, forward strand.
TTTTCCCCTCAACACTAATGAGTGTATACCCTTGAAAGTTTTAGTGGTTCCCTACTTCATTTACTAGTGTTGGTTAAACGCAGGGTGAAAAAGCAAGTCTGAAGCATATTGAACTTTATGAAAGTTTATAAATATATTGACGTATTGAAATATATGTTTCAAAGATAATTCTTTTGACACAATATTTTTAAATTATATTTGATATATCCACAACTATTTTCAAAGTAAATGTTGTATAAAATTGAAAAATATTATAATCATTACGAAAATTAATATTTGTCTCACCACTGAGTCAGCCCATGTTTAAGTTTCTATAATTTCCTTAGGGGTTAAGTCTGGGTTGTATTTGACGATAGCTAACTAAATTACTAACCTATCCCTGCTAAGGGGTCACTTTGGCCCCGAAATATTTGCGGCTGATAGATATTATCTTTCATCGTATTGTGGGTCGTTCTATTAACGAAATGATCAGTGAACTTGTATTTACAATGACAGAGTCAAACAAATTTTAGCTAGTGAAACTTATTTTCAAGTTTAAGCTGATATTGCCTTTATTATTATGTGAAACAATCGATCATTGTGTTCTTAATAAAAAATTTTTACCAATTATCAATGTCTTGGTGATGAAGGTTTTGTGGTTACAATAATATTTACCGAACACCTGAGCATTGACGTTTGAAATAATAACTCCCTTCAATTCGGAAATATCAATATTTAACCAGTCACCGGTCACGTTCGGTCCTCAAGACCCCAATAATTTTCTATTAGATTTTTAGTCAGATAAGAGTTGTGGCTGAGTGAGGTCGCTACGCTTCTGAGTCGAGGGTGCAGACGTGTCCCATTACTGCTTTTCAACTTAAAGTATTTCCTTTAAGTTTTCTTTCCCTTAATTTCTTGATATATCTACTTCATAGAATATTAAATAAAGTTTATTTGCGAGCGAAAATTTATGTGTATTAAAAAAAATATTAAGATATGCTTTTAATTGGTGAATGTGATCTAAAAAGAAGTATATCCTTAATAAAATAATATTATAAAAATTACCTTACTTTTTTAAAATATAAATATGATTTTACCTCCTCTATTTTCACTATCTGCTGGTTTGACCTGTATTGCTCGATTCATCTGAAACAAAAATAGAAAAACATAACTATTTGACTAATTACGTCATACTGTTATATAACGGCGCAGTTTGCTTAGTAATGAACTGAATAATTTAAGTAGTTGAGTTTTGTATTATTATAGATTAAAACTATGTAGTAGGCTATATAGCCATATTATCAATTAAAGAGACGCAAATAGACTGATAAGGCAACACAAGGTGAATAAAAAATGCCAGATATAAATTATTATACCATCTGATTAGCAATCATTAAATTCAAATTGCGGTTTAATCGACCACGCCATTACATTGCAGCGACTGAAGTGTTAAATAAGAGAGCCTAGCTAGTTTGATTATTGTAAAATTTTCTGAGCGCGTCAAACGTTTCACCACACTGAATCCCAATAGGGGTTAATTTACGCATAGTAATTCTAAAACACATTCTAACGAGCCTGCATAATTAAAGCGGGCTCATTGAGAGGCTCCGATGCGGTTCGAATATTTGTTAATTATTATTATCGATTAACACTTCGCATTCTTACATGCTGTTGTGTTATTGGTATTTTAGCTTAAACGTGGTTATAGCATTCTCTTAATACCGACATAGTACTGGAGAGTTCCATCAATCCATCAGTCCATTACCGAATTATCTTCTATTAGTAACTAGTAGAGAAGTCATACAATGATAAAGGTATTGAGTAAATTTTGTGACATATTAAGTTAAAAGAACGATAGTCTTACTCATTTTTTTAAAAATGAGCAAACTATAAATATTGAAATTAAAAAAGAAAACCAAATGTATCTAAAGAGATTCTTAGAAAAAGTCTAAACTCCATCATTTTTAATATTATATTTACTGTCAAAACAATAAAACTTCTATTGATATCAAATACTTGATTGATGTGAATTGATGCTAATATGAAACAAGTGAAAATTAAAAACTAACACTCAAATTGAATAAACATCCGTCATGCACTGAATAGTTTGGAAATGAACGAAGTTTTGAATATTCATGCAGTTCGTTATATTATTGCAGCTAGCAAGTTTTTATGACTGCTCAATTAATTTTAAATTATATTATATAATTTTGTGAAATATTAATACGAGATAGGAAGCTGACCAAGAGCAAATAAAAACACTGTTTACGCTAAAAGAAGTGACAGGTCAATTCATTTATTTTTTTAACTTTGGTGGTTTCAATTGCTTTTTTATAATATCAGTTTTACAGAAGTAAAAACACACAATATGCATTTTTAGATCCTTCTAGGTCTTGTTACCTGAACAATTTCTGTAAAACTTTTTAGAAATATAACCTCCTATACCCGGTAAACTAGCTTTCCGTGAACGTAGAATGAAATTACTTGTACTTTCTCAACTTTGCTGCTACGAGTGAGAGGGACAGATGACGGGGCGTGGCGCAGGCACGATAGGTATGCCGTAGATCAAAGAACACCTAGATATTATTGAGTTAAGTTCAGAGAAACAGGTTCCTGTTTAGAGCAGATGTCGCTAATAAAATAATTTTACAGCGTAACCTTATGCATGCATGTATCTTGAATAAGAAAAAATATGTAATTCAGCTTATAAGTTTATATGCCTATCTAACATATAAAGGAAAAAAGATAAAGAGGTTATCATTATAATAGCAAAGGTATTTTAGGTTATTAAAGTAATCGTTAGAAAACCAATGTTTACCGTTCTGGTCTAATTATTACTTATTTTCGTTATTATCCATGACGAGTTACGATTTATCCGATTTATGGATTCTTTCTTTTACATACGTTATTACTATAGATGGGGTGTTGTATTTACAGTCGATAGGAACAATTCAAAGTAAATATTCAAGAAAACAATAAAATGTCAGTTACATTATCAAGACGAATAGAAAAGCGCAAGCTGCTACGATTTTGCGATGTCACGCTACGAGTGCTACGCGGCGGGTGCTACATCGCTACGAAATTGAACTTGTCACCCTGTCGCCTGCTACGAATGTTAGCGCTTAGTTTTATTCGATGATAGCATTGTTTTGGTTTAATTTTCTCAAGATTTTTAAAATGTACTAAATTAAATACAATCTTTATTTATTGTGAAGAGGAAATAGTCATGGTTTAGTCATTTAAGTTTTCTCAAGTTTTTTAACCTGAGACATAATTAAGTATCTATCAATAAAACAGAACGTCATGACACATATATTAATTTGTTGTTGTTGAATATGTTATTGTTGAATATGAATAGTATATCATATTATCATAATGATTTAATTAATTCTTAGCATAATATTATATTAGAAAACATAAATAAGCTACACGAATTTGGATTATGATACAATATAAATGAGAGTACATTTTGTATAGTCGACGAAAACAATTCCCAAAAACCATTTCCCATAAGGCTGTACGTGAAACTGAAAGAAGCGAAGGCTTCTTCAGGGATTACGAGGGAGCAGCATGCTCGGAAAATAATATTTCTATTTAATAGCTTCTGAGATATTAGCCGTCGCGAGTAATTGTTCTTGTTGATGTCCACCTTAAAGAGAAAAATGTTTATTTTATATTACTGCCCTTGTATTTAGTAATCTTTTTGAACAATTAGTTTTGGGTGCTATCGAGTGATGGACTAAAATACACTTTCCTATTCCAAAGCTATTACTACGATACTTAATATCCTCGTAAAAAAGAAATAAAAACTGAAAAGATATGACGTTATCTCTATTGTATTAGCGTTTGACAGACACACTTTGCAGGTGAGTTTAAACCATAAAACTGGGTAATAAAAGTGATAGTTGCGTGTTTAATTTACTGAATGTATTAGTACTGTGGTGGTCATAAAAGTAAATGAATGAATTAGAGTTTTATAGGTGATTCATTTTTTCAATTTCATTAAGGTGTGTACTTATTGTCAGACTAGTGACCTATATTTGTATGGAGTTTTTATAGTTTCACAAACAACAATGAGTATGTTATTGAAATAACTGTAAATGAACTATAATAATAAAATATATTATAATATATTATGACAAATGTTGGAAACGAAAGACTCTTAATAAACAAGTATTTTTTTTTCATACAATCTTTTGGAAACTAATTTTCATATGTCTAGTCCAATTCGAAGCAGATTTCAATAATGAAGTTTGCACAAGTTGGAAGCACAAACAACAGATATTTGTCATCGCTTCAAAACTAATGTATCGAAGTTTCCAATTAGCGAATATTGTGCGATAATCCGAACGCTTGTCAATATCGTGTTCGTACAAGTTGATTACTGAGTGATAATACCGTGACATTTTGTATTACACGCATTTAATCAATGTACTTTAAATAAATTGATGTTATTATAATTCAAATTACCGAATTATTTTATAGGTGTTTTGTTATATTTTTAATAAATGCATACGTATATATATATATATATATGTATATTGAAATCGCAAAACAATACGTAATCACACATACAAAAATCATATATATATGATTGTTTGATGCATACGAAAGCAACAATTTAGATGAAACTCAATTGATGTGTAAATACATTTAAAGAAACCCGTTTTTTCAAGACTGAAGCTATGTATGTAAACTTATAATTAAAATAAAAAAGTCTTTTCTTTAAATGCGTAAAAGCTATGTTAATATTAGACAATACTATGTAAATACATATCATTTAAAAAAATAATAGTCCTATAAGCTATAAATAAAGTCAACACGGCCAGAATAAATAGAAAAAAGGTTCAAGACTTATTTGATACCACCATAATAACACCATAAGCTAATTCAGACACCCCAACTAAACAAATATGTCAGATTTGTTTCATAATCTTATTATGATACATAACTTGTCAATTTTGACATTTGACAGAGGCTAAAAATATAAGTTATAGTATGGAAATATTTGAAATTTTGTTACTTTGACAACACGATTCTAAATTACTAAAACTAAAACACTATTTTAGCTTTTAGAGAGACCCATACCACCAATAGTGAAATGTATTTTTTTTTTATAATTTTAATTTCATGACAAAAATGCAATATATGCAATAATGTTTTATAAGTTTACTGTTATCTTATACTTACACGAAAGAGTGCATTGGTAAGACGAAACTTGTGCAACGAACTTAGTTAAGTTACTAAAAGCTATCTCTAAATATATTTATATGCAATGGGGCCTTATAGTGAAAGATTTGCAGATTTTAAGTTATTCAAAAATAAGGTTTTTATACACAGGTGCACTCATAAATTAAAGAGAAGAGTAGATAGCACAGAGGTCAAATAACTTGTATGCAAGATTTATTTTTCCAGGGTGACAGTAACCAATCTTACAATTTTATTACATACTTAATATGCGTCTTATTATAAAATAGTGCGCCACGTATTTTTAATATAGTCAAAATGTTGATGTGTTTTATAAATTATAAACCTACGTGAACATCTTTAAGAACAAATATATATTTCACGACACCCTCAATATTTACTTTTCCGTACATGTAAGTAATATTTGCGTACATAGAAAGAAAAAATAATAGTCCAGAGCCAGGATTCGAACGTTAACCTTATGGTTGAGTATGACACTTTAGACTTAGAGATTGTTAGAAATAATAGTTTTAATGTCGCAACAAATCTTAATATGACTTTGGCACAGAACGGGAGTAGTAAACATAATAAAGTATAAAACATATTGATCAGTAGGATAGTTTGTTACGTATTTTTACGTAAAAATTAGATTTATTTTGAATTAGATTATCATGATTCATGTGCACTTATTTTTTTTTTAAATGTATCCTATATCATTTTAGTTTATTTTTATTTCTTTTTGTTTCTGTTAAGTATGTTTTTTCCTTCTTATTGTATTTGTATTTTTGGACTTCTTCCCTACCTTATGTAATTTACTCCCAGTGGTTGTCTGGAAGAAATCGCTCTAAAGCGATAAGGCCAGTTGCTTTTCATTAAATTATGTTTAATATTTTTTTTCCTTTTATATAATGCAACGAAGTGTTAATAAATAAATAAATAAATAAATAAATAAATAAACAAAAAATAAAAAGTATTATATCACAGACACATTGGTTATTGCAAAACCATGGGATCCCTATATAACTCAAGGTAACTCTCAATTCTCATTGATTAAACTTCATGAATTTCGAATATTTTTTGATTGAAGGAAATATCTCAAAGGTATAATCGCATTATCTGACTACGAAACTTCGCATATTTATTAAATAATACTCCCTCCTTGTAAAAATCTCAAGGCTCCATTACCTTCACTTAATTCCCTTTAGGGATAAGCTCACAAAGTTTTTAAGGTCAACACGAGCTAGGCTTTATGATAAATTTTATTATCAAAAATTTGGAATTCATTTAGCACGGGTTTGTAAAGGATGGGACGAGGAGGACTTTATTCATAATTACAATCATGTTAATAATTAGGGAGGGAATTTTTTATGAATTTGCAACATCGTTAATTAAAATGGGATTGAAAATTAAAAATAATATGATTTATTTTATTAACTTACTTGTTCCTTATTCCAAAAATTTACAATAAATAATAGTATGGATGTTATCCGAAATTATAAAGCCGTAGACTTATAGACTTGCTTAACAAACAGTGCAATGGGAGAAGGCAATATTTATAATAGTATGTGAATGATTAACTTCAATACGAATTTGCTTTTATTTTATTAAATCTTATCCCGCGATCGGTCGTGGATTCCTAATTTATGATCGGTTTTACTTCGAAACAAAACCCAATAATTTGTTTCGAATTTCCAAAGTTACGACGTAAACTTTATTAATTTAATATTATGAGCTAATTTCACTTGTTCAATTTAAGGTTATTCCATTGTTCACTTGGTCATTTTAAGTTTATAATACGGCTGATTGTTTTATCTTGTTAAAATTTTAATTCCTTTTAAAATGTAAATTATCTTGAACTCTACGAAATAATTTAAATAAAAGAAAAGAACTAATTTAAATATAGTAAAATGCATAACTTCAAGATTATAGAGAAGGATTATCTATTTACCGATTATCAATTGTATTTTAACTAATTTTATAAATAATGTGTAACTAATGTTTTGTTTCTATACATAAGAAATTTCATTTGAAATATAATTACTCAGGTATCTGGTGATTAAAAAAAATATACCTTCTCATAATAATGTATCACTTATTACTTATCTCAGAATTATATTTCGTAAAAGATAGACTACAAGCAAAACAAAAACATCTTCGTACATCATTACGGTTACCGCGGCTCGAGTACAAAACATAAAACAAATTAGGCTCCTCGCTAACCGTGTAAGTTTGTCTATCAAGCCCTAACAAAAAATGAACTCGGGGCTACCAAGTAAATGGGCCGTGGAAGGGATTCTTTGAAACTTCGACAACTGCTGGTTAGGGCATGATAAAACTTTTTATGTTGTGCTTACGACTGACCCAACAGTTTGGCATCTGAAACACATTACGTACATATAAGGTAATAAGTTGTTAAAATAAATGGTGCGTTAAAAACCCCGTTTTAGAAAGTTTAATTCGATCTTTTGGCAAGAAAGGGAGCAAGATGCTATGAAAAGAGCATTTCTACTTGCACTATATTTTGAGTTTTATTCTAATAAAAAGTACAAACAACGAGGTTATATACGATCCTGAGGTCTAACGTTACTATGAAACGTGTTCTTTTTCAAGTTTTCGTAGAATATTTCTACTTAGTATTTAATAATAGTAATTATGATGAATAAATAGGATTGCTTATTGTCAACGACTAATAGTAGCCCTATTATACCGATCTATATAAAGACGCTAGACATATTTAAAATAAAAACGATTGATTTAAGGCCTCATAATCCTTACAGTTTTGGTTCTAAATTTGTTGTTGTATATATTAAATTACACGTGTTTAAAACTAAAAAAAGATATGTTAATTGATTACTAAGCTGCAGCACATTATAACTGCTGATATTAAATAAACTAATCAAGACAGCATATACAAAGATTAAAATACATTTTGAAAAGATTGTTAAAATAAATTAGTACGTAAACTCAATTTCATTACTTTATTGGAACATTGCCCTGTCATTAAATTCACAGTTACGACAGAAGATGTCAAGACGTACTCGCGTACATTGTTCTTAATTATTTTACGAAACGAAATTAGGAAGGTACAGCTACGTTTCAAAGACTTGCTTATTAAAAGTCTAACAAATTATATAATGTGAACACAAAATAAAAGACTTGAATAAGGAACACAATTTATTAAATAATATCTATTACAAACTCATAAAATTATACATATGAGAACGCAACAATAATCTTTAAATAGATTAGCCACTGATTTTCTCAGAATATTAAATTACAAAAGAAATCCAAAAACAAATATTATATAACAATAAACTTCTAATTTACTAAACTTTCAATACAAACGATTGTATTTAAAAGTCCAACATGTGCAAGTAAACAATTTATGAACTCGGTTAAGTATCTTAAATTAATCCACCACTATGCAAGCATTTACATTGTTCAAATACACCATATTCTGTAAACAAAAAATAAATAAAAAGTATAGAAACAATAAAAAGGACAAAACAAAACTTATCAAACGTAAACAAACATTACTTACAATAATCGGCGGCGGATATTCAACGTTCGCCGAACGAAATATATCTACGAGATGAACCATATGGACAGATAATTTAGTCTCAATTCAAAAGAAACCGTTAAAGCCGTGACAACGGAATAATCGCGTGCGTACGTAAGTATTACGGAGCAGTGCAATGCTTACACGGCGACAGTTGGACGTTGACTGAATGCCGCGCGAAGGAATACGCACGCGGGGAGAGGGTACGCACTCACGCAGTCCCCACAGCCAATCGCCTGCGTGAGTCGCGCGCACCCCCGCTCTTCAGGCCCCGCCCCGCGCGCTCCGTCACCTCACAATCGATGCCCTATATTGCATTAATTATTTAGGAAACACGCAATAAGATAACGCAAGGTAATAGATAAGACTAAAAGTTCAAACCTTAAATCATTGTCTAGCATTGCCGAAGAAAAACATTGGCGTGTTTGTAAATAGCAGCTGTTATTGTAGTTTTTACTTCAGCCTTATCACGAACAAATTAGCGGTACTTGGCAGTTTTGGCACGTCACAGTTTGCTGAATGGGAAATGTGCTTAATGACATTTTTGCTCGCTATTCCGATTTCATATTTTTCCGTAATTGTCATATTTAACTTTGTCATATTTTAAGGTGGGCTAAGTTTTCTTTCTCAAGAGTATGTTTTATTGTTTCACACAGATCTTATGGGTCTTAATAAATATGTTATACGATGTTAGGTATGACAAAGAATTCAAATATCCACACTAATTACATTTAACATGTGAAAGTAGTAAAGTAGAGTGCTCTGATTTACTTTAAAGCATATACATAAGTTATTTTACTATGTCAGTTTAAGACACGCTTCTACCAAAATATTATAAAAACATATTGTTTACATTATTGTATTCTATTAGCCGGCCACACTGATAGACGTAGACATATTTGAGATTAAAATGCATATCTTAATGTCCTGAATCAAGATTCTCGAAGCACGTACCACGTCACCTGCGACCATCTGTCGAACCTGCACTGAATAACAAACAGCACCGAATAATATAGGATGCTTGTCATTGCCTGTTAAGGATTGCTTATTAGGGATTTGATGACGTGCCCTTATTACTTTGTGAAGAGTATATCTAAGTACACATTTACTTTTTAATCTCTGCCATTTTAAGGTATTAATATATAATTTATATAAGTTACATAACAAGGCAGTTTTGTGGTAAAATATATATATATTACGTAAGTTGAATCGAGTGGGTATAATGTTAAGATCATAATAATTCTAAAAGTAAACAAACCAGCGCCTTCAAGTAATCTGTATCAAATTAATTGCCATTGATAAACATTTTAATAGTCATACAATGTGAAATGATAAATTAGTATTTAATTTTAGCGAAGGCTGGCTGTGGGCGGGAGTTGGATGCATTCCAAAGGGGTCGAGCCTCAGAGTAGGCAGGTGAATGGGAGGCTAAATACTTGCTGACGTTATATGAGCGTTAAATAACTTTATAAATTAACTCTGTCCTCCATTTAAGGGCATAGACGGTCAAGTTCTTACATTTATTATGAGCTCTCGTTTCATTAAATGTAAACATAATTTAAATGATTTATTGATTTTTACTTGTAAATGTAAACACTCTTTAATCGGAGATGGGACATTAATTATTGCATCTGCGTTAGTCTTTTTCTACATGTTGGTGATGAACCTGATATGTTAAATAATGTCACTGTTTTTGGTTTGACTTTTGCCGTATGAGCAAGTGTTAATTAGAAAAACGCAGGATCTCAAACATAGCCAGTAAACACTTATACGGATTGTTCTTACACGAGTGCAAAATATCTTGAATGATCTAAGTACCCACGTCTTACGTCACAGGCTTCGTCTAGTGACCACCCAGGCTCCACACACGAGTGGTTTTGATCATGTAATGAATAAAATATCAACCTTTAGGACATCGTGTTTCCATTCGTCTCACTGACTTTGAAAATTAACTTCCTTTTACTTTTGATATGTTTTTCTAGTTTTAAGATGAGTTTGAATGGAATTTATGTGTTTTGAAGTAGACTTTCATTCATTCGTTAAATTTTCGTTATTTTGTAGAAAAATAAAAATCCTCAACATTCAATAGTGAAATTCATTAATTAATGGTATATCATCATCATCACAACGAGCGCGGCTTCAATGCTGGTTTCAATTGTTAAATTCGGGATACTGTATGAAACGCATTTTTTGTGTTGGCTGTTTTAAAGTCTTATTTTGTAAGCAATGTTTTCCTTCAACATTTGACTCCTGCCTTTTGAATAATATAACCTTTGTTTTCTTCTTAAAAAAACTTCGTCTGACGAAGTTAACAAGTAAAACTTTCGTGCAAAATTATTCGTGAGGTTAGGAAGGGATTAGAAAAACACAGCCCAAGTAAATGAATTCGGAACTTAGCTAGTTTGTAAAAACATTTCCTCAATGAAAAAAACATGGTGCGGTCGGCAAAAATTACCATTCAAAGTATTACAATTCCCTGTTCAACGGTAATAGCGAGAAAATTTTTTTGTAGTCTATTTAGTTTACCATGCTTTGCTATTTTTGATCACCATCATTATTGGTCGAGCAAGAATCCGAAATCCGAAACCTATGGACCTGGAAGCAATAGGGCTTCCAGTTCGTGATTTCTATAGACTAAAGGTCCAATATTTTATAGTGATATTTCAATTACCCCCGATATTTTTACCCGTAGAAAATACTCGAAACTGCAAGAAAAATTACTTAATATAAGAAATTTATTACATTAATTAATTTATTATAATATCGAAAGCAAAAAATGTAATTTTTACACGGCATAAATTCATTTTATAGGAAAAAAGTTGAGTACAGACGTTCACAGGGTTCTAAGGTGGCGAGGCTTTTATAGCCTAAAGAAGGGAAAATTTTGGCGTCAATTCAATGTGGGCGCGGAAAGGTTTGAGTACTTGAGGTGAAAGTGAAAAGATTTTTATTATACGTTTCTTTCAGATGTGCTTATGGCACCGAAAATTTAATGACTGCGTTTATCATCTCACTCTTCGAAGTTATTAGACTCTTGGAAAAATAAAGAATAATTAGCAGTAGCTACTTTTGGTGGGAGATTTTACAGCTTATCAAAATATCATTACTTTTATGTTAGATTACTAGCTAGTCTTTGTGTGCGTTGTATTAGAATTAACTGTTTTGCTTTATGATTTTAGTTAACAATCTCCTTGTTTGTATACTAGTTTATGTTAATATAACACGTACAGTATAGAAGGTTTATTGTTCAAGGCATAAGCAATTGTTATTTATATTTATAATGAGGTACCTAATAACGAATAGAAAGCCACTTTTTTGTAAATATATTCACCCAGAAAAAAAATTTTGTAGTCAGATTTGCTAAGTCGATGAAAAAACTGTCGGACGAAAACAACAAACGATGAGAGATGTGTTAGTTTTCTGTAGAAAACTTTTAGAAATTGATAATGGCTTATCTTACCTATTATATTATAGTTATGTTTAAGATTACAAATTATAAATAGATAAATGCATATAAAAATTCAACGACAGGATATGTTTAAGTTTTATAATATACAAAATAGGTCCACCGCGTTTGCCTGCTGTGAGCTACGAAGTCATAAGCCACTCCTTAGAATTTATTGCGGTCTTCGCCAATAACTGAACTGATTTATAAGTTATATATCATGTAAACATATATCATAGGTATATATTTTACACTGTTGTCAGTTATCAAATATTTTTAAAAGTTGTTTTTAACATCTTACAATATACGTATAGTTAAAATCTCTCTTTGATCGTGTCAGTACTCTTTACTATTCGGCCCTTATAAGTTTTTCTATCTGCAAAGTTTTAACAAGCTGATCGATATGGGTCCCTAACGAGTATTCGATATCTGACAGGCTTTTGGCGGGAATACTCTGTAGAGATTATCTTGCTAAAAAATCATAAATATTTTCAGATTACTTTACCAAGTTCAGAAATATGTATTTAGTTATAATATATACTTATGCGTGCAGTTTCTGCATGCAGTTTCTGCACGCATAAGTATTGCATACACATCCAGTCACCCTATGCTTTTATGCACAGATTGATATTTTATTAATTTTTATAGTCCAAGGCTGTTACGCCAGTAAAAAGCAAATCTGACCTCACGATCTAGATATATAAGCATAAGGGTTATGCACTAATGCTGCATTTTCTTAAATATTATTCTTATTGCTTGACAAGCTCATACGTGGCTTACGTGGTAGTCTTAAAGGCCTTATTCACTTTGATTAGTGATTATGGCAGGTGATTAATAGAAAACAAGTGTGGACGGCAACTGATTAGTGCAGGTGATTAATTGGCTGCGTAGTAAAGTGGTTAGAAGCGTGTTCTATTTTTTTGCGAGTGAACTGCGAGTAGTGACGTCGCGTACCCTTCCCTCTCACACGCAGCGTGCCTGCCAAACTATATGACAACTGAATTTACTTAACAGAGCCACTAAACAATAATTGGACACTACTTGCACTACACACCTGCACTAATCAATGTCAATTACTATTCGCACTAATCAAAGTGATAACAGGACTTTAGTGTCCCGTGTTTAGGTTAGGTAAAGTTTCATATTACTAAATACTTACATGCCTATGGGCCTTATGGCCTCGCATAATGAAATTGATAAGTTTAATTTATGAATGATGAATACAAATAAAATCTACCTATATCTAGTAAACCTCTAAATTTCCGTCATTAATCAAATTAAAGCATGAAAAGCGTAATTATGTCGTATTCATGGTAAAGTTAAATTGTTTGTTTAAAGAAGTATCGAGTCAAAAACTTCGTAGGTTAATTAGATTCTGAAATTTGGAGGCCTTTGAAAAATATTTGTTTTACCCTCGACGCTATTGGTAAGTAAACCCAAGCCCTGTTAAGGGTCAGATATTAATCTCGAAACACTTTATGAATTTTAAAATTATAAGCTCCGTTCAAGCGATTAGTCAAATAAAATTCGAAGTATTCAAAAAGTTTAATATTGCTTTTGAATTAGTTCATTCGGGTTTCTAAATTAAATTATGTATCGATTTTCATGTATTGATATTTAAAAAAATTAAATCAGTTTTACATAATATCCATATCCACAGAATTGTCGAATGTTTTATGTACATTATTTGTATATAATAAATGTATTGTAGGAAATATATAACAAGCATCGAAAATATAATCATCAAATCCTTAAATATTAATATGTTATATTTAACGCATTTACAAAACGAGTACGAGTCACGGTTATAAATCAATTTTGCATATATTTAAATCTAGTTTAATTCACCTGCGCGGCCATTTTAATAAAATTGTCACTCAACACATGTGTAAGTCTACACAAAATTGCCCTCGGTCATAAAATACGCTGTGTCTAGGCTGTGACGTAAATATAAAATTTACGAAATGTGCTCGTTATTTGGAAAGGGAATTTATTTTTCAAGACGACATCTACTATATTTTATTTGGTGACAAAGTGTCGTCTTGATGTTTAATTTTATGGATATTTGACATGAATAAGACGGGTGTTATTGATGCTATAATGAATACAGCGAGTTTGTGAGCATTATGTTTATTTGATGAACTATATATATATATATATATATATATAGCAGACTCTCAGCTTTAAAATATAAATAGATAAATATAAGAATAGAATACCCGTTGTCGTCAATTAAATTAAATTATTTTTGTAACTAATTCTCCATACGTTGGATAAGTATTAAAAGGCAAACTAAAAGAGATACTTTTAAATTGTATTAAGTCAATATTATTTCAAATAAAGAACTCCTTTTCAATTAATGAATTCACAATTTTACCAGTTATTATATATTTAATTTTAATACTATATAATTCGATACATTAACAAATAACAATCTCGAGACCCGCCTTTTACTAATGAAAGATCTTAATTATAACAACACAAGTTAGAGCGAAAGATCAAAGACTAGAAAAAGTAATTACATAAAAAGTAATTAATTTTAAAAGCCTCTATTTTGATGATGAAAGTTGTTGTTTCGACGGGAAACATTTTACATTCTTTTTCATAAGTCACCTTAAAAGCATCCAATTAAACGAAAGCTAAATAAATTGTTTTAATTAATTTGAGGTATCCGTTTGTTGGTAGTTTTGTTTGATTTTACTATTATATATATGAACAGTTTTTGAGGTAATACTTCTTTTGGCGCGTTAGGGGAAAATGATAGCGCGCACACACCATTACAAAAAACCCGTCCCTGGAGTCATTATTTCTTTATTTAATTAAACTTTATTCAACTGGATAATGCGTTCTAATACTTTCAATGTATTGAATACCTTTTTTCTATTGTTAGTGTCGTTTGTTCTACAGACGTAGATTTAAAAAATTCAAAATATTTTATCCTGTTACGCGAAAGAAGTATAACTTCTAAAGCGTGTAGATGAGTACACATACGTTTTTTTTTAAATTTAAACAGTTATCTTATATTATATCTAGCAAGTAGTTGGATTAGTATCTACGATATGACATTGCAAAGTTTTTATTCACTTAATAAGCATTTGTTACAAACAACAGGATTTCGTGATCATCTGGAGTTCGAAAGAGCGACCTGAGTTGTACATTCAACACTTTACTAGAGTAACCCTGCGCCTATTATCATTTATGTATCCTTAAAATTAAAGACCCAGCGCCAAGCTAAATTGTAATAGCAGAATTTGCAAGCGTTTTTACTATAAAAATAGCGCGCTACGGTGAAAGATGGGGCAACTTATTATAGCGACAGGAACGAATGCTGTCTGTTTTTGCTATTGCAATTTTTGCCTTGAATGTTTTACCGGTGATGCCTGTGAGATTTGCACTTTAACATTTTCTATTTACTTAAAGCATTTTGAAAAATTAGAAAAATAATTAGATAAACTATAGAGATAAATTAAAGAGATATAATTATTATAGAGATATATTAAATAAATTAAATAGATGTAACTAATCACTAAACGTTTCTAACTCGTATATAAATAAATATTGATTTTTTATCACTTATTATAGTTATTATCATGCTAACAACATAAATATATGCTTAATATAATTAGTTTTACTGATGACCTTAGTCAACTTCTGCATATAGTTTTGCACAAATAATACACAATTTACATTTTCTAGTGATCATTGGTTATCCAGCTAAGATTTAATTGAATTGTCTTTATGCGAGTAATCCTAGCGCTCAAAATTGTTTCCATGGCAACGCTGGCACTGCTAGAACATGGTTTGAGGTTTGATTCGGTTTCAGCAGATATTATAAGAGGTTTAACGGCTTTGTCACTAGCAGACTGGTGAATCTGTTGGGAATCGGAACTCTACAACTACTAGTATGGTTCACAAGCTAAATGTTTGTGCTGCAAATTAATATTTTCTGTTTCTATGTTAAAAACAGATATAATTGAAATTATTTTAAGCTTTTGTATTAGTAGTTGATGTTATGGATTAGTGTATAGAAATACGAATGTTTAAAATGAATTTATATTATGGAACAAAAGAGGTCTTTTTTTAAGTTTTTTTCAGTAAAGTTTAATTGCTGCTTTAATATGAAATTTGCGAGTTTTTACGAACCTATCGTATTAGGAAAGCGAAGTCCGACATGTCACCGTGGACTGAACCTGTTCACTACAAAATGAAACCAATTAAAGGGTTGGTCCAATGTATAAGCTTTAAGGTTAATGTTACAGAGAATCCTGTGAATTTCATCATAATGATATGTTATTCCTTTTCTTCAAGTTCTCAAGATGACACTTCCGATAAACAGGCTGTACGCTGTGAAGGTTAGAATCAACCTTTTAAATAATAATATATATTATCATGTATATTCATTAAGTTATATTTTTTAAGGTCCTTAGAGGTAAAATATATAACTGTGGAAAGCGATTGCAATTGCTGACAGTGCCTCGGGCACCCTAAATATTATTGCTTGTGAGACAGATGTATTTAGTTGCACACTGGCTGAATTCACAAGAATTGCATTATTTATAATTAATTATAAAAAAAGGTTAAGGTTTTATGTTTTTACTTGTTATGTTTGTATTATGTTTTTAGCTTAGTTTTTGTATTAGAATGAATTTAATGTAAAAATAGGATATTACTTTTTATCTGTTTGCCTCTTTATTTCTTTAGTCCATCTGATTTATCAGCGTTTCAAAACTAAAACAAAACAAAATCAAAACTTACACTTAAAAATATTAGTGCCATTTAAATTAAAACCTACATTTAGACCGGTAGTACATTATTTGTATTTTTTTAGTTTTCAACGGTTAAGTGTATATTTTTTACATATGTAAAATAACACTAATGTGGTCGCACGCCACCGTCTTAGTTTAAGTTTACGTGCTTATTTCAGTTTAATGTAATATTTCAAGACGAGAATAAAGTATTATTTTTTAATTGTAGTCCAAATATAATTAAAAAAAGACCTTCATATGATCTTGCATTCGCTTGTAACTTGCATCCCAATTCATTTTCTTTGCACTTAGCTGGACGCTCTCGACCGATCGTTAGATGTATTGACCAGGTTCAGCTACTCTGTTCACGTAGTACATACCTCTTAAGAAAATATATTTTCTGCTGAAAAAAGCAATTTCAGAAGTATTAAATAACTTACATAAATGGGTAAGAAATATATTGTTTCATTTATAATATTCAAGTGATCGTGTTATAGAATAATAAGTATCGTGTATCGTATAAAAAGGCTACCAGCGCCCTTGCTAGCCTTCTGGCTGGCGGAATGCCTATGGTTGTGATGTCATATAACATCAGGTAAGAACTCTGCCTATTGTTGCCCCTGTTCTTAAAATATAGAAAATGAGTTGTATACGTTAAGCTTCGACAAATAATATATATATATATATATATATATTTATTTGTCCTTGTCTCTCTCGTGACATATTGATAATAAATAAATTTAACAAAACATGTGTTTTAAATTAAATTTTTAGTTAATTATTCTAATTCAAATTTTACGGCGTTTATGGACGTTACGTTTTGATTTTTAACGAGAATATAGTGATTAACGAACATAAAAGTTTAACTTGTACTTTAATATACATGTCATATGTTGTTCGCGTGATCATGAAGTTGATTTAAGAAAAAGCAGCAGTAACTATAAACGGACAAACAATATTTTCAAACATTAATAATAACTCATGAATACTGCCTCGAAGGACCTATGTCTGAGCATACTAGTATTAATGCCGCATAATACAATGGAATCCTCCGATTCCAATAGAATTCCATAATTGAGCTCAAACTTACGAGTTCATAAGAAGATTTGCATGGAGCAAGAGAACAGAGTGCTCTCTGCAATGATCCCTCGGTAAGGCTACGTACATAATGATATGTATAATTTTTTTAATGGTGGCCTGATAAAGTAATATCTATTATATCTTCCATTGCAACAGTCTGCAAAATCTCAAAATACACTGATTTATCAATATCAAATGAATCATAGATCATTAAGCATACTTATAGAAAAGCTAATGCTTGCGTCTTGCATTGACCATTTTTTGTAGTAAAATATCACATAAACTGAACTGTTAAACTGAACTAATGTTAACATACAAATTTAAATGTAAAGTATTGTAGCACTTAATGTAATTTATAACAAAAATCTTTTGATTATCATTTTTCCTAAAAGCCTTTTTGAAGTGACCCTTATAATATCCGATACTATTAATTCCATCGTTAACAAGCCACTATCGAGAAATTTTAGATTTATGAAGATTTAAATATCTCTCTATCGCTTGACTCCATACAAACATGAAGTTATTATTAAAACTGTATTGTTATTATGTTATTATTAAAACATAAAAAGTCTTATACATACTATTTAAAAGTCCTCAAATATAGACATGCATGTGCCTGGAACTAATCACTTGTTAGCTATCCTCAGATTAGTTTCCTTATCCAGCCAGCTTTGATAACGTTAGTTCTTATAAACAAACAGACAGCCTGGAATACATCTGATATCAACGCCCTACACATTTTAATAATAGACATTTTTGTATAATTTTCGTTATCATTTATTTTGTTTTAGCAGCTTAGCCTTCATTTCCGAACATACTCCGTAAATTTTTGGGTCTTAGGAATGCCGCTTCACTCATAATGTTAGAATACGAGCGAGTCCTTATAGTCCATAGAAAGAAAATGGTTTATAGCCGTTTTAATAGATTTTAAGACAGCCACAGGGTTGATTGGAGCACGTTTTAGTCAACATATCCCAATGTAATTTATATAAAAAAAAACCATGAAAATTATGGGCCTTCCTCACTAACAATTGTAATTATACAAGTTCAAGACAGCAACAAAAATACCTTTTCAACTTTTTCACTTTTTTGTTCTTTCAAAGAAACGAATTATGTTTATTTTGAAATTCAACGAAGAATTTTTTCAGAGCAAGTGATTTACATTTAAGTTAGTAATTACAGAAGGGTTCACGGGTTCATTTATAAATTGTATATTTTTATCTTGCTCTTCTGAATATTTTATGATTGATATTGAAATATTGTTTTACATAAATAATATTCAGCCAATGAATTCAAATTAATCGAAGAAAGGTAGCAAGCAAGTCCTAAACTGAATATGACCTCATTTTTTATCTTTTAGATTATTACAATTTTACCTACAATAACTTTGGTTATCTTGGGCGTTGGTCTCAAGGTATTTTTAAAAAACACTGTAGTGAAAGGTATCCCGAGGGTCCCTTAAAGAAGCCATGTTTGAAGCTTATTTGTTTTTAAGAAGGTTTCGCTCTCTCGGTCGGATTGCCTGTAGTGGGACGAGTTTTTCACATTTACCCTATGTACGAGTATCTTGAATTTTTCTTGTATCGAAATTTGCATGAGGCATGCTTATATCCTTTTTATTGTGAATTATCTAGTTAGTATGTACCAAGTACGTGCTATCTAGAAAATTCACAACCTTTTAGTTCCTTTCCGATTTCTGTACTGTTCTGTGGTCTTGCTTCTGTTCTAAACAAGTGATTAGACGTCGACGTCAACCTTAGAGACCCACTTTAAGGAATTCCATTTTTCCTCACATCGACCCTATGACCTCCAGAGTCGCTGTGCTTTAGAACCCACTACGCTTAACTAAATGTTTCGCAAATAAAATAAAAAATAAGTTTGAAACCGTCAACAATCAATTAACAGTCCATACACAGGATTACGCAATGCAAGTACCAGGCTCGCAGAACGTAGAAGGCGTTTAATCCCCTCACGCAGGGGCCGGTCACGTAGAGACAACAGTTGATTCTTTGAGTTAGTTCCATTGTCCATTGAAGCAATTATAGGCTTAATATAGCTGTGCTTGAATTAAAATATGTTATTCTCTAGAGAAATAAAAGCATACATTTATCGAAAACAAAAGTAGAATAAAAAGAGGGTACTACAAGTATGTGATACAAGCTATTGCAGAAATGGCATTTTCCAGCTTCGGAGTATCAAAAATATACATTAAAATTATAATCATATAACTACAGCAAGAGATATATCCATATATGATGGACTGCTTCGGGGCCACAATAATACAAATCATACATTTTCTATTAACAGTAAAGTTTTTTTTTCATAATACACATACAACAAAGTTGCACGCAATTGTACAGATATTTTCAAACAAACTTTGTACGATTTAGTTTCAGTGAGGACAATTATTCAAAAAGAATTTAGTGAACAATACATTCGTCAGGCTTCGTATTAAATTAGAGCCGTATTGTTTGTTAGCGGTAAGCGATGTATTGTTTCGCAAACAAGTTATACTTGAATTACACTTTTATAATAAAAGTTCAAAGCATTATTTTCTATGCCGTAATCATAAACAACTTTGTACAAACAAAAATAGCTTGTTAATTTAAAAATAAATACACTTTTTCGTACTTTATAAATTCATGTTTGTGTCGTGTAGCAAAGGTTAAATGTTATTGCAGCTAAGCAATAACATGAAATTGAATACTTGCAGTATGGCCAATATTAGTACGGTAATGCCCAGACTAACCACTGAAGTATTTCCAAACCAATTCGACTTAGGGGCCTTCAATAAAAGAGCGTACCAATTCTTAAAAGGCCGGCGAGCCTTCTAGCATTGAGAGTGTCCATGGGCGGTATCACTTAACATCATCTGCCCGTTTGCCTCTGTTCTATACAAAAATCTGTCTTACCGTTTAGATGAAACTAATATAACACAGCTTGCTTTAGTTATGAATGTTTTAAGCTTTTAATAGTTAAACCCTGATTTATAGCATAGCTTTAGGTGGGTCTAAAAAGCTACTTAATAGGCTACATCACGAAAACAAAATCAAAATAGAACTGCTATGTGATACTAAAATCGTAATAATAGTAAAGTTTATAAATAGTTGTCATCAATACTGAGTGAAATACGACATACGCATGTCGATACACGGGCGGTAAGTAATGAGAGGGCACAAACATATAGTGTGACTAGGTGCGCCCTAATTGATTGCGCCACGCCTCGACAAATGACCAGGGCGACTTCGAAAGAGCTTTTTACTTTACTGCCCAAGAACTTTACACTTTTGTGTCTTTGACTTACTTCCCTTTGTAGGGTCCTTGAAAAGAAAACAATAGCTTAATTCAGGCTAATATTCATTAATTGTATTTTTATGTAATAGAAAAGTGAGTTTACATTGGTGTTTATTTGTTAGAATGTCGACACATTTGCTATTTAATTAATGTTTTAAAATGGCTTTGCAAACATCTCTTATCATTGATTTAAGACGTACTGTTGCAAAGTCGAATCAAACGTATACAAACTGTATACTTTCCAAAATAAACAGCATCATAATTAATTGGAACAGTTAAATAAATAGAAACAATTAATAGAAAACTCGAACAGATTCTCAAAAGCATGTTTTAATTATTCCTCAATTGCTTGTCGAAAACTTGTCGGAATCAATTCTAGCAAGTCTGAATGAAAAATAAGTTTGCTTAGAATTGGACTGTACACGAGCGGGAGATTTTTTTAATTTCATAGAAATGGGGGCAAACGGGCAGGAGGCTCACCTGATGTTAAGTAATGCCGCCGCCCATAACCACTCAATGCCAGAGGGATCGCGATTGCGTTACCGGCCTTTTTTCTTGACCCTAAGTCGAATTGGTTCGGAAATACTTCAGTGGGCAGCTGGTTCCCCAAAGTGCGCGACAAAAACTGAATCGTTTAGAAATATAAATGTGAAGTGTTTTATTTAAAGGTAATCATTATGTATTATTTAATTATAGATTCATATTGTGAAATATGACCAGATATATAACAATATTTATTTAAATAAAAATGTATTTGCTACTCTTTCATCTTGAATGTTTTGATGATGATCACATAAAAATTCCGATACAATTTTGGGATTCCAACCCACATTATCAGAGTTTACATCACACGCTGAATCATTAGGCTATAGTTATCACAGGAAGTATAAAATATAAAATAAAATGAACGAATAATTATTTATTACGTATACATATGCGCGTTCATACCAAGCCTTATAACCCAATTCATCTTACTAAATCAAGCGAAGGGTAGTTATAGGAAATTTAACAAGTATCCTAATAAAACCCGCTGTAAAGTTCAAGAGGTAGAAAGTTATTCCAAATATTCAGAGTATTCGATACTACACGCTTGTTAACTTCCCCTAAATTTTTTGTAGCGTGAATTTTGTAACTTGAATGTGTTAAATGTTCACGCTGTTGGAGATAAGGTTAAGTCACGATAAAAGTGTATATTATTATTATTAAAGTTACACAATTACGCCTTGAAACGCAGTATTTTATTATATTCTATTAAAAAGAGAGCCTCTTAAATTATAGCTAATTATATAATTTAAAAAATACGTACATTTTGCACTGTACAATGACCACTATTTGGGCCTTGACTTGTTTAGGTTACCGCGGAATGTGGTTAAAAAGTGTATTAAGAATATCCATAGCGCAAAATCACCTACATCATGAGCACACCCCATCACGTATTTACCCACACTTTTACACCATCACACAACGCAACCAATTTAGGCTTAGTTAAATAAATTAAATCACAATTAGTTTAATGTATTAAATACTTTTTGTTTATTTGTTCCCTTGTCTAAATCTTTTTCTAGTAAAATGTATCATGTATTCCATCTTTGGCTATATTTTCAGTGTATTTGTATGTAATTACATAAAATTTATGTTAGCTGTAGGATTAATAAATAAATAAATGTAAATTATAAAAAGGACTTTATCCTGCTTGCTTCTGTAGGTCAGAATCGTTTGTATTCACCAAACATTAAATTAATAGCTAATGACATTTTAATATCGTACTTAATGCTATTTTAAATCGTTGACTGATTTAAAAATAATATTCATAGCTGACACCCAATACGTTCAGAAACCATTGAACATAAATGTTGTAGTTAGTATATAAAAATTTGCCATAGTAATCACCGCCTAAGATCTCTTTTAAAAGATACATCTAAATCGATTCTCGGATACGTATTCTGAATAATAAAGTGTGAAATATAGTGGAAAATGTTCGGTCCTGTCCACTCCACCCGTGTTTGTTGAGTTCTCGTCCTGAGCCCGCTGCCGGCACAATATAGTGTGATTTTACGTATTTACCGAATACATAATGCTTGTGTAATGATGAAAATTGATTTAGGTTATGTTTAAATATTTGTAAATATAAATAAATATACACATGAGATATATGCGATAACGTTATTATACATTTCAAACTTATGAAAAAATAATAAAAATGATTTTGGATAGTTGAGTTACTTTAAGTAGATAAATGGGAAGTTCTAGAAAAAACACCTTTTCAAATAGTAGAATTTAATTATAACAACAGTAGAATATAATATATACTATATAACTGAATAACGAATTGAAATAATACAGGACCATTTACAAAGCTAAGATTTATATAAGCTCACGGAGCACGCATTATAGAAGGAATTTCCTTTCTATTTGGTTAAAAACTAAACATTTAATAGAAGCGATGATGAACCGGATAATTTCAATAATAATCGAGTTACCGGGAAATCGTTCACTTTTAACGCTGCACAAAAGTTATATCATGCATCGATAGCTTTTATCGAGTCGAGCGCAGAATCGCTCGCCTGGACATAATCCACTCTAATTACTAAAAGATGTACTTACCAAGTTTGTTAATAAAGTGGATGGTTAAGTTTCCTACCGAGTTAAGACTTCGATACGAGTTAGCTGCAAAAATGTTGGAAATTTGTTGGTATATGCGAGCGTTAACGGTAAACGTGGAAGTTCATGTATGTTGTTTCTTATCTGTGTTACACACATTCAAATTCGACTACACGCTACACATACACTTATGATAATAAATCGTTAATAATAGTATCCTAGATGGGAGTCATTAAAAAAGTCTTTGCTTGCTTTTTTATTGCCATAATTACAGTTTTTTTCTCACTTCACTTATCAATTTATAAGCTCGTTAAAATATACACAAGTCACTATATTAGTTAACTGAATTGATCAATTTGTCTTATAAGAGTAGTAAATCTGTTAAATAAACGGCGCATAAACCACTATTAACAAGATTATTACTAAAAACTCTTGATAAACTAATTTGAAATAGAGTTACTGGTTTGCGTTTCGTTAATTGGTCATATTTGAAAATTCCAATAATTATAAAGTCCTGATAATGGAGTAATAACTGTCCCGTATCTGTTGCGTCATACCTTCCGAATTATGAGGCATATTAAGTAATCACTGACAATTAATCAATCGTCTAAAAATCTAATCGAGTCCTTACTGTTTTCAAATTTTAGATTATAATTTTAGTAACATTATTTTACTATTTTTGTTTAAATACATATCTAATATGCGGCAAATTATCAGTGTATTCACCTGAAGCAAATAATACTCTAAAAATAGAACTAAGGTCTAGAAATAGCGATGAATAAGGTTTAACAATATTGTTGTCAATGATGTGTAAATCTTTACAATTTACGTTGATATTAGAATACATTATAATCCAACTAAATTATATTTTGTGGGAATCTAACTAATAATCGTCGTTATGTAAGGAATCGATCAAAAGTTTTCCGACTTTCCCAGTATGGTTCTGCTTGAATACACTGCAATATAGATTACACGTAATTAAGTATATCCCTTATACACGATTACCAACTGTATTTGCCGATTCTAAGAAACTATTTTAGATTATATGGAATCGAATGTTGTTAGTAAGTTGGCTATACGTACCAAATAATTTGAACATATTTGTGACCCATATTGTTGATTATGTAACGAATAGATGTACATTTATTAATCAAAATTCCATTTTTAAATTATATGCGTTTGGTATTCATTTTTATAGAAAATGGAGTATTTATAATAACACTATTATTAGTACTTCGTTACACGTATACATTAGTATTAATTATTTATAACAACATTATTTTTAGGGTTTTGTTATGTATTCATTGTATTTTTATTTCAACAAATGTGTTGAAGTTTTTAAAATAATGTTTTTTTTTCATAGAATATTGTTGAAACTATTACAGTGGTCTACGTGTTGTTGTTAGAGTTTAAGAAACATAACCTTTTACTTAGACGGAAGTTCTAGGTTCATTTACAGGCGAAATAATAATTGGGTACTACCGGACTTCAAAGGGAAAATCGGTGATGGTTGAAAGTAGAAACAAGTAAATTGGGTTGATGTGCTGCTGGCCCTTTGACCGGTCGCAGTCACAATTTTGCATTAGCTCACTTCCGGTCCTCGCTAACTTCATTATTCAGGTACTTCATTTCATAGGCTGTCATCCGGTTTTAGGGTCAGAGGTGCTAAATATATTTCCTGAAGCTTTCCTGAAGTTTGTTATAAGCTAGCTATCGCCCAACTTTCGCGTGGAGACGTGATAGATATAGTATTGTTTGTGGACTCTATTTCCGCACTTGGACGCTCAATAGGGCCGTTGTAAGTACGTCCGTGGAGACGTGATAGTGTACTTTAATAGATCTACGTATAGGCAGCGGGAAACATCTTTGCTTGATTTGAAGCATTGGCTATATTTTTAAAAACTTCTTATATAAAGATCTATCGTCCTAAATGATAAGTACTATATTAAGACTAAGAGTAAGTTACTTTTTGACATTTCACCGTCTTATAATTCAATGGAGCCTGCTGCACGGACGAAAAAACATGACTCATGCAGCGTTTTTTGAACAAAATCCCTAGTGAGATACAAATACATATTGTCAATAAATAAATTTAAATCGTACATCAAAGTAAAACTGCTTGCTAAGGCCTATTATAATATAAATGAATACTTAAACGATCATAGTGCTTGGATATGAATTGCTTCAGTATAAATAGGTAATGCGACTGAATCTCTCGGCTGCGTTTTCAGACTATGGGGCGATCGTCGACATCTACGACTTTTTTTAAATGTAAAGTGGGAACAAACCGTGATTCATGTGGTATCAAATTATTTCAGTATAATTAGTATTATAACTATTTTCTTGTGTAGCCAAGTCCACATTTCAAGGATCGTCATGCTCATGCTTGTGGCGGCGTCCATGCGTCGGGTTGTCTCTCTCCCTAAAATAGTGCGAGGGGGCCGATGGCTGGCCATGCGTCATACTCGTGAACGGGTGCTACTTGTGGTGACTTGAATTCGTGTATGCGGTGATATTAGTTGTTTTTACTAGGTATTTGCGTGTTGTTCTCACGAGTATGTAAGTGCGTGCTCCTATTTCACCATGCCTCCTGCTGATAGAGGAGAAATCTTTGTTTTTTATATATTTATTATTCTTTATTAATCAATATGTCATATGGAACATGGTGTAACGGTTTGCAGCTCCCTACAAACATTGTGTAAAAAAACTTGGCGATTAAAAAGAGTGGCGTAGAGTTTATTGCCAGTTCTTCTCTTCCGTTCTACGCTTTTGATTTGAGAACTGGCAGTAAATGTAAAATAAGAATCATTTAAAGTATATTTTGACGTTCATAAGTGTACATTATGTTACCTATATGAATAAATGATTTTTTTATTTATTTTTTATTTTTTACCTTGCGGCGCGGCGTTACTTCGCGGCGCGTCGTTACCTCTGATGCGTTTCATTAAAAGCTTGAAGTGCAAGTGTATTTATGCGTACAAATAAATGTAACTAGATCAATTCAATAGAGAATTCCATTTACCTCCTTCTCTATATCCATACAAAATATCAATCAAACAAATTAAATATAAATTTTCTTTAAAAAAATGCAAGCATTCTATCGGTATTTTCTTATGACAGTAAACCGACTTTACAGACAACGGATTTTTTATAATTTCTTAAGAAACTTTTCGCAATATTTTTAAGTTGCCACAACTGTTACCATAAAATTATTTGTTTAATAAAAATATAAGTCTATTAGATTTCAACTCAAATCACAAAACTCATTTCTAGTACTTAACAGGCAATGAAACAGTGGAAATACCTTTTAATTTCAACTCTACAATTTTCCGGGCGAAAGAAGGCGAGTGTCAGAGAAATAAAACAATCATAGAGCTAGCAGGAAGATGTTTATTATTTCTCGGCTCTTGTAGGAACAGTAATAATTATTTGTAAGACTGTTTATAAACCCTTATTGTAAGGTTTTTGATACTTTTAATAAATCAAAATGAAATCGTTTTATACAAAGTCTTTGTTTTAGGAACGAGACCAGAAAACATTCAATGTACAGACCTACATTTTTTTTCGTAACATTTTGTAATGATATAATCGCGCGATCACTTAGAAACTACTATGCCGCATGAACTAGACTGATTTTGACATACCAAAGCAAGTGTTCAACTAAACTTTATCAAGAGGTTTTATTTAGTTGCCATAGTTATAAAATTAAAAGTTATATAGCCTGTCCTGCCCTTGAACCAAAACAGAGCCGCCGTACCGAAATCGAAACACTATAATCAAAATTGAAATTAAACGGAGACCCTTGTGGTGATTGGTTTAGCCGGAATAAAGCGGTCCATTAACGAGACTTAAGGCTGCTTCTGACAGTGTCATTACGGCCTAACGCGTTTCGGCCAAGACGGTTATGATTAAAAAGTCTTGATCTGGTAGTTTTATGAGGCCGGAGGTTGCAAAGGGCGAACCAGGCCTAATAATTTCCTCTTTTGGGGTTGGTTTAAGTTATAGATAAGTTACTAAATTATTCTTTATATATAACAAGGGTGTTTTTTACTTTTGGCTTCTGCTATACAATGCTGTAAATTGCACTAATTCTACTTTATTATATTCAAGATTATATTTATAAAAGAAAATAAACGCTTTTTTTTAATAGGCTTACTATAAAATGTCTTCAGATTACACAGTAGATGGACTTTTTGTATACATTGTTTCAAAACGTGGTGGAGAGGTCAATTTTTCGTTAAGTTTTTGTTCGTCTGTCTGTTGATTTTTTAGTAATAAAACCGTACCATTACCACTTGTACCACACAACAAGCGTAGCACAGTCTGACAGCGGACCCTAATCTGAACCGCTCCGCGGGGCGTCACGCTGCGTCTGACGTTTTCCAATTATAACCATTCACTATGTAACACTTTTGCAGAACTACGCCTTTATTCTTGATTAAATTGTCCGACAAAACGACAATTGTATCGATGCGTTTATCGGGGCCTAAGAAACTCGTTTTGGAATAAATTCTCGAGGAGAAAAGTAAAAGTAGGAAAGTAGAAATTACCTCGTCTATTTTCACAGATAAATAACAGCCGTACAAAAGTATTTGTTGCTTTGAGGATTGATATTAAAATAAGCGTATAAAATCATGTTAAGTTTTACCCACTAATATTGATAGCACAACAGCCCATAGGGACTTGGAACAAGAGAACAAAAAATAGAGCCTCCATTCAGTTCTGTTCTGTATTAGCTTTCCGTTCGTAGTTCCAATGGGTCTACCGGAATTCGTACTTACAATATATTGAGAGTAGATACTACTTACCTGAAACAAAAATAATATAATTAGCATTTAATTGCAATTACTACAAAGTTACCGTATTACAAATCTCATTACCTCAGAGACCCTTACCCACTTATGCAAAAGATAACAAACTTGCTTGCAACATGTCAGACGCTCCTACACTATTCCCTAGTTTCAGCAAAATCTGAGATAATTATGCACGGTATTAAACTTGCAGCTTCTTTGTG
Source organism: Pieris mannii (assembly GCA_028984075.1). NCBI lineage: Eukaryota > Metazoa > Arthropoda > Insecta > Lepidoptera > Pieridae > Pieris > Pieris mannii. Next base: position 7,075,377 of record CM054784.1, read on the forward strand.
ATACAAAGCTTGCTTTCGACGGCCTGTAACGACTTTTGACGTTTTATACTTGTTATTTAATACTTATTGATTACTAGTGACCCGCCCCATCTTCGCACGGGTGCAATGCTGATGAAAAGCAGGTTTTTATTATGTATTGTTATTTCCGTCGCTGGAAAGCTCCGATAATATACGCGACATATACCATATAGACATATACCATCACGGACTTTTCTGTAGACCTTTTTAATGTGTACAATACTTAGTACATTATTTTGATAAAACTCGTAGGGTTCAGCCTGCGTTTGTAATGTAAGCGGAAAAAATGTAATTATTTACGACATCACATTAGAAACCTCAAAAATAACAGTACTTCTCCACTATTTAACGGATGTTATTATACATATAAACCTTCCTCTTGACCGCATCAAAATCCGTTGCGTAGTTTCAAAGATTTAAGCATACAAAGGAACATAGGGACAGAGAAAGCGACTTTGTTTTATACTATATATAGTGATGATGAAACAAAAGACATAGATTATTGTATTTTTTAAGATTTCTATATAATTATAATTATGAGTATTAAAAGGTGTATTGGTTCTGCCTTAAAATCATACAGTTATAAACTTTAGTACTAACTTAATTATTCTTTTATGAGGCGTAAAATAGCTTGATTATCGTATGAAGTGATAAAATATTTTTTTCGTCGTCTTCCGTCATAATTAAGTAGCAAACTTCCATGCATGCATTTATATAAAACAATGGTGTTTTACAGAAATCAAAACCTATAACTGCAGGTAAAATACATATTATTGCCAACTGAGCGATATATTCTCATTTTTTTCTTCTGAATTTGATGTCTCAAAAAAAAAAACAATTTCCTCCCATAGATGTCATCTCGAGATAAAATAATAAACTTCATTTATGATTTCGGAACCTAAAATAAAATGCGAGAATATGAGTCCTCACAATTTCATTTCATTTGTAAGAAAATTCGCGCTCTCAATAATTCAACGCAACTTCCATCTCCGCGAGTGTTTACGTTCAACTTGCTCCTCTTTGTGTTTACTTTTAAAGATCCTTATGTGCATTTACGTTTAATTAACTTTTCGCAGTTCGTCAACTTTACTTATATTACATTCTACAGCTTTCGGTAAAGCTAATTCTAAATAAGCGATGCTTCAAAAGTATTACAAAAAATTTTTAATTAAATTTCATTATAATTTTGATTTTAAAATCATTTTAATTAGTTACTTAGCCAGATAATTTAAGTCTTAAACCGTTATTGTTCGATCAGAGTTTAAATGTAAAACTATGTATTTAGGAGCAGTGGTGGCTTCAGCGTGTGACTCTCATAACTGAGGTCTTAGGTTCGAGCCCCGGCTGTGCATCAATGGAGTTTCTTTCTATGTGCGCTTTCTATTTAAGATTTAAAATTTGCTCGATCAGTGAAGAAAAACATCATCGTGAGGAATCCGACATGTCTTAGACCCAAAAAGTCGACGACATGTGTCAGGCACTGGAGGCTGTTCACCTACTGCCTGTTAGATTTAAACATGATAATGAAACAGATTTAGAAATCTGAGGCCAAGACCTAAAGAGGTTGTAGCACCAGTGATTTATTTTTTATGTATTTAGGAATTCCTGTATTTTAGCATAAGTCATTTCTACTATCATAAAGTTAATTGTTATGTCACTAGAAATATTTGAAATTAGAAACTATATCGGCGTCAAAATATTTTCCCTAAATATTTGTAATTTCCTAATATAGCTTGGTCCTTCGTATTAATTTACATAATTTATAGTTTTCATTACCTTCGTCTTTGTTCACGGTGAACCGAGATTAATAAGCAAAGTCGATATGCGAAGCCCCAGAACTGGGCTAAGATATTACTTAAAGTTCGCAACGGGAAGCCTAAAAATTCCCGGAGTAAGTTCAGAAACTCGGAATAAGTAATCTTGCTTGTTCTGAAACAGCGCATACTAATATGAACGCGATAGATTCTCAGTTGCCATACGTAAATACTGAAAAGTAACACATTTTATAGTCATATTTGATGATGTTCTTTTTTATGTCAATCAGGTAACATATCAAATTGGAGTTTTGTCGAACTGGCCACTCTGACCTCCTTTTTAGTTAGGAATTTCAAATTCAATTTTTATAGCTATTTGCTCGTGTATTTATTTTTCAAAAATTTTGATTCGTTTCATTTTCCCGTTTAATTTTTTTTCTTTGTGTCTCTATTTATAAAATGGAAAAACATGAAATATCGCGTTATTTCCATTGGTACAACTTGTACTGCTGAAACGGCTTGAAGGATTAATGATGTGTATAGCGGCGGTGTCGCAAAAGAAAACACAGTGCGTGTGTGATTCGGCCTGCAGAACCAGCCCAGTAGATGGCTGGAAGCCGAAGTTAATAACGAAGAATTGAAGGCTATTGTGAGAGAGGATCTATCGCATCCACCGTGCTCCCCTACTATAATCCCCCCCTATTTTCGAAAATTGGATAGCTATTGCAGGGTGAAAAATTAAACTCTGATGGGACAGCCGAAACCGCCTTGCAAGATTTTATTGATCCCTGTTCGAATTTTTTTTAGTAAAGATCAATGTACTTACTATAAAATGGCAAAAGTGCATACATAGCAATGTATGCATACTTTGATTAAGAAAATATATTATATTTAAAAAAGGATTGCCAATTTTATAGGTACATAAGTATTTAATATGTATGCTTAGGTTATATATGTGTATGGTTATGTATATTTATTATTTGTACAAGTGGTTATTTATGTATGTTACCAACATGTAACATTTGACGTTATGTTTTAACTATACGATACATCTTAGTTGAAACTAAATTTAAATCGACTAAAATATACTATTTGAACTAAACAATGTTTTGTAGACTGTGGTATGTTCCATAATGCAAATAGGTCAGCGTTAATCAAGACGTACAAACCTGCTAGATTAAAGGTAAAGTTTTGGGTCTAAATTGACCATATTTTAATCTAGTAATAGTCAGTGGCCTGATAACTTGGTTCAACTTTAATCATTAATATTCACAAGTTAATATTTGGTATCGTAACTCAACTAGTCCCTATAGGAGTATATACAATTGTTGAATATTTAAGACACTAACGTACTTAAAAAAATTACATGTTTTCCAATCGATTATAGAAGTAATTAAGAAGTATTCTGTTTTGTTTAAAGCCGCAGGTTTAAAAGAAATATTTAAGTCAATCGTAGCTCTATTTCATTAATTACTTTTAATGAAATGTATAAAAAATGTTGTGTGGTTTTATGAAACCCCGGTAAAAGTGAAATATTTTTTCACATTATAGACATTTAACTAAAAAATTTTGGATTATGTATTATGGATGATATATTCCATTACGGGTATAAAAATGACTTTATCAATCCTTATTTCATACTTGAATAATTTGAATGATAATGGGAAATAATAAAAGTAGACTAAGTCTCCAACTAAAATTTTTATTGAATTCTGTGTCTTAGAGAGTACGACTTACATAATATTTAACAATTATTTAGATTATACACACATATTAAAATAGCGTGGAGCACTGGCACAAATGAATAATAGTCTATATATTACACGGTCAGCTGCTGCGAACTATGTGCGCCACCATATTGGCCTTGGCGGCTACGACGAGCGCCTTTCAGTTTATCCCTACTCCGCGGCCGACCGTCACACGACATGCGCCACACAGACTAAAAAGGTTGAGACGATGTAAGTTTCACTTTAAAAATAATTTATATTTTGATTTTTAAATTAGGTATGCTAGAGAGAGGCAACATTTTTTGGAGTACTTTCAAAATATTACTTAAAATTATCCTACTTATTTTTGACATGATGACGTCTTAAAAATCGATGAACGAATAAAAAAACAGGACTTTTTTCACGTTCCACCTGATTAGAGCGTGCAAGACGTGCGACGCATTTATCTTAAGTTATTAACAGCTCATGTTAATTTATCGAAAAAAATATAATTTTTATCTAACTCCTTCATTGTATTATACAACAAAATTAAAGTTTTGTGATACTAATTTAATTAAATTCATACAAGTTAGTAATTTTTCATCAATGTTTTCGTTTGACTTTATCACGTAAAATTATCGATCGCGAACTGACTTTAGAGAAAACCATTTTTTTAACTTATTCTTCTTGCGGCGCGTGAGGAAAAAATGATAAGTGATGAGGTAAAAATGATGTCATCATAAACCGACACCCGATGCTATAGTCAATTTAGTTTTTTGAGACATTTAAATAAACTTTATTTAACTAGATAATGCGTAAAACTTTCAATGTATTAAATTCCTTTTTTGTATTGTTTGTGTCGTTTTTCTACAAACGTAGAATATCTTTTAAAAGATTTTGTGACGTTAAAGACGTGTAACTTCTAACGCATGTACCAACTTTGTAACTATAATACATAAAAAGTTTGTTTATTTAAAAACTATGTTTTTATTTCAGAGATCCTTTACTTTGTGAATGTTAATTTAACGGGTCGCTGCGCTGACGCCTAGGCAGGCTGGAAAGTCGTAGTGGAGAACGACCTGGAAGCAAACTCCAATTGGGTAGAGACGTAGGTAGATACACATTTATATAAGTATTATGTGGAATAAAACATCAGATCTATCAAGGAAAACTCCGCATAAAAATAAAGTCTTAAATGTACGAAATAAATTTTTAATTTTCCTTAATTCACTGCAGTTGTCACGTCCACGTATCTTCGTAATGGCATGAGCCATTTGGCGCGCTTTTTGAAATAAAAACTCTCGGATAAGCGGAAATAAAGGGGACGTAAACTCGAATGTATAAGAATCAGGCTGTACTCCACAAAGAGGTTTTATTACATGAAAATCATAAGTTATGAATGTTTCAGAACTCTGCGTTGATAAGAAAAGTTTCTAGTTGTCGTTTTTATTTTTACTCCTGCTTTTCAAATTAAAATATATTTTGGTTTAAGTTTGTAGTTTTTGTATGACTCGAAGACTCTAATCTAATCCTGCTGATTATATAATTCAAACTAATCAATCAATTCATTTAATTTGATGATTATTCATATTAACTATATAATATTAGCTTTTAAATATTTTAATTAAATTACTAAACCTAACATGTATAATATTGTGTGGTGAAACAATTTTTATAGCTGTCTCTCGAAACAGCCGCTGTAAATAAGAAAAATGTTTTGAAAGGGACGCTTACTTGGCTCAAAACCTAATTTACTTTCTACTATATTACTTCAAACACTTGAGGTCATGATATTTCGATTATAAAAAATTACTAAAACTACTTATATATACTAAACTTAATAACTGCGGAGAGATTTTACATCTTGATTTGAGGTGTCGTCAAACAAAATTTCTCATGTACACGTGATTTAATTTTATTTTTATATATTCACTTATAAACGTACATATTAAAGAGCTGTACTTTCATTGCGTTAAAGACAGCGCTCATGCCACCATTGGTACCCAGAAGGTGTTCAATCGCATCTTCAATATTAAGAATGATATTCCACTAGACTAAGACCGCCCAATATGTGTACTTTTAAAATTCGAATTATTTTATTGTCCAATTACAAAACAGATCAGTGAAAGTGATCCTTCAAATTTAGAACGTAACGCAACTTGAGTGGTAAAATAAAATCATGCGCAACGAGCAACCGTCCCGAGGGAGCGATTAGGAGGGAAGGCAGGTTAATGCATAAGTAACGATTGCGTGCTCCCGGCAGAACCTTATGGACAACCTTTTAAGAAAATTCTCCCCAAGCTCACCTTGAATGGTATACATTCACGACTCTTTACGAAGAACGTATCTCAATTGCATTATTACCTCTTTGCTTATATCATACTGAATTCTTAACCATCACTTAGTTGGCATGTGAACCTCAATAAATTGTTTTAAAATTACTAATTAAACACTTTATAATTTAAAATGTATGTATAAGTAGTAAATTAAATTTGTACAATTAAGACAGTTATCCTTAGGCTTTTTGAATCAAGTTATATATATCTTCACTGACACTATAAAAATTAAACAGAAATTGTAATTGTATATAAAATATGTAACCAATCAATCTCCCATTCTAACAAAGAATAAAATATATGGTATCCGACTGAGAGCATGTTTGGTGGATGGACATTACTTAATTGGTTTTAGCTCAATTGGCAGGGACAAAGCAAGATTAGCCGTTATTATTAAAATTGAATGTTTAGCCCGAGGGCGTCATTGTACTACCATTTTATTATCCATTGCAAAATTGCGATTGAGCGCTGATTAGCCCGGATTTCTGTGGTTATTTTGTTTTGAAACAGTATGAGGATCATTTGTATTTTGATTTTATGAATTTTGAAATACAGCTAATGTTATAGAAATCATTTGAGTTCGTAAAAGTTAACTCTGCAATATTTTTTGCAATTTCAATAGCAAGAGTGATATACTATACTTGTAAAAAACATGTTAAGGATTTAAGAAAATATAGTTATTTTGATTTCCAATTAATTTATATAATGTACTATTGTGCATTATATAAATTAATTGGAAATTATTAAATAAATATTGTAAATTAATTGGAAAATATCCCTGTACATTTAAATACATTCTATAAAATATCCACATTTCCTCAAAATTGTATCGACTAATTAAATAAGAAGTTGTTAGAATCATGTGTGTACTTTAGAATTTCAGCTGATCCTTACAGTCAATTCAAAGTATATTATAAAAGTTCATTTTACAAAGACAAAGCTAACACAATCCGTGTCTTCGCCAACGTCAGAGCGCCGCGCGTAATTCAAAACATTAATTTTCCTAATGGAGGTTTGCTAAGAGACAGAACGAATGTTGAGGTGTCTCTTCGTATAAACACAGGCTGTTGCGCCTCTCTTAATTAATTAAAATGCAAGCCGACTATGCTATTGTATCTCGCCGCGTGCTTACGATTGCCTCTTTTGATTTAAGCTGTTCTATGTGTGGTTTTTAAGCGGTTTATAATGACACATACTTGAAAGCTTGCGGTGTGAAATTTTCTGCTGTTAATGTAATAATTAAATGGAGTGCTATCCATGCATAAATTGTACGCCAAAGAGGGTATATTACATAGGGTATATTGTCGCTTTGACTTCAGTAGTTAGGTAGTCGTTTTAGGTTTAGTTATAGCACAGATTTATTCTCATTATAATTCACAAGTTTTCACATCATAAATTTGAGCAGCTGAACTGATCTTTGTTATTAGAGTCGATAATTAATTTATTCATATATGCAATACAAATACTATACATAGAAAATTAAATCATAACATAAACCCCTAATGTGTTGTAATGGTTTATCACAATATACGTAATTTTTACTATACCCTTTACTAGTGAATATGATAGTAAGTTTTATTGGCTTTGCCATTGTGGTGCGAGCGGTACTTCTCGAGTTAGGGGACAGGTGCAACATCAATCTTGTGCGATGTAGAAATGTGACACGACATTATAAATCTTATTGAAGATATGTCATCCATCACGTAGAGGAAATGAAGTGCCGTATGCGGACTACGTGTTTCACTATAGTTTGGTTTGTAATGTACACGTTGTTTGCTTGTTTATCAATTTACTATTTACCTGTTTAACTTAAGACATATTTATGATAAAGAATATTACTTCACAGTTAGCAATTTCAAATAATTTGTATGACTCAAAACTTACTTACCGTATAAAGGTATATCTATAAGTAATAATTTTTACGACTAAAATTATGGAGGTTTTAAAAATTAACAGGCTCGTCAAAGTTAAAAATATATTTCATGAGTATTTCTATAAGTATTTCTGTTTCGTGATTATTGTATTCTATGTAATAATTTTATCTAAAGAAAATAGAAAACGACTGTTTTCTACACATCTGAGTGCAATGTATTAAAAAATAGCTCTCTCAAATGTTTTGTAAAAATAAGTACGCCAGAGTTGCATTCGCTCTTAAAACTGCAGACTTACTTGGTGACCAAAGAAATCATGTTAAGATTACACAAAAGCCAGCGTTCACGGAAGAAAAATGTTTGTCAGAATATCGTTGCGAGGTCAAGCGGTGCAGTTTTGAGGTTTTGTGAGAAGCGAGGAAAATGCATTTTTTCTTTTGTGAAAGCAGAATGTAATAATCAAAGGAATAAAGTTGCAGTTGGTGAATTGTATGCGTTTTTTTAAGTTTAAATTGTTTATTTTAAAATGTAACCTATTTGACAGTAAATTCAGTTATTTATAAAAATATCTATTAATGATTACAGTTAGTAAATTTATTAATTAGTACGATTGTATATTTGTGAGGCATTATTAAAACGTCATAAATATACATAATTTGCTATAAAGCCTTTTGATTTCGCGGTTCCTGTATGAAGCGTAGAACCTACAAGGCGAGCTTTTGATTATCGATGAAAAAATAGGGCACAGAAACGAATCTCCCTTACTACTTTTTACGCTAACGGTAATGTTAAGTAACATTTAATATCGAATTTTCAATTAATCTTACCTTTTATAATACTGTTAATATAGCTAAGTGAAACACACATTAAACTTTTCCTCTTTAGTATCAATTAAAATTCATAACATTACTTAAAACCATTGAATCAAGTTCCTTATAACTTTGCACTTAAGTCGATTTCCTTCAGCAGAAACGTTATTCCACTTTCAATATAGTGCAGGAAAGAATTCCCCGACATTGCTTCCTTATTACTGGCAGGATCCTCAGACAGGATATAAACTATGTACTGCTGTTGCTCTATAATTTTATATAAGGGGCCGTGTTTTTAAACATTCGAAAATGTTTATTATACTTCAACACAAGTATATATTTGATATCAATAATCATTTACATCTGTCGCATCTCACATATCTCTGTCCTATCTAGTTTGTAAGAATTCTGTTGGCAAGCAATGGTTATTAAGTATAAAGCATGTTGTGTCTACCTTCTAAACGGTTTTATATTGATATTATTGTGTCTGTATAAGCTTTATTATATTTGCCAAACTGTTAAATTTGTTTCATATGTTACTACTATAAAAATATCACAATTCTATGAAAAATATGCCATAAAATAAGTTATTAATAAATTATAAGGAGTAAGAATAATAAGTCATCTTTACGACACAAACCAATATAATATTAATTAAATTTTGCATGTGTAGTACTTATTTTATTGTTAGCAAAATTATAACTCTAATTTTCTTTACTATTGACTTGTTTAGGTTATCGCGGAATGTAGTTATAAAGTGTATTAAGAATATCCATAGCGCAAAATCACCTACATCATAAGCACACCCCACATACACACCATCACGTACATACCCACACTTTTACACCATTACACAACACAAACACAATACATTAAATCACAATTAGTTAATTGTATTAAATACTTTGTTTGTTTGTTCCCTTTTATAAATCTTTTTGTTCTAAAATGTATCATGTATTCCACCTGTGGCTATATTCTCAGTGTATTTGTTTCTTTATATATATAATTTATGTTAGCTGTAGGAGTACTAAATAAATAAATAAATTTGTAAATGTAAACTGAAGATGGCTAAAAAGATTACTTAATCACTACATAGTATAAAACAAAGTCGCTTTCTCTGTCCCTATGTCCCTTTGTATGCTTAAATCTTTGAAACTACGCAACGGATTTTGATGCGGTTTTTTTAATAGATAGAGTGATTCAAGGGAAAGGTATATGTATAATAACATCCATTAAATAGTGGAGAAGTACTGTTATTTTTGAGGTTTCTAATGTGATGTCGTAAATAACTACATTTTTTCCGCTTACATTGCAAACGCAGGCTGAACCCTACGAGTTTTATCAAAATAATGTACTAAGTATTGTACACATTGAACAGGTCTACAGAAAAGTCCATGATGGTATATGTCTATCTCTTATGGATAACCCTCAATAACTTTTTTTTGTCATTTACTTTTTACGACGAATGTTGGCTAATTTTCGAAGCGATTTTAACCAATACAGCATTAATCCTTAACCAATTAATTACCTTGAGTACATTGTTCATTTAATATAGATCTGTACAGCCCGTTACAGCTTATTTAGCAGCGATCTAACGCGTATATTATCGGAGCTTTCCAGCGACGGAAATAACAATACATAATAAAAACCTGCTTTTCAACAGCATTGCACCCGTGCGAAGCTGGGGCGGGTCACTAGTATAAAAAATATTTCACACTACAAAAGACATCGCCACCTATTAAAATATAAGAAGCGCATTATTCGTCTGCTTGTGGTACTCGGAGCGTTGAATAAAATATAAGCGGAGAATAACACAAGCCTTTTTACCTATTAGACACATTTACTGTTACAAATCTTCCCTCTTAGTATAAGTGTTCTTGTTATTTCAAACGACCATATCTCGTTTTTAAACTTTACACAATCATTTTTCGTTATAACAATATAAACAGAATATTAATCATGATTAGTGATATAGTTTTAAAATTGTTTTATTTGATACATATCCTCGCCACGCATCAGGCTTTTCTTGATTTAAAAATATAATATATAACATTATAATTTTTTATGTTTAAACTTTAAATTGTATGTACTCATTTTTATTTATTTTTGTGGTGAGATCTTCTATGCATATGCACCTACATACACACGGTATCAATAAAAAATGCAAGTCATTTTAATTGAAAATCAAACCATATAAATGTATAGTTTTTGATACAAAAGCGTAAAATATACATCGCATTGGAGTATGTACCCATTTATTTGCTTTTTTATAAGATTATTAATATTCATAATGAAACCTGAGATTACATTATAACGTCACTTAGTCTAGTCGACCAGAAACATGAACATCCATATTGATCCTATACAACCCTCAAAATATTCAGTAGGTACAGCCTAAGTTAATTATGTCACGTACTACGGATTTAGCTAACTTTCAAGTAAGCCTAACATAGCCGAAGGCGCAAACATCACGCGTTCTTTAGATGTACGTTAAGCCTTTGCCAACAGTTTATAATCCTCAATCGAGCCGCTGATGTACTGAAATATTATTGCCTTGGCCACGTTTTTATCTCTGTGAGTTTTTAATTTTATGTAAAGGTAGGGTCTATTAGGGAGTTATTTACCTCTTTGTTTTAGTAATAACACTACGATTCTTATCCACATTAAGATTTATACTAATTTTAACTGTATAGTTGTCCTTGCATTTTTGGTAAATATTACTTTAATCTAAATCACAAAAAATTGCAACAATTTTTTTAAGTCACTGTTTATTTAGAAGTCCAACAAAATGTTCAAAAAATTTAGAACAAAGACCTCGTCAATATTCGTATATCAAAAGCGTTATAAATCAAACTAAAAATGTAATAAACGGTTGGTTGATTTACAAAGCTTGGAAAGCGTCAAATTGATGTTGTTTTCGTTTGTGTAACGTAACAAACAAACGTACAAATAAAATGGTATTGCCTACTAACAAGCATCTGATGACAAAGTTGAATTGATACCAATTTCAATAAAACGAAATCATATAGTTATATTGAAAACTAGTTCTGACAAATCATTACATAGTATAAAACAAAGTCGCTTTCTCTGTCCCTATGTCCCTTTGTATGCTTAAATCTTTGAAACTACGCAACGGATTTTTATGCGGTTTTTTTAATAGATAGAGTGATTCAGGAGGAAGGTTTATATATATAATAACATCCATTAAATAGTGGAGAAGTACTGTTATTTTTGAGGTTTCTAATGTGATGTCGTAAATAATTACATTTTTTCCGCTTACATTGCAAACGCAGGCTGAACCCTACGAGTTTTATCAAAATAATGTACTAAGTATTGTACACATTGAAAAGGTTTACAGAAAAGTCCGTGATGGTATATGTCTATATGGTATATGTCGCGTATATTATCGGAGCTTTCCAGCGACGGAAATAACAATACATAATAAAAACCTGCTTTTCATCAGCATTGCATCCGTGCGAAGCTGGGGCGGGTCACTAGTTCAAAATAAAATTACATTGAGGTTATAGTTTATTAAAACAAAAAATGCGTATTAATTTGTAAGCTTGCCTATTATTATATGATAATTATGATTAATACAGTTTCAAGGGATGTCATAACAATAAGGGGATTCACGTATAAAATGATACGTCCATCTCCGAGTCGAAAACAATAGCGCACGGACGTTGGCTCCCACCTTGCACGGTAAAATAGAAGCAAAAGGTTAATACTTACGCAGGTATTTCACTAATACCAAAAATATTACATACGTAAATATAATCTATAAAGCATAAAATAATCTTTTACTTAATATAAAGACTATTGTTATTAAAATCATTTACTTCCATATTGGCATTATAAATTCAAATAAAGATCAAAATAAATTATGTATTTAAAAAGTTATTACAGCAATACTACAATGCTAAGTATTGTAAGCTATTGTTTACTATAACATACGATTCATATCCTTTACCCTACGGCTAGTTGTTTCGTCCACACATAACTATATTAATGTGTAGCTGTTAAATGTTGGCTATTGTTTGTAGACAAATTGTCAGAGACGTAATATCCTATTCATGCTTACAGGTGTACAACATGTCAGTTGCTTACATTAAAATTGTTTACACAATTTTCATACATTTGTTAACAAGCATATTTATAAAACTAAAGTATGCATATAGATTTTTGAAGTAATATTTCTTTTGGCGCGATGGATAAAAATGATGAGAGTGAATTTTTACGATGCGCGCGCACACTGGAACCTGAATTCTACATCGTTAAGTTAGTTCTAGGTGGCATGAAAATCTATAACTATGTTCAAGTTGTATATTAGTTTCGTAACAATACAATTAAACAGTGTGAATAAATAAATATTATTTTGGTGTTTTTATTAAATCAATTTCATTTAAAATCAATATCACTAAGTGATAAAACTAATATGTTTTGAGTGCATTTATAAATATGGGGTAAATTTTTCGGTATGTAAAATTTATTTACATCGTTAATTAAAAATTAATTTATACATTATTATATAAAAAATATTTTTTTTCGTTCTGTTTTATTTCTACAAATTTTATGTGTAAAAAAATTTCTATATTTTTATTTATACTACCTTTGATCTAAACTATTTGTTAAAATTTGATTTTTAATTAATTTTCATATTTATCGTTAAACACTACTGCAGAAATAGTATTAGAAGATCTTAACATGAATGCTTATTCGAACTTTTGACAACTGATTGTAAGATAGATCCAACACAATGTGCTTTAACCAAGATATTAAAGTTATAACGTCATTACTTTTAATTTAACTCATCTAACGTTATCAAGTAAGTAAGGATTCGACTTAAATATATTAAGTTTAGTATTCCTAAAATTGGTGATACGTGTTCATATCGAATAGCGAAACTATAAATACAGATATTCACGTCACACACTAGGTTTTAATTGTTTGTGCTCTACGTGACCCGGGCATGGATACTGGTTCATTTTTCCAAATCTTTGTTACGTGATGTTACATACATTACTTGGAACTCCATACAAATGGCCTTTATGGATTCACTGAGAGTAGGCGCTAATGTAATTTGAATAGCTGAATATGGTATATGTCACATGAATCTATGTCGAAAGGTTTTTCGAATATTTTTTTATTATTTATGAGATTATTAAATATTGTATTTATATATATGTATAGTGTAGTTCATATCTATAAGTAGTATATATTTATAATGTAGGATTAAATAGTTTTAAAAATGCTTCTAATACACTCATTACAATTGGAATAAATAAAGGAATACTACTTATTGCAATATTTGTATTATACACAATAATGTACTTTTATTTTGTGGGTATTTAACAGCTGATTCAATTTAGTAAAAAAATTAAATGCATCCAATAAACCAATGCTTGAGAAACTAACCTATTCCATAAGTTATTAATAAAATATAATAAACTACTGGCAATACTAATAAAGCTGAGAGTCAGTTAAAATGTGCAAGTGAGCGCGACCAGACGTGAGCCATTGATTACATTAACAAGTTGCGAAGAACATTTACACTCGGAACCGACTCCGACGGGCATCAGCTTGGATATTTTATGTGAGAAAGGAATGCGGATTTTCTTTTACTTCTTAAATACTACGACTACATTGTTATATGACTCATAAAAGTGTTTTATACCTAACATGTTTCTTGTGTCGCAAAGATTTAACAATGCTAAGCTCAAATGTTCAGCTGATTAGATCTGCATAGACTACAAAGCCCGTGTTTCAAACGCTAAATTAGTTCTAAAAAAATACTGCACTTTTAAAAGGACTTGACTTATTTCTGTCTATTTGAGACTTGAGTCCAACAGAATGAGCACCATTATTACACTCTATTTAAATGTGTACGCTAGAACCAATGTTGGCTGATGTAAGAAATTCCAGACCAAGCACTCGGCTACGATAAACCATACACCGTATATCTGAAGATGCAATTGTTCCACCCGACGGCACCCCTAACCGTATTTCGTCATTACAGAACCATCGCAACATGATATCTGCTCACCGGTTTTGTGGAACCGGTTGTACAAATCGCATTTTATTTACAAAAAGCATATTCATCGGTGTAACAAAATTAATGTTATTTGTGGTGTAATTCATATCATTCGTTATTATTTATAAATAGTTTATAAAAATATGAATGGTGAAAACACAACTAGCTCCCACACATATAAACATAGATATTCCGCCAGGATGTCGATTAAATTAACAATTTTTATACTAAAGTCTTTGGCGCAATACAACAAAATTAAAGTTGTGGGCATAACGATGATACATTGTAACCAACCCACCCAGGAAACGTATACACAACATAAAATGGACGTAATAAAATCATAATACGTTTCAGAACTCTGTCAGAAAATGATCATAAGTATTATGCTGTATGTATGAAATATGAACTTTTAACACCTATAATTTCAATTGTTTTCATTATACCAATGGTAGCATATTTAATAATTACTTTCAAATATTAAATTTTTCATGCGATTACATGTAGCGGTGAAAATACTAGAACGATTTATTACCGTAACCGGTAACATCATTAATGTGGCATCGCACCTCGGTGCAGTTGTGTTCTGTTCACTGCTGCGTGCTGCATAATAGAGTTGTCGTATTTTGGAGCTAGCCTGAGTTAAAGTTGTTATGGACACTCTGATTTCGTGCCGAGTGTTCAAAAATCATTCGGGCATCGCCAAGTGGATCGTGAAAACCAATAAACGAATTTTGCATGCGTACGTATATAATTTATACTGCATATTTCAAGACTTATGCGATAGTTTTGTGAGTTATTTCAAACATGTATAGATTTAAATAAAGATGTGCGCCTTTTTTTATAGAACAGGGGGCAAACGGGCAGGAGACTCACCTGATGTTAAGTGATACTGCCGCCCATCGACACTCAATGCCAGAGGGCTCGCGAGTGCGTTGCCGGCCTTTTAAAAATTGGAAATACTTCATTGGGCAGCTGGTCCACATAGTGGTGGTGAGCGGCAAAAAATGCCTTGAAAAACGCATTAACGCTTTCTTGGTTTTTTGACTAACGGATGCACTTACTGAAATATTTCTTTTTACCAAAACAGCATGCTCTAAAATGTTTGTTTTACTTAGAGCTACATACGAGAGAACAAAAGACACAATGAGAACTTTTTTCGAGAAGATACAATAATTAAATACGAGTTCAAAAGTTGTATCTCTGTAGTATAAGTCAAGTTAACGACTAAGTTAATTAGGCTTTATAACTTGCGCTAATTTTTTCTTAATCACCAATTGCAACGACTTTATGGCACTTTTATATTGTAACTTAGCTTTCAACTTTATAATATGCGCTATTATTTTCAACCCGGTATGTCAAAGTTTATTTATATATTTAATTATAAGTAACCTAGCGTATGTATAAGTACATATTATAAGATAAAAGACAATACAGAAAGCCAAACAGATTATATAGATAAACAAAATATAAAAACAGAAAATAAGCAAGTGCATTAATAGATACATTAAAAACTAAAGTAAACTGAAATTAAACAATAAAAACAACAAATAATACTACTAAAACAAAATCAGAGTCTTCCCGCTTCTGCAAGTACTTCTTGACATCTCTCTTTTTGAGGTACAAAAGATCAATATCCTGGTAATGGATGTCATAGTTTGATAAATTATACATTGGCGAATTATGCAGGTAATTCGACTTCGTACGAGGCACACGGAACAATTTTGTGTATCTTGTCGCATAAGGAGGGATTTTAAGAAAAATTAACGAAAGCAAAAAGGGGCTAAAGCTTAAGTTATAAAATAAGTTTTACTATAGAATATACAATAATAGGTAAACGTATACTAAAATAAATATTATTTTTAGTATCTCAAGAGAAAAGAATATTAATGTTATAAAAAGGAAGTTTACCTCAACAAAGCTGTTGAAAAACTTAAGAATATCAAAAAATAGGTTGACCACGTCTTCTTAATATATATAAATCTCGTGTCACAATGTTTGTCCTCAATGGACTCCTAAACCACTTAACCGATTATAATAAAATTCGCACACCATGTGCAGTTCGATCAAACTTGAGAGATAGGATAGTTTAAATCTCAAATTATAGTCGCAATTTTATTTTATTGCAAATTATTTGTCTATAATTTGATACATTTCTAACAGATGGCGTTGTGTTAAAAGTACCAACGTTTCACATAAGCTATCTACCTTTCACATAAGTTCTCCTACCGTTTCCCTTGAATAGTTTACTACTATGTAATATAACAAAAACCTTAGCCACAGCAACGCTTGGCCGAGTCTACTAGTATTTATATAAAATGAGCAATCCAGTTAAACAATGTTCATGCATTTGGCCATTTTCGGCGTGGCAAGTTTTTCTCCGGGCCGTTCGTCAAAATAACGCGCACTCATTACTCACGTGTGAACTTTCTTTTTATTTGATTTACTTCATCTTCTGACTGAGAAAATTTTGTTTATGCTTGTTTCATATAAAAATGAAAGTTGGTTGTTACGTAGTTAAAGTTTAGTTCCTGATTGTTTTGTTTTCACATCGTTCTGTGTATGTTAAAGTCAGATATTTAGTTGTTAATTTTATTATAAGCCTTGAGGATAATATTAAAAGGGATTCATTTCAATATGGTCTTAAAAAGCTGTGTCTGACTCCTGGAACTTTTTTATCGCATTGAAGCTATGTATTATTGTAAACTTATAATTATTTATTTAAAAGCAGTGTTGGCCTAGTGGCTTCAGCGTGCGACTCTCATACCTGAGGTTGTAGGTTCGATCCCCGGCTGTGCACCAATGGAGTTTCTTTCTATGTGCACATTTAACATTTGCTCGAACGGTGAAGCAAAACATCGTGAGGAAACCGACATGTCTTAGACCAAAAAGGCTACGACGTGTGTCAGGCACTGGAGGCTGATCACCTACTTGCCTATTAGATTAAAAAAATTGATCATGAAACTGATTCAGAAATCTGAGGCCAAGACCTAAAGAGGTTGTAGCGCCACTGATTTTTTTTAAATAATTATTTAACATATTTTTTTAAACATTTAAAGAAAACACTTCTAAAAGCTATGTTAACAAAAGACAATACTAAGTGTATTAATTAGTTTGTTGAATTATTTAAACGTTAATTTTTTTTATTGATTCTAGATTATGAATTAAAACTTATGTACTAAAATATTGCATTACTAAATTTATACAAAAGCTTTAATATTTTATATAAATAACAATTTCGTCTTTCACATCTCATTCAAGTGAAGAAATAACGAGTCATTCTATTATAGCTGAACAAAGAAACCGTGGCCACATGTTACCAATTCTGCTTACGTCATCTTATATTATTGAAGTCAGATAGTAATTCACTCAAGATATTTTCACTTCCGGCAACATGAAAAAAGATTTTGCATTTTGATGTGGGATAAGTGAGTTTGTAATACATGAATGAATGTGACGGTTTCGGGTTTCAAAATCGTAAGTAGAAAACTGTCTGGTTGTGTTTTGGTAATGCTGTGAAATAGAAAATCGAGAATAAAGAAAGTTCTAGAATGACGTGGCGCTATATGGTATAGGGTTTTACATTACGGGAATTAAATAAAACTTCTATTGTGGTTATAAACTTTATTACCACGATTGAGCATGCGAAATGTTGAGTTATATAAATATTGTAATAATTTCGCAATTAATATTTTTTTTATATAATTCACGTCCATTTCGTGAGTTTAAAAATAAAACAGAACAATTGTATACATTGTAATATACTAAGAAGAAACTAAAGCTAAAATAATCGACAGATATTAAAAAGTTATTTTTCATCATAAATTGTATTGACAGAGTAGTAATTTGATTTCTCGTTCTATTTGCGTAGGAGCAAAAGAGACAGCTTACCGGAAGTGGCGGAAGTGCATCGCGGCGGAAGCCGAGTGGATGGAAGCAATTTGCGTACCGCTCAGACTATTGCACGGTTCTTATGATATTTAAGTTTGCTATTCAATTTTAAAACTATACTACCTTACTATAGGCATGGATATCCTAAAATATTAAAGTTATACAAAAACGTATACCTAACTAATACTAAAAATAAAGATTTTTTTAATAACTAAATAATATATACTCTTAATCTATCTAAAATTGAAAAAAATACGCTGAAATAAATATGAAACAATAGATTTTCATTTAGCACAAGTTCGTCGAAGCAGTTGAAAATAATTTCCGAATTCCGTTACAATAGCTCCCGACCTATTGTTTTGGGGGCTTTCAGGAAACCGCGGTAATACAAAGTTTAATTATGTGTTTCATAGAAAATCCGGTAAGCAGATTTACTGCCGTACAATACATTGACACTCCTAAGTAGTGGACCGATGCGTAATTCTATATACCGATGAATTCGTGATTATTATGTAGATGATTATTTGGTATCCTGGGTGTAGTGTATATATTATAACAGGTATATATAAATTATTCATATTTATTTTATTTTTACATTTAGGTACAAAAACAGAAAACAGATTGATTATATACATACACTTATCACATACTAAGCAACATTTGAAAATCTGATATCCAATTACATCTGTACACAGCATTTTACACTAAATATCAACCAAACAACATACACATATTAAACTGAATGACAAAAAAAGAAAAAAAAAAATATATATATTAATTAATTCAAATTAGTAATTTAGGTTACAAGTATTCACCATGAACTCTTTTTAAATTTACAAATACTATTGTGAAAAATATCAACTTCAGAACACACAGAATTAATATTTGTACATTCTAACGAGCGGACCATTCTGGGACACATTGTTATTATAAAGTAATTCTACAAACGTTGATAAGAGACGTTACTTTTAATTATAAGTAATCTTACAGCTTATACATATTATAAGACAAAACACTAAGACAATACAGCAAGCCAAAACAGATTACCTATATAAACAATATTAGTTTAAGAAACAGAAAACAAGTACAAATTAGGTACATTAATAGACAAAGAAACATAAAAAAACTAAAGATACTGAAAATTAACATTTGAAACAACGAATAGTACTTACTATTTCAAATTAAAATTAAAATTATTTTTTATTGGATGCAACGCGACTTCGATAATTTTTAGTATCTTGTATGTAATAATCATAAATTTAAGATATTAATTTTGAAACATACGTAATAAAGGCTTTTTTCATAAGCCATCTGCACACTAATCTTAAACCGAATTAGGCCTAGCATCTTTATGAATGTTTTAAAAATCCGTTTCAAACGAAACGTTGCAGAGAATCCATTCCAAGACCACAAACAAAATGCGTAAACAACGATTCAGAAAAACAACATACGGTTTAAAAAATAATCCTATTCTCGTATTAAACAAACTACAGGGGACAGGTGTAAACATGTTGAAACAAGACAAACTGCGCGCACGCGGGTTTTCCCACGCTCCCAATGTTTTTTAGCACACAATCAATTACAAATTGGAATGAAAACAGATAAAAGAAAACGACCCAACGGTCTGTGAACACAAAACTTTTCCACTTCTATTACTTGAATTATTGTTTTGTTTGGAGTTTTTTAGAGGGTTTTAATAAAACGTTTTGAATGGACAAACTTTGAATGGATGCGTTTAGCACATTATGAGACATTTATATTATGTATTTATACTTATATCTGAACCAAATACATAATATTTATTGTGTTGTATTGTGTATATCATAATAATATAGATATCAATTGATGTAAGATTTGCCGTAATAGGTTGATACGTTTTTAATTTTTGTCTGTTATTATCTCTTATAAATTATTAATGTTGTATACATTATATCTTCTAACAGCAACCCTTTACAAAACAAACCATAGTAAATATTATCATCCATAATGCAAATGAGCGCTGAACACTAACATGATTAGACGTATGTGATTTTATCATAAATTTAAGCCACCCGTGCCGCAGAGCGATGAAGTGAACTTGAAATTGCTATGAATTTTACATGAATCATGACGCACCCTGTCATTCATTTTGGTTAACTGTAAATTGTAAGATATTTCTCATAGCGTATAGATGTTTGGCAACTTGAGAATCTAGTTGTTGTTATAAAATACGTTTACGAGATGAATATATTCTATATAAACAAAAAATACTACTACAAAAACACTTAATGTTTGAGAAACGAATTCCAGAAGAGAAATTTGGAAAAAAAAAAGACGATTGTCTTTAAAGTCGGTTTACTGACGATAGTTGAACCTGACAATGTCATAAGAAAATACTGATAGAATGGTTGCATTTTTCAAAAGATTTTTTAATTTTATTTGATAGATATTTTGTATGAATATATATGGAGATGGAATAAATGGAAATAACAATCGAATTGACCAAGTTACATTCATTTGTCAAGTTATATTCAATTATTTAATTTTTTTAACGAATGAATGCTGCCGAATGCAACCGATTGTGCTTCTTTGTCGCTCGTTCCGCGCTCTCGCTTGCACTTCAAGCTTTAAATTGATGCGTACGCCGACGACGACGCGGACGCATGCGTCACGTTTTTTCGTGCGTGCAGCCGGCTCCATCGAATTATAAGACGTTGTCACGTCAAAAATTGAAATTCTGCAGCATGCATCGTTGTCATCTTTTTACAGCTGTAGATATATGCCGTTAAGAACGTACGCGTAGTGCAGGGTATGTGGCATAAAAAATTTACTCAAATGAATTATTAAAAAATTGAAAATGTAAAAATAAAAAATACTAGCCGGTCGTTTCTTGCATTGAAATATGGCTAGTGCGTTCGGCGTTTGACAGGATTCCGAGCTATGCAGCAAATAAAATGAATTCAGCAGCTAGGGGCAACTGTAGAAAATTGGAAACGTCATTTTCGCTCTTTTTTAATGTTTGCTGCGGCGATAGGATTAACGGACACGCTTTGCCGCCGGCTTACTCCAATGAAATGAGGTTTCAATATTTTTCCTCCGTGAATAATTATTGTTTGTTAGGTATATTTGTTACGGTATACCAATTTGTTAATTGAACTTGTATTTTCACGCAATATTATTGTGCGAATAATTAGAAATTAAAAAGCATGTAGCATTTTAATTTCTAATTTATTAAATTAATTACCTTCAGAATTGTGAAAATTCATATTAATAAATGAAAAGTCTAAACTTTAATAATTCATTAAAAGTTACCTGACATGTATATCGATATCTTTTAGTATATAATTGATAATACATAAATAATATTACTATGTATATTCCATTTGTGCTAATATAAAACGTTAAATTAATATTGTCATATCAGACATATTACAATGACTATATCTCATAAAAGGATTTAAACTCTTCACGAATCAAGATGTTTGAAAATAAAACGTGGATAAAGAGACCGATATACACGAGTACGGAGAGTATTCATATCTTTGACCCGCATTAGACAAATCCACTCCTCTCAACTGGGTTTTGTATTTCTTGACCTCACGATTTCTAGGGATTTTCATTTTATTCTGGTTATGCTGCGCTGAATGAGGCTTAATGGGAATTGCTTTAAAAATAAAATTGTGATTTTTGAATAGGATAATCGTTGTTTCTTATTGAATAGCTCCTACTTTAGGCTTACATTGCTGAGATAACTTTTGCTTTTATACTTCGCTGCTGTATTAAAAACTATGTAATTTTTGTTACATTCATTATGATGCACGATTGTCTGAGGTTTCTTTGATTAGTTCGAAAGTAACGACCGGTCAAATACAATTTACTAGAAGTAATATTTAATATTACTTCTAGTGGTAGTCATATAATAGATAACAGAAGCAATAATATCAAATATTTTAGGTTAAAAATTTTGTTACTTCGTCAAATGAATATTACACTATCACCCGTTTTAGAAGTATAATTAAGGTAAGTACAAACCAAACCATACAAATGTATTTTTGTAATATTCAAAGATTTCAAATGCATTCTTTGAACTTTCATTTGCGTAAATAAATCATTTCAAGGTTATATGTTCGGCCTGCAATATAGAGCTCCCGTGTAAGATGCATTGACTTGTAATTAATTGCCAATTAGTTGCTACCTTTGTGCATTAGAAGACAGCCTTAATTGAATCGTGGCTATGCTAGTCCACTTATACATGAATTTCGTAGTTAGAATTACTAATCTAGCCTTAAAAATATCTTTATTAGGTTTGATACTTAACAAGGACACTAATAATAGCAGTCGTGAATGTAACGTATAAAATTAAGTATATATGAAGTATGTATAACACAATTAAGTAGTGCATCAATCAACAATTTAAATTCATAATATTTTACAAATTATGAATTTAATTTCTTAACAGCTGCCGTGCATTCTTACTTACGCAAAACTATATACATATGTAGTAGGATCAATATAATAAGGTGAGTTTATAAGAAAATACCACTAAGGCTCTATCCCAGCACGAATTGTTGTGTCAGTGTCTAGGGGTGCAGTGCGGTGCGCAATGGAGAGCTGGAGCACGTAATAACAATTACTTATGTAAAACATTAAATTAATGTAATTTTATCACATTTTTTTCATAGTTTTAACTTGCCCATGTTTAGATTTTTTTCTATCGAGCGAAGTTATTTAAATCGTGTATCGACCTATCAAAATGGATATATAAACTACTCAACTCCACCATATATTTTTTCCACTTGCTCCATTTTAAGAAAAGATGACAGAAATGGACAGAAATAATGTACTTTTTTGGAGTTTGGCAAACTGATAGGTCCTTTAATATTATATATCATTTCGCCTTTATTAGGCGTAATACGAAAGTAAAAGGCATAAATAATGTGAACTCAATGTGACGTAACTGATAGTATATCTATAATATTGATTTTCATGATATCAAAACCTTTGAACTGCAATCATGTACGACAAAAGATTTACGTGTACTATGTTATGTCGCCACGTAATTATATCGTCGTAATTGATTTGCTTTGTACTGTATAACCAATTAATTAAGGTGTAATGTTAGACTCGAGTTGCCTGATTATCGGCCCACTGTGACATCGTTCTAGTCACGTATTGATTGACACTATATGTACAGTGTTTGCAAAGCTATGGAGCGCTCAATATAAATAAAATATATTAAAATTATCTTTGACTAGTAAGTTTCTTAGAAAACACCTTTATTAGATACTGCATAACCCTTTCTACCTACATATATTTGTGTCAAAAATGAATACAAATTTTAAAGAAAACACTTTTTTACTGGATTAAGCTATGTATTTTTATTGTAAACTTATAATTATTTAACAAAGTATTAAAAAAGTGTTTTCTTTAAATGTGTAAAAGCTATGGTAATAAAAGACAATACTAAATACATTTTTTTTAATCAGACCAAAGAGATCAGACCTCATACAGATATGAAAGACAAATTTCTGAAAGCGTCTATAAATATATGATAACCAATGGACAATTACTATTATAAAAACACAAAAAAACTATTGATAACAGTTTTGATTAGAAAATTCAATTGTCGTTTAGTATTATTTAATATTTTCTTTATTAATTATTCATGTTTCCAACCGTTTAAACCTTCCCCAATAGTTAATATAATAATAACTATTGGGAAAATAATAAGGGAATTCAGTCCAGCCATTATCACTTTTTTATATATAGATAACTTTTTAAACTTTTTGGTTTATAAAATGTGGTAATAACATTCATTAAAGAAGATTGTGTCCTGTATGATAAAATACAAGTCCTGATTTCCCACTGTGGCATCATGATAGACTGTGGTATGTTTCCCTTAAGGGCCTTCTAAATTGAATCTGACGGTCCCTCCCATACTCACTCCCTCACCTGAACTCTTTACATTTTAGGCTCCCTTGCAAATCCCATTTGGATATGTTTACCGACTTTTTACATTATTATATATTTTTGGGATGATTTAACTGATCGATACCCAACGACAGTGTCCTTATCCATGTGGAAAATTGAAGGTTTTACCGAAGCGGAGAAATCTTAATATGTATAAATCTCCTAAACTACTTAACCGATTTTAAATTAAATTGGCACACCGTGAGCAGTGTGGTCCAACTTAAGAGATAGGATAGCTTAGATATTTAATTATAGTCGCAATTTTATTTTATTGAAAATTATTTGTCTATAATTAATTGATAGTCACAATTATCTGTTAACTCCAAAAGATTGTAACAGATGTCGATACTTATCGACTGGATTGAGTAAGTAATCAATAGATGGCACTGCTATGGTAAACCGGCAAACGTGTCATATAAGCTACAATTCAATATTATGATTACCACGTGTTATTGAGGCTTAAGTATAAATTAAATTTATTTTGTGAAACGAAGGAGAAACGAAGTTCGCGGGGGCAGCTTTTATATTATAATATTAATTTATAATAGTAACGCAGGAATAATATATTTTGTTTCTTGGTATGACGTTTTATTTACCTGATGTGAAATTTTCTGAATTATATTTTATTTACATTAGTCTTGCTGGGAAACCTTTACGCACTCCAACATAAAACTTATGAATGCTAAAGTTATTATATGTATAAATGATACAAAATATACTTTTAATGAAACGAATTTATCAAATTACTATTCAAATGTAACATCAATTCTAAATTGACAATTCTTAAAAGGCCACTCGCGAGCCTTCTAGCATTGAGAATGTCCATGGGCGGCGGTATCACTTAACATCAGGTGAGCCTCCTGCCAGTTTGCCCCGTTCTATAAAAAAAATTGAACAAAATTTATAGCAAAATTCCTTATTTAAAGTTCAGCTAGTTTATCAGTTTAGTGAACCATATATTTTTAATAAGAAGTCTGGATCACAAATTCCAAAAGCTTTCGTTGTAAATCGATTGTTGAAATCTTTTCTCAAATTGAGTGTGTATTGCAGTAAGACACATAATAATATATCTTGCTTTGTCCTGCTCAGACGCAACGCTAGTGGCATACTAATGTGTTACTTTTTAAATTTATTATCGACTTATAGGGCGGGCTGTGTCAACAAAATATCGAAACGATATTAAGTACGTGATGTGCAACATTGTGATTGTTATTATAGCTTGTTTAGAGTTCTTCCAAATCGTTGGATTAATTCCACCATAGTAAATATTATTTTCGGGTTATTATTTACTGCAACGTCCTCTTTCTCACTAATTACTTACCAGTTTAGTGAAGTGACTAATATTAAAAGTTACTTTACGATTAATTTATCAAGATGTATTCACAACGACTTTCAATCTGTACACACATACGCATAGCTATAAGAACTACATTTTCTTAAAAAAATTCACATGAAACTCTAAATTTCTTTCACAAAATATCGATATATATCGCCCATCCCTAAACAGCCATGTCGGTGAATAAGAAGTAATGAGTTTTCTTTCTCACGCCACCTGACTTCTGGTCTCGCTTCGACTTTACTAAACAAGATTAAAATAATTTTTTTTCCTTCTATTGAGAAAATTCAGTTCTTTTGAAGTCTGGAGCGATGTTTGTTGACATTTGAGTGCCTAACCCGCTCAAAGGATTCTTTTATCTTGATGTAGCGTTTTGTTTATGTAAATAGCTGAATGATGTCAAATGGGAAAAGGGATATATCTGTGGAATATTTCACCATTTCGCTGTTGTAATTGAGGGTTTCTTAGATCTACATAATATAAGAATTCTTAAGAAAAACTGATTGTAAAGATAACTTAATTTATTTTGGTAGAAGTTTAAGCAGCGAGCAGATCAATTGGAGTCAGCCAGTCTCAACTCTTGGAACTACGGTTTTGCACCATAGACCTTTCTTACTTGATGTACATTTAACAGTCGCTCGCAAAAACGCCATAAATATTGTCTTTCATCTAAATTATTATTATTTGCACGATACAATTTTAAATTTTATTTGGTAAAATCTCTTGTAATGTATACGGTATTTTGTAACTGTTTTTTTAGAAAACAGTTATTTTCTAGTAGTAGACTAAAAATGTCTTTAAAATACTCGAAGGAGAAGATTTACAATTCGACGGGTTTTTTTACTTACTACAATTCCATAATAAACAACTGCCAATCAATTATTTTAATAACTAAGTTTATCATTTTTTTCGACCGTCATATTGTAATACTTCATACAATATGAGGATTACCCCAATCACGTCTCAAACAGTAGTTTATTAAGCGTTATTTAATATCTATTACATTTTCGGTTCGGTATAGATCCACTTTTCAGTAAAACGAGGCTATTTCTGCCCTATACTTAATTAAAATCAGCTATCTGGGTAACGCTGTTTTTTCATATCTATTAATCAATTCAGAAATTACAAAACATAAATGAGCATATGATTGTAATGCATGATTGAATTGTCAGTACACAACACAATATATCTGTGGTCATATAACAGATAATAAGTATATTTTTGCTCAATATGACATAAATAATGTATCGAGTGTTTCATTTTTTAATAGTCCCTTCAAGATTTCTTAATAATTTAATTGCTTGTCCTGTAAAGTAATGAAATTGCATTTATCATATTTATTACACCTATGGCCACAGATATAAATAGGTTATCGGCAAAGACATGACGCCATTTGTAAACTATTTGTATGCGAACAAGAGCCCCGCCGTCACTTGTCTTACTTGGCGACGATTGGCGCTATTCAGATTCTTGATAGCTCTAAATATATAAAAAAGCAATTTCAGTGGGGCCAAACCCCTGAAATTAGTTTATAGATTAAAAATTATAAAACTAAATTTAACTTTTATGCGTAAAGTCAATATAATCATTTCAGCAATACATCAAAAATCAATTTTAAATTATTTTGCGTTCTTCTGTGTTATTATAACATTGTGCTAAATAAAGAGTTGAAACTACGGCTTTTATTATCTATATGAATAAAAATAAACCGTTAAATATATTGCTAAGAACAAAATTCGAAGACAGTACACCAACTCTAGTTTTTTTTACCTTAAACTCTATGGATAAATTTTTTAACATTGCACGTAAATATTACGGCCTCAGAACATTTTTTATTATTCCATAGAAGCCAACCGTTTCTATGGGGTAGCATAGGAACATGTTCTATGTTGGTATATAGGTAATAAATAGATAGGCTAAATAAAAAAATATATCAGGGTCATTCAAGGTTCGCGGGGGCACGGGGATAACGTCATTTACAGAATGGTATCAAACAATTTGTATCTTTCCACGTTTTATAACAAAGCCAAGAAGTTTAGAGTAAAAACTTCGAAGAGTATTGTTCTTAACTAAGAAGTTGCAGACTACCATTAGTATTTTCGTTTCGTACCTGCATTCCGACTTCTACTCGCGAGTCACGGCGCATGATACGTTGATTGAAAGCTATTTTCTCTACGTGTTTTGTTTTCGACAATACCCGCTTATTTCGAATGAAAAATTCACTTTGATGTTCAACAAAATGATATTTTATTTCGCAATTTTTAATACTATTTGAATTTCAATACGTCTATTTTCATTTCACGTTTAACACAATTTGTGATTCGGTTTGATTAAAGTTTTTTAAAACAATTTATTTTGAATCTAATTTATATTATATTAAATACAGATTAAGTCACAGTATATATTTTTGGTTTATACCTACCTGAGTTTACAAATATATATTGCAATCTATTAGGAGATTAGGAAGGTAGCGTGAATTCCTTTGTTAAAATTTGACTTAAATAATTTAAGTTATTAACATAAACCTACTTCTCGATATGTAGACGTCTCCAAAACGTGAATAGCATCATGCGATGCTATAAACTAAACTATTGCAATGTTCGATGCATTTTATAGTCCAGCAATAAACAGACCGAAACTACGAGTGCTTAAAATCCTCGTAAACGGTATATCACTTCCTTTGAGTGAAGTTATGTGGGACCATGGCTTTGCCAAGTTTCTGCGGATTTAAAACGATCTACATAAATAAGTAAGCAACAAAGTTAACCTAGATTAACTTATACATATCTTGAATGCTTTGTATATCTAGCTGTAAAAGTTGATATGTATAACATATATCTATAATCTATCACTAAAGACACTACCTTCGAAAACAGAAATCGCGAGCCGATGTTTATGAGAAAAGCATTCAATAAAGAAGGATTTTATTTTAAAAATTCCACACCTAGAAGTGATATATATAGGAGAAAGGATTGTATTAAGGTTGAATAGATAATATTTTCTAAGTTAAAACTATAGAAATAGATTAGACCCCTGTCCTATTCTATCCCTATTAAAAGATTTATTTTGGTATTTGACGGTAGTACGTATTGTTAACGCATACAAAATTTTAAACATTTACATGCAGTACAATATTGTGATACATAAGTTTAGCAAAAATAATATAACTGCGGTCTACAGTATTTTAACGATTCAAAGCCTAAATTGAAGCTCCAAGTCTTTGTACTGAGTCTTACTAATGCTGAGTACTTCATTAATAAAACACCAAAATTCAAAATTGATTCATCTATTAACGACTATAATTATGCAAAATTTCCTTATCAAAATTCAATTTCGCCTACTTAATTATCGCGAAATATTGATTGAAGTATTTGATTATACTAAATTAAACAATATTAATTAAATCGACGGCTAATGAAATGCGTTCCGTTATCAGTTTATTCGGGAAACGAACATTACATGTTTATTTTGAACTTCGATTAATATATGAATCGCACTCTCAGCCTAAAATATTTTAATAAACCTTTTACTTTGCAAATTGTTTTTGGCCAAGCTGTGGCTGCTTTTGAAAATGTGTTTAATATTCTCATCCCTTACATAATAATCTTATACCGTACCTTCTAGTATGCGTCTATGGATTTTTGATACTCGTATTTAATCTTTCATTTTATATGGACTTGCCACAGTCTTCATAGAAAGTATAAGTATATATGTTGACTTGGTACGTGGGATCTCCTTAATAATATTGTACGGTCTATTTTGCCTCCGTCTACTTTGTTTGTAATTTTTTTTTGTTTCTATTGAAGTGAATATCTGTTTGTGTCTCCTTAATAAAACCATAGCCTGTTTGAATATTTTTATATTGTTTTATCCTACAATTTCCCGGCTGGATCTTTTCTTCATTGTTTTGCATTTTGAATAGACGTGTTAAATACACAAAGAAAAAATATCTTTGGTCATATATACATCATAAATAAGATAGTTGATATCTCTATTACAATAAATAATTTTCATGTGAAGACGCTAAATAATATAATAATTGTGATTTATAATCTAAAGTGAAGACATGAACAAAAGATTTTTTAAGCCGAGTAGCTACAGTGTTCATTATCAAAACTCGATTTAAATTCTGAATTCTGTGTTCGACGGGGCTTGTATTGTTTTCCATTCGGTATTATTAGAGTTATTGAGTATCAAATGTGTTATGCAGAGGTTGTCAGCCTTTTCAAACCACATAAAAATAACATATAATGTGTCATTATAAATTATTGCATACTTCAAATAACAATGTGACGAAAAGTTAACTGATATTTCAGTATCTGTTTTTTTTTCATAGAAATGTATGTGATCTGCCTTTTCTGTCTGATACCTGCCGCAGTTCTTCACCATATAAGCTAGTAAAATGCGCAGAAAGTCTTTTGGTTGACAGGACGGGTTTGTCCTCGGGGACGAGAGTCGCAAGCCGATGCCACGAGGCCAACACAGCTTAAATGTTTCTAAAGATAGGGAGAAGATAAAACATGGTTACATAACCATGCCATTCGACATTCTCAATATACGGTTTAAGGTTGACTATCCCTGATTTGATCTTTTATAAAATTTCGAAATGAATACCGCAATTTTATATGGAGTTCCTCGTAATTGCACGATCGAGATGCGAGGGTCGGTTAAATTAAATCCGATACGTACAAAAACATGGAAATATAGGTAATTAATAACGGAGAGCGAACCGATAATTCGTATGAAATTCAAAACATTTGAATTGCCCAAACAAAAATAAAACAGAGCCTCCTGCCGGTCTGCCCCATTTGCCCCTATATATAATAAAAATATCCCCTGGACATATCTGTCGATGAAATTATTTTAAAATTATATCGTCATTAACTATTATATATATATATATATATATATATATATATATTACTAATTCATCTGGCTGAGTTATTTGCAGGTTTTCTTTTCAAAGGAAGTCTTTGGCTCTCGGAATGTCTCAGTTTCACAATGTCACCAAAATAATTTACAAATGCATATTTATAACACTAAATGTAATAATTCCGAATTTGACGAATGATTTCAGGGCGCCTAATCCTGCAATAAGTTAAACAAACTAGAACTAGAAACAATGTGCAGTCGTGATAGTAGGTGCGGACGGCGTGCACAAACATAATGCTTATGATGTTTGGATAAATAAAAAATCACGAAAGGAGATTAAAAATACTTAACAGACAAATTCTAATAGAGTGCCATATTAATAGCTACACAATTTTAATTTTACATGGTTGCTTTTAGTTCATCGTTTTCATCTGTCGTCTATTTATTAATACAGTATTATGATAAACGCTAATTATTATAAATAGTCTAACTTACATAGGTACTACATTAAACTTGTAGTTTTCATCAAAATAATTTACATTCGTCTTAGCAATCCTATATCCAGTGCAACACTGAGAAAGTGAGTTGAGGTCTTAGCAGAATTGGTGAATCTCTATAATATGTCTTTCGTCATACATTCTCACAGAACGCCTTCTTTCACATACATCAAATTTACTACATTGAAAATTGTAAATTATTTCTATACCATGGCCTGGCTTTGTGGCTTCAACGTGCACCTCTATCCCTAAGTATGTAGGTTCAATTCCGGCCGTTCACCAATGGATTTTCTACGTGTACGTCTAACACTTGCAAGTAGGCAAAGATCGTGAGGCATGTCTCAGACAGAAGGCTTATTACTTGAGAAGGAAATGAAAATTATTTAGGAAACCAGATGCAATGAAACCTTGCTGCGACCATGAGGGTTGTAGTAGCACTGGATAGACAGTCCAATATACTTAATTACTATGTGTTTATAGCGAATACTTCTTTAACAATAGCTGTTTTCCTATCCTTAGTATCAGATAGATAGATAGTTTTAGACATTACAATTGTTTAGCGAACAAGTTATCAGTGTTGATATTATTATCAGGAATAGTGAAAACGTCGGTATCTGAGGCTAACCATCACATAATAGTGCACCAAGTTGATTTCAGAGGACCGCGGAAGTGCTGCACTAACTTGCACAAATGTTTGCTTTGCACGTAGTAACCATGATATGTGATTTTGTACAGATATTGTGTAAAATATTGTCACTATTCTATGTTTTGATAAATAATATAACAGGTTAAATTAATGATGTTTTTCAACGACATGGTAATTCAATTATCAGAGATTTACGTTTTCAGTCACAATATGATATTGATTTAATTAATGTTGTTATATATAATAGTTTATAACGTATACCAGTGTTTCTTTGAATATGGAATATAGTAGTAAGAAGTCCACATATAAAGAAGCTTGTACTTAACAAAAATATACAAATGTAACGAAATTTTTTTAAAGATCTGTGGTTTATTTTATAATGATAAATGTTTTATATAATTAAAACCTGTTTACAACCGCTCCCTCTACTGAAGTAATTTTGTTATATTTAATCTAAAGAATTATCTAAAATCTTGGTCACCAGATAGCATCAAATGCTTAGAAAGTTCACCGGAGCGAAGCGTGGTCTTACGGTAATCAAACTAAGAGACCGGAGCTCTCCAGCCTATGTGCCAGACTATGTATGTACATATATACTCAGGTATCTATTGTCTTATCTATTTCATTAATCTGCTCAAGGCATACAATTTTACAGAAGTATTGAGGAAATTTGTAGCGCTTATATGATAAAATATATATTATTTAGTAATAATAATAACCCACGGCGCTGCAATCTTATATGGATTGCATTGCATGTTCCTTTAATCAGTTTTATTTCATAGATAATAAGGTGATCAAGCTTCAGTCTGACACATTTTATTTTCCGATTTGAGAAATACCGATTTCCTAACGACGTTATCCTTCACGTTACGTGTGAGTATTAAATCCGCATAT
The DNA here is from genome assembly GCA_028984075.1 of Pieris mannii. Classification (NCBI taxonomy): domain Eukaryota; kingdom Metazoa; phylum Arthropoda; class Insecta; order Lepidoptera; family Pieridae; genus Pieris; species Pieris mannii. The sequence goes on from CM054784.1 coordinate 7,107,984, forward strand.
ATATGCGGACATAACGATAATGAATAGACAGAAAGTCCATTGGTGCTCAGCCGGGGATTGAAAAGATGTTGGAGGTGGTAGCAAAGGCACCTAAGTAACCTGAAGGCACTAAGCCATATGTATGAATTGATAATATTTAGGTATACAATATTTATAAGTATGTACAGACAAGAATACACAATCACAAAAAAATTACGGACGCATCTTTAGACATGAATTTTATTACGAAAGGTTTGTTCATGTGATTACTTGCAGAGAACATTCCCGAATGAATGTGAATTTCAATAGTTTACATAATCCACTACATAATCCTGTGTCGTCAAGAATAAACTTCGGGTATATGTAAAAGTTTTAAAATATTTTCCTCTATAACATTTTTTGCCATTCAATTCTGAATTAATTGAAACTAAATTTAGCCATTTGCATACAGTGAATATCGTAAATCACAGGCGGGTTTATTGAAGGGAATCGAACTGGTGACTGATGAATCGAGGGTAAATTAATAATCGTATTACTTTTTCAGTGGAATGCAAATATTTGATGTCGGTGAGTGGTATCGGTTGATATGGCTCGACAACAATGCTCACGCATACTATCATTCTATTGGGTGCTCTCACTAACATTTTGTATATGTTGTGTGTTAGGGGTTGCAAGAAAGTTTTATTATTTCCCTTAAAATATATTTTTATAATGTTGGTAATAATAATTGAAATTTTTAAAATTTATATTTTTCATAAAATGTTGACTGACTTCAGACTACAGGCAAGCAATCCTACCACGGACGTAGATTTTATAAAAATATTGTATGATTTTATAATTTTATAAAATATTACATGAGTTAGGCATTGCTAATGCTTGACCAAAAAAAAAATCAAAACCCTTTTTTTATTGTGTATATTCATACATACACGTAAATGTAATGCATATTACTCATACACAAATGAATAAATATACTTACGTTCCAAATCTGAGACTAGAAAAGGAGAACATAATATAGAAATCATAAACACTCCTGAAACCTACAAAGCCTTCACAAGCCAATGATGATAGACACTTTCTATTTATTTAGTTAGTTTTATTTCGGATTTTATTGTAGTATATTTTTACGCATTTTTACATTTGTATAAGCGCTACGAAAGATAGGATGAACTTAAACTTTTATTAAAAAGAAGGTCAAACCCAAATTGTTGCCTTCACAAATGGGAATAAGGTTGCAAATCGCATGCCACGTGCAAGCCTAATTGATATTAATGTACTAAGAGAGGTTTAATTACAAGAGTAAAAATTCTCGTAAATTTTGTATTAGTCGAGGGCAAGATTGAAAGCAATATAAACAGAAATTAGGGAAAATTATCATTTTATTGTATTACTTTGCCAAAACTTTACATATAACATTTTTTTTAAATACTTTTTTACTCTAATTCTCTTCATCTATGGTCTCTTACATTCAAATTATGTCGATCTGATGAAAAGAGACAAATAGTTCAATTTAAATGATAAAATTGGATAAATTTACATTTTACGAATAACTTCTAGAGTTCTAGAACTCTAGAAGTTATTCGTAAAAGGTAAACGGTAAAGGTAATATTGAATCCATACAAAAACTATATAAGAGCTGGCCAATAGTGATGAGAAAGATAGCATTGGCAGCCGCCACATATGCTTATCTGTAGCGTTACCTAAATAAAATAATAATTAATTAAATAGCTCTTTTTATACGTAGTCTTTTGTTATTTTTTTATTTATTCTAATTGCACACCAATTTGTTTGGTTTTTACTAATTAAGTCTTAAGTTATGCTATGGTATCTAATTACCGCCAAATTGTCATTTATATTTATAAGTAATTAAAAGGCTGGCAACGCACTCGTGAGCCCTCTGGCATTGAGGGTGTCCATGGGCGGTATCACTTAACATCAGCTGAGCCTCCTGCCCGTTTGTTCCCTGTTCTATAAAAATAAATCCTTATTTATTGTAACATTTTAAAGCGTATTAAGCGTCTAAGTGCGTAATTCTGACATATTTTCACGTAAAATAAAATCATTCCCAGCGAAAACCTCTTTGTTATAACTCATACATAGAAAAGAGCTATTGCAGTTTATAAATATTGCTAAAGACTTGTTGATCAATTCAATGCCGTCAAGTACAATACTTAAACTGGTACATCTCTGTAATATCGTTAAGATTTATCTAAAATTTCTCACGGGACCGGACGGTGTAATTCGATTAAAAATTCATTAACCGTCCACAGAGACCCTGGGGAATAATTTAGTGCGATCCACACACCAACAGCTCGGGGTTCCTTTTTGAGGGAGCTATATGTACTTAAAACTGTGATTTCTTTTATTGTTAAAAAAATAAAGCCATATGACGCTTTTAAGTTTATTCACGTGCTGACTGAATTTTTTTTTAAATTATTTTAGTTTAATCTACTAGAATATGAAATTAAGCACTGTAGATACAATTTAAAGACACTTCTTCAAGTCCTTATCCACGTTCAATGCTCCGCCTGTACCCGTGCAGACCTCGCATTTACTTTTAAGAAACAATTGACAATATTCAGACATATTGACATTATTGAGCTAATAAACCTTGATATTTTGACATATTTAACATTTTATATAGCGTTATTTATGACCCAAGTGGGTTGTCACGAAGAAACTGCTTTAGCAGTAAAACTGCCCGTACAATCTTTGCCTTCATTTATTTAATCTTATTTTTCTCCTGTTTTGTGTTGTTGTGATGTAAATGTAGTGTAATTATTAGTATTTATAATGGTACAAAATACTAAAAATAAATACTTTGCGTGAACGTTTAATTCAGGATTTGGTAATACCCACTCATTCCTATAATTTTTTTGTAATTGTAAAAAAAGTATATTAATAAAAAAGTAAATGTATATTATTCACTAGGTACCAAACTAAAATCCGCGAAAATATAATGTTCTGTGTATAGCGCTCAAATTTATGAATACATTCCATATAACATAACCGACTCGAATCGCTCGTCTCGTATTTGTTAAATTTCATTTGTTTAGTCGTCTGAGTTTCAGCAAACGCGACGGGAAATTTTTGCTATGTACATAAAACAAGTGAAAGTTTTATTGGAAAAAAACGTACTGCAGGTTTAATGAATACAGACAGGTGAATAGTGTCTATTAATTTTCATAATGCAATAACAAATTTTTTTCCGTCTTAATTATTATCACTAACTGTATAGTTTCTGAGAATGATATTACAAGACAGTGAAGTATTGCCAATTTACTTAATACATTTAAAAAAGGTATTTTACCAAGTAAAATATAACTCTTTAAGTGACTGTTAACCTATTTTGTTTAAAATTTCACAATTTAAATTCTCATATTATCGACTATCATAGCAGACATTTTGATAAATTTTAAATCGAAAATAAAATCGCAACGTTATTAGTTTATTTAACCATAAAAAACTTAGGTACAAAGTGATAGCATGAAATTAAATGTCGATATCACTTCATCAATCACTTTTGAATAATGGAATTGACTTACGCTTGCATAAGCGCCTTTAGGGAAAAAGTTTATATAGAAACTATTAAGAGTTTGATTTATAAGTTATTAAGTCAATATATTACAGAAATACATATATATTTATTTAAAATGATAATATAAAATGTATAATTTAAGAGGGATGACCTTAACCAAAATAAATATTTTGAATTATAAGCGTCAATTATAAAATAAAATTATCAAAAAAATGTCTATAATTTAAAATAGATTTACTTTATGTGTCTTCTATAAGTGCGTAAAGAAAAATGACGTCACATTTAATTCCGAAATCTTGATTCTGAATATACGTACTACAAGTACGTATATGTCTTGTGTTTAAGATAAGAATTCCTTTATTTATTATGAGCTATTGATTGCGAGAAATTGAGAGAGTCATAGAAATGACTATTAAATAACAGTAACCATTTTTTGGACTTTCAGAAATCATATAAACGCACTAGTTAACAATTCCTGCTGTATACTACCTACGTAAAGTGTGTATTGTGAATATTTTTCTTGATAGATTATAATTTCTGTTCTCTGTTGGTGTGTGTAAAATTTCGTACGTTATATCTTCTTGTATATAACGCATGCATCATGTTTTAGAGTTATAAACAATTAAAATAAATATAAACCTCATCAATAATCTTGTCATTTTGCGTTGATCCTAGACAATGTTGACGAACTCGTAAAGCCAAAGAGTGAGTTATCATAATTTAATTAATTACAAAAGCGAACTTTTGTTAAACCAATAATTACAAATTTAAATTCCAAGTCTCATTGCTTTAAATTTTATTTGCTTATTTCCATGTAAGGAGGTAGTGAGCGCTCAGAATTTCTCATGCATATTAAATTATAAATAATGCGTCTCCACCGCAGCCACTTCCAGCCATCCCTCCATTTTAAATCCGTGTACGATATTTGTCTTCGCCTGTCAACTTTGTGGATATAAAGCTGCTGGAAAGTTAATAATTTGATGACACCATTTTCTTGATATATGGGCTACGTGAACTAGTTAGGGATCGAGGATTTCCCACGTAAGAAAAAATGTTCAATAATTCGTGACACAACTTGAGTTAATTAATTAAATTCTACACGAGCATTTTTTTTTATTAATAAATATAAAGACATTACGTGCTTCCCTGAAATAGGAATTGAGGTAAGCTTTAACTATGTTAAACGGTTGCGTAAAACAAAAACAAGTTAGTACACAACTGGAATATTTTATTGCATTAGGTTTAAAGACATTTAATCTCATAAAAAAAGACATTAGTCACTTACATGAGACACTTATATTATGCTAACGTTACAATTGGTAAGTTGAGAATTAAAAAAAAAAAAAGAGAAACTTGGTAGAACTTGGATGAACTTTCATTTCCGTAGATTTGCATCACTCAATAGATGGTCTTTTAATCTTGATTTTAATATTGCTAGGCTACCTGCACTTTTTATATTTTGTGGGAGTCTATTATACCGCACTACTCCCCTAACGCTCAATGTTTTTTTGCCGTAATTGGTTCTATACTTAGGTATAATTAAATTTTGAGGGCGTCGTGAACTGCGCTTTTGAATTTGATTTATTTTAGTGAATGTAATGTTAGTGTGTATGCATTCGTGAAATTAAGCACAGTTATTCTAGACTATTCTATATTATTCGTGACCTTTCCCTTACCACGGCCCGTCTTTAAATTAAAAGTTTACAAAGTCTACACAAATCGTAAAATTTGTTGCGAAAAAACGTGACATAAGGTACATAAAGTTATGTTCACGAGTTCGTGCTCGCGCATCCGACCGACGGATACTCAACGTTATTGTATTTATACTGCATGAACCCGGAATTATCGATATTTTTACAAGAACCTGTATTTGGACTGCGATATACTTTTAACTGAATATAGAGATTTACTTTATGTATATTCTGTAAGTGCGTAAAACAAAATGACGTCACATATTTCATTTTGAAATATTGATTCTGAATATACGTAATACGAGTATATACGTCTTAAGAACGAACCTATACGTCTTGGTTTAAGAGAAGAATTTGTTTACCATACCAGCTATTGATTGCGAGTATAGAAAATACTATTAATTAACAGTAACTTTTAAATTATCCGATATCATTTATACAGAGTAAATAACAATTCCTGCTGTATACTACCTACGTAAAGTGTGTATTGTGAATTTATGTGTGGATAGTTTGTGATTTCTATTTCGTCTTTTCTGACAGACAAACGAAACTAGACCTGAACTTGTGGTTAACCTTACAACCAATCAAGGGTATCGAACGAACAATAACAATAACTAATAACAATTAACTTCACTCTAAATACTGTGTATACGGACACGTACATCAAATAAATGTCATTTATTTTATTCCCCAAGATTTTTAACAAAATTCGCAAACGATGATGCCAGTTGTGTCTGGCTCGATTCCCAGTCTAATCAACTATACATTCGCTATCACTGATGGTAGATTAGCCTCATTAGTGAACAAACCCCATAAATCTCAATCCATTTTTGACCATCTTAGAACTATCACAAAAAGGAGACTACTTCTTAATGCAAATTTTGATAGAAGTGAGCCAATAACCAATAGACGGATTGTAATAGCCCTCTGTCGACACAAGCTATCCATGGTAGGTCGAATTGGTGTATGTGGATACACCATTATATGAAAATGATAGTTCAACTGTGCCAATATCCTTAAGATTTTAACTATCACCAGTTTTTAAAATCATTAAAAAGATATATTTGATATGTTTTAAACATTGACATATATTTTTTAATATACTTTATATTAATTATCAAATATGAGTGTAAAGAGCGAAGAGATTGGATTCTATCCGACGCCAAAAATCTATTGTCTCCGTAGGGTTTAGATCGATCGACTGCCATGGTCTGACCTCAGGTTGTTTTCAATTGATAACTCATTGGGTTCAGGCGTAAATTTTCAAGGATTGCTGCCAAATTTTGTTTGTCACATTGGCACAAAAATTAAACATTACATAGAACACAACTTGTCTTAAAAAAATTCTAGGCTCTTATATAATATGTATTACGTATAATATCATAACATGCTATTCTTTAAATATGACTCCCAGAATATTAAGAGTAAATGTCAAAGACAACAGGATGCTTTGGTAATCATTTCTTTTAGTCGTCGCGAGCATACGGATATTAGTTTATCTGATCACATATTCTTAGATTCTTACAATATCCTGTTTGTAGCAGTGTACCTTTAACGCTGGCAGCATTTCCTCGCTGTATTGCGATATTTATTCGTTGAGCCAGGAAAGTGCCAGCTCGGGGGTCACCGGTACTATCTACCAGCCGCCAACTTGTATCTTTAATAAGCGTCTGTGCACTTGAACCACACGGCCCAAGAGTCTCAACTCCAAAGGGAATAAAATCGAAGTTGGAGGAAAGATTATATTTGTGCCATTTATTATTTTCTGCCTGTTCTGCGGCTGCCCCAGCTTTTTGGCTTGTCCGAAGGAGGTGGACGGGGCAAACGTGTCTACACAGGTAGCATACCAAATGTAATGTAGGTAATTACTATATTATCAGGAATAATAATTGTTCGATACAAGTCCAAACTAAAACAAACATTAACCAACTTAATATAAAACTGCTTTTACGGTGTCATTAAAGGTAAAAGCTATAAAATTAAAATTAGTTAGCTGGGGGTTAACGGGCAGGAGGCTCACCTAATTTTAAGTGATACTGCCGCCCATGGACACTCTCAATGCCAGAGTGCTCGCGAGTGCGTTGCCGGCCTTTTAAGAATTGGTATGCTCTTTTCTTGAAGGACCCTTAGTCGAATTGGTAATCAGTACTTGATCAATTCAAATCCTGGACTGGCTAGTATCATGTAAAATCGGCTAAATCTCACACATTCTCACAATTGTAGAATTTATTCACGATACATTATGAAATTCAGCAGGATATCTTCAATGTTACATTTATTTTGAAAATCTGCGGTCTCAAGTCAAGTGAATGGAAATATTATGATACGATTTAATGTATCAAAGAAAATTGTATTTCCGATATACGCTGCTATAATTACTTGCTTGTGGTTTGAGATTCAAGTTTATATTACAAGGCTTTGAAATGCTGTAGTGAAGATTTAATTACAAAGATACACGATTCACGTTCTATTGAAAATTGAATTAATTTACTATTTACAAATTGTGTTTATAAAAGTATGAACGCCGTCTGCATAGATAATACTACTATACGTACTTAAAAAAAATATCAAAGTGGCTTTGAACGCCGGGAGAGTATAATTGGATTTTAACGCACGCTGTAAAGCACGCGAAACGTTGAATAAAAATTAAAATTATGTAAAATAATTATAAATTTATAACAAATAGCTTCAATCCGTTGAAAAAGTGTTTTCTATAAATCATAAGATTTTTTTATGGCTAAGTTTCCAATGGCCATGTTAAAAGCCAAGGGAAAATCGTCAGGTACCTACTACATACAACCAATTTATCTTATATTATTTATTATTAAATTATAATTCCATCAGTCGCTTATAAATATGCCAAGTGAAATCAGGTTAAATTTCTAGAATAGATTCGACTGAGGCTTAATTTGACATTCAGTTTCTATCTTCGTTCTAGTGGTATTTATTCTATAAAACCACAAAGCAAAAAACTTCAGATTCACCGCTATATCGAAAACCAACAATAATAAAGATAAACACGGTTATGAATTACACAGCTGGCCTCGTAACATATCTATTGCGATCGCTTGCCAATATTAACTGTTTGTGTGTTTGCTTAAACGTTCGTAGGTGCGCAAATACTGCGCCTGTACGCGTGGATTCAAAGACCAATATTTCCTAATCCGTGTATTTGCCGATTTGTTCCCGTCAAATACTGTTTGGGTAAAGCATGAAGGTTTTTGTAACTTAAATCGTACAAAAAATATTTTTGTTTCTTTCATTTTTAGGTCATCATTTCTTCTTCTGTAATTGAAATATATTCTCATAATATAAGTGTAGGTATTAAATAAACACTAAACTAACATTCACTTTATGTTTTACAGAAGTCTTTAATTAAAAACCATTCTTAGTGTTATAATAGTTTTCCAAAAGCTCTTATAAAATTAACATTCTTATACAAAATACTAACAACCCAGCCAAGAGCGTTATCCCGAAGTAATATCGATTAAATCTATCAATACCCTGATTTTAAGCATGACTTAACATCGATAATTGACGGAGCCTTTATAAATATTGACTTTAAGATACTTGAGCTGTTTATTCATCAAGGGATTAACATCTGATAATAAATTATTTAGTTTCTTGCAAATCTGTTTTAGAAGCCCCTTATATTTATGTATGAAACGATAACAAAGTATTCATCTGCTAATTTTGTTATCTTATGTTACACGTGATTAAAGAGGTATCATTTTATTAAATTTATTTAATTATTTTTTATTTAAAAATTAAAAAGAATTTTTGCATAGTTACTTTATTAAACTTTGATAGATTATACGATTGATATACATCACTTTTACGTTTGTTAAATAATAAATTGAAAAACAAAAAAAAGGCGACAACGTGTATGAATCGTTAAGTCATACCAGAATAGGATTATTAGTATGTTAATGATGTTAAATATATTTGATTTATGCTAACATGTGATATTGTATAATCACCTTTGTTATTAAACCAGGCGTACGCTGACATTAACGCTTAAGTTTACACTACCTTTCAATTAAACCCAACGCACAATAACTATTTAGCAACTTTGTACAGTAAATTGTGTGTGATTTAGCCCATTTAGTGTATAAGGCCTTTATCAACAAACTTGGGCTCGTTAATGAAGTCATTCTTACATATATTATGTATGCTAACGACATTGTATAACAAGTGTTATAATTATTGCTATGACAACAATAATCAGAACAAGGGCGCATCCAGATTTGGCGCCAGTAGGGGGTCACATAGTCGTGGTCAAGTCAAGAACTTATACGTTTGTCATCATACAAATTAATTACATTATATTAAATTAATTAAATATTGAAGATATGAAAATAAATAATAAACCAGTGGCTACAACCCCTTTGGTCTTCAGATTTCTGAATTTGTTCCATGATCATTTTTAAATCTAATAGGCAAGTAAGTGATCAGCCTCAAGTGCCTGACACACGTCGTCGACTTTTTGGGTCTAAGACATGTCGGTTTCCTCACGATGTTTTCCTTCACCTTTCGAGCAAATCTGGTGTGGTGACAAAATATTTAAATAAAATCATTATGTTCAATTAGTGGTCCACCTAAGTCTTGGGACCAGCTCAGGGGGTGATCATGACCCCTGATGACCCTCCCCCTGGATCCGCCATGAATCAGTGTTTTTGCTTAACAAATTAGAGAAACTCAATGAAATCATTCTAAAGTAAAAAGCTCTTTACCCATTTATACCCGCAAAATTGATAACCAGAGACAATAGATACATCAGTTTTAACTACTTTTTATAACTTATTATACATGTAATATAAAAGCTATTATAAAAATTAAATTACAGTGATAAGTTTCAGTAACACTTTATTTATTTATTAACACTTCGTTGCATTACTGAAAGCCTTAAACCTTCTTACTGATAGCCAAAATATTTACTCAAATTACTTTCTTTGCAAAATCCCGCTGCCTGTTTTGGACAAATAGCCCTAAACTATCAATATCTGGCAGCAGTTTATCTCAATTTGCTTTGTGTCCTCGGTACTAAGTAAAGAAGAAGGATACAATAACGTATATCGTACGAAACGTTCTGCAAAGACTTGATTTTTATAAATACAATAATTGTTTGTGACTTACAATTAACTTTCCTATTTATGATTTAAAACCGGACATTTTATACAATTATTGCATATTTAAAACAAAACATATTCAGATTTTTTGATTAAAAGTACGTGTTATACACAAAGGGTTGACGTAAATGACATAACCGACTGCCCTGCGGTTTCGTTAATGCAATCAAATAGTGTTTTTTAGGTAAGATAAATGCACAAAACATTTTCAGGTTTAAAACATTATATATGCGCGCTAAACAAATTAAAGCCTCAACTTTGTGAATTATCACATTAATCAATCAAACAGATCAAAAAGTATATAGAACTTTCTAGACAGATACACAATAACAAATAAAGGCCGAACACACTTATTTACATACGCTCTTTGAAAATAACACATAAAACACAATAGTACTAACATAGTGGACAGCCCGAAGCCTCTCGTTATTACGTTTACGAGTATTTTTATATTACTAATTGGGGTTGACACCGACGCCATTTTATAGTTGCGTTTTATCGCCTGCCGTTTGGAATTAAAAACTGTTCAGCTTTACCGCAAGTAGTGTTTATTACTATTGTTTGTTGATTTTATTGTTTACCTCTATAAAATATTTAATAAATATTGACTCTATTTAAGATTATCAGTAGGATCAATAAAGATTTTGACTTGCGTAAAATTTTTGTTTGAATTATAGTTGCTGCCGTGGCACCACGGAGTGTCTTAAAAAATATCAAGGTGTCAAAGACAAAAAAATCCAGAAATCTAATATAAATAATAAATATAGTTGAAATGGAATAACGATTTATATAAAGCATGGCGTTGATGGAAAGTATTATATGCAGTGATATAAATAAAATAAGTAATAAAAAAAAATTACAGTTTAAGTAACCCATCAACTTAAACTTGGCCCATTTCGTACCACAAAAGATAACGGGCCTTAAATCTGTCGAACATTTAAAATAGGGAGTGAAATCAGCGAATTTCACCTCTCGAGTAAAATATCTAGTGTCAAAGATCTCATTTGCCGAAATAGTGTCGGGTTTGCATAAAATTTTATGCATTTATTGTTCAATGAGATGAGGATTTTGCTACCAACTGATAAATTTAACATACCTCACTTTTATAGCTACTAGTGACAAATTTATGATATTCAGACAAAATCAATTAAAAAATAATATCGAACTGCTGCACGTATGATTTTAAGTGTTGACTTACTTTTTATATATATACATATATACTATGGATAATAATAAAACATATGAAATATTCTAATATGATTGTGTGATAAGAAGTACACATGCCTAATTATATAACGAAATGTTTACATTGCCTATAATTACAATATCGAGTATTAAACATACATAAAATAACTTTGAGTTAGCTGGCGTTTTAAATTAAAAAAAAAAATCTTAAGCGTTAACATTGCATGACAGTAATACTAAACATACGTTTTTGTACGTAAAGACGCACACACAAAGGTATAGGATCTTCGTAGTCTTGATTGACAGTGCAGAAACGCTCATGTTTCTTTGTAATAATTTTTGGGGCTTGCAACCAGTTAACAAAATCAAAAGCTCACCACCGCCGTAGGTTTGTCGCCCGCGGCCGTTTCGGAATGCGCAGCCTATTTCCAATTTGCGTCTATCAATCAAGTGCAATCCCGCTGAGTGGATTACGAGTAAATGAAATTTGCATAGCTTCCGCCCACTACACCGACACTACTGCTAGATATTTACGCGCCTTGTTTCGTGCTGAATGCCTAATGAGTTACATCAAATGTAATTGTTGCGAATTGCGAAACGGAGCAAACCGAGGTGCGTGCAAGTGATATTTATTAAGTTACTTGATTGTTTTGTATAGGGCGATGCATTACATTTATACATTTTTTTTCTTTAAATTGTAATTTAAAAGATAACCTACCTAGTTACATACTACATTTTCCCCGTTTTATTCGCCTTTCAACAGTTACAACCTTCTATTACAAAAAGCTTAAAATATTTTGTACAGAATGTATAACAAAGTACACCTAGTATTCTGTTCAATTATTAGATATAAATAAATAACTTAAAAGACTAAGTGTGGAGTTTCTTGCCCAATATTCTCCACGAAACTACCTTTTGGAAGGTACAGCTAGAATCACCTTTATATTTTATTCAACGGTCAAAAGTGCCATTTTATGTGGTCTAATTGGAATAAATGATTTGACTTTGAAAGTGAATCCTCGTTTATTAGAAACTTTGAATATATTACTTTTATGCTGAAATAGCTAATAAAACACTTCATGATCCATAAACAAAAAATTGCGTCAGTGTATTGGCGTAGATGATGGTTTGATCTTAATAACAAGGGTTATTAAAACATAGTTTGCTTTGTAAATAGATATGCTGATAAAAGAAAACCACTTAAAAACTTAACATTTAAAACCATGAAGATGAGAATGAACCTTAATTGTTCATTCTCGAACATTAATTACACAGGGTTATGAGCGTAGTTTTAATGTAGGGAAATCGAGTCGTATTTAACTAGGAACAATTTCAGCCCCTTGTGGAGCCCCAATTATGATTTTAATTGACCACTGACGTGGGTTTGACGTGGACATCCGAGGGTACTAGCCATCGCTCCTCAATACATTATTGTTTATGGAAAACTGCGTCTAGATTAGGAATTACCAATCAAAATCAAAAAATATTCATAAAAACTTATTTGTGTGTCATATTCAATAACTGATTTAGAAAAATCTAGTTTATATTTGATCATTGATATCAAAAAAGATTCTTAAATGCATCTTAAGTAAGTATAATTAGCAGAAGCACTTCACTTAATAGGTTTAGATTTTTTGCATTTATGTTTAGATAGCATTTCGTATGACCTGTATTTTGATTCTTCCAAAAGCAGGATATATGCAGCTTTATCGTTACATATTTCTCTATGCCACCAGGTATCGACAGCGCAATCTGGACATATTCGAATATATTGTGTAGACAGGTGTCGGAGCACTTCACGCGGAACGTTCCAACGACCCGAACCGAAGTGATGTTGCGTACAATTGTCCTAAACTTTATTTTTATCACGTAGACCTTTTTTAGACGATTGGGAATCGCGTGATGGCTCTACATTAGTGTTTGGTCCGCCTGGATATTTCATGGGCACATCTGTTTTCGAATAGAGGTCACAATATAATAAATCGACAGAGAACATTACAATGAAATAATTATTATAAGATAAATGTAATGAGCAAAGTAAAATAAAACGAAGAACATAAAGTAAATGCAATATTGAATTGTCTAGTTACATAGGTTCGAATAATATAAAAAAATATTATTGTTAACAGTAAAAAGTTGATGCATATCTTGCAAACTATATTTCCATACTCGTAAATTTGACCAAATATTGTACACCCTATTGACCTCATCGCTGCGGTAAGTAACCTATTTAAGTAATACTTGGTTCATATACTTAAAAAATCTAGTTAATTTAACCCAAGTGTAACATTATACAAAATCTCCACAAAATTGCTCCAATTTAAAGGCACGTCACATGTTAAATAAAAGCTTTAACAAATTACTGATTACAACTCCATTAACCCCACATCCCTGGCGACATAACCCGAAAGCAATTTGCACAAAATTATGAGTGTCTTACTTAATTTTACACTTGAGTGGACATCAAAACTTATAATTAGCTCGTAATTGAGTTAGCAATCGAAGTTATAAGTAGGTTTGTAAACGAGAGGTTCGTAATTAGAACGGATATTAATATATAGAATTTGCCACTTCACTTTAGGTCACTGAATTGACTAATTTAGATAGGATTGTTTATTACGTTACCTTTCAGCATCTTATAATGCTTAGATATCTTACCTGAAACAAAATGTTAATGTAATTAAGGAATTATATATTTTTATAAATCAACACGAACTTAGACGGTTATCGATCGGTATAGTTTTTATGACTGTTTATTACAAGAATCTGTCCTTTCGAATTTGTATATCGTTGTACTTTTATCATAAATGGTTTAGTAATTTCAACAAAAAGATAAGGAAATAATACTTTCGTTTGGACATTGAGTAGAGTATTTGCATTAAAAAATAAAAATGACTGAATAAACATGTCTAGAAAATCAATTACTACAGTATACATTTGAAAATTTTAGTGTATCCATCAAGAACCTTCATTGATTGAATAAATTTTTGTACACTATTGATTCGTCATTAACAAATGTTAGAAATAAGACAATAAATAATCAGAATAGTGCAGACATAAACTGATAAAATGCACATAAATCGAGTTAAGGCGAAGGTAATATGCATAAAATGTTCGGGTCAGTGTACTTAGGCTCACGGGCGATTTGTTCCGTCTTAAAGGAGTCTATCGAGGATATTCGAATACTCGGACGATAAAAGCATTCCTGATCTCAATTTCCATCGTATTAGAAAATGGCGTACAATTTTGAATTTCTTATGTATGTATGTTCGTGGATCGTTTTAGACTTACGGATGTATGTGTTAGACGAGAGAAGTAAATATTACAAAAAACAAACAATTCAATTCAATTAGTCTTTCATTCATTTAGGTAACTTAATGTACCCTTATGTAAGTCAATTTTTTTTTACATTTACTGCCAGTTCTCAAATCAAGGGCGTAGAAAGGAAGAGAAGAACTGGCAATAATCTCTCCGCCATTTTTTTTAATCGCCAAGTTTTTTCTTTTACACAACGTTTGTAGCTTTAATCATATGAACCTAATTTGTTTTCCTAATGTTATTTGTGTAGCTAAACTGCTTAATATTATGAATCGTTTGATGCTGAATATTGATATAACATGTATAATTAAAGTGTGAAAAATAAACTATTATCTTTAGCCTTTAAAATGTTGTAATTGTATTATGGAAATAGAGGCAAAGCCGCGTTCTCGCACTAAATTGCAATGCTAATAGCTTGAGCTAAGTATGCTTTGGGATGTAGAGATCTCAGACGCTCTACGATAAATATTGTGCTCACGAACGTTTGAATAAGTTAATGTAATGTTTGTATTAGAGCTGTGTACGGATAAAGCTATAAAGTGGTATGTTTTTGTAAAATTATTAAAGCTACAGGACTCAGGGTCGGAAACGCACACGCAAGCCCCCTGGCATCGAGAGTGTCCATGGGAGGCGGTATCACTTAACATCAGGTAAGCCTCCTGCCCGTTTGCAGTTTGTTCTATATAAAAAAAGAAATTAAATACACAGAATCATTCATTTCAGATATTGATGTCGTCACTAATACCTACTATACATGGTTAAGTTTCTATACTTCGTTAAAATAACAAGCTAAGAAATTAAAAATGGATTATTTTTCCAGAAAACTAATGAGGCAATTCCTGTAACGAACTAGCAACGTGTGGTATCGGTGTCCAATGGGAGTCTTCATATAAAGATTTAATCCCTATGTTGAAAAAGACTAGATATATTCCGTTCTAAACGGCCGACAATGCACCACTAACATATGCCTCCTCTAATATATAAAAAAATATCATAGAAATTATCATGTATCATGATTAGGCCCTCATAGAGTGAAGTTGAACATGTGATTGTACGAACTAACGAATACCAGAAATTATGATTATACTCGTAGAGTTTTGTTGTTACGTATATAGCATTATAAATTTGGTATTTCAGATAAAACAGAAGTGTATATTGTTAGGTTTAGGACGAAATTAAAGTATTTAGAGTTATTTTCATTATCTGGGATCTATATTATGTCGTTATGTAGAACATTATTTGTTAGAGAACTTTATGGTATAAATATCTATTAATAATACAAATTAATATTCCTGTAATAGATAACAACTCACTAGATCACATAAGACCTTTTTGAATTTACTAAAAGTCTGTTTTTCTACAATATCAAAAAGCACAATAGCTCAAACGTTCAACAAAAGCTTGAAGTAACAATAAAGTCCAGTACTATGGAGCGTCGACTTTTTAGGACTTACGAATAGGCGTAAATACAATTTACTAGCGCGAGAAATTATTTGTGCAAATCTTTAGCGTCATTCTACCTAAATTCGCCTTGGTATAGATTAAAATATGTTTTTAACTACAATTCAACAAAATGTGATCATGAAATTGTAAGAATACGATATGGCAATTAAAAAATAGTTAATTCTTAAAAGGCCGGTAAAGCACTCGCGAGCCCTCTAGCGTCGAGAGTGTCCATGGGCGGCGGTATCACTTAACATCAGGTGAGCCTCCTGCCCGTTTGCCCCCTGTTCTATAAAAAAAAAAGGCAAATGCCTCACAAACATGTTCATGTTTCGAATAATATTCAGGTATAATGGTGTATTGGTGTATTACCATGCATGTGTGTCTAATTTTTTCCATACTACCAATTTAAGACTTTTTATCGTTTATAAACAATAATTTCATACTAAATAACTATTTTGTATGAAAATAACAGCTATGTATGTAATACTCCAGTACGCTTTACCTTAAGAGTGTCTGTGGTCAGGTTAGCATTCTACTAGTGTTTAAAGTACCTTGGATAAGAGACTATTCACTATCAAGAGCCTCCGTGGCTTTCTTGATAAGGCAGCCGCTGGATCTCTTGGGTTCAAGGCGATGTACTGTTTCAAAATCTCATATATATTGTAAAATTGTTTTAAAATGTAAAATAAAATTGAATACTAATTCAACTACTACAATCCCAAAGTAATTTTCAAGCTTCAGCTAGTTAATCTGCAGAGATTTAGAATACGTAAAGGCAACGGTGACAATAGACATTCTAAACTAGCGATTTTAGTAATTTTATTAGCTACTAAATTTCGTTGACGGGAGCAGTCAAGTCTCCGTACAAAACAATTGCTTCATTCTTTCTACACTGTGAGGTTATTTATCTTTGCCGCGGTATAATAGAATTTAATTAAGTTACAACGACAAGCTCTGCGCGTTTGAAATTTTACAACTAGCGAACTTGTTCTTGTTGGGTTATATTCTATAAGTGCTTATGGCTAACGTATAGAAGGGGTTTAATAACATTAGAGGTACATACTGTCATTATTATCTATAGTTGTGCGACTAGTAGATAGAGTAAATCTTGAACCCGATGTAGAATAGGCAGTAGATAATGTGTCTTAATCAGAATTGTATACAAATCTAGTACATGCACGAGAATAATATTTGAACGCCTATGAAAGTTTGTACCCCAGTCTTTAGTTTAGGCTTACCTGCGAAAAACTGCTTTTCAAACAAACCAGATAGTGGATATGCTATTATATAATTTAAAAAAATGTAATCAATACATAGACGTTATATATTGTAACCAGTATTTCTATGTTCTTGCTCTAGATTACTTAATTCTAAAAGGTCCAAAATCTTGCCAAATCTCTCTAAAAAGCAACTGATTCAAAGTATAGTCGAGTATAGAGAAAACGTGATATTTACAAATATATCGCACTGTCGCAGCTTGGTTATTATGACCCTTAGTGTAATTTCACTGTTAGCCCAGTCATATGTAAATCCTTATAATGGGTAATGAAGATATAATCAAATGAACAACACAATCATCATATTTACTCGCCTTCACATAATCCGCTGTACCGTCTGGATGCAACTTCACTAAATGTTCCGGACGAAATGTAGCGCAGAGACGCTACGTGCTACGAATTTTTGACTGGCTCATCTCTCCGGATATATTAAAACTTCGATTCAACCTTCGAGACATTGATTTTCAAGTTTCTCAACTCCCATAGCATAAACATTTCTAAAGAAATTGTATTCAATACTAAATCTTGATTTGATTGACAAAAAATTGTCTGTATTCATATATTTTGCCCCCAATGTTTTTAAACATGTCATTTAAGAAAATTAAGCCATATTTTAGTCCTGGCAATCTTACATGAATATAATACATTTTATATTGAAAAAAGTTGTACAAAAACTAAGACTTAAAAATCTTAAGTTAAAGTACCAAGGTATGTCTTTAAACCTAAGTACTGACGTTTACGTTGCTACATGCAATGTTGCCATAACGAGTGTCGCATGTTTTCGACAACTTACAGCAACTAGCAGTGAACACGACACTTACCGCAAATTGAGATGTTTCTGGTTTAATTTATAAACCTCAAACTTGAATTATTTAGGAATCGCATCACAACCATTTCTTGTGCAAGAAAGAAAACTTATAATACAAATAAACTATTTAAAACTAATTTCTACTATTTATCTGATATCTATGCTTTCCAGAATTTAAGGAATCTATAATAAGCATTTATTTGATACCGATATCGCTTATGCTATAAATATAGCACATAGATTTATCTCTGTATCTCTTTCATGATCATTTGTTAACACAATCAATGCTTAAACAATGGATACAAAGTAGTAGCCGGAAACCAAAACGTTTTATGGCGAATTTTAATTAAATTATTATTTTTATTAAAAAAGAACATTTGTCGGAGTGCATACAAGACATTGGGTACCGAATTCTCGGATCCGTGAGCTAGGGATGAGACATTGGTTTAAAAAAATGGACAGGACGCTCACACGGAACCGAATGGGCGGCACCGCTACTATAGCCCCGCTCCACTCGGATCCGAGAAAAGAGTACTTGTGTTAATCTAATAGGCAAGTAGCCTTCTGAGCCTGACACACGCCCCTGACTTTTTGGGTCTAAGGCAAGCCGGTTTCTTCACGATGTTTTCTTCACCGTTTGAGCGAATGTTAAATGCGCACATAGAAAGAAAGTCCATTGGTTCACAGCCGGATATTGGCTCGACCTAAGGTCTGGTAGACACACGCTGCAGCTACTAGGGCAACATTGATCAAAGAATTGGATAAAGGAATAGCAAAATACGTCTCACTGACCAAGATGGCTCAAAACCACTCAAAACAAGCGAAATATTTAGATAATGTATAATAAGCTATAATAATAATAATATATTTATTTTTATTTCTCACAAAAACATATACAATAATTGTCATTTTTCTTTGGAGCAACTGCTAGTGCTTAAGTGAGACTGATGCCTGTTAAAGGTTGTGCACCTGTGTTACAGGTCATCAGGCCTCCACAACTTCGGATCGACAAAATGATTATATGTAAAGAATAGACAATTATATTAATTATAAGGAAACCACATGGTGTATGTGTATGTGTGTGTGTTTGTGTATGTGTGTGTTTGTGTATGTGTGTGTGTTTGTGTATGTGTGTGTGTTTGTGTATGTGTGTATCTGTGTATGTGTGTGTTCTAAATAATTGACGTAAAAATATTGCAAATAAATTGTTATTTAATTCTGTAAAACATGTTTTATTTAAATGTAGAATTCATGTAAACTAAAACAATAATATGCATTTTTTGCCAACGTAAATGACGTAATGATAAAGTAACTTATATTTTATTGTTAATTTTAGATTTTTAAATTAGGAATAAGTTATATTATTGTCATAATAGTTTTGTGTAAAAACAAAGTAGCTAACAAATTGAGGTTACAAAGCCTCAATTATGATAAAACTGAGGACCTGGTTGTAAATAAATAGATATAGCTACTCGTAGAAATAACTATTCGACATGATCAATATATAAAAATGATAGATATTTGTTATATTATTTATGGCTGTTTAAAAGTATAATATATTAATAAAATGATATTATTTTGGTATAAACACATAAACACACTCTCCCACCCACACATGCATACCCTCACCTTACTCATAGGGAGAACACTGTAAAACTCCACACAAGATAGTTAGTTTTTTCAATGAGCTATGTACTTGATGCTAAATGTTTTGTATGTTATATTTAAAGGATTAGGTTTGCTGAAATACAGGTTCACACTTAGTTCAGCGTCAGAGAAACGTGACTATTTTTGTTTTTATAACTAGCGTAATTTAGATATAAGTTTTTCTGTGAAACAAACTTTAAATACATTATGAATTTAAATATATGCGTTTAGGAAACTTATATCAAAAATTTCGTATAAGATTTATTTTCCAGTGTGACTCAAATACTTAGAAATAATGCAATCCAATAAACCCACTACGTGTAAAGCGGAGGACGGAGCTGCATTACGTGTAATTGCGTTTAAACGTGGACCACTCTGACTTTAACTCATTTAACGCTATTCTCACCATAAATTTACTTTAAGGAATGAGACTTGTTTAAATCCGGCAATATTTATAAATATAATAAAGATTTTTTTAATAAGGCTTCTTTTATCCTATTATGCAGGATGTGAACCAATGTGACTAGTCTTGTAAGAGTTAGAACACATGGCAGAGTGGCTGCGACAAATTTGTTTTTTTTTTAGAACAGGGGGCAAACGGGCAGGAGGCTCACCTGATGTTAAGTGATACCGCCGCCCATGGACACTCTCGATGCTAGAAGATACATTGGAAATTTCGAAAGTAATTATGTAATGTATTATAATTATTTTAAAGATACTTAAAATAAACACTGTCTTTCAAATATAATTACTTTATTTATAATAAATTCTTTAGGTACAAAATACACTGAATTACTGTTAATTTTTATTTTCACAACGAATAAGTAATTAAAACCTATATTTTCCACAACATAAATTTTTAATTTCCGAAAACAAAAGAAGGTACGGCGACGAGCAACAAAACAATTTTATATTTTCACACGGGAAAATTGCACTTCATTATAAAATTAATGATTCTTTTGTTCATTAAACTGTATCAAATTAAGTCTGGGATGATCATTGTGGACTCAAATTAAATTTCATCGAGGCGTTAAATAAAAATGTTGAAAATTTTCCGAAGTTTAATCATGCTCTGATCAAATTTCCAGCAAAGTTCGTAACCGGACGAAGTTGTAACGGTGTTTACCTACAAACTACCTCAGGGTGGCCAAACGTTTCTCATTCATCGAGCTATCATTAATTGTCCCTCCCATTATAGCACAACAAAACATTTTAGAAACGGATACCATAAAATAGCTTAATATTATTTAAATCAGCCTCTGTAATTTAAATAAGCCACACAATTCAGATTTCAAATTAAGATTGTTTTTTTACGTAATTATCTGACAATTAAAACACCAGTCTTCAAAGTAATGAAATTAAAAAATTTTCATTGGTAAGTTAATATTTTTGCATAGATATTTTATTTTTATTCATTATTGTATACATCAGTAATTACTGTGATTGATTGTAAACCGAGGCCATAGGCTTATAAAAAAAACAAAGGTGTGTTAGATATACGGAACATATTTGGCTATGAGAGGAAGAGAGAAAGAAAATGTATTCACGCACTGCTCTCTTGCTTATATCTCCCACTCAACTTCCGTTCGCCTAGCCCAATCACACTTTTCGTAACGCTTACGTCACGCGTTCGCCAGCTTACTCCTCAAGTCAAGCGTGCGTAAAGAGGTTTTACTTCAAAAAACACAAATTAACACACTAACAATTAAAAGTCCATCTAAATATAACAAAACAATATATGCGTACGCGTAATAATTGGGTCTCACTCAGTGCTTTGTACACTCGGGTAAGCTTTGTGACACAACACTGTGTGTGTGAGAACATTGATATATATAGATTGGAACGTTCAATAACAAAAATATAAAATTAATTGCCAAATGTATGGTCACCCAAAAACTCATCGAAGCTAAGCCCACCTAATATGCATGTGTATCACTAAGTATCACCTCACGACTCAAGCGATTAGTTCAGACTTGTAGTGTTTCTACTTAGTTAATATTATTTTGGTGAGGTGAGGTTCGTTTAGAGGGGCTTTGAATTTAATACATGGGAATTTTAACGAAAAGCTGTTGTGCATAATTTATTTAATGTATTAGGTAAATCTATATGTATTTTGTGTATTCGATTTTATATTTGTATTTTATTTGGAATTTACTTTGCAAAACCAAACACCGTTGAATGGCAATATTATCATTGCACTTACGAAGATATTTAACTTCGCGTCTCTCAGTCTTTAGACTGGTCAAGATCTACCCTTGCTCTAACAACAACTGTTCAGCATCCTTCTTGAAAAAAAAAACAAAATATGCACTAATTATTATGTGACCCAGCGAAACCTCTCAATATATAGTTTGCCATTACTAGATTTGATTGATAGTTTCAATACATTATTATCAATGTTCGAAACATACATTATAAGGACTATGGAAAAAATATTCATTATTTTCTACGTAATTTTATTTAATCGACTTTAATAGCTATATCTATAGTCGTAAAGTCGAAATACAAATACTGAAGACGTAAAATTTATTAGCCCTACCTCCAAATTACAATATCAGGGGTGTAAAACCTGTATATATCGTAATTTACATAAAGGTGCGTACATATCAACGTGACAATTGTTTCACTGTGTTACCGAACGCATGATAAGAATATACGAGAACATAAATGCGTCCTAGATGTGGTATTGAGGGAAATTATTATATATAAATATATTATTTAAGTGCATGAGGGTAAAATTTTTACGGATGAAACTCAATAATAATAATATTAGCGTCACGAAGATAGGTAGACAAATAGCCATGGAACGAGAGGTGGGAGAGAGCTAATGTGAAAAGGTTGAGAGAGAGTAAGGGAGATTGAGAAAATAATACTATTATTAATAATAATTGACACGCTATTGGATTGTTGATGTATTCGTTTAGTAGTTACGTATTAGAACTATAGATGGCAATTTTGTCGCATAACATCTTGATCAATTTTTTATTTATTTATGTTATCATTAGCAAGTATATAGTGTGTAAACAGTGTGATTATAGATATACAAATACATGGAGAGATTATATCCTGGTAGATTTAGGACATCTATTAGGACTTTTACCTTAGTAATAATTAATTTACAAAGAAGTTCCACTTCTGACATGTGTACTTTGTTCGCACGCACTATTTTTTATAGAACAGGGGGCAAACGGGTTCACCTGATGTTAAGTGATTAGTGCCCATGGACACTCAATTGAATTGGTATTTATATACCAATTTTTAAAAGGTTACTTTAACATAAGTTTAATTCCCATTATGTTAAAGTAACCATGAAAATAAACATGGTTTGAAAATTTTATGAAAAAAATTTGGAAAAGGCGTTATGCAAGTGCATAAAAATGCCCGTTATATGTATGTACTTAAGTTATATTTTATTAATTTTTTAGAATTTTTAAATGATGATTCCTCTGTGGTGGTAGGAAAAAGAATCATTGTTTCATCGGAATATGAATGACCAGACGGGTTATGCGTAAACAAGCTGTGAATTTTCAAGAAAATTATAAACTCCCAATTCTTTGATATCTATCCTATCTTGTTTCTCTACATCCTTATATTTTTTACCTTACTTGGGTGGGTTTGCTGGTTTCAGTGGTTCGGAAAGTGGTCCGTTTTCAATAGTAATAATCATTTATCGGGCAACGTTATGTTAGCACGTGACGCCTCGCAACACGATCAGATTAGGAATTGACTTTTTGGACCTTTATTTGGAGTTTAGCGGTCATTTCAACGAATATTATGTTGCGTGACTGCGATTTTATAGTTTTGACGTGGCATGTAAACGGACCTTAATGTATTTAAACCATATTATAGGCGGTAATTATTTTTAAATTTTAGTAATTTACATAACATGTAATATGTATAAAGACATAATAATTGTATTAAGACAATGAACACAATTTTAATTTGAAATTAACGGTATAATATCAAAAAAAATATCAATACTTATATTTTTATTAAAACTCATATATTTGGTATTTCCTCACCATAAGCCTACTTTTAATAGGTATGGTTAAGTTACCTTTCGAAATAAACTTCCACAACATATTTCTAGTGACAATGCAGCAGCAGTTTTGCATAAATAATACGTACACTGGAATTATTAAAGTAATATTTGGGGTAAAAAACCTGAGCAATAGATAAATTTTCTTTCAACCGCCTTATTGACACATTCTTGTATGGTGAAAATTTACTTACGATATCTGTGAGGCACAGAAAACTAATCACATAAGTATATAGATAAAATAATAATAACAATTATGCCTAATGTTAATCAAACAAAGAAATAAACAAAATATTTATATAGGTAAACAAGTACACTTATGGACGTCAAAAAAATTAAATTAATTTTTAATTTACATTTACAATCAGTTCCCAAGTTAAGGGCGTAGAGCTCTTTTCAATCGCCAAGTTTTTATTACAAATTGTTTGAACTGGAGCAAATCAATCCCAAGGATCATTTAAGTATTCGTCACATTTATAAAAAGCTTTATTGATTAATTTACTTTTAATCGATAGGACAATAAGGATAACACTTCCAAAGTTAAGAATTCGAATCAAAATAGTACGACTACTTTGAAAGTTTGTGCTTAAACTAGTGACGAAGATAAATTTAAACTATTCTTTCTGAACAATTTTTAAAAATCGTTGTGATACTCTGTGAGTACGTTCAACAACAACCCAACTTGCAAGGAATTCACATACTTCTCAATTAGCAAACTCGTAAGCGCTTCAAAAGTATATGCATGGTAGATAAGTGGCGTCTGAAAATTGTCTGCCAGTAATATGCGACTAACAATTCAAAGGTACTTAGCGAATAGTTCAAGTCAAAGGAAGGCTCTGGCTGGTGTCGAAAGACTATAAATGTGTGGCCCAAGGTAGGAGAAATTATTGCAAACGAGCTTTTTTACGTGACAGTTAAATGACTAGATAGCTAGCAAATCGATACAAGTTTTAGACAAAATGTATATATACATGCGTGTGTTCAAATATAGAATGTTATATTATTTGTGTGATCAATAATTATTATAATGGCAATAAAAAAATCTACGAACATAAAAATAAATGTTGTTTACAAGTGATTGATATTTCTTATACACAGATAAATACAAATGCATTGTTTTTATAAGTACATATATAAAATGCTGTCTATGAATATTAAATTAATAATTATTTTAATAATTAAATATGTCGTTTGTGGCACACGACTAAACACTTAAAAGTTTGACAGCTAAACACCGTCGCAAAATTGACAAAAGTCGACAGTTCGACATGGGTTCAAGCGGGATTCATCAGAATAACTACAATTATATTGCCTCGGAAGGAAATTGATAAAGTTGGTAGATGGAATTGATGCTTAAATACTATGAAATTAATATTGATTAATACAGAAAATGTGAACGCTTTGTAAGCGACGCGGTAGTGTGAACTCTTCCTAAGAGCCGATATATTTTTCTTCATACTTGTATATTGAAGCAAGAATTCAAGGAGCCCTCCTTATTGAAATATGTTCCTATAAATAGACATGAAGAAATGTTTGAAGGCGTATCGGTGATGCAATAAAGGATCACAATAATAATTAAGAATAATGTAGCGATGATGAGAGACGGCATATTTATACGCAATTTCCTTATATCAGTAACTTTTTTACATTTTATGGTTATTTTCATAAGAAGCCAAGTTATTGCTATCGCTACGATGCTCCTACTTTAAAATAAAATTAATATTCTAAATCCCAAACCATTTTTCATCATATTAGAAATGAGCCGTAGTGTGAATAGAACTAAATTATGAATTTCAATAGTGGAGGGTCGGGACGCTCCATCGAATATTTTCAGCAGATAAAACTAGTTCCCTGAGTAAATTTTGGTAACTTGGGGAAAATATTTTTATTCCAAAAGTTTTGAACAATGCGTAAGACTTAATGAAGATGATTTCGACGAATTGAAAAATAAAATTACTATCAGTAAGTTTGGAAATCAGTTTGTTCCTCTAATAAAGATAAGAAATATCATATTAAATATTTTTGAATTAATTTGGAACATTTTATAATTACTTTTCAGTTGCCTAACGTTCTGGAACCCCTAGCATAGGCGCAATTTATAAATATGTGTCATCAAAACCAAAACAAACCTCTAACAGTACTACAACGGCTTCTTAGTATCAATGCATAAAATACAAATATTTTGTAAACAATGACCGACAAAGAAATGTATAAAAATGATTTTAGACTAAAACTAAAACTACAATCCTGATTATCTCCTACCAACCGAAACTTGTTCCATTACGTCTTCAGATCTAACAAACAAACGAGGCACAAAGACAAAAGCAAAGGCAGAATCGATCGCACTTTATTAGCAGGTTCACAAAGCGAGCCGGAAATGAATAGGGCTGTACTTCGCCTATCACTTGCAAAGGTAGTTATTTGCTGTTTTTCAACCGAGGTACATCCCTCGAGAGCTTTCCACAAACGGTGCGGTTCATATTCAACCATCTATAGATCGAATTTAAGTATTAGTTAACCCATATATGCTTCATTATGCAATTCATGACCATAGAGAGTCGTGATTTCAACGGCTGATCGCGTGGCGGGATGCGGTTACCGTGTTCTGCCTCGGGCGATTGCTGGGTTTTAGTGGGTATGCACAGCAGAGAGTATCATATAATTCTTCTATATATGAAATAAAATGAAACTAACATTAATAGGTTTCGATAAATGTTTTAGTTTACTCAGAAAGAATTACGTCGATTGTGTAAGAGACCATTTTCCCTTGTGTAAATAAAGGTAGAGATGTAGTCTATAGCAAGGTTCGAATAAAGCCTTCAAAAACTATTTAAAGAGGCTTTGTGGGCAATCGGTGGAGCGCTGAGTGGGATTTTGTGTGAAAGAGTTTGCGTGCCAATTCCATTTCTGCACTCAGTGTCGGGTATTGACAAGTAGCTTATTTAAGTAATTTATATTGAATCTTATTGTTATGTTAGTAAACATTGTTTAGTTTTATTTGATGTTTTAGTTATTATTTGATTTACGCAAGGCATTTTAAGGGCCTAACCTAACTACAATTTCACTGTGAATCAAACACACGCTGCCATGTAAGAAGTAAGACTTGTCTAATAATTAACACAATTCAGTATGATTACAACAGGTCCAACCTACTTACGATCCCAAACCTAGTAATTTATGATTTTAAATTCTAACGTCGACGACGATAAGCATTTTTAATGCATTGATTAAAAATGAAAACAAGTCTAACTCTAATCATAATAAAAATCTTATACAATTATAATGACGCTTATACATAAGGAAATCAGGCTAGAACATTACTCAATTATTCAGCAAAGTATTCGATTAAAACTCCGAACTATTTTTCAACGTGTTCAAAATTCGATTACAAATATGATTTATAACTTTTAAATTTCGAATTCGAAATATAAAAATTAACATTATAAATGAACGTATCGTATCCTAGCACTCGGCACTCGGGTGGATGGAGTTTGACACTTGAGCAGCCTGTTTTTATTTTAGCATTGCGCACGTACGCTCGATAAATTTCGTGGCTGGACGTCATTGGCACTACCTCGGCCCCAGTGGAGTGCCTCTCAGCCAAATTGGGCAGGCACGCCTATGAGTTCAAAACAGTCGATGGAGAGTTTGTTATTCTTTATGAGGGCACTTGATCCTGTAAGATTGTTTTTAATATTAAATGTTTTAGTTTCATTTATTAAATAGGGAATACAAGAATGAAATTGTTGTAGTTAAGGATCAATAATTTTTATCTATATGACTTAGAACACGACAAAATCGACCGTTTTAAATTTGGAACTATTAAAACCGGAAAAACAGGAACCAATATGGCAGTCACATGAACTAAATAAAATTTTCAAATTTCGAAGGCTACCGTATGGCCGTTAGCGATAATAAGCGTGTTTCTTATATTTTATGTAGTTATAAACTGATTCAGTTATGAGCACGTTCGCCCCGCATTTTTATCGTCGTATAATTGAATTTTCCTCGCGCGACAAACAGAACGGAGGCAACATTCAATGTAGCAATCTTTATTTTATAAAACCGTCAATATGGATAATGTTATTACTATAGAACCAAGTCCTCTTTGAGACCCAGTAGTTAGGCATTTGATTTATTCAAGGTGATTGATCTTATTATATTAGTATTGCGGATGGATACACAAATACACAAAATGCTGTATATCTCAGTAAATCCAGCAGTAAGTCGCCTCAACAATCAAGTCAACTCAAAATTATAAATTAAATGAAAAACTTTAACATTCCTCCGTCATTGTCAGTAATTACTAGCCACACTTATCTCAATATTACATACTAGACGATGAATCAAAGGCACTTTGACTGGTCACTCGTGTTCCAATGAAAGGATGTCCCAACGCATGCGGCCTATATCAAAAAGTTCCCCAATGGACACTTTGACCAATCTACCGTGAATCCGACTCACTTAATCTGTTTTAACATTCACATTATTTGTAAAGTCTGGGGTCTTAACGAGTTTATTGGTATTCTTTAGACTTGATACGATAGATTTTAAAATAGAATAATATATAACCGTTAAAAAAAAACTTATCTTACGCTGTGTAAGGCAAAGTTGTCACAATAAACATTATATTCTACTAAAATCGTTTAACTGATTTTAAGCACAAAATTTTAGCAAATTAGAAATAGACGACGTAACAAGGAATTAAAATTAAACTTTTCAACGCTATCACTACCCCATTACAGCAAAATCGGCGAAAACGGTGTATTAACACATATTCACGCTGTCATCTTATATTCAACTTTATTGTATACATTATAGAGTAGAGAATCATTAATCTTATGTAGTTAAGGAGTTTGCTATAAAGGGAATTATTAAGTAGCACGTTTGAACTATAAAACATGTAGTGAAGAGTTTAAAGTATTAATGTGTAATCCAGGGGTTAGGGAGCAGTGGATGGAGCAAGTTTGACTGTTTGATCAAGAGTTCACGTACTTCATAGATAAATGGTTTGTACTAGCTACAAAATTAATGTCGATACGTGGTTTCTACAACTATTTTCGGGAAGCTATTAGGTTTACATGAAAGTTGGTATGATTAAAGGAAATTTGCATTTAAGAAGTTGGCTGGATATTCCTATATAATAAAATAATTAATGTTAAACGTTTTAGTTAAATAGTATTTAATATATTATTAATTAAGAAATGTGTTAGCTAAAATATGTAAAAGTAAGTATATATCAATAATACAAGACAAAAAAAACGTGTGTTTTCTTTTGAAAACGCGTTAATAGTTATACAATAAAAAATATGGTACGCTTGTAGAAAAAACTAACTACTAATAATAAAAAAAGGTATTTATTACATTTACAGTTTTATCATAATGCATTTTCTAGTTAAACAACATTTATTTCAATAACACAAAAAACTAAAATGTTGTTGTTGTTGTTCTTAACTTCAGTGTGTCGGTTTTTTTTATGATGGTGTGCACACGCATCGTAATAATTTACTTTTATGATTTTTCACTAACGCGCCAAAATAAGTATAACTAAAATATTATTGGTTGCGCATAAATCGACTATTATAGTATGGATTAAAATACATCTTTATGAGGTTTTAAAAATACTCATATTCTCTATTTTAATTGAATACATTATCAATATAATTCTAAGAATAGTACGAGTACAATACAACTAGGTATAAAGGTTTCTTTTAAATTTGAACTACACAAGGGTCGCATGAACGAAGAATTTAATTCGCAAAATTCACACGAATTGTTTTTTGATTAAAGAGAAAAGCTTCGTGTTTACCAATTCAACGAACAAATGGAAACAGGAGAAGGAAAATCCAAGATTACGAAGACATTTCAGAAGATCCCCGCTGAAATACTTAATCCACCCAGTGTAAATCGACGTTAGCATATACATACAAATAGAAATAATTCATAAATAATAAACAAATATTTTTTATTATTAAAGACGTGTTATTGGATAGTTATCAAATAACACGTTTTTTTATATAGTTATATAAACAATGTTGTATGAGCAGTGT
The DNA here is from genome assembly GCA_028984075.1 of Pieris mannii. NCBI lineage: Eukaryota > Metazoa > Arthropoda > Insecta > Lepidoptera > Pieridae > Pieris > Pieris mannii. The sequence continues at coordinate 7,138,091 of CM054784.1, forward strand.
TGGCCTAGTGGCTTCAGCGTGCGACTCTCATATCCGAGGTCGTAGGTTCGATCCCCGGCTGTGCACCAATGGACCTTCTTTCTATGTATCTTTCTATTCAACATTTGCTCGAACGGTGAAGGAAAACATCGCGAGGAAACCGACATGTCTTAGACCCAAAAATCGACGGCGTGTGACAAGCTGATCACCTATTTGCCTATTAGATTTAAAAATGATCATGAAACAGATTCAGAAATCTGAGGCCAAGACCTAAAGAGGTTGTAGCGCCACTGATTTTTTTATTTTATTTATTATATAAACAAAACATATATTCACTCAAAATCAAAATTATTATTTAAGTTCATATCATGTAACTAGCAGCATATTATGTAAAATAAAACTACGATGATACGGAATTGCATAATTCATATCAGTTAAACTAAATTGTAAAAGTGATTCGGGCTATTTAATGGAAAATAACTAGGGTCAGGCGTGTGAGTCCGCTAGTAACTGTAGATGTTTTCAAGTCTACTGTTATCGTGCCGACATCGCGTAACTCTGAAAGTTGTAGTCCCTCGAGATTTCGACAAACTTCAGACTCACCCCGCGTACAAACGTCAGGAAAATTCCTTACAACTTCCACGAAACAAATATTAAAATTGTTTAGTTGAAATGACTATTTCGTTTCTTCAAATCGACAAGTCAACGTACAGACATTAATAAATGTTACTTGTGTTTGTGTCTGAAAACAGTTACTACGATATAATATCATCTGAGAATTCTATTAATAATTATTATATCATCGATCTCTTTAGAACTTTATATTTAACTTTTTGTTTATAAATATTTTTCAAATATTGAAAAAAAGAAAAAGTTTCAATTATTTTATGGTATATCAATTCTAATAAAAGTAGTTGAATTTCTTTTTCAATATTTTTGTGATGATGACATGATTATTTAAACTTTAAACCTGATTTGTTTTCGTCCTAGAATCTGTGACTTTGCGTTACTACCGGTTTGATCTTGAAAAATAACTCTCACTTTTACGATTGATTATGACTAATACATACGGCATTGGTTTATAGATATTGATGAGAATACATATGGAATAAAACCTTAAAAAACCTATTCTAAAACCAAAGGTTGTCATTGACTGTACACATTGTTACTGAACGAATGAACTAAAGATCCACTCGTATCGGATAGCGGACAGTATCATTCAACTTTTATATTATTTCCCACAGGTCAATGGAGTTTTGTATCGATCGGAGGACGAAACAAAAGGACGCTGCGAGGATTTATTGTGATGATTTTACTTTTTGGTAACGTACGCAATGTATAGTATTTTCACTAAAAAGACTTAAAAGAATAATTTAAAAAAGCATATATTACTAATACACATTATTCAAGCCTTCAGATGCCTTAAAAGGAATGAACTTCAATAAATGACTTTCATACTGTCAAGGTACAATATAACACCACACTTAAAAGTTACGCAACGCGAATGGATATCCAAAAATCACTAACTCAATTTTGTACTCCAAAAATTATTTCCGCATAAAATTTTCAGCGGCCACTTTTAAACCTGATTGAGAGCGACACTGGGATGGACTCTAAAATCCTCCATTACACCAAAGGATAAGCCAATTACGGCAGCCGGGACTTTATAAGCTCAGCACCGATTCAATTTTTTGTTCTCACATTTAATTTGGATAATACATTCAAATTATTGCAATCCAATCTTGCAAATCTGGAAAATTCGGTTTGCGTATAACTTAAGATATTCAATGATTTATTTAAGACGTGTTAATTACGGTGGGTGTAATCAACTACTCATTAGAAAGAGGTAGCAAAAACATTGGTCTTTTTAAAATATTTTAAACCAAGATTCGAGTCCTATCTAAAGATAAATAATTTTTTGCCCAGTTGTAAAACAATTACAAACATTTCGTTATTAATATCGATCGAATGAGAAGCGGAGTCGGATTATAAGTTCGTGATCGAGGTGCGATGATGCAACTCTGATTGTGTCTGATTGAGATACGTTTCAATGCCCTTTGATGTTTGAATTCGCTTTCCAATAAATGATTATTGAGACCAATTTTGAGTTCATTGCGTAGAGATGTGAACTGCGAAGATGCGAAATTTTTAACAACGAACCTTAGTTAATTTGGTTATTATTTTGATTTTTTTTAATGCGTGACAGTCCAAAAAGATATTATATCATTAGATTTTATGGTAGTGTCTTACAATAAGTTTTTGTTTTATTTAATATTCGTCATGAATGAAAGCGAAATTAGATAAAGCTTCGCCAGGCGATTTCTATTGAAAATATTTTTTCAAAATTCGAACTATAGTGTTTGTTATGTTGTCATAATTTATAGTATTCATATTAACATGTATGTCCAAAAGTATTTTGTTCGAGTTTAAAGACAAAAGTTCGAGAGCAATGTTGGCCTAGTAGCTATAGCGTGTCACTCTCATCCCTGAAGTCGTAGGTTCGATCTCCGCTGTGTACCAAAGAACATTCTTTCTATGTGAACATTTAACATTCGGTCGAACAGTGACAGAAAACTTCGTTAGGAAACCGTTATGTCTTAGACCAAAAAAGACGTGTTTCAGGCACAGGAGGCTGATCACCTACTTGCTTATTTGATTCAAGAATTATCATGAAACATATTCAGAAATCTGTGGCCCAGACCTAAAGAGGTTATAGCTTTTAATTTTTTTTTTAATTTATCCATCTGCAATCAGGAACGCAAATTCAATATTTTTTTTATTCCCTCCGTAATTTTTTAATTGAAAAAAAAAAAGTATATACATAAAAAAAACTAAACGCACATAAACAATTGTTTATACAAATCTAGATAATTGATTGATTGATTATACATTTTGTAGCAATTGTCACAGAGCTAATTGACAAAATTGTGTTTCAACAAATCAACACTTGTTAATTTTTTCTTTTGTGCCAGATTTAATTATTATTATTACAGAGATTAAAAAGATATAGAAAACGGAGTGTTATATTTTTTATGAAATTGGCTATTATGAGAGTTAGTGCTACTTTGAGGGTTCGATTCTGATAAAGTTAATTATGAATATTTTTACGTTATTATTATTGCTAATCTAAAGCAATTTTATAGTAAAAGGTGAACGTATAAGTTCTGAATGTATAAGCCAAAAAGGTTCTAAGGAATTCGGACTCAAAATAATAAGAGTTAAGAAGATACCATTAGAATCTTTTATGGATTACTCTGAGTACGAATTAGAAAGTTATACGTATTTATATGAAAATATTTTTTAACAAAAATTATACAGTAGGTATATAGGATAACACTATGGTAGACGGCAGCTTGGAACAGATAACACATTAATAACGAATAATGATGTTGCACTGATTCGAATTTCAATCAGCCGGTGGCATATCGGACATCAAACTGATTAAATTAAAAATCCGTACGGACAGAGCTCGCGGCGATGTAGCGAGGGTTATAATTAGAGGAAAGCTCCGTATCTGACCGCTCTTTAAGCTATGGTCCAAGCTAAGAGATATTCAATATAACTTTGTATTACTCAACAATGATGGATTAGTGCAGTAGAAGATATTGGGAAAACAGGTTTTAAGATTAATAAGTAATACATTTTTTAAAATACATTTTACATACTCTCGTAATGTTGCGAGTCTACTGAAGCGGTATATTCAATAGAAATTCTATTTTTGAATTTCAAGATTACTAAGTATAAAATAGTTTCATTCAAGGTTCTAACAATAATATTCTATACAATTGATGTAACAAATCCTACGTGCGCTACGTAATGCACATTGCCAGAGGTCTTCCGTATTCGTTCACCGATGAAACTTCTAGTGTCAGTGTAATTAAAATTATAGTCCGATCAAATATGCAAATATCAAATAGGGTTGCCTGGAAGAGATCGCTTGTTAGCGATAAGGCCGCCCGTTGCATCCCTTGTAATTTATATGTTATTTGTGTTTCTTTCTAGCAACGAAGTGTGAATAAATAAAAATAAATAAATATGCCGATGCCGATCGATAAAAATGTTTTCCACGTGTCCTGTTGAGTGGTCACGTTATTTTGTTTCGATTGTAAACAATTTAAAAGCCTGTACCAATGAAATAAAACTAAGGTTTGTCGCTTAAGCTTTTATATTTTGTTTACAAATTAAGTTTACGTATAGGCCGCGGGCTGGACCAGAAAACTTCAAAAGGATTAAAGCAAAGTAAACAGAATATACACTTAATACCTTAGCGCTGGAAGGGCATAGATTATCCCAAAATCTGCTTAAGAGGTTGCGTTAAAATAGCAACGGTTTCTATCACAATTAATACAGCGAATTACCGATTATATTTTAAAGATATTTAATTTCTTTTTAATTTGCTATATTTGTTTTAAGTATTGTACTATTTTTTGATGATTTGCTTTTTTAAAAGAGTACCGAGAGTTTTTTACGCCAGCTTTTCTCTCGGCCTACACCTTCTTTGCCGATGAGTAGGGATGCCTACAGGTTGGAATTTAATGACGTAGAATAAGTGATACCTTGATGACCTTATGTTCCAAAATAAACGTATTTGATTTTTATTTTTTTATATTTTATTTATTTACTTAAAAATATAATAACTGTATGTGATGATGTGAAATCATACTCAATTCTTAAAGTTTTGATTTTCCCATAACAGCTATAATCGCTTGTATCAAAACATTATCGGGAAAGTAGCCCAACAAAAACATTGAAACACTATTCGGAGAAGCTTTTAGTGATTTTTAGCTTAGTCCGACCCAATAATTTCATAGAAAGATAAATAAATACACCGACAGACCCTTGTTACAAGTATTTATGATGGAAACCACCGAACCGCGTTTGTTTTCACAACAATTTAACGTTAAAATGTTCTGCGTAATAATGTTCGAGTGAGCAAATAGGTGGAAATTATGAGATCTTAAATTAATGCAGTGCGTGGTCGGTTTTAAGTGCTCGGCTTTTTTTGGTTATTTACGTTTTGTAAATAATATAACCATAAAAAATAAAATAAATCAGTGGCGCTACACCCTCCTTTACGTCTTGGCCTCAGATTTCTGAATCTGTTTCATGATCATTTGTAATGTAATAGGCAAGTAGGTGATCAGCCTCCAGTGCCTGACACACGCCGTCGAATTTTTGGGTCTAAAATATGTCGGTTTCCTCACGATGTTTTCCTTCACCGTTCGAGCAAATGTTAAATGCGCACATAGAATATTGTAATCTATCTAAGCAATAAAATTATTCCACACAATTCACTCAGTACATTCTATTGAGGTGATAGAAATATTAGTAGGTTCCTTTGTTGATTACTTTAACCGTGGTATAATTTCCTTCAGTTTAGACTTTCAACATTGAAGATTTAACATGTATGTATTTAGTTATTAATATTGTTTTTTTTTTCTTTTCTCTAGATTAAGGTTTTACAGATTAATATATATATTTTGTTTTTTATATAACTTCTGGTTATGCACTTTTTGCACTCATCATTTTTTATTTATTGTTTTCTTTCTTACTAGGGTTGCCTGGAAGAGATCGCTTGTTAGCGATAAGGACGCCCGTTGCATCCCTTGTAATTTATATGTATTGTGTTATTTGTGTTTCTTTCTAGCAACGAAGTGTTAATAAATAATAAATAAATAAATAATAAATATGTTGTAAAAGTATATATTGCATATTATTGCACGAAGACCATTTGACATGGGTCAATTTTATTTTCATGATTTATTAACAATCACAGCTAAGTACGTAAAAGTAATTTCCTTTTTATAATAAGGAAAATTGTTTATAAAATCGAGCATTTGTTTGAAAACAATAAGATAAAATAAAAATATATAATCCGAACAAAAACAATCGCCAATTATACTAATTAGTTGGTTGCCATAGATACGGGATTATTTACAAAAACAATTTTAAAGTAGCAAGTAAATCCCTTTCACGAAGGAATGAAAACCAATTTTAATTATCTTAAAGGGAAGGTTCTTTTCCATTTAATTAGACTATTTGTGGCACCTGAGGCGAGTTTTAGCCGTCTGTCCGCAGAAAATTGTCTTCTTCAGTTAATGCTAGAGAATTTACACTGAGACGAACACAGCGTAGATAATGATCAAGAATCAGGTTCTCTTGTTTCGTTACTTGAGATTACTTTTCGGTTATAGTTCATATGGTGTTGATCTATGCAAAAATATGAAAACATTACATTCTTTTTACAATAATAATTTTAAATATCAAGGCAAAATCAGCCAGGAAAGTAATATAATAAAGTTTTTTTCCAATAACTTTATGATTTTCATTTGATTGATTTTCATTTTAATCATATTCCCTATCACAGTATTAAATATTCTAAATATGCTTTCGTATCTATAAAACTCAATATAAGCTTTTAATAATCCGTAAGAGAAGCGTCTGCCCTAAATGGTATTGCACGCTATGAGCTCACTGAAAGGAGTCCACTGTGTTCGCTCAAGCGTACTCGGTACGGTGTAATTGGCAGCATATTGGCAATTTCGTAGTTACGTAATGTACTATTACAATTACAAAGAAGTAGGATGCTACTCTTACATATTCATTTTTGAAGGTAATTCCATAATTCAAACTTTTTCATTTAATTATGTTAAGATTTGCTTTGTTCTTTTTTCTCTGTAATAGTGTTCAAAATGTATTTGAACTCCACAGATTTAGCAGCATATGTTTTTACATACTATTACTAATAAAGTTACTAAATATTATGCCAAATCCATAATGTCACTCACACATGGATGATTTTTAACGCCCAAAATATTAGGGCTAATACGAGTATTATTTCTTAAAAACCCTTACAATTAACCAACCTGTTACAGATTAACTGGAATTATCAATAATTTATTAACAGCATCGAAAACTGCGTGACGAGGAGACAAAAGAAAGGTGATACCATATTTGCAGCACTTACCTGTAACAGAAAATTGATACTTTTATATAGCAATATGAAACATGACACGAAAAATTTAGGGCCAGATAATTAATTGACAGGACAGTTAGACCGTCCGATTCCAGTTTAGAGATCAGCATGGCCTTAGCACGATTTTGATTCCCCACGATATAAGGGGAAGAGGAATAGAACATTATAACTAACTTATATTTAATGAATGTTTAATAATAATTTTAAACAATACGCGCGTTTAAAGTGATTTAGTTAGGCCAAGTGATTAGAAATAATAATGTCATATACATGAAGCAATTGAGTATGAACTGAAACATCGTTTCTGTGGTATAGTTGATGACTGAGTCTTGGAATCGATATCGGAAATTAATAATTGTTTCCCGTAAGAAAGCAATAAGTAGGAATAATAGAAGTACGTCTTAAGTGAAGTCAGTAAAAAACACAGACACTTTGTCCCATATTAATGGTCGACAAGACTTGGCAACTTTTATAGAGAGATTAGATATCCACAAAAAAAATGTCAAATGTATTTACTTCTTTTCAAGGCATAGTGATATATTAAATATTTATTTAATAGTTGTAATATTTATATAATATATTGTTTGTATAAAAAATAGTCACTATACCTAAGTATTATTAACTTTGACTTTCTTGAATCCTATAATAATTCTATAATATTATTAGTTCATAGTATCATTTAAAACGTATTTATTAAATCAATGTAAAATCTTTCGTATTATTAAGAAACACTATTGCGAGGGAATCCAATACACTTAGAGTCCATTTTAATATGTGTCAGGCCAGCCGATTGTTATTCAATACGGCTTCATGAAAAATGTATTTATGGTGGGCGGAAATTCATATGTTATACGAGTAATATAGCAGACGAATAGGCGAGATATTTTCAGTGTAACAAAAATTTGGTTTAAATTTAAGGAGCATCAGATATAAATATAACATAAAATGTTTAACATTTGCATAGTTACTCATAATATTATTTTTATATTGGCGTTTCTTTTATTCCATGACCCCTAATGCAACATGGGTCTCATTGATTGTATGACGTAATTTATCTTAACCATTACACCGTTAATGGAGAAATCACTTAGAATCACACTTTTGAGCCCATTTTATTGTCGAGATGAGCAGTGTTGGCCTAGTGGCTTCAGCGTTCGACTCTCATCCCCGAGGTCGTAGTTTCGATCCGCGGCTGTTGCTAATTTCTTTTTATGTGCGCATTTAACAGTCACACGAAAGGTGATATCGTGAGGAAACGGGCATACCTACCAAAAGTCGACAGCGTGCATCAGGCACAGGAGGCCGATCACACACTTGCCTATTAGATTAACAAATGATCATGAAACAGAAATCTGAGACCTAGACCTAAAAAGGCTTTAGCGCCTACTATATACTGCTATCCAATGTTATTTTTTTATTGATGGCAAAGCTCTCTGGTATAACGATATGTTAAAATTATTACATCTAACTAAGAAGGCTAATCAAAGCCCAATTGTACTTATCAATTACTTGCAACTAAATGAAACAATTTTCTTGTATCGGATAGTAAACTTATATACCGCCTGGAGGCACAATAGAAACTTGATACGGGCATGTTGTGAATTAATTTTATACTTAACATGAAATTTACCGCACATTCAGCATTCTATATACACTTCATACATGTATCTTAAATCGCATGTGGTTTTAGGTTTTTTTGATATAAAATCAATAGTAGCAATTACATAGTATATAAAAAAAAGAATGAACAAAATTTTGACCTTCAAAATATCACATTTCTTTTAAATATTTAAATAACAGTTTTAATGTCCAAATTTAAAACATTTCATAAACAAATATATTAGCATTTGCACATTTCAACAATTGAATTAAACTATGCATTTCCCGGTGAGGTTAATTAATTTGAACTTTTAGTGAGTATGTGAGTTTGCATGAATTTTAATCAGCTACACCTGACTCTAATGTTCCACAGCTTAAGAGGATTTCAGCAGTTTAGACTATTCCATTCATTTGTGACTTCACTTCGGTTACGAACTCCTGATATCAAAATTACGAATAGTTTTTTACAGAAATTTTACTTATTAGTAGACTTTGGATTTATTTAAAATAATTATCGTCTCGAACTAAGCAAAGCTTTTTAAAAGAGACTCTTTTCTCTTCTTGAAGTTATACTTCTCTTGGCTTGATGGGGGAAAATGATGAGTTAAATTTTTACAATGCGCGCGCACACCGTCACAAAAACCCAACACCATGAAGTTAGCGAAAAATAAAAAGTTTAAATCTGCTTGAATCTGTATGAAAGACTCAAATTCGACTCGTGACTCGTGCGGCGTTACCTTGCTCTGAGGCGTTCCATTTAAGAAGAAAGCTAGCGAGAGCGCGAAATACAAATTGTAAAAAGTTAAATATCATATATGTTTAGAAGTTATAAAACAATTGCTCAACGCACATTCATACTTGTCTTAAAAAATTACATAAATTTATTTATGCGTACAAATAAATATTGATTGATAAATAGGTCAATCAAATAATTAACTACATTAATAAAAACACCATTATAAATATACGGCTATGGAAGATGTCCCCCATTGTTCCCTTTTATATTGATGTCAACTAAATTGAAGACATCAAGGCCTCCTTATTAAGAAAAAATAGATATTTGAATAGCCACTCCACACAGAGCTCAAGCGTAACTTACCATATTTTTGTTTCCGGGGCATAAACAAATCATAAATTCACAAGGCGACGGGCTAATCCACGTTTCGCAAACGACGAATTACCTAACAATATATTTTCCAAGCAACAAATCAAATTGCGGTGTTAAAAAAGGCAGTGCAATTGTTCAGGCAATAAATCAAAATCGTGATACTCAGCACTTTAATATTTTAATCCTGAAGCATAAATTTCGTTTGACTGCTTGTACAATACTTTCACTTTTTATTAATCTCGAGCCCTTCCTGCTTTTATTACGGTATTATTATACTAAATGTTTACAGAGTGAATTTAACTGTAAACATTTTGAGTGAGGCGAAAGATTAACAATATAATATCTATCGGATGTTTTAACGTATTTCTGTACGTTTAAGAGTTTGCTTGAATCTGTATGAAAGGAAAATTCGACTCGTGACTCGTGCGGCGTTACCTTGCTCTGAGGCGTTCCATTTAAGAAGAAAGCTAGCGAAAGCGCGAAACACAAATTGTAAAAAGTTAAATATCATATGTTTAGAAGTTATAAAATAATTGCTCAACGCATATTCATACTTGTCTTAAAAAAATTACATAAATTTATTTATGCGTACAAATAAATGTTAATTGATCAATTCAATTGTGATTTCCCTTTCACCTCCTCCATATCCCTACAAAATATCTTTCAAACAAATAAAATTTAAATTTTCTTTTGAAAACTGCAAACATTCCATCAGTATTTTCTTATGACGTTGACGTCGGTTTACTGACAATAGTTGAATGTGTCAACTATTGTCAGTAAACCGACATTATACACAACCGATTCTTTAAATCAATCTCTGCGAATCGTTTCCGGTGTAACAAACTTGATTTTACGATTGGAATTCACGTTAAGCCTGGGTTAAATGGTGTCTCCTATTTGGTATATTATGTTTTTTATTAATGGATGGATCTCGTTGTTGACAGCTGACCTGTTAGGGGCTCAGCTTGGGCTGTTTCGACCATGGTATTTGGTTTCTATCTAATAATCTCTTTTCTACCATCAGCTCTTGCACCCTAAAGTCACTTTTAGGGTATGAACACATAGCTCCTATTACGTGGACCCGTTCCAAATCGCTCTAGGGTACGCGATACGTGATACCAAGAAGTAATAATGAATTAAGGCAATACCTAAGTTCTAAATTTACCGTACCGTTAAAATTGTTCATAAATATCTCATTCGTATTTTCAAAGATGGTTGGAACTGAATTGTGGGGGCTTTATCCGCTCCAACGAACTTCGCTACTAATAAATCTCAGCTTTGTCAGGTGTAACAATTTGTATCTGAATTCAAACGGCCGTTGATTCGCTTTAAATATTCAATTGTTGTTTAATATTTTAATAAAATCAATACGAAGATTTACGTAAAGTTAGCTCTGAAGTGTAAAATTTTTGCTATAATTTTCCTATCATCAATCGTTATCATTATAGTTCTCTGTACTCGAAACACTACTTTAACTAGTATTGAACAGGGTACATTTTAAATTATGCATTCTCTTAATAAAAATATGATATACAAGTTCCAAGTTCAAGGTACTCGGAATTTTAATTTGTGTCAAAATTAATAGAATATATATATTTTATAATATCGTTTTATATTTGGTTTATGAAATCATAAATTAAATATGATTTTTGTTTATAATTATTAATTGGTACATCATACATGACCACAAACAATAAACAGTAAATTTTGTTTTAGCAATAAACCACGGTAATTGACAGTTCAATGTTGTGGTCAATTATCCTAATGTAAAATTATGTACCGTCAGTTAGTGATTATTAAAATGTATTTTCGTAGACCTATCGTAGGTATTTCGTAGCATTGTATTGCTGTAACCTAATCGTAGAACCAACACAATTAATCATTAAGATATTTATAGTTTAGTTCGAGAAAATGTAAATGTGAGAATATGTGCATGAGTAGTATTTGAGGTAAACCCAAATAAAGCCAGGTCACCTTGTTTTATACATCTGACGATAAAACCCAGATTAAATATACTTAGTTTAATTAAACCAACAGATCAAGACGAGCTATTTGCCTACAAGTCTCACCGGCGCTTGAGTGAAGTTTTCTCCATAAATGTTTGCTATGTGAGCCACTGAACAAACAAATGAGCATCGCTTTGACTTACGTGCCACGCTAATGCAATCTTGGAGTATTTTTTCTTTGAAATGGTTTACCTTTTGAAATGCAGTTAATTTATCGATTTAAATTTTTTTAAAGCAAAAGTAAAAGAATGAATTGCTTATAAAATCCTTTTAAGATAAATTCAAGACTTAGTTAAAAATCATTCACGAGTAAACAAAATTGATCAAAATTAAATCCAACCCATTCGAAATTAAATTTCAAACTATATTAAAGGTTGTGTTTGTCATTGGATAGTATTTACCCAATCCTAACCGGTCAAAGAGAACTCATTGATTCCCTAGAAAGGACCGCATCCTTTGATATTTGTGTATCCCCCAGTAAATAACGCTTATTTAATATTTGTTTCATATACACGTCTATGTAAATGTGGGGACCCTTATTTAATAAATATTGGGATGTAGTTTCGAATAAACTGCTCTCCGTAGGCTATTTTTTAAATTATCATCATCATACAATCAAAATTATAAAGAGTTATTTTGTATACATAAGATAATAACATCATAAACTATTATTATAAGATTTATTAAAAAAAATGTGATTAGGCGTAAAGGCTAGCAAAATAATTTTATCGGCAACCCATTAAAAAAATTCAATCAATGTTGATTGAAAGTAAACTTTTTTCGTATAAAATGATTGAAGCGAAGGAAAAATTTAAAATATTTTTAAGGCGACTCGGCCTGTCTGTCTCCGGCATTTATTATCGGAGTAGAAATTTGTGATATGAAATTCCAGAGACCCCTTTTAGAATCAAATTAAAACGGATTTATGATCAATTTTATTATAATCATTTGACGTCAAATTATTTTACATACCTTTAATCTAATATAACACATACAATACTCTTACTGTTTAAAACTATAAAATAAATCGGTCCCTTCCAAAATATTCTTAATGCAGACACCTTATTGTCTTTAAAACAAGCTGACAAAATACTGTGATATTTTTCCAGCACAGCCAACGAATTATTGAGTGCTATTCAAATATAAGTTAAAAAATCTTAAGATTTTCTTTAAAAGACTATTAAGTTCAAATTTTACATTTACATATATTATTAAGCGATTATCTCATAATAATGTGTATAATATACTATAATAATAGGCGTTTTGATTGTAATGTAAAGAAAGGGTAACAAATCTTATCATTCAATCGCAGTCCGATCTGTGAACGGTTACAGCATCGTAAAGTTCGTCGATGAATGAAATAAAACCAATCTCAGTGACTGATTGATTGATAGTGCTGACATAAACCGTATCTCTTGAAGCGATTTACATACAAACATGCAAGCATTTAATCCTTAAGATCTATTCATTAGTTTTATAAGAAGAGTCTTTCATTAAATATATTTTTACAGCTCGTTGCATATTTTTTGACGTACACACACAGGCACAGGTCTAGAATACCTACCTACCTTCTTCTATAAGGTATTATAAATGATTGAATATTATCAATGAAATAAAGGCAAGTCATGGCAATGTCTTATGACACAAACGTCTTGTACCAAACAGAAAATTATTATTTTGATATGCCTCGAACCAAGGATTACAGAATTAAATACTAAAAGTGTGAAAGTAATTATAACGAGATGATTTTCTTTTTAAATCTGATAGATTTAATGTGACTATGGTTTATTTGTAAGGAATTTTTGATAAACACATTTATAATATCATTCTAAGTACAACAGTATTATATAATATACAGAAACAACAAGAGCACGCTTCATGATATAATATCGTACAAAACGATTCGAATGCCTTCAATTCGCATCTGAAACTTAGACTTTAATTAATGTTCGCCCATTACATTTTACCCATTCATTGTTGGGGGAATTTTAATATTTTACCTTGAGAGCCTTTTCGATCGTTACCTAGGCTTAATGTCGTTCTGAGCTTCAATTAGATAATATCAGACGTTTATAGTTCTTTATGCATTCAACTTGGATTTTACTTTACCTGGCTACGATAGCGTTTAATGGCGGTCATTATGCGACTTTCATGACGGTAATGAAATGCTTAAGAATTTGGTACTTATTGACTTATTTTTAAAAAGATTTTAAATGCTTAAGCAATGGCAAACTCCTGCCCTAAACTAAATCTATAAATTAACTTTTGCCCAGTCAAATACGTTCTACAGTAATTAATTTCCAATTATTGATTGTTTACGATGCTTGTAACAAAGTGTGACTCCACCGGCTTCTTAAATTATACAGTAAATAATGAAATATACATAGATAAGAATTCATGAAGCGTAGAAACATTTGTACGTTTAAAAATTCAAAAGAAATAATATTTGGGATGCCAGAGAAATTGTTTATCGTCCCTTTCTTAATTTAAGATATTTCTGGGAAGATTTTAAGAGCGTTTAGTGTTTTATATACCGTAGGGATTATACCGTCCATATTTCTGAAGCCATTGAGAGGTCACGAAATCTGCTTAACTGGCTCTTTCTTTTGTATAGCGCTATCTTGCTCTGCTATAAAACGATGAATACGAAGACAGCAAAGTCTAACAACGATTGCTAACATATTTGGAATTACACTTAACAACTTAAGTTAACTAGCCTAAGGTAGTCAATTATATTCATATAAACATATGTTTTTATCAACATACTATATGGCAAAGCTAATATGCCACTGCCGTCCGTACCGTCAATGAGAGCAAATCTTGCACCTATAGACTTGTATTTAGTAACATAATCGCTCCCGCTCCCGCTTCTGCTTTTCTCGTCTTCGAGTCCTTATATTCGAAGCACGTACAGTGGAGACTCATGAACTCCGATGCGTAACAAGAGACTAACAAAAAAATTCACCCGTCAACGTGGAAGAGTTGCGTTGACAAGCTGACAAAAACTTCCTAATCAGTTGTAACAAATTTATGTCGCGCGCGTGCTTGGCTTTTGGTCCTGTTCATTGTAAAATGTTATTAGGTCTTTTGGATTTCTTTAGGTTTCTTTGTTAGTGCTTAACTTACTTGAATTCTGGATCTATCAATATTATAAGCAATTTAGATTTTTCAAGTACATCGTTGATATATAATAAATTAAAGTTTAGGAAAATTTTTATGAGACCACAGATTCGTTTGAAAGAGCTTATGTAGAATTTACAAATTTATGTTTGATACGATTTATTTTTACGATATTGAACTTTATCATATTGTATGTTATATATATCAATACTTAAAACATTTAACTTAATCAATGACGACAATGGTATTAAAATACTTAATAAAGAATAAATTGCATATAATTAAGCATGTGGTGTGCATTTGAGAATCTACTTTAAGATCCGTTTGAAAAAAATATATTTATTCGGTCACATAAAAAAAAATCTTAAATTTATCGTTGCGTCAAATTTAAATCAATCCTGGTCTTAATAACCACGACTGAGGTTATCGGCCATGATTATATCCATTACAGATGCAAAATGATTACTTACCAACTATATAACTAACACACACATCTGGGAATAACATGCAATTTGTGAAAATATAATAATAATGTTTGTCATAATGCAATTAATTATTTGTTTGAAACAAACGAATGCTCTATAGAAGGACTAATTCAACTTGTTTTGAATCTGACGCTAATTTCACTGGCTTCCAAGTTTGTTCAAGATAGGCTCAGTAAGTTTTGATTTATTAAAATTCTTTGACTCATCTGCCGCACTTTCATTCCAAATGTAATTAAACGTGTGACTGGAAGTTGAATTGTACAAATCACTTTATTCATATATTTTAAATTCTTATTATAATGGTTGAAAAGGCTACGTTTATTAAAATTTAAGGAAACAATCTTTAAAATATTTTTGTAGCAAAATATAATAACAAATAAATTGCATTCAAATAATTTCGCGTTTTTATACATGTGCGTATGATTGATAATACATTATTTAAAGAAAAACACTTTTTTACGGATTATAGTTATGTATTATTGGCTTTACAGCATGCGTGGTCACGGTGACCAACGCGAAACGTCGGTTAAATTTAAAATTATATCTAAATAATTATAAGTTTAAATACAATAATACATAACTATAATCCATAAAAAAGTGTTTTTTCTTCAAATGTGTAAAAGTTTTGTTAATAAAAGACAATACTAAATACATTATTTATTGAGTTGAAGTAGACTATTTCTGAGGCAGTGGATTACATTTTTTATCATAACTTAACACCCAAAAAAAGAAAGAATCCTTTTTCCTTACAAAACTCAAAAATTGAAGTATAAAGTAGCCAAAAGCCAAAACAGAACTATTTGCGTTTGAAAATCTCTATATTCGAAAACGATTTAAAATTTTGCCAAGATTAGATTTCCGATATAAACGAAGTCACAAAGATCTTGCTAATATAGCAGTTAATTTACTTGGCTTTACAAATAAACAAATAAGATAAACGGTTAATACTATCAGGTCCCAGCAGTAGTTTTAAAATGGCCGAACGAACGAGCAAAGTCATGCAAAACAAACTTTTTAGTCTTTAGTACTATTCTGCTCAGTTTCCCCATTTCTTAATACAACCTAATACGTTGGCCATAAGGGATAAGCTACCACGAACAGTTTAGACATAAACTTGTCATAAAAAATCGCATACATTAGAGCAGGATTTACTGATATTGGTAAATCTCAAATAACCATACAACATTTATCGCTTTACAGTCTAATCGCAAATAAAAGTTTCTTAACTAATTGAGTTTTATACGTTTACTAGTGACCCGCCCCAGCTTCGCACGGGTGCAATGCTGATAAAAAGCAGATTTTTATTATGTATTGTTATTTCCTTCGCTGGAAAGCTCCGATAATATACGCGACATATACCATATAGACATATACCATCACGGACTTTTCTGTAGACCTTTTCAATGTGTACAATACTGAGTACATCATTTTGATAAAACTCGTAGGGTTCAGCCTGCGTTTGCAATGTAAGCGGAAAAAATGTAATTATTTACGACAACACATTAGAAACCTCAAAAATAACAGTACTTCTCCACTATTTAACGGATGTTTTTATACATATAAACCTTCCTCTTGAATCACTCTATCTATTAAAAAATCCGCATCAAAATCCGTTGCGTAGTTTCAAAGATTTAAGCATACAAAAGGACATAGGGACAGAGAAAGCGACTTTGTTTTATACTATGTAGTGATAATGTATTTGACTATTATTGTTATGAAATCAAAAATACATTGTATGAAAAATGTTTAAAAAGTTATTTTATGAAATCGTAGAAATATGAATATATGTACGTTGTTTTGTAAATTTGGTGGAAAAAATATAACTTTCTTTTTATTATGACTTTTCTCCATTGCTTTTCAAAAGTCAATATAGAATAAGTAATGTTGGACGAGTATGTAATTCCAAATTGAAAAATAAATATATCCACACTTAAAGCCTCTACTTTGGACCACAGAAAACTTAGGATAAAAGAAAGTGCACCTTAAGCGAATACGTGGAGTCAATTTTCGAATAAACTTTTGCCGTCGGTTTTGGCTGCGACCTGGCAAGACTGGCTTTAACACAACACTGTTTGTTATCTTAATAAGACTTGTATACAATGAAGACTAAAATCTTATCTTCTTAACGAGATCTGCTGAAGAAATCCTTAAAATAAGTTTATTATTCAAATATAAATTCCTAAACAAATATTATTGCAATTGCTATTTGTAGTATTTTTTGGTTCCTTTTCATTACAAAAAAAATATTTTTGTATTAATAATTTTGATTTTTTTGTTTATAGAATAAGAAATAATTTGTTTAAATGTTGTTTTTTCTACCTTATTATTTTGTTTCAATTTTTTACGTGTACACATTTTGTCTATAACTTATTACAAGTAAAATAAGATGGCAAGGAGAAATTATTGTTTCATTAGATACCTTTTTGTGTTAAAAAGTATGAAGTACTAGATATGTATTTATGAAAATTGATATATATTTGCATCCTTACGCTATACTACAAGAAGAGCGGTCATTTCTGGCATTTTAAATAAATCAAATGTATCACATTATTTGAATATTATGACGATTTAAGTGCCGTACAGCATTTAATGAGAGAGCAACGTTATGGAAATAATGTATTATAACTTAAACACCAAATGTTAAAAGTACATTGGCTAACCTTTATAAAAAAACATATAATTTCATTGAAAAAATCATATTCTATTTATAACACTGGATCCCTACGTTTCAGAAAATTTCTTAAACAAAAGCTCAGTTAATATTCCGATAAGAGTGTAAATCCTCTACGAATTGTTTCAGAGGTAGGCTAACCCTTGCCACTGCGGATGGTAACAAAGATTGATGATTTAGTGTTGTAGGGAAAAAAATGTTTATTTTTAGAAACTCTTGAAAGGGTAAGTAAGATGTATGCTTGCTTTTTATAAAATATAATTTTATCACGTCTAAACAATCACTCAGTTCCGTTCGATTTTATGAAAAAGATAAGGTGTACTACTGTACACTGTAGTGTGTATTTATTTAGAATGTTGAATAGTAATTAGTTCCCATTCGTTTGTGTCATATTTTGATTTCCAATAAAGATTAATCAACATTCGATTTGCTTTTTAAAACAAATCAGAACTTTCCCGAAAGAAATAATAAGAAAAACGAAAAATAATCTTCTGAAAAGTCAAGAGGACGCGGGCGTGTCAAGCTATTATTGGCTTCAAAGCTAATAAATAAGCAAATAAAGTGACGTGCATTAATATTCATGACAGCATTATGGTACGTGTCTGAGGCCGATATACTGTGCTATGATTATGAATTTCACTGTTGGTTTTAGAGTTTACAATAAGGATCTTAAACAGAGCCTTGAAAGCCATGAAACCTTTAATTATTTCCTTAGAACAAAACACAATCAGTTCCTTAGCTCGTAAACAACTTTTATGATAATTTGTTTCGTACACGAGATTTTCATTAGATAGTTATTTAATTAATGTAGTTAGTATTGTCTTTTATTAACATAACTTTTACATATTTACAGAAAAATACTTTTTTACGGATTATAGTTATGTATTATTGTATTTAAACTTATAATTATTAAGACACCGTGACCACGCACGCTGTAAAGCACGCGAAACGTCGGTTAAATTTAAAATTATGTCTAAATAATTATAAGTTTAAATACAATAATACATAACTATAATCTGTAAAAAAGTGTTTTTCTTTAATGTAGTTAGATGATGCTGCGTATTACAGAAACTAATACTCGTAGAATTCAAGCAATTATACTTAGCCAAAAAGTTATCAATATCGTCGTCCGACATTTAGATTACGAATTGGAAAATACAATCGATAGATCCACTATAAACTACAAATATTAACAAAACAACATTACTTAAAAAATATATTACTCTAGTTTAAAAATATATACTATGGAACTGTCACAGTAAAAAATCGCAGACATCGGAACTTCTCAAGACAATCAGCCAAGATAAACACATTACACTAAACGGAATCAAACAATTTAATGCAAAGTCCTACATCAATTCGAGTAAATTGCGAAAAACAAACTGTGAAATTCAAACACGAAGAACAAATCCAACAGTAAATTACACCACGATCTAGTTCAAACCAGTGCATTATTTGTTCGGATGCAATCTCTTCCACTTGCGTATATGATTAAAACAGTGAACACTATCCCTATGGGAAATTATTGGAGCGAACGCACGGCATAATTAGCAACTACACAGTTCTGTATTCGCCTTTGTAAATGACACTGTTTTATGTTAATACTTTGAAGAATGCCGAAGATCGCGATGTTCACTTACAGGATATTGCTAGGTCAACCATTTACCAGTTGGTTGTTGCTAAGGCCCTTCTTTATGAGGCCTGTTGGAAGACGTTATAAGTCAATTGCGCACTGAAATGACTGAATTCTTTCCAGTTCTTAGAAATTGTACATTTACAATTTAAACCTCTAAAATTTATTATTTTAAATAACGTTGTTGAGTTTAACCATGACATTAATTAATATCTACTACTCAATTATAAATTAGTTTAATTACAAATCAAACAGCATTATTCAGTAAATTATCTACTATTAGATACAATTAACTCGCATATTGCCACATTATATTGTATAAAAAATTTTTTTGAATATGTTGAATTATAAGAATAAATTATAGTAAAACTTATTAATAATTAAAAAAAATGAGGGAATATTTATTTTATAGGTTATATACAAAAATATTGAAGATTAATTCCTAAATAAATCCCTTTGGGCAACTCTATTGATCTCAAAAGAAATATCTGTAGTTTATAGAAAATTTAATTTACAATAAGATCTCAAATTTTGAAATATGATAAGAAGTACCCATATAATGTGTAATTGTATTTGACTTGAGTCGTATGTGCATACGATGCGCTACGCATCTATACTTTCAATATCAAGGAAATAAATATTGTGTAAACGAAGTAACACATGTTCACGTTTTCATTTCCCCTATAAGAATAAAAAGTGTAGAAAAATCGAATACACATGAAACGTATTAAAGATAAAGACAACGAATAATCACACAAGTGGACGTAATACAAACATACATAATTACAAATTCCTCGAGTGGAGTTTCAATTATTTAAAAGTTGCGAGCATTTCGTTGAATTTAAAATTAATTTTGCATTTTTATGAGCAATTGCGGTATAGACGTTCGGAAGAGTTGAGTGTGGACATTTCCCTTACCCTGAGTGAATTGAATATAAGTATTTGTTTTGAACTAGAGCTTTATTTGCCACTTAAGTAAATAAGGTTTTCAAATTTGCAATAGAAAACTTTTATTACTATTTTATAAATAACCGAAATAATTTTATGAAATCCAGATTACGACTTTCAAATATTTATTTTTTCTTGTTGTGTAATTAAAGATAGGTTGTGGTGAATAGTCGTATTTGAATTCGTGTATGCGGTGATTATTTAGTTGTTATTAGTTGTTACTTAGTTGTTATGCCTCCTGCTGATAGAGGACCAATCGTTGGTTTTAATTTATTTTATTATTCTTTATTACTCAAAATGTCATATGGAACATGGTGTAATAGTTGCAGCTCCTTACAGACGTTGTGTAAAAGAAAAAACTTCGCGATTAAAAAGAGTGGCGGAGAGTTTATTGCCGGTTCTTCTCTTACATTCTTCGCCCTTGATTTGAGAACTGACAGTGAATGTAAAATTTGAAGCATATAATGTATATTTCTTTTTTGGACGTTTATAAGTGTACATTATATTATCTACAAGAAAAAATGAAGATTCAATTCAAGTTCATTGATGCTCAGCCCCCTACGCCGTCATGAATGAAAGTCGCACGCTGAAACCCACATCGCAAGACCTTAGGCATAATTAGAAATACTTTTTCACACAATGACACTTATAAACATTATATTATCTACAAGAAAAAATGATTTTGAATTTGAATATCGAAGACATCAAAAATTTAATCCTAGTTTGCTACTTAGAAAATTACGAGTAAAATTTTCATATCAATTTAAACCATACCTTATCATCACAGTAACAACCATTAAAAAGTGCTAAAATTCTGATTTATAAAAAGACAATGAAATTGACTGCTCAGGAGATTTGTCCAATTAGAAATCTGACAATTTTAAAGATTTTGAATAGCAACCAAATCAAAAGGGAATAATTACAAAAATTGAGGCCAGCTGTGTAAGGTTTTCCAATTTAGAAATGTCAACGGGTATGATTAAAAACTTCTAACAATATTGCCATTAGAGCCGTTGAATCATTTATAGTATACGACAATGTTATAAATTAGGGACCGATTTCTAGGAAAGTGAAACAAGTAAACCTTTATGCGGGGAAGCCGGTTGGTAGCCGTGCCGGTCTAAGACGGTTATTCAGATGACTGCATAAGGTTATTCTTTAGTATATAGATGAGTTGAACAATGATGACAAAGATAATAAGAATAAGAAAAACAATATAAATTCTTTATTTACTAAAGTTGTTAGACGACTTTCGTACTATTTCTCACTTGCTATCCTACTCGCCATATTCAAAAGTATATCAAAACAATAATAATGAATGCTTATGCATATTGAAGAAAACTATACATGTATTATAACTCAGTCTTACACTAATCAAAATATAATTCGGATTGCAAACAGAATTTACACTAAAAAATCCAACCGCCAAAAGTTCGTGAAAGGCATTAAAAGTCGTGTCGTATTAGGATCGTACTCTATAAAACTCATAGTTGGCAAACAAAGTTTTATGATTGATGATCGTTGCAGACAATTTTTCCATTCATCACAGTTAATTTTATTGAAGTGTCGTATGTGGACGATAAATTAGCCAAGGTGCGACTTTTCATTACTAATGCGATTTTTGAACCGATTTGTTTCGGCTAATGGACGTTTTGATTTAAAACTCATGCTAGTGTCTGGAGATAATGGTTGTTCCCATATTTCATGGTGTAAATAAGAATATTACTGTTATTAAAACTATAACTTACCTTCTATAGTCTTTGTTCCGTGTTTGCAGTGAATGAAATGTTTAAAAATCGAATCATTTTTAAACATTTATGTTTCGTATGGTTTGTTTTTTTTTTGTTACCAACGACAACAAATAAATAAAAACAAAAACTAACTAACCTTCAAGAGGCAAATAAAGTATTTAGATCTAGACCTCAATAATAAAAATCCAGTAACGTTACAACTGTATGTGTGTGTTTGATTGCATCCGTTTAATAGAGAAATTTTATTTCAAGTGATTTGAAACTTGCCAATTTCCTGACGAAATTTCACCGTATGAGCGAGTGTTAGATCCGTGACACAGAAAGTTCATTGATTCTCAGCCAGGGATACTACGCCATCATGAATGAAAGTCGCACTCTGAAGCCTACATTGCAAGATCTTAGGCACAGTTAGAAATACCTTTCCACACAGCGACAAAGTACAAAACAGGGTTTAAGAACGATTTTCAAAATAGCCGATGAGGTGCCCTCGGCATGCTACCTGAGGTTTGGTCCAAACACATGACTGATAGCGGAATTTTTTAAAATTAAAATTATATAAAATACATCTTTGTCCTTAAATTCTAATATATTTGCCAAGAGAATTTCTCATTAGAAACGAATCAATTAAATTATAATTGTGCAGTCTAGTAGGAGTCTCAACCTCAACGTGCGTTTAAACCCCACACAAATGAATGTATTGCAGCTTTAATATTCATATTAAAAAATACGCAAGAAACCTATACGTCTAAACACCAAAAATTTACGGTGAAAGGTACATTGGGATCACCTGCCTTGGTCCAATTATTATCAAATACACAGAAATTTGAACAACCATGGGTTCAATAAATCGTAGCGGTATTTATAAATAAATAATAAGTAGAATCTATTACATACACATACGTTATAATTGGATGAAATTTTACATTTGATAGATTAATCGTCAGATCGTCATTTGAGTTACAACGTCCCTCCCATAACATTACCACGATTAGACCGATGTTTCATTACTTAGGACTTTAATGAATGAGTCCATTGTTTTTACTGTTTGAATTATTGGAATCATGTTTCAACAATTATAATGATTTATTTTAAATGTATTTCGTAGATTTTTCACATTGACAAACAAAAAAGTGTATAATTTATAACCTATTTTGATTCAAAATTATTAATGTGTATGCATTTTTCGGGTGGTCAGACAATAAGATACTTATTTTTTTTAATTTGTCTTGTATTACAATATTATTCAAAAACTCTGTGAAACCAAATACTAATTTCGAACACCAACTCACAACATAATTAAGTAACGTCTCTGTAAAATAGACATCAATCAACTCCACGCGTCGTAAATATGGCCTAAGGGGCAAAGAAAGACCCTTAATGAAGATGCTGAGGCCTTCCTTTGTTTGAGGGTCTGAGTTTTAGAGCTCATTAAATTAAAGGGTTCAGTTGTATGGGATTTGTCTCAACCATTTCGTGACTCTTTTGTTTCTTGTATTAATAATGTCCTCATGTTTAAATTCAATTTACGTGAGCGTCTAGCATTTTATGTGATTGCTTTTAGAAGGAAGTTAATACTTTATGTCTTACAACAAATGCCCAGTGAATGTCCCTTAAATTTACATTATAACTAACGTTAACTACTGTTATTACACTATTGTAACAACACTAGTTAACATTATAATACATCTAAGATTTATACGTTTACTTAATATCAAAATTATTAATTAATATTTTATTGCAGGTTGGGACAGTTGTACCAGTCCAACGTCCAGCTGACGTTGACATATCCTATGACGTTTGATCGTACGTGGAAGGACAGGCTAAGTTAGCCTCTAGAAGCTTGGCCCAACAAGGCGACACGGTACTTCAGTTCGGGCCACCGTTTGCAATGCTATGAAGCGCAAATTTGGCGCCAGATGAAGTACTATTATGTACTAGTGGAAACTCCCTAGTACCAACTCCTTCCGCTTGCCCGTATTCAACGAAGAGCGATTAAAATCGTAGACGATCAGTCCCTTGCCTAGCGGCTAAATCTCTTAGCTAAGAGGTTTGTTGGGTCTCTCTTTATCTTCTACGCATTTAGGAGAGTGTTAAAGGGAGTTGTTTTGATTATTGCCATCTTCAAAGAAAGAGCGTACCAGAGCTTAAAAGGCTGGCAACGCACTTGCAAGCCTTCTGGCAATGTGAATGTCCAAGGGTGGCGGTTAGAAGATAATTAAAAAAGTATACATGCAACATTATAGCAGTGTAAGTCTGGTGGCTTAAGCTGTGGCCGTGCGTTCGAATCACATCCATTGCACTTAAGTTTATGTGTAGTTTAAGCACTCGCTCGTACGCTAGAGGAAAGCGCCCTGAGAAAACCAGCGCCTTAAACTCAAAAAGTCGACGGCGTGTGTCAGGCACAGAAGGCTGTTGAAAGTATCATCAAGTAGATAAAAAACATTATGGTGTTACTGTTTTTTTAAACATGCCGTACTTAAAACCGATAAGTACATAGTACAAAACATCAGTAGTGAGGCCCAATAACAACTAATTTATATCTATTAATAAATAATCAATCCTAATTTTCAGCCTATAACAGTAGTTGAATGTAATAATTGCATCATAATATAGAAATGTATCATCACAAACCAATTTCCATGCAAATGGAGAGGAGGGGACCAGTAGACTGATGTATCGAAATAGGACGTGTTACAATGGTCCAAAATATGAGCGGAAAGCGAAAATTTCTTAACCGTTTTTCAAATGAAGCAAAGTACGGATTGTTTACACAAATATAAAATTGATTGATTGTGGTTTTTGAATACCACATAGGTAATTGTACGAGCCAAGGCTGTACATGTGGTTAATAGAGTAAAAATAAAATCCTCTATTATTTAACGCACCTGGAAAGCCATACAAACGGTTTTTTTTTATATAATAGGGCCTGCAGGACGCCCAAAGCTGCCCTGCAGGAAAGTCATTGCAGCCTACATAGGCACCCCTAATATGATAGTTGTCATCTGTATTCTGCAAAATACTAATCTTAATATTCTGTTTTAATTCTCATTATGAAAATCCAGTTTCTAGAGTTGTCTATATTCTCAAATGTATGTTATTAAATGTTGGAAATACAATTTTCCGCAGATATTTGAATTACCAGTCAAGCCTCAAAGCCATTTAACACGATGGAATTTAATATAGTATAATATATTGTAAATAATAGAACTAAAATCTGCAACTAATATTAAGGTACAATTTTGAAACTAATCTGTTTATGTATCTATTTTTCTCTGAACTAGTAACTTGTCCTACACAATAATTGCAAAATATTATAGTATGGATGGGATGTGTCCACGTAACAGATAGATGCATTGGTCAGCACGACTTCTAACACTTTAGACTTACATTTCTTTAAAATGTATGTTCTCATGTAACAGATAATATCCTAAAAACATTTTCGTCAAGTAATTTCAATTAACTTGAACAAAACTATCAACTGAGCCGTGAAGAACGCCATCTATTATTCGTAGAGAACTTTCAGAAAAACTTTTGTTAATGAGGTATTATTCGTGTAATTCGTGTGTTGTGTTGTAAAACTAATTCGATATATATATACGCTTTTATCATAATAAACGGTAATCATCATGTTTTATATGGAACATCGTATGTTTTGTAATTTAAGGCTAAAATAAAAAAAACTCACTATCAACGCACAAAATTAGGATATTTAGAAGGGATAAAAATCAAAAATATACTATAAAACCATCTGGATATATTGTTAAAGATATGTATTTTAAACACATATCTATAAATGCCATAACATTCTCGGCATTACTTCTGTATTACGTCTTATAGATCAAATCAAACACTGCCACCACTTCATCAAGGTCCAGAACGAGATGGACACCACGAATATAATTACGAGAGAATTACATTGAAGTTTGCGGGTGTTGCCTATTGGTTGTGGTCACTTGCCTGACGTGTGTCAAACTTGTGGCTAACTTCATTATTATTGAATTGTACTGCTATAAGTTTTCGGATAGAAGTTTGTAAGTAGATTGCAGAGTTACTGAATGTACGGAACTGATTTCTTAAAGTGATTTATCAATTTCATACCTCGATTTTAATATGAAATAACTCAACTTTATTTAATACAATACTGACTGTATTAAATAAAATGTACAATTCGTGAATAAAAACTCTATTTAAAACCTTTAGCATGCGACGATGACAAAATGTTGGCTGGTCACGTAATGTATGTTTAAATGCCGAGTTGTATTAAATGTGAATAATTAAGTATAGTAATTAAATAAAACTATGTTTTTTTTAAAGAACAGGGGGCAAACGGGCAGGAGGCTCACCTGATGTTAAGTGATACCGCCGCCCATGAACACTCTCAATGCCAGAGGGCTCGCGAGTGCGTTACCATATGTTCCAGAAACACTACTACAAAATATAAATGTATAAATAATAAATGAGTTTTGAGATAGTTAATATATTTTTAGGTCTCTTCTAACACTGAGTAACTCAATAAGTCTATTGTCTATTTACATCAAAATTAAATATGAGGTTCTTCTGTAATAAGGTACAAAAAAGGGCGTGGCTGAAATTCTCATCAAAGAAATTATCATAAAAGCATTCGCAGCAGTTTAAAGTTTAGGTTTTTAATTGAAGCTGTACCGTAATTGCTAATTAATAAAGTAATATGACACTTTTCGTTTCATATTAAATTTAATTTATCCATTATGATAAACCACAATGGAAGTTGATGTCTCTTTCGAACAATTATTTATGTAATCAGTAATATACCAATATTCATATGTCAACACCATTCTGATTAAAACATATTATATGATGTCATCATCCATTTTACATTTAAATATAATGTCTGTCTTTTGTTTTTTATGAGGTTAAAATGTTCATTATAATAAATAAAACTGTAATTATATTATATTAATATTATATACGATTTGTATTATCAATGTTAGAGGTAATTTTGCTTGAGACAGTACAATGATATGGAAAGTTAATTACCCACTTCAGGTGTTATAATGCTTTAATATACGAACGACTCTATAGGTTTGTGTTATTATAAGATTTATAAAATAAACATTTGCACATGTATTTGTTCCATAGCTTGATAAGACTACGTCTCATTACATATCAGGCCCATCCTCTTATAACGTTCACGCCTCCCATCGGTATCGTTTGCAATGATTTGACAAGACTCTAACAAGCTTAATTTGACTAAAACCCCATTAACCTATTACGAGATGCTGGTTTGTTTAACGATAATGCGTGTTGAGGGAATCTGATACGGAATTAATAATACCTATTAATATTAATTATCGCGTTAAAGAATCTAGGGTGTGATTTGTAGTTTGCTCCTTTAAAATTCCTTATGTATGTTACACGATTTCTATTTATAGAAAAATGAAAATAATATATTACTGATTTTCAAAACGATATTTAAATATACTTAACATTGCGCTTCTAATAAACAACATTTTTAGAGTGCTTACTTTTCTTAAAATGTATGCCCTATCTAAAAAAAATATGTGTATATACCAGAGTACACAGGTAAGAAGTGAAACTTCTTTACGACATATCATTTTTCTACTATTTGCAATTATCATATATTACATTATTTACGTCACTATACTAAACTTCGATAAAAAAAGCAACATGGCGCGTAACCGAAAAACGTAACGTTTTCTTACAAAATTCCTCCCATACGTCGATAAAGAAGTTTCACTTCAAAAAAAATTGTTTTGTTTGGCATAAATACAAGTAATCTACCTTTTAGATAGACGTCGAATTTCACATTAAATCTATACGAAATCCTGATGATATTCATAAATTATTTACATTAAGCTAGATGCACCATGAATAATCAAGTTATAGTTTGATATCTGATCGATCTGAACGCGTAGCAATTTATCTCAAGTCGCTCGGGCCATGTTTCCACCTTATTCTAACTTGTAATTTGTTGAGAAACGCAATTATATAAGGCGCTCCAGGCTAATAGCGAAACGGAGTGCCGATGAGTCATGGTTCTGATATAGACAGATAAACAGTTTTTAATAGGTGGAAATTAATCAATTAATACTGATAAGATATACTTTGTTCGCATGGAAAAAGAACAGTGTAGTCTTTACGAGTCTGTATGGCAGTCACGGATGCTGACGCGTCGAATCAAGATTAAAATATTCGGATCCAACGTCAAGTCTGTGCTGCTTTATGGGTGTGAAACGTGGAAGATCACCAAAGACATCTCGCACCGACTCCAAGTCTTCGTCAACCGCTGTCTTCGCCATATTCTGGGTATCTACTGGCCTGAAAAAATATCCAACGAGCAACTTTGGGAGCGCTGCTGAGAAACCTCGATCAGTCAGCAGATCAAGAGGCGCAAGTGGAAATGGATAGGCCATACACTTCAAAGGGATTCCAATCATATTCCCAAGCAGGAGCTTGATTGGAACCCGCAAGGAAAGCGAAGGCGTGGCCGTCCCAAACAAACCTGGCGCCGTACAGTAGCGGACGAGGTAAAGAGAGCTGGTAAGACTTGGAGCGAGGTGAAACACGAGGCGCAAGACCGAACGCGATGGAGACTTGCTGTGGACGCCCTCTGCCCCACCTAGGGGTTATAGGACATGAAGTGTGAAGAAGTGAGTCTTTACGATTCGAGTCGGGTCAGTCGTCAATAATCTTTGTTGCAGAATATGAAAATTGATTTAGGTTAACGACTTTAATAAGGATATCATATTCACTCATTTAATAATTTTATCCTCATTTATAAACAGAAACTAGTATTACAACCTAGCAAAGTATTGAACACGCATTCCTATATCTATAATTTTTTTTCTTGCGCTAGATATAGAAACGCGCAAATTTATTGCGCATATTATAATTGCATTGATCACTGTTTCGGATTGTAGGACGGACGTTGAAGTGATACGGATAGTATTTTGTCTTCTACCTTGACGTCCGATGATGAAACTCAGCTGCGGGTATGAGAAAAACTCCTCTGAACATCATCATCACATGAAAGTGACTGGTCGTTGACGATTCAAATCACTATTAGATCATTTAACACTGCTGCTGAGCTGCTATATTTTCATCTGCATCGCTTTGATGTCTTGAGGTCTACAAGGTCCTTCACAAGGTCTAATTCACAAGGCATTTTCTTTTACGAACTGTGGATCACTTTCATGACCACCAATTATATAAAAAAGCGTACTCTTTTTCAGAGGCCATTATAATGGGTGATCGTGGTCTGAATGACTGCTTTCTATGGCTGCCTCGTACAATCATTCACACCCCTATCTTATAAAACCCGATGCAACTATTACCTAAATATAGCTATAACTATATATAACTAGCACAATTGAATCTTTAGCCGTCGGCATAAAGTAGTTATCAGTAGAAAAGGTGGTTACTTAGTAGTTTTTATATTTCTATTTCATACAAATGTTGAGTTTTTGACTAGCTATCGCTTTATTAGATTGTCATCGTTCTACACATCAAAGTAGCTATAATATTAAAGTTAAACTTATAATTAGATAGGTATTTCTTTTGAGATTATACGCTGACATTTCTTTAGATAAGTTTTGATGGGATACCTATTTCAAGTTTGAAATTGGAAATATGATTTTCAAAGGAATGATCAATAATCTACTTACAAATTAAATGTAATAAAGTTATGATCACATTTCGATTTTTAGTTCAGATAGGTACAGTAGGTTTAGCCTTAAAAGTTATAAGGAAAATACATATTTTTGTGTTTTCTATAGTATACTAACATAATATTTTACCTTCAAAGCAATATACAAATACGTCTTGATTATATATACAACACTCCACCTAACGATTTCATTAATGATAATCGTTAAGCTAACACCATTTTTTTACATAAAGCAAATTAATTCAGCATCGAAAGGGTGGGAATATTTGAAATCAAACAATTATTTTACGTAAATTGCATTCCCTTTGCGCTAACAATTCTAAATTAAGGCCTATGGAGGGTCGGGTAAGCAATTCCGCGGATCCTGAGATCAATTAATTAGAAACGCCTTTTAAATTGAACCAGCCATTTTTAAATTCCCCACGATTCTTGATTCAAACAAACGGATGTAAACGACGATGTTTCGGTCGCTTAATGAACTATTTGCTAACAAATTGCTGTGTTTTCGTTCGTGAGAATTACTAGATGCAAAAATAAATGTATAGCATTTTTAACGTAGATTTAAATAAAAACTCTTGACAATACCATCTCCAAGGCACTTGAAAACGTGTGGTTTGTGAATAAAAAAATTATATGTGTTTAATAGCTTTTAAAATATATATTCTGCTAGATCAAAGAAAATATCGTAGATTACTAAAAATATATATAAAAATATTTAGATATGACCTATATTCAGACATATACGTCTTACGTGTATCCCTTATATAGGTAAGTCATAATCTAAACTTATTTTTCCAGCTATAAGTATTTTATTCATTTAAAGTATATTGTATTGTTATGTCACTTTAACATAATCAGGGCAAAGACTAATTTAACCATAGTTGCATTTTTAACTATGGAGTATTTCCTATCGCAAATTACACGTTATTAGCGTCGCAACAACTTAGCGCAAATTAATACCACAAACGCAAGATATGAGTGGAATTAATTCAAAACTGTTTGGATGTAACTCTGCTCGTATCGCAGAGCACCTCAGATGATGTATGCAAATTAGCCCAACTTGCCGAAAGCCGACGCTAACTTCTTATTTGTGTGTTTTAACTTGAGTTATGATTTACGCGGCGAGGATTAGGTGCGATACACACGAGCTTAACAGCTATATAACATTGTATAAACTCATCCGTATGGTCTTGGCGAATGGACTTAATGACTTTTGAGATGTAAAATGATGATGAGTTATTAAAAGTAAAGTATCAGTTACTACTAGGTAAACGTTACCCTTTAAATTATGATGCCATTGCCATTTCCATATAATTTAAAAGCTAAAACGTTCTAATTAGCATGGCGAGTGCTGTCAAAATGTGTCGAACTTCATATAGAAAACACGAGTTGCACTAGGAGACTGCCGCGGTAAAGCATAGAATTTTTTTCAACTTATGCAATTATAATTGTTTATTTATGGTGTATTTTTTTATATTTTTAAGTATTTTCTTTGACATTAATTCAATCTACCACTCGTACCGGCTGCAACTGCTGCGTTTACGCTACGCCAGACCGATGTGAGACGCAGTATACTTTCTGTCCCGCTCTAACTCGTATTGGCCGCACTTTTAAGAAATCGTGTGATAGGTTTTTTTCGTTATGGAATTTCTTGATTCGGTCGCCGTGCTCAAAGCCCGCGATAACATCTATGCAAAAGCTTAAAACTAACTTGACTCCTGTTTAGGTTTTAATTTATTAACATTCTCGAATACGGATGAGTATTTTATTTATTATTACTACTAAAGGTGAATAATAAGTTATGGCCAAATTTCAAGTATAAAGATTAAATAGTTTACGAATGGTGAATTCAAGAGTAGCTAGTGAAAGGCAACACGGTGCGTTGCCAGTTCCTTATTTTTGATTTTGGCTTGTCACGCCTCAAAGTCTTTGATTTTGGCTTTATATCATGGTAATACATATTAAATTTTTATAACTCCTTAAAACCATAAACATTTTACATTATTAGAATCTGTATGTATCGCGTAAGTTCTGTAATTAGTTTTAAGTAAAACAGGTGTGGTAACAAACAGATAACTTGCCTATCTCAGCATAACTAATTATATTAATCTATACATATAATGAATCAACCAATGTATGATATATAAAACAATATTACCACCATATGTTACCATCATTGTTTTGTCTTACATTATCTTGACTTTACATTTTGTCACTATGTGCACTAATCATTAAGCATTTATTTTGAATTTGGAACACGGTACATTATTTTAAAAACTTATTTCGATTTGCACCATTCTAAATATTTTTTGTGTTCAGTATCAAATTACAATACGAAATGAGTGTTAAAGAAAAGTATATAAATAGTATATAAAGTGTAGTATTGCAGTCATTGATTAGGATTTGACGGATTGCCGTCGGTGATATCCCAGCCACTTCAAAAGCAAAAAAACGTATCAGCCGTATGTTTGTATATCATAGTATCAACATGTATTAAAACACTTTGTGTGTCAAAGACCAGAAAAGATTTGGACGGCCGGCGTGCTGTTAGAACTATAAAGGCTTTATTTAATATCAAAACCCCATTAGGAAGCAAAAAATCTTATCGCGAGGAATGAAGAGTCCCGCTAGGACTCTGTTGCTTATTATAAAACAAGACTTGAAGATAGGTGGTTATCTTCGATATATATAGGACATGTCCTAAATCAATCTTTTCAATTAAAGAGAGTGGATATATCAATACGCCTTCTGTCACGATACGCAGGTGAAAAGCACAAAAATTCCCTTCGGACACTACAGCAAAATGATAAAGCGTACTCTCACAATTCTAAAAATGCTGCTCAAGTGATCAAAAAAAACTTGAAAGGTATCAAGGAGTCACAAAACAATTTTTTTCAAGATATAGTCTTGGATCATGTTGTTCATTATAATAGAAGTGTATTTCGATACGTTAGCAATACAATAAAAAAAAATACCGTGGACTTTTCAGCAGGATTCTGCACCTGGTCTACAACTAATTAAGCCGGACTTGAAACCAATTATAACCTTATATTAATGTTTTACATGAGCTGAAAACTGGCCCTAATCTAGGCCAGACCTCAACCCTTTAGACTACAAATTATGGTTAGTTTAACAGGACATGGTCTGCTCTAAACGACACGGCAACATTGAGTCTTTTAAAGAATCTTCTGAGCAACCAGTGGCGTAATTTAGTTTTTTGCTGAGACTTAAAATTTAAAACGTATTAATTTTAATAATATTACATTACTTCATTAAAAATAAAATGCATTTTCATCTGTAACGTATATTATCGCTGGACCAGGTAGCTTATATTTCCAACATTTTATTAACTATGTTAAGCAATAAATTAATTTTGCTATTAATAGTTTTTTTTTTCTTTTCACCAAAGTCTTAGTATATAACTAACACTAATTTTATGAATTCTGTATTCGGCTCTTTAAGTAAAAATATATATTTGAAAAATTATTATTAAGCTTAAATCGGAATCCACACAAGCCCTTGTTATAAATCTAGTATAACGGAACTAAACATTTGTTTGGTGAGGCCCTTGCTGCAAACAGATTTTAATTAAATTTCCAATTTATAAACAGATTCAATCTGAAACATAGCAATTGTGTTGTGTAAATACTCTTTACGGAGTTTACGTTCACGATTTAGTCATTCCTTAGCAAACAATTATACATTACATATTGAATTTAAATAAATTGTAAAGAACAAAAATATTATGATGCCTAAAAACCTTTCAAGGTATTTTTTTAATTGATACATTTTTTAAATAAAATAAATCAGTGGCCTCAGTGACCTCTTTAGGTCTTGGCCTCAGATTTATGAACCTGTTTCATGATGATTTTTAAATCTAATAGGCAAGTAGGTGATCAGCCTCCAGTGCCTGACACACGTCGTCGACTTTTTTGGTCTAAGAGATGTCGGTTTCCTCACGATGTTTTCCTTCACCGTTCGAGCAAATGTTAAAAGCGCACATAGAAAGAAATTCCATTGATGCACAGCTGGGGATCGAACCTACGACCTCAGGTATGAGAGTCGCACGCTGAAGCCACTAGGCAAACACTGCCCTGATTTATACATTTTTATGTCGTTTAAAATCTTGAAATAATTAAAACGAGGTATGTAAGTTTTATTTGTATTTTATTAAACTAAGTTATATTTCTCAAAGCATGAAAATTACAATACACAAAACGCAGTGTACATTTAATGAGAATTCAGAAAGAAAACATTCCAAAAATAAATTTCTAAAACATTTTAGATTTTAGTTCACATTTTAGTTCATCTTGCCCATACATTTCGGAAAAAACGACACGATTTCACTCAAGGAAACATTGTAGTAGTGATAAATGCGAACTCATTTCACAAAGTTTGAAATAGAAAAGTAAACCAAATAGAGTTAGGGGAATAGTCTCAGGCGCGCGTCACTTTTTAGACAAATAGGAAAGAAAGTATTCTCGCTCGGCTCTTGAAAAAATGAGAGTGCTGCTTACAGGTTCAGTAGCTAATACTTTTGTTTACTAAATATTAAATGGAATGTAAACCTTTATGTTAGATGCAGGTGTTAAATGTATGGGGCTTGTAAATTAAACAGTAATTGTCTCTATAATTATGCTATAGTTAATGCATATATTTTTTTAGCGGAACTAAATAATGAGAAAAACAATTTGTTATCATCCTTTTAAGTCGCATGAACTCATTTGTTACTAGAGGTAATTTTTTTAAATTATGATTATTAAAATATATCTTAAACTCCACGGAACTCTAGTGGAACTTATATTAACTTAGATCGGTCGACTCCAAGCGATGCACATTGCAGCAGTACTTACCTTTACTAAGACGTAGCATGCAATAGAGCAAGCATTGTACCCAGCTCAAAGCGACAAACCAGACTTCCCGCTCTTCGAAATAATAACGTTATATAGGGCTACCACTGCATAGCAATCATATCTTTCCTCACCAGTAAACAATTTGGATGACTTAAAGAGGTATAGATGAGTCGCCTATTATACTAAGAGATTGTTACCTGTTTTTAATTAGCCCTTAATTTTTTTTAAATATTTAGAACAGTTGGTATATCAATTGCATTTTAAATTATGTTGAAACCTAACCAGAAATTGCTTAGACTTTTGAGGCTAGAATAATTATGAGAAAAATTTATACTTATATATAATATAATATTATACTTATTCCATTAAGTTCAACCCTAGAGCCAAGCTGAATTTTCGTATGGCGTAGTTGAAAAATTGTAAAAGGACTCTCTTTGTTAGGTACTCCGTTTTCTTTTCTAAGAGGCAGCCACTACTGATTTATTATACAAGCTTACTGTACGACTTCAGCTGATGTTTAATTTCACCTCAGCTTTGAAATTTGAATAAAGAATACCTTTTGAATTCTTTGAGAAAAGCTCTGCTTTGACCAATTCGTACAATTTAGAGAATACTTTACTAATCATAACACTTGAATTACGAGTGTTTATTTTATTTGAATTTTTAAATAAAACCTGTAAATATCCACCCTAAATTCACGTTGGTATAATATTCTGACATATACTTCCATTAAATATTAATTTTAATACATAAATTAAATCTTAATGAACTATAGCAGATTTAGGAATAACTTACATCTCGTAACAGCTTCATAATAAAGGTAGGCTTTTAATAACGCAAAAGCTATCTTCACCTAAAGCTCTTTGGCGTTTAGAGTGCGTAATTTATTTTATTTAAGTCAAATCGACGCACAGGTACTCGTTCCTTTAAACAACATGTAATAACCCAGATTTATCTGATCAATAAACAAAATTTATGTGCATTAAGAGGTGTTATTCAAAATATTCATGGACCAAAATATTATTATTATTTTTAATGTTTTGACTGAGATAATATTTAGCACACTAAAGGTCTGTTTCACAATGTCCAGATAAGTTGCAAATAAGCTATCTATTACTTATTGGTAGGATAAACAGTATTTTTGCGTTTCACGACTGTCGGATAGCGCAATTCCTCATGAAACGCGAAGTATCTTATTTGGAACTTTTATCTTTCAAATAATTTATGTGTTGCATAGCTTTTTGGTACTTTATCCAAACATTGTGAAACAGGCCCTTAGTATGCTAAATATTATCTCAGTCAAAACATTTAAAGACATTGCTCAAATGATTTAAACTAACGCTCGAAGAGCCATTAAAGTAAATTTTATTTAACTGTTACACAAAACATATACGTACATAAAAAGTTTTTCTGTCAACTGTCACTCATCGACTGTTAATAAATAGGCAGAAATAAGTATCGCTTACGTTAATTAAAACACATTGTTTGAGTTTGAGCGGTGTCGATTTCAAGATATATTTTAACTTTCAAATCGTCAGCGTGCTTGTGAAACTTAACTTCATTGTTTGTATTGACAAATTGAAAATCTCTAATTAATTTTAAATTAACTTAACGACTCTACGAAGGTAATTGAAAATGGTGTTTTAGAAGGTGATACCTGAGCTTAGCTAGCCGATAGCTAGATTTGTTGATAGAATGTATCAAAAATTTCCATACATTGAAACATACGATCGAACATTAACAGAACAAACTAACTTGTGAATAAATTAATAAAACATATTTTTAAACATTCAGAGTGGTAAATTTATTATCAAAACTAAATGATTCATCATCAATTTCATTACGATTACGGCATTATAAACTATTTCGAGTATTTTTATACTCTATAAGGTAAGCATCCATTTTGTTCGTCTTAATTTGCAAAAATTATATCTTTACATGATACATATAAATAAACCCTTAAACGAATGATTGTCACTTATTGCAGTTGAATATTTTAATTTCTGTATTGTATTTTCTATAAGGATACTTTATCGTTACAATATATCGTTATAATAGGAAGATTTTGAATGTATGTAATTACATAATTTCCCTTTAAAGTTTATAAATAAAGATATATTTATGGATCAATTATTATTTTTAAAAAATCTCTGAAGTGAGCCCTAAAAAGAAAGAGAAAAGGAAGTTTATAGTTTTTATTAAATTAATTTCAACATCTTTTCTGTTGTCTTTACACGAATATTACTAAAACACCCCCCCACTATTTGATACTATACACAAACACACTACTTTCTAACTTAAAATGCTTTTCATACACTCCTCTGATTCCATTTACAATTCACTCATCCCTAAGACCCCCATTGTTGGAGTTCCCGTTGGAATCACACTTGGCAAGATCCGTTTCCTTAAAGTTCAATTCAGTTCCCGGACGCTCCTAAACTTCATTTCCGAGGAAAGGATATTAGGATTAAAAGTTTGTCCAGCTCTAATGCCTACGGACTGGTCTAGAATTATATTAAATGGGATTCCAGATGCCTTGACGGGCTTAGTTGGGCTGTGGGGATGTAGTCTAGGCAGTTGAAAGCATTCTTAAGTTGTATGGCCGTTCTAGATTATTTGAAAATTTTGTATGTGTCACACGGTTTAATAATAATTTGTTAAGCTTATTATTATTTTTATTCATTTCTCTATTTGGCTCTGCAAAAGTATGTTTTATTATTCAGTCTATTTAACTTAGATTTAATTACGAGTAACGCCCATATGAACAGTTATGAAATAAATATAATGTTATACTAAAGTGTAAATTTTAGTTTCAGCAATTTTTATGTATTTTTAAAACTGATCCATTGTATTTATTTAATGACGTACAGATCGAGTTGCGGTGACACTGTGATGAAGCTTAAACTTACGCCCCAGTTGGCATTCTACTAGTACGTTTATAACATTGACTAAGGTACTTTCAAATCCTTAATCGAACTTTTTTATAATGAAAAGAGCTGAGCAGGGCGCTATAAAGTGGGATCTGAAATTATCGGATATAAAATTAAAAAAAAAAACATTTCGCACAAGACGTCGCGCGTCGTCTCAGTCGGCGACGGAGCCGTGTCACAAATGTAAATACTTTTTGTTTTAGTTATTGAATCAAGTCTATTCAAATCAATGGTTATCAAATTAAGAAGTTATTTTTCCTCTACAATAAATAAACCTTTTTATTTCTAGGTGCAGTAATATAAAGCTTAAAAGTTAGAGGATAAAACCCAATACTCTTGACAATAATTGCGCTGTCTTCCGAGTTGCAAGTTACAAGTTACAATTGTCAACTACTTGTAGACAAGAAACGTGTACTGACCTAGTACTCATAACTTTATTGCATTCTAACTTTCTGTAACTTTGCATATAATGCTTAGAGAATTATTTGCCCATTTTACTACAAGAGCATTCTAAAATACATTATTCTTTTCCCCATGTAAGCTTCCTTAAATTCTGTTATAATGGCAACCATAGATAGTAAAATAGTTCAATAGATGGTTTAGATTGGTTTACTATTATTTATGTTTCGACCTCACGCAATTTTAACAATAGCTAGTACGTAAAGTACTAGTTACAAAAAGTTAGTTCAATAAATAGTACAAATTACGCAAAGATAATATTTTATGGGTGAAAGCCATGCCATGCCAAAAGGATATTGGTTCAGAAGCTGAAACATGCTATACATAGGTACATTACAACATTCATATGTACCTGATGTTGCACGCCGTCATTAACCTGCACGAGCGAGATGGAGATCACGTCACAACGTGCACTAGAAAACGACCGCCAACTGCCACGTCTTGTGTTCATTCGAACCGCGTTACTCAAGCATCAAAATTGAATTATTAATATTCGAATGTGAATTTATTGAGGTTTATAGAATGACTGGCGTGCGTCTGACGCGGCAGCAACAGGCTGTAGGCGGAGTCTAGTAGGCCGCGACTGCGTAATGGACGCCGGTTACCATGACAACGCCTCCACGGTATTTGTGATTACTACATTGCTCGTAAGAAAACTTTTCTGATTGACGTACTGTAATAATTACGTCTGTGTGCCAGTGGTGCACTGTTACAGCACTATGTTACAAAGTATGTATGTAGTTTGGTGTAGAAATTGGATCAAAATGGCAGTTAATATTCATGACTAATAATTTTCATAAGGAAATTATTTGTTTGTATTTAATAAATGTATATAATATATTGAGACATATACACTTGAATTTTAATTGAGATTATTGAATAGATACTTCTTGAAATCTTAAAAGAAACTGTAATTCACAAGCCACACATAAAAAATATTTTATTATAATGATACCCTGGGAAAATACTAAGCATATTTACAAGTGTTAGGTAAAAGCTTGAAAGCTCTGAGCTATAAGTTTTGTTTCACTTTGAGCGGCAAAGAGAATATTCCCTGTGGGGCCCAGCCACAGATAATGTACTTTGGTGGGAATATGCTGAAAAATATACTCTGCCGCATATCCAATTTGAAATATAGCAATATTTGCTTGTCCTACCTTTTCTATTGCAATATGAAAATCTGGTTTTACACAGGGATATGATTTACGTATTTATATATAATTTAATAAATGAATGCTTCTATACATTTGGGGATTTTTTAATAAAATTAATATTACATTACAGTTTTAATGTAATGTGTAAATTAAATCTTCAGCAGATTTAGATTAATTTTATCTTTAATTTAACGCCATTTCTGACTCATTTCTTTAGTGAATTAAGATTAAACAAATAATGTACAAATAGAAGAAAACACTTTGACTATAATCTACACATTTAACAGTCTCATCTGGTATTACTATAAATATTACATTCAAGTGTGGGATTATTGTGTAACTCTATGAAATCTGTTACAGTCGACACTTCCTTTTTTAATTTACTGTATACTTCCAGATTTCTCCTGTACCTGAACCTTAAACCCGAGCTTTAAAATAAACTTAAAGTGTAATTAACTAAGTTACAGGAACGACAGCCTATTAGTAAAGCTAACTAGTAACATGTAGGTTATTAAATATAGAAATAAGAAAATGTGTATAGGTTTATTCGTTAACCTGACTGATTGTAAGAACAGCAAGGTACAACGTAAATCAATTCTGATGTTTTGTGGGTTGATCAAGGTCGCTCAAATCCTCGATTTTGATCTGAGATAGATATCAAATACGCAAATAGTCTATTGCCTGACACATGCCGTAGACTTTTTGGGTCTAAGGCATACTTGTTTTCTCATGGTGTTTTTCTTCATAGAAAGAAAGATCATTATCTAACAGCCTAATTCGAAACTATAACCTCAGAGATGAACGTCACACTCAAGTTAATACGCAACACAGACTGCTTAAAATTTAAAACCTATTTTAAGTATAAAATAAGTATAAAATCTGTCAAATTATATACAGAAATATGTCTAAGTGTGACCAAACTCATTTTGGGTCGTAAAGCGAGAATAGTGAGCGAATGTCAGTGTGTGTATGAAATGTTGCTACTTATTTTTTAAATTATATTTTATTCTTTTAAAATTTATTGCGTAACGTACATCAAGTAAGATTTCTGAGAATCGAGTACCCGGCTTTGACCAAGATCAAAGCCGCTAAAAGCTTAAAAGTTTTTTGTGATTCGCTTAAGAGTTAATATAAAGTTCTTCTGCTCTCGATAAATAATGCAGTCACTTTTACAGCTCATGAAAACATTATGGCTTAAGTTTAAAACATTTGGCTTAAGTCACAGGATTAAGGAGATTTTTAATTTCACTGTCGCGATACAAAATTAAAGTAGATAAAATAGTGTAGATTCCACTTATAAATGTATTTTAAACCATTATCTAAGGCTTGTTTGAGTGGCTTTTATTCAAATTTGATCATTATAGTTCAATAAATTCAATTTGTAATATTTAAATGTATGAATGATACAGCTTAGTTCTGTGTGTTTACTAAAAGTAATATTTCTGAATAAATATTAATTATTTTGTATTGTAATAATTATAAGCACTAAAGGCTATCTGACAGCATGAACAACAAGTGTTATTGAGTTAGAGAGAGTATAGTATAAAAAT
The DNA here is from genome assembly GCA_028984075.1 of Pieris mannii. Taxonomy (NCBI): domain Eukaryota; kingdom Metazoa; phylum Arthropoda; class Insecta; order Lepidoptera; family Pieridae; genus Pieris; species Pieris mannii. The sequence goes on from CM054784.1 coordinate 7,178,979, forward strand.
GGCTTCAAAATGCGTTATGGAGTAAAATGACTCGTGAATAAAAAAAAAATTCGTCTCTCATGTGACAACACGGTAACAGATTAGTTGAATTGTCTAATTCTAATCCTTTTACGAGTCTTGGAGTTTAATTTCGTCATACTGTTTTTGATCGTTATATAATAAACCTAATTCAAGAATTACAATAAGCATGTTTATTTGTGTAATTACAGGTATTGTAATTGGTCTTTGAAACAATATATAAAGCCTAACAGAAATAAAAATAAAAATTGTGTACAGTCTATAATCACTAATAAATAATATTTTTTTTCATTTGTAAGGAATTATTGGACTGTTTTTAACTTGCAAATACGGTACTGGCTCTAATAACATACACCACAAGGAACATAAAGTGGATAATCTAAGTTCATACTTTCATCTAGTAATGGATACAGAAATCGTTTATTGCTATCGTGTTTTATGTGCACCTTGCCATCGTATTTACTTGAACAATTGTACTAATATTAAAAATTCCCTTAAAGGTATCCGATAGAAATTATGTAATGATTAGATTCTACTCGATCAACACTGAACATTTTAAGTAAAATACTGTTACTACATACTAATTACAGTTATAATTAGCAAAAGTAAATTTCCTATTTGGTACTCAAGGTCTTTGATTCATATAATAAAAGATAAATTAAAAGCTCACAAACGTTGGAAAACTTATAGGAATCCAAGAGACTACGATGAATTTTCGCTGTTACGCGCTAGGCAAAAACTTGTATCCAAAAAGTGCTTAGATATGTTTGAGAAGAGTATCCAAAATAATTTGAGTAAGGATCCCAAAGCTTTGTGGTCATATCTGAGAAATAAACGCCAATGCAGCCCAGGCTACCCCAGCACAATGATTCTCGGAGATGAAGTGTACTACACTGAAGCAGAAGCTTGCGAAGGGTTCAACAAGTTTTTTAGAAGCGTTTTCCAAGTCCCAGATGTTAATTACAATCTTCAACACCTTCCTGAATCCGACGACATATGCAACAAATTAGTACTAACTGAGGATGAAGTCTGTAGAGAGTTGAAATCTTTAAATATTAAGAAAGGTTCAGGCAGTGATGGAATACCTTCAATTTTTGTACAAAAATGCTATAGACAGCTCTCAAAACCTTTGACAAATATATTTAATCAGTCGCTTAATATATTTTGTAGTTTCCCATCCAAATGGAAAGAAGCCCACATTGTTCCAATCCACAAAAAAGGATCTAGAAATAAAATAGAACATTATCGACCAATTTCGATTCTAAATTCATTTGGCAAATTATTTGAAAAATTAGTTAGTAAAACGTTAAGTCCCCTTATCCTAAGACAACTACCACAGCAGCAACATGGTTTTACGAAAAATCGGTCAACTGTCAGCAACCTGACTGTTTTTACCGAGTATATATTAAAGGGAATGGACGAAGGAGAACAAGTTGATGCTATCTATACGGACTTCGAAAAAGCTTTCGATCGGGTCGATCATGTCATTCTCCTCCATAAGTTATTAGCGCTAGGAATTCGTGGAGATCTATACAGATGGATCAAATCATATGTAACCAATAGAAGGCAGGCGGTAGTAACGGGGGGGCATAAGAGCACATTTATAAATGTGACATCTGGTGTACCTCAAGGGTCCATACTGGGTCCGTTGTTATTCAACGCTTATCTATATGATATAAAAAGTTGTTTCAAGTATTCACAATATCTCATGTTTGCAGATGACAAAAAAATATTTCTAAAAATTAAATCTATGGATAACTGTGTTCAGCTTCAGCAGGATCTTAGTAGATTGGAAAACTATTACAAAAAATATAAACTTTCTTTGAATATTGGAAAATGTAGTAAAATTACTTTTACTCGCAAACATAAGAAAATACAATTTTGTTATAAATTAAGAGATACAACAATTAAAGAAGTGAATTTAGTTAGAGACTTGGGGATACTAATAGATGATAAAATGTGTTTCTCTAATCATATAGATAATATAACAGAAAAAGCATATAAACAACTTGGCTTCGTCAAACGTGTATGCAAATCTTTCAATAACATAAATTGTATAAAATGTCTATACTTTGCTTTTGTTAGGAGTACACTAGAATATGCAAGCATTGTTTGGTCCCCCAGTTACAAGAAATACATTGAAGCAATAGAAAACATTCAAAAAAAGTTCCTTAAGTTTTTAAGTTTTAAGGATTTCCAAAAGTTTAGTAGCTACTTGGATTCCTGCAAGTACTTTGGTATTGAATCCCTTGAATGTAGACGTAAACAATGCGACCTTATATTTTTACATGCTATTTGCAATGGTTTTATTGACTGCCCTGACTTGTTATCGCTTTTACTATTTAAGACCCCTTCGTCACCCAATACAAGGCAAATCCAATTATTCGAAATTCCTCGTTCTAAGACCAACTATTTACGAAACTCGGTTATGTATCGCATACCTACAGATTACAACATAAATTACCAGCAAATCGATATATTTAATGTGACTAAAAAATTCTTAAAAAAATATTTTAAAAACTCAGGTAACTTTTACCAATAATGGCTTTGTTTGTTGTTTCATGTTGAATATATGTTTTGATCTACCAATCAATCAATCTTACAACTGTGCTGTATGTTTCTGTTTATATGTGTATTCCGTTTTGGCTTTTGTGTGTAATGTAATTGTTTGGATATTGTTTAATGATTAGCTGTAGGAATACTTAAATAAATAAAATAAAAATAAAATAAAAACCGTATATAAAACTCTAGTGGGTTTTTTTTGAAATCTCGGTGTTGGCCTGTTTTGGGGTTGCTGGAAATAAGGTAAGGGTAAGGCTTTGAAGGGTTTTTTAGAATGGAATCTTGACGTTGGCCTGAAGAACCTTAACAGTTCAGTTCGGGCTGTTTTGAGGAGCTAGGACAAAATAGGCTATTTCTGACGCAAGCCTCAAAGGCATGCGAGGCTTGGACCACGGAAGCCGTTGCAGGGTGTTCAATCACCACAAGGACAGGATCGTAGGTCGCTGAAGCAGAACGAACTAAGCGACCTGGTCTTCTCCAATGAAGACGGCTTCGAGGGCATTTTCATCGAAGGGTCTTGACAGCTAAGCTCAAGAAGTTTTGAGGTGCGTAGTCTGCGCAGGCTTGAGGTGTACTTCTTCACTACACTTATAAACATTTAAGAACATATTTCTGAAGCGCGTCAAATAGATTCGACTTCGCGTATTCATAATACTGTCCACGACTGTATTATGAATACGCGAAGTCGAATTTATTAAAGTACTTGCATTATGCAATGAACTTACACAAAATTCGCACACAAATAACCTCTGCATATTTTAGGAAATCCCTTACCTGAAACAAAAAAAAACATAAATTACAAGAACATTAATTAGACATAAATGTAACGAACGCCGTTGTACGTAATCGTTTTAATCATGTAAGAAAATGAATAACAATTAGTAAGGAATAGACAAGAGTCATTTATTACAACCTAATTGGTTATTACCCTACACGGAGGTAAGTATCTCATATGCTCGATGTATCCTCATTACATATCTTCTTACATACTATATTATTTAATTACTTCCTATATTTCATCCACATATAGTAAGTAGTATAGGCCCATAGTAAACCATGTATACAATACAGATAGCTATTCAAATTTAACGTATTCTTTTTACGTAATTCCAAGCGGAGCGTTATGCATATGACGTCATTTAGGTTTTTGTAAGGAGTGCTAATAGCAACAAAATAGTATAAGGAATCTGATCAGATTACTACTCATACTCTGAAACTTCCAATAATGTCAGTGATACATATTCGGAAATTTTCGATTCCCGCGGTAAACATTTAGAATCGGCTCGCTTTCAGTATCATTTTTAGAAGTTATAGAGTAAGGACTCTGATCTGAGAAACAAAACGCAAATAGTTTTTATGAATTCCTAATCAACATCATTTGCCTAAATATTTTATAGGATACATAGATTTTTTATTTGTAAGCCAAATGCGCTTTGTTTCATAGAGATTTCTGAATCTGGATTGTTTGAGTTTTGTTATATACAATTGGCCAAGATGGCTGAAAATCTAACGCCCATTAATTCAAAGTTTATAGTTATAATTAAGTTTATAATTTTGTTACACTCACTTGAGTATTTGGCTAAATAGTGACATACATTATATACATACATTATACGTAAAATTACATACTCTATGTATGTAATTTAACAGTTAATTAATTTGTAATAAAAGTTTTAAGCAGTGTTAGCTTCAGCGTAAGTGCTCACATCCTGAAGTAAGTACAACTGGTGAACTTTGTGAAGTGGTGAAGTGTTAGTAATGTAAAAAGAAAATATGAATACTACTTCAACTCAAAAGTTAAGAATATCAGTATTGAAATAACATTCTCCATATCATAACAAAAGTAGTTCCCAGAACTCTCATCTGTACAAACAATTATTATTTATACGATCCTGTATAATCCTATCAAATTTATTTTCTCAACAGCTTCCGATTCAATAAGGGATATTCATTTCATTGAATAATATTTATTATTTACGAAAGATGGCGCACCCGGCGAGATTGTGAAGATTTTATTTCAATTGTAGTCATCTTGATGATATATACCAGATTGGTTAACTTTCATTTATATTCAGTCGAAATTTTTGTTTGATAAAAGTAAAAATTGTTGAGATGTATCGGGAACTATTGTTTAACATGGGGAATCAAGGCTAGAAGCTACAGGCGTAGTTATGTTTACGCCACAGAAGGTGATATAAATATAGTTTTCGTATATAATGACAATTCAACGTTATGAGTAGAAAACAGATATCATTTTGGTGCTTTAATACTTAGCTTTGTCCTAACGGTTCAAAGAAATAATTTAACATTATTTACATTAATAAAAATACTTTTAAAATTGTGCTTTTATATATTGTAAATACATGAAAAGAATAATATTTATGTATCTTGGTAACTTAAATAAATAAGAAACGCCTGATCTGGTGATACATTAATTACAGTTTTAATCTAACCAACATGGTCAGCTTCGAATTACAATTGCCAACTCAAATGCCTAAAATTACTGACATTTAGACGGTATCTGTAAAAAAGAGTTATACCGTAAAATTTCGAGCAATTCAAGTTTTAAACACCTACGCTACAGCCGGCAAAGGCAAAAACGGATAAAGGAAAAACGTAGGAAAAATTCGGAGTTGTCGGCTTTTGCGATACCTGTTTTTTGCTTCTTTTTTTTCCTTTTTTATTTTCACATTCCAGCGCAACCCGAATCAGTTCTACATTGGCAGGACGCAGCAATTTCCTACTCTGTGTTACTTTGTTTTATTCTGTTGTAGAGATGAAGCTTTTGCTTTCACATTTTTGAATTTACATTGGTAATATTGCCTTGTTTTTATGGTATACGAGAAAATATTTAATTTTCCAGACCATTGTAAGTATTTGTTTCAAAGAATATAATGCTATCAAGGTCAATATGGAATCATTATAATACATTTTATGAAGAACGTTTACAATATTTGCTTACTGAATCATGAAGCCAAAGGATGAGGCTGTTCTTAAAATTAAAGTGTAGTATAAATAACTAACTCCCATAAATTATTTTTGATAATGAAAATCTGAAATGCTACGAATATGCTACCAGGGCGAGTGCTACGAATACCAAGCAGACGCTACGATTCGGCTAGTTCACATGTTAGTAATATAAAACATAGTCTACGTACAACGTACATAAAATAGACGCACAGACAGATTTACGAGCAGCTAAGTACCCGATGGCCTCACGTTCTCACCATAAAACTGTTTCAATTCAACCTCTGTAGGATATAAGAACTATTTTAACATATTTTTCAAGAGAATCTTAATAAAATGCTTTTCGTAAAATTTGTTGATACTAAATTAAACCAAAATAATAAAAATAATATTGAATTTAATTTTGTTTTGGATACAAATGGAACTCTTAAACGTCTGCAAAATATTTAAAAGTTACAAGAACCGATATTTTAAAAAGAAATAAGGTAATAACAGCCCCTTTAAAGCAAATCCTCTTTTAATGAAGCCGATGCACGCTCAATACGCTCTCAATTCTATGCAGTTTTATTATTTTTTGTTCAGTATTTTAAAAAAATATTAAAGCTGTCTCGAGTGTTGTCTGTTTTTAAGAGTATAGTGTATGAAATACAAATGTTTTGTTTAAATTTTAAATGAATCTTATCAAGAAATGCTTTTAAAAAGCAAATCATGTTATCATTTTATGAATGTGACAACGCGTTTTAGTTTTTAACATTTATCAAAATCAACTAACTACGAGTATTATTAATTATTTGCTCAAAATAACCTCTCCTGGCCTCCAATTTCTGACTGCCTTATAGGTATAGCAGGAATTCTATCGAGCTTTTTTGTTTCCACTCCTAGATTCCTTTCGATAACCATCACCTTTTAAGCTTATTTGATTTATAATTTTATATTGAAGTCTATCGACCATCGTCTATCTTATTACATTAAAAAAAACATATTTATGCGTTCATTATTTAAATATATTCCAAATTCTTATTATAAATACAACAGTTCAGGTTAATTTTAAGTTGACAGCAAAGAGGTTTTAAAACTTCAACGGTTATGTAAAAACGTTCATAATATCGGTCGACAGCTGATCGCATATTAAATTTTAAATATCGAACAAGCTCGACGGCTGACGTTCAGTTTACCGCGAAATCTCTGTCATGGCGGATGTTAAGGGGTTAACATATAAGGGTTGATATTCATGGTATATGCTAGACATGGGTTTAATTTTCCCAAAATTATTATTATATTTAATTACTAATATTTGTTTTAAGTTTGAACAATGAGTATAAAGTATAAGTTTGAAATATCTTTCCATACGTCCATATTTATAGAACTTTTACGTTTCAAAAACTGTTAGTAATACAAATAAAGACAAATTTTCGTAAACTCATAATAGAAACTCATAAAACAATCCCAAGCTCTAATATCCAAGTAATGACATAAAACTTCGACAAGTAATAAAAAATCTATCGAATACAATTTATTCGCGTACCGTAAATTTTCGATGAAAAAACCTATCAAAGTACATTTTCTATGTGAAGCAGAAGCCATCAAAATTCGCGGCAGTTTCCCCAGCTGAGGATATTGTAAGATACCTTATATTAAAATGTAATAAAATTCTCCAACGCTAATATAATTTCGCGGCATGGCCCGCCTATTAGGCCGGGAGTTCATGTGTTGTCATTTAATTATTATATTTTTTTATATTATGATCTACATAATTATAAAAATGCAGGTATATGGAGTTAATATACAGTATTCCACTTTTGTGTATACTCAAAGTTTTATTACAAATTTTCGACTAAAACGCATAATTTTAGGATCAAATGCACAACTACTACAAGTTCTTAATCGCCTAAGAATTTACCAAAATCTAATTAAAAATACAATATTTCTTTTAAAAAAATTTCAATAATTAATGTCGTTGTGCACCTGCCTTAGCAGGGAGTGTGGGGGCGCTGTCGGCAATCAATCGATAGGCGACCCGTTGCCAAGCAACGATCACGTTCCAAAATAAACAATCAGAGGCTCGGCCGTGAACAAATTTGCTTTCTTATTTTATTACTCGTGTCAACATTTTATAAAGATATTATCCGATTTTGTATCATGTTCTAACAATGGTGTTGCTACCGCCGTGTACGCCCGATCTTTGCGGGAAAGATTTCAGAAACTCCTTAAAGAAGCCGAGCCCAAACTATCCCTATGGAAAGAAAAAGGTGCGGATTGTGCCTGCTTTTACTATTCAGGCAATGCAGAAGAACACTAAAGTGTTGCCGCCTCCAAAATGCGGCGTTCTCGATCCTTTGCCCCCGAGACCGACAATGTTCAGAAGATGTTATCAAAGGGGTGAATTTCCTCTCTCTATTGAGTTCACCAGCAGCGGGAAACGACTACAGTGGAAGGTACACTTGAATGCTCTTTACATGTGACAGATTTATTCGATTTTACTAATGTAGATTACATTGAGTGAATTTGTAATTTTGTGCATAATTATTATCGGCGATTCATTTTTGATATAGGTATGATTGGTATAAAAAATCAAACTACTTTTTTATCAGAATAACGCCTGTTTATACTATTTAAATATAAAAAAAAACATTTTACCATTTTGAAATAATATTTTCAGGTACCAATAGAAAATTTGGATTTTCATCATTACTTGCCAATTTTTTTTGACGGCCTCGCAGAAGGAAACTACCCATTTAACTTTATCGTCGAGAAGGGAATCCATGATTTGGTCACAAAAGGGTCATACAAAATATTACCTGTGGTCCCACAGTTAATAATACCTATTAAAAGTAAGTTTTATTAACTATGTATATTATTGTTGCAAACATGCTTTAGGAATTATAACCTAAGTACAGGAATTTACAGTTTTAACCTAACCTAATTTACAGTTTTAACTGTAGAAGATAACTCTAAAACCTCGTAAAAATCTACGGAAAAGTAAAACTGGAATAATTTATTAAAAAAATGTTGATTTTTTTCAATATTCATATACATATTGTTCCCAATTGCTATAGCAATTCAATTTAAACGGATGATTTCTAAAAACTCTCATCAGATCAGTAACTCGACCCTGAGATTTGAAATTGAGTGCTTCTAAAACAATAAAATTCTCATCTCTCAAATTCGTATGTAATGCGATCAGTGCTTTATTGAAATCCATCAACATTTGTAATTCTAGTAAATAATTTTTATATAGAAACAGATCTTAGTAACTAGATTAGTAGATTTTGTATTACCTCCGTTTCACAATAGTATTACATACAAAAACAATACTGTATTTTGTTGTATACCGAACAAAGAGGATTCAATAAAAACGGCGTTTTATTCCTTAAAAGCCCAACTAAGCCCTTACCCAGGCCCTACTTTATCTCTCGTTTATAATTTGTTGTCGAATACAATGTTAAAATTACATACTGTTTTAGTAGGAGCAGTTCTGTTCTATATGAATCAACGCCAGTGCTATAAGATTTAAGGCATAAATGGTATATTTCAATACGTTAAGCGTCGTGAATTATTAAGTCGCAATCTTGTTCTAACACAGAATGTTTGTTTAGATGCGCTCGCGACAAAGCGACCCTCGGTGCTGTGTCATGCCCTCAAGTGTATACAGATGCTTGTGACTGGGAGCGACCGGGTTGGGGAAGCACTTGTACCTTACTACAGGCAAATTTTACCAATCCTTAATCTGTTTAAGGATCGAAATCGTAAGTAAAGATTAATATTAATTAAAGAAGAAAGCTTAGTCATTAATACTTTGGACGTTCTTTTGTTTTTACGTCCAGGTCGTTCTTGGAGAAGCAAATATAAATAGTACTTTCGAATAGAAAAGATTACGCAATAACCAATGATTATTTATTAAGGAACCTAAATAGATACAAAAATACATTAATAGTTTTAACTTATTTTTAAATTAAGCACAAGAGATTATGATATCTTAAGTATTATTTAATTGGCTAAAAGGATTCATTCAAATATTTTTATTTTACTTTTCGTATAATGAACACTATGTAGGTGAGACTTAATGAAAAGTAATATCTTTATTTATAAATATACTAATCATAATAATCCATACAAACTTTATCTCCAACGTATCACAATATGGCGGATTAGGACAATCATCAATCATGCGTACAAGCATCAAATTGACGGCTATACGATATTGTTTTCAGTCTAATAGACTTGTCGGTTCAAGTAGATTAATTACGTTGTCAGGGCAACGTTGTACGTCGAAATACGCCGTGAATTTCTGTCGTCACGTCGTCACCGTGGTCTGACACCCGACCGCATTGTTACTGAATTGTGAGCGCGTCGGCCTCGTGTTACCTAAGTTGGATAAACGAGCGGCTGTTTGTCGCAAGAACCTGCGACAAAAAGCAGAGAATTTTTATATAAGCTACGACTGAATTAAATTTTAAAAAGTTTTTAGTAATGTTAAATTCTGAAATGCTGAATATTTTGTCAATACAATATTTATCGTCTCGTTTCTCTTTGGAATTAAATATTACAAAACATTATTTAAATAGTTTAAGTTTCAATTCGACATTTATGTATATTTGTGTAACAAACAAAAGGGTATATAATATATATACTTATAGTTCAATTAATTAATCGGTAAGTGTAAGTTGCTTTTTTTAATACTGTTTATCATTAAAAATCAAAAAACCATATTTTGCGATTTTTACTTAGATGTAACTTACGTTTGATCATGCGACTATAAAGTCGCCAAGCTACGCGACGTTCTCTCATTTCTCGTGTTGCCAAATAGTTGCGGCCGAGGTTTGGCGCCTCTTCCGTGACGTTTTGTGTCGTTTACTTTAGCGGGTAATGTTTGCAAATTACATACCTCTTTAGTACCTGACACACAAGTCATTCTTGTGTACTAAATCTCAACGTAAACGGGAAGGAACGGACATATTTGTTTGAAATGTGGTTTCTTTGTACGTGTTAAGGCTTTGGAGAGATTTTACATACGATTTCGGATTTCGCTTTAACTTTTCCTACTGGTTTTATGAGTCACATTTATATTACGTTACTTAATAATGATTATAATTTATTGCGTGAAGCTAATGAAACGATAAAAATTAAATACAAAAACAAGTTTCTCTACAAGCATGTTATTCTGCGCCTCAGATTTCTTTATCTATTTCGTGGTCATTAATGTTTTTAATATGCACCTACTTCTTTATTAAAAAGAATGCTAATGATTAAAGGAAACAAAATATACTAGATTATGCATCGTAATACTTGCGATGAAAATATTATGGAAAAATAACTAATTGACTGCCGCTGGGGGTGTTCCCTGAGAGATACGACCTCCAACTATTCAAAATTCGAGCGAACTCCTCCCTCAAAGGCCAGCAACGCACCCACTGAAAATGGGTATCTATGGACTGCGGTGACTGCCCTTTTTGGGCGTCCCACAGGCTCGTTGGCCCCCCTATAATATAAAAAATAAATGAATAAAATAATCTCAAACGAAAAATTCTGTAATAACATTTTTAACATACAATTTCTATTTCAGGAAATCTGGGGTCAGGTATCGATCATACATCTACCCGAGGAGAGAACGTTGCAGATTTAATAGAAGACACTTTGCAAATACTCGAACGCTATGGAGGACCGGATGCATTCATCAATATAAAATATATGATACCCACATATGAATCTTGCGTACAGAATTAGATTATCTATATTTTGCTTAGATAAGGAAACTGCTACCATGTAACATTAGAAAATCATTCATTTAAATTATAATAATACATTAAAAATGCCATAACGCACAACGCTTATTGCAATTAAATTCTAAAGTCTGATTTAGTATACTCAGTGAAATATTGTTATTTACGACTAAAATACAAGTTAAATTAGTTTTAGTATTAGTGCCATTATCCACTTCTGTTATAAGCTTCGGTAGGCTCTAAATACCTTGTTTTGTACTAATTATTTGTTACGTTTTTGTTATGAGAGTACTTTTTAGTCGATGTTTTTTTTTATTAAATTTTGTGCATTTTATACTGTTACATTTTATTTGAAATCGTTTCATCTATACTAGTGTTTGTACTTACACTAGCATTCTTAGAATTTCGATTCGAATCACAAGTTTTAAGAATCGAATGCTTTAAAAAGCTATATAGTAACTTTTGAGCTATGCTTAAAATAAAGGTATAGATGTCAGTAAAAATTATGTATCCGGTTTGAACGTGTTATGATCCCCTCACAAGGGACCTGGTCAATATTTGGAGCGGGGCAAAGCACTTTACAAGCGAAGCGTAGAGATCTATGCATGTGATTTGCATCACAAATAATATTAGTTTTAGATGACGAATATCATTTACATATTGTGGTTTCGTTTCTTTGTATCAAAAGTTGCAAGCTTAGAGAAATATATTCAATAGTTACGATAATTTTCATAAATGCCCTGGTCAGACCAGTTGATAAGCCCGCCAGTTGCTCTCATTTTCATTGCAAGGACTTGTTAATCACTACATAGTATAAAACAAAGTCGCTTTCTCTGTCCCTATGTCCCTTTGTATGCTTAAATCTTTGAAACTACGCAACGGATTTTGAAGCGGTTTTTAATAGATAGAGTGATTCATTTGAAAGGTTTATATGTAAAATAACATCCATTAAATAGTGGAGAAGTACTGTTATTTTTGAGGTTTCTAATGTGATGTCGTAAATAATTACATTTTTTCCGATTACATTGCAAACGCAGGCTGAACCCTACGAGATTTATCAAAATAATGTACTAAGTATTGTACACATTGAAAAGGTCTACAGAAAAGTCGGTGATGGTATATGTCTATATGGTATATGTCGCATATATTATCGGAGCTTTCCAGCGAGGGAAATAACAATACATAATAAAAACCTGCTTGTCATCAGCATTGCACCCGTGCGAAGCTGGCGCGGGTCACTAGTAAATAAATAAACCGGAGCCACCCAAAGGGGTCCTGAGCCACCGTGGCTGTCTCCAATTCAATTCAGGTTGCACAGTAGTACTTACTATGTAATTGTGATTTCGATTGAAACAATTACTGTTTTCAGTTGGTAAATATCATAATACTTGTCTAGGTTGTACAAGCTATACAAATTACTGAAACAAACGCAGCAATGTATGGAACGTGGCAGTAGCAATAGTTAAAAACTACGATAAAAGCAGCTAATTCAATAACGTAAGTCAAACTTGAAGCATTAACAAAATCTATATATCAAGATTGATTGCATTGCTTTATTCATATTATTACAAGATTTAATTAAAGCGATTTACGTAATAATAGCTTTTACTTATACTTGGTTAATATAATGCCAATATAACATAGAAAAAGTAATGCTAGTAATAAAATATGTGATATCCGAGGCTCTTTGATGTCGCTTGTCGTATATAAGGTGAAGAGTTTTATGATATGCGCGATATGAGCTCCTAGTATTAATATCTTCAAGAACGTTAGTCTATGGCATTTATGCGAGAAGTATGACTTTTATTGATTAATAAATCAGAAAAAGAATTATTGTAACATATAAACACCTGTATTATGTAAAGCGCTGTTTACATAGAGCGAGCTTTCTTAGAATCTTTGTGAACGCACTAAGAACAATGTAAGAATTATACTAATAATCTGATATCTTGAGTATAGAATGAGCATTCGCTCATGTAATGTTAATGGACCATATGTTGAAATAATGAAAATACCATACAGACCAATTATGAAACCAAAAAATAAATTATACACCTCATATAAACATTTATAACATTTACATTATTGTAGGCTCCTAATTAGTCTAGGAAAGTCATGGTTACTAAACTTGATAAACGAATCTTTAGCAAAACGGAAATTAAAAAATAGGGTTCTAAATACCCTCATATAAAATGAAACAAAATTAAATTCATAGCGTATAATAGATGTCAGGTGTATCAACTATGGTCTTATAAATATTAATACAAATTGAGGCGGATCCAGCAGTACATTTATCAGGCGCTCGCAGCCGGCTGAGAAGCGACACCTTTTTAGACGTCTCACATTTATAACCGGTCACCTGGATCTAAAACTACTAGATAAGGCATGTGACATTTTACACTGGCTTTCACTGTGATAAATGATCACAAAAATTTTGATTTTTCTTATTTAAAAACGTGTACACTTACCATAACGAATGACGTATTATGCAATGAACACAATTTTTATATACATGATCATCTATTACGGCTTTTGCCTTCGTTATAATTAATTTACAAAGGATTTTCACTTCTGACATGTACTTTTTACGCACGCACTTTTTTTTAGTTTTGTTACGTGCGAGTCGCTTCACTAAGGTTGCACCATAACCATTTTGAACCATAACTCTGCACGAACTCCTTTCTCCATTTATACATACATACATACATAGGATAATGATTAAACTAAGCATACAGACGACTACTTTATTATAATAATGGAGTCTTACACAATACAAAGAAAATATTGTTTGTAAGAATATATTTGACGTGAATAACAAAAAAACATTAATATTATGCTCGATTCTATGATTGTGATAAATTTCATTCTTTTTATACTTCATAACTTATTATTTACAATCACATCTAGTTGATTTATGTCGTAAAATCGTCTTCAGACTCCAATAATTTATCTTAGGAGCAATCAAGACGGTAATTTTCGTGAAGAGTTTGCCCCAAAACTATTCCAGACACTCCTCGGCTTCAATTGTTCCAAGAAAAATTATTTAGTATCTGTTTTTAACGATAACTAATTACTTTTAATGGTTTTCAGTGGCTTCACTTAATAGTGGTATGAATTTTTGGCCATTTAATGGGGTATACAAATTATACAACTACGTTGGATTTAGTCTACGTCCTCTTCTATATTCAAATTCTCAGATCCAATTGGTTAGAAGGCAAGCACATTTTACAGCTAATATTTTAAAAATAGAATCTGATTGGTTTTCGGGTAGACAGTTTTAGTTTTGAAAACCGAATTGTCTACTTAGAACGTTGTTGTTAAAAAACATTATTCAATTACAAGGCTATCGCGTTTGCCAAATTACTGTTGTTCACTTCTCAGACAGACTGTATGTTGTAACACAGTACAATTAATGATTCACCGGGAATTAAACTTCTGAACTTCTAGTATAGCTAGTTATACGATAGTGATAAACGCTAGTTCGATTAATCTTCTCTATAAAATCTATTTATTTATTTATACTTCATTTCAATAACATACATAATTATACATATAAAAACGAAAAGTAAATAGGTAACATAAGGTATAAGGCAACGCGCGGCCTTATCGCTTACAAGCGATTTCTTCCAGGCAACCCTAATATGGAAAAATAAAAAAAAGAAACACCTACACAGGATAAACAAGAAATGAATTAACCAAAAGATACTAACAATAGCATGCATAACTAAAATAAAATCGAAAGAAAAAATATACATAATAGTATGTATAACCAGACACGTAAAAGATCTGCCAAAGGTTAATTAGCTATTTTTATATAGGTATTACAAAACTATACATCTAAACAGTTATAATGGTTAACCTTATATAATAATTTGAACATCATAACATCGGTTGAACTTCAACAATAATATTGTCGGAGTACTGCGCTGAATAATGGGCATAAATTAATAAGTTATTAGAACATATCATTAGCATGCAAGCCCTGTATACAGTTACAGTTGTAATCAACTTTAAAAAAGCAAAAACTTATAATACGAAGAAGTAATACACTTACAGCTTAGACAAACGATGGAAAATTTATGTGGCTTACTATTTCAACGTATATACTATAAATAAAATGAATGAATTTATAACCCCCAGTGATTACTAGTAAGCACAACAATATATCTCAAAGTGAACTCTGTAGTAATAGTCAGAGACAGTAAAAAGCACTATCCACGATTTCACGCAATAAACTCTAGCAGAAAAATTGCAGCGATTAATATTACGGGGAAGACGGTAATACCATATTTTTCATCATTATGTTCTCATTAAAAGCAAGGCATGGCTATGAAATCGGATCGAGAAAAAAGAGCGATATTTTATTCAGGCGGCGTCGCGTCACTATTATGGGAAAGTTGAACTTGAGAATTCAAGTTTATGAATGAATACGTATATTCGTATAAGTTTTGTTATGACTAAATGAGTTTTATCAACGTTTATAAATCTAATCAAAAATCATTTATTCATATAGGTAACATAATGCACACTTATGAACGTCAAAATATACTTTAAATGATTCTAATTTTACATTTACTGCCAGTTCTCAAATCAAGGGCGTAGAACGGAAGAGAAGAACTGGCAATAGACTCACTGTAAACCAAAATTTTTAATGAAATGCAAGCACAATATCATGTAATTTTTTATATTTAACACTTTTTTGAGCTGTCTGAGAGCTTTCCTAAAAATTGTATTAGAAAACAAATCTTTATATAGGAAGCCGAATGTCGAGCCTCACATTTCCGCATCTTTTTTCTTGATCATTTATCTTTATAGCTAACTAGGTAGTCGCTTTCTGAAACAGATTCGCGTCACTTCTTATAAAACTGGCAAAATATAAAAATGGTGCAATACAATACCCAAAAATATAGGTACACCTTTTAATTCGACAGTTAAACCCGCTTTGGATCACAGCCCTTTTTGATCACAGGCGAGGTCAGAGCTTGCAACAACTTTGCAATTAATGTAAATAGTAGTAATTGAAATTCTCATTTCATTAGGGAACAAAAACAGGATCCGGCTTAACAAGCGGCAATAAAGGCGAGTGCAGCTCAAATAAATCGTGGCTGCAGGCATCTAGGTATCTGCCACTTAAGTGGGCATCATATTACACCAAAATGTAACTAGATATTTGGATTTTTACCTTGATATAGATAAACTACTACTAGAAGGTATTATTAATAATAATAATAGCCTTTATTCAGATACATTTTATATTTAAATTTAAACAAATTTCTATTTTAATCCTCTTCTAGTGTATCTGTGTGCCATTTTTTGGCAAAGGCCTCCTCCAAATCCCGCCATTCCTCTCTGCACTGTGCCACTCTCTGCCATGTACCACCTGATGTTTCTTTAATTTGGTCTATCCACTTTCTAAGTTGTCTATGTCCATATGTCCTCATAGACGGTATGACAGGCTAATAATAATTTTATAATAATAATAATAATAAATATATACTAATAATTTATTTATTTTATTGAATTTAAAATGTATGTAAAGTTTAAGCTGATAAATCGGACTTGTATGGAACATATTTGTGATATTCGCAACAGTGTGATAACATTCCCTACCTAGCCTGTTTCATCGCTTCGCCTAGACAAATTTAACTGAGATAAGAAAGAAACAGGACAAAAGCGGCATTAAAGCTTGCGGCGTTTAATACGGATTACACAACCGGCGGACAACCCTTGGTGTTCAGAAGATAACCGTGATTTAATGAATTTATTCGCCTTAGACTCAACATTTTAAAGTATTACATAATATCGAAATAAGGTACATTTTATTGACAAATATCATAAGTAAAAAAAATTAAAATTGTTAAATAAATTTCATTTTGTATTTAATTAGCCGATTTTTTTTATAAACTTTTTTTTCAGGATAGTAGATTAACAGCAACTGCGGGTTTATATTGTTTAATTCTTGTATAGTTAAAGTGGGCAATGTGCGTCTAGCGTGCGACTCTCATCTCTGAGGTCGTTGTTTCGATCGCACCAATGGCATTTCTATCTGCTCATTGAACAGTCACACAATTCACTAACTTCCTTGTGGAAATAAATAAATAAATAAAATAAAAAATCATTTATTCATATAGGTAACATAATGTACACTTATGACTTCAAAATATACTTTAAAACAAAGGCATAGAACCTCGTCAGGAACAGAAGGATTACTACATGTCTTTTAGATACAAATTAAAAACCAATGATCTTATACGGAGTCATTTGAGGACCAGACCTAAAAATATATAGTATGACTATTTTTTTAAGATAAATGTTTTTTAAAATATAAATTTCCTTATATTAAGAAACCTATATTGAGATTAAATTATTTTCCATTACATATCTTACTTGCTTGCCTCACCTAGGTAGGTAGCAACAGTGGAAAATTGCATTAGATTTAATTATTAGTACCTGATACCGTCGTATCGTCGATCACCGGCTGTGCACCAATGGACTTTCTTTCTATGTGCGCATTTAACATTAGCTCGAACGGTGAAAGAAAACATCGTGAGCAACCGACATGTCTTAGACCCAAAAAGTCGACGACGTGTGTCGGGCACTGGATTATTAGATTTAAAAATTGATCATGAAACAGATTCAGAAATCTGAGGCCAAGACCTAAAGAGGTTGTAGTGCCACAGATGTATTTTATTACTATTGATTTATATTTAGATATTGTTTTTGTATTGTCCAAGTATTGTTACCTAATATTTAAATATAACTCAAAAGGCCGTTAGTAGTAAATCCTTTTAAATGGGTGAGAAAATCCATATGGTGTACAGAGGACAAGTGTTCTTTGTGGCAGGAAATCTTACACAACGATCTTTTTAACATTTTATCTATACAATATAAAGCTTACATCTTTTTCCTTACATTTAAGAGGCTTACAGTATTTATAGAAATGTTTCGTAGCAATCATTAGAACTTCTAAGTATGTCTATTTCAATAATACCACCTTGATCAATTTATATAAAATTGAAAATAGTAAATTCCAACTTCTTACGACCACTAACTACGGTCTGTGGAAGTATCAATGGTATGAAATATTATAATTCTGAAGTATTTTTTAAAATATAGTAAATCGACCTTATGAGGTTAAGATTTCTACCGTACGTTGCGGTACATATCTTCATAAATCGTAGAAAGCCAAGAACCATTTCGAACAGGTCAGCCGTAATAAAAGCCGCATCACAATTGGTCCATTAGATAAAAATCTACATACGACTCCATAGACAGAAATACAGAAAATCTAATTATCTTAACCTATTTGTGCTTCGGAGTTTACAAATGTTAGGATACATAAGATATTACAAGTCTTATAATAAAATAAAGCCTCATTATAAAATCTTACCATAAAGATAAATACAGTAAACTTAATTAAAATTATCTTAAAACGAAGATGTACTGTACAATTTTAATTTAAAAATATATTAATAATCGTCAACCCGTCGCACAATCGTACACTCCAGTTGACAAGGTAAAACGAATACTTATTCACATAATAGAAAAATATTAGATGTCATATTAAAATCAATTTAATATTTACATAGCAATTTTTTAAAGTATTGTGTAATCATATTAGTGGATTTATAACATTGCGTAATTTAAAAAAATAGTTGTAGACTATTGTATTGCCAGACTAAGTAGATATTATATTATGACATATACCATATATTATATTATAGGTCTATATATTATAGGTATATACTAGTATAAGCTTAAGTGTAATGTGTTATATAACTAGCCAGTTTTAACACACACTTAATGAGGTTGACATATTCGATTTATTAAATTTCAAAGTTTTCTTGCTAATTTGAAACCCTTAATATTAAAATGAATGAAATCCAAATGTATCCTATATATTTGATATGATCGTAACATATTATAGTCTGTCTTAATTGAAATAGCAAGTGTAAGTTTGTTGATGGGTAAGTAAAGTTATTATTTTGAAGTTTCTATTTTTACCTGAATAAAAACTTCAGAACTTCAAACTACAATTGAATGGAAATTGTTTACGCGAATACTCAGGCACACGGTTCGTAAGAAGGTCGTTATAAATTCTTACCTCGTTAATATTTGCCGTAACGATAGTTATTTTCCTACCCTTTGATGTGGAAGATCAGCTGATTTATTCTAACTAGATATTTGCTTCAATGAATAAGAGTAGTATATATATTTGTTGACTTGAAATATTTTAAAATACGTATATAAATATAATAATAATAAGCCTTTTGATTTCCTGTTTTACAATGGTTGGTTAGATTATGTTAGTAATATCGTATAGTAAAATACGTATACATATTACTCTAGTAGTAGTATTTATAAGCGCTAGCCACTAGTTAGTGTCACCTATTTCCTTGGCATGCCTTGCATTACTGGTCAATAGTCTTCTTGTTGTCTTTTTTTTTTATAAAACAGGGGGCAAACGGGCACGAGGCTCACCTGATGTTAAGTGATACCGCCGCTCATGGACACTCTCGATGCTAGAGGGCTTGCGTTGCCGGCCTTTTAAGAATTTGTACGCTCTTTTCTCGCAGGACCCTAAGTCGAATTGGTTCGGAAATACTTCAGTGAAGAACTTTAAGATGGAAATTTTTGGATGTCGCCGTTTGATTGAAGAAAGCTTTCATAACTGTTTTAAACATGTTGTTACTATATTTTGGCTTCGACTGCTGTACAGCAATTGTGTAGCAGAGACTGATTACATCACATTATCATATTTAATTGATTAAACTTTTACAAGGCGATATATTATGAAATATAATTGGGATTCGAACAGAGGCATCTAGTTTCGAATTATATTAATTTAAATAATTATTGCTTCTGCATAACCTGCGAAGATAAGATAAGATATATTCTACAAAAGATAAATTCACTAAATCTTTTCAAATTTATAATTAGTAAATAAGATTGTGTTATATGTTAAGTTAATATTATTTCAGCGTTTCAAGTTTGTTCCATGCAGTTGCATGCATTGTATAAAATCTTTTTGGCGCACTCATCATGCGTCGATTGAGTAGGTCAAGAGTTCAATGACCTGAACTCAATGCTAGAGTTACTCCACCGTGAAACAAATTTATTCGTAAGATACTACAATTGTTAATTATTTGTCGTACATTGTTTGAGTTCAATTTAAAAAATCTAAGTAATTGATTTTTGTCAAGCATCATTTCAACAGGAATTTTTCGTATTTCCACCCTGTCGATACAATTTCGCCAGCAAGCACTCGCTTTAATAATCCGTTCTGCTTGTTTACGTTTTTGCCTGACCTACTTCTGACGTCACAGGTCACCTGGTTATATAAATTCAACCAATAGCATACCAGCGTTTGTCAATTGGCCAACATTATTAACCAATGGTCGGCCTAGGCGTGGCATGGCACACTGCCAGGCCTGAAACGGCAGCTTAAACTTTCACGCCTAGAACTTGTTGATTCTACAGTTTTCAGCGTTTTTTCAAACATTGGTTGGTTCAACTTGCACCGCCTAGACGTGAATCGTGCCTAGCGTCTTAGTCGCCAAATGGACCTACTAGTTAAATTAGGTATTTTGTTTCTTGACTTTAAAATGAATTTGTTAATTAATGACTTTTCAAAACAGGTAAATCTAATAATTTTAGCTGTCTTGTTATAATGAAAAGTTTTTTGACTACGAAGGTTGCTAGATGTTTTATTCCTTTGAATACTAAAAATAACCTTAAATAATCCCAACAAGAAAACATTAATGCCAGAGATAATCTAATATCCGGAGTCGCAAAAAGGAAAGTATGTCAAAAAATTTAATTTCAGCTAAAATGGAAGCGAGGCCTTGCATTCATAAAATATTTATATGATAATGGAAGGTTAAGAGCCGTTATACATTTCTTTCATATAAGTACAGATAACAACAAAAGTGTACTCAATTAAGTGTTTAAACATTCATGGTTTAAGGTTCTACTTAAAAGGATACAATTTGCTGCTGTGAAGAAAGATTTAACTATATTTTCTACTGGCTCAAGTGTTGTTATGTTCTAAATGTAATAATCCCAATATCACTGTGATTAGGAAAATTCTTATCAAAATATTTAGCTGTATTCCCTGTGGCTTTGTTTTAAATGAGCAGTGTTGGCCTAGTGGCTGAGGTACTAGGTTCGATCCCCAGCTGTGCAGTAATGGATTATCTATCTTTTGAATCTGATTTTTTTTTAGTTTTTAATAACGTGTAACCTAGCCCTGATTCAAAAGAGTTGTTTTATCTTATAAGGAAGAGATTTCTAAACACCTACTTACCGATCAAATGAGAAAAAATTGACGCAAATATGAGTTACAGACGCGTATAACTTGTTTAAAACTTACATCAATTACTCTGTATAATTATTCAACAAATAGCAATACTTGTCTTTTATCAATATTTTATTTTATTAATTCGTCTATGTTACAAATTGTAAATGTGCAAGGAACAAGAAGGTATCAAATATCCACTTATTCCTTGTATCTTGTATCTCCACCCTTTTGTGTATCATTTTTTGTTTAGCTTATAGCAAAACCCATTGCGAACAAAAAAAATGAGCTAAAAGGGTTCATTGTAACAAGGGGCTAAAGTGTTAAAAACAAAACGAAAGGAAATCTAAATTAAATAAATAACAAAATATTGATTACTATTTTTCATTTAATGGTCATATCGAAACTTTAATATTCAATTCGTTTCTGACACAAAATTTAATAACAACTGTATGTACCACGCAATGTATTATTCAAACAGATAGAAAAATACCTTTAAAGTGAGCTTTAAGAAATGTAAAGTACAAAGAAACGAATTAAATTACGCCTGTCAACAAGCCTGGAATAAAATATACAATACTTAGAGTGAACAAAGAATAAAAACATCATAAGGCATACTTCGCAGATAATGCCCGTGGTTTGGCTCCGTGCCTAGATAAGGACATTCTTTAACGTTACACGGTTTATTAAGCAATAAGCAATAGCGATAAAATCTATATGAATATAATTGTAAGATGAAGGTTAAAAAATAAATACAACAGACTGTTTAATAGACCGTTTTTTAATGAGGTGGAAATGCACTAATGCAGGCTCGCATCAAGAACGCGAATCGATTGAACTTGACGCGGGGACTGTGGGGCTGGATCTACACACAAATCCCTCTGCTATTCAGAGGGGTAGCGAGATCTCACCCACTAAAACACCTCAGCCCATTACACGCCCTTAAGATGGGCCCTCGGGGTTCGCTAGATCTGCTTAATAGGCCTAAGCTAACCTATCTTATGATAGAGACGCAAACCCAAAACTTGAACATATATCGTAAGAGTCTTTTTCGGTATGAATTATTTATACACTTATAACTTACGACAAAGTAGACCACGGATCTCCACTTTCAACGTCTCTCGCTTCATCCACTCATTATACCATGCATACTCGTTGGTTAAAAATGAATATCTTAATTTGAATTGAGAAATATCTTGTAACTTGTGCCCAAAGCTAAGGATCACATGCAAGCAATTTGTTGGGTAAGCTATGGGGTTGCAGTTTTTATTACGTAACAACGAGACATCTAGCGAGCATTTTATTCTCTTACCCTGCGACCGTCGGTTATGATGATTTATTTAGATAGGTATATCTAATATTAGTTTGAATGTTTGAGTGTTGTGATTGAAATAATTTGCTTTATAAAACTGTGGTATATATTACTTTTCCCTACTGACTTGGAAGTTTTTGTCGCTATATATATATATATACTAGTGACCCGCCCCAGCTTCGCACGGGTGCAATACTGATGGAAAGCAGGTTTTTATTATGTATTAAAGCTCCGATAATATACGCGCTCGATCGCTGCTAAATAAGCTGTAATGGGCTGTATAGATCTATATTATGAACAATGTATTCAAGGTATTTAATTCGTTAAGGATTAATGCTGTATTGGTTAAAATTGCTTCGAAAATTAGCCATTATTTGTCGTAAAAAGTAAATGACAAAAAAAAGTTATTGTGGGTTATCCATAAGAGATAGACATACACCATAATGGACTTTTCTGTACACCTTTTCAATGTGTACAATCCTTAGTACATTATTTTGATAAAACTCGTAGGGTTCAGCCTGCGTTTGCAATGTAAGCGGAAAAAATGTAATTATTTACGACATCACATTAGAAACCTCTAAAATAACAGTACTTCTCCACTATTTAATTGATGTTATTATACATATAAACCTTCCTCTTGAATCACTCTATCTATTTAAAGAAACCGCATCAAAATCTGTTGCGTAGTTTCAAAGATTTAAGTATACAAAGGGACATAGGGACAGAGAAAGCGACTTTGTTTTATACTATGTAGTGATAAATCAGTAAGAAAACTATTTATGTTTAAGAGGAATCATTCGCAAGAGACCAACACGATTTTTTCACCAATATGCAACACGTCACAACAACTCATATTAGTCTAAAATCCAATACTTTGTCGGCAAACACAAAAATTCATTTCGTATAGTCTGTGCCGGACAGAGCTGTCATCAAAGTGCGCAGGTAGCCATGAATTGAAGGCGGATCGAAGCCTAGATGAAAATTCTCATTTCCCAACTATTCAAACCATGTCGGCTAACTTTTTTCATATGAACATTCGACATTTGCTGCTATTTATAAAATTTCTGCTAGCGTGTATATTGTTTTGTCGATTGAAACTATGCACACTGTACGTACAACAGTATGCATCTGTTGATTAAACTTAATTAAACTTAAAATATATCTATAAAAAAAACACTTTTTTACAGGATTGAAGTATTATTGTAAACTTATAATTATTTAACATAATTTTACATTTATCCGAAATTTCGCGTGCAAAAGGTGTTGAATGTCAAAAATGTATCACAGCTGTAGAAAAAGTTGTATTATCTGTATTTATTTCCCCGGAGTTGGTTTCGATTAAAAGAACAAGGGTTTCTGCCGAAATTGCTCACGGTGTCCTCCATTTTCGAGGATTGTTTGTATTGAGATTTTAATTTGGATATTATAACATTATTTTATATAATTTCATTTTTAGGGATTTTCAAATAAAATAAAATACTATAAATATATGTATATAATATCAAAAAGTCAGTTTGTTTAAATTTTCAATAATAACTCAAATGGCAGGACCAATTTTCATGGTTTTTGATTTGGTGTATTTGTCTTTGTCCCGAATAGCAGGGACCTTTGAAATTTCCGAAAACAATAAAAATCAAATACAAAATGTTCATGGATATTGTCATTATTTGTAAACATGTAATATTAATCTCGTCGATACGGCAAACTCTCCTCTCAAATTTAAGAGCGAAATTAAATAAAGGCCTAATCGATATGATCAATATTTGGATAATGACGTAATGTAGACTTAACAAAAATAGAGTAATGTAAGTAATGAGCAATTATTGGACTAATGGTAATGGTTTGGTATGGTTGGTGGACTCAGTTTCCGCATTTAGTCTCGTACTCGGTCCGTTATACTCAAAGTCCTGGCTAGCATAGCCAGCCTAGCTCCTTCCAGAAGCACAGAAATCAGTATCCTGGGCACTTCGTAGGCTTCAGGGAGTGACCTCACTGTGCGAAGGATTACTACGAGTTGTTTAGCCAGGACTACGTGGGTGTGACTTCTCTGATTATCTTGATACTCTATCGGCCTGTGGAGAAACGCTGTGTGAACTGTAGTGATTTTTTCCCTATAGAACCAGTGCCTTAAGCCTGATGGCAGCTAGTAGTGTTTCCTCCTGCTAGATATATAGGTCTAGAGGTACAGGAGGTTTGTAGGGCTATCTTCATTGCTGCAGTTGTAGTTGATTTCATGGAACCGCTAGCTAGGCAGGCCGTTCCGCCGTAGAAGCGTTCATGTTTCGTGATTGCAGTTTGGAATTCTAATCTTGTCCACAACAACCAGGGCTCCATAGGCAAACATTGGCCTGATTACGGCAGTGTAATGCCATAACGTTATCTTAGGCGATAAACCCCATTCCTCGCCTAATATCTCCTTGCATTTATTATATATTTAAAGGTGATCATTGCCTTATTGAGTTTATGTTTTTGGTGTTTGTTCCAGAGCACTGTACTATATAAAATCACAACTAAGTACTTGATTTCTTCCTTCCTTTTAAGTACAGTGTTGAAGAGTTTTGGAAGTCTGTATAGTCCAAGAACTCATTGGTTTCGAAAAAGTATTAGTCCTGTTTTTAATGGATTGACAGATAGCCCATGCTCATTGCACCATCTCTCAACACCAACTCTGAAAGCCCTTCTCATGAGATCGCATAAGGTGGTTTCAAAGCTCTTCGATAGCAGCTATGTCATCCGAAAACCCTACATTATTGACATTTTGGTTGTCGCATATTCTGAATTCTGTGATATAAGTACTTAATGTCTATTTTAATATACTATAATAATCATAGTTCCGTTCAGCTAATCTGTAACACAACATTCATAGGTATGCAGTAGTTTGCCGGGTCAGCTAGTTATTAAGATAAGAAACTAATGACCTTCATTAAAAGTAACTTTTACAAAAACTCATTCTCACTGACTCTTTGACACACAATAAGAATTATCTCACCTATGTTAAAGCTAAAGAACTATAGATTCATAAACGACATCGAATATTGTGTGGTGAAAATACACGCGCTCAAATTTAAAAGCAAAATGCAATTTCGTGACGTGTATCCGCTTCCGGCAGTGCTCTGATCGGAAAGATAATATTATTATGTTTAATTTACCCAGAACGAAATTAAAATAATTTCTCTGGCATGGGTATGAAATTACGTTTTAAAACATATTAAATAAATATTATAATTGAGACACAGACTTAAAAGGGTTTTAACTTTTTTTATTAAGCATTATTAGTAATTAATGACTGTCTAAATTGTGGTGTCGAGATTGTGCGTTGTGATACTCTAGTTATGTTCAAATAGATGGGTGTCAACTGTCTTTAATCGTCTAATACATGGGCGAAAACCTAACATAAAATTAGGGGATTTAAATAAAATTAACTTGGTTTATTAAAGGGTTTTTAAATATAAGTGACATTTAAATATAGGTAATTGTAGTCAACCTATTGGACAGGAACGAGAATGTAATATTACAATTTATGAGTAAGGGAAAAACTATAAGGCACATTTTGATTTCAAGTGTGCGATGATTTCTACATATGATTTAAGCTTCTAATTTATAAATAAATATATATAAGTTAACTAATATTAAGTTACATAACTCTCTTTACATTTTCTCATCTCTTTACTATGTATTTCACATAATATGTGTTTGATTATTTATGATTTCCTTACAGAAGAATGCTTCCTCTCGAGAAATATCTCGACAAAGTTTCCTTGTCACCTGCAATTTCCTAACATGAATAATTATTTATTTATAACAAATATACATACATTATCCTTACAGACTGTGCCAATAATGTTTTAAAACCGCTTTCCCTAGAAATAAGTATCGTGAATGCCTTTTATGTCAAAAGGCTAGTTACATTGAATTTTGAATCCGCGCTGTATCAGAGTAAATATGTACAATATTCGTTTTAATTAACATCGGATTCAAATAGAGACAAAAGACAGTCTGACTGTCGCTTGTATTGGTGAGCTGTTTCGTTTACAGCTCACGATATGGTTCACGATTTGAAAGTGTTCGTATACGATATTTGAAATGGTTGGTATAGAGGAAAAGGTTTTAACAATACATTTTATTGAAAACCTTCACCTACACGTCTTAACACTGACCAATTGCTGATCTAACAACAATGTATTATGATCATTAATAATTATTATCGTACTGTACTTTTAACCAAATTTTTAGTCAATGCTTATTTTTTAAATTTGTTTATTATTTAATCATTTTTATATTTGTTTAAGTAATTCACTTAATCTGAATGTATATCGTATGTCGTTTAGTATAAAGGACGAGCGAGTTAAATTATTCGGGTCTCCTACCGAGGCGTCAATGCTATTGACAAAGGTCATTCATATTGTACCTAGTTCACGCTCCAGCGGCCACACTAATTCGGACTATGACCATTGTTCTATGGCTGTGCACTGAATGATACACGGTTGGCGAAAAGGGCGCATTGTATATGATCCAACAATATCAATTTCTACCTACAACGTGTTGTTTGTTATCTAATTTAAAAGTACATAGTTCTTGAATATTTAATAACAAGGTAATTCCAATTTGATCATCTGTTTTTTTAACAGAATTCGATAGAAAGAGTCGTTTAGTTAATGTAATTAAAATAGTAGTATCTAGTATTTTAATTACTACTATTTTAATTTTTAATTAACTAGTATTTTAAGTACTAGTATTTTAGATGTCCCTTTTATTACAATTGTAATTATATTTTTAATATAAAACTCCGAAAAGGGTTTCAGTATATATCTGTATGTTTTCAGATCACGCTAGTGATTATGTTACACCACCTTTCACCAACTTAAAGCCCTATTTCAGCCAAAGCAATTTCTCTTTGAATTAACAACTTCAGAATCACTTCACTAATAGTTGCCTATGTTTTCACTATGTAATGATAAATCCGTATAATATCAATGACATCTTACGAATATATAAACGGGTATTCATTACTGAGGATTGGGAGGGAATAATTAATGAGGGCGAGATATGATTATACTGCCACAATGCTGTCATCAGACGGTAGGTATACACTATTACACGCGTAATGCGATTATCACGACCACAATTTGACGCTAATTCACCCTTGATCTGATGTATTCCCGTTTTATTAGTTGTATTGTTTGTTTTCATTAATTACTTGTCATTAGCAATCGAAAAAAATTCTCATTTTATCTCAATTTACTTAGCTTGAACATGGTTTTACTAAGTGAGAAATTTATATTGAAATCAAAGCAAATCAAAT
This sequence comes from Pieris mannii, assembly GCA_028984075.1. NCBI lineage: Eukaryota > Metazoa > Arthropoda > Insecta > Lepidoptera > Pieridae > Pieris > Pieris mannii. Next base: position 7,207,157 of record CM054784.1, read on the forward strand.
CAAAAATATCTTTATTCATATAGGTAAACATGTACACTTATGAACGTCAAGAACAACAAATTAAATTAATTGTAAATTTACATTTACAACCAGTTCGCAAGTCAAGGGCGTATTCTTTGTGATGTAAAATAAACATAAATTATTGTTAGTTTAAGTCATTTGAATTTTTATTCCTTTACCTTGGGCAATACCAGTCTGTGACTGAGAACTATATCAGATATACTGTACAAAGAACTCAGATTTTCAATGTCGTTTTTATAGTTTTTCAATTCGATGAAATCGACAGTTTAGAATCAAAATTACTCTAAAATACATTTCATAACTGAAAACCTCTATCCATATCCGATGGTATATCTTTAATGTAAACACAGATTAAACAATATTAATATTACTTTATTACGGACGACTTGTAACCCAATACGCATAAAAGTGCCATACGAAACAAAAGACAAAATCCATTTCAACCCCTCAAGTAAAAGCGTAAGTAATCTAGCGCTAGTTAGTCAGCTTTCAAAAGCGCTAATGAGCTTCTTTAGTACGACGTGTGCTAATAGCAACTAACACCATTGTTATCAACACACAATAGAGTATCTTGATATTTGATACATCTTCAAGCAATATTGTTTTCAGCTACACATTTTTAATGCGGATTGGAAAAATACAATGATTACCAATTGCTTTAAGAAAACTTAACAATACGATTTAAAATATAGTTGACCTACAGTAATCTAGACAATCCTAAAAGTAATAATGACATAATTCGATTAGGCTACCAAACGTATAATCTACAAAGACGTGTTTTATTAGATTAGTTATGCAATACCAAGTCAACGTGGAGGGCAATGCTTAAATTCACCACAATTATATTTTTAATAACATTTCCTTTACTATTTTAAAGTTAAAGTAAATTATAAATATAAATGTTAAAGTATTTAAAATTAAAGTAAATTACAAAAGGCCCTTATTACTATGAATTTGTTTTCGATTGTCACCATAATAATATTTTTGTATAAGTGTATAAAATGCGTGGGTTTTACGTTATAAGTCTTATATGTTGACTTATATGTTGTACGTTTTGTGTAGAAAAGTAATCCATAAATAATAGCAATATACCTGTGTTCGAATGAAACGAAACGAAATCTTATCTGTTGTATGTTCAAAATCTTAAATATTGACTTGTATACTTTTCGTATAATTCGAATGTTCTAAATTCAAATAGCTACTTCACTTTTATCGTGTTACTTTAGATCGTATTATTTACGGATATACATTCGTGTTAATTAGAATAATTTTACATACATATAATGCACATAGACCTCAGATTTTCATTGTCATTTTCATAGATTTTCATTTCTATGAGTCTATGATTGAATAAATATTACTCTGAGATACAATAAATAGCTGACTTATATAATTGCTTCATTAAATTAATAAATATAGGTAAATCTATATATTTTAGGTAGTACAATTGTTCGTTTTGTGTAGAAAAATAATCCATAAAGAATAGCAATAATATATCACATTAGTTCATATTGTCACATTGGAGATTTCTCATTTATTTATTAACAGATTCATGCTTATTTAAGTTGGCGGGTACTATAAGTGTTTTATATAATTTTCGTAATCGCTATAATGCTTTTACATTTGAAGGTAATCTTCTATAATCAAAACGTTAAAGACCGCGGTGAGTTGGTAAAAGCAAAGTCTTGCTTCAATTAAGAAACTTTCAAAAGCATCTTTTACGGTTAGCACAAACAACCTAGTTATAAAGTACTTATTAATTAGATTTTAATTAAATGGCATACGCTGCATTATCGCAAGTTTTGCTTTTGGATTTAAACCTCTAATACTAATGAGACGTGGTTCTTCTCCATACAGCATGATTTATCGGTATTTTTTAGATTTTCATGACATAAGGCCCATGTTTTGCTAGCTTTTGTAGATGATCGACTTGTTGCGACTAAAGGCATCGTTATAACTTTTTATCTTGCGAAGGTTATTTTAAGAAAAAAAAAATTCGGTTCAAATTTCAAACACACAACCTTGTAGATGAGATAGCGATGTTCGAATCAAGATTTTTTGAAATGAAACTTCTACGTATGGGAGAAATTTTGTAAGAAAACGTCACGTTTTTCGGTTACACGCCATGTTGCTTTTTTATCGAAGTTTAGTATAGTGACGTAAAGAATATAATGTAATATATTATAATAATAACAACAATATATTAGTTTTGAAGTTTGGTTTGAAATAAGAATAACAATATATTAATTTGAAAGTGATAAAATAAAAAGACTTGTTCAAATTTAAGTGAATTTACAAGAAAAGTGAGAGTGATTATACATTTCCTTTTATAAATTCAACACGTATGAGCATGATTTTAATATTTATTTGAGGTTAACCTCACTTTTTGCTTGTGAGTATCAGTGAATGTATATACCTAAATCTGTTAAAATTAGCAAGTATTAATAAATATGACTGAAAAAATTGTTTTTCTTAAGGCTTAAGCCTTATCTACCCCATTTTCGTGAAGTTGCAAATAGTAGAAAAATTATATGTCGTAAAGAAGTTTCACTTCTTACCTGTGTACTATGGTACACACACATATTTTTTTTTATAGCATAGAACACAAACGGGTAGAAGGCATACCTGATCAAGTGATACCGTCGCCCATGGGCACTATCAATTCGCGGGCTCGCGAGTGTGTTCAATATTATATGACAATATAATATTTTATTGATTCATTAGTCTATCTAATGAATCAATAAAATATTATACGGTAATATCTAAATATGGGAACAAAGAATACAAAGAAATCTTTTAAGTATAAATGATACCTAATATATCTCGAATCTAATTTATTTAACATACGTTTGATTTGACATTGTTTGCTCTGAAGGCCGTAGACGCTAAAGTAAAACAAAAGTAAAATCAAGTCTTTACGTATGTAATGTAAAAATTAAATTATATTATATAATTATGTCACTTTAATGACGTTATGGTTTATGACATTTTCTTTTGAATAATTGTAATGTAGATGGAGGGTAAAACTTGCTGAGTTTCTTGCCCGTTCTTCTCAGAACAAGGCCTCCTGGTAGTTTTGCGAACGGATGGCGTAATTTTGCTCTTTCACGAATTTTGTAAATGTTTTGACATGCATAGGCATGCCCTAAGACGCATCTAAACTTAATAAACGAATTTTGATTTTGATTTTAATACTTATTTTATTCCCAAATTTGTCCGTAACTCTGCTGCTTTGAGTGCAAATTGCGTGCAAATTTTTCTAAATCTAAATAAACTAAATCTCAGTACATCTAAAATACAAGTTTAAATAAATTACACTTGCCCGCAAGACTGTAACATAATACAGTGTCATCTTGTAACAAATGTTCGTGCTTTAGTGTTTTTACATATAGTAAAATACCAATTAGGTGAACAATTCGTATTTACCTAAACATAAATTCAAGATATTCAATTGAAGCCAACAAGCGATTAAAGGTATGCACAGTTATTTTAAAAATAACAAACAGCCAAAGTCGTATAGCGTAGAATAATAGCGTTAATGAGAAATTTGAAGAAAAGTGGTTGAAATGGTGAGATATTGTGGGATTTCGAAGCCGTACAAATGCAATTGAATTCTGAAAACGCCTTTTCAGTACTCTTTGTATTTTTTATATTTATTTTTATTGTGTTTTCGTTTATAAATATAGTCTTTTACATAAATACTTTATCAAGTCAACTTTTAAAAAAATCTAAAAGTCATTGATATTTTTTTAAAGTCTGATGAGATACATAATTAATACTTAGATACCTATGGATACTTAGGACATTTGTGCAACAATTTAGATATTTTTTTTATTTCTAGACCTTTACTTTTCTGATATTGTGTATGAAATAAATAATAAATAGGGAGATAGGTAATTTTGATTGTAACAATAACAAAGATATAATCTTCTCATATTTTTTCGCCCATCGAAGAAAATAAACGAATAAAACATAACAACGCAATAACAGTCAATATAAAATAACTGCAATTTTATTCAGTCTGAAACAAACAATATTTTAAAGCGAGTGTATCCGATATGATACTTGAAATAAAGCTGAGATTCAGTAGAAACATAAAAATTCAAATAAAACTAATTTTACATGAATTACGCTGTGGGTGGTCGTATGAAGTAACGAATGATATTGTATGCATTTTGCATGAGGGAGGTATTATCGAATAGGGAAGAATTTGAATATTCCTATCACCTACTACACATCTCGGTGTCGAGATACTTTGACAACTACAAATATATTTACCTACATTCAGTATGTAGCGTTGTATCTTTGACAATTGACATCTAAACGTCAAGTTATGTATCACACAATTGCCAATGCAAAAGCGATATGAATTTGTGTAGGTAATCTATAATTAATGTGATCAGTTTAAAAAAGAAATTCACCGGCAACAAACATCATATCTGTGAAACTGTAAATATTAATTGTTTATGCTTTGTTCGATATCATTTATTAGAGTTTGCGACATAACAGTAGTAGGGAACGTATGTATGGCGCAATATGTCATCTGAGGCCGCGTCGAACACAAAAGCATTCTTTACTATTATTCGATCGTTAATATTCAATGAAATTATTCACTAAATTTTTGCCTTGACGTCCCGAAATCAAATATCTTTTGTTGTCTGAGAACAGAGCTTACATTAATGTTAATATTATGATTTTCGACAGATAAAATGTTGTTTTCATTTTTGTTAATGTTAATATGTAGCGTGCTTATTATAATATTTACAACTTTATATTTCTGAAACATGTATTCTTGTCAAAAAAATATAAAAGTCCTCTTAACACTAGCCTTTCTCCAAACCGCAAAATAAGACTCATAGAAGTATGCGTCGAACCAGTTATATTGTATTACCTAAAATACGTACGAATTACGGAAAAATATTTACCTACGAATGCGCACCGCTGTCTAATAAACTACCCACAAATAAAATAAAATATTTCTTTTCAATTCATTCATATCGTAGCTAAGTGAATATATTAGACAAAATTACTTTTATATTAATTTCATATAATTAATATTTATATGGTTACTTTTACTTTTATGCTTTAGAAAGCCGTGCATGCAATACACGAAATACAATAAAAAGAATTTTATTGTGATTTATTTAAGAACGACTATAATGTAATTTAAACCTAAAGTATTATTTTCTGTCATATCATACATTTCGTCCTTTTGAGAAATAAAGTCTTTAAACCTAATAACAAATCCAAAAACTTGTCGGTAAAGTCGGTTTACTGACGATAGTTGAACGTGACAAAGTCATGAGAATAAACTGACAAAATGGTTGCATTTTTCAAAAGAAAATTTTTATTTTATTTGTGTGATAAATATTTTGTATTGATATCGTAAATGGAAATCACAATTGAATTGATCAAGTTACATTTTTTTGCACGCATTAATACGCCTGCACTTCAAGCTTTAAATGGAACGCATCAGAGGTAACGACGCGCCGCTAGGTAACGCGGCATGAGTCATGTTTTTTCGTCGTGCAGCCGGTTCCATCGAATTATAAGACGTTTTCACGTCAAAACGTACTCAGTTCATTATTGTTCCAAGTAATGTATTTAACGTCTGTGTACCTAAAACTAATATGGTCCATATAAAGTTATATGGAAGCCACCAAACTCACTAGCTTATAAGGTAACAAAAGCGCCTCCAATTAATAGGCCTCAATAGCCCTCAATAGTTCGATAGGCAAATAAAAGCTATTCAATTTATAGTCATTATAAAATATGGCGCTGAGAAAGATACGGGGCGGGGTGTTGCCATAGCTACCGGGTTGCTATAGGTGACTCCAATTGCCTCGGCATCCGGCAACCTCCTAACTTATACGGCGCAAGTTGTGAGATATTTATTTCTCTTTGATTTTTATTTTAATAGTAGTATAAACCTCAACGGTGTTTTAAACAAATAGACTACAACAGGCGGCAAACGGGCACTCTCAATTAATTTTTTCATTAAATTTTTGACCACAAAAAGCGACTACTAAATCATTGTAAACTTTATTCGTTCAGATTTATACAAATTTTAGGTACGAATGAACTTATATAAACAAAATGTAAAATATAATTCAATGTTTCCATTATATACGTAAATTACCTAACCTTTGTTTTACTTTAGCGTCTACGGCCTGTAGCAAATACATTAACTGCCGGCCTATAAAATACGATTTGGTTACAATAATTAATAGGTTACTCAGAATAAAATGATTTTTTTAACTTAAGAACAAGACTATCACAGACTATCTATTGGTACAGAAAACAAGATGTATGTGTCGAAAGGATGTGTCTTAAAAATTAACGCTCTCATCTTAAATCTTGTCCCACAACTTTTGATACCCAAGTCCTCATTACGAGTTGAACAACAAATAAACAACGGACGATATCGTCTTCTCCATTTATGAACGATATTTACTGAGCGTCTTACTCATTTCGTATAAGCTCCTACTCTTTCTTTTCTATTCACTGGCTATGGCACACGTCTTACATTACTTTGTACAATTAAACAAATATCAACTAATATTGCCATACTACTTTTTCTAATTAATTGAAATAATTAAATTGTAATCAATTAAAAACAATATAATAACATTTTCTTATTTTTATTCACAGCGCAATTGATGAGTCAATGAAAAATGTAAGGTTTCGTTGCGTTGTGCAAAAATTATATTTGGTAACATTGTTCCTATTAAAACTATAGGTGACCAATATTTGTAAAGATGTTTTTTTAAACATATTATATGATTAGTGCAGGTGATTAGTTATTAGGCTACGCAGTAACGTAATTAGAAGCGTGTTCTATTTTTTTGTCTGTGAACTGCGAGTAGCCACGGCCCGTGCGCCCTCCCTTCCCCCACTCTCGCAGCGTGCCTGCAATGAAACACTTCTGGGTAGGCAGCAAGACTCTTCGGTCAATTGCGCATGAATTGGTCTTGTATTAATCCGTTTCCTTGGTGATGTAAGATCAGCTTCCAAAATGTTTTCTTTATCAGATAGCACCGCGTTTAAGACTTAATTCAGTACTTCTTCCAATTGCACCCTCGATGTTCGTCCAAACAGCTATCGACAACTGAATTTACTTAACAGAGCCATGAAACAATAATTAGGCACTACTTGCACAAATCATCCTCAATAACTAATCACTTGCATTCGCAGTAATCAATGTGAATATAGGCCTTTAGTGCGAAGTGATCATATGGAAGAAGGTAGGTCCACATTCATTATATGCCAAGGTGGGTTAAAAAGTTACACGTGTCATAGCTGTTGAGACCAATAATTTCTATTTATATGTATTTACATTTAAAGAAAAACACTTTTTTACGGATTATAGTTATGTATTATTGTATTTAAACTTATAATTATTTAGACATAATTTTAAATTTAAACCGACGTTTCGCGTGCTTTACAGCGTGCGTGGTCACGGTGACTGAAGACAAAGGTGTTAAATGTCAAAAAGTATTACAGCTGTAGAAAATGTTGTGTTATCTGTATTTGTTTCCCCGGAGTTGGTATCGACTAAAAGATGTAGGGTTTTTGCAGAAATTGCTCACGGTGTCCTCCATTTTCGCGGATTGTTTATTTTGAGATTTTAATTTGGATATTATTGGATCCCAGGTGTTTAAATACAATAATACATAACTATAATCCGTAAAAAAGTGTTTTTCTTTAAATGTGTAAAAGTTATGTTAATAAAAGACAATACTATGTATTTACATTTCCACTTTCGCATTTTCTTAAAATCATATTTTTGTTTAATCCAAGCAATCCATGTCAAAACTTAAGTCCTGAAAGTCCTTTATCGTGTCAAATTGATCCCAAGTCAAGTAAGTTTGCTTTTCTTTAAAGACTTTATTTTTGGGTATAATTCGCCCTCCGCCTTGTCTTTCAACAAAAATGTAATTCAATTATGTTGCAAATTAGTTTAGCAAAATTAACATTTAATAAGCAAATTCAAGGGGACAAGCGAATCAGCCAAATTTTCACATTTTTTTAATAAAATTCGAATCCTTTGCAAAATGTTGTACAGAGAACCTGTAAAATATGAATGGCGCCAAAACCCAACTCATACAGCGCATGCGTTAAAGCGAGTGCTGCCACAGATAATTTAAAATATTTTTTTATGCCAATGCGTAAAAATTTGTTAATAGAAAAATATTTTTATTTAATTGAATTTTTAAATTTCGGAATATAGTCTTAATGTGTATAAATATAATTGATTTCATGTTAAAAAAAATAATTCCTAAATACGAACAGTAAATTTTTTTACTTATTTGATCATTGACAAAAATAATAATAGAATTAAGATTGTTACAAACTATTTTAGAGTAGGAATTTAGTAAAGAGAAATAAATAAAACAGCTGAGTTAGACAATGGTGCGAACCGCTCAAAATCTTGGAACAGACAGGGGCGATATATTTATTATAACAGACTACATTGACAGATACAGATTACATTGACTGATACAGACTACATAATATTAAGTGGATGCGTTCAGTTTAACAAAGATATAAAAAAAATTCATAAAGTGACATCTATGGTCAACTACGGGAACTAGAGTGAAAGTGCAAATTCTGAAACGACGTAGTTCTTAAAATCTGTCGATGTCGCTAGTGTGCAGCGAAACTAACCAGAGTTGTAGCAACTGAAACTGTAGGTAAATCATAGATGGCGCAACTTTACTTTATTAATTTTAATGTTATACCATAATATTACTCATTTTACCATTGAGATGACTCTAATTTGAGTAAGTAGTATTAGTTCTTATTATATATATATTTACCGTGTGGTTTTAGTATGTGTTATTGTAATAATCAATTGGCTTTACTAATATACCTAAATTAATATTTTTTTCGAACTTACTAGTGTATATTATCATTAATTATTTTAAATTAATTAAATAATTAATTTAATCGTATAACTGTCAGCTTATTTATATATAGTTAGTTTTTCTATATATTACGTGATGCAAACTTGATATGGTAAATTTTATAAAGATAAATCCTTAGGTATGAAAAGTACTACATTTTATTTCAGATTAAGATTTGATCGTTACGGCAAAATATCAGGTAGATTTATGATATAAAACCATAATAAAAGTATTGGTTGTAACGGTTCAATACAATGCTGTAGTCGACACCACAGCAATATTCGTTGTTACCAGGGCTGGATTTAATATTTCCTTTCTGTAAAACAATGGGTAATTTTATTTTAAATTATCAGCCCAATAACATTAAAAACGTGTTTTTAATTAAAATTTTAATGTGGCTAGGTCCACATCGACATTTTATTTTGACATCAACTACGCGAGAATTGCATTGTGATAAAATGATTGTACTTTTAAATAAATCTTTAACGGAAAAATATCACATTATTTGTATTTAGTTTCGGGCAATTAAAAATTCTTACAGTACTTAAAATACTAGTGAGCCGATTTTACAAGAAGAATAACATTATGTTCAATATCCACGTTATTTTAATTATATAATTTTAGTTAATAAGATTGTTCTAGTTATATGGCTTTTGGGGCTTGTAACACTTTTTGGATTTTCAAATCCAGCCCTGTGAACTCCAATCGTGAACTGCAATGTAAATTCAGTCTTGGTGTATGTGGGAATATACACGTGCTAACACAAACACGATTTTTGGGGTGAGGATTTTTTAATTACCGGAATGAAGCGTATTTTCAATGTAAATATTTATACGAATATTGGAAGTACGGATCATGAAAACTGATGGTTACGGCGTATCCCGTGCGTGACTGTAATTAACAATTATAACTACAAGCTACGAAATTCGGTAATTTCTGTCAAAAAGGTAAAAATAGGCAAAACGATATATTTTTCTTTCAATACATCGAATAGACAAAGAATGGAATAATTAAGGCACTGCAAGCGTGCTGCTTAATTTTTCATACACTTCACGTAAACGTGAAACAAAATACTACTGGCGGTTTCAGCAACTGATTCGTTTGAACTAGATGAAGTGATTCTAAAAGTCGTCTTTTATTTAAAGAAAAACACTTTTTTACGGATTATAGTTATGTATTATTGTATTTAAGCTTATAATGATTTAGACATAATTTTAAATTTAATCGACGTTTCGCGTGCTTTACAGCGTGCGTGGTCACGGTGACTGAAGACAATGGTGTTAAATGTCAAAAAGTATCACAGCTGTAAAAAATGTTGTATTATCTGTATTTATTTCCCCGGAGTTGGTATCGACTAAAAGATGTAGGGTTTCTGCAGAAATTGCTCACGGTGTCCTCCATTTTTGCGGATTATTTGTGTTGAGATTTTAATTTGGATATTATTGGATCCCAGGTGTTTGATAATTTTAGGCCGTCCTCTCTATTGAAATTGGCGTGTTTTTTAATTTCAATGGCTTCGCGTACCAATCTTGGGAAGAAGCTGTTTTCTTTCGCAAGTACTTTCGGTTGGTCAAAGCGTATGTAGTGATTAGGCCTATCTAGTGTGTGTTCACAGTCTTCTGATTTTGTGTGTCGTCTATGTCTTATGCCCGCAATGTGTTCCTTGAGTCTGCTGGATATATTGCGTTTAGTTTGCCCTATGTAAGACAGGCCACAGTCGCAATCCAGTTTGTATATACCTGCATCTTGCAACGGGGTGTTAATAATAATACATAACTATAATCCGTAAAAAAGTGTTTTTCTTTAAATGTGTAAAAGTTATGTTAATAAAAGACAATACTTTCGTCTTTTATTTACATACCAAAACAAATTGTTTCATCCTAAACGATAAACGGTAATTAATATTTTTATAATAATAAACGTTGTTTCATCTGCATACAAACTGTATAAGAATCAAATCTAATATATAAGTAGGTGAAAGCCTTCTGTACCTGACACACGCCGTCGACTTTTTGGGTCTAAAGCAAGCCGGTTTCTTCTCGAGGTTTGCCTTCACCGTTCGAACGAGTGTTAAATGCGCACATAGCCGGGATTGAACCTACGATCTCAGGGATGAGAGTCTCACACTGCCACTAGGCCAACAATACAATCGTGTATATTCCATCTTAATTCACAATAAGATCAAATAAAAGAATATATGTAAAGATTCCGCAATCTAAAGTCTCTTAAAAATCGTTAGAGTATATAAAGCATGGTTATTCGTGTATTGAATTTAATATGTTGTGTACGAGGTGCGAAACCGGAATAAAATAGAGCTCCTGTATTAGCGAGGTGCAGTGAAATTGCAATGCTTTAGGCGGTGTCAGATACCAAGTGACATCAGGACAGGCGCGCTAACAAATTACATGCTAGTCTGCCGGTTCACACGGGAGCTCTGTGCTTGTTTATCGATTCCTTGCCTAGTTTTTGCGGTTTTCAGCTATTGTTGACTTATTTTAAAACAATTGAAGACTTATATAAACGTAACGGCTATAAATAAGATTTGTTTATTAACTTTTTTAGTTGGCAGTTGAAATGCACTTTGCACACAAATAATATTAAGGTGTTACATTTCGCATTGGCGTCCATCTATATGTTTTAGTATGGAAATAATAGATTTTAATACAACCATACTTACATAAAATATTGCTTCAAGAGAGACAATTTTCATTATAAATATGCATGCATATGCATTTGCATGAAACGGACAGAAAGCTAAACTAAAATGATGTTAAGTAATACAGCCACCTATTGACATTCACACCGTGCTAAAAGGAAGGAAGTGTTCAAAGATACAAGTAATGTACAATAAAAACTTCAAATATTCCTCTTCCTTAAATTTCCCATTATTTTATATTTATTTCCGCGTCATGCACTTAAAAGCCTTATACCTGTTCCAGCTAAGGGCTTATAAATTACAGCAGTCATTTTTAGCAGGTTTTCGGCAAAATTTATGTGTTCTGTTGGAATATTATTTCGGCGAAACGGATGCGTCAAGGCGATATACGAGCCTCGGTCTCATCGCATTTTTGGATTACTCAAGATTAAATAAGTAGACTTACTATGTTAAAAGTTGTTGGAATTATTGTATGTCAGGTAAGTAATTGAACGAATATGCTACGGAAATTATGATTCATGTTTATATTATTTTTATATACAGCTAAGATTAAGATAACTAACATATTGGAGCTAAACTGTCAAGCACATTCCTAATTCACCAATTTAAAAAAGAACAGATATTAGATACCTAGTCCTATATAGTCGTTTTTTTCTTTAAAGACTGCACTTTTTTATTTCGTTGTATATATTTGATTAATTACGTCATATTTATACACTTATAAACTGAAAAATAGCTTTATTCTGTAGCACTAAGGAAAGCATAAATCAAGAACTAAATTAGTGTATATTATTTCTAAATACTTTTTCATGATAAAGAATTTAATATTCGTTAGATTATGTTTGTACACTTAAATTGTTTAAACAACGCTTTATTTTTATTCGCAGTTTATTTATATAAATAGAACAAGATTAATAAAGAAAACACTTTTTTACCGCATTGAAGCTATGTATTATTGTAACTTATAATTATTTAACATAATTTTTAATTTATCCGACGTTTCGCGTGATTTAGTGGTTTCTTTAAATGTTTAAAAGCTACGTTAATAAAAGACAATACTAACATTAATAAACTTTATCAGCTTTTAATAGTAATAAACTCGCAGCAAAACTTTTATAAATTAATAACAGCTTGGTGTAATTGTGTTCTTAAGATTATTATCTAAACAATTTGTGAATTAAATTAAGCTTCTGAGCTATTAAGCGCTATCGAAATGTTAATAAGCCCCTCGTTAATTAATACTAATTACCTAATCACCCTCGATGTCTGTATCATGTATTGAATTCAATTGATATGCTGAGACCTTAGCAACAATGAACAGAAATTACACTTGTAATCACAGCACATCAAAATTGCTGACATATTTTTAACGTGTTTTTATGGAATAGGATAATGAACCCATGAACGCACAATTTCAGAGGGGTTCCGAGAGCGTTGCCGCTTTTTGAAAATTGGTACGCTTTCCTTTTTTTTTATTGATAAAGTTTGCCAACTCGGCACACTAATACATTGGTAAAAATAAACACAAAATACAATTTTTAATGTGACAAGCACTTAGAGGCAAACATGACATTCATTTAGAGCACATACAAATATCATTCGAAACAATTATAAATTTCCTTGAAGGTCGAATTAGTTTGGAAATACTTCAATGGGCTGGTCCACATATAGATGGTACGCGGCAAATGTCTTTAAAATACTCAATTTTGGAATTCGTAATCTGCCTCGACGTCCGATGTTGAAAATCACCAGGTATTATAAATATATTAATCCAAACAGCTTCTCTGAAGACCCTCTATGATGCAGTAGAAGAACTTGGCTTCCTAATTAATTATATATGATTATTGCATATCAGTGACCTATTTGTTTAGTCTCCAACTGGGTCATTGGAAAGTTTGAACATCTTCCACACAGTTATCATAGGCTACTATATAGCTTATGATAACAAATATAATATAAAGAAATATAAAAAGGGCTGTGTGTACAGTTGATACGCGTTGGACATTGCTGTTTATGCTGAGCATGTAATGCTGCAGAAGGAGGCAGCTGAGCGATTGAGGGCGAGGTCTGGGGATGACTGTAGAAGGACCGGTAGTTCAAGGTTAGGGGCTCGCTATAAGCTCTCTATGTCGGATATAAGCCCGGATCCCTTGGGTAGAATGCCTAGCGAACCCCGAGGGCCCATCGTAAGGGCGTGTGATGGGCTGAGGTGTTTTTAGTGGGTGAGGTCTCGCTACCCCTCTGAATAGCAGAGGGATTTGAGTGTAGATCCAGCCCCACAGTCCCCACGTCAAGTTCGATATTTTTGATGCGGGCCTGCATTAGTGCATTTCCACCTCATTAAAAAAAAATTGCTGTTTATGTGGGTAGTTAATATGCAGTTTTCTAACAAAGGAAAATAATATTATAAAACTGGCATGTCTTAGACACGAAAATTTAAGTGTCTCGGGTATATAATTATTACCACTGACCTATAAAGAATGCTAAGTGTGTGTACATGATAGGTTCTGAAGATAACAAAGTAAATTATATTAGACGGCATTAAGGGACTCGTTATAATGACACGGAATCCGCCATTATGTAATGAATTCTGATAAAAATAAATGTCACTATTACAAAATTAATTTGTAAAATAAATATCAATATGTTATTTGGTAATTAAGAACAAAAGATCTACATCATGCACCAATAGGCAGATAAATAAAATTAATGTATTTCAATAACCCTTCGCCTTTAAAAGGCAATCGTTATCACCCAAATAATAATTGAAACCTCATAAAAACCCATAAATAATTCAGTGAAAAGGATCATTATTGCAAGGGTACAATATTACATCGCCACTAAGAATGCGGCCGCTTGAAATTCGAGGTGCCTTTTATTTGCTATTCAATGTTCTTGGCATACCATTAAAGCCTTTTGTTCGGAATAAACTGAGAATTTGCTATTAAATTTGTCGAATATAACTTTGAAATATGTATGTGAGAAATTTAATGGTGATTTTTGGAATTCCATTAAAAATAATGTTAGATGATTAAATGTTTACATAGAAAAACGAACGATTACATACCACCTAAATTATATAAGTAATAATAATAATGTAATGTTGATCTAATCTTTTCTAATCAAGATAAGAAGAAAAATAAAAAATCACTAGTGGAAAATTTAATAATAAACCGGCAAAATTTGCGCACCCAAAATTTGTCGACACCTTACAAAGCTTACATCGAAGCCTGAAAGGGGATTTAACACATTCCTTTACGCCCCAGAATACACAGTGATCGCAAACATTTGTGCGCTCACCTATGCTCCTTTTGTAGGCCCCTTTGTTGACACAAACAGGCCAGACCATGCAATGCACTTTATTCAATCATCGGGGTCTTTGGTAGCCGTCAGCGTCTTGCGATTTGAAATTCAAATAGTAGATAGTTGGGGGCTACTGTTTGTAAATTCAGTAGCAAACTTAAAGACTAGAACGTGGATATAAAAAGAAAGTATAGTAAATTTATACAAAATATATTTTCTAACTCACACATTTCAAGTAGTTTTTAGCAAAAGCGACATCTGTGTTATTTACAAACTGCTTTCATAAAACTGTTATATAACGTGTGTTTGACAAGTCATTGTATACCTAAAAATAACTAAAAAATATATAACCTTAAAATATTAAACAATTTTTTCTTTAAGTGTAATAGGAAAAATATGGAGTAAAAATTGTAAAGAAATGGCAAAGGAAAGGTGCAGCGCAAAGTGCTTTTGTAGAGTAAGTTTTGCGTTCTAAGGGTTAGACCCCAGTCGTAGCGACAAAGCTTTACAAAGGTTAACCCCACAGCGAGCGATTAGGAAATGTGAGTGCATATGTGTATTATGATTTGCGTTCATTTAATATTGAATTTCTGAACTTTATACCAGAAATTTTACTATTGATACATTTTCCTTGTTATAAAAAATAAATGGTAAGAATTTTAGTATTAGTAATTAGTAAATTTAACGGAATGTTAAAATATAATGAAAAGTACTTAATATTACCTCTATAACTTTATAATCACGTCTGCATGTCATCTATTACCAATTCTCAGGCATGAGGCAGTATTTGGAAATACCTATAAAGCAACCTTCAACGATCTATACTAATTACTATAAAGTTTAATTTTAGTTGGTTGAACGCCTGAATCTCAGACTACTTCTAATATATTTCAAAGTCGAATTATCCGAATCGATAACGAATCTACTATCTCATAAATTCGTAAAAAGTTATTTATTTTTGATTACAGCTTACAAAACTTTAGTATTTCCACCAAACGAGGAACATAATTTATAGCCTAAAAGATACCAACAAATAACACAGAGAGTAGTATAAACTCAATTTACACGAACATACAATTGATTCAAGCTATACGCTTGTACTAAAGTGATTCTATTTCTCACAATCAATGTCTTTGAATGCCAACAATAAAATTCGTGCATAGTTACCATGAATACGTATTTATTGTAAAACTTTGTTTTTTTGTATACAATGTGGTGCTCTTGGTATTGGCTTCAAATTTAAGTATCTTTATAATTTTTTTATTATTTTTTTAATAGGCAAGTAGCTGACTTAGGGTTCAAACCTACGACCTCAGTACTTATTTATGATTTGTTATACAACACTGAATTTATCACTGTATATATACATGTTACAAATACGGAAGAATAGTGATATATAGGTGATAACCATAAATAAAAATTTACAATGAAACAGATAAACATATCGGCCAAGACCAATCACTTTGAATTTAACATATTAAGTAAAATGCCAAATTGAATAACGATACATCTTTTTATTTATGTCCGTAATTACATCGGTTTTATAAATAGATGAGATGTTGTAAAATTCTTAAAGAAATTGATTTGTTTTTAACTGTAATTTGACACAAACGTGAAATCAATTTAGTACTTACCGTGGGTAATATGTTTTATATAGGGAAGGGAGGGTGGCAATTTCACGGAAGATTTCCCAAGCTTCTTAGCCTGAATACATAAGGTATATATGAAAATAAGTTACATAAAGATACACTGTTTGTGTTAGTAAAGATAATACATACATTACAAAAAATAACATCTGTTTATTTTATATCCCTGTTCATAATCGTAAACATTTAATATTACATTTTATGAACTAACAGACTATTTAATAATATAGAAAGTAAGTGAATCCAAATTTACTTAATTTGTTTAAAAAAAAAACTATTCTCAAATATTAAGGATTAAAAATGTGATGAACTTCATTAACTGACGTTTTTGTGTATGATGTCTCTATATTTATTACATTTATCTTTATTTATTATTAATATTCCAGATCCTAATAATTCAGTATTACTTTACATCAGACACATACGACGTATTCAATACGACAAATACAGTTTAATAAATACCATTGTGATTTTGCCGAAATACCTTTGAATATAATATAGAATATTATCTTGAACCCTTGCAAATCTTTCTCAGAAATACTCGGGCTATACTTAGGAGCGCGTGGATACCGAAATTCTAGATGTGGCTATACAATAGAAAGTATCTCATAATCAAATAAAAATTTGTATCAATGCAACAAAATAAATCACTGAAAGGATAACTCAATAGCTTGGCAGAACAACGTCGCCGTTATATAATTGCAAACATATTTTATATGAACACCAAATAGGTATATTACAGGGCGTATTTTTCCTCATAGTTAATGAGGAAAAATACGCAGGTTATACTTGCAAGTTATTCAGAATAGCCCTAAATTGTTTTCTTAAGAAAAACCCTGACGCACTCTAATATTGAGTGCAGATTTCATATCCAGTGATTTTAACTCGCCACCCGTATCAAACACTCGTTTGAACGAAGTATGGAGTCAAAGTATATCTCAAATGGCTGCGAACACCGAGAGAACGGCTTTAGGAACACTTTTTCCCATTTCTGTACGAATAAAAAGGATTCTGAGCTCATGACTTTTGTTACAGCCAAACGTTTTTTGCAAAGAAGGCTTGAAATTGTGAAACGCTTAGTCTAATAACAACAGATTGATTATTACCGTCCTAAACTATTTAATAATAGGAAATGCTTCTAAAATTGAAAAATCACTGAAAACCTTATGCTGGCAAGATAGTAAATAACGTTAACTATAAATCCTCTTCCTTTAAACAAAATTCTAGACGAAGCTAGACAATATTTATCACATTTTTATTCATTAATTAAGGTATCGGCTCATTAATCTAGCCTTCGCAAAGCAGGTGTTGGACACGGCACCTTGAATCAATTATCCATTGACGTACAGTTTGTTGCTTATCCTAAACGCTGTGACATTAACGAGCCATCTGTTGTTAAGCTGATTAAGCTTGGCTTAAAGTTAGAAGACTAAAGGATGATTCAATAGATGCACAGGTTAATTAGTTTTATAGAAGCATGAACAATACTTTATGCTGGCGGATACTTAGCAACGCCAGTTAGCTCGAACGAATCGTCGATCTTTTAAGAATAAGTACATAATCACACACTTTATTTTACCCTAACATATATTTGTCCCTTAGATATTTTTTGCAGTAAACGTTTATCGCGCAGTAAAATTTATGAAAATAAAAATTATTGGAACATTAAAGAAGTTTGGTGGTAAACAGGATGTGATGAGATTCTGGAGAAATAAAAAGTTGTCTTTAAATGTTATGAATATATTTTTTGGCCACTACGACTTTGTTATTTCTCATAGCGTCATCTTTGCTGGGACTACCATAGTATTAATACATGTTTTGTACAGAAATGATTCATTATAATAATTTCTTACGTATTTGCCTATAAACAATGGGACGGGCAGTGCCAAGCGAGATGAGAATTTGTTAATACATAATATGTATTTTTGTGTATTTCATTGTTATATTTTAGATAAATGACAAACAGGTTTAAAATGGATAAAGTCTTAAGTTTTAATCTTTAATTTATTTTTATATTAAAAGTATTATGTTACATAAGTCGCACATAATTGCAAGTATTTATAATTTAATTTAAAACGTCCGCTTGGCGAGCTAGTAGTTGAGGTCTTAGACTGCATTGCGTCTCCACAATGTCGATCTAAGGTCAGGCCCTTAAAGCTCAGAGGAATAGAGACCTCACTACGTAAAAGGATAATGTACCCAAATGAAATTGTCTAAAAGTAAGCGGATATACTTCTGATTATAAAATTACAAACGATTTATTTATTTATTTATTCACACTGAAGTGTTTGTCACATTGCAAAGAAATACAAATAACACAATACATAAAAATTACAAGGGATGCAACGGGCAGCCTTATCGCTAACAAGCGATCTCTTCCAGGCAACCCTAGTAAGAAAAAAAAATGAGCGCAAGAAGTGCATAACCAGAAGTTATATCAATAAAATATTTTTATATTGAACCTTAATGTTACCTTTTTAAAATGTATATTGTTTATATTTAATTTGATGTAATATTCAGCTTCTCAGCGTCTTTGGTTACAAAAACACACAGTTTATGTTGAATTTAAAATTAGAAAACGTCTTGAAATTTCACATCTGTTACAGATTGTTTATATGTTGATATTTAGTTAAGGGGCAGACGCAGAAAACCTTGTGTGGCTAACACATGTTTTTATGAACATATATGTTTTACTTAACCGAATGATCATTAATTTTGCATATATAAATATGAAATTAATGTGAATTAACTCAGACTTGTGAATCTTATTAGGTACATATTATGTAACAAAATTTCCCAACGTTACATAATATATAAAGTTGTAAATGCTGTCTACAGTTTAAGTACAAGTGAAATAAATCAAAGATCATGCTAAAACGCAATCACACTAACTAATGATAAATTAAGACTTAAAATCCCACCAAAAATAAGCAAAACATTATAAAGTCGTGGCACGCTACGCAAACATAATAAAAGCAGATTGAGTCGTAGGGCGCCATTATGCAAATTCTTTCAGATTTAAAATTTCACCCTCACACCTTATTTGATAATGATACTTATAATATACCTTTTGAGGTATAAAATATTACAATACCTCCAATTACTTTCCTTAGTTCATAATGTTTTATTTTTTTTTAAACTTGATTAAAGGTAAAATTCTCAGTCCAAAGTTAGTGCTTAGCCTGACTGTCGCATGTCAAAAACGTATTAAATTGGATGTTCGGGGTTCATACTTAGTATTTCATGTTTATTCTGTCTTGAATGTCAAGCAGTCCCCTACCCTTAGTCAAATTAGAAAGCTGTTACTTAAAAAAAGGAGCTTATAAAATTTATATAGACTTTATGTAATATAAATAAATTAAAACAATCTATAAAATACTTTGTATATTTTACTAAAAAGTTCATAAAAATCTTTTATATAATCATGATGTAGGGCTGATAACGTAAGGAACACAATATTAAAAAACAGAACCTTCATGAAAAATATTCACCATCACATTAGGTTGAAGCAATTCATGCGTGCAGGTATTATAATAAAAAGCTGCTTTCATAAAAGCTGTGACATGTATCACTTATTTTTAAGCTCAATTTAGCTTTTTGTGGGCTCTGCATGATTTTCAATAACGCTTTGAAGCAAATGAATTAGTCTAGCCTATTGTAACATGCAATACTTTAAATTGTTTTTACTATCAAATGTACTGTGTATAATTTTCATTATTAATAAAATATAGTTCGTTTATGAATTCTTTAAAAATTTTATACATTAGTATTAAGCAAGTGTTAGAGCTGCTTCTGAGACCTATTATGTAAATACACACTTTACTCATTCACTCACTGACTCACTCAGTCACTCACTCACACATTTGCACCCACACACTTACTCATCCACTCAGGCGTGTCGATAACGGTTGAAAAAAGATAAATAAAATGAGATTAAATATTGTAATAATTTAAAGGAATTAAGAATTAAGTTTGTTTATGGAAGAGCTGGGAACCCTGACACAGGTATTTTTTACTTAAAAGGGTTTCCAAATCTTACACCTAGGAATGTAAATGTACTTAAAATGAATAAACACTTTTTATTTATCATTATATTGTAACTTGATAATGACTTCAGCTTGATTGATTTAAAAGTCCAATATCATAAGTTCGACATGAGCTATAATGGATGAAAAATTTTCACTCTTCCCTTGTTTCGTTATGGAACACATAAATATTTCAGGCTGACACCGAACATCCATCATTATAAAACTCAGATGCGATACATAAAAAGCACTTATAGTTTGAGATCGATTGAATCTTTTGATATATTGTAGCTTTTACAATCATTGGTGTACGCATTTCACATTTCCGTTTAAATTATTATTAAAAATATCACTTAAAACGATAATTTTTATATTCAATCTTGAATCCCCGTACTAGACTATGTAAAGTTAGTAATTCTTTTTTGGGAAAAGGGATACTCTTCTTTAATAAAATTCCAGAGGCTCTTTTATCTCTGCCTTTTAATAAATTTAAGAAATGTATTAAAGAAAAGCTGTGTAAAAAGGCTTGCTATAAAGTTAGCGATTATATAGTTGATAAAAGGGCCTGGGACTAGTGCTGAGCAGGCTACTTCTAATTAATTTGATATATTTGTTTTAAATATTGTTTGATGATTTGCTTTATTAAAAGAGTACCGAGAGTTTTTTACGCCGGCTTTTTCTCTCGGCCTACACCCTCTGTCTTCTTTGCCGATGAATAGGGATGCCTACAGGTTCGAATTGATTGACGTGAAATAAGTGATACCTAGATGATCTTATATTCCAAAAGAAACGTATTTTATTTTTATTTTTTTATTAGTAATATTCTTAATACTCTTACAAAATTCACAAATGTTGTCAACTAACGTTGTACACAAAGTTTACTAAGTAGACCAAATAAATATGCAAATTGAGTGTTTCCCAAACTCTGACAAAGTAAACTAAAGTTTTATCCGTTGCCCAGGACTGATTAGCACTTGGGTAGAGGCTAAAGAAAAAGCGGTATAATGGATATTTTAGAAATAATTTTGTGCTTTTTTTTAATACTGACATCGCTGCCTAGTACATTCTTGTCTGAGCATACCTCAGTAATCATGGGTCTCAGAGATTCATTACATTCATTACATTTATATTAAATCGTAATTACTGTATGGAAAGGGCCAAGGGGAAGAAGAAGAAGAGTGTGCCCGAAGAGAAGGTGGATATAAGAAATAGTAGCGGCAACACGAAGCCAATGGAGAAAGAAAGCCATGGACAGAGTCAGTTGGAAAAAGGCGGGGGGGGGGGGGGATTTACCTGCGAAGGGTTTCCGATCGACGGTACTGAATTTAGCTAAGATATAGGACAGTAGGTTAAATAAAATAATGTTTAAAATAGTATAGTCTTTCATTAAAATAACTTTTACACATTTAAAGAAAAATTTGTTTTTAAACTTATAGTTATTTGGACATAATTTTAAATTTAACCCACGTTTCGCGTGCTTTACAGCGTGCGTCACGGTGACTGAAGACAAAGGTGTAAAATGTCAAAAAATATCACAGCTGTAGATCTGCCTTAGAAAAAAAAATCTTAATACTTTTAATCGTTCACACGCTACCTAAAGTATATTTTCGTGGCGTTATTGAAAGTTCGAAATGGTTTTAAGTTTAAATAATTTCGTGGACCGCTTCGGGTAAATATACTCTGTGGAATGGAAAGTTTGGGAAAAACTTAACCGTACGAAACTTTCAAGAGCATATCAGGCGATACAAATTTTTGATTAATATTACCGCGTTAAAGAGTTCTTTTATTTAACACTTTTGTTTTAATGTGAATAAAGGACAATAGATAAATCACTTTGAGACTGATATTTTAAGCATTTAAAATATTTTTAAATTTATACAATACTTTTGTTTTGCATATTTCTCATAGTTAAATGTTTTAGTAAAATTATTGAAGTGAAACTTCTTTTACCGGCGTTGGAAAAAAATTACCGTCACCTTTTTTGATTACGTGCCATCTTTATCTTGTCCCTACCACGGTAGCTTTGACCAAAACGTGATCTTCGGAAAGGAGGGCCAAATGAAATGAAATGAATGAACATACATACATAGTTATAAAGAAACGTATTAGTTGGTATACATAAACAATGCTTACTTTAGCGGCGTAGGTAATAAAATCCAGCAATTTCCACTTACCTGTAAAAGAAAAGAATCAAATTAGTCTTCAAAGAGCAACTTAAACTGAAATGGACGTAATAAAGTGATAGAGAAAGCTCGCTATTTCTTTTGTTAAAAGGCTTTTAAAGGTTCTTTGACGCGAACGGCAAGGTCGCAGCGCCGGTCGTTACGACGTCTGCCGAATCGACTTTCTAATAATAGTTTGAGATAACTTGGTATTGTAAAAGTTTAATTTAAGGTGAATTTTAGAACTCTTGGCAAACAGTAGATAAACTTAGTTTTTACCACAATACCCAACTAAACCGCCCTTTGCTTCAGTTGACAACCAGAAAGATATACATATATACCTATATTTGCGGATAGTGTAAGGAAGTGTTTGTTACTAAAAGCTGAGTCAGATATTTAAAATATATACACGGTATATTATTACAAGTTATATAAATACATGGTTTCATTTTCTTTGAATTGTCCTTATGTGTAGAGAACTAATTAAGCTTTGATTTTTGATAAACTTGATTCAAAATATGTATATAACTGTGAGAGACAGAGCTTTAAAATTCCCAATAGTATATTCCGAATAAATGTTAATAAAATACTTGTGATTTCATTACAATAGTGGTTGTCTATTACACAGTAAATAAGTTATTTTAATTTTGAAGATGGAAAGGATTGGCGTAACCCAGTTACGAGAGTTAAGTTCGAATTTAGCTAATCGATTGATTTTATACAAGTTAGGGTATCTGAGCTATTACTAAGAAGCTTATATAATGATTAACACTCGGTTAATGACTACAATTACTACAAATACACATTTTTGTTAACGCCTCCAAGTTTTAAGTCTAACTATAAACAATGTTTGGATAACAAAATTTCCATGAACCGTCAGTAATGAACTAGAATTTCCAATCCGAAAGAGCCGTGAGAATTTATCCATTACAGCGACCCGGCCGCCTATTAGACAGTAAAAAACAATCGTAATTTACGTTCAGTGTACAAAATTGCGATTCCGTTATTACGCCCTAACCACAATTACGTGTAATTGAAAACTGAGTGGTCGTTACGGCGCGGTGTGACGTCAGCCAGCATGCAACTGTGTTGAAAATATTGCACTACTAATGTAAACATTTAATGGTTGAAATTTTGATGTTCTCATTTTGTTTTCATAACATTAAGGAGTAACATGTTTGTGAAATTGGTTATGGAGCACGGCACGCTAATTATGTTGTTTTATGCCTTTAGCCGAATGTTACATGTTACAGCTTTTACTTTTATGTTTTTTCATTTTATTTTAGTCCAACTTTCAATCCGTTGCAATGCGTAGAGAAAATATTATTACTACATATTTAATCAGCAATAAGTTTTTAATACAATGTAGAATAATATATTGCAGTAAAAGAAATGAAACCTACGAGAACTTAAAAAATAGCTCAACGCTTAGTATATGAATCCTCTACGACGTAGACTTGCCGTAACAATTCTACGTAGTAGCTGTAAAAATGCTACGTGCTACCATTGCACTGGGGTGTTATCAACGCAATTCAATAAGTAAACATTGTAAAATATCAATTGTTTACTAATATTTGAACGATATAATATAGGCACTAGAGAGACGAGACAGTCAAAAGTTCCATACTCGACCAGCATACATGGTGAATGCCATGAAAGTGGATGAAGTAAGAAAATTGTCAAGGCCGTAGCAAGTAGAGATACGTGGTCTGTGCATCCCTTCGGGAAATGGCGTGAATATTTAAAAAAAAGTAAATAAATAAACTTTTAAAGACAATGTGTTACATATTCATTGCACTGCCTTTACCACCCCAATAACTATTACCGGTACCATCTGACGCAATACCGTAATAAAAGGTGTTGGACAACATATACCAGTAGGTTTGATCACATACCTCACATAGGACCGGTCAAATCTCAAGTAGTAATAAGTATATAATATTGAATAATATTTATTTATTTGTTAATTGTTTGTGCGTCTAATATCTCAATTGTTATATTTAGTTATGTTTGGATTTAAGAAGGATTCACCGCTGGCCCTTACTTAATTAATGCCTAAACACAACATTTTATTTATGAGCCTCCTGCCCGTTTGCCCCTTGTTCTATTAAAAAAAATGCATCAAACGTATAAATAGAGAAAAAATATAATACTATAGTTTCACATATTAAAATTTGAAAAGCCGACTTGCTGGTAATCAAAAGGTGAAAATCATAATTATTGTACGCATTTTAATCGGATATTTCTTCGTATTAAAAAATTGAGATATTTTTAGGAGTTAGGATGTATTTTTAAGAAATTACAAGAATTGTATTTTTTATTAGCATTTCCCCTACATGCTCCTCACTACGAAAAACACATACATTCACTGATAATATATGTGAGCCTTCTATTACTACGAAAAACTTTGTGTCACCGATAAATAACCGTCTGGGTAAAAACACATTCAGTTAAAACCGCATTGTCATACAAACAATGAAATATCTTATTTGTTGCTAAATTGAAATGCATATCACAGTTCTTAAATACCTTTGAAAAGATAGGACGTATTCATCAGTCATAAGAAATAAAGTTGTAACTCTCGTAACAGCCGCTGTAACTGCAGCTTAAATGTAATAGTTTTCTCTCTAAAATTCTCAAAACGCATCCCAAAGACTTCCGCTCAGCAGCAGCCCTTCACTCGAAAGCTCTTTTGTTGTAAACTAATTTTTAATTGGATGGCGCACTTTACACATTCAACGTCTGTAAATTTTATGAGAGTTAACGGTTTCTTAATATTTGTAATAAGTTATTTGATATTTTCTCCAAATAGTATTAAGAATGAGATCTTGCAAACAATGACAAAGTAAAAACGTTTATTAACATACCACTACTAAGTGTACTTTTTAAATGGCTTTAGGATTGAGAGAAATGTTCCTCTTCATTTATTTGTCGTGTCGGAGCGCGTGACGTCATTAATTGAAACAAAGTAACTCACTTATCTAACGTACTCTCAACTTGGTCGGTTCGTTTGCAAAATTGTGTTATCTGCATCTACCTTTGGAACACGTACAATTACCAGATCAGGTTACAAATATAAGGCTTCAGCGCCGGAAATTATTAGCCGCTGTAAATATTTATTTGCAAGAAACATTAGCTTTTATTATGTTATAAAAACCTCATTTATAGTTCTAAAAGCAGTTTTGTGAGCAACATATACACAAAAATAAAACAAAACTTCAACCTCTAAAAACCTGACATTGGTTTCACAGTACGCTCTATAATTAAGTAAAACATTGTTAAACATTGACAGTATTTAATTTAATAAGAGAGGTTTCAATTACAATTAATTAAATACATAAGTCCGCAATATCAAAGACAACGTTGAATCAAAGTTCTCAGTAAACGATGTTCATTGTACCGTAGTTGTTAATCCGCTAACAAAAAGGGTCTCAACGCTTGTCAGCGGTCCGAGGTTCACTGGCCGACGAGTCACTTTCACTCCAACAGTTTCATGATACAGCGAGAATTTAGCATTACACATTATTCACAAGATGCCTGAACATAAAATTAATAATGTAGGGTAACGTTTTTGGGATTGATGTCTTTGTACCTAAGTGCTTATAAGATGCAAAATGGGATATTTTTATGGGTGTTTCTAAATATTAATATTTAATAATTTAAATAAAATCCGCAAATTACTTAGTCACTCTATTTATTTCAGTTAAATTTTAGGCAAAATTGGAGTGATTTTTGAAGGCTCTGAGTAAAAACTTAAATCGTTATCATGTATTAAACACAATGTTAATTAAATCAGATGATTAGTTGTGCAAGAAGAATAAACACGGGGAAAATAAGCGGTGTTGGCAATGCGCCAGCACTGGGTAAAAGAAAAATGTATATAACTGCGATAAAGGTAAAAATGTAGGCAGTCCTTGAGCTAAGCTAGACTCGGAAAATATTTATGCTACATAGTTTATATTCTATTACCCTGGCAGACGGTTATCTTTTAGATAAGTTGTGATTTTTAATACCATCCTGGGAGAGATTTCTGCTATTAATCTTAATGCAGATAAATATCGTATATTTTTTTATGTCCTTCCACTTAATTGATAGTCATAATGATACCGTTTATAATTAAAAGTTGCTTTCATAAAATATTTTCCTGTTTTCATTGGCTGTATACAGTATAAATTCCTAATTAATTTACACTAATATTATAAAAAGAAATAAAAACTTTTGATAGTTTGTTTGCATTGAATATACTAAAAATGTGTTTTTTAATCTTTGCCCGTGTGAATGCAAGGTATCTCTCATAAATATAGACTATAGGCTAATTTCAAAAAGTTAGGGTTGTGTATGAAATAACAATAGAGTAATAATACTGTATTTAATATTGAAAATAGTGATATAATATGTACTACAATTTTATACATGATACATTTTTTTTAAATACTCCTTGATATCAAAATATGTCTAGAAATAAAAATATTTTTGTATTGAATTATTCCGATGGAACCGCAAAGCAGAACTAGTTCTTTATATTCTTTTAATTAGTTCTTCTTAATATTAATTAATAATTGTTATGTGAAACATAATTATTTTATTTAAATGTTAATAACTATAAATCTAATAGAATGTATTAATTAAATAATTTATTAATCAATTAAACACGTTTGGGTTAATTATAATTGTATATATATGTTTCTTCTTTTCTAAAATAAACTGATTTTCTAATCAGACATCGACAAACAAATAATCCAACTAATTTACAATCAACGTGGACCACAAATTAGTCAACAAATAATGCTTGCATTGTGGACATAAAAGTTAAATTCCGTGTTTCCGTGTATACGTTTATATGAGATAACCGACTAATTAGTAATGTTCAAAAAACTTGAAGAAATAAACGTAACGTTCGTAACGTAAATAATTCTAATATAATAACTAACCCTGAAATGTAATAACTAAAAAATATTAAAAGGAGTCCCTTCAGCCAAATTTCCAATAATACTGAACGCACGCACCAGCTCTGTAGTTGCTGTGTATATGGTATATTATATGACCTAATAAAATATTAATTAAACACAAAGATCTGTTCTGTCTGGGTTTACAGGTCAGAGAACAGTACAGTGGTGCAAAATGTTCACCTAACGAAAGAAACATTGTTTCATAGAAGGAGCAAAAAGGATCTTTATAAATGCTCATATGTGCAAAAAGGTGGATTGAAATTTATAATCTCGACCTCTGATCACAAAACTAACCCGTATTTTGTCTTTTGATATGTATTGGCCGTAATTCCTAATTAAATTTTCATGCCATCGCGCAATTCAGAAATACCAAACATAATATAATACTTTGAGTAAAATATCCACTGCAAAACGTTGCCCTTAACTGATCCATCGATCACTCGCGGACTTTATATTAAAACTGCCAGAGGCCTCATCAATTTATATTAATAAATATTATAGATAAAAATATCTATAGATCCAAACAGAAAAATAAAAAAGAGCAGCATTTACTAAAAAGACTAGTAGTTCAAGATTACGTAGGTGCTAACTTAGACATATAAGTCTAATTTTTCTGGTGTTGTTAGTATACTCAAGATATATTAATATTCAAAAACTTTACTGGCATATTAAAACGTAATCTATGCTAATTTATATTAAAATTCAGGCTTAATGCTGTTAAAACGAAGAAAAGAACTATGATATTCTAAGAGATAGTTACAATGTAACGTTTGGCACGACTCACTGCTACTTCACCAAGTACATTTTAATGTGATTTTGCACAAAGAAAATTATTCGGAGACGAGTGAGCTGTAAGAGATTACCCATTTAACTGGATTGAGCCGGTTTTCGAATTCATTCTACCACTTTAATGGACTAGTGTTTAGTGTTAAATTGATGTGACACGACCCAACTTTGCTATTATTTATTGATTTATTTATTACTAGCTGCCCCCGCGAACTTCATTTAGCTTTAATATGATTTTTATAAAACATGTTGCGCTATGCTACTAGATAATTTTCCGTGTTATTCTTTCTAGAAAATGTCCCACAAAACTCAAGGAATACTCCAATAAAAAACAAATGCTGGAATTGATCCAGACATCTACAAGTTTTGCGAAGATAATCAATTTTAAAATACAACATTATTATATGCCAATATTTACATAAGCCCAATAGACGGAGTTATTTAATGATTTCAAATAAAATTTAATTATTGAGTGTTAATCTTTACACTATATATCCGTAGTATATATACATCCCACAAAAGTTTAAAGTTGTAAAAGCTTTTTAACAGATATTCAAAATGAAATTACAAAACGATTAATCTTACATTCAACGCGTAGACTTATTGTTTCAATTTCCTTTTGAATCAACACAAAGCTGCACTTAAAAAGGAAACCTAACAAATGGGAGCAATGGATGAGTACTGTGCAGACACGATTGCTGTTATATTGATGTTAGTTATCGCCTACGGCTTTACCTGAAACAGTGCTCGGAATTACAAGGTTCCACCTGTCTCATAATTCTTTAAAAAATACCGGTCCTTTCATCGCTTTTGGTTTTACTATATGAACTTGACCAGTTAAAAATAATTATAAAGTATAACAAATCAGCATAATCAGTGAAATCCAGAAAGTAATTAAAGATCCATTGAAGTATTTTTTTTGTACCCGTAAAATATGTCAAGAGTATGTGTGTTAAAAAATAATTATATGATTAAAAGTATAAATTTTATTTTAATTGTTATTTATGCAATTATTTCAAGTGAATTCACGTACATCTGTTAGTTATTAATAATATGACAAAGCCTAACTTTGGAAGATCCCCCAATAATCAAGTTTAAGATGCGATTCAAGATGGCGGCGAATATTCAGACATTGTCCCCTGACTTCGACCCCAAATTAGCATACAATTTACAAGGCGAGCGAGATATTATAATTATTCCTTTATATAAGTTCTTAATTAAATAAAAGCGTCTTCGAATAAGCTTAATATTAAATAGCTTTTGTTTAACAGACTATGTTAGTGCTTTACGGAAAAGTAAGGTTTTGAGGTAAAAGACATAAACCTAATTAAGTTTTGAACGTACAAGGTTTTTTACTTACATAATATCTCGATTCTATCTGGTATTCTTTATTACTATCCAAAGTTGTTGAAATACAATAAAGTACGTTATGATAACCTACCGATAAAGATATGTATAATATGAAGGTGTCATATATATCTTCTGCATGGATATATATATTTCGAACAATATTTAATTCTAATTTAATTTAAAAATTTTCAAGTTTTATTGTGGTTTGGATTTGATGGACAAAATTTTATCTATACATGCAAAGATAACGCATACGAAAGCATATTTGGACTCAACGCTGCCAAATCTTGTGATACAGTTTACTTACAAACAGATGGAAAATAAGTTTTAGCAGTAAATAGCTAACCAACCCTTAAAACAAACTAATTACTATTAAAAGTATAGAGTCCTTAAACTTAGTCTCCCTGTTAATATTAACGGTAATATAGGTAATTGTTGTCTATTTTCAACTGTAAATTTAATACACTGTGTATTAGTGTAAAACTCCGCATTCAATTTGGCAAGACTTCTGAAAGTACGACATACAAAGTTCAGAGAATTTTTCTCAGTTAATTAATTTGAACCATATTTGAAAATGTAAAAGAATTCTTTTGAAAAAATGATATTTT
The DNA here is from genome assembly GCA_028984075.1 of Pieris mannii. Classification (NCBI taxonomy): domain Eukaryota; kingdom Metazoa; phylum Arthropoda; class Insecta; order Lepidoptera; family Pieridae; genus Pieris; species Pieris mannii. Next base: position 7,237,569 of record CM054784.1, read on the forward strand.
AAATTTGGTTTTTTATATATATAATTAGTATTGTGATAAAATTGGCATTGTAATTAGGTTTGGGTTTATTTGTAGCCTCGTTTCAAAATACCGTAACTATCGTTTTTTAAGGTGCCGTGAGTTAACTATTGTAGTATGTGGTTTATATTTCATAATCAAAAAACTTAATCATAAAATGCCAACGTGTCACTCAACCTCAAAACTATAAATATAATTATAGCATTAGAAAATCAGTGGTGAGTGTCGTCTTGGACATTTACACACTAAATGAGGCGATCTGCCTTATTGTGCCTGACACAGGCAAAGACTTTTTGGGCATGCAGGTTGTCTCACGATGTTTTGAATGCGTACGTAGAAAAAGCCGGGGATCAACCTCAGAGTCGGGGTCGGGGTCAAGAATTGCTTGCTGTATTCGCTAGGCGTAGTCTTTAATGAGGACACCTTACGCGTTTTGATTCTAGGTTAGCTTAACCAATACATTAAACCAATCTAATTTGCTTGAAACTACCGTCAATAAGTTTAAATTCATTTAGAGCGATATTCATATCGGATGAAATAACAATGAGGGAGGAATAATTAATAACATTGTGAAGCACAGGTGTGAAGTGAAGAGCTAGTGCTAATTACACAAACTTTATCTTTGGCGAGCATTCTGATGCAACTTGATACATACTGACCGAGCGTGCGTGAAACATTGTTTGATTAACAATTGTTTGGTGTGTTCTAAAAATTACATATAAAGGACTAATCGATCTAATATAAGGTTAATGAAATGTAGCATGTAATCGGGACATCGTTGAACTCAATCATTTTCATTCTAAAATAATTAGATTTAAAGTGTGTAAGTAATGTATTAGGTAAAACTATTGCATAACATTGCTCTGTCATAACAAAACAAGCATACTTTTCATTAAAGAACCTTGTAATGACAGTTATTTAGCCAAAGTAATTCTTTTATTTAATTTCTTCTGCTTTGCCATTAAAGTATAAGAAAATCAAAAATTAACTTTAACCACCACTTTTAAAAAGTAAGTATAATAATAAAATCATAAGCCTCTTATTCTGAACTGCTTTCTTCTTTCTTTGTATAGTGGTGTCTGTTTATTTATAAAATATAGTTCTCTTAGTTCAGTGTGCCTCTTGGCAATGGCCTCCTCTAACAATTTCCACTGTACTCTGTCTCTTGCTAACTCTTCTCCATTTTGAGCCTGCCGTTAGTTTTAGTCTTACTATCTCTTGCTTTGTCGCCCTCTGTTCCTTCTCCCACCTCTAGGGTACCAGTTTGTTATTATGTTGCTCCACTTCTCTTGTGTACCGCGCAGCATGTGCCCAGTCCATCTCCACATCATTCAAATTATCTATTCAAGTAAGTACATCTATGACTTTTGTCTTACTTCTTATGACGGTGTTTTTTATCCTATCTTGTTTTTTTTATACCTTTCGTATTTCGTTCCATAGCTCTTTGAAAGTAAGTATCAAAAGTTATGTAATATGCTCGACAAACAGAATACAATTATATCTCGCGTCTTAACGCCTTGACACTCGAGATCCGACTCGCAAGAAGCTGATTCGGATTTAACTTTGAATATGTACGAGGTTTCGCATCGCCTATTTGTCTGATATACAACTACTTCATATCATAAATGTAAATTTGTTATATTCTTTATAGACTTCTCTTCTACGTTAAGTTATTATATGCCCATTATCTAAGGAGGGTGAGCAGGTGGTTAACGGGGGCTGTGTATTTCTTTAACAGGAAAATACTAATACTATTATCACGTTTCATTCATTCTCGACGTCCGATTCAGAATGACGGCTGTAGCGAAATTTTGCGTCAAGCTGAGTGTATATCGTGTTTCTGCAAAAACATTAAACTAAAGGCTAATTGGGTAGACAAAAAAGTTTGTGACATTTTTATCATCCATTAAAATCTTTTTTTTTTAAATATCTTTATTCATATAGGTAAAAAGTACACTTATGAACGTCAAAAAAAATTGTAAATTTACATTTACTGCCCATTCTCAAATCAAGGGCGCAGAACGGAAGAGAAGAACTGGCAATAAACTCTCTGCTACTCTTTTTAATCTTCAAATTTTTCTTTTACACAACGTTTGTAAGGAGCTACAAACATTACACCATGTTCCATATGACATCTTGAGTAATCAAGAATAATAAAATAAAAACAAAGATTTGTCCTGTATCAGCAGGAGGCATGGCGAAATAGGAGCACGCAATTACATACTCGTGGGAACAACACGCAAATACGTAGTAGAAACAACTAATATCACCGCTTACACGAATTCTAGTATGACCAGTCCTTTTGATACTTATTCTATCAACGTTAAGATACGTACAAGGTAAAAACATCGGTGTTACTGTCACAAAGCTCAGTTTGTCCGACCTAAGCTTTATCTACAAAATAAATAATGTATGGCGTTTTTAACATATCACAGTGTATTTATTGCAAATTCATGGCTCCTGCGATGTCGATTGTTTATGTAGGCGATAAGGGTCAATACTCGTAAGTCGATAAGCCGCTTTCGGTTCAAATGGAACTCAGTTGTGTAACAGGGTTTTATTTAAAGGCTGTGTTATGTAACGATAAAAGGTTATTGATTTTTTTCCCTGTCGTCGATACGATTTATCTTGTTTTATAATAAGACGTTATGGGTGGTGTGAAGGACGGTCTATTTTATAAAATATAAGACTTGTTTCCAGAAATTAGATGTTACACTGGAGTCGATGAAGCAGAAACTTTTTTTCAATAGCAAATGCTATTATTATTATAGGTAACACATACACGAACCTTATACACATAATAAAAAATCAAAATATCGTTTATTCCTGTAGCTAGAACCCGACTTAAAAATCAATGACATAGAAAAGATAAAAAGAACTGGCTGAAAAGCAAATTAAAAAAAAAAACACTATAACATCAATGTTAATAATGGAAGAATTTTAAAAATTACAATGCATTGAGAAATTCGGTTCCAAATGCTAGGTATTTTGTTTATATGAAAAAATCTTGATAAGATTCTTTGTCCATATGTAGGCAAAGCAATTTATAAAGTCATATTATCAATAGATACGTGACTGCTCAGTGTAATAAATACTTATACAGACTTGACAAAGGCTTTTCCGATATAATAGCCTCATTATGACTAGCCGCAAGCCCACTCCGCCAATTTCCTATCAGCCACTTTAATATTAATTGGAACATAACCGCCTAATCTCAAATCTCCAAGATTAATATCTTTAGACTGTTGCTTTATGAGCAACAATATTTCATTGGTATTATTTATTTTAAGTATTTAACGAGGAAGGAAAATATAGTGACAAAGAAGTATCGGGGAATATTTACATTTAATAATAATTGCCATTGCATATATCTGCCCGGTGCCTTAATTATATTTCAGATTATTATGTCTGAAAAAAAATTTCAGTTTACATGTCATGTACATCAATTAGTTACTCAGCCAGTGCCATCCTCAGTATCTTTAAATATTTCTAAATATATGTCCTCTTTAAACATTAAAAACCTCTTAATGACTCCAAGTAATTAAGTATGGAATGTATCATGGCGGCTAGAAAACCCCATACAATATAAACCTAATGGAAACACTTAAAAGCTTGAGTTTAAAGCTGTATTTAATGCTAATATACCACGAAAATCTAAGAAACAGCTCACGATAATATGCCATTTATCGCACAATTTCTTCCATTACATATTCACAAGTCATGCCGACTATGTTTGGGATATTACATTAGGGGGTATTCGATCAATGTGAATTTTTTTGGTTCATTTACTACGAGCCATACGTTCGTCTGCACACTTTCAGCTGGTCCAAGTGTCGAGAAATAACTATTAATTTTGCAATCTTTGGAACATACCGAAGGTAGTAGAGATTTTCGTTATCTTATATTATATATTATACGTTAACTAAAGTTTTTAATGAAAATTCTAGTTTTATTCCATCAAAAATTAACCCACAAATAAAACTTATACCATGTCAGATTTTGACTGAGTGCACTGGTGCTGAGATGAAAACAAAAGACGACACGAAAGAAGAGTTAGATTGGTCAAATAGATGTAATAACGATAATATAACGCATAACGCATTACGCATTAATAATATTTAGAGATTTTGTTGACATTGTCATTCGTTTAACATTCACTGAACTATTACATGAGAACTCAGTGAACTGCTTATTTTTTAACGGGCACCCTTTAAACTTAAAAGAGTTGAAAATGCAAATATTGATTCATTAATTAGAGACTTTTGCCGTTTGACTTTTTTGTAAGTAACGATAACTTTAATTACATTGATATTGCTACAACTCTATAGCGTTGTACGCAACGCTTCTGCTTGTTACGTTGGCCACGCCGTTAATGTACGGTTTATGTAAATATTATGAGAGTTTAACTATTCAGTTATTCACTTAGCGTCAGCTCTCTCAGGCCGTCTTTTTGTATCGTAAGTCGAAACCTCCTCTACTTTGAGTTAAATTGTTTTCTGAGGGAGTTTAAGTCGTTTTACTTAAAATTTGAATGTATTTACAAATACCGTATGAGATTTGAATACATTTATTTACCATCTTGATGGATTTGGATAATCCGCGGAAGTATAAGATCACGTTGAACCGTATTTTATAAACACTGAATATGGCTTCTTTTTTATTCATATTTAATGTATCAAACAAAGCTTTTACGGTTGTTATTATTATGACATAGTGAGAGAGAGAGAAGGATCTCAAGAAGACATCAGAGATAGTAATAGAATTACTACAGAGTTATTTACACTATAATACCAATTACTACTTACTATTAACAATATGTATTATTTCTGTAACTTCATATTATATAATAGCAAAGCATTATTAGTTATAACAGGCACAAGTTATTTTCCCTATTCCATAAAATATTTTTTTCCATTTTAATTGCTTGACATCTATATTTAGATCCGTCTGTGGTTTTATATGTCAGACTGTGTAAATAATAAATGAAAAAGTATATCCTCAAAGTCTATGGGACTTATTACATTAATAAAAACTCTGTGGAACATTCAAAGATACATGTAACGTTTTATTTGGGGCTTAATGAGTGTTGATAGAGCAGTGTTGGCCTAGTGGCTACAGTGTGCGACTCTCATACCTGAGGTCGTAGGTTCGATCCCCCGCTGTGCACCAATGGACTTTCTTTCTAAGTGCTCATTTAACATTTGCTCGAACGGTGAAGGAAAACATCGTGAGGAAACCGACATGTCTTAGACCCAAAAAGTCGACGACGTGTGTCAGGCACTGGAGGCTGATCACCTACTTGCCTATTAGATTTAAAAAAAGGATCATGAAACAGATTCAGAAATCTGAGGCCAGGACCTAAAGAGGTTGTAGCGCTACTGATTTTTTTAAAGTAGTGTTGATGTTATAATTACTTACTAATTTAAGTATTTAATTAGTATAATAACGTTTTCTCTCTGTGTAAACCAAATGTAAAGAGGAAATTGCGTGACAGAAATGACACTGATACAGGCGGTCAGTATTTTGGTCAGGTAGGAGGAATTAACTCAAACAGCGAACCGCATACGTGATACAGGTATTTTCGACAAAACTTTAATTTTGGTCAGGTCACGTTTTACTTCCCTACCATGACTATCCGTAGCTTAGTGGTAGGACAATTAACAGAAGTTTATGGCATGGGTAGATATGTATGTAAGGTATGTTAAATATTTTTTACAGCAACTATGCGAGTCCTTGCCAGTAGCTGTTCAATGTGAATGGATGCACTAAAAATGTGCTTGATTTTGATACTATCGGCCTATTCGAAACAAGGTAGATGAATTTTAAGTAAATAATAATGTCGTTATGTCTATCTAATAGAATTCACAATTTTCAAATAAAAAAAATCAAACTAAAAGTAATTGCAAATTATTATATATTGTCTATGATTAATAAAACATAATAGATTTGTTTTAAGCAATTATCTAACTTTTTACAGAGCACCAAAATGAGCGTGCCCCTTTACATTAAATATATAACACGAAGATTACTTTTGTACTCGTACATACAGTAATAATTCACAACACGCCGTGTGACGGCTTCAAATCCCTTACAAAGGTAAAACTGAAACTTTGCCAAGGCATTGTGGACGGGGAACAAGTTTAAAAAAGGCCAAAACACGTTTTGAATTTTTAAATCGTTTCTTGTAACCTAACACTTCCTTTGTGAGATAAATTGTGTACTTAAGTGTACCAAGCTAGATGTTTAACTTTAACTTACTTCAACATTTAAGGCTTTTCAGAAAGAACTCTTTATAGCCTTTAGGTAGACGGAAAGTGAGGAAAACGTATGTAACTAATATTTAGCGAAACAGCAAATGTTAAGCTATTTATCTATTGTTTTAAACCATTGATGTTTATTAGATACCAGATAGTAACTATAAGGCCACCCAATATTATGTTTCTTGGAAAGTTTGATTCATTTCCTAACCTTTTTTGTGTATTTCTAAAACTTTTGTATGAAGCATACATAACATTTCTTAGTATAATTGTTAACTTAAGAAACTTCGAGGAATTTGTTAACGAAACAGTAAATAAATCTTCAAAACCTCTAGTAAAAAACTGAAATCAAATTTCAACGAATTTTCCAAAATTTTAACGAATAAGAATTACCATTAACATTCAAATTTTAACAGCCCCCTGTGGGGTGTGGGCCCTTAGTAGGGAACTACTAGTATATAAGCCTAAAGTTTTGACGACATTTGATGAATTAGAATGAAAATTTATTAATTCCTATTTTTAAATTTAAAAATTAAATCCATCTAAAATACCTTGAGAACTGGACGTCGGGAAAGCGACATTATAATAAGGTCTTTAATACTTCGGCTCTAAACAATTGTGTCATACCAACAGCAACTAACTGACATTGGGTATGATTACGTCATAATTGATACGAATCACAAATTCATATTAGACGACTAATCAATATAGACAATATAACGCACTTATTATGAAGAACGTCTATATAAAATCAAGCAAGTCTACTATTAGGAACAGAGTAAAATAATTATCAAAGAAAGAATCTGAATGTTATATATATTTTTTACAAAACATTTAAAATAATACGTTGTTTGATTGAAGGGGACAGTGTACCGTGTCAACCGTATCGGGCATGTACATTAAATGTTTGACAGTTACGACACCTATGATCATTTTGTATTGGATTTCTTTTGTCATGATGGAACTCGATTCTGAATGTTCGATCAATGGACTCTTCTACGGGCATATTTAATATAAGCTCGTACTGTGAAATAAAACAACATGAAGACCAGTATTCGACCGAAAAATAAACGACATGTATTAGGCTTATCGTCTATTTCACTATCACTATCACTATCACTAACCAAGGAACAAAAATCTGATTTCAAAACCAAGAGATGTAGCGTCCCTACTGTTCCTTAGAACAATTACACAACTATTCTGACATTGCAAATATATAATTGTCTCAAAATAATCATGTCAACTGAAAAAGGTTAAAGGAAAAAGCCACATGGCGTTGGTTCACGTCGGCCGCGCCGTTATATTTTTTCTCACACAAATCCTCTGGTTGTATGCCAGCAAACCTATTACGTACATTTGCAACTATCAAAAACGCTTGCCGAAACTAGTTGAAACTCCACTATTTTATTTTGTTGTGGAACTTTGCATTTTATTGCTCTTGTGGACAATATTTTTATGACATGTGAACATTTACGATACCACCAGTAATTTCTTGTATCGTTTGGTTATTGGTGTGTTTAGCATTTAAATATTCGGTATGGACTTGTTTATTTGGTAGGATGATTTAGAAGTTTTTGTTAGCTTAAATTAGTAATATAGGTCTGCTTTCTAAAGTTATCTTATTATGATATGATGGCTCGATACTGTATCATCATATTATTAGATAAATATTAAATCATTTGTAATGCTGAGTCGCAGTCAACACAATAGTTAGTTTATTGTAATTAGATATTCTTTCATGACCACAGTACAATAAAATTTCAGATATTTTTTTTGTGACATTATCAAATTTTCTATTCTTCTATTATATATTCTATTGATATATATATATTCTATTGACATCATAACATGCCCAACACACCGTAGCATCCAATTTTAATTCGCCGTACATTTATACGTCGCATAAATCCAACGTCTCTTGTACATCAGTGAGACGTGCGGCCGCAGAGTAGACGCCCATAAATCTCCTAGACTGAGTGTTCGCCGTCGCACAACGGCTGTCTGTCACACCGGAGCGAGCGTCTTCGTAAAATAATACCTTGAAATTGTCTTGACAATACTTTACTAGCTTCATACAGCTGTAAAAACGAGACAATTCCAACTTGTTATTAAACATCTGGGGAATTGTTCAGCTCACTAGCAATGTGTACTTATACATATGTGCTAACACTTAAAGTATCAAACGCATATGGTACACTATAATTTGTTGTACACATACATTTTAAAAGAGTTTTGTGTCTGTGCTATAATAATAATAATAGCTATATGGAATTGTAACTATAACCTCAGTTTACTGACATTTTTACGCCTCAGTAAAATGAAATTATTATTTATATATCTTCCCTAATATTTAAAAAAAAACGTCATATGAGAACTATTTTGATTATGTTCAAATTTTCGGGAAATCAAAACTTCGTTTTAATTTAAATAAATAAGTGCAATAGTATAAAACGTGTATTTGACTTTTATAATAAGAACATTTCTTAATATAATTATTATTTACATAAAGTTTGTAACAATATGTAGCTTTTACACCGACCCGAATTCCCTTTCTTCGTATTGCCTGTAAATCAATAAGTTCGAGTCTTAATATTAAACATTTGCATCTGCCTAGGCTATGTAAATCTTAAAGTCTGGATAAGATCAATATAACGCGATTTCATTATTTTTTCACTCAGCATTTAAAATATACTTAACATATGAATATTATTGAATAGTTTGGATGGATGTCTAAAATGTCTAATCTAAATATAAAAAGGATCTATTTCAGTCTGAAATAGAACACAAGCAATCTATTATAGAAAAAAGGTCTGTTCTCAGCAAATTGCGTATAAAATAGTAGACATTAGACAGGTTGCGTAGTTAATATTAAGTGATACCGTTATCTATCGACATACAGTGCCAAGGTTTAAGAATTGGTATATTTTTTTGGGCAACGGTATATCTATGTATAGTCTAATAATTTATGCGTTTTTCAACTAATATAAAATGTATCAAGTTATTAAACATGTCAGTAAAATCTGCTTTTTAAACGAGTTTAATTGAATACAGTTATAGTACCTTTGTGATGACAGTTCAAAGGCATAAAGGTCACAGCTAATACATACAATAGATCTTAAAGTTTTATCTTGATCCAGGTCCAATAAATATGCCAGTCACAACGCTATCGAATTAACCAACAGGTGCTGCACAAATTCAATTATTACGATACATTTAACGGTGAGTTTTTTAATCGGTTTAAATCGTGTTTTAAATAAGAAACGTTTTCATGTAAAAGCGTGTAACTAGATTTGGATATTTTAAATACATAGTTAGATTCAATAGATTTTTGCCTACACGGAAACTTTAAAAAGAAAAAACTCTAAAGGTAATTTAAATTTGGAACATTGGATTTGAAAATTGATATAATTTTAAAACTTTTAAAACTCTTATTCAATTTCGAATCTAATAATATGTAATTTCTGATTATTTATTACAGTATCATTTTAGTATGACATGAAGATGTCCGCATATCTGCAAAGCATGTACGCTGACACGAGCTCTCTAGAGTGTGATGAACGATCTAGGCATACTCGAGGTATTTACTAGACCAGGAACAGATTAATGGCTTTAAACATACATTTATATATTAATTGTTGATGTTTACTTCGTCAATAATATTTTTCCCATTGACAGCTACACATTACAATAATTGTTTTAAACAAAAATTTAAACGAACGACATTTGTGGCTTACGTAAGAATCGTTGTAAAAAAACTATGAATCCTAAACAATTGAAATTACTTCTTTAAATGTATGTATAAGCAATAATTGTATATTATACAGTAATTATTTGAGCTTAAATTACAGTTTTGAATCAGACCTAGATATTTCTAAGAACTGTTTCAGACCTAACCTAAACTTAGATTAACGCTGTAAGCTGTGAGTGGACATTACCTTCAGATAGCATAGATGCCATCTATTATTTTGACATATAGTCACGGGACGCTTGTATTAAATCTGTCTAGAATGCTGTAATTTGTAGCTTGCATAATATTCAAGAGCGTGTGTAATTCAAATCATAATTTATTAATACCATATCAAATTACATTTCTGTGTTAATAAATACATTGCTAAAATAATTACATAAGACGTAATAATTGCCATTAGTAACCTAATAATAAAACTCTTGTATTACAAAAAAAGTAAGAACCTCGACTATTTTATTTATAATCATACTGTAATATTAAACTAAGAGCCAATGGAAATGATATTCATATGAGTATCTAGTCAAATCCACTGCATAAAATACGAACCAAAAATAAGGGTACAAAAATGAACTCCCAATTTAAGGCGATATATATAACTTCGTAGTCAATACATAGCACGTAGGTTTCCCTCTGGCACCGCATGCGTGAATATAAAACAGGCTTATTATTTCTACCAACAACGCTCCGTTTCATTTACATACCCTATTGAGTCCCAAACTGATTGTGTAATGGATTTTTGCAAGGACCTTGGTTTTGTTTGATATAACCATGTTTATTTAAATCAGTGTTTAAGACTGATATGTTTTTTTATAGAACAGAGGAGAAAACGGCAGGAGGCTCAACTGATGCTAAGTGACACCGCCGCCCATGGACACTCTCAATGCCAGAGGGCTCGCGAGTGCGTTGCCAGCCTTTTGAGAAATGCTACGATTTTTTCTTGAAGGACCCCTAGTCGAATTGGTTCGGAAATACTGTAAGCAACTGGTTCCACAAAGTGGTATTACACGGCAAAAACTGCCTTGAAAAACGCTTCGTTGTGGAACAGCGGGCGTCGAGGTGATACGGGTGGAATTTCGTATCCTGCCTCGACGTCCGATGATGAAACTCAGCTGCTGGAATTAATCCGAACAACTCCTCTGAACACTCTCCATGGTAAATGGTAACACATATTTCAATTGTACAGCTCTTAGGCAATTTTTTTTTAGAGTTTTCTTTAGAAACATTACATCCTTCTTTACTTAAAACGTAAACCAATAATTATATAAAAGTTAAATATACCTGATCTAAATAGTAAATTGGAATGAAATTCTGTTGAAAATTAATCAAAGTTAACTAACATCAAAACAAGCGGCGGTGTACCTCATCAGGTCTTCAATCAAGTCGTGTTTAATTTCAATCACACGCATGGCTGCCACCGTAATTGCATACCACGAATCTAATGCAACACCGTAATAAATAATAAAACGTTTAAAATAATGAAACAATGAATAAAACGTAAACAATATGGATAAATCACATTTTCAATACAAAATATATTTAATTTTTAAGTTTATTATTTATATGATAGCTCATATTTTAATTTAGACTTACTAGAAAATCGACGGAGCATATCAGCAAGACTTGTTATTTTTACACGCTATTCTTAATGGGCGGATAGATAGCTATCGTTAATTTCATTTAAAATCCCTCCTGCGTATGAGACAAGATACTCAAAACTGTTCAGTGTGCCTCGTACGAAGTCGAATTACCTGCGTAATTCTCCAATGTTTCGGGTTTTATCGAACTATGACAACCATTGTCAGGACATTGATCTTTTCCACCACAAAAAGAGAGATGTCAGGAAGTACTTGGAGAAGCGGGAAGACTCTGTTTTTTTTTAAGTAGTAGTTTTAAATTCTTAGTATTATTTGTTGCTTTTAAATGTCAAATTTAAGTTTTTTAAATTTTATTCTTTTGTTTTTTTTTTAAATGTATCTTTGTCTTGCTTGTTTTCTGTTTTTTATACATAATTTGTTAATCTATGTAATCTGTTTTGGCTTCCTGTATTGTATTAGTATTTTGTATAATAATATGTATTAAGTAAGCTGTTAGATTACTTATAATTAAATAAATAAATAAATAGATTTCACAATGCACACACAATACAAAATAATAAAGTTTGTTATTTCAATTGGTAATATATTTAAATTAATAAAGTATTTTTAGAAGTCGTTACAAAATCGGTGTAATACTGTAACTTTAACACATAGACAGGTACATCAATTTTAAGTATCATTCGATGTTTTCCTTAAAAGGAAAACATAATCAAGCATCTACGCCTTGCTGCAGGAAACAGTCTGGAGTTTTCTTAAATTCGATTTTATCCTAATCTCTTATTAATTTGCCATGAGTACTGTAGGTGCCAAATGGTATACTTAAATTGAGTATGTTCTTTAATATATTAAATAGCGCTGATTCACCTCCACTCTGTTCTGAAGCAATTTGTGAAGTAATGTTTATGTATGATAAAATAAGTCCGCATATAGATAGCTGTTGCTCGGTGAATCTTGCATATATTAAAAAAATGTGCTCAGCGCTAAGCCGCTAAGCTTGAAAGCCAATTTTAATCTGCTTTCCCGGTTTTTGTTGACCTTACATTATAGTGAAATTGCTGACTGAACCACGATATTAAAATGAAAATTTTCTACGAGCAAAAACATATTTTATGCGCTCGAGTGATGATAGGTGGCTTTTGTACGTTTAGTGGATTAGCTAGAACGGGAAAGTTTAAGTCAAGCACTTTTTTCTACGAAAAATATCCATATTATGCATATTTTTCTTAATTTCAGCGTCTAACAATAGTATAGTATAAGGTACACTAAAAATAAAGCTAGCAGTCTATTCATTCAAACTTCAAAATCGAAAAAGATAATTTATTTTTGAATTTTGGATTTTTATATTTTGCGTACCTTTTTTTTTAAAAAACTTTATTTCAAACAATGTTAATCATCGATCTATGTTCTCTTTACGTGTTTTGAAATATTTCTGTTAAAGTGCCTAGTTATATCAAAACAAGTCGGTAACGTAATCACTATACATGCGTCTAAAACACATTTTTAATGATAATAGTCCATTAATTATAATATCCAATCTACATGATATCCACTATGCACATTGCCTAAGGGTAATCAATGGCGGGGTGACAAATGACGTCAGCACATCAGTGACACGCTGATGGATACGCTCATATGAGATGAGCTGTAATGAACTCGGCTTATAATTTGGTCATTACTTGAATTATGAAATAAAAAGTCACGCATAGTTTGGAGTCAGAGAGATAACCATATTTATCTCTGAGAAATGTTCTTTATATATTGCGCAAATATAAATGATAGTTTTAATTCGACATTTTTGTTTAATCTCCAGATTAAAGGTGACAAATTTAAACCCTTATTCCTTAGTTAAGTTATTTTTTTATTTAAGGTGTAGTAATTAAACTGCATATTAAAAATGAAAAATAGAATTTCATATAATTTATTTGTTTTTAAAAATAATCTTAGAATAAAAATATGGTATCAGTGCGACTCTCATCTCTAGTTTCGTCAGTCTCTCGTCATAGGTTCGATCCCTGGCTGTGTACCAATAGACTTTCTTTCTATGGGCAAATTTAACATTCGCTCGAATGGTGAAGGAAAACATCAGAAGGCAAAAGGCTTGCTTTAGACCCAAAAAGTCCAGGTCGGGCGTTAGGTACAAAAGGCTGACACCTACTTGCCTTCGATTAACAAATTATCATGAAAAAGATACAGATATCTGAGGCCCACTACTGAAAAGGTTGCAGCACCAATATTTTTTTTTATTATAAAAATAATCTTGAAATAAAAATATGGTAATCTTAAAAAGTCATTTGTGCCAATGGAGTTAGAAAATGCAATAACTAGCTAACCCTACAGGACTACGGTAACAAGATTAGTCTTCCAAAGCAATCTTTTCTTGTGTCCTCACCAGAATATGAAATTTAACTTTGCCCCAGCCAACATCTAACTTAGACATGAATTCATTAAAAACTCCCACGTCAGAGGTTAAACAATTTTGTGTTAATTTAAACAGTATTTTAAATTATAATCTCTTAATTTCTTTTTACATAGTAAATATATTTTACTTATTCTATATGTATCCGTATGTGTTGAATTAATAGAAAATATTCTATAGTGGTTTTGAATCTGTCAAAAATATCGACCCTTTTTCGCACTCCTCTACTGCTTTATTTAAAAATAATTAAAAACAAATGTTAATGACCTAACACTTACATGTATATCTGTCGTTGTCATGTTTTGTTTTGTTATTTTTGCTTTGCTCTGTATCATATCTTAATTAGTGAAACCTATTGTGGATACATCCAATGTGTTTATTTTATGTTTTATTTTTAACTTTTAACTTTGTTTTTATTGTAAAGATGTATCTGTTTTGTTTCCCAATAAATAAACCTTGAACAATAAAAAATAAACTGGGACTAGTCCCGGTATATTTGGGATAGTTCAATTGTATCCACCGTCTTATTAAAGCCACAGTGGTCTCCTTTAATTTAATAGTTTTTTATATGAACAAAAACGTAATACGTTACATATATATTGAGCGCCATCGGTGCAATCTCTGAGCACTAAAGAAGCAATACTCAATACGTTTGACGACGCAAAAAGCGATTCATTTCGTCTACAGCAAGAACTAGCAACGATTGGAAGCAAAAACGTCCGCGTCTCAGCTCTGAGCCCGAAACAAAAAGGGTGATAAGGAATGGTTTGTTAATGTAAAATCGATAGACGCCGAGTGACGGTTTCAGTTGCGGTAAGTTATTGGTGGACTATTTAATGGTGGAAGAATTCAGTTTCATTTATAGGCCTTATACTTTATCTCCACGGCAGAGACACTACCTAAAATTGATTTATATTATATCTGTATAATATTTATTAAATAAATGTAAAAAATAAAGAAACAAACTGCAAATAGAAGAGAAAATCGCCTATAACTGTCTTTTCAGTTCCCGAAGCTAGATAAATAACTTCAATTTTTAATGTTTATAATGACTTTTGTAAATCATACTTATAAAAAATATAAAATAGTAAGTAACTTTGGATTTATATACAAAATTTTAAATTAATCTTTAATAATATAAAAACTTGGATGGTCAAATTTCTTACGGCCTTATGTACCTAACGCGTCGTCAATTTTATAGATCATATTGGTTTCTTCTCTATCACACCTTAACCGTCCGATCAAAAATCTTCTGGTAAAAATCAACCAAAATTAAATAAAAACTGCTTTGAGCATTTATAATTATATAATATAATTTCCTGATTTTAGCTGTATATTTACATAAGATAGGCGTAGATCTATTGACGTGCTCCAAAAGCTTATTTAAGTGGAATGCACGTTCACAATGGATTCACTGTGTTGTTGGCAACATATACTGTTCGATGCGCAGATTGAGTGACGTATTAATATGTTAGTACATATTTCAAAAATACAGCAGACATTATAATTACAATATAATATAGTTTTATATAAAATAAAATAATGGACTCATGTTTAGCACCTTGTTTTACAACACATAAAAAATACAATTGTGCCATAGAGCGATGGAAAAGTGTCTACTAAAAATACAACAACAACAACGGAAAAGAAATACAGAAATAATATTTGTTGTTTTCGACAAAAATAATATGCGCTTTAGAATATTCTCAAAAACGAAAATTGAACGGGGTGGGTCATATCATGCACGCATGGACTAGGAAAAGTGGACACCAGGGGCAACTGGCCCCTGGCAAGGACAACCAAATAAAAGATGAAGAGGTTGACCAAATGAAAAATGTATTGATGAAATAAAAATAAAGCTGCTGAAAACTGGATCAACAAAGCAAAAGACAGATATGGAGCAAAATGGAGGAGGCCTTTACCCGTAGAAGGGTCCATAATGATTTATGATTTTGATTCTTTTAATTTATTTATCATTTAAAATTTATACAGATTAATATTAATAATTATGAATTGAATTTAAATTAAGGAATAAATAAAATAATAATATTTTTTAATCATAGGATATACTTGTTTAAAATATACTATTAATCATGAAAATAAAAAAGCTATAATAATAATAGTTTTATAGAACTTATTTCTTAAAGTTTCCTTTTTAAATGCTTCAGTTATATTTAAGAACTAAACTGCATTTAAACAAGGTACTTTTCAGAACACCTCCTTTAAAAAGGATCCGTGTAGTTGTAGCAATCTAAAAGTTGTCACTATATGTCATTTTATGGATATAAATATGAATTCAATAATGATATTACTTGATTCTAATAATGAACGGCAGTTTCTATTTTATACAAAATATATTTGAGAAAATTGGTGATCATCAAAAATAATATAAGAAAGAATTTTATGGAAATTGTCAACAGCTATTATGCTAATGAAGAAAGGGGCGAAAGAGTTAATTTGCGCAAATATTACAAAAGTTTGAAGGCGAGTTAGACATAAGGCGATGCAGATTTTCACTGATTTCCCGAGGGACGTATTAATGGCGGGATCTGCGGATAAAAAATAATGTCTTGGGTATTTTTGTTTCGAGAATATTCTGTTTCTTTGCTGAATAATTTCAAATGATTTTTCTTTTACTTTTGGAGACATGAATAGGCTACACAGAAAGAATTCGGAAATTTTAGCTTCATGAACATATAGAGTCAACATACGGTCTGTCTTTTTATTAATATAATATGTATGCATGTACTTCAATTCTATGATGGATAAATGGTTCAAAAGATGATTTAAATATGCCAATATTTCTCACCAAAACATCGTTAAAGTTAAATTAAAAAAATATAGATTTTCTTATGAATCTAAAAATATAACGTTCGTATAACAAATACATATTTTTATTCAAATTTTACCTTAAAATAATAAAACACTAGAAACAAGGTCAATCTCGACATTCACTAAACATGATACTACTTAAACCGATCGTTAAGCAAAGTAAGTCTATTCTCATAATCCGTAGCACGGTTAGCAGCGGGCAGTTTCTTTTAACGTTAACGACTAGGGGCCGTTATATCGTAGCGCTGTGCCGTAGCACCGTAGACCCGTAGCACTGTAGCGATTACGATCCTTAAAGACTTAACATGCATTTACTAATCCTCAAGATTCCTTTACATTTGAATGTTCTGATTTGCGTTCTTGAGATTGACAAATTGTTCCAGAGGTCTGTTAAGCTAATGCGAAGTTAAATCGCTAAATATGGACATTGTTATTTTTATCTGTGGTTTGAAAGGCTCGTTCATTTGTCTACGACCACAAATTCAGTTTGAGTATAAGGATATATTACAAAGAAGAAATTAACACATTTACCATTTAATAAAACTAAATATGGTCTCATTTGTTTGAAACGGTGTACAAAAAAGCAACGCAATAAAGGCTTAAAAATGGTTACCAATAAAAATGAATTGCATGTAACGAGCAATGTTTAAACTATATTAATTAAAGGCTAATTAAAACCTCTTAAGTAATCGTTGAAAAGTTGAGCCGACCATTCTGATAACGCGCTCAAAGAGCCGAAATAATTATTAAATTAAACAATTTTAATTCTTGCTCTTTTCAAATTTTGTAAATTTTCTCTTTGTATTGTTATTGTTTTCAGTGTCTGTATAAGTGTCTGAATATTGTAATTTAATCTTATATAAGATACTATAGTTAAAAATATGTATTTGGTAAAATAAATACAATTGACAACTTCATACAATAACAAGGTCGCTTTTACGAGTTCAACTATGTTAATTATTCATTAAAATTTTGAATTCAAAACTAAATCGCATAATTGAGGCAACAGAGCTTCATTGCAGTCAATTGAATATACACAATTTTTCACAGACCGTTAAGCAATAATAAAACCGTTTTTAATACAATTTTTTATTTGTTATATTTTTATGACAAATATTTTAATGCCTAAAATTTGAAAGCCAATTTATAATGATATCTCGTATTCAATAAGATAAAAAAAATTGTATTGATATGAATTATTTAAAATATACTTCCATATTAAGCATACAATTTCTGCACATACAAAGTTTATTTTAGTTAAAATTTAATAAGAATAGATCAATTTCAATAAACAAAAATCGGTCTTTATTATACATGAAAATAAAAATACCATATCTATTACGTATTTTTAAATTATGTTCACAAAGTCAATAGTAGACTATAATATATATTATTCAAATCAAATAACATAATACATAAAAATATACCTAATTACTAACCTTTAAATTTAATAATTAAAAAATATTATTAAAAAGTGTCCCTTTAGGTAAGGTTCCGAAGATACTGGCAGCGTTCCCCCTTTGAATAGCTAGACTAATTCTTTGTACGAGGTAACTGCCAGCTCTTTGTTCTCCTGTGATTTCGACTAACCTTTTTGACATTTCCCTAAAAAGCCTTAACGCGCTAGGATCCCACGGACCAAGAGTCTCGACACCGAATGGGACAAAATCATAGTAGACTGTTCTGTAAGTCACCTTGCTATGAAATACAGAGTTTTTATCAAGTAATATCTATGCAAATGTCGGCACAGTATTCACCGGTGGCTGTTTTGCCCATAAATAGATTAGCTGCCTGTCAGCGCCCGTGAGCCGAGGCGAATCTATTAAGCGCGTTATTTCCGTGCGGACCGACATGGCTATAGAAAGCTAGATGAGGAAATTAAGCTGATGCGTGTGAATAGCTAGTCTTGAAACAGAGATGTTAACTAGTACTTTGATATTTGATTTTAGAATCAATTGTACTGTATAAACACTTTTAATAGACAAACTTGACAAGTTATGTAATTTTATAGACTAGCGGTTAACAGGTAGGATGCTCACACAGTAAAAGTAAAAAAAGTAACCGATTCGTTTTATCCTTCATAAACAAGTTTATTGTTTTTATGAATTATCTCCAATAGTGTTCTAATGTGAAAACAAACACTGAAACAGTATTAGTCACGTCTAGTTATCTTGCATCATTGAAATCGCCTACAATTCTAACGCAAAGCTTCGAAAGCAATCGATTTCCGGCCTATTCGACTTTAAACGGGAATCAAACCCGATATCCGAGAGGATTTAGCTATAGACTCCACACTGGCTAATGGATAGAGTGCAATGTTTCAATTGATTATTTAACACTGTGGCTTATCACATTATAATACGTAATAGCATGGCTTTTAGTTGATCGTAGTGTCTTTAGGAGATCTATTTCTCAAGTACGACGTAGTGACATAATCTAGGCTATTAGTTAGAACAAGAAAGTTTTTCTTAGAATATTTTCCTCCTAAAAATACAATAGTTAATTCATAACAAAAGGTTTGTTTTAACCGACTTTAAAAAGCGAGGGTTATTAGTTTGACCTATACGTGTGATATTTTTAACTATAATAATAGTAAGTAAATGTGCTCAATTTTAAACCTGTGTATGTACCCAAATTTCTCGGAAAAATGAACACAGATTGAGGTGATCGTCTTTACCAAAGTGTATTCCAAATAGTTAAAAAACCAAGTTACATCAAAATCGCTTCAGTTATTTGGGGTTTTCCACGCATTTCTAGATTGGACTTGAAGGTTGATAACATAACTGAATGGTCTGCTTTTCCACCATCTCGACATAGTGGGTGGAATTTCTGCCACCTGCCCGCAATTGACTGGTGGAGGTTTCTTGTTTCATTCTAACACACTTTTTCGGTCGCAGAGCTGGAGTGAGTGTGAGATTTAAAATGTTGACAGTATTTCCAAGCCAATTCGACTTAGGATTCTTCAAGAAAAGAGCGTACAAATTCTTAAAAGGCCGGCAACGCACTCGCGAACCCTCTAGCATCGAGAGTGTCCATGGGCGGCGCTATCACTTGACATCAGGTGAGCCTCCTACCCCTTTGACCCCTGTTCTATAAAAAAAAAATATTAGGTGGTGTTTTTGATACTTATTGATGCTCAATGAGACTGTTTTTGGCCATATGTTATTCAATTGCACATGGCATTGGAAAAAACATGGCTGGCTTATAACATTTCCGCCACACGTTTTGATCACCACAGCTTGTGATTAATTGACGTTAAATACTTACAAAGACAGTCCAATAGCAAATGACTTACCTGAAAAAATATTTTAATGTTAGTAATTTTCATTATAAAACATATTAGTATTATTAGTATTATGAAACATATTTGGTTAAAAATCCATTAAACAAAAGGGTGAGCCAAAGTGAGTTAAATATTGTATACGCATATAAATTTTTCCAAGGATATATTTCATAATAGTTAAAAATTGTAAATGTAAAGTTTCATAACTTAATAATGTTTAACAATAAAAAGGCTTTTAAGAAAATATTAGCGAGTCAAAAAGCTATTTTGCGGCGAGCGTTCAAGGTACAACCGAGTAAAAACGTGAATACAGAAAGCATTGTTGAAAAAATCTTTTGAATTGCACAGTTAAATTTTGTAAAATAAAATGTACTATAGATTTGGAAACATGGCCAATGCTATGAACTAGTTAATGTTATTTCCGTCTACATTGGTGCAATGACTGCCAGGAGCGGGTAGCTTGATCAATGTTTGTCTTTTTACTGGGCGTTTAGGCTGAGTGGAATGGTCGCAGAATGCATTGTTCACTACTGGTGTAACGGTACCTTTTTTAATATTTATTTAACTTTTTGTCTGCTTAGTCGTTGAGTTTTTGTGTTTACTTGAGTTTTTTTTTCGGAGAAAAAAATAATCTTGGTTTGCCTTATTATTGATATATATACAATGCAGACATGCTTTTCGTAATCAGTGTTTGTTAATCTAAGTACCTATTTTATTATAGTTATATTTATATAATTTTATTTAATTGCCATATTATCTAATATTAATAATATATATCTAATATTATTTACGTAAATCTCATAGACAAATTTTTGAAAAATTCTATTGAAATAATTGATTTTTTTTTTTTGACTTGGGTGGTCCAGAGGACTGGAGGTTGGATACAGTATGAGTTTAAGGGTATTAAGAAAAATGAAAGTTTTTAAATATATATATTTTTAAAGATTTAGCTATCACGGAAAAAGACTCAAGTTAAAACTATGTCATGTAATTGAAAAAAATCGCTCTCTTATTGTTTAAAAATCTACGAAATTGCTGCAAAGTATCCAATTAAATCTGAAAAACTTTGTTCATTTGTCAATCGCAGACGCCATTAAAACACACTTTACAATTGCATCACTGTGACCATTTCGCTGTCAAAAACATAGACCATTCATCATGCCCCCCCTATACAATATAAGGCTTCTGATACACCGAGATTTTAAGTATTGATATTCATTTAACGAAACTTCATAAATAGTTGCATGTTGGTAAAATCAAGTAAAAAAGCATGATACTTCTGAAGGCATGTAACATGCGGAAATCATCTGATCAACGGAGACTGATCTTACTAAATATTGTAAAATAATAACTGGATACCTAAACAATTTTACACGAGACATTCCACACATTTGAACTGCCAACAATACCACAATTACGGAAATGCAATGAAAATACACGAATTCCTTCGAAAATTAACTGCGGAAGATTTGCAGGTAGGCGTTGATCGGAGTTATGTTTGGGCAACGCAATTGCATAAGTTAATGCGCGGAGTGCACTTGGATTTAAAGGTAATGGAACGGTTTTGCTTGAATTAGAATATTATATGAATACATTTGCAAATGATTTGAAAGCCACCAATAACTTTGATACATGAAAAATAAGATGAAACTTAGATGAGATCAGAAAGGAGAGTCATAATAATCAAAGGTCCAATCTAAGGAAAACTGGTGCTGGTAATAATTCGAGGACGCTTTCACCACGAAAGAGGGTTCACACACTAATATTGTTAGCAGTTCATCGGTGTCAGTCAAAAAAGGATGACAATTGATTACAACTTCTACACACTAGCTTCAAATGGATGGATTTTCAGCGCAATGGTAGCAAGTATACACAGGAAGTAACCGCTATCGTGTGTGCACTGACAACCGCATTTGCTGTTTACAATTATCCAGTGCTTGGAGTAGGACGCACCATCGCCCATGGTCTGATAGATTTTTGGATTCCTTCTTTTATACTGACAGGTGACAGCTGAACCAGCGCATATAACTTTACCGGGAAGGGAGCGTCCTGGACACAGCTTCTGGATAACAACACAAACATTAATTAAAATCCCTTTTTAGGAAAAGGGAGATTTCACACTCCTAGTTGTCTAGATTTTCAGCGACATGCTCTACCATGACGTGCTTGGTACTATGTAGGGGTAAAATTGAGTGTTTATTTTTTTATGTATCAGGGATTGAATTTCATGCATGTAATGCATGCATGCTAAAACACACGAGATCAATAAGTTGAGGCACTAATACGTACGTTTCGAGAACCGAATACATTCATGAATGGTACAATATCTATTGAATATGCCAAAAACTAACAAATCTTTATACACTTTTGTTCCACTGTTCGACGTGATAAAATTGCTATTATAACCAATTCACCAAGGACCCTTCCAGTTCAATAATCCCAAAGCGAACTACATTAGTCGGCTCGCAACCAAATAATGTACAGTTATGGGACGTAAATTTTAGAATTCACAGTAATTGTGATTCACTCGATTCGAATTGGATTCGCGATAGTTATCACTGTTAGTTGGAGTTAAATTATTTATGCGCTTAGCTATTTGATAACCAAATAACAGTGCTCGAGTAAAATTAATTTCGTTATTCGATTTTGTATATGTACTTTGTATTGATTGTAGTTTGAATTATAGCATATAGCATTAAACAATTTATCTATTGTACTTATATAATTAAGTATGATTCGTAATATGTACATTATTTATAGTCTTTATAGAAATGCTTATTTAAATAATCTAAAATCTCATGTCTGTTAATATTCAAGCAATTTTAGCATAGTGCGTAATCGTGAGTCTGCGCCTCGCCTGTGCAAAAATGGTCTTTATATGCTTTAGACTTGTCTGAACTGCAAAGAAAATCATTGTACGTCGCTAACACTGATTTTTTTTAGAACTGGCCAGTTAGGAACATTACTAACACAAACTTCTTTTGAATTTTAATTTTAGAACTCTTTGGTAACCTAATGTAGTATATTGCATTCATTTGTCATTTGTTTCTGTGAATTAACGCGAGACTTTTGTTGTGGTCGTACTCAACAGCAAAGCTATGACAGGCTGTGATAGCGTTTCTTAATGAAGCCCCATCTCGAACCTTTAACAGCAACTACTGAAGATAACATCATTGCTGTGCGACGCATGATGAAAGACGAAAAGAGAGTGGCTTATGAGCATATACGGAAAAGCCTAGGTATTGGTATGAGTCAAGTTCAAAAAATCAATGGCAGAGTATCGGCAACTATCTACATTCGGCCGTTTATCATTTTCCAAACATTTTCACTATTACCTAAGCAACGAGTTTTGTAATTTATAATATATTTTAGTATCCTCTGCCGTGGATGATGGATAGAAACGACATGAGGATAGCAAACTAAAAGAAATGGATGCGATCTGAATCCAAGACCTATAAAGAACAGAACGACTAGATTACTATTATAATGCCTAAAATACCTGCAGCACCAAATTATGAATATTAAAACGTATTATTATATATTCAGAATTAAAATGACACTGTGTAAAGTTATACCAGCTAATTAGCGCTTGGGACTGTTAATTACACTTAATGCCAGCGACTCGACTCTTGTATTATTTTATCGCAAGCCTTAAATATACTTCTAACTGCCACTTATATTTTTTTGGACTACCTGAAACTCTGATAACTGTACAAGTCTCAATATTTAGTACTAACAAAATTGAATAATCCTTAATTATTATAAATATAAACAAGTACTGTATTGACAATATTGACGTGAGAGGTCAATTGCATACTTATTTTTGAAGTGTCATGATTTTGACAATTACAATTATATCACGTGCATCACAGTACATCTAGCATTGAGGCTGGGACATTATCATATAATAATGATTAAATAATTGTATAACTAACAAGAATTTTTCATAAAAACAGCCATTGTTATGTTTATAGGTTACAATCTTTAATGTATCTTATGTTAAAACAAGTGTTTTAACGTGTTTTGACGTAAAAGTCAGCACTTTTTTTTTAATTTTATGTATGAAATTGAGGGTCGAAGAAAAAGCATGTTGGCATTACTACGAGGCAAAAATACATTTCAACGCCGCAATGAAACACTTAGCGAAGGAATTATTGTGGCAAATGAAGCGGGCCACACTAGGGTAGCAATATTGTACTGTAAAACATTTATATATATATATATATATATATAACCAGAAACAGAATATATAAATAATTTAAATATTTGTCATTCATAATAATTCAAGTGCTATCTTTTGAAAGACACTGCATGCGATAGTAAAATATTTATTTTTTAAGTTAATTGTATCATAAAGATTCTTTATTAGACAATGTTTATGTAGACTTATAACTACAGATAACACCCACGCGAATAAAGAATTATATACTTTATGCAGTAATTTTTCAAAATGGTTTTAAATTAAATTTCAATCTTATTTCTGAGCATGTAAAAGAGCAAGAATTAACCAGTATGTTATAGCTCGACATGATATTAAATACTAAAAATACGAATTAATAATAAATGTAAAGTTCCAGTTACAATTCATGGACGTAGAAAGTGAGAATTGTCATAAAATCACTCCGCCATTATTTTTAAATCCTGGTGTAATGTAGGAAACTGCAATTATTGAGAAACTTCACTTGAGATATTGAATCAATACAATATAATAATAAAGCAAATATCGCAGAGAACTAAATAGAAATACGTAGTCGATCAATTATAACGTAATAATAATAATATTTATTTATTTTCTCACAAAAACTTCATACACGATATGTTACGATAATGTATCTAAATAATTGTCATTCTTCTTTGGAGTAATTGTTATTGTTTATGTGAGACTGATAATGTAATGTAATATAACGTGTGAGGTAACTGGTTCAAATTATAAAAAAGATCACCATATACTCGAGTTCAAGCACCACCAAGTAGCACCCGTTCACAAGCACAATGCATGGCCAGATATCTGCTTGGATATATAAGTTTTTATTTTTGAAAGAAAATCTGTTTATGATGACGTAGTTACCATATTGACAAATTAGAGATAAGTACAAATATATTAAGGTTTTTGAATTTCAATTAATGTACGACAAAGTCCAATTTAGATTGGTACAATTTAATCCATATTATAATATTATATCGATTAAGTTTAAGATAATCCCGTAAGCACTGTGCGTTGTGATTAAGTTGTTCACAAGTGTATATATAGTTAGACTTAATCAATAGACTCAATTTAATTATTAGGAAGAAATGAAATTTTCAACTCAAATTCTATGTTTATACCATAAATTTACATTAATATACTTCGATTTCAACCAAACATTGGTAATTCATCAACAATTGTAAATAAAAACAAATGAAAATAACAGTCGCGTGTAAACGCAATGTATATGGAAGTTACAAAAAAAATTTTATGAACCAAAGCGAGGAAAAAATATTGTGCATCTTTTTACGGCACACGTCTTTTAATCTCTGGTTAAATCAAGTGTTTTTTTATAATTAATGAGCTGTCTTATGTTAGTTCCTTTTTAAGTATAAGAAATTTAAATCACTATAACAACCTGTAAAAAAATTTAAAAAAAAATCATTTTTATTTTTCAACTGCATTTTACAATGAAAAATTTAAAATCAATAGTGGTTGTCGTATCAACTTGCAAAACTGAATGCAACAAAAATTACGCAACACATCTGAAATTGTTACATGCTAGCCTAACAGACTGACCTAGTGGTTTGTGAACAGTACAGTATCTCATTTCAAAGCAGATTTACAAGGTTTTTTTTATCCTGATAAAATAAAATATTTGGCCACTTTAGTCATAACTTGCGTCAAATTGGCAAAGTAATTACACATTCCGCGGTTGTGAATAATATCCACGGTTAAATGTGTGCGTTTTTAATATAAATAACAATTGAGTTGACCGTAATATTATTATGGTTACCGTACTTAATGTGTTATGAATTTATTATTTTAGTATTTTAATAGTTTGTTTACGTTAAAAATATAATATCATTACAGTGTTACGGTATACGGTACAAATGCCGCGCACCACCACTTTGTAGAACCAGCTGCCCTTAGGTTCCTTCAAGAAAAGAGCGTACCAATTCTTAAAAGGCCGGCAACGCACCCGCTAGCCCTCTGGCATTGAGTGTCCATGGGCGGCGGTATCACTTAATATCAGGTGAGCCTCCGGCCCGTTTGCCCCGTTCTATAAAAAAATGTTAATTTGGGTGTAACCGTATAAACATCCATTTTTTCAATTATTTTACTAAGATTCTTTAATTATATGATAATTCATTAACTAATGTTAATGTACTTATAAATTAATTTGTACAAACTAAAGTGATTTATGTTTATGTTAAAGTTACTTGTGATTTTCGAGTTGTGTTGTTATATCATTTGCAAAAATGTTTTATGGCATTCATGATACCTATAGGTATTTATTTTAGAAAAACAAAGTTGTGAACAATACTTACCCAATGTTAATAACTTAAATAATTTATAAAACTACTTATATATAAACTTTATCTCAGATTAAAAGTTGACGGAATCGTTTAAAAATGTAAGAGTAACGATTTAGATTACGTCGTCCGAATTTGATGATACTGATTATGGAGGTGTCTCCTTGATTGGAACACCTCCAAGTGATTTCAGCTGCCGGAAATCTACAGTACATATATTTTTAGTTTAGTTTTTTAACTATCTGAATAATATACGTAATTTCATCATCGAACGTTGAGGCAGAATACGAAATTCCACCTATATCACCTCGACGTCCGTCGTTCCACAACTGCGCGTTTTTCAAGGCAGTTTTTGCCGTGCACCACCACTTTGTGGATCCAGCTGCCCACTGAAGTATTTTCGAATCAATTCGACTTAGGATCCTTCAAGAAAAGATCTTACGAATTCTTAAAAGGCCGGCAACGCACTCGCGAGCCCTCTAGCATTGAAAGTGTCCATGGACGGCGGTACCACTTTACATCATGTGAGCTTCCTACCCGTTTATCCCTGTTCTACAAAAAAGAAATTAAATGGTTAATACATTCACATTAAATAAAATGAAATGTCTATAGTACGTGTATCTTATGAAATATATGTTATAAATAAAAACCAGAAGTTGTCTAAATGTTTATACATTAAAAAGATTTCACCATTAACATGTCTTATAATACAAAATTGTAACAACTTTCAATAATAACAAGTTAACAAATAATGGTGTATCTGTGAACAGAGGCCACACCTATTCATTACATCGGGTTTCAGATTACCTCAATTGCAGTGAGTCAGCTCTTTCTAATCTAGATAAACATAATTGCATTTAGATCTTTATTTGGTTTCGAAATTGCCTCGACTTTAGATTTATTTTTAAAACGTTTCCATGGGCGCATTACTCGGCTACTGTTGCAGTAAGTATTCCGACTAATTTCCTCTATTTAATTTTAATATATACCTTTACAATAATAATATATATTAACAATATTTATTTTTTTTTATTATCAATAAAAAAGTTTGCCAGCGCTCGGCACACTGATACATTAGTAAAAACAAACACAAAATACAATGTTTAATGTGACAAGTACTTAGAGGCAAACATGACATTCATTTAGAGCACATACAAATATCAATCGAAACAATTATTAAACAAAACAAACATTACAAAAAAGAAACAAATAAAAAAAACTAAACAAAAATCGATTTTAAAGGGGGAGCAACTATGGATATCCAGACCTAGCTTGTTTATCAGAATGCTGAATCTGGATATCGGAGAGCTTTGACCAAAACGCGTTCTACGGAATATTAAAACTCTTTCAAAAAAAGCAAACACGTAGTTGAAATTTCATGAAAAAAACAATAAACTTTCTGCAGGTTTCCTGTAACTGTGCAATTTATATTAAACAAATTTTTGTCACAATCATTGAATCATAACGCCGTTAAATTTAAACCGCTCACAAACGTTATATCAATTAAGCGTTATTAACACGAAATCGAATGAACGAAATTATATTCGGGACGATTAAAATTATTTGTATCGAATACAACGTGTTTAACGGCGACTATAAAATTTCAATTGCAAGCAATCTGTGAAAATTGCCAGTGCGTGTCTGTACCGAAGTCATATGTAAAAATATGCCGATGATTTTGACAATGTGACGCTGCGAATCACTCGCGTGAATTGGACCATTATGAATGTACTTAACGGACTGTTGGCTTTCAAATTTAACAAGAGGTTTATGCTGGTGTCATGTTATATTAATGTTTTATTATTAAAGTAAGAGTTAATAATACAAATAATAATATATAACTTGAAACAATATGAAAGTTTATTGATTGACAGACATAATTAACAACTTTGTAATATTTTTAATCGCTACCGCCCTAACAATCGTTTAGTACATTATATCTTAGGTTGGTTCGTTTTGAAGAAACGAGAGACTAGCTTTCATGACTCGACTAGTCTATTGGTTACTGATGTTTGACTTACCTGTAGACATTTCAATGTTAATTATTAAAAATAAATCAGTGGCGCTGCAATCTCTTTAGGTCTTGGCCTCAGATTTCTGAATCTGTTTCATGATCACTTTTAAATCTAATAGGCAAGTAGCTGATCAGCCTCCAGTGTCTGACACACGTCGTCGACTTTTTGGGTTTAAGACATGTCGGTTTCCTCACGATGTTTTCCTTCAACGTTCCAGCAAATGTTAAATTCGCACATAGATTCAAAGTCCATTGGTGCATAGACATGGAACCGACGAACCTACGACCTCTAGGATGATAGTTGTACGCTGAAGCCACTAGGCTAACACTGCTCTCTCTTAAACATTATGAAAAATAAAATGTTAATTATTCCATGTAAAAATAAAATAAGGTCTTGAGGTAGACGAGTGATAAATGGTGAAAAAAAAATATAACAATAGGAACCTTCGAGACTTGAATATTTTTTGCGATATGCAAAAATATAACTTTCAAACCTCAATGTAACGTCGACCTATTTAATATTTTTAACAATCAAAACCCTAAACCAAGAATAAGTTTACAAGCTTTAGATCGGCAGTGCGGAAAAAAATTCGGTGCTCCAACAATCGCATATAAAGTCAGGAGCATTTTCAAACCATCTCTTTAAACGAAATTTTTATTCGAAGCTAACGCTCTTTGGACAAAAGGCGAGCAAAAATGGCCCGCGAACACTTTGAATTATTAATGTAACTGTGGAGATTCTTGGAAAGCATTTCTTGTATTATTTTCATAATCATCTGACATAAATGAAGACTGAGGTAATAATAATTCCTTCAAGCTTCTTTATGATTTGCCTTTTCATGGTAGTGTTCTTTGTTTTTCTTTTATCTTTATTTTAATTTGTGTTCTTATTGCAGTAAGCCGTTGATTTAAGGAGATAGACACATTAAGTGGAGTATTTTAATAATAAGTATTTTTAATTGTATATTCTTCATGTAATTTATTTGTAGTTCTTAAAGAAGCCACTTTCATATTCGGTTTCCGAATATGTATTTGTTATTCATGATTTAGATAATATATAATAAATAAAGTCTGTAGGAAGTTAGTGTATAAATAATCAAATTACATTATGTTTATCTATAAAAAAAAAAAATAGATAAATTTTTGTGTATTTTTAGTGCCCATACCAAATCTTTTTAATATTTTTGCTCTCTAGGTTCATAAACTTTTAACGACAGATTAAGACCTTAGACAGAATTACTTTTAAACAAGCACTTAGCAAGCTATACTCATTCACTTGAGCATTAGCTCATTCTGACATAACTAATTATTCCCTCTCAACGCGGTCCTAGCCGCTTGCGTCCTATTTCTAAGGGTAAATTATTCATAAGGCCTCAGGCACTAAGCACAG
Source organism: Pieris mannii (assembly GCA_028984075.1). Taxonomy (NCBI): domain Eukaryota; kingdom Metazoa; phylum Arthropoda; class Insecta; order Lepidoptera; family Pieridae; genus Pieris; species Pieris mannii. The sequence goes on from CM054784.1 coordinate 7,267,623, forward strand.
GCCGAGCTACAATTTCACCGACATAATGTATTTTGTTATTAGCATCATTAATGTTTCGTGAAAATTGTTCTGATTTCTTAATACCACTTTAATGGAATTGTAAAAACACAAATGGTGTTAACTAATAATAGATTAAGAAGGGTTCGGTTTTTAAAATGACAGACAAGGTACGAAATTAAATATCGCCGCATCGTCGGTTCATTTTTGTTTGTATACGTTAAAATATTTCATTGTTAGTTATCCAATTAACAATTGAAAATAGACGATCGAGAGTACTAAGCGATTTTTTTTTCTTTCGCCCATTTTATTACATTCGAAACTGCTCATATAAATAAGAAATGTTTATGTAAAATACAAAACAAATAAAAGTATTTCCTTTTGAACGGCAATTATAATTCTTTTTTCAACAATTTATTTATTTTTAAATGACGACTCCATTAGCAATATAAACAGTTATTTTGACAGTCGTCCCAAATAATTCAGATAACGAATGTGGTTCTTAATATATCTTATTTACTAATGTAAACATATGTTAGTTAGAAAATAGATGATGAAAATCTAGTTTATAATAAACTACTCATTATATTATGGAGTTATGATGGCTAGTTACATATAGCGTGTATGTTAAGCAAATAGTCCCGAGATCCAACTATGATAGCGTCAGCGTGGGACTCATACCCTTAGGTTGTTGGTGCAAACCGCAGCTGGGCACCAATGGACCTTTCTGGTATTTCTTGGACACAAAAAGACGACGGCATATATCAAGTACAAAAGGCTCGTTACCTACTTGCTATTAGAGAAAAAAGTGCGTGGGTACAAAGTACACATATCAGAAGTGAAACTTGTTTGTTCTATGTAAGCTATAATTATTAAGATAAAAGCCCCAATAGATGATCATGTACCAGTACATCACTTCATGTAATTGTATATCTATATTCACACGATTTATACACTTTATACGGTCTAATTATAATATAAATAAATAAAAATCTGCGTTTACTGACATAATTGCCATCTAAAGTTCTAATATGTAACTGACTGTTCTCGATCTCCCTTTCTCACTCTCTTTCTCTCAATCGGTCTCAATCGGTCTCTCCATTTTCTTCAACAAAATCGCTGCACACCTTCGTGACGTTCCGTAAAATAATTACTCTCATGCACCTAAAGAAGTTTCACTTTTAAAAAATGATGATATTTAAGGCAAAGACGAAAGGCGCCACTAGGTGTTTTAGTTGCGATGTTTCTTAATACTACTTATAAGTAAGTAAGAAATACATTACAATTTATATTTTAAAAATAAAAACGTGATAGAGTATCCCTTTTAACAAGATTAACATTTTTAAACATTATATAAATATGCGACAGTTAAATCTATTAGTAAATCAAATACATGATATACTACAAATCTGTCAAAGAATCGTCTACTTCTCTCGGTATAAACATCGCTCTAGGTACCATTATCGTATTCTTGTACAAACAACTTCGACCACAAATTAACTCTAAAAGCTACTGTTACTCGGTGCCCTTTCAGTAACAATAGTAAAGTTACCGAGCGACAAACGGAAGTACAAACAAATTTATTGTCTCAGGAGGCTGTCTGAAAGCCACCAGTGGGAAACTGGACGTGTGTTCACATTAGGATATAAGGGTAGCTCAAAGTTTTGTTAGTGATAACAATGTGTAATGTTTCAGGAGAATACGGGCTAGTTAGTGCACCAGCGTTGTTGCTTTTCCACTAGTAATGTTATTGATTATTATTTACGATAAGACTGGCACACTGGAACTAGACTAGCAATAGGGTGAAACAAGTATAATTATTTTGCTTAAAATGAACGAGAACTGCAGTGTTTTATGCAATACAATATCAAAATTATTGCAATAATGTATCTTTTATAACTTAAAAGGACTTGAGTAAGTGAAGCCTGTATTACCCATTGGATAAAAGTTATGATAATGGAAAAAATACAATTTACAACCAAAAAAGTTAATCCCAGAACATTTCTTCTATAAAGACTTCACTATGCCTTTGGGTAATGGACTCGGCTACTTGCTTTAACGATCACGGCTAATGCTGGCGCAAATGGCTTCCCTGTTAAATGAAATCATAATATGAGCTCTAAAAGCCTTTTTAAAACCTATATAATGGATATTTATATCTACATTTTGTTGGGATGTTTAGGTGACCTAAATATTATGATATAACGTTTAACGCCAAGCGTTTATTTTTCTGTAAATCTTTTCGGCATAAGTATTTTAAGGTATCACTTATGCCCCAAAGATTACATCGAATTCTAGGATAAATAAACAGTTATTTCTCCTGTATAATGTCGTTTTTTTGTCGTTCAAACGTTTTGATCTACGGTCTTTCAAAAAATTTGTTTTACCATGCATTATAAAAAAAATCTAGATTTTTTTTCAAGATGACATAAGGCCGAATTAATAAATTATTTTAAAGTATACTTAATAAAATTATGTTAGTGCCGATTATAAGACTTATTTGTTTGTATACACCTACAAATGTACCACTTCTTTGTATATATACTTATTTTATCCACTTTTGGCGTATATAATTAAAATGATGATTTAAGATGTATTTCGTAAGTAAATTGAAAATGACTATGACAGAAAACTTAATACCTAATAAGGAATATAGTGTGTAGTGGCTAGTAGGAATAAGTAATAGGACTAACCTATAGTATATATATATATATACTTTTAAAAATTAAGAGGTATAACCATAAATCATTTATTATTTAGTTTTAAGACAATCGCGAATTATGTTTTGAGTATTAGCTAACTATGAAGTCAGATATTTACTCCCAAATATGCTGGATGTTTTAGTTATTAATTAGTATAGTAGTTATCATAATCACACATCTTTAATCACACCACAATATTAACAATGACAACCTAATTAAATCCAAAAAGATTTAATGATATTAATAAATTAAAATCCTACATTTAAGTGTAACCTCAAAACCGCACGAATGTTTTGTTTTTTGCAACATAATTTAAGTAAATCACTAGAAAATAAAACGTATCCGGAGAACTAAAGAGCCAAACAAACGCCCCAATTTTACTGATAGACTAAGAGCTACATTATTTTTACAATGCTTTAGATAGTTTATAACAGTCTTGAACGATGGTTGGCTATTATTGTTTAGAAGAGTTCGTATTGTTTGTGCCCCCAAATGTCAAGCCCCCTCCGGGCGCGGAAAATATTTCATTTGATTCATTGTTTGCAACCAGATTCTTAGACACTATCCTACGTGACAATGGTGGTATATTTTCAAGTATAAGGCGTGTGGTTACTAATACGTTAAGAGGTAATCTATCGATCCACTGAACCGAGATCGATTTTTTTTACCTTCTTGACCTTGACTAGTTCGTAAATGCCATAAGCTATGACTTTTAAGCCTTAGAGACAAGTTGTAGAGATTAATAATCCCTATAAATAATACGATGACAGCATATTTTTACATGCCATGGTTGCTCGTGCAACATCCAACGTCAAAAATTTTTTTCAAACACAAGGGTTTAACGTGATTATTGCGCTCACCTGATGTTAAGTCGTACTGCCGCACGTGGAGACTCACAGAATATCGAATTTGTACACTAACGTAATTCGATCACTACCATAGGGCTCGCAAACGGACGGCCGGCCTTTTAAAAATTGGTACGTTATTTTCTTGAAGGGTCTTAAGTCGAATTGGTTAGGAAATACTTTAATGGGCAGCTGGTTCCACATAGTGATTTCACATAGATATTTGATAAAGCAAAAAATGCCTTAAGAAAGACTCAGTTATGGGCGTCGAGGCGATGCGCATGATAATTTGTATATGTTTTTCTGATAAAATAATAAGGGCAGACTTAATAAAATATATATTAAAAAATAATTATAATAAAATATTTACGTACACAAAGCTACAGCTATTAGCTGACTCTTCATCTATAAATAGCGTAATACCTAATTCGTGGGCAAAAGAAGCGACCGCGCCTATCCGTTTAAATGGACAAATACGGGTGTGGTTGGATGCAGCCTGTGGTTTCGATAGCACGCTATTAGGGGCTATGCTAATTGCCTCTTTTTGTATTGCACTCTGTCTAATTAGCCAAAGTATTACGGCACTAAATGGTAGCCTCATGATAATCGAAATGTTTGACTCTTGAATGGGTGTGGCTAAGGACTGATTAATATGCAATTTTTGGTAAATTTCTATTTATGACTATGACCGCTTGATTAAGTTTGTTATTTGAGGTTAGGTAACATTTACAAGATACTTTGTTGTACTTTTGAATTATATCTTTGAATACTATTAACATGTAAGTTAATTTTAGTAATTTTACTTATGTTACTATATATCAAAAGCTTAGGTATTAGGCAAAGTTCTGTTTCGATCTTTAATGGACAAAGTGTATAACCATTGGATTATTTTGTTTATTATATAATTGTATAAATCGTATAATTAATAGACTGTTTGGCTTTTATATTTAACAATAGCTTAAAAAAGTCCTTATTTGTATATAAGAATTTTTGAATATATTTAGTATGACTTTGTTTACCTGTGGGAATATGTTTGGCAATGACAGGTTGCGTGATACAAAATATTTATTTCATAATTAACTTAATTGAATACTATACTCTATAGGGAATCGACGATGTATGCGAACGTAAAATATATTATACTGACTTTAATCCTCCAAAGAGTAGTTTGCCTATATACTTGCAATAACAATGCACAACAACAAAATTAAATACGTTGCACTATATTTCAAGACCTTGCATCAGGAATTAACATTTTCTTTAATTCTAATGTTGTAAGAGTGTCTAATGTTATGGAGGGTCACCAGCTGATAAGTGACTCTCAGTACGGCTTTCGTCGTGGTCGTTCGGCTGGTGACCTTCTTGTATACCTTACGCATAGATGGGCGGAGGCAATTGAGTCCAAGGGGGAGGCTCTAGCGGTTAGTTTGGACATAGCGAAAGCCTTCGACCGGGTGTGGCACAGAGCACTGCTCTCGAAGCTTCCGGCATCCCGAGAAATTATGCGATTGGATGTCCAGCTTTCTGGCCGATCGGAGCATCAAGGTTGTCATCGACGGAGCATATTCCGACCTTAAACCCGTGAACGCTGGTGTCCCACAAAGCTGTGTTTTATCCCCGACCCTGTTTCTTCTGCATATCAATGATATGTTGCAACTTAGCAACATTTATTGCTATGCGGATGACAGCACTGGGGATACTCTTTACACTGGCCGGGCAAGAATTTCTCGGGCAGTTGTCGATGAGTACCGGAACAAACTTGTGTCTGAAGAAGAAACTCTACGGAGTCTCTGACTGGGGCAGACTAAACCTAGTCCAATTTAACCCTAAAAAGACGCGACGACAGGTTTGCGCGTTTTCCGCCAAAAAAACACCCTTTGTCGCTACTCCTCTTTTCGAAAACACTCTCCTTAAAGCCACAGCCAGCATTGGAATACGTACGACGTACGGCGTTGACATATCGTACGACGTTCAGATTCGCGGTCACTTGGAGGGAAAGGCTAAATTAGCCTCCAAAAAGCTCGGTGTGCTCAGCAAGGCGAGACGGTACTTCATTCCGGGCCACCGCTTGCAACAATATATAAAGCGCAAATTCGGACCCACATGGAGTACTGTTCCCACCTCTGGGCGGGTGCTCCCCAGTACCAGCTCCTTCCACTTGACCGTATTCAACGAAGAGCGGTTCGAATCGTTGACGACCAAACTCTCTCCGAGCGGCTTGATCCTTTTGTGTTGCGTAGAGATGTGGGGTCACTCTGCATCTTCTACCGCATTTACCATGGAGTTGTTCGGATTAATACCTGCAGCTGAGTTTCATCATCGGACGTCGAGGACGAAATTCCACACGTATCACCTCGACGTCCACCGTTCCGCAACTGCGCGTTTTTCTAGGCAGTTTTTGCCGCGCACCACCACTTTGTGGAACCAGCTGCCGACTGAAGTAGCCGAATTTTAGATTGTTTATAAGGCATAGTTATAGTAGAAAAGATGATGAGGTCAACTAGATCGTTTACATTGTAAATTAATTAATTCACCGGTAACATGAAAAACAGGGATATTTGGACACAATTTTAACCTAACCTAACTATAGTTACTTATAACTATATTATAAAGAAGTAAAGAGGAACTGTGAGTGTCACTTCAATAATTAATGATTCATCAAAAACATTTTCAATTAAATAATGAAACAAACGAAGTCAAAATGTAAATAGAAAAGTTTCATTTTTAATTAATTAAAGCCCTTGGGAGCTGTATGCTGTATCGCGACGGACCTCGCAAAAAGTATTTTTCAAGCATTTTTGCTTTTAATGTATCTTGTCTGTGACTCAAAGTTTCAAATGAAAATCTTTTTACGTTAAATGACTTGGATAATATCTCGAGAATTAAAAAGTTGATGAAATATTAGGGGTTACATTATTTTTTGCAAGATGTAAGAAATGTAATGAAATGTATGAAAATCTCGACGAATTCAGTTAATTTAAAAAAAATCAGTGGCGCTACAACCTCTTTAGGTCCTGGCGTCAGATTTCTGAATCTGTTACTGTATGATCATTTTTCAAATCTAATGGGCGAGTAGGTGATCAGCGTCCAGTTCCGTCGTCGACTTTTTAAGTCTAAGTCATGATGTTTTCCTTCACCGTTCGAGGAAAAGTAAAACTCGCACATAGAAAGAAAATCCATTGGTGCACAGCCGGGGATCGAAGTGGTGCTGGAGAAGAATTCTTGGGGTTTCGTGGACTGAGTTCCATACAAACGTCTCGATACTTCAGAACTCGGTATTAAGCAGCGTCTGTTATCAACAGCATCAATCTCGCATCCTTACATTCTTCGGACACGATTCTCGGCGTGGTAATCAGTGTGACCCCCTTGTCGTCCAGGGGAAGGTGGCAGGTACTAGACCGCGCGGCAGGTCACCTACGCTTTGGACTGATCAGACCAAGTCTGCCGTAGGAGGTTCACTCAGCAGGATGACCTCTAATAGGCAGGTGAAACGTCGTGAAGCGCATCACATCTGCCTTTTCTATTACTACTACTACACACTATACTACTATACTACGCGAGATCACGATCGCTCTACCAAAAGTTTACCGGATAAGAAGAATAAGATCAGATGAAACCTGTGTTTTATAAAAAAAACGTTGGGTGATAAAAGAATATTATAAAATGTCAAACAATTTTTTTTAAATATAGCTCCATACTAAAGTTTATAATCAGTTAATTGGTTAATACGTAAAGGAACGTACGCACATGCAATACGTAAATTACTTGTTTCGCTGCACTTAAATTCCATAGACGTATACGATCTTGCTTAGCTTTAAAACAACACATCAATGTCTAGTATTCTTTTACAAAATGTGTAGAACATCGCTATTTTCATATAAATGCCAGCAAAAATCGTGAACATTACACGTGCTTTCCACACCATTTGGTTTCAAACGTCACAATGTTCAATGCAAACGTTGTTAGTTAGTCATAAATATGCGAATTCGAACGTAGTACCTGTACTATGCACCACAAAACGAAAACGTAGTAACTGCCACAAGTATTGCCAATTTTGGGCCCTGTTGTATTGTAATAAGGTGTGAAATTATGTTATGGATTAAGTCGTTCCTGTCATTATAAGTTATGGCACGGCTAATGTAGTTTACATATCGGCTATGATAGGGTAAAATAAAGTACCACAATGTGCGTAATTAGTTACATGCTACGTAAAGGTTTTAAGCAGATTATAGCTTAAATTGAATGCAGTTTTGACAAATGCAGGAATTTCAATGTATCAAAACTGCATTCGTATTTATCAAGTTGTAAATCTTGACTTTTAAATGTAGTTTTAACCGCTGTCAAACTATATTTGCTGTATGAAGTTTGAAATAAATGATTTAGGCTATGAACTAGATTCTTTGATTATTAATATTTTTTATGAATACAAACATTGACGTCTGGTGAACACAAATCTTTTAAATCTTTCATAACAGTTTGTAATTTTATTTTCAGAAGTAAACAGTCTTTTCTCGCCCTACAATGAAAATCTTATCATGATTGCGTTGCTGGCAGCTTTAAAAATGTATAATTTAGCTAATACGTACATCGATGCATTCACATTCAAAGGATAATAATCGAAGGAGTTAAACTTTTATTTCACGCCAAGTCCGAAACTCCCGCTTGACCTAGACTTAGGAGTTTTAAAGTACATCCGAGTATTGGCGCTTGTGAATTTTATGGAAGAACAAAAACTTATTCTTCTGACTTCGGTTAAGTATTGGATAGTTTTCCATGTCGTGTTAAATGTTAACAGCTTGGTCAATGAAGCATGCAGTTTTGGTGTCACTAAGTAATGTATTAAAACACTGTTGGCTTAGGTTTGTGCTTGCGAATTTTCTTGAGGTTGTAAGTTCGAATTTGTTCAGTGTTGGTCTAGTGGCTTCAGCGTGTTACTCTCATACCTGAGATCGTAGGTTCGATCCCCGGCTGTGCACCAATGGAGTTTCTTTAATGTGCGTATTTAACATTTGCTCGAACGGTGAAGGAAAACATCGTGAACACATGTCTTAGACCCAAAAAGTTGACGACGTGTGTCAGGCACTGGAGGCTAATCACCTACTTGCCTATTAGATTTAAAAATGATCATGAAACAGATCCAGAAATCTGAGGCCAAGACTTATTTAGATTAAGATTTATTTTTTTGTAAGTTCGAATATGTACCAATAAACTTTTCTTTGTGTGCACATTTAACACGTACGATAAAGGAAAACAGATAAAAGGAATAGTCTGAGGTCAAACACCGCTTGTATGAAACTTAAAATAATATGGTTGAATAATGAATATTGCTTCAAAAAGTGAGTTTATATATTAAATGAATGTTTCTTTAGGATACCCAAAACATGAACAGAGTGAGCAGCGTTTTTGTGTAATCACTTATTTCATTTCGATTAAACAAATTCAAAACACTATATCTTAATAAAAACACTATCTTTTTGAGTTACATTATGCCTAAGTGAGCAATTAATTTACACAATTATATAAAGTGAACGATACAGTTTACTTAGACAAGACATTTTATAGGAGTTGGAGACTTAAACCTATCTCAACTAATAAACTATTGATATGTTTTTCTTCGTGATATCTTCTGAAGTAACTCATGAAATCTTTTACAGATAGAAGAATACAGCATGGCTAAAATAGGGAAGAAAAATATTGATTTATTCTTTGCGAAAAGGGAGAGAGGGATCGCAACTTTTTCTTTATTCTTAGGCCAAGGTAATAAAATTTACAATTCCAAACGCCCAACAAACTCATATTTGTCCACTCACTGATTGCGTGAAAGGTCAAAGTTTTAGGAGCTTTCCTTGTAAAATAAGCTTTCTTTCCAAGTGTCCCCGTATTCAGCAAGTCGTTTGGAAAAATTCGATAGCTTTCCGTCTCGTGAGAGCTTTTGCATCCCTTTGCAAGTATTGTTTTTACAATGTCTAAATAACGTAGTGCTGAATTAAACATTTTAGTAGAAGGTGTTAGTTTAGTTCAACTAACACTTTTACACCATTACACAACACAATCAATTTAGGCTTAATTAATTAAATTAAATCACAGTTAGTTAATTGTATTAAGTACTTTGTTTGTTTGTTCCCTTTTATAAATCTTTTTGTTATAGAATGTATCGCGTATTCCATCTGTGGCTATATTCTCAGTGTATTTGTTTGCTGTTATATATAATTTATGTTAGCTGTAGGAGTACTAAATAAATAAATAAATAAACTCTGTAACGGATTTTGGGACTAAAGACAGTAACGTGTTTGATACCCAGGAACATTTATAATATTTATATTACTTCGTTTACATAGCGGTTCTATTATATCTTTAATTCAAGGTTTGTAATAGAGCCGAAACAAAAATGTATAATTATTATTCATTTATTTTTTTTATTTAATTCTTCCTACACTATTATTATATACATTTAGAATAATTCGCTATTCCTTTTTTAAATTAGTTTTAAAAAAGGAATACCGAAGGCATAATAGACATAGTAGCATAATATAAATGTTGCGAAAACTTTATCCGAAAAAATTATAAATCAACATAAACTTAAATCAATAAGATAGAGCTGCATTCGAAACATTTAAGGTTGTCCAAATCTTAACCGAACTCGAAACCAATATAGCATAGCAATTTCTATAATCAATTGCTTCATCCTTGGCACTTGTTCAACTCAATTACGATATAAGCGTAAATTCAAATGTATTTCAGATCATTTCGTATTTTCAAATCAAATTTTCATGTGTGTGCTTCTTCACAGCTATCAAATAAACCGACGGTTTTTTAGTTGCTATGGTGGTCAGAGCTCTGTACAATTATCTGAAATTCAAAAGTTTGCCTTCACTATTTGTTCCAGTCTTTGGAAGGACAAAACTTCTGATCAAAATTCTAAAACCCACTACCGAACCCTCTGCTTTTGAGTATCCATGGGTGGCGCCGGTATCACTTAACATCAGATGAGCAATCTGCCCGTTTGCCCCCTAATCTTTAAAAAAAAGCAAATAATTGAAGACTACTATGTGTACTATTATTATTTATCAAATAAATAATAACCGTCGTCATTCTCATACTATATTTAGACAGTATGATCACATAGCTTAGTAATAAAGTATTTACTGTTTATACAATATAATAGGTATTTCCGTATAAGGAAAAATAAATTTCACTTTCGTTATAAATTCTGTATTTGAAATTATAACGAAAGTCGAAATTCCGTTTGATTGAAATTGGTCTGCAGCATTTTTAGTCCAACACGCATTGGCTTATGAGTCATGATATTACGTTCGTTTCTCCTATCACGTTAGTATTACATTTTTACCCCCTTCTTACTTTTATTAGCTAGGCACTAATTTAGGTAAGGTAAGTATAAAAGTACTGAATTCCGTCACGTAACACATCCATACTGTCATTCACATCGCCACCGCATGGATATTCCTTTCAGTCGTTCTGCCAATATAAACAAACGACAAGCTAATCTTTCCAGAACAATTATATTTATTCAAATATTGTTTAAAACTCACACATTTTTAAATAATATTTATTTCTTCGTAGTCTGTAAATGTGAATAAGAACCGACAGGTATGTCAGTATCCTTGAAATATATGATACGTATTTATATGAGACCTGTGTCATGTAAACTAAAATAATTGTTTTTTCGACAGGAATCAAACCGAGTACCCTTATAGGAGGTTGAGGTTAGTGCCGTATGTGTAGCTACATTATAAATATAACTAGGTTATGTTCTGAATATCTAGCCGTGTTTATGTTAGAGATTAAACTATACACTATATTCCTGAATGTTGTTTATTTGTTATTTCACAGAGCAATCTGCACTGTATAAGTTCTCGGTAGTGCTGCTGGGTAATGTATCATAAATATCATCAGTGTACTTTCAAGGAAAAATCATGGTCTATGGTAACTATATTATAGGTAGATAAAGTTTTTTTTTACATTGCATTACGCGTTTTAAACTAATGGAATATTTAAAAATGTGAACATAAATTTTACTAGAGGTGAATATAAAGAAAACAATAAAAAAGCAGTTAAAATATGTTTTAGCTTAGTTTAAATAACTGGCGCGATAGCCAAAAAAAAACTGCTTCATCTAACTCCGATAGAGAAAAATAATTCTTTGCGTTAATCAAACATATCCTTAAATTATCATTCATAATTCCTATAGCGTAATAAATGTTATAAAAACGATAAAAACATACTGACCAAACCTTTTCAATTTACCAGAAACAGTGGTCGTGAATATATTTGGGACGAATTCCATCATCTTTATGCGTTGAGTAATAAAAGTGGACCTATTCCGAGCGGTCTAATGCGCTCGTAAAACTATACCCACAAATAAGTCAGCTATCGGCGAATTTAGGTGCGGCTTATTAACTACTTTGCGAACCGACCAGCCTAGTTTTAGGGTAAATTTTGGCAGATAGATATAATTTAAAAAAAATTGGTTGTCTGTACAGTCGGTTTACTGACAATAATTTAACGTGACAACGTCATTAGATAATACTGATGAAGGATTTTTCGAAAGAAAATTTTATTTGTTATATAGATATTTTGTATGGATATAGGACGTCAATGGAAATCACAATTAAATTGATCAAGTTACATTTATTCGTACGTATAGATATAATTATGTTAATTTTTTTAATGAACGAACTCTCTCTCTCGCTTGCACTTCAAGCCTTAAATAGAACGGCTTAGAGCGAGGTAACATCATCGCATGCGTCATGTTTTTTTCGTGCGTGCAGCCGGCTTCATCAAATTCATCCGGCTCATCAAAAATGTTGACCTAGTGGCTTCAGCGTGCGATGCTGGACTTTCTTTCTATGAGCGCATCTAACAGCTCGAACGGTGAAGGAAAACATCGTGAGGAAACCGATGTCTTAGACCCAAAAAGTCGACGAGGTGTGTCACTCACTGGAGGCTGATCACCTACTTGCCTATTAGATTAAAAATGATCATAAAACAGATTCAGAAATCTGAGGCCAAGACCTAAAGAGGTTGTAGCGCCACTGATTTATTTTTTTATCAAAAATGTACGGCATATGAACACGGGTTGAATGAAAAGTCACTATTAGTCCAAATTAAATATTTTTAAACGTTTAGATCAGTTAGATTACCTTCTTTCTCCATTTAGTGTTATTACACATCTTAATATATATAAATCTCCTGTCACGATGTTTGTCCGCGATGGACTCCTAAAGTACCAAACAGATATCAATCAAATTTGCACACCGTGTGCAGTTTGATCTAACTTAAAAGATAGGATAGCTTACATCTCAATTTATACCAGCAATATTATTTTATTCCAAATATTTGTTAATTACTTGATACAAGTCTAACAGATGGCGCTGTGTTAAAACAACCAACGTTTCACATAAGCTATGTACCTTTCTCATAAGTTCTCCTACCGTTTCCCTTGAATAGTTTACTACTATGTAATATAAAAAAAACTTTAGCCACAGCAACGCTTGGCCGAGTCTGCTAGTATATAATACTACACTTTATACAGATAGTGCGTGTCGGCGGGTTCGAAATCACTTAAAAGGGTTAGTTTAATAGCTAGATAACAGGGAAAGCATTTTTAGTAGATAAATATAATTTACAACCCTAATTTGCATTTATGTGTTTCAAAGTGGATTAATTATGAAAATGCCTCGTTAAAAAGCTTTGCAATACATGGGCGTGTCGGTGATAAATACGAGCCGTCTGCGCGGCCTACCGAGTTTCATTTCCTGAAGTCAAGTAAAATGGTCTAACACCCCGTAACTTATTTGTAAGTACTACCAGTTTCGAATCAACATTAGTATGTAATGGTTTTTGGAGTCGTTCATATTTCGACTTACCACACTCATGCATTATAGCAATTCAATTTCCAAATATGCCGTCCAGTACTCCAGATCCCCTTTGACAATGATACAGAATAAAATTTTATTCGGAAACCTATTCGCAGTTACCTTTAATAATGTTGCAGATGGCATCCTGGGTACTTTCCAACCGGCTCCATTGTTGTCCCACATAATGCCGTCCAATCTTTTTATTCCGCTTCTGATTTTGAATGTGAATGGTATTAATATATTTGGCAAATCTGTGCAGGCGATTCAAGGTCTTATTACCTGGTTGGTTGGGTGATAATTGCCTAAATACCGTCGACTGAAATGTTGTAGAACGAGATAGGATTGTGTTTTCAGAACTGTTTTATTTGTTAGCATTGAATTGACCCTTTCAAATGTAATTGCAATTTGGAATGATGACGCAATTATTGTAAAAAATAAAATCACTTATGTTTTCTGTTTAAATTATACACCATTAAATAGATGAATGGTGAACAAAGCTGATTTTCAAACATGATCATATAAATAAAGAAATTTGATAATTGAAAATAAATATTTCATACTTCAAAGCCATTCACAAAGTAAATAAGCTTTATACGGTTGGGTGGAAAATGGAAAAAAACTGAGGATCTTTTTTAATAAAATAAAAGTTAACAAGGCGAGGGTAGCGGTGGATGTATCAATCAGTTACAAAGGCCGACGCCTCAGGCGATATACGCTGTAGATAGCAAGCCACACCCGCTCACCGCGTCGTCTTCAAGTTATACGCTTATAGAGATTTCACTAAAATATTTGATGTATGAAATAAAGATAACTTTTTATTTAATAGTCTCAGAAACCGCAAATCTTATTAAATGATTTTAGTAAAACAAAATACGAATAATATACTCTTTACGTTTTGTTTTTATTTAACTTGAACTTTATATATATATATATATATGATATAAAAAAATGTGAGCCGTCACGGGACGCCTGGCAGATGTGAAACATCGAAATTATTCTGTGAAGTAATATGCAGAAAATAACAGATTATGATAGGAACTAAATATGTCATAATGATAAAATAAAATATTACGATTTTGTTTTCCAGATAACGATGACTATTTATTGAACAAACATTTATTTTCATTAAATACAAAAATTTACTGCTGCATATAGATTGTATGTATATACCATCATATAGCGTGGCGATGCGTCGCCACGGCATCCGTCGCCACGCCAGAAATCGGTTTTACGTGCGGCTATAGATGTTTCACATCAATATACTAAATTGCTTTTCACACTCAAACGTCAAATTGTGTAAACATTGAAGAATCATATCCAGTAAATAATATTAAAAAATGCGCATCATAACTTTCACATAAACATCTAGCGTCTATTTTGAAATCGCTTCAATTCATCACTTATCCCAGGCGTATATCTATAGCTTGCAGCCTTAATCAATACCTATTCTGTTATTTGCCGACATGACGTTTTTATTAAATAACGTCGACAAACTGGACACGAGTACTCGTATGAGGGATTATGATGGATCGTATAATATTGAAATAATAAGGCAGGCCAGCTGTGTTACACAGATTTAACTCATGTTTAATTATTAAAAACAATATGTAGAAAAAATACAAAAGAAATTCATTATTTATTTGGTTGCTTTAAGGCCAAAACTCAATTTCAGAAATTTACAAACACACGAAAAAAACAAAATTATTTATTTATTTAGTAATATGTACAATCGATTCAGATTAAGGCCTGCCTAAGTCAAAGACGTGTGACAGGGAAACTTCGCTCTTCTTCAAATTTAAAAGTTTCAACAAGTCGACAAAAACAATTGATTTAAAATAAAAATCAAAATTAAAAAAACGAGGGTACTGTAAAAATAATAAATATATAAATAATAACTGGTGTACTTGTGTATGGTTGTGGAAGATGAAAAATAATAAAAAAGAAATACACACATGTACATTTAATATCATACATATTTCAAAATAGAAAACTAAAATATATTTATATTTAGTATTGACATTTAGCCGTGTAGAAGTACTTTTGTACATTATTTATAGCTACGTTAGTGTAGTGCATTTATAAAAAAACGTTTTCTCAAACTTAAGTATGCTTCGTAAAAAAATTTGATAAAGATGCCAAAATATGTAATATCTGTCTTGAAAATAATGTTACGAACATAAATTCTAAAATTCACCTTCAAAAGTTTTATATATGTTCTTTTGTTTAAAAGAAGACGATATCAGAGTTATTTAATTTGATGCGTACCTTAGATATGTACCCATACTACCTGTTCCCATGATACCCATTAATAATAATTCTCACGTAACACCACCCCACTTTATGGCGACAAGCAATAATATTCATAAGACATTACCATAAGAATGGGGACATACCGATGCTACGACAACCTCGGTATTACTTTCTCTAGGCCTTCGCATTGTTTAAGGCGTTATTAAAAAATTATCATATAGTTTATTGCCTATTTAATTAATGTTCAAAGCTTTAGAACTGGCCTAAAACTGCCAGAATTGAATCACGTTGACGTTATTTCAATATGATTTATTTTTCAGATAATATTTTTTTTAGTAGTAGTTCTTTTTAAGTAGTAGTTTTAAATTCTTAGTATTATTTGTTGCTTTTAAATGTCAAATGTCAGTTTTTTAATTTTATTATTTTGTTTTGTTTTTTTTTAATGTAAAATTGTCTTTTAATCCGCTTGCTTGTTTTCTGTTTTTTATACATAATTTGTTAATCTATGTAATCTTTTGGCTTTCTGTATTGTATTAGTATTTTGTATAATAATATGTATTTAGTAAGCTATTAGGTTACTTATAATTAAATAAATAAATAAATAAATAAATAATATATTTATAAAATAATTGCGTAATCAAAATGTCGAAGAAACCCTTTTCAATTTATTAACCAATAAAAACTGCTTATATAGGTTTTTCTAATTTATTAATATTTTGATTCGGAAAATGTTTTAATATAAAAAAACGATTTTCAGGCAATCAATAAAACTCGTTCACAGGTAACAAGACATGTTGACAGCTAAAGGTGGAAGATAAATGATGTTAGGTGTTGCTAGTGATAAAAAATTGGGAATTCCCGCGCATGGTGTAAACATGGCAATCACATTTCTGACATTTGTGTGCTTCCTCTAGTGTATTGGGAAAAAACAAACAGTTCCTGTCATCTTTTATGTTATTTTTGTTTGCTTTGGTCGTTCGAGTTAACTGTTTGTTGTTTTATTTTGTTTTTGTAGGCGCCTGTCAACGTGCATTAAGCTTAATTGAATGATTTATTTTATACATTAATATAGAAATAGATCCAGTAACGTCATAATAAACGATTACATTAGACTGAGTTTATGTGCATCACGTTTAACATAAAACAATTGAAAAAAAAAACTTTTTAACTTAACCATATATTTTATATTTATTACAAAACTTAAATAATTCTAAAGGTTAAACATGTAGACGTGTGTTGACAAAACTCTAGAAACCAGTATTAAAATTTATTTTTAACATAACATAAACACGCTATTATTAAGAGCTTTCAATATCAAGAATTGAAAAAATCGATTTGTAGTTCTATAATGTATACATACTTAACAAGTGCTTTTAAACAAGAAACACAAATGTATAAAAAGCAAATAGCTATACCAATCCTTTCAGCCCACAAATATCTGAAACCATTAACCCTAAATTACTGCTACACAATAATCGACCTTCGCGCAGCAACAAGAACAACTATTTTGTAAAATACTTAATAACTATTTATAGAAACAAATGCATGCGTTCGATTCTCCAACGAATGGATTATTTACGAGCGCCGGCCGGTCCGAAATAACCCCTGTATACACCAGTTGGAGTTATGAAAAAAATGGTTAGAAATTTATCATATCAAATAATTCTAAAACACATCCTTTTTGTGTATTTCTTTGATTGTTCATATTAGTGTATATAGTAATATATAGATGATATTTTATTTTATAATAATATTATTATGTTATGTAATGAAAATTTTGTAATATGCGAAACTAACTATTTTAAACTTAATTTTGTTTAAAGTTTTGTTTTCATCTATGCGTTATGAATTGCTTTTTTAAAAGTATTATTTGGGAAGGCAAGTAACTTTAATATGTACATTTTTTTACAGAAATTAATGAGTCCATTCAATGGCATAATTATTTATTTATTTTTTATTTATTAACACTTCGTTGCATTACATAAAAGAAAAAAAAATATTAAACATAATTTAATGAAAAGCAACTTATCGCTTTCGAGCGATTTCTTCCAGACAACCACTGTGAGTAAAGGAAAAAAACATGGATTAAATTACATAAGGTAGGCAAGAAGTGCAAAAATACATATTACAAATACAATAAGAAGGAAAAAAAACATACTTTATTACGTAATAAATTACAAATACTATATAATAATTTAAACATAGTAGATTTGCCATAGATAAGTTGTAAATTTACTTTTTATATCCATAAATTTTAAAAGCGTGTAGTTCAAATAATTTAATAAAAATAATAATTAGTCTAAAGCGGATGGCCTTGAATTTTATTGTATTATTCTGATAACACATGAAACGCAAAACTCAAAACCGAGAGCATATAATAGTGCTAACAAAAACGTTGCAATACAAATGTACAGGTTTTGAGTTCAAAGTGATTTGTCACATGACGGTGACACGCGTCGCAGACAGACGCCCATACTTCATGCCTAATAGCTAATAGTTGCGAATTCATTTCTATATTTATAAGTGTTACATTATAATCGTAAACATTCGTTAAATTCATGTAAATTCTAACCCAAAATAATTGTGATATTCGTAACATATTTGTAATGGAATCTAATTAAGTCTGTGCGTGTAAAAGCTTATATCAAAGTGTACCTGCGTATTTTGAAAATAATTTAATGTTAAATAATGTATTACAAGCAATGTTACTGCTGGGTCATGGTTGTTTGCAGATTGAGGCATGCCGAGCACTCTGACCTGTCTGGCATGCATCCCATATGGGTATGAGAGTTATGCAATAGGAAGTATACTTGGTCTGTGCACTCTATAGGGAGCCTCCATTAAAAACAAAGTGCCGTGGCAGAGTCAGTTAAAAACTTTATTTTTGTGGCGCCTGAAATCATTAATTAACGGTCATATGATAACTAAAAGAACCCAAAATCGTTATATAAAGATGTCTAGTCAATTTGTTGGTATTCTCATATCCCTTTGATCGCCCATCTATTACAGAATCTACTATATCGAATATGATCGAAACTCAATTAGATCGAGAATGTATAGCATTCGAATATCTGTTTCTAAAATCGTTTCAATCAATCAGGTCAGGAATCGAGAGGTTTGAGACGTCTGTTTGAGTTATTTGTAGGCTTGCCTTACGCCATCGCTGACGTTAGGTATACACTGATTTTAATACTTTCTACAGTCTTTCTACCATATTTTTTGACATTCAGAAGGAATACTTATCACATTCGATTCTAAGATTAAGAATCGAGATATAGTGATGGCATGGATTCTTAATTCCCTAGGAACCAATATTTTTTTTTTATAACAGACACGGATTAGGAGTATGTTTTGTATTATAGATAAGTACACTTATGAGCTGTGAAAATGTCCGTCTTGTCCGTATAAATATCATCATTATAGTTATTTATGGATTAAAACAGTGTAAAATCCGTTTTTGTGTTTACATGAAAAGGAAATTTTATTTTTCACGTTCACGGGGACACGTTTTAACAACATTTAAGATAAAATATTTTGGTATTTTATAACACATTGCGGACATAAGACAAAGACGACACACAAAATCAGCAGTCTGTGAACACACACTAGATAGGCCTTATTATTACATACGCTTTGACCAACCGAAAATACTTGCGAAAGAAAAAAAATCTTCCCAAGATTGGTACGCGAAGCCATTGAAATCAAAAAAACACGCCAATTTCAATAGAGAGGACGGCCTATAAATAAAATATCAAACACCTGGGATCCATTAATATCCAAATTAAAATCTTAACACAAACAAGCCGTGAGTAATTTATGCAGAAACCCTACATCTTTTTGTCGATACTAACACCGGGGAAATAAATACAGATAATACAACATTTTCTACAGCTGTGATACTTTTTTGACATTCAACACCTTTTGTCTCCAGTCACCGTGACCACGCACGCTGTAAAGCACGCTAAACGTCGGATAAATTTAAAATTATGTTTAAATAATTATAAGTTTACAATAATACACAACTTCAATCCAGTAAAAAAGTGTTTTCTTTAAATATTGTGGTATTTCTGAAACCCTATAATATATTGCATTATATAAATAGTCATATTACTTGATAAAAGAATGACTAAATTATCTTGACTCTATTTATTTAGCTTTAATTGTGTACTAAGTTAAACCGTTTTCTGGCGGAGATCCTAAACAAATTAGGCAATTTGTAATGATAATAACGCGTAAATGTACTTAATTTCGCAACCACAATTACTTGATTGGTGCATCATTTACTTAATAAATTCGCTGTACAGAATAAACATTGCCAAAAAAACAATTTTTGGGGTTTTGTTATAAATTTTGTTTCATTTGAAATCATTAACCACAGATAAGATTCTAAACTGAAACGCTTTGTCAAATTCAAATAAGGAACGTGCGTCATAGAGCTTATATATTTTATATTACGTGTCTATCGTATTGTTCATCATACCATGTATATAATAATGTATGGATCGACAATAAAAACATCAATATCATTTAATTAGTGTTACTGTCAAGTTAACTGACGTTAAACAGAATTCCATACAGAATAATTAAACAAACATCAATATTTATATTTCATTAATACACGGCGGGCAGATTTAAAGATTTTAATTTATATTGATAACATCTGTTTGATATCTGGCGTGGCATTTTAAATTAAATTAAGTCTTTTGTATGCATTTAGAACACAAAGAGAACACCCGTAATTTTTTTTATGTATAAATATTTATGTGTTACCTGGCAAAATTAAAACTTACAATATCAAGTAACAATTGAAATAAGTACTATTCATTATTTATAAATAAATAATATAAAACATTCTCATACAAAACATGTTTACTATTAGACATTACGGAAAGGAAAAAATTAAATGTTTGTAAATACTAGCAACATGATATTTTTAAATACAACTAACCGGTTTTTTTTAATTTAAACCATAGCAGCACCATCCCAAGCATTTGTTAACAGAAAACAGCGAAATTATTACATAAAACCATTAACGCGCCAGAGTTTCACTTAATGCTCTGTTTTACACTACTAGCTTTTATGATATGTCTGGTTTGTCAACGGTATTTTTGGCAATGTATGAAGTGGAGAGTTATTTAAAACATTTACTACGACATGTCGTCTCTTCATTGATAATACGATATAATTTTAAATCATTCCTTATGATTATTTCTAGGTATGCTTTCGTTAGACAATGTAACGAAATATATGAGATTTTAGATTTTACTTATAACATTGTTTTGTTTAGATGTACTTCATCGCATTTCTTGTAACGAACCAATCTCAATGTATTAGTAATTTTCAATGTATTGTCATTATATTTTGAAATAACAAAGATTGATACGCCTAGAAATAAGAAAGTGTAGCTTAAGTTAATTATTTATAGATAATACCTGCTTATATATATTTTGACACTATAATAAATATAAAATCTAAAAAATTATTTTTTGTAAGATTAGTACAATCAAAGTAGGAATATTCTATTCAAAGTCATTCCTGTGCATCTTTAGTAAAACTATATTTTGTATTACTAATTTAAGAGGATTTCGAAATTGAAATCTTTGGTGTTCAGATGGGCTATTGGATAGGAGGATATATATTTAAAGCATGTTATCTGTGCTTTAAAATATATACATTAAGATATGTACTAGTTTGCCGGAAACATTAAAAATAATAGCGTGCGAATCGTAAAGTATATAGTACAAGGGTATTTAAGGTCAAACCTCTAATATTAGAATGATGCCGTGATTCAAACTTTTTTATGAAAAATATGGTTGTAAATTAATTATTTTAAATTTGTAAATCCATTCAAATTATCTATTCTACACTTACGAAAACAAGAAAATTGGCTTTAATCCTTGCTATTATTGTACGTAATAATAGTTACCTTTAATGAAATATGTCTTCTTATCTTATATGTAACAACAAACTTCTTGTGTAAAATGATAATAGTTAATAGCCATTTGTTTATCTGTGGAAATTAAAGTCTTGTCTATTTTATTCATTCAAATACATATATTTAATTCTATTATGGCATAATTCATGTTAAATGTAAGGTTCGTGAAATACAGTATACAATATTACATTCTCAAAGCTCGATTAACTTTTTATCGGTACCATTATATTTATGTCACACTTGAGAGAAATGTGATCATTACCAAAATTTCATATTTGAATTTTCATAAGTTATGTGTTAAACGTATTTTTATATAATTATGTACGCTCTTTATTTACTTAGACGGAAATAGCGCATAAATAATCAGTATTTGTATAAGTGCTATGTATAAGTTAAATGGGCCAATGATTTCTTTATCTGTTTCGCGATCTTTTGTAATTTCTAGTAAGTAAATAGGACGCCTTTTAAAATCAGACTTATTCACGAGTCTAGTCTAGTAGGTTTTCCTTCACCTCAGTTTTCTCAGTTTCCGCACTTAGACGCCCATTTCGTCCATTGTGCGTTAAATCCTGGCTAATTAAGCTAGCCTAGCTCCTTCCGAAAGCTTAGAAATTTTCCTGGGTACTTTGCATGCTCCACGGAGCGACCTCATACGAGGATTACTGTTCGTTGGAAGGCCATAGCGACGTATTCCAGGACTGTGTGAGTGAGCACCAGTTAAGTCCCCACAAAGTCAGTTTATAAAACTTAAGAATTACCTACAATTACTTACATAACAGCTACACAATAGGTGTAAGACTGAAATCTGCAGAAGGTAAAACCTTCAATATGGCGGTCTTGTCCGCCGATCTATTCAGCTCTCAATCGTATTGTCACATATGTGGGTTACCTACTTGCACTTATAGTATTTTTGTATTGCATTCCCGTTTAGCCCAGTTTAGGATTTTACGTAACTTTTCTAAAACAACTAGATGAGTTTAATGTTATTTTTAAATGGATTTCCTTATGTTTTAATAGAAATATCAATAAATCTTTGCCTATTCAGATTTGTTCTATATTTATATAGAGTTTAAATCATATTTAATCTGTAGTATAATATATTTCGCTAAGCGTATAAGACTGGTGAAAAAAATCAAGTCTTTTTTATAAAATTCTTTGAACTCTGAGGTAAGTTTATAATGTAAATACAATTTTGAATTTTTTTTTTTTAATTCTCAGTTTTTTATTCCGGTAAAGCGAATAGTCTTTATGGGGCAGCATAGCAAAATTTTCCATGTGTTGATATGTATGTAGATAACGAAGTACGGAGCCAGCTACCAATGTTGCTATATGTTTTTGATGTGAAACATCTATAGCCGCACGTAAAACCGATTTCTGGCGTGGCGACGCATGCCGTGGCGACGCATCGCCACGCTATATGATGGTATATACATACAATCTATATGCAGTAGTAAATTTTTGTATATAATGAAACTAAATGTTTGTTCAATAAATAGTCATCGTTATCTGGAAAACAAAATCGTAATATTTTATTTTATCATTATGACATATTTAGTTTCTATCACAATCTGTTCTTTTCTGCATATTATGTACATACTTCACAGAATAATTTCGATGTTTCACATCTGCCAGGCGTCCCGTGACGGCTCACATTTTATTTTAATAATTGTAGTTATCTATCACTACTATATATATCTATAGTCTGTTTTAAAGTAGCATGATTAGTATAATCTCTATGAATTGAAACTTAAAAAATCATGAGTTTTCGTCAAATTTAATTTTGCTCACTGACCCGTTTGAAAAATCTTTTTACACACACACATACACAGAGTTCAAAATAATTAACATTCTACTATTCATATGTTGTACATACATTCAGCTTGTGGTTCGTTGTTTCCTACTTTCCAACACAAATTAATATAGGGTGGCCATAAAATGAGATTACACTTTAAAAATTATAATTTAAATCGGCTTATGTCATTAATATTTATTATAGTTTGATATAAAAGTAGCCAACTCTAATTCACATTCACTCTAGTGTAATATATATTATTATTATTATTATGTTTGTTATGGAAGAGCTGGGAACCCTAACACGGGTATATTTACTTAAAAGGGTTCCCAAATCTTACACTATGAAAAGAAAGATGTACCTACTTAAAATGAATAAAGACTTTCATTATTATTTATTATTATTATTATATATATATATATATTTAAATTTACATAAGATGCATCAATTTATATATCACTACATAGTATAAAACAAAGTCGCTTTCTCTGTCCCTATGTCCCTTTGTATGCTGAAATCTTTGAAACTACGCAAGGTTTATAATATGTATGATAACATTCATTAAATAGTGGAGATGTACTGTTATTTTTGAATTTTTCAATGTGATGTCGTAAATAATTACATTTTTTCCGCTTACATTGCAAACGCAGGCTGAACCCTACGAGTTTTATCAAAATAATGTACTAAGTATTGTACACATTGAAAAGGTCTACAGAAAAGTCCGTGATGGTATATGTCTATATGGTATATGTCGCGTATATTATCGGAGCTTTCCAGCGACGGAAATAACAATACATAATAAAAACCTGCTTTTCATCAGCACCCGTGCGAAGCTGGGGCGGGTCACTTAGTACTTTATAAATAAAGTAACTAAATTCTTCTTTGTTTAATCTTCCTAATAAGAGTAAACAGTAGAAAAAACGAATTCCACAATACAATAAATTTATTTGAAATGAAATCAATATAAATGTTTGTAATGACTTTTAATAACTTAGCAATGAACTTATTGAAATAGAGAGCACACACGACCAAACCATTATAAATAAAATAAATAAAAATACTTTGACTCAAAACAAACATTACATTCTAAATACAATATTCACTGTGGTGAACCTTATTCATAATATACATCTATGAGCACTAGCGTTTAAACTAGGACTAGCCTGTATCTTAAACGCTAGTTTCTTCACGTGTCATTAAGAGATTGGTTAAACTGTTTGCCATTAGACGTTTGATTATGATTGTTTATTGAAACAAATTTAATTAAGTATCAAATAAATCCATACCAAGTTTTATATATTCCAAATGTCCAAACTTCTAGCAAACCCACTGTTATAATAAAGATCTCACCTTATTTACGAAAATTTTGGTCACCCAATAGTGGCTGTATAATCATTGTAAAGGCCTCTCGAAGGCCTGTCTAATTAGTACCACAATTAGAAGCTCCCGATCAATAACAATTAGAGGCATGACTCATAGATATGTAATGAGAATTGCATACGTGCTCCAATTATATTATATATTCCAACGCTTCTTGAAGATTTCAACAATGGGACCTTTCATTATATTGTATAGAATATATGTCTTTGGGTGAAGGCATAATTAAAATACTAACTTATTTTACAGTGGCCTACAGTATACGTATTCCATTATTGAAAATTGCATAATGTTTTTAAAAATTTAATTTCATGTATTAACAAGTATTTACTAATTTGTAAATAGCATTGATTTTTTGTTATTCAACCCGATTAAGCAGAATGTATAATGTTACTATTTTATGTAACAATTCATACTTGTATAGAATTAAATATTTTGATTTAGGTAGTTGATATTATGCCGAATTCCGATGAAATTAATCGAACTGATAATATTATACCAAACCATTTACTATGCCTATTTACTATACTTTAGTGGAATGATTGATAATAATTATATAACAATCAATTGTACGTCTTCGTGGTCAGGTAAGTTTTACAAAGTACCTTGTTTTACAAACAATACTAGTTTCAGGTTTCCAATGGCTGATTAGCATTAAAATTTGAAACTGACGCAAAAATATTTTTACCCCCAAGCTCATTGGGAGGTTACCGGATTTCATACAATATAGTAAATACATAAAAATAAAACTATGGTTTATTTTTTAATAGTTAAAACAATTGTTTTCCGAGATTTGGCTATGAAGCCGAAATGTCCATGTGAATCTAAACTTACCAATTCATCATAGTAGTTTGCTATTTGAGAATAGATCAACGAATCGTAATCCATCCTGTTTTTACGTAAAACACTATTTTAAAACACTGCGTGAGGTCACTTGGGTATTTGAAACACTTGAACACTTAGCTTTTACACTTTTCCGTAGCTGAAGTGACAGTTACAATTTTACACAATTCGTAGGTGATTTGCGCGGCTTTTTGGTTTTTCAGATTTTCCGATGTTTCCCAGGAATTATCGATAAATTTCACGTTCGTCGAAGTAAAACGCATTGGCCGAGTAACGTCTGACGTACACTACCGTCTGTAAAGCTAAAATAAGACGAAATTTTAAACACAAATCTTTAGTACGCGGTGAATCTATATAGAGATGTTATTATCGCACGTGCTGTAGTGGGAATGAACTGGAGTGTTTATGGAATGCTATGCCTATGAATCAGTAATAGATTAGAATTTCAATACTAATTGTGTGACTTTCTTTTACTTGATATGTGTGGAGGATTGAAATCAAACATTTATCATTGGTATTAAGTTTCTAATGTTTACTTTATTCGATGTTTTCTTTTTTCGTTGTCAAATAATATGAATAACAATGTTGAAGTAATAGCATGGTGCGTACTTAGACAATATTTAATATAAATATTAACAAAAATTATTATTCAAAATAAATGAAAGTGCAAATGTATAATATTTAAATTATTTGAATACGCTTATAACTTTTAAGTGGTTAAAAACCACTTTCAGTGGTATTAGTGTTTAATTATAATTAGCCGTTGTATCAACTCTATTTATATTTTACACCCGCACTAGAGGAAGCGAGTTATAGCGTATGTTCGACTGTGAGTTACTCCAAACATTTTATGTTAGTTTGTTTTATAATTTCTGGAAAACTTCTCTTATTAACATTGTAGAGAACATTGAACTGTATTTTTGAGAATTATTGTTTTTGAAACAAATGAATATTTTACTCTAAAATAGTCTCAAGATGAAATTATTTTACCGTTATTTAGACAATAAGACAACTAACGTATTTGATAGCCCAAATACATCTTTTAGTATCAAAGACCTTTCTATCTTGTAGCAAGAAAGACCATCTGTAGCTTAGTGGTTACGAAACAACAGTGGAAGACCTTATCACATTCCCTTAAGAGAAAAATAGCACAAAGTTTTATAGTGGGTGGTCCTATAATAAATTAAAGAAAATATTTAAATATCCAGGATCTTTACTATATATATACAAAATGTCTAACACGTGTCTCAAAATGCACATCTGTAAAAATAACTCTAATAATACTCGTAATGCCGCTGTTAAAATATTTTTGATCAAACTAAATTAACTTTCAAGAGAGTCCTAATCTTCTGTCTTATTACGAACTTTTGAAAAGTATAATCACGTTGAAGAGTACATTAGTCTTAATTTTAGGGCTGTCACAAAGTTTCATCTGATGCGGCGCCGGTTGACACGAACAATTTGTGAGTATTTTCAAGAAGAATGTTTTGAATATTTTTACAGAAATAACTCTTTGATATTTTCTTCGTGGAAAATAAAAAAAAATATCAAAAGGATTTTATACTATAAAATGTTATTCATAGACAAGAGGTGGAACTTGATGGAGAAGTCTTTATATATAATAGTAACTTAAGGATTTCTCAATTTCTTCCTCGTTTTCTTATCAAACTGTTTGATATTCCCTTTCCGAAGAACCGTCCTAGATTATCCCTGCTATGCCCGGGGTGTGTAAGTTGCCTAACAAATTTTTATATCAAATTGATTCTCTTATTCAGTTTCCCTGAACAACCTTTTCCGGAATTTTTCAATAACTTATCATCTATATCTCTCGCTATTTAGATAAGATATTTATTATTTGTAAGAATTCTATAATTAATAGTTATTACGTATGGTGTGTTGAACAGATTACATACAGGTTTTAATTGTTATTTTTGTGTGTTCCTAGATGTTAGCTTTTATAGCGATACCCAATGGCAATCATTATTAAAATAAATAAATAAACATATGTACGTATTTTACAAAGCATGTAGTTATAAATTTTACATACTATTTGTTTTTTTGAAGTTCATAAACAATATGTATTTTAAATACACCAGAAATGTGATATACACAAAAACTATATAGGCGAAACGGATAAATGTTAAATTGACATTTTAGAATTGAAAGTTTTATCAGTTAAACAAGTTTTATAGTCACGTTTGTAAGGAAATTAGTCAAGTATTGTTAAATATATACATACTATATTGAATTTAAATGTTTAACCATATATATTAATTTTTATAAATATTTTCTAGATAATTCCCCGACTATATAGTCGTCGGTGGTATAGCTTACGTAAATGGCATTGGTAACTCGGATGATAAAACACTACTACCTAACCATATATTAAACGCTTTAATTATTTGCTAAGCAACTTTATTACAAAATAACAATATAAAATACAATAGAAAAAATCCAAGACATTTTTATTGCATTTCTGTAAATATATTTCTATTCAATAAAATATTCAATTACACTGCAGACGGCTGCAAATAAAACGGGCGGCGAATAAAGACATCTGAAGAAATCCTATTATACGAAACAAAGTGCGGTGCTACAAGCACTTGTCCCATTCGCTATGTGCGACACGTCATGTGCATTTGATAAATGCGATATAACATTTTATAAATAAATTTATTTAGATTTTTCTCTTTCTCGTGGTACTCTAATACAGTTGTATGACGTATCGTAACCACTGACTTATGTTTCTTCGTTCGTTTCAGTGAATTCTTTTCTGCCTTCTTGTTTCATACACGTTATTGAGTCTAGTAGACACGTGACACGCGAGCGTTAATTTCAAATTTAATTCTTTCAATACCCCACTTGGGATAAAATACTGTTAGAAGTTTTAGATAAGTTAATAGTAATATGCCGAGTTTTTGGAAACAAACGACGACCACACATCGTATAACGCAAACCTATATATTTATAACCTGCCCATAAAACGCAATACGCTTTTTCTCCTTCAAACGCCCTTTCATCTTTAATCACTTTATAATCATAATTAACAATCAAAGTGTGTTAGAGCTGCTTCTGAGACCTAATATTTATATACACGCTTTACTACTTCACTAATTTAGTCACTCATTCACTCACTCACACATTTTCACCCACACACTTACTCATGCACTCAGGCGTGTTGATAACGGTTTATGGAAATAAATCAAAGTTTATTTATATATTTAAAATAAATTAAGGTCCCCCAAAAAGTGCCTAAGCGGGGAGCAGGGGTCCATGCGTTTAAAAGAAGGGATGATGACCCATCCCTGCAAGTATTGGACCCGATCTCCTCTAGCTATTTGTAATGCGTATGGCCCGGTCTGTGAAAGATGCTTGCTGTGTCAAGCATCTTTCACACGCAACCGCCGCATCGCTTGTCGGAAAGCGGAAAAGGCTCTGCTGTTACCGCATCCCTCATAAGGCGATTGTTGGTGGCACCTTGGGAATGAAAATCTACCTACTTAAAAGGAATGAACCCTTTTTTATTTTTTTATTATAAAGTCTTCTAAACTTCTAGACGACAGGTCTATGCTATGCTGAAACTGAAGTATTCTTCTTGTGCAACCTATGCTAAATGCCTATAACATATGCCGTAAATGGAAGACATTAGCTGTCCATGACTGGGGAATCCTAGGACATTTTCTATTTTAACCATAAAACCTTTTCATCGTGTATAACACAGTGTTTCTTATTTTTCTCTAATTGCGTACATTTTGTTTCACCTGTCACTAGAATTCGTATAGCTCAGTATTAATTATTTAACACACGGCTGAAGTTGCTGATCCTGTAAGCGATTGCTTCAATTCAATTAATATATAACACATTAACGATATCGACGAATTTTATTTCTAAAATTTCCCAAAAACTAGATTGCTATGATTACTAATAACAGTAATATAAAAATATTAATATAATTAATGGATTAAATAATGAACCATAATGAATTAATTGCTTGCTTGCGTGCTGAAAAGCTATTGTGCAGATATTACGTATGAAAGTCTCTATTACCGAGTCAGATGTAACGCATCGTTATCTCCATACGCGTTACACGAACCGAGACACAGCTAGTTAGTTATAAAATGAGCTAAGCTCAGCCACATAGCTACGATTTATAGCAATACCATTGTGGCTTGTAATGCACGCATCGCACAGGGGTGGCATTGAGCTGCAACTAACGAGAAAATAAGTTCTTCCGTTGAATACACCTTTTGTTTTACCTTACGCACTGTTTATATAATTTACACCCGAAGCCCATTTTGCTACATGTAAACACAAACATTACAGAATATTAATATGAATTAATTTCTTACCTTTTACTCAGGATTGGCTTATGATCACTAGAGCACAGTTCCCATAAGCTTAAGTCATGTGACATGAAAAGCTTTTTTTTTAATTATTAATTATTGACTTGCAAGAATCTATGTGTTACCTTTTAAATATTCTGTGCGCGTATTTGTAATTAAATTCCTCATAAATAACTAGGCTGCTTTTGATGAAATTTTAAATGAACGCGAATGTCTTAGATCTACAATTAGATGATTTACTTGCAAGTAAGATGTGTGTGCAGAATAGCTAGTGTTTAATATGACTTTAATTATTGTTATTATTCAAATTATCACAGTTTGTGTGTTTGTTTATATGTAAGAGATGAGCTTTTTTTACAAGTTAGGCATGAAATTTATCTTAATTTTGTGACAAGGATGTCTCCACACCGTTTTCTGTTCGCATGCACGCACGACCTGTTGCGATGGTGTACTGGAGCCTTTCCAGTGTTTAAGTGAATTATACTCAAATAAAATTTAGTTATCATGTATGTTTTTCAATGTTCTACTCGCTCTTGCCAAATTCACTTAAGTGGAAAACACGGGTTGCAAGTTTTAGTATTATTCCATGATATAATGTTAGCAAAAGAATATATTTAAACAGCAAACAGGAATAATATTGATTTGTAAAATAATTCGAATACTTTCTGCTTTAATATGAACAAAAGATTTTATCAAAGACATTATGTAGGTTTATATATAAATGGATTATACATAAAATTATATCTGACATACAAAAAAATACCATTCTGTAGTAAAATAAAAGAAAAATCAAAATGACAAATCAACGAATTTGACGGCATATTATATACGATCGAACTCTTTTATTGGTCTACACATATGTCAACGTATACCTAATCATAATACGTTCAGTATTATATTAGTCAATACTTAATTGATCCATTAATATCCATGCGTTAATCACTCCAAAAAGCCAATAATAAAGTTGAATATTCCAAGTTACACATAATATTTTAAAGATTAAAAATAACGCTTAAAATCCAAAATGAAAGCAATTTACGAGAAAAGAATTTCAACACGTGCAATGTTGGCTCCAGCTTAATCCGAGGCTTAAGCGAAATTACAACACTATGTTGAGAGCTTGGGTTTGCCTGCAATCACGGCGACTGTTAATTTTTGGATACATCTATATATTAGAAAAATGCAAATTACATATATTTTAAATGATGATTATTTACGGTTTAGGTCAAGATATATATCATTAAAAATAAATTAACTTACATTTAAATCGATAATTTTATAAATTGATGATCATATTTGTATTTCCAGTTAGTAGTAGTTTAGGTTAAATATTTATGAAAATATTATGTATGTATACAAAATAGTGATAAATTTGCTAGAATAGAACGGACAATGTTAATACTCGGAACAAACGCAGGCTGCAATTTCCCCGTACTATATAAAGTTAGTAATTCTTTTTTGGGAAAAGGGATACTCTTCTTTAATAAAATCCCCCAGGCTCTGTTATCTCCGCTTTTTAATAAATTTAAGAAATGTATTAAAGAAAAGCTTACTATTAATTTGCTATATTTGTTTTAAAATAAGTGTTGTTTAATGATTTGCTTTTTTAAAAGAGTACCGAGAGTTTTTAAAGTCGGCTTTTTCCTCGACCTGTACCCTCTGTCTTCTTTGCCGATGAGTAGGGATGCCTGCAGGTTCAAATTTAATGACGTGGAAAAAGTGATACCTGTCTATCACATGTTCCATAATAAACGTATTTTATTTTTTTATGTTAGTAAGTGTTTGTCGGCTTGACCAGACTCTGGCAACACAGTTTGTGTTCACATCTTAAACTATAAACTGCTGTATTAATTCTCCCGACTTATATAAAACAGAATTCACGATCGGTACAGAGAATTTTAATTAAATTTTTCTCGACCGTAATCTTTTCTTTAAGTCATAACCTGAGCACACTGAATATAAATTGTGTCATTTCGCAAAACCCTAATGGAAAAGCCGATTAAATAATTCAGCTGAACGAAACTTTGAGCCTATAACCGCATACATACGTAATCAGGTTTCCATTGGTCTGGCTTATGAAGGAAAAAAAGACGCTACATGTATCAACATTGTTTGGCGAAGATCCATGGGAATACCCATAGGAAATATCCTATCCTCAGATGGCAACCCTTTTTTCATTAATTATGAATCGAACACCAATTATTTGGAATCAGCTGCCCACTGAATTTTTTCTTAACCAATGTGACTTAGGATCCTTCAAGAAAAGAGCGTGCGAAAGACGCACTTGCAAGCTTTCTAGCAGTGTGTGTGCTGGTATATAGATAAGCGTATCAGGCGAATCCTGGTAAACATTTATACAAACAGAGGTTTTTTCATGTAACATTTTGTGATAAATTTTTTATTGTCAAATTAATAATAAAAAAAATAAAAAAAAATATTTATTAACTAGTTCTTAATAAATTACAATAAGAAACTAATTTTATAGGATTTCGAAAACAGAATTACTTACATACTAGCGTTTAAGATACAGGCTAGGCCTAGTTTAAACTAGTGCTCATAGAAGTATATTATTCATAAGGTTAATCACAGAGAAAATTGTATATAGAATGTTATTTTTTTTTAAATCAAATAAAGTAATTTTTTTTTAATTTTATACTGCTACAAAGACAAGAAAGATGTCTGTAAGAAACATTATAAACACGGAATAGGTTGAATATCCGAATCGATATTTTGTTTTAAAAATACAGCGCATCGTAATTCGTGTATGTAAGTATTAACATAAGGGTAACGTTTACCTGCCGAATTTAGCATTCACAACCCTTCCGAGGCCGTCATGTTGATGTATGGTAATGTTAAAACGTGAGTGGGGGTCGAATTAGCCCCAGCTGATCCTTCAAGCTATTTATAAGGGTCGTTTTTATAAAACCTTTCTGCAATATTTGATTGTTAACGCAAATGATGTCTTGAAAAATCGATGCTATTTACGAAGCTTTTTCTTTATAGTCAAACACAAAGTTAGAATATTAATTTAGGTTACTTTTGTCAACGTATTTTTTTTTAATATTTTGCATTGTTACACTTACTATCAGTTTTCAAATAAAGGTTGAACTATTGGCGAAAAACCAAATTATAGACAAAAGAACTAAACTAACCTAACCTTTCTTTAAGCGATAAAGTGATCCCATTTAGATTGTCGAAAATTTTAAATTTTGGCGTTTACTGCAGTGTTTGAAGAAAATGAAAGACTTTTGGAATGTTTATCCTCAATGCGATAAAGATGTATGTAGTTTATTAAAATAATTATGTTTAGGAAAAATTTCTTAAAAAGTTGTGGTCAACAGCAATACGGTTTTCATTTACCAAAAGTGAAAATTAATATCAAATATGTATACTGAATAGTTACAATGATATTGTCATTATCTGGGCATCGTTTTATGTAAAATAAAATTAGCCTCGCACGCACGAAGAATATAAAGTAGTGGATAATTTTGTACCGACATTAAATTTTGTTAGGCGCAATCGCTTTATTCGCGCCGGCATGTACCCTAGCTGAATTTGGTACAAAAATGCTAATTTAATTTTAAGGGTTCTTGTAAAGTTAAGTATTGAATGTTTTTATGAATCAACAATTGAAAAACTGCAATATCACTTAAGAGTGATTTTTTTATAACTGTAATAGTACAGTTTATTTACCGCTTTGTGAGGGGATGGTGCCTATAATATACGTGGACTTTAGAAGACGTGTCGTGGGCACAGGTCACCAGACTTCCATAGCGAAAGAAAAATATTTGTATATTATATTGAAGACTATATACTATGACTAAACTAAAATAAAACATGCAAATAAGAGTAAAGTATGAGTATTAGTTGGTGTGTGAGTAGGGTGAAGGGTGTGAATAATTTTTAATATTTAAGGAAGATTTATACCTCAATAAGACTATATAGTTCTTAAAATGAAACTAGTGTACTTATACTAAGGTAAACTAAACTTAGATTGATATTAAATATGGTAATTGAAACATGGATGTCAACGTTTCATTATTTCGTTAGATATCTACGTTGTATAGAAACAACGTGCACCATTATTCGGGTCTTAAGTATGCGTAATCGACTCGATTCTGAGAAAATACTCATATTCCGTAGGATTTAAAATGCAATGAAACAAATGAACATTAACAACGAAAATAAAGTGATCTTAATAAATTCCCATAAGCTCGCGACCGTAAATTAACCGGGTGCAGCAAACAATTGGTCCGCAAAAATGATAAATACGTACGCAGGTGCAACGGCACTGTTTGCTCGGTAATCGAGCGTTTTATTTATCGACGAATGTATTTATTTTTTAAACGACGTTTTATATGAACGATTGTTGTTTTATGCTTTTTATAGTTTCAATGTTTTTGTGTAGCTAACCGAATTTAATATATGTTTTCAACCAAAATTTCTATTCAGGACTTTTTTATCCATTATACATTCATGAAATTGAAAGCAAGCAATTCACCTTTATAAGTTTTAAAATGAACGTTTTCTGGCACTACAGCAAGAAACTACCTCGGATCAACTGAAAATATAACGTACTATATATAAAAAGATACATTTTTATTACAAATGGAGGTAACGGTTTTTTTGTTAGATAATAATTAATATTAGGTTATAAACTTGTTTGGATGTACCACGCGCACATTTCAACTGGGTTAGCAAGGCGACACTCACGCGAGCAATACAAATTAACGAAATTTTTATTGAGGTACACCTATTTGTTTGTACACTGGCTGAGTTCACAAGAATTGCTTGCTATATTGTTAGTTATAAGATTTACGTTTATAAGTGTAATTTTTAAATGTTTTTTTTATGTAGGATAATTGATGTGGGCAATATTTTGGCGTTCTATCGATTTATTAGTATCTGTTAAGGTAGAATAATGTTGTGGAATAAATAAATAAATAAAACTTACCCCTGGTAGCGTTCTTTTCTCATGGAGGGCTGATTGTGCGCTCGAAGCGCTTTCCGGGTTGAAATATGTAAGGAAAGCGCACCCTGTTGACAAAATTAATTAATTAAAAAATATAATACTGTGTAATATTTAATATTATTAATAAAATACATATTTCCAAAGGTTATGTTGTATAAAAGGATTTTACGTGAAATAGACGACTCTTTCTTCTTATTAAAACCCGTTTTTCCTTTCTGTATGGGCAGGTGACAATGTAATTGTGTGGTGAAATAACATAGGAACGCGATCGGCTGCGATTTATAGCTCAGACACAGTGCTCAGTATTCCTTAATAATATCATAAATCTATTCAATTTTGATATATAAAAATGATGTCTCTAAATCTTAGACATTAAAAACACAAGCCAAACCTTTAAACAAACCAAACAACTATAAAACCCCAAGTAATAACATCTAGTTTATTCTTCGTAGCGTAAAAATTATATCGATTTTAGACTACGTTTTTAACAAGTGCAAGTCACGTTAAAAAGTTTAGTGCAACTCGCATTCAAGTCATGTTCGATGAAATATTGCACCAAAGACCGGAAACACACACGCGAAGGGAAATAGAAACATCTCTTAAATCGCTTAACTTTCCTGTGATTTAGGTTCTAGAATAGGAAACCACTTTTTACAAAGTTCAGTAAAGTCTGAATAAGCTTATCATAAAATCAAACTAATAGTCATGCTTTTCTACTCTATGTATATAATTATATAGTATATAAATGTATACAACTAAAAACCCCTTAATTTTCTACTCAATATTATTATGTTATCGTTTTAGCAGAAATACAAACATTTTGTTTGAATACATATCAACATTTTAATTACAATTTTACGTATAGTCGTAACCGCCTTCAATTGTTTCCTATCCTATACCCCACAGTTTTATAAAGTCTTACTATCGTAGCGTTGTTTTGTGCGCAAATAAGTAAGTCCATTATGTACGTACAAAAGTATATTTTTACGCTATCTATCAATTCCCTTAATTTCACAATTTGGCTTCGAGAGAGAGACTTCAGAATGTAAAAAATATATGCTATATATGTAACATACGAAATTATGTTATGACACTGTCGTGTACCTGTGATTGACCAACTCCCAGCACGTACTAAACGCAATTCCATTCATGCACTAAACCAATAGTGATGTAGCAATTAGCTCGCATTCCTCGGGGACAGGTATTTAGTGAACACGCCATTAGTATATTATTAGCTCCACAGATTCTAACGCTGGTGACGTGACTAATCGATGCAGAAATATTTCCAAGTTGAACTATTAAGTTTATACAGGACAATACAATAAAAAGCCTATCCGTAGATGCATATAATAAAATTATATGCATCATTTATCATTTTTCTCATGCATTTATATTAAAAAACTTCATTTTTAATATTTTTATTAAAATCTAGATTCCGACGGGGCATTACTTTCATAGTTTTTTCAGAAGTAAAAGTTAAAGTCAAAAATAATTTATTCATATAGGTAACATAATATACACTTATGAACGTCAAATAAGGGAAATATACAATTAATGAATCTAATTAAACATTTACTGCCAGTTCTCAAATCAAGAGCGTAGAACGGAAGAGAAGAACTGGCAATAAACTCTTCGCCATTCTTTTTAATCGCCAAGTTTTTTTACACAATGTTTGTAAGCTGCGACCATTACACCATGATCCATGTGACATCTTGAGTAATAAAATAAATGAATGAATAATCGAATAAATAATGAGTATGAATCATTTTAAAAATTGTTTTGGATGCTTTGAGATTTGCTTTTAAATAGTACACAAGAACAGAGTCTCTTCTCTCTCTTCCCTCTTTAATAGTTACTGTAAGTACTATTATTGGACAATAATATATTAGATATTCTTTTTAGCAAATTAAGTTAGTTTCAAATTACTTATTTGAGGTAGTTAAATAATGCTTTTGTGCAAAGAATATTCAAAATATTCTTATTGTATTTCGTCACGACATACCAAATTTAAAATTTCTCACTAACGTGATAACTGATTCTACAGAAAAACTGTGATTAAACTCTAATTCGATGACCCATATAAGTGCAATAACATTTCGTAACAAAGGCGGATTTGCATCGCGAGCCAGCAATTAGAGTTGCTTTTATTTCCGGTCGCTATCTGATCCTGTCTGCCGCACCGTGCACGGTAGCCACTCGAATACGAATCGCTTGTTGTGTCGAATACCAGAAAAAAAATATAATTTGATTTGAAAATAACTTTCTTTATGACTGTGTTCATTCCCTTTATTTAATTACAATACAGAAGAAACGTCAACAAATTCCTTCAGTTTCTATCTTTGGTGAAAATACACACAAATAGTTTCAAAGTTACTAATCAAAATTTCGTCACAGTTGGGTAGTTTAATTAATTTTTTTAAAATTAATTATACACTTCTTGTACTTTACCCTCTGTAGGTGTCTAATATTATTGTTCCATATTAGAGTTGCCTGGAATAAATCGCTTGTTACCGATAAGGCCGCCCGTTGTCTAGTACTAGCAACCTACTGTTTATTGTTGTTTTATATTTAGGATTTTGCACCAATTTTTTATTTTATTTTGAGCCACAAAGACCAGGCTCGCGAGGACACTTATGTTCCCCATATTCCTAAACGTGGCTGAAACGTGGACCTTGCGAAATGTAGAAGGAATATATTATCATATATACATACATTGTCATATATGGTTTATATATTAAAAAACTACTTCTAAAATGGAAATTTGTGTAGATAATAACTATTTTGAAATTACCCGTTTGATCGTGTCACCAATTTTGTTCATGTTTCCATGTAGCCAGAATTTATAACAACAAGAAGAAGAAAGTTGAAGATTTATTCTGTACCAAATGCAAGGTTCTTGGCAATGTATTACCATAAACTTCATCTAATTGTTATACTGATGATTTGTTCATAGGTATCATATAAATAAAGAAATATTATTTGACCAAGGATTTGTGGCATAATTAATATTAAGGATATGGACACTTTTTTGTTCCGACGACTTTGAACTTTAAATTCCATAATTTTGTCAGTCAGTATGCTACCGAGCTATTAAGAAATAGATTATGTTTACTGGACTATAACTTGATTGTGTTTTTCGTACTCTATACAATCTGCTTAACCTAATTAATAAATAGGTTATAATAGGTTTTTTTTATAAACTAATCCACATACGCCATTGTTTTAGGGTGAGATAACCTAATAATGTATGGTTTTGTAGCAAGTAGGCTCTATATGAAAGCCTTGGTATTTTGTAACGAGCACAATACATGCAAAAGGTTAATATGTCGTTTCCATGTTCAAAGTCTATATTCAACAGAAAGCTTAAACGTAACAGTACGTTAAGTGAGAATGCGTTTCATATTACGGTTAATAATCCTTTTTTATAAAGAAGCTGACCTTTAAAATCCCAAAAGTAATGTTAATGATTATAATAGATTTTTGCTGATATGAATTTTTCATTTGTAGATTATATCACGTTATCTTGTAAGTTTTGACAAATAAATAAAATAAAAAAGGTTTAATAAAGAAATGAATTGTTATAAAATAATCTCAGAGT
The DNA here is from genome assembly GCA_028984075.1 of Pieris mannii. NCBI lineage: Eukaryota > Metazoa > Arthropoda > Insecta > Lepidoptera > Pieridae > Pieris > Pieris mannii. The sequence goes on from CM054784.1 coordinate 7,306,155, forward strand.
GATCGCTTGCTTAGCTGGTATTTAAATTATATGTATATAAATATTGCATCTTTACTTTTCTACAATTAATATATTGGGTAAAAGCCCTTGATCTCACAGCGATGCAACCTGTATTAAATTATAATGATATTAAATTAATTCCCTCATAACGATACAGCCCGGGGCTCTTTAGAGATCTCTTTGAGAAATAACCAGCACCTCGGGGGTTTGATTAAAACAAGGTTTTAGACATGCCCCGTAAATTGAAGAAGGTTTTCGGTTCATTAAATTTTATGGTTAGGCTGCTTTATTCGTATTCTTACGTATATTTTTATCAAACAAACCGGAAAAGATCTTACGAAAAACGATATATATAAACTTGTCTTTGTAGTAGTACATAATTTAAAACATGAATTTCGGAAACAAAACGTAATTCTTATAATAATTGTGATTAATTTATTTGTATGGCTTTGGAATAAAAAACGTTATATGACGTGACCACAGACAGAACGATGTGAATATATTATTAGTCATAGATTAATATGATTACAATCAAGTATACTAATAATCTATAGTAATAATATAAATAATTTAAAACAATAGTTTGGTATCGGCATCCTTTAATGCTGGCATCATTTTCTCACTGTAATGCGATACTTATTCGTTAAGCCATTATTCTGACATTTTATATTTTGACGCAATTTAATGATAATTAAATTAATTTATATATTAATATATAATTGAGTTTTGCTTTAATTTTATTTTCCGACATTCTTGTTTAAGTTTCCATACTTGAGCTGGTTCAAAGTTAGTGAAGCTTATATCGTACATAATTACTCATAGTAATAAGGTCAGATAATAATAACGCCGTTCCTTTTATAAAAAACGAAATTGCAGTCATGCGATACAAACATTTTCTTTGGCATATTGTGTTATAAATTATAAGTAAAAAATGTACAGATTTAAAATCACTAATAATTAAACATTTATTCACTATTAATAACTGTTTTATATTCTTATATGGGTTCTTTGATGATATTTATTTAATGTACACATGCAGATAATTAATTTAAGAGATAGGCAGAAAATTGTGAAGCGAAGCCTTTGATTTTTGGGGCTTGGATGTGCTGGATTTCTCACGTTTCCTTCACCGTATGTACTAAGTATAAAATGTGCGTGTTTACAATCCGTTGGTTCCTAGGATATGAAAGTGTTGTGTCTACCCTAGACTAATTATACGCAATTATGGAGACGACACATATCGAAATTTTTATTTATTAATATATACATAAATTATTTTTATTAAAATATAGGTTTAACAACGCCTTTTATGAAAAAAACAAAAAAGGGATGGTTTAATAAAAATTATTACCATATACGTCCTACCCTAGGCAAAACCCTATCCTAACGAACATCTATCCCAATGAAGTTATCTTCATTACAAATAATAAAGATAAAAAAAATACATATTATTAACACGTGTGTAATCAAACGAACAATAAAAAACAATATAATCCAAAATATTTTAATAACATATTTAAAAAGTATCAACAATTATCTAAATTTTAAAATAGTTTCGCTAGTTTTTCATCACGTTCTCACACACAAGTCGTATATTGATTTTCTTGTTGTTGAATTTTATACTACACTTAAAAAACAAACACTATGAACAACATTATTACGTAAGTTACTCAAAGACAGTTAAATTTATACCCACTCTCGTAATACGAAGAAACTTGTAGTTTTAATCTTATTTAGTATAAAAGGGTAGTGTCAGTATCGCTTAGATGAATGAAATGGAGCTTAGTTGAAAAACTTTGCGGCGGAGATAAACAGCGGTATACTAGGTATACTTCTGATGATATATATAAATACCATGCCATATTATAGTTGATAATATGTTACAATTTTATATTTCACAATTTGACATAATAATATAAATTACTCCATTAATTATAAACCTTCACCTCCGCACTGCTAATATACGGAAGACCACTTAATTTCCTTAAAAATAATGGTAATAATACTAAATTAAAGTATCTGTCCCAAGGCGCATTAGGTTATGTGAGTTCAAACGTATTCACTTTCAAACATATATATGTATATCACATGCTTCTGCACGAAACATATTATGTAGCGTCTATAATAATATCTTTGTAATGCGTATAGATATGTATATACTATATAATTACGTGTAAAGTATGTGGACGTAATATTAGGATACTCTGAATATATTACGGAGTATCTACGCCCATCCCTTCGTGTATTCATTTGACTTAATTAAAAGTGACGTCTTATTTTACCTTCGTTAAAATCTAACTCGTTTTAATTAATACACATTTATAACAGAGGCTCTTTTAATGTATAGGTAAAGAGAGCTTTAGCCAAAATTTATCAGCATGCATCATATGAACAAATTTCAAAGCGCATCAATTTATTCATATTCCATGTAGATTTTTAATATAAATCAGGTAAAAATATATGTATTTAGATATATAGAATTACAGATAAAATAAACTTAAAGCAAATAATAAAACAGCAGCATTACATTTTCATTTTAATTTAGTGATCATTAAGCGATTTTTTGCTCCAATGCAATTCATACTTCCTTCGTGCATATAAAAACACTGTTTTAGAGTTGGAACATTTGTCTCACAAGGTGATGTAACACGACAAAACTTGTGCATATAAATTGCAAAGTGGTCAGAGTTCAGGACAAGAAACTTGTGTTCAGTGTCATTATGTACAGTTTGAGCTTCGTGTTTTCTATATTATACGACGCTTTTGGAGAAGCTGAAATTACACCTATAGAGAAATGATCTCAATTTTTTTTAAATATAAAACAGGGGGCTAACGGGTAGGCGGCCTGATGTTAGGCGATGCCGCCGCCCATGAACACACTATGCCAGAGGGCTCGCGAGTGTGATGCTGGCTTTTTAAGAATTGATACGCTCTTATCTTGAAGGACCTTAACTTGAAATAGTGGGCGGCAAAAACTGCCTCAAAACGTGCTGAGTTGTGGAACGACGGACGTCAAAGTAATATTGGTAGAATTTCGAATTCTGCCGTCGGATGATGAAACTTAGGTGCAGGTGTCTATTTTATTAAAAAAAAATGGAAACCCTGATAAAAATATAAAATGGCGAATGGACCATCCATCAAGTATTTCGTGAGATTAGCGTGATCAACCTAACAAACAATCTCCTGAGCTTTATATATATTTGATTGCGCATAGGTTTCTGTAGTTCCTCCTGTGACGATATTTTTATATGTTAGGAAGTCCAGACGAGTCAACCAATATTATTGAATTTTGCTTTTACGGTTAGTTTCTTGAGTCGAATGGTAAACAATGAATTTCGTATTTTATTTCGTTAAGCAGAAGTTGAGAATTGTTAGAGTCATTCGGTTCAATTGCTATTGTACTCGAGATTTTTCTTTGAAACGTTATTGCCAAGTTATGTATTTCAATTCTATTATATAGAATATAGTATATTCGTTCTTAGAAATAGAAAGGTAGGTGTTGCGAGTATTAAACGTGTTTAAAATAAAACCTTAATAATCTATTGGTGCTGAAACTGGATTTAGCTTAGGTTCCTCTATTTCCGGTTTATGACACTCTCCATAGAATGACCTGCAGAATATACTGCACTGCACTATAGGAAGCGGAGGAAGATTCTCGTGTTGGAGGCCAGGAAACATTTCGGTTGCAGAGCCAGCGAAATAAGTGAAACGAAAACTTTAAATATTTAGCATATAAGTGCACTTTTACTTTTTGTTTATCAGGAATCCAGTATTAGTTTAGTGTATTTTTTTGTTCCTGTTTAGTTTCTTCTTAATAACTATATGTAATATGTATTTTTGCACTTCTTGTCTACCCTATACAATTTAATAAAAAAAAATTATTCACTCACAGTAGTTGACTGGAAGAGAACGCTCGAAAGCGATAAAGGCGCCCGTTATTCTTCTTTTCATTTTATGTTCAATTTTTATATTGTAATATAACGAAGTGTTAATAAATAAATAAGTGTACTCATGTAAGTGACTATTGTCTATTATGAGAATAAATGTCTTTTAACTTATATTGATAAGTCTTAAATAAGTTTAATCTTAGCGTAAACATAATTTGACGGAAACCGACAAGTGGATACTATGATAAATACAGGTTAATTGAAAAGTCACTTTATTCATAAAATCATGTTTGATGTAGATTGTAGATTATTCATAATAATTATTATATACTATCATTTAATATTCTTATCTTTTAAAGAAAACACTTTTGTACCGGATTTAATATAGGAAATGCGAAACGTCGGATTAATTTAAGAATTCAATTATGTTAATTAATTATTTGTTTTTGACAGATTTCAAGTAACCCTGAGAGTTCTAAGGGTCTTAGTCAAAATGCTTTACCAGTCGTGTATGCAGAAAGTCCAAAACAATTATGAAAGTTTGTCGAGTTTACAATTCTCTATTTCAATAATCAAGTCAAGCCTACGTTAAAATCGATGTGTTTGCTGTGTTATCTGATTAATTAATAATTTATCATGCTAAATTAATTAAACAACAATCTAGACATTTAATTGCTCCCTTTAATGACGTAAAAGCGTCAAAACAAGCGTTAATATGAGAGTAGTGATGAGTGTAATGACTTGGCCCACGCCACCATAATTAGTGCGTTGAGTACAAAGTGTGACAAAACACTAGCACATACTAATTGTCTACTATTTTGTTAATTATTATTTCAGTTACTGCTAGGTAAATGATTAAAACATGTATACATTCTAGTTATAATAATAATATAGCCTGATCTGAATAAATCATCAACTTTTTAGGTCAACATATAAACATAGATTACATTAAACTAAGTATTAGTAGGTTAAGAAAAAAATTATTCTAATAATTGTATCTTGCTGATTTTTTGCAGATCCGTTTTTCAGTTGGCAAAGTCCTCCTCCAAATACACATTACTTCACAGGATACATTCTAGTATTATTTGTAATTCCAGTACACACTTTATTGCACATTACAATAATTAAGAAGTAAAATACAAATATTACCATTCGAATGAATAAAAACAAAGGAATTTATTGTACCCTGTCTGTTTTATATTGAACGATTTCAGTTCTTAATACTTTATTGTATCTCAAAAGTCACGTTGTCCGTCTATTTAAGGTTATTTAGCCGCCGTTACAATTTTAATAAACTCATTTATATTTTCAAACATAAATGGTATTCAAAATACATTGAAATTAATATTTTGCAATAACATACTATACTGGACATTAATTTAATGTTATACACCCTTATTTTACACGACATGATGTAACAGAGCCAAAACAGCACAGCACAGAATCGATTATTCTCATACACGATTCCATTTTCAATTAACACTCGTATAATAAAATACACGCTTAATTAAATGAATCCAGGGTTATTTATGTGTTCAGCCGTAACGGATAATCCAGATCATAAAATCGTACTAAAACGTACAATTAAGACTAATATGATCTGCCGTTTAATCCCTTCGTTGCACATTATACCTATTTAACAGGATTCACGGACACAGTTATGAGTCCGGGGCCTAATCCCCGGATAATTGTTGTCCGACGAACGCCTAGAAAGTTAGCGGCCGTAATTACGCCGAGTGGAATGTCCGGGATTGCATCTCAGATTCGTTACACGAGCTGGCTTAGGCAATCCGATTAGAGGTAATTGGAAAAAAAATATCCTGATTTAAGATTAAAATATTCCACTGTATAACTTTTAATCCTATTAAGGTAGGATTTTTAGTTTATCATTAAATTATATTAAGTATATCTTGACACAAAAATCGACATTAGTTTTGTGTTGAATAAACTGATGTATATATTTTCGACATATACATTTTAATAAATTTATACATTGCTAGCACAAAATTGGGCTAAGAGTACTTACTAATGACTGCAATAAGAGTGTTATTAATAATTTTACAATTGATCAAAAAATGTGTTGATAACAATTTTTCTTAAATATAATTATTAATATTGATTTTTTTACTTCAGATGACACGTCGAAAAACAATGTATTATTACACCCAGAACACTTGATGCTTTTATACAAGCACAAGCGGACCCGACAGACGTTGTCCTGTCTACACGTCTTTAATTTGAAAATTTCAAACTTTTTTTAATAAGCTGACCATTTTGATGAAAATTATTATTCAAATGTTATGACAATATCTAACGATCCAACACATGGTCTACAATAACACAATGATAACAAAACTTTTTTTTAATTTGATCCCAGCGCTAACTGTCGGGACAGACTAAAATTAAAATTCGAATATTATTTAAAATTTGACACTGCGATGGTAGCGCCGTCTGTCGGATCCAATGTAAAACATTCCAAACTCAACAACTACTAATAAATTAAAAATTAATTAAAAAAACATTGTCCAGCGGACAAAATTGTGAATCTAAACCATTCCCAGATCCCCTTGAACACACACAAAAAATTTCGTCAAAATCGGTCCAGTCGTTTGAGAGAAGTTCAGTGACATACACACTCACAGAAGAATTATATATATAAAGATAGTACGTCGATGGGACTGGTGCGACGCCATCTTGCCTATAGAAACGTTTTGGTGGGTTCTTGAAATTATGGATTTCTAAGATAGTTCTTTTGTTTTTAATTCTAATACTAAGTCAAGATGACTGAGTTGAAAATAAAAATAAATGTTTAAATTATAAAGTCACTATTAACTAATATGTAGTGGTTTATAAATCTTATTAAATACACCTTGTGCATACTCTGACAGGGATGTTTTCTTATTCAAAATATGTTATAAAAATATGTTTTTCAATATTTATCTTGTTTGTAATACTGTGCATTTATTATGATTATTACTATATTATAAAGGTAGTAACAATCAAACATGATCAGTCTGCCAATATACGGAGCTGTATCCAGCTGAGTTAGCACGATGAACACTAGTTCCGGGAGTTTATCGATATTTAGTTAGCTTATCAATTATTACAGCTAAAGCAAGTTAATATTAAAATAAATAATTATTATAAGATGTCAATTTATATACAGTTCTACACGTTAATATTCATTTTAAAATAACAAATTTTCCTGATATACAATGAATATTTCATAGTACTTAATAACAGGAGAAAATTAATCAACATAGTATTGTAGTTATGCACATACAACTAAATGCTTTTCATAATCTTGTTCACGAAATTTGTTTCGAAATATTGTAGAATTCATATAAAATTTCACACAAACGAATATAACATTTAAAATTTATGAACGTCAAAGATACCCACAGTGTGGGAAAGTTTACCGGTACCGGCGGAAACTCGGTATGATTTTACCAAATCTAATTTACAATAACTCTCCAGACGACCGCAAGAGGTATGCACGAAAGAATTATTTCACAACTTTCAGTATCTAAAATATAATAATTTTCGTATATTTTTAAAGTTATAACTCGCGGTTTATTCCAGTGATATATTTCGTGACTGAAAAAGATATACACTGGGAATTGCTGTTTTTTATAGAAATTATATACCATACATCCATAGATTTTCTGATGTCGACTGTAAGACATTCTCGTTATGAAAACGGCTTCAATAAATTTCTATCGATACGATTAGGCACATCTCTATATCCAGCCTAATGGAACCACGTGAATCAATAACTGCTGACCATCTCATTACAACCCAGCATTCAATCAAAACGCGACACGTGATATTCACCTTTCGAACTCCGAATTACGGGTCGTTTTCCCTTGAAGCTTTACACGATGATAGAGCTTTTAATCGCGCCGGTTCTAATAAAAGTGTCAAACTGCTATGCCTTGCGAGAGAAAACATCGAACGCTTTATTGACTATTACTAATAAAATAAAAAGGATATGGGACAGTATCCTCGCTATATGACATCACGGGGCGTTTAGAGGTCGTTGCGAAAATTCAGATTTTCCCCGCGTAGCTTTTATAGCCTGTCTTAATATTTGTATGTGGTGTATTTTCAGTATTTAAATAAAGAAGTTTTATTTTTATCGTAAGGTATGTGTGATACATTGGGATATGAAGTCAGGGAAGAACATAGCTATGTAATTGAAAATTCAAAATGCAAGTTGTACTTAAAAGCTCTTAATTTGTTAAGGTGTAGCAATAAAAAGTCTAAATCTTGTAAATTATTATTATTAATATTTATTACTATTTGTATAGCTTACAGTTATATTTGAGATAGATATGTAAAGTATCATTGTATAGGCAAAAGTTCCTGATCTGAACGAAGTCATGTCTTAAGAGGCCGGCAACGTACTCGCGAGCCCTCTTGCTTCGAGAGCGTCCATGTGCGGCGGTATCACTTAACATCAAGTAAGCCTCCTGCCCGTTTGCCCCCTGTTCTATAAAAAAAAACTAGTTTTGATATTTCTCAAAGTAGAGCACGAAATTCATTAACGAAGTTGCCATAAACGAAGTAAACACATACTTTTAAAATATTGTGAATATTTCAAGCTTATTCCATAAAGTTTAACACACTAACGCTTTTAAAAACAGGCTTCAAAAATGACATTTAAAAATACCCCGGAGTTTTTATATAAAATTGAAGTGCTTTAATTTAGCGGAGGCTTTTGGGCGTTTAAAAGGCCCATCAAGTGAGACTCAAAGCTGTGCTCCGGTGAATGCACAATTTATAGATTTAATAATAGCTGTATGAAATATTAAGAGGTTTCAAAGAACTTCGTAATTGGCAAGGTTTATATTTATTTTGTTATAGGTCAAGGTGTTTACAAAGTCATGTTGTGTTAGTAATTTACATATGTACCCTCAGTAGTTAAAAGATTTATGTTATAATAAGTGTCCCGTAATCATCCCTACTTTTATTTTCTTTTGCACCCACAAACTTTTATATTCAAGTATTAATCGAAATTACGGCTTCCTAATACATTCCCAACACACACATACAGTATAGTCAAATACCTATTATACCACAAACAAAAAAAAATCAGTGGCGCTACAACCTCTTTAGGTTTTGGCCTCAGATTTCTTAATCTGTTTCATGATATTTTTTTAAATCCAATAGGCAAGTTCGAGCAAATGTTAAATACGCACATAGAAAGAAAGTCCATTAGGACACAGCCCGAGATCGAACCTACGACCTCAGGTATGAGAGTCGCACGCTGAAGCCTAGGCCAACACTGCTCTCCCACCTACTACATCCTCACCACAAACAAGGTTCAGTTATAATTAGATTAATAATAAAATAGATACATTGTAGATATATTATTTAAGTATCTAAAATCTAACCAAGCTAGCTAATAATACAATAAAATAATGTAATAGTAAATATTATCTAGTAGTAAATATGATATATATAGTAGCAAATATTATATAAGTAGTATATTAATAACAGTAAATAAAATAGTTATAGGTAAATAATATAGAAAATAAATAAAAATAAGAAGGTATTAATTTTAATTAGTTAAGTAAGCGTTTGTAAAGTTATATTTGTAGGAAATAAAAGGCTTTTTTATTTTTATTTTATTTTATAGATACATTGTAAAGAGGTTAGTTTATTAAATCTTTATATGCTTCTCCAGTTTTCAGGGATTAAATTTTCAAACAAAACATTTAAATAACATCAACTAATGTCAACATCAACTTGTACATAAAAAGTCATGAACATGTAGCTTATTTCATATTATTTGTAGCTGCATACATCACATAGCGAACATTCATTTCCTTCCCATTGTTCGTTTAAAGTCCGCGTCGCTTGACCTCAATAGATATTGCATAATTAAAAATCGTCTGCTCTCTTATAGATCCTTGAGTGGTTTTAATCGAAGGCTTTTGTTGTGGTTTCTATTAGCTGTCTTGTTCTAAAGTACGTTCTTAGACATTACATCGTTAGCATAGTTAACCTTTTTGCTGAAATAATTGCATACCATTGTAAATGGTTTGAAGACGTGAAGACTTGTGATTTAGCGACCAGTATGTTGAGTAACACTGAACAATCTTCAACATTAACATTTACACACATTATTTATTACAACCTCTTTAGGTCTTGGCCTCAGATTTTCGAATCTGTTTCATGATCATTTTTAATCTAATAGGCAAGTAGGTGATCAGCCTCCAGTGCCTGACACACATCGTCGACTTTTTGGATCTAAGACATATCGGTTTCCTCACGATGTTTTCCTTCACCGTTCGAGCAAATGTAAAATAGGCACATGGAAAGAAACTGCATTGGTGCACACCCGGGGATCGAACCTACGACCTCAGGTATGAGAGTCGCACGCTGAAGCCACTAGGCCAACACTGCTCATTTAAGTAATTAAATATAAAAGAAGAATAACAGATAAAAGGTTCGTTATTTGTGGTGAGGCGGAAGTAAGTAATATAATATTATTCTCAATATTATAGTGTCTGTGAAAGACGAAGGATTGTAGGCAACTTTAATTTTGTCACATAAATTTCGTCAGCCAGTAGGTGTTTACAGGGCAGAACTGGCTTCAACATGATAAATGATTGCAATTTAAAATTTATAATCCGTCAGTGTCGCTTGGACATTTTCAAAGAAAGCTTCAGCGTGTTTTAGTTTTTCTTTAATAATGAAGTGGAAAATGATGAATGAGCTTCAACAGAAGAGAGCTTAGTATGTTTTTTAAATCGTATTATATTACGTTCAGTAACCGTCGCCTTGAGGTTTATGGGAATATAAGGGCGGATTATAACGATTTATAATTAATTGGTTGATTAATATTTCATTAAATTAGTAAAAATATTAGTATATTTTTATGTGGTCTGTGTAATAGTATTTGCATAATATACATTATATTTAATAGAAATAGCAAGGTCATAGTTACCGGTATTACCTATCATAGATATGTGCACGATAGTAGAAGATACAATTATAAATGTTTCTTTAAACTTGAATTTATTTTTTATAGAAACTTGCTAAACAGCCCCATGTTGATTGATATGTAGAATAAACAGGGCTCGGACCATAGCCTTGTCGGGTCCATCCACTCATGAACGCTGGGGTCATGGGTTCAAGGTCAGAACATACTCCATGACAACCTTGATGTTCAAATTAGCCAGAAAGCTTTAGATCCAGTCCATTTGTCAGAACCGGAGCCAACTCAAGGGCTCAACTACGCAGCACAATTCGGGGGATGCCATCAGGCCCGATCGACTCATGAAGTATAGTGGTCGGTGGTGACCTCCCTCGGTGCAAAGTGGTTGAACGCCCAGAGATAGCCTTAAGGCTATTAAAGGGCGGCCTTCTCTTTCGCTTTGTAAGCAAGCGAGTCATTCTCTCTGTGCACTGGTGGAATTGTGAGCTGACAAATATTTCCCTGGAAAGCTTTGGCGTGAGACCAGTAGGCTCGCTCCTTAAAGGGAGGTGGGCAAATCTGGCAATGTGCTCTGACTTGGCCATTAGTGATTTCCCCTTTGCAAAGTTCGCGCCGAAAAGCGGCGCCGTGGAGGGCGCGTAGTTGGCATAGTACTTCGGACCACGCACACAATCCAGAGAATCCACGTGGACCCACAGAGACTTGGTAGTTCTCTGGATATGAGGTTAACAGAAGGTCGAAAAAATATGGTTTGTGATCACATCTGGTTCTCACGAAATTGCGGTAACAAAAGGCAAATTCATGAATAGCGCGCGTGATCGGTAGTATCAGAGCCGAGTCATGTCGACTGATAGAATCGCGGATTGCCATCGTGTCTTCATACAGCAAGGGGGTAGATAGATCTGTTCCTTCAAGCATCCCAAAGTGAGGATAACAGACAACCTCCCTGGCGTACACGCAAACTCCCGCTTGCGGCACAAAGGATTTTTTTCAATTTGACCGTCTTCGCAGTTTCTGGGTGAAAGTGAAAGCATTGAGGCTAGAATTGAGCCCCCAACACTGCTAAAGTCCACTGTGAGCATGGAAGGGGTTGCCTTCGGTGAATTCTTCTGCGCTGAGATCAAAACCAGTCACAAGATTTTAAGTTTTGCAGCGCAGTTTTGCAAAGTGATAAAAAATTCAAACGAGTAATTTAACACGTTGCATACAAACAATGAGGTTAAAATATTTTTAATCAGGAAAAACACGAAAATTGATGCCTAAAAGCCTCATGTTAAAATATTTTAAGTTCAAATATTTTGGGGAATATTGGAAATTCTTTCGGCGCACTTACCTGCCGAATAAATTTATTGTCGGGAAAGTAATTGTGCCATAATGAAACTTTTTAGCCTCCAGCTGTTGTATAAAAACCAACTTTAAAACTCTATAATAAAGCAATTTAAAATAAAGAACTAATGATATATAGTAAATAAATATATAACAAAAGTTAAGTCGTTTCACCTAAGCCTGACAAATGCATTGCACAGAATGAGCTAGTATCAGATTTTATTTATTTATTTATTTATTTATTTATTTAAAGTAATCTAACAGCTTACTAATTAATACATATTATTATACAAAATACTAATATAATACAAAAAGCCAAAACAGATTACATAGATTAACATGTATAAAAAGCAGAAAACAAGTAACGCGCATTAAAAGAAAATTTTACATTAAGAAAAAAAAAAAAATAATAATAAAATTAAAAGACTGAAATTTGACATTTAAAAGCAAAACAAATAATACTAAGAATTTAAAACTACTACTTAAAAAAACTACTATTTAAAAAAATCAGAGTCTTCTCGCTTCTCCAAGTACTTTTTGACATCTCTCTTTTTGTGGAAGAAAAGATCAATGTCTTGACAATGGCTGTCATAGTTCGATAAAACCCGAAACATTGGAGAATTACGCAGGTAATTCGACTTCGTACGAGGCACACTGAACAATTTTGAGTATCTTGTCGCATACGCAGGAGGAATTTTAAATGAAATTAATGATAGCAAATAGGGACTATCTATCCGCCCATTAAGAATAGCATGTAAAAAGAACAAATCTTGCTGACTCCGTCGATATTCTAGTGAGTCTAAATTAAAATATGAGCAAGAACCTGAATAACTATCGAAACTTTTGTATTTTTTGAAACAAAGAAATTTGATAAACTTTTTTTGTATATTTTCCACAGCTTTTTTGTATTTTACATAATATGGAGACCAAATAATACTTCCGTACTCCAGCACGCTTCTGACATATGCAAAATATAGGGTTTTTATGCAATTTATATTTTGAAATGTCTTGCATGACCGCTTGACAAACCCTAACTGTTTATACGCTTTGCCTGTTATGTTATCGATATGTTCTGATAGGCCCATTTTTTCATCTAATAATATTCCAAGGTCTTTAACTAATTTTACTTGTTTTATGGGGATGTTATTGATTTTGTAAATATATTGTATTTTTTTGTTTTTACGTGAAAAAGTTATCTTGTTACATTTGTTTATATTTATTGTAAGTTTATTTTGTTTGTAATATATTTCTAGTCTATTAAGATCTAGTTGAATTTGATTGCAGTTATCTATAGATTTTATTCTTAAGAAAATTTTTTTGTCATCCGCGAACATAAGATGTTTGGAAAAGCGAAAGCAGTATTTTATATCGTATAAATAAGCATTAAATAATAACGGGCCAAGTATTGACCCTTGGGGTACTCCTGATGTGATGTTAGTGAACATGCTTTTGTACCCGCATATTACTGTTGCTTGTCGTCTGTTAGTTATGTATGACTTTATCCATCTGTAAAGATCGCCACGTATTCCCAGGGAGAAAAGCTTATGTAAAAGGATAATGTGATCAACACGATCAAAAGCTTTTTCTATATCCGTGTAGATAGCATCAATTTGTTCTCCCTCATCCATACCTCGCAGTATATAGTCAGTGAAAATAGTTAAGTTAGAAATAGTTGAACGATTTTTAGTAAAGCCGTGTTGTTGTTCCGGTAGTTGTTTAGAGATTAATGGACTCATAACATTATGGACTAGTTTTTCGAACAGTTTGCTAAAAGAATTAAGAATTGAGATTGGTCTATAGTGGTCAATTTTGTTTTTGGAGCCTTTTTTATGAATTGGAACGATATGTGCTTCTTTCCATTTTAAAGGAAATGTGCAGAATGTGTTAAGGGATAAATTATAGATATATGATAGTGGTATTGCAAGTTCCTTACTACATCTTTGTAGGAAAACTGCAGGTATTCCGTCACTACCTGGACCCTTGTCTATATTTAATTTTGTTATAGCTTTAAAGACATCATGTTCCGTTATGTGAATGTTGTTATATATAACATCTGACTCGGGTAGGTCAGGTAGATCATAAGTATCGCTGGGAGAGTGGTAGACGCTGTTGAAGAATTTGTTAAAACCATCACAAATCTCAGGCTCCGATTTGTAGGACACATCGCCAAGAACTAGCATGCTTGGGTACTCAGATTTACATTGCTTCTTGTTTTTTAAGTATGACCACAACGCCTTAGGATTTTTAGCCATGCTTTCTTGTATATGCTGTTCATAAGATAGCATGCACTTTTTGGATAAACGCTTTTGCCTACTACGTAACAATGAAAATTCATCATAGTCTCGCGGGTTCTTATACATTTTCCAGCGTCTGTGAGCTTTTAGTTTATCCTTGATAACATGTATCAGAGATTTAGAGTACCACACGGGGTACTTATTATTACAATTATTACGACTCATTGGGACATAATTTACAATAATCTTATTCAGAATATCGTAAAACTTTGCAGTTACTTCGTCAATAGTATCTCCATTTAGAAGCTGCGTCCAGTTGACCTTGCTTAGTTCCTGATTGATAGCATTATAGTCAGCGCGGTAGAAATTATACTTCAGATCTACTTTTGGAGACATCTTGCGTAAAAGCAAGTCAGTTGCATCTATACTCAAACAGGGATGATGTATATCGGGCTTAACCAGTGCTATGTCAGCTCTGGTATTATCTAGAGAGACGTTACTTAATATTAAATCCAACACGTTATTACAAATATTGGATATAAAATTATGCTGTGTTAGGCCAGAAGAATGTAACTTATTTATAAAATCTTCGGAGATTTCTTGTAAATGGGTCGTTCCCTGTTTTAAAATAATAGGTCCCGTGGGAGACCAATTAATGTTAGGAAGATTAAAGTCACCAACAATTATGAAGTTGTCACTTGCGTTTGATTCAATTATATGACTGAACGAGGAAATAAACGTCATAAGTCGTTGCGGCTGCTTAGAATCGGGAGGTATATAGACCAATCCGATATGAAGATTACGCCGATCATTAGCTCCAAGCGAATTCTCGGGTATAGTTATCCACAGAGTTTCGACATTAGTGCAGTTCCATTCAGGTCTTTCGTATGCTTGCAATTTACGAGATATATAGATTAACAATCCTCCCCCATATTTTTTATGTGATGTTTCTTTTGATCTATCGCGCCGAAACATAGTATAGTTACCCCCGCAGAGTTCGCTATCGTAAAACTTATCGTTTAACCAAGATTCCGTTATTAAAACTATATCAAACGTAGACAAGAGTAGATTACGACAAAATTCACTCGTTTTTGTCCGCAAGCCTCGCACGTTTTGATAAAATATGGTTAGGGTTTTATCAGACATTTAAAGAAAAATGTAAGTGTACCGACATTTATGCAAATATTCTTATTACGGCGGGAAGACCTCGACTGTTGTATTACTATTGCTGTCAAATTGTAAATCAAAAAACAAAGCGTTACTAAAACTACTGAACTAACAGAACACACGAATGATGCCGTAAAAAAATTGATAATATTATAAAAATACAGATGGGAAGTGGAATAGGAAATTTTTAAGAAATTTTTGATAAGTCTCGCTCCGAATTTATTGTAATGGCTGGGGACTCTTCGTTTCTGCGTAAAAAAATGCAACAGTTTCTGACCCAAACAAATTTGTAACCTTTGGTCGTAGCCAGTGTTTTTACGTTTTTTAATAGGTATTTGTTTTCAGGGGTCAGGTGCTCGTTTACAAAGAATTTCTTTGAACTTCCAACCAATCCAATGTCAGATGTTTGAATTCCTCGCCGTTTTCTTAAACCAGACAATATTTTATCTTTAATGTCGCGAGATCTGAGACGCACCACAATTGTTTTTGGCTTTCCTGGTAAAGATTGTTTCGGCTGTACACGATTGGCGAATTCAATATCGCCCGGCTGCAAATCCACATCAGCATGTTTTGCGATTTTGTGTATTAGTGAGCGTGTCGACTCGTTGCTAGTTTGAGGTAAACCTACAATTTCCAAATTATTCATCCGGTTCCACTGTTGCTGCTTCCCAATTTGAGATTTTAGTTCACTTACCATGGCATTGCAATTCAAGAGATCATTCTTAAGTACACTCAATTCTTCCTTTAGAGATTTTGTTTCTTCGACGAATGGAATAATGAAAGACTTGATCTCTTCTCGCAACTCCATAATAAGAGAAGCTTTTAGAGTTTCGATCAGCTTATTCTGTATATAACCTAGTTTAGTGTCTATTGCCTGGTTAATTCCCTCTGTAATTACCTTCTGCAAGTCATCCCTTGACAAGTGCTTGTCGCTTTGTCCTAGATCCTTTTTATGACGCCGCGTGGAGGCTTGCTGCTTTTCAGGCGATACATCAGGGCAGCGCAGTCCTCTTCGCGTGCAAGGTGGACATATCCAAGTATCACTTGATTCTTCTATTGTAATTCCTGTACATTTACTGTGACAACCTCTAAAGCACTGTATACATTGAATCTGCGTACTTATGTCTAGGTCTTTAGAGCATGCAATGCATTTAAGCATTTTATCTATTAGCTAATTCTTTTTCCTTATTATATATAGAAGAAAAAGAAAAAAAAAAATGCAAGTTAAAAAAATACGTGTGCTCGCTCAGAATCGAACTGGCTTCAGTTGTACAAGGGATAAGAACCTTATGAACAGAGCTACGGCGTCCGTGACGGCAAACTTGAATATATCTTATAGTATTTAAAATTTAATTTACGTGAAGGTCAATGACTAATTTAATCATTATTTAATAGTAATTGTATTTATAGTCACGCACTCACTTTAACACTACTGACCTTGCACTAAATCACTTCGTTCTTCACAGAGCTACGGCGTCCGTGACGGCAAATCTGAATATATCTTATAGTATTTAAAATTTATTTTACGTGAAGGTCAATGACTAATTTAATTATCATTTAATAATAATTGTATTTCTAGTCACGCACTCACTTTGACAATAGTGACCTTGCACTAATTCACTTCGTGTATCCACAATATAACTGATTGTAGGTAAATTTATTTCACTGTATTCTTCCGAGAAGATCTGATATGCACTTTTTCTGCTTTTTCGCTGCTGATAATATCTCACAAGATAGTTCCTTAATAACACAAATCGATCAGTACATTTAATTTGTTTATTTTCGTTTATATTAATTTTTAAATATTCAATTTATAGAAACGATACGTGTTGACGCGGAGGCTACCCTCATGAGAAATTTTTTTTGTGTTTTTTCTAAGTACTAAGTAACCATAGACACTCTCTATGCCGGGTGGGTTTTTAAGAATGTGTACGCTCTTTTCTAAAAGGAACCATAGTCGAATTGGTTTGCATAGTGCAATCGGTTCCTAATTCCACATCGTGAGGATGCGTGGCACAATTGCCTTAAACGCTTGGTTGTGGAACGAAGGACATCGAATAATATGTACTATTTAATTGCCATTTCGTATTCCACCTCCACGTCCGATAATGAAACTGAGCTGCAGCTATTAAGTTATTATTATTATTATTTAGACTCTGCTAGAAAGTAAAAAATACACAGCTGTGATTTATACGCATGTCCTCATGGTTGAGATCTTGAGAATACCACGCTTATTTATTTGCATATATTTTATTAAAGAAAGTATTCATAAGCACAGAGTGTGCTTAAAACCAACAAGCTTTTCTAATATTCAGACGAAGTCATAGGCTTCACTTAAAATGTACCTAAGTATCTCAATTCAACCGGCGCCGTAGAAAAAATACAAAAAAGAAACTATCCAGCACCGTGTTTCACTAATGCAAATGTAGTCACTTTTAATTATTCAAGGAGGAAAAAGTTCTTAAAAGTTATCCTAAGCAAGCCGGCTGAGAAAACATTATGTAAATGAGATCCGCGCCATGATTAACTTTGAGACTGTACCGTGTTTCACTTCGCCTTAATAAACATACGATAATGAACACTATTGGAAGTAACGTTTATCGAAACAACCGATTAATACTAGCAATTTATTTATTTAAATTTATTTTTTAATTTTATTTAAAAAAAATAAAAGAAAATTAGTGTAAGTAAACTGTAAAATAAATGTAAAGTGAATATAAACAAACTAAGAAAATAAATATATCATTTAAATAAAGAAAACTAGGAAATGTAAAATGTTATGTAAATATAAATGTATAAAACTGCTGTAAGAAACATAATAAAAAAAAGAAAAAAAATGAACAAAATTGTAAAAAAGATGATTTAATGAACAAATAAATAAAGCAAAACAAGGTCCCTGATAAGCAAAAGTCAGGGGTGATTCGCAGCTCCATAAAAAAAAATATATAATAATAAAAACCTCCATTGTTGTAATTACTTATACCAGGACATAAATACGTAATACTAATAAATTAACACTAATACTAAAATAATAAACACTAGGTAATGATTATAAATCGGCAAGCCGGTTGAGTTCTATTATACAACTTGGCTCAGGTAACTGTAAGAGCTTCTATTATTCTCTATATCTAGCTTTACGTAGCCAAATAGGGCCTGCTGCATATCATCTTTTTATTTGTCTTCTTTGTCATATCGAGGAAGCCATTCCGTCACTTTCTTCGTCCATTTATAAAAATAATAGAAGCAAAACATTAAAAACGTTGTTATCATGGCGGAAGCTACTTCTTGTCTGGGCATTCCTAAACCAATGGCGTTAGTGGGCCTCAGATATTGAATCTGTTTCGTGATTTGTTTTATTCCAATAAGCCTACCTAGATCAGATAGAGTAAACATTTATTTAAACGGTGTACGTTCTCAAGCTCAATTTTGGACTGATTTTCTGAATAAGTTTACAGGCTGTTCTATGACCTCAAATCTAACAACAATAAAATCTCAGTGGCATTTTCATTCATCACTCATCAACGTTTACGACAACCTTAATAAGTCCTTTCTTACGTTATTTAAATAATGTGTATTTTTTTTATATCACATCAGTCATCTTTCCTTTTTCGTATAGTTTAAACTTATTTTTATGATAATGGTATTGTTATTAGGGTTTAAGGCAATAATAATAATTTTACTATAAGTAAGAGCGCCACTTCTTATACAATTTAAAGGAAATGAAATACAGTTTGTTTTTAAACTACATTTTGTAAAACCAATATATGAGCTTTCGTACATTCGTATCGCGAATATGTGGGCAGCGGGGCCGGGATGTGAATTTAATATCTGTCAGGGACACCGAGGAATGATGATCGCGCTGTACTTGCTAAGGTTTACCGACATAATACCAACGATATTAAAAACATAATACCTCCTGGCTTCAGATAGGAATGAGTGATATTTAAGTGTTAAAATAATACAAATTTATTTTACAATTTCTATTCACCGCTTTTGCCAACCTTTATATCAAAGTTCCACATATTTAGCAAATAAGACAATATTCATTTTCATGAAATGATTCATAAACGTTATGGATACGATCAAAGGAAACGAACGGGACGTTGTCATCATAAAGGTTTTACTTTACATTGCATATTTGAATTCCGAATATCGAATGTTTCCCAATACTTCTAGAAAATAGCACATTCTGTTGAGTGATAAGTGCCAGTTAAGCCTTCTGTATTCTCAGCAAGAGCAAAAATCATAGTGATATAGTTGTTCAGTCGTGCTGCTTCGAGTCAAACATTACGCGATTGGTAATAGTTTAAAATATATACTTTAGCGAGTTAAGTTTTATGAGGCTATAATATATACCATGACTGCTTTAGGAAATTAATATTAAAAGTCTTTATAAAAACGTTAACATAAAATGAAACGTAATAATAAAAAAAATATTCCTCAAATCACCTTTAATAACAATCTGATTTTTATTTATTTATTCGTACTGTATATTACTGTACTATTGTATTTACATTCTAAAACAATGTGTATGCCTAAAAAATATGACATCACAAATTGAACACACACATACAAATCAATTACATTAGAACTTAAGCAATTATAGATTATCGTATACTAATAACTTCTTTATTAAATATGTAAATAAATTTACTGATAATTTCCGCTGATAAAATGCACGATTAATTCGGAAGTATCACGAAAGTTCTCTAAAATATCTTCATATCAATGAAATAGCATACAACATCATCAAAATAATAAAACGCGTTATCTCCCAACTCGGCCCTCCCGGCCCGATTCTCCCCACACAAGGGGTGATTACCCCTTTATTGTTCCCCAAGCGGGCCCTAATGCACGACACTATTAGACTAGATGCCAACTAATGCGCCCAATGTCTTTTTTATAACGAACTTATTTCTGTATAGGTGTGTCTAGGCTTGGCATCCTTTTATGACGTCATGACACTCTTTAATAAAGGTGCTGTAAAATTCCTATATTTGGTGAGGTCTGCTATTTTTATTATATTAATATTACTCGTGTGCTTAGTTATTTAGAATAAATTTTCATCAAATTCATGCTCACTTTTTAATCATACTTTCCAACAAAGGATTGGTCCTTTATTGGAAAGTATGATATATATATAGGAATATGGTATTCTCCAAAAGATTCAATAAATTTATTCTATACTATATTTTTTTATTCCTTCCGTAAATGCTGCCGTGCTACCGTATTCAATAGCGAATGATATAAAACTAACAACACTGGTAACACAGTTGTTGACAGGGCACGGTGGATTGTCATCGCAATTCCACAGATGTAAGGTTAAACAAAATGAAAATTATCGTTGCAATAATACATATGTAATAACAATACATACAAGGAAAGGTTTATGTCTTGATTGGCTATCCAATATTGGCTACAAAAGGTACAAATCCGAAATTATAAAAATAGACCAAACAAAAACTAACTTCAAAGATATATTGTTTAACAAAAATCTATGAGACACAATACAATTTGCTGTCAATATAATGCTGTTAACAGAAATAAGTAATACTATTTACTTATTTTAAAAAAATCAGTGGCGCTACAACCTCTATAGGTCTTGGCCTCAGATTTCAGAATCTGTTTCATGATCATTTTTAAATCTTATAGGCAAGTAGGTGAGCCTCCAGTGCCTGACACACGTCGTCGACTTTTTGGGTCTAAGACATGTCGGTTTCCTCACGATGTTTTCCTTCACCGTTCGAGCAAATGTTAAAGGCGCACATAGAAAGAAACTCCATAGGTGCACAGCCGGGGATCGAAACTACGACCTCAGGTATGAGAGTCGCACGCTTAAGCCACTAGGCCAACACTGGTTTTACTTATTTACAAATGCTAATATAGAAAATATAATAGATAGCAAAAGCAGTCCGGGATTCGGCCAAAAACTATTATTATATTTGTAGTATTCGATAATATGGAATTATATAGTTTTTTATTTTAATGATATCTTGAAAGTGATCACTGCCCATTGTTTTCAATTATTTCAGCCTTCCGGTTTTGTACTACAACGTGTTGCCTTCGTTGACAATATATAATACGACATGCCCTGTTAGAATTTTATTTGCTTTGAGAAATAGCCAAGTGAAATTTAAAATGAAGTAATGTAAAGAGAGGAATTTTCAATTTGACGCCGTTTCTTATTTCCGTTCGCCACAATGGCGGCTAAATGGTAATCAGCTGTCAGGAAGTCGATGCTTTTATTGAACTGTAGTTTAAAATTAAAAAAAAGGAGGTTTGACGTTGAGACCTTTTCTTTATTTACTAAAAATATCTTGAACATTTTAATTGGACACATATTAGTAGCAATAATATTAAGATTCTTAACAATACCTATAATTTCATAGATTATTTCATCAAAATATTATAATTAACCTCATTTTGTACATTATCTAATTTGGTATTATTTAACTTATTATTAAGTACGTAATGCATCCACTTAATTCGAGTTATCAATACCGTTGGTTTACCGATTCTATAGAGATACCTAAAAATACCTTCTTCTGAAAATATTCGGTCAATTACCGGGGTTTTTAAAAGTCTAAAACCCTGTTACGTCAAAGGACGCCAAATCCTACAATAAAATAATATCGTAATAATTTCACACCTCCACTCTCAGTTATGAGTTATTTACTGTCCATAAAAATTATGAGTTTTCTGTTGAAGCAATAAAATTTCGCAGTTGCCACTCAATGCCAGATGTAATATCTTAGTTGTCAAATTCTTAACGATTTGACGTATTGCTTGACGGATTTTCCCTACAAAAAAGAAACGATAAGAGTATGATAATATGAATGTGCGATTATTACTACGTAAAAGCATCAGTTATTTGCAAGGAATAAGTTCTCTCTCTAATCTCGTTGACTGGTCAATCTAGGGTACTACCGATTGCATGGCTAACTTCGCGAGCGTGGTCCCGGAGGTCCACTTTTATGTTCCTAGACCAAACAGTTTTTTTTCATAGCATATATTTACGAGTAGTAATTTCGAGCACCAGACCTCCAACACTGCAAAAATGCAATAAGTCTGGAATTAAGGGAATTTCTTAAATACCAAGACAGGCGCTGAAGAATGCAGGTGGCAGTCGATGAAACACGCCAAGCCGTCAGATATTTGTGGAATCCCGCCATTTTGAGAGCGGAGCAGAGGCGGGTAAATCCATAATATGACATATACAATGTTTATACTAGATGATGTCCACAGCTTCGCGTCATTTTGACATCTAATTTGTGCATTCAACAAAGACAGTAGAATATAGCTTTAGCATACGCTTCAGGTATACAAGTATGAGTAATTTAATATATAAAGCATGTGTACCCAATGGAAAATATTTTCTACTAAAATATAATGTGATAGGAACTTTTGAATGTATTCGAATAACACGCATTCTTGATAATACTATAATTCAACTGTTTTATTCATGTGGTATTGACAACACCGCTCGCTTGAACTCATTGTTGAAGTCTGTGTGTCTGACAGGATATCTTGACGAATGGGGTAATAAGGTGACAAGTCCGCTAGAAAAATAAATAAGAGTTCACCCTTGCACGATGGGCTGACGAGGTTAAAGATTTTTTTGAGGAATACTGGCAGAAAGTACTCAAGGTGAAGAGAGATGGAGCCAGTTGGCCTCCTGCAACCTTTTCTAATCTTTCAGAGATTCTAATAGATATCGTTAGTTTTAGATTAATATTGGTGTTAATATTTTGTAAATAGTGTTGCTTCAAGAATTATATGAGGCATATGATTAATTATTATTGTTGCTTAACTTGAATAGCTTAACACAATATTTCTTATTAGTGTATGAATGGATTTTAGCCTGAGATTACATCCGTTGAGCTGCCGTCGGTGACTGTCATGTCATTGGTTTTGGGATTTAAAACATACTTGTTACCTCCGTCACCATGGGAACAAGTGCTAATTTTTTACATGATTTGAACGCACGACTGCAAGGATGAGGGATGCACCCTAAAGCACACAAGCACAGCTCTATTAATTAGCGTATAGATTATATATAGAGTACTATCCGGACCTAACAGAAGTTGTCCTGCGTGATATTTAAAGTGACTATTATATTAAACAAAGTATAAGAGTACCGACTGCAGCGCCATCTGCCGGCCTGCTTTGTGAATCTTTATTAGCCAGGGCACCTCCCAAACGCATACAAAAAAATACAAATCGATCGATTTAAGATAAGTTCAGTGACACACTCGTTCAGCAGAATTGTATATATTTATATATAAAGATATACATATACCTACATATTAGCTCATACAGTTTTTTTGTCTCCCTTTTTTTGATATAGTGTGCCGATCTAGTTAAAAATATTATAGTCTCTATTCTTATTGTCATTACCTTTTTAAAATAAATTTATTGATTATTATTTTAAGAGTATTTCATCAACATATTTTTTTTTACATCGTCTGACGATATTTGCAGCACGCATTCTGTCTATGTTATGTCAAACCCCATAAGAATACATCAAAAAAGTTTGAATTGTGTAGTAGTTAATTATTCTAAAATTTTCAAATTTCCGCGCAATTTTCTTAATTTTCTTTTACAAGAACCTAAGAAAATAAAAAAAACACAACAAAAAAAGAATAAGCGAAATCGGTCCAGCCGTTCACTAGTGATCAAGTGACCAAGGGAGATTCATTTTTATATATAGATTATATAGACTGTTGAAAGGCTTATGTTATATCATGATTAATCATACCAACATCGATCACCAGATTTAATTTATAATATTCACTGTATAGTAAATAATGAAGCGCTTTAAATTGGCGAGTTAAAATATTTCACGGTTAGTAAAGTTTTAATGAGAATGTATGTTACCTGATACCCCGAGAAAAGTTTAGCACGTGCTCTGTCTACAACTCGCCGCTAATGTACTTTCTAATACCCTCATAAAGGGTTTCAGGCTAAAACAAACCTTTATATAGCTATTATAACATACATATCTCATTGTTAGATTCATTCGTAAAAGGTTTGAACACAAAATAACTATTACATGACAAAATCTATTAAACTCCTTCAGATTGATTTGATTATAAAAATGTTACACAAACATTCCATAGCTTAAAAAGGCTAATAGCACGTTTATGGATAAATTATCTGTTTTAACTGACTGTTTTTTTTTTTCTAAGTCAATAAAAAATTGTGTGGGTACACGCGTTAGAAGTTATACTTCTTTGGCGTATGGAAAAAAAATAACTAAAATGCAGTAGTGACCGATAAATATTAAAATTAATGAAAAAGATTTTATTTAAATTAATAAATTATTAGTAAAGACTATCACCGTCGTATATGAAATTGATTTAAAAATACCAAAATAATATTTATTTGTACACTGTTTAATTGTACTGTTACGAAACACGTGTTCTAAATATAAAATACTAGAATATACAACTTTAACATAGTTATCGATTTCCATGCCACCTAGACCTAACTTTACGATGTCGAAATTAGGTGTTGGTGTACGCGCGCATCGCTATAAAACTAAAATTCACTCTAATCATTTTTCTCCATAGCGCCCAAAGAAGTATAGCTTCTAAAAGAATAGTATGAGAAGTACTGATACAGTTTGAAGTTGTGACTATTAGATGTTTGTCTTTGCAATAACATACTGGTTTCGAAATCACGTCCCCATATGCCGTCACTTAGTTAATAGAACATCTAGATACTGTGGAATGTAAATACATTTTATACATTAAACTGGAGCATAACACCCGAAATTTTTGGCCTTTCATAAATATACAGAAGTTCAAATTCAAAAAAAAATCATAACCTATGCTTGTTTTAAATCATTTGGAAGCGAAGTAATTCATTTAAAATTAAATGTACCTGCTGCAAACTGTATAGCAAAAATCTTTGTACGCCGGCTCGTTATTCACTAGTACACTAATTGAGAGAAATATGAGGAAACTGTTTTTTCATGAGTACAAGTGATTTAAAGTGGTTTTTATTTTTATTGAGCTAAATCATATACGGTACCTAATAAAAGTGAATGAATAGGATTTATGTTATACAAGTTACACTGAATAAAGTATGTAAGTTTATGTAATTTACTGACAGTTGTTTTTTCCACACAGTGGTTGTCTGGAAGAAATCGCTCTAAAGCGATAAGGCCGCCAGTTGCTTTTCATTAAATTATGTTTAATTTTTTTTTCATTTTATGTAATGCAACGAAGTGTTAATAAATAGATAAATAAAGTTGAGAGTTTCTTTCCAGTTCTTTTTGTCCGCCTTGCCTTTGATTTGGGAACTGGTAGTAAAATTTAATTATGATCTCCTTTTTTTTTAAATTAACTACTGAGTACATATAGTAAAAGCTTTTGACTATTGTAGTTAAATAAAGTTTTGTTGGTTTTAGAATGCAAATTCGAAATATTATACTTATTCTATGTCAAGTTATGTACATTAATAAATTATTTATTGTACCTCTATGGATATAGATATGAGTATATATTATTGGAGTTGGAAATTATGAGTATGATGCTATGTTAAAGCTACCAGGCAAGCTTAAATTATAATAGTGATGTCCATGACGTCCTTTAGTAATAAGGATTATTCGCTCATTTTCGAATTAAGTAGTAGTCTTAATAACTAGAATTATAATTGCAGTTATATAAAACCCAAATAGTATTCTCAATTTCACTCCGAAACACTTAAATTAGCATTAAGTTAATAAGCATCAAAAATTACAAAGTTTTCCTTCTAACAGTGCGCACAACTGTTTTAACTACATTAACGTTTTCACTACGATGTTTTAGTTGGCAAAAAACCAAATATCAACAATGTGACATAGTTCTGAATATTTCTAGAAATTTCCAAACGGACTTTTAAAAGATGGAGACAACATAATATTAGCTATAAAGGTAAGTTATATAATCTGATTTTCTGTAAAAATTCCTATGAATTTTTTTCTTAAAATTTTTATTCACAGCCCCGATTTCCGCATTCGGCAGTGACATCAATTATATTAATCGAATTTCGGCAAACGTAACATCGAGAACCACTCGAGGGGATTAAGAAAAATTTCAATTACCCTATATTCGTCCCAAACGCCGTCCTTCGACCGCCGAGCCTCTACGTTAGGATTTTATTCCCGTCTGAATTAAACCTCAAATGGAATTCCATTTTATAATTTCCCCGATTTCAAGACAGTCCTGTTTTATTACTTCCCGACTTTTGGAATGCTACTTTTGATAAAACGTGAATTAGAGCGATTCGTATAACGATGGCGCTATCTCGATTCATGTCAGTGAAATCGATTGAATGCCAATCGAAGTTAATTAAGGTTGAAGGTTCGGCTTAGGTATTCTTATCTAAATAGATGTTTGAACTTCGCACGATTTTCAATGTACTGTTCAAACGCTTGAAACTCTTGTATCTATACGCTTTCGGTGAGAACGCCTCAATCGCTGAGCAAATACCGTCGATCGAAAAATGGAATAAATTCGTAGGTAAAGTGAAATTTTGAAGCGGCCTCACGGCGGAGCGTGAATTGGCCGTTTCTTATTCAGCAATTTTATACTTCACTTCTACTTGTCTGTTTGAAATCTCTACAGCGATATTTTATTTAATCTGTGGAAACTTTGTGTCTGCATATTTCGTAGAATCGATATTGTCTCATGTCGAAATGCATTAAACTGTAATGGCAGTGTTATAGTGAATTCAACCTACATATATTGCGTTAGTATGTAATAACTGTATAATGGAGTGTTGATCATTGAAACTTTATTAAAAATTGCGTAGTGCCAAATTTAACTACTCTGGTATTCTATAAACTAACACAGACACAGCTCAGCAACACGCACGCTTCTCAACCACGCTCTCAAATACAGAATATATTAACCGAACACACAACACATACTCAAACATTCAATCATTAGATGTAAGACAACTTTTCATTAAAAAATGTTTTAAACATGCACTCTGTACCATGGAATAGTTGTAATCTAATTACCCACAACACAGCGGTTTTCTACTATGGTGACAAGAGTTAGCGTTTCTATCATGAATAAAATTGTATTATTATTTACTTCACTACATAGTATAAAAAAAAGGTGCTTTCTCTGTCCCTATGTCCCTTTGTATGCTTAAATCTTTGAAACTACGCAACGGATTTTGATGCGGTTTTTTTAATAGATAGAGTGATTCAAGAGAAAGGTTTATATGTATAATAACATCCATTAAATAGTGGAGAAGTACTGTTATTTTTGAGGTTTCTAATGTGATGTAAATAATTACATTTTTCCGCTTACATTGCAAACGCAGGCTGAACCCTACGAGTTTTATCAAAATAATGTACTAAGTATTGTACACATTGAAAAGGTCTACAGAAAAGTCCATGATGGTATATGTCTATATGGTATATGTCGCATATATTATCGGAGCTTTCCAGCGACGGAAATAACAATACATAATAAAAACCTGCTTTTCATCAGCATTGCGCCCGTGCGAAGCTGGGGCGGGTCACTAGTTATCTATAAGTCAACTGATAAATGTACTTTACACTGGTGGTCTGCATTCTTTTGTGAAACGCTATTACGTCTCGCACAGGTAGACCAGCTCATCAGCTTGTCAACAGCAGTCCTATAACTCAGATCGGTACTATCTTATATTTTATTTCACAACTGAGAGCCATTCGCGACGACCTCATATTGATCTGTCACCGCACATTTGTGTGCTAGATTTATCGTGAACCGCTGTGAATTGATGATACTATACAACATAACGCACGTTCGGGAATAATTATTTTGGTATAATTTAAATGAACATAATTTAACATTTTCTCGAACGGTGAAGGAAAACATCGTGAGGAAACCGACATGTGTCAGACCCAATAAGTCGACGACGTGTGTCAGGCACTGAAGGCTGATCACCTACTTGCCTATTAGATTTAAAAATGATCATGAAACATGTTCAGAATTCTGAGGCCAAGACCTAAGGAGGTTGTAGCGCCACTGATTTATTTTTTTTATAATTTAAATGAAGTTAAAAACAAGCTAACGCGAGACCATTCATCAACTTCTCGCTACTTAAGCCCATCCTTCCCTTTACACGTCTCACTGTTATAAACTCAATAAATATATTTAGGCAACTGTACAACTTGATGGTAAATTGGAATGAGAATATTTCATAGTAAAATAAATATTACTTTAATATTTGTTAAATGTGCAGTTTAATACTAAAAATCCTAAACGTCAATTAACACGTCGCGTGCTCGACAAAACAGGTTTTATTTATTAACTCTTGCTAAGTTTATAAGTACAAAGCAAAACTTTTAAAAACCCATGAGTGGGCGGGTGAATAATTAGCAGAACAAATTTCATTTATTAAGACGATTATGGTCTATTGTTAGTTATAATTAGCAAAATAAAGTTCAAAAGCTTTCAACATGAATTTAAAATTACTTACGTTTAGTAGATTTTCTTTTATTTATTAATAAAAACTAAATCACTATAATTGCTTTAATTAAATAACTGTATAGACATGGACACAAGTTTATAGAAACTAACAAGTAAATATTTAAAAGATTATTTAACATAATTGTTAAATCCATAATCGCTAATGAGCGAACACTTCCAGTCAGTCCGGATAAAGAAAAAATGTCACAAACTGGTTCGATGAAATATTCAATATGAAAACACTAAATATGAACCATGCCAGGTCAATCTTAAAATACGCTATTGATTCGTGTCAGCTAAAAAGATCCAGTACTGGTGAAATATATACTGCTCCGCAATATCCCACACATGCAGGTACAAATATACATTTGAATAGACAGAACAGAATATTGAATAGATATTCATCAATATATCATATTATATATGAAATAAAAAAAAAAAATTATGTTTTTTTAGTTAAAATTATTTATAGGCGATATAAAGATTCACAATGTATCCTTTGAATTAATAAATATAATTACTTAGACACAAAAAAGTCTACCGTGTTATGTTATACATTATAAATCAGTACGACTTTTTAAATAAGTTATTCGTCTATCACTGCGGGATAATGTAACAGTCAAACAAAAGAGTTCTTTAGCTAAACACTGCAATTAAACTGAGTTAGATTTTTTATTAACATAACTTTTACACATTTAAAGAAAAACACTTTTTTACGGATTATAGTTATGTATTATTGTATTTAAACTTATAATTATTTAGACATAATTTTAAATTTAACCGACGTTTCGCGTGCTTTAATCTTTAAAACTAATCTTTTAGTCGATACCAACTCCGGGGAAATAAATACAGATAATACAACATTTTCTACAGCTGTGATACTTTTTGACATTTAACACCTTTGTCTTCAGTCACCGTGACCACGCACGCTGTAAAGCCCACGAAACTCGGTTAAATTTAAAATTATGTCTAAATAATTATAAGTTTAAATACAATAATACATAACTATAATCCGTAAAACAGTATTTTTCTTTAAATGAGTTAGATTTTATGAACTAGATCAAATTATAAAACATACATGTTATTATCTTATACACAGTATATATCAGCGCACTTACGAAGGGAAATGTAACTATTAAGACGAAAATCGTATTATGTATTAAGAAGCTTTCCCTGCTAAATACCGTACATGGTTCCGTATTGCGTCTATGTTAACCAACCGTTAATAAAACATCCTCTAAAAGCCTCGAGACGTGAACTAAAACTCTATTTAAATCTATTAAAATGGTGGTTTACATTTTCTCATTCATGCGTCTTTTCAAAATATAGCACCTAATTATTTCACATTGAGTCTCATATTCAGTGATTATTTACGTGTAGTCTTTTGTTTAGTTTTTAATTACAGCACGCGGTGGCAATTACTATTCTTTGTACAAATTTTCAATGAGAGCCTTCACTCCGTAATATGGCCGAGTGCAGGGTTTTAGCGATGCGTGGCGCTCGCCTTAAATCCCTATTTTGGTTGGATAACGCTTCCTACGAGTTGTTGCGGTTATGAATGTTTTTGCTACGATAAAGAATCTGTTTCTGGCAGTTTTAAATAAAAAATGAAACGCCATTATATTTTAGTAAATGAAAAGAAGCAACATAAACAATATATACGACAATAACACGACATCAGGGAAAAAGGGCTGGCCTGCCCACACTTTGGGCGGGAAATAAACATTTTGATGTGACATTAAAAATATTTTTTGAAATAATAATTACTTCATTTATATTAAACTTAACTGCTACCATTACAAAAGTTATGTATAAAATTAACGTCTCAGTAAAATGTTTATTCATAAAACAACTTAGATAACGTTTCGTTCTTGACATTTTTCAAAGGTACTCAGTATTTAAAACGTGTTTTGTCAGGTCAGGTTACAAAGAGTAATTATTGTGTAGCCGTTTAATCACAACGAGCTTTAGTCGTTTGATACGACCAGCTAATATTTAGCCAAGTATTAACATTTCCAACTTTAAGAGTATACTTTTCTCTTAAGTATGTCATTGCAAATTACTTAGTTTCTTTATTGTTGTTTATTAAAATATTTTTTCAAAGTTTTTTTTAATTTTATGTTGACCACATATACATATACAACTGCGTATTCTTGTTATTTCATTTTCACTTTTTTTTAGCAGGTATTTGGAATATTCTTGTTTTTCAGGCACCAGAAAACATTATATAAAGGTAGGTTAGTTAGAGATACGAATCTTTATGTTAAAATGCATACAGATGTTTAATTGAAAAGTTATCATATTACTACACACATTCGGCTGTTATAAGTTATACGTCAAATATTATCGAATATCTTCACCCAAGTTAGTAAATTGATAGATTAATGGTCGACCACTCAAACATTAATCAAAGTTGAAGCCAATCTAGGTGTAGTGCTATTCCATCCGATTACATTAAATATCAGAGAGACATTTAGTAAAGGTTTCTACTTAGAGTCTTCTCTTAGAGTATTTCCTTGGGTAATACAATGTGTGATTAAAATAAACGGTTAATTTATGTACTCCGAAGACAGACAGAACTCAATACAATATGCGTCTGTTTCTTTGAGTTCTTTGTCTATATTTTTTGACCGCCAAACTACAGCAAAGAAAATTGTTATTATTATTTTTCCTCAAACGATTCGTTTTCTTTGGCACGTGCGTACCTCACTGTAATACAAAATTTGTTACTGAATATATTATATATACCATTTTTGAAAAAAATATTAGCTTAACCTAGACATCAATAGAATTTTTATAAGATCTTTTGTTTAAACAAAATACACCACAGGAAAATCATAGTTTTTCTTTTGCACAGAATATAATTTCAAAGGAAATTTTATCATTTATTCAATATATTATTATTCTACGTAATAAACCCACACATTTAAAAAAATACGTTCTTTGTTAGGCTTTTTTTTTTTTTTTTTTTTTTATATAATAGGGGGCAAACGGGCAGGAGGCTCACCTGATGTTAAGTGATACCGCCGCCCATGGACACTCTCGATGCTAGAGGGCTCGCGAGTGCGTTGCCGGCCTTTTAAGAATTTGTACGCTCTTTTCTTGAAGGACCCTAAGTCGAATTGGTTCGGAAATACTTCAGTGGGCAACTGGTTCCACAAAGTGGTGGTGCGCGGCAAAAACTGCCTTGAAAATCGCGCAGTTGTGGAACGGCGGACGTCGAGGTGATACGGATGGAATTTCGTATTCTGCCTCGACGTCCGATGATGAAACTCAGCTGCAGGTATTAATCCGAACAACTCCTCTGAACACTCTCCATGGTAAATGCGGTAGAAGATGCAGAGTGACCCCACATCTCTACGCAACGCCAAAGGATCAAGCCGCTCGGAGAGAGATTGGTCGTCAACGATTCGAACCGCTCTTCGTTGAACACGGTCAAGTGGAAGGAGTTGGTACTGGGGAGCCCCCGCCCAGAGGTGAGAACAGTACTCCATGTGGGGCCGAATTTGCGCTTTATATAGTTGCAAGCGGTGGCCCGGAGTGAAGTACCGTCTCGCCTTGTTGAGCACACCAAGCTTTTTGGAGGCTAATTTAGCCTTTCCCTCCAAGTGACCGCGAAACTGAACGTCGTTCGATATGTCAACGCCAAGTATTCCAATGCTGGCTGCGGCTTTAAGAAGAGTGTTTTCGAAAAGAGGAGTAGCGACAAAGGGTGTTTTTTTAGCGGAAAACGCGCAAACTTGTGTCTTCTTGGGGTTAAATTGGACTAGATTTAGTCTGCCCCAGTCAGAGACTCCACGTAGTAGAGTTTCTACTTCAGACACAAGTTTGTTCCGGTACTCATCGACATCTGCCCGAGAAATACCTGCCCGGCCAATGTAAAGAGTATCCCCAGTGCTGTCATCCGCATAGCAATGAATGTTGCTAAGTTGCAACATATCATTGATATGCAGAAGAAACAGGGTCGGGGATAAAACACAGCCTTGTGGGACCCCAGCGTTCACGGGTTTAAGGTCGGAACAAGCTCCGTCAATGACGACCTTGATGCTCCGATCGGCCAGAAAGCTGGAGATCCAATCGCATAATTTCTCGGGAAGCCCATAAGCTGGAAGCTTCGAGAGCAGTGCTCTGTGCCACACCCGATCGAAGGCTTTCGCTATGTCCAAACTAACCGCTAGAGCCTCCCCCTTGGACTCAATTGCCTCCGCCCATCTATGCGTAAGGTATACAAGAAGGTCACCAGCCGAACGACCACGACGAAAGCCGTACTGAGAGTCACTTATCAGCTGGTGGCCCTCCAGATACCTCAAGAGCTGGCCATTAATAATGGATTCCATTATTTTGGAGAACAAGGAGGTTATCGCTATTGGGCGATAGTTGGACGGATCAGAGCGATCGCCTTTTTTAGGGATCGGATGTATCGAAGCGATCTTCCAGCACTCCGGGACAGTGCCAAGCGAGTACAGGTACCGGAAAAGGCGCGTTAAGACCGGAGCCAACTCAGGAGCACAAGTACGCAGCACAATTGGAGGAATACCATCCGGCCCGCTCGACTTATGTATGTCCAAGGAAGATAATGCTTTGCGGACAGCACGTTGCCGGAATGTAACTTCCGGCATCGAAGAATCACACCTTGAAATGATCGGTGGTGATCTCCCTCGGTCATCCAAAGTCGAGCTGGATGCGAAGAGACAGCCTAAAAGGTCGGCCTTCTCCTTCGCAGTGTGGGCCAGCGAGTCATCCTCCCTGTGCAATGGTGGTATGGAGGGCTGACAAAAATTCCCTTGGACAGCTTTGGCGAGAGACCAGAAGGCTCGAGTCCCCGAAGGGAGTTGGGCCAATCTCTCGCCAAATCTGGCAATGTGCTCTGACTTTGCCTTAGTGATTTCCCGTTTGAAGGACCTGGAGGCTGAGTTATATGCTTTTTTGAGTTCGCTGGTATTAGCATCACGAGATTTCGCCGCTTCCGCCCATGCCTATAATATCATTAACATTTGTATATTAATTCAAATATGATAATAATATAAAATATATATCCACAGTCCGTTTCACAAGGCATTTTCTTTTGCAAACTAGCGGACTGAGGAATCGACCACCGGTGAGGGTCTTCCCTCAGAGAAACAATTCAAAATTCGAGCAAACTCCTCCCTTAAAGGCCAGCAACGCACCCAGTAAAAATGGGTGTCTATGGGCTGCGATGGCTGCCTTTTTGGGCGTCCCGCAGGTTCGTTTGCCCTCCTATTATATAAAAAAAAATGCTATAAAAACCACAGAGCATTATCATATCTCTCGACATACAGTTAACAAATAAAATATCTCTTAAACAGTTTGCAGAAGATGGAGAATTAAAATGCACAATCAAAGCATTCATTTTAAAACATTCAAAGTTAAAAAGTGTTCACGTAATCAAATTATCGGTTACATTATAACAATGTCTTTATACAATTATTATACTATAAACATTAACCGTTTGTTAATTAATATTATTTAATTATATCGGAGTTGAAAAATATTTGGTGTCAAAAGAATCTTGTTGCATTCTTAATTATAAGGATAAATTCCAGTCCGGAACATGATAATGGATTAGGGGACACAATCGTGCAATGTCCTTTCGAGACATTTCCAAGATTTTGGTTTGATTTTATGAAATTGTTGGGGAGTGTTTGGTGAGTGTGTTTGCACTAATGCAAACAGAGTCAGTTTACACAGTATTGCCTTGGGAAATTAAGATGGAAAAACTATATATAGTGCAGTTATTTGGCTGTCTTGGCTTGAAGGGTATTTTACTTTTGCTTAGAGTGTCTGTCTTATAAATTAAGTTTGATCATTTTGTTTAAACTTGATATTTATGATCAAAATCCCGATTTGATTTAGCGAATATATGTAGGGTATGGTTATTTTGTATGTGAAATTAGCTATACTTTGTGGATGTGTATCAAGATTCATTCCATGACATAAATACCATTTTAATGAAGTCACTACTTTTTTTCATATAAATGAGCGTTTTGCATTATGCGTATACTAAATTGCAATTATACATTAAATTTTTATGGAATACATTTCTTAAACAATTATTAAATAAATATGTATTTACATTTATTTATTTGTATTGTACTTAAAGCGTGTTTCGTACTTGCCAAGTGTTCCACCGAATTAACAAGTGTTTATAAAATGATAGATGAATATCAGATTCAATATTGAATCACTTCCAACAAATTTTTATCCATTTAAGAGTAATTTTAACTAACCTTTGCAACTTAGTCCGATTTTAAGTAAAGAATGGAAAGAAAAGAAAAGAACAATGTAAGATAATAAGATGTGTGTGTATTGTCTTTGGACTAGAAAACATAATCGTATATAAATAAATATAATTTATATCTTTTATTATCAAGTGTTTTATTTACACAACTAATACAAGTGTTATTTATACCTTATCTAGTAAAACACTTGAAAGAACACGGTAAGCAAACATTTTCATATAAATACACCTATGTCATCCTATTAACATCAATTGTCAACAGAAAATAGCAGTGATGAGTTTTCTTAACAAAATTGTTTTAATCACCGGAGCCAGCTCTGGTATCGGTGCAGCAGCGGCCGTAGAATTCGCGAAAGTTGGAGCCAAAGTTGCTATTGTTGGAAGAAATTTAGAAAAACTACAAAAAGTATCCGAATTGTGCATCAAAAATGGATCCAAACCATTGGTCATCAAAGCTGATATTGGTAACGATGAAGAATGTGAAAAAATCATTAATCTAGTGATAAAAGAATTTGGTAAACTTGATGTACTAGTAAACAATGCTGGTTTTCTACATTATGGATCCATTTTAGAAGGTAATCTCCTAGAAGGTTACGATAAAACAATGAGAGTTAACGTACGTGCGCATGTTCATATGACATCACTTGCTGCACCTTACTTAGTTAAATCCAAAGGGAATATTATTAATATATCAAGCGCAGCTGCAACATCAACAACAAGTTTGAAAGGTCGGCTTCCATATTTTGTATCAAAAGCTGCTTTAAACCACTTTACTCGATGTTGTGCCATAGAACTGGCAAGCAACGGTGTAAGAGTCAATACAATTAGTCCAGGCCCAGTTAAAACTGACTTTTTTGACAATTCAGGTCTTGATGACATTGACATAGACAGCTTTGCAGATATGATGCCGCTTAAACGGGTATCAGAGTCAGTAGAAATAGCTGACATGATACTTTTCTTAGCTAGTGACCGAGCCATTGGTGTTACTGGTTCAGAGTTTGTTGTCGATAATGGATATTTATTAAGGGCATAATATATAATTAAAATCATTTAATAATTCAACTAGATTATTGTTGTTCAAATTTGTTTAAAATTAAATATAAAGCTCCTTGTTAAGCTACAGTATACAATAGATATTTGAATAAAGTCATTAGTAATTTTCTTCTAATACATTGTTTCCTTATTTTGTCTTCACATCTTAAAGGTTATATAATGGTTCGAGATAAGTAAGGTTTTACTTATGAGAGCTCCGATGAACAGGATCCACAACAAATTTGTTAGGTTTCGCAATTATGTGTTCCGTAAAAAGAATAAAAATACTTTATTTTTTCTGAATACATACAAAAGTAAATACAGAAATATCAAATCCTCCTTAATACAGTACTTTCAACAAAACCTTCGTTAAATATAATTACATCATTCCCAAACCTTTTATCGAAATTGATCAAAAGCTTTGTCAAAAGATAACTCCTCTAAAGGTCATTGAAAGATGACGAAAAGGCTTAAAGAGACCTTGGCAAAATCGATTTGTCGAAACGTGCGCGATATTTTAACATAAGCCGGTGAAATACTGACAATATCGATATCAGAGATAAACCATTGAGGTGATATTGTTGTATGTTATCATATTTAAACTATGGATTAGTGCTATGCTAAAACAGAATATCCATAACACAACGCTTAATTCGTCTAACACGAACAACAATTGTTCGCGTAGCAATTTTCGATGTATAAAATTTAAAAACAAATCTTTGTCAATAGCCAATCACTATTAGGTGATACTCTAAAGACACATGAGGTTGGCATCGTTACTTAAAACATATGAAATACAATTAATGAATTTATTATATATAGATTTAATAAAACTTGTATGACGCCGATACCAACTGATTAGGTAAGACTGATAATTACTCGTACAAAATTTTACTATTAGAATAAACTGAAACTGAAAATGACTTTAAATACTAGCTTTAGGGTATGAATTTAATTAAAACATATTAAGACATTATATTAACGAAATCTCGTATTTTTCATTACCTTATATATCATTTTATTATTTAAAAGTAACTTAGTACGTATCGGTAACGGAACAACGATATTTTCTCATTGTTAATAAATAACTTGAAATATTTCCTCGGGCACAACATAATCGAAAGGTGTTGTATTGTATAGAATAATGACAATGATCTTGTATGCAAATGAGTTACATCATATTGGTCAATACGGTGGTAATGTCGTGGTCGCCGCTACTCCATACATAACGTTCTGAACGACAGCTCGATTAAGCACAGCCATTTTGTGGCCATGGATTGAAAACGTGTTTTACTTAATATTGCGAAAATATTGTTCATTTGCCGAATGATTTCGGTTTTCAATTTAATGTATTCATGTTAAGTACAGTTTTGTACGTATTTTTTGTGTTTATTAAAATCAAAGTGTAAGTGATTGTACAGTTATTTTTTTTTAAATCGTCTTAAGTTATTTTAGAGGGAAATACGTTTACAATTTCTTATGCAATTTAATTGCTACGAATAAAATATTGTAGTTTAATACTGAATATAAATATGTACAGTTATCTGATTAATTGAACTTTTAAACCTGTAGATATATACGTATGTCATTTCCTTAACGATACGAGGTTTTGTACTGCCGGGGCTGACGCCACAGACCAATGGTAACAGTTTTACCATTTAAAGCATTTTTTATAGATTTAAGCGCACACTCATAACATGCTATTTAATTGTTTTCAATTGGCACGAACAAAGAAAATCGGCCTTACAATCTCACTCCGCTGGCCCTGCGGCCTGAATGTACAGGCCTTCGAAACAAGAAACATCGGTACTGCCTGCTTTCCTGCTATTGCCGTAGCAGCAATTGGAACAAATGGCATAAGACGAGAATTTATTAGTTCTTGTATTCTTTTATACGTACGGCTCGCTTATCTGCTAGTTTTGATGGTCCAGTGAATAGGTTATCTCGCTCTGACAACTTTATGACAAACATTGATGAAAATATTGATGTGTTTTACAAGTCACCACCTTACAGTAACTTTGTTTTGCAGGCTCTTAAATCTTAATGTAGTTTTTTTCATTTTGTTTTTTTTTTATTACTGTTATTTTAATCTTTTAGTTTTAGTTATTATTTATATTAATAGTTATTATTCATATTGATATATTGCTTAAGTTCTAACGTAATTGATGTATATGTGTCAGGGTGTTAAATTTGTGATGTCATACTATCTTGTATTTTTTAGGCATACACATTGTTTTAGAATGTAAATATAAATAAGTAAATAAATACGAATTTCAGTTAATTGTGGTGTTGTTTTACCACAAAAACGCATGGTAATATAAAGTATACAGCATTAAAACCACACCGCAAAGTCGCCTATATAAACTTAGCTGGATAGGTTGGGGACACTGGTAAAATTGGTCTCGATTCTGATGCAGCCCAACTGACAAATTATTCTGTGCTACCAACGTATGTATGTGGGGTTTATAGACCGAATGGATTTCAGTTCGACGGGTTTATTGAAAATAACGTTCGCCGAGTTTTTTCGCCTGGAAACTGGTCTGTTTGTTTCGTGGATTTTTGTTTTGTTTTACATCTTGTTAATTACTTATTTCATGTTACTTTTTATTTATCAGAATTATTGAAAATATTTTATTTTTATTTCTTTAGCTATGATTTCAACTTTACAGTTTCTGGATTTTGACATCGGGCGAATAGTTACTATGTTTAAGGATAAAAAATATCTATACAGAGTTCAGGTACTTCAAATACAAATGT
Organism: Pieris mannii; assembly: GCA_028984075.1. Classification (NCBI taxonomy): domain Eukaryota; kingdom Metazoa; phylum Arthropoda; class Insecta; order Lepidoptera; family Pieridae; genus Pieris; species Pieris mannii. Next base: position 7,345,217 of record CM054784.1, read on the forward strand.
GTAACTTAATAAAACTAAGTTTATAAATTATAACAATATACACTCAAAACAAGATATAAAACGGGAGCTAGATGAGATCTTATGCAATTACAATCACTTAAGTTATCGTTTATACCACGAACTAGAAAATATGTATGCAATCGAAAGACTTCTTTTACAAATAGTTGTTACTAATGTGACCAAAATAGATAAACAAAAAATATTTTTATAACCTGAAAGTAGATTGTTGCAACCCAACCAACAAACAAAAACTACATTAAAGTAGACAAACTGATGGATACAGCAGTTTGGCGAGTGCAATTATCATTAGAAGCGAACAATGAGACAATTATAGGGCAGCTCGTTAGGTAACCGATCAATTAGCTTCGATTTTGAACTTTCTAACGGAGTTAGGCGTTCGGGAACATTAATTTAGGTGAAATTCGTTCGCTTAAAGCTCCCTTAGAGCCAAATGGTGTTTTCCTACTGTGTATAATGTATATCCGATACAACTGATAAAATCATTGGTAAAAATTAAATCGCTACGAATATACTTTTACGTATATCTAATTCTCATACGAATTATATTTGTGTAACTAACAAAATTCAAATTAAAGATGAATCAGAGAAGCTTAAGAATATATTTATTTAAATTCATATGACATAATAACAATTGCTCTATTCAGCTTACGATCTATATGTGTTTGAGTTGTATTTCTTCCTTAGAGAAAATAACACTCAGCCACGGATGAAATAAGCTGATTTATCTACATAATAATCCATTGAAGCACGCTTGATCATTTATATTGTAAACACTCGCATTACAAATTTAAATGTTTGATAGTAAAATAATGTTTCGAGGTTAAAAAATTGTCAAATGGTTTCATTAACAGACTCTCATAAACACACAAGTATCAATAAAGCTATATTTATATGTATAATTGTACATGTAATAAACGTACTCTCAAATAGAAAATTATATAACTAATTTAAATATTGCTCATGCAAGGGTTCAGTGCAGTGATTAAATTAGTTCACTCGAGTGAAATGCCTCCTAAGAAACCTTTGACATTTACCCATGCACTTATAGCCTAATTGATATTTCAAAATGGTCAGCCTATTTGACCTTTTGATCGGTCGTTTAAAGTCTTAAACTAAGTTTTATAATTTTCTACAGATTTAGGAATTTTTTTAGAAAGAAAGAAAAGTAAGGTTTTCGAATGGAGAAACGGGAAACTGAATGAACTTAATTGTCACTAAGTACACCTTTCTGATCTGTCACCAATTGTTCTTTATTAAAAAAAACTAAGCATTGTTATATAAAACCGTATATGAAAGTCCTATATTTTACATAGTACTTTTATATGCCAACAGATGATTATGGTTTAGATGCGGAGTTTTCTTAAAGATAATATAAAAAATACCACATGACGTAGCAATATTTAAGATCTAAAATAACGTCAAATTATGAATACAATACCTGACAGTGGTGATTTGTATAAACTCAAAATTGGCTCAGACATTAGCGGTCCGGCGGCTTCTGGAAATAAATATTCTATTTTAAACATTAATTCATCTGTTAAATCTCTTTTAACTGAATTACCGTGAGATTGCTGCGAAATTGCTCTATTAAAACATTTCGTTTTTAAATGTTTTGATATTTTTCGAATAGTTATAACTATTAAATACAACCAATATAATAACGAAAAATACGCCCCATTCATAAAGAGATTCCATCAGCCATTATTCTATATAAATGACCAATCATTGTTTTCTATTAAAGGAACTATTTTTAAAGAGAAAATTTAACTTTCAAATAGTTTTTAATTATCTTTACTTTTGTAATTTAAGACGATAGTTAACCACTCTACTTCTTTTATTAAAATGTACCGTCTGATTATCGATTGATTATCAAGTTAAGCCGTGATTAAGTTCCTACTAGATGTACAATTAGCAGCAGCATTTAATTATATTACTAATTGGACGTTATCGATAAAGTACTTGTATATCAATTATGAAAATATTTCACCGAGTAGATGTTTCTGCCCTTTATATATCAATCCTGTATTTAATGTTAAATTAAGAAGTTAAACTGAAGTTAACATTAGTTTCCAACGTTATATTTACAAATCGTAATTATCTATTATTTACGAATTATTTATAATACAACTATCAAAGTTTATTATTTATTAATATGAAAATATATTTAGTGCCTCCTACCTACCTAAACCTTTTAAAACTATTTAGAGTAGATTTTCGTCTTTTTTAATCGGTTATATATTTTGTTCCATCTTAATATAGACCAACGGGGTTCTTGTAGAGACTTTAATTTTTTTTGAATTCCGACTATGAACTTTTTATTACCAGTCTCATTGTTGTTACAATAACAAAAAAAACGTTTTCCGTGTCTCTAGCTATAGTTTTTATAAATGCTTCAATTTAACAAAATAACATTTCAATACAATAAATTAAAGCCAAGATCTAATAAAAATGAATCTTGGTAAGGCGAATAGATATTCGTGAACAGACATTAGGCAAATCGTCCTTTACCGTTTTGGCTTCGTTGCGGACGTTAATTCCTAATTGCATGCACTCACTGCCAAGACAGTATCCAATATTATGTGTGAGTTTTTATATGACCATTTATAACTACTGATTTATTTAAAAATCCATATCTCGAAATGTTATGTGAGTATTAAGTCGGAAGTAAACAATGTGTTATCAAGACTATATTGAAGGTGAATTACACGTTTCTTTTTACAAATTTTCTTTTCTTTTTCAGTAACTATCCTAATTAAACACGAAAGCGCAACAGTCTTTATAAAAACTTCCTGTATTAATGCATCTATCCTCAATGAAAATTACGTCTCAACTAGCAATAACTTCATATTCTCTAAAACTTTATTATCTACAAATTCACTGTTTCAAAATATTATCGAATATGCTATCGTTGCGCTCACAACAATTTTAAAACTAAAAATGTAGTAAGAATTTCTCCACAGCAATATTATAAGAGTTTCTAAGACCTAACAAAAGAATTACTTGCAAGTTATAAAGCAATTTCACATCTGCTATAACTAGTCTAGTCTTCGTACAGATAATGTAATATCAACAGTAATGAAAAACAGGAAACAATTATGCGGTATCATTTTTTTTTTTGATTTAATTTTATTGACATACTACTATCATTGATAAATTAATTATGTTATTTTTTACTTAATGATTATATTTAACAGTTTTGTCTATAAAGCAAAGATTGTAGGTCTTGTACATGTACTTATATTAGATATACTTGTACGTATATTATGTACAAATAGTAATTGTAGATCGTTTTCATAAAAATTGTAATAGTTTGTGTTTAGAAGTTATTTTTAATAAGTATATAACCTAATTACCATTTTTTTGAAATTATTACAAGCGTTATTAATTAAGAAGCCTTTAAAACAACAGGTTAAGCTAATAAGCGATATCTACCAAGCAATCTGATTTTAATCTTGGAAGAAAAGAAACTCAGAAAATGAATATTCAAAATGTCAGATATCTATATACAATTATAATGTATGAAAACAGAAATTGAGTTAGACAGAAATCATTAATAAGGTTCAATAAGTTATATACGCATAATTGTAATACAAAATTCATCTATAGGTAGACTTAATTCTTCACTCAAAGTAGTTATTATAACATCGTAAAACTATTATACAGAAACATTAGACATAAAAAAGCGGTATGTTGTGTTATTTTTTAAGTTTTTATTTCATACTAACATAATTCTGTTTCTTTTTTAGTATAGTATTGCATTTTTGACAATTATATTTCTGATGTGTAACTGTATGTAGGAATACTATATGTAAGATAAATCACTGTGATTTGTATATACTAGCCACACGGAAACGTTTTATTGTGAGAATGCAGAAGAGTTTTAAACTAGCTATTTCATTCAACATGACAATGTGATTTTCCGCACTTTACACTATAATGAAAATGCGATCGCGAAGATTTATGCGCGATACAACGATTTGCTTTTAGTACCGAGTCGTGTGTGTTACTCGTCGTAATAGCTTTTGGATTATCACCATTTTCCAATATTTAGATTAACTATAGTATGAATTCTCTTACTGTAACATACTCGGTTGTATTCTTGTTTACTTTTTGTTTATTTTATAATCACTCGATTATACATACTTTAGATATATAATTAATATTACTGTATATGTAACAGAAGTAATTGTCTATTAAAAACCATTTCACAATAATGAATTATGAAGCGATGTAATCGTATTTAAAGAAAACACTTTTTTATCGGATTTAAGCTATGTATTACTGCAAACTTATAATTATTTAACATAATTTTAAATTTATCCGACGTGTCGCGTCCTTTACAGCGTGCGTTGTCACAGTGATTTAAGACAAAAGATGTTGAATGTTATAAAGTATCACAGCTGTAGAAAAAGTTGTATTATCTGTATTTATTTCCTCGGAGTTGGTATATTGACCCTTCATCTTTCAGTTTACAATAATACATAGCTTCAATCCGGTAAAAAGCGTTTTGTTTAAATGTATAAAAACTATATTAATAAAAAACAATACTAGATGTAATTGAACTCAAATAGTTATATAATGTAAATTTCAAATCAACAGTACCAAGAAGCATATGACTAAACTATAAGAAAAACTGTATTCCGTAGTTTTGGTACGTCCGATTACGAAATAAAAACTAAATAACACATCACGCTTCTAACACAACTTTCAAGACAAACAAGATCAAAGATAGGGATTAGCTAATGACGCGTTTTATTTGCCGACAATTTATGACTAATTTTCTCTTAAATTCTCTTTGTAAAGGTCACCTCGATTTATGGCTTAGTCTTATATTTTCAATGAGTGTAAGTTAAATATTTGCTTATGTAATTAAAATAATATTATCTATCTCTTATAAATCTGTAATTGTAACTTATACCAAAAACATACTATAAAAACGGAATGAGACGTAAATGGAAAATAGATTTTAATATTTAAGGTTATTAGTATGATACCAATAAATAAGCATTATATATTATTTATAATATTTTACGCCTTGATACATAAAAAAATTAATGAAAAACAGTGTTATTCTAAAAGTGATTTCTACAATATTTAATGAAATTCTATATATTAATAAATACCTGTTTACACATTGAAACTATTATTACAAATTTGTCATATAAAATACTGTAATTTTTTGTGTATTTTGATTCGCCTATATAGCATAATAATATCACAATCTGATTCATGCCAATGAGCATAAGACATTACTGTGAAAAATAAATTAGTTTATAATGTAAGAAATAATATTCAATTATTCCTGAGCCTGAAGGCTAAATTATAATATTATTATACGCTGAAGCGTCATATGAAAAACGTTCGCACCAACAACGCATTTATCTTATTTAGAATCTACGTTTTTGCTATTATTTCGATTAGTACCAACAAATAAAATAAAAACATGTGTCGTACAGACCTTAAAGATGTATCCATAATAGAATAATGAATAACGCAACTAAATATACAAATAGTATGAGTATAATTTAATATTGATCAGGCTTTTAATTCAAATGCTATGTTTTGCGTGTATAATGACTTGAACTTATGTGAAATATTTGAAGTTTATTTTGTGAAAAACAAATGTATTAAAACGACAATTTAATTTAATTTTTACGGTATCAACTTTAATTTATTTCAGTGCAACAATAGAAAATTGTTTATAAAATTTAACAATTCTAATAAAACAATATTAAAACTTTCACCACGTTATTTTGTTTCGAACCACACACAAACCACATGACACTTCAGAATCATAGATTAATATTTATCGCTGGTTAAAATTAACAATGAATTAGTGATGCTATAAATCTTTTGTCGCGCTTAATTTAAATTTCTAGTTTTACTAAAACTGTTGGCTTTTTTGAGTTTTATCTACTTACGTAAATCAAACATTTCACCAGAAGGGTATACTATCTTTCCTTTAAACAGGTAAAACACTTAGAATATTAGTTAAATTTAAATATTTTATCTATAAACGTGTGTTCATAAACTAACTAGGAAACAGATTAACCCGTCTCACAGTCCTCTGCTGTGTATTTTAGTTTTCATTCAACGTTATATTTATTAGTTATTAATATTCACTGCGTTAATATTTTTATTTTTACCACCTAAATGTTATTATTTGTATTGAATTTTTATCTTTGAAACTTCTATTCTGTTTATTCTACTGAATATTCTAGAAAAGTAAGCAAGAAACCTAAGTATAATTGGATAGTATCTATGGGCAGTAAACATCTCTGGGTATACCTACAAAATGAATTTCTATTCAGCTTTACCTCGTGAGTAAATTTGCATAGCAGCTCTATATCATTCCATAATTATGTTTCATTAATATCGCGGAATTAATGGACGAAGCTTCGTGCAAAAAATGCAAATTATATTTTTAATTTAAATTAGACAGTTGTGTACTCAAAACGTGACTTGATTTTTAAATCTTGGTTATGTTTGCCATTTTGGGAATTATTTATGCCTTTTAGTTTTTTTTATTTCTCCAGTAAAGTTTTTCATTTTATTAGTTCCAATAGCAAGATGAATGTATTACAGTATTTATATATAGTGTAGCATGTTGCATCGAATGATTTGATTTTATGCGAACGATTAATAATTCATGAACTATTAATATGAGTTAGGGTTACAACTGAGCAATTAATTTCCCAGCAATCTCACGGCAAGAACTCAGAGAGCACTCACCTCCACAAATCAACGACATTTGTAATGCTTTTTATAATATTTTCTATAAAAAATCTCTTGGATATCTACCCTAAAATCTAACTAGCGCGCCTAACTATATTCAAAAGCTATATCTAAATAGAGGCAAGGCAATGAATTAAACTTTGTACTGGCGATATATTAACTACTTAAAAAAATACGTTCACGAAAACACTATTCACGTTAAAAAAATCTGAACTAAATACACCAAATTCGCCGTTGTATCATAAGTGGGCGAAGAACATTGTGTTTATGTTTTCGCGGGAACGCGACAGGGCGCGGCGACGCGGCTGTTAGGCGTGTGCTGCCGGCGCGACTGACACGCGAGCTTGACACGTTGCATGATGTCACCGGCACGCATGCGTGACAACTGTCAACACATGCGCTATCGCACTGGTGTTGAAAGTTCTTGTAGTAAGTCTTGTAGTCATTTGATAAGACGGGTTAATCTGTTTCCTAGTTGGTTTATGAACACACGTTTGTAGATAAAATATTTAGATTTAACTAATATTCTAAGTGTTTTTATTTTAAATTTTATTATCATTAAACCCAATAAAAAAATCTTTTTCGTAACGATTTTCATTTAAAGACTTTAAAAAAGTATACTTTATTTTGAAATTAAAATGTTTCTCTAATTTTTGTATTTATGAAATTAATGTTGTATATCATTTGTACGTCAAGAATTAATTAGACATTTTAAACAATAACATATCATTGATAATATCTTGTTTACATATATTTGTAATTTTTGAGACGTTACGACAATTACGTAGACTGTCTACGCCGTAGTAGCTACGAACTACTACGTTGCTGGTGGTTCAAATGTATTAAAGTATTTATATATTTTTTTATAAAATCTAAAGGTATCATCATCATACATTAAGAAATTTAAATCATTATTTATACTGTTCTTTAAATGTAATTTTTTATCTTCCAAAAAACTTCTGACTAAGAGACATTATTGCGAATTTCTATTCTCAAGCAACCTCCAGCTATAGCACCTAGTACAAAATAGTGCATTTTTGTGACATACTCTCTTCCCTCACGATTAAGTATATCTTACCCTGCTACAAGGATACCTTGTAACTGTTACTATTGCTTTCGATTCCGTAGTATTACCTAAATATTAAATAAATCCGACATACGTCAATTTTGAATTTTTGAACTTTTTTGAACGTCAAAATTACAATACATTTAAATGCAATATTATCAAAAGATTCGTTCATATATGTTTATAATATGCGTTAATATAATTTCCTGTTTGCCTTATATTTTCACTGGATTAATAACTAATTTAGGCATGTTGTAACAATATTTGTTATAAAATAATAATGTACCTTAAGAATGATAAGAACATTTTAAATACAGAACCTTTGTTACAATAAATAGGGATATAAATAATTTTTAGCTCACCGTTTCCGTAACCTATCTGATACACATCACAAATCACTCAGTAACAAAAACTGTTATACTGATGTCGTTAATTGTAACTAAATTCTGTAATTTTATATAATATTAGATAAGAAAATCTTGCCATTCCTTAACGTGAAGTATAAGAAATTCAAGATATCAAGATATAATATGCTGATAACACGGTACAGTCAATGCTTTATTTTAACAGTAAGAGCAAAAATATTAAACAAATGTTTATTAACAAATCAAAACACTGTGTTAGCACTATAAATTAAGGATGTCATAATGTAAAGTACGTAGAAGGATCTTACTGCAGCACCTGTGAATCAGACCTGTGACAGTGACAGGTCATTAAGTCTGATTTATATCCATCTTAGGACATCTCAAAACATCCTAATTCCGTAACTAACCAGGTACATATATATATATACGTATGTACCCCAAAAAGCATTCTTTAAAATAAATCCGGGAGTAATATTTTTTTAGATATTTCAGCTCGGCTGCATATAAATTTCACCATTGTTTGTACTAAATACTATAAATATTAATATTTTAACCTTTTTCTATCTTTTACGTAAATACTAAATAAATGTAATGTAACAATGGTTCAATATTTAAAATTAAATGAATTTCTTATCATTCTTAAGGTGCATTATTTGCAAATATTGTTGCGACATGCCTAAATTAGGTATTAATAAATAAATAAACTAAGGCCGTGTATACAAATTCCGTTGAGTTTTCACCGATAAATACTTCACTTACTGCATATATCATTGCCATATTTTATAGAATTAGCTAGAGATAATGGGACCCTATCAACTAAACTTGAACTCTTAATATGTTCGTCAACTTAGAACCATATGTGATAGTGAAAGTAGAAATTGTGTTACTGTAATGTTGAATTCCAAGTGATAGTTTTAAAATAATTAACGAATTTCAAAAGGTTTAATATAAGATGGTATTGTATTTTGCATAACATAATAAGCGCAGTTTTAATTCATATTAAAGAGTAAGAAAGCGTATTTGAACTGGTCACATTGTTTTTGCATTGTATATACTTGCGTAAATTGTAACAGTAAGTGTCCAGCTTAAATCACATTGTCTAACTTTATAACGTCCTATAACTAAAACAAATTCATCCGATGTATGAGCACAACCGTGCTTAAATTTGAGGCAGCACAGAGGCCCTTATTAAGCGACCCAATAGGAATTGATTGAAGGAACCCTTTGTTACCTGCTCGATTCACTTGGTGTGTGTGCTCTTAAACTTAAGGCATCATTTGATCTGCTGTGGTTTCTCAATTTAGGAGTAATTACTGTCAGAATTTCTCATTGTAGCCGTCTAGCTTTTAATCTACTTTTAAATAGCCTTAATTAATTTATAATAGAATGACACAAAATAGTGTACTTGGTAATACAGTGATTTATTGGAATTATTCCATTCCATACTATAATGTTGACGATATAAGAAATATAAAATCAATATTGGAATTCAATTGATTTTGACCGAAAAAATTATATTATTGTATATTTTTATATACGGTCATTTTTATGTAAGGTCAAGGATCGAAAATGAGTAATTTTTATGTTAACACTCGTTAATAACACATACCCTTATAAAGTCGTTCGGTCACTTGAGCAATATTTTCAATCAATCGAGCAGAAAACACGAAACTTTTTTAAGCGTTTTTGAGGCATGTTCAAAACACCCGTTCTTTGAACCGCTCTATTCACTCGTTAACAAATTACAACATTTTTTCCACCCTAATATGCCTTATTTCAAAGGGTTTAAGCCTATTATTGAGTGAACAAATCCACTTTAAAGTAGTCAATATTTTGCGTTATATTACGTAATAAACCTATTTGGCAACTTTATTACAATTAGAATTGAATATACAAACTTGATACATAAATATTTTAAACAACTTATATGAGTTAAATTAGCATCTAACCAATTAAAAGAAAAAATATCATTTATTCATGTAGGTAACATAATGTACAATTATGAACGTCAAAAAAAAAAGAAATATACATTAAATGCTTCTAATTTTACATTTACTGCCAGTTCTCAAATCAAGGGTAAAGGCAATAACTAATAATAAAGTTTAAATTTTCTAAAACTCAATATTGTACTAGTGTTGCAAAGTAACAAGAAACACAAAATCAACCATTAATGATATAGTCAATGCCTAAAATTTACTAATGCTTAGAAGTCTACTAAAACTCATAGCGACTCAAAGGCAATGAAGTGAGTTCAAAGTGGCTCGAGTTGACTTGTTATCGAAGCAAATAAGATCTTCACATGAATCGTGTCTGATTAAGAGTTGAAGACTTCAGGTTCACATACCGAAACGAGCTTAAACTGGATGGTAATTCTAAATTGCTTTTGCGTCATAGCGCTATTTTTTTTTCTCAGAATCGTTAAGAACTGATAAAGATGCTTGTTTGGGCAGTTGCTGGGCTGTGTTCATTCAGATATAAGCCTTTGTGACTAATGGTATATTTGCTTCTACCTACATGCAAAGAATATTCCCATGTCATTACGATGTATTACCACCAGCAAACAACATCGAAAATCTAAATGATATTGATTATGAGAGAAATATATGAATGAATATTTTTACTATTATTAGAAGCAATATTTTTGATAAGTTAAAAAATATATTATTAACTTATCAAAAATATTAGTTAAATAAAAAAGTATTACTTAAATAAAAAAAAATATTATCATGCACATTTGAACATTTTTATTATCATAATAATTATATAAAATACAGGTATTCACTAACAGATAACGAGCAATACAAACTTTAAAAGTCAAAACTTTAAATTAATAGCAAGACAAGTTCTAACTTTTCAACAATGGCTTGCAATTTGTAAAAATTCAACTTCAACTTTTAATTGACGTACTTAGAAAGAGTGTTAACATCGAGCTTGTTAACCCTAAAACAATGATGTAACGGGAATTCAGACAATTCCCTAAAACAAACATAAAAAACATTTAGGGTGACAAATTCCCCGCCGCCGCCCGCGGTCCGCATTTGCGTGGAAGAGTGTACAATGAGGAATCGATTTTCGAATATATTCTTAAATTATATTTTCTATACTAACACTTACGTATGCAGTCTTTGCAATGCATTAGATAAGTTCTCATGTTTTAGATTTAGTATAAGATATATGCTGTACGAAAAAAGCTGTCAAAAACATGTTTTCAAAGTGAAAAGTATTATTCGAATCTCGTAGTTTTACGGCAAAAAAAATGATTAGTTAAATATACAAATTGTTAAAAACATTATGACAAAAAAAATTGTCATAAACAAACAAATTTGACAAAACAAATTTGTTTATTAAATCTATGTTTTTTTTAATAATAAGATCTCATTCTTAATTAAAGGCAGAAAATGGCCATGTGGTCGATCAATGTACATAAAATTCAAAAACGAACTCCATACAGCAGAATGCGTCAAAACCTACACAGAGAATTCGTCGCTATGAATTATTGGCTCCCACTTCCGAAGGAAATTTTACTTATTCTATAGCGTGAAATGTTCCGTGGTTTTAAAAGAATTTTCTTGAAATTTTGCACAGGAAACATTTTTGATGTCTAATTTTTATGGCTGGACTTTGTGCTTTATTACCTGGAGTAAAATATTGTGTTTTTTTTTATTTTTATAGGCAAAAAAAGTATAACTACAAGCGCTCGTCTTATTTTTATAAAATACTGTAACAAAATTCTAAATGTCTACCAACGGTGATGTAATAAATGACCAAGTTATTTGAAATTCATGATCGTATAATTTTTTTATGAAGCATAATAATAATATTAAACATAACAATAAGTTATGTATGAAAAAGACTGGGTTCATTAGATTTGTTTCCTGGAATCGCCGAATTACTGTAATCTTTTCTTAATAGATCCTAGGTCAAATCGGTACGGATATACTGCGCTTCCACACAGTAATGCTGTGGGGTGGTGCCTTACGCTTTAATGTGGAACGATGGGCATCGCGGTGATAGGCGTGGCGTTTCATACTCTGTCTAGAAGTCCGGTGATGAATCTTAGCCGCAGTTATTAATCCAAACTACATAAATGTATAATACCCTAATGCCCTTTGCCTTATATCTTTTGTAACTGTTTTTTTATTTTTGTTATGTGTGTTTTTGTATAAGGCAATAAAGGATAAATAAATAAATAAATAATAATGCCACAATACCGATAAACTATATTAAACATTACCACGCGTCAAATCGTTTAGTCCAAAGTTCGACATATATGCCTATATTATAAGCAATTTAACTATAATTCCTTTGATATTTAATACTTAATATAGCTACAAACATTATTTTAAAAATAATTAAAAAACAATCGTAACTATAAAAAAATAATATGTTTCACAGAAAAATGTTTAATTAATATATAATACTCTTGCACAGATGAACTTGCTAAGTATTTTATTAAAATATTTGTTTCAAAATCCCTTTTAATATGAAACCACTGCAGTTAAGCTGTTCGGTATAATAACGCGTAATCAACAGCAATTATCAGCTATTAAACTCCTTATCTTAAGAATGTTACATCGATTGCTGCCGTTAACTAACGTTGCATGAAAGTAGGACAGGTTTTCATGATATTCACTATTTGTAAAACTTGTAACTTATCATTAGATATGAGTAATATTGAAATGAACAAAACAAAACCTGTACTTATTTAGATTATGGAAAGTCACGATTCCTGTTTTATTTCACTTTCATTTTCTCATTATGATGTGTTACATACTTATAAGACGAACGTATAAATGTTAATGCTCCTTATCAATGAAAAGACTGACGGAATCGCATTTCGCTGAAACTATGATTTATTTACAAATTTACTCAAAACTCTTAGTCCATTGTACATATTACTATAATCAAATAAGAGAATGAATGTTTGAATAAATCATCTATTAATCACTCTTAGATCACACAAAAATACGTTAATGTCACATTAATATTGAGCACTACCCTAGTGCTAGCTAACTAACACTAAATACACTACAACACTGATTAATTGAGAGTGATTTTGTACAATTATTCTAGTATTGTGAGTTGAAATATATGATAAGTGATAACATCTATTTTACAATAAAAAATACGGTTAGTAGCAAAAATCACCAAAATATCGGTTGACCACCAATCAATATCGCAGAATGCAAAGGTTCAACGTGTGCCGACGTAGCACGCCACAAAATGAATTACACTTTTTATTGTTTGCGTCGCCGTCCGTATATAATCCCTGAATAACGCGATTGTATTTATTATTGTACGCTGATATGCTGAATTGCAGTGGACAATGATTAATGTCCAGTTAGTGTTATGCATTTTTAAAGCCTTTTCATTGTATATATGAATTCGTTTCCATAACATTTAGATTTAAGAAGCAACCGCATATTTAGATAATTTTGAGGTGTATCTTAAATTTTTTTAAGATTACGTAAAATAATGGTAGCTGAATATTCTTCAGTGCTAAAGTATAAGTGGTTGACATAATAAAAAGTTAAACTTGTAAGAACGTAGATGGCTGTGTTTAAGACGTTAAGAGGTAAAAGTTTATGATTTATAACACCTGTTAAAAATAACTTGAGAAAACTTGGCAGAGCTTTTTATAGGAGAAGGGTAAGTGAGCAATTGGGTCATCTACATCGTAGACCTAAGAAAAGATAATTAATTATGGAAACTCTTAAAATATACGTGTTTAAAGTTTCCTAGATTTTTAAATGATTTGAAAATTATTATTTATATATTTACTGGCACAGAATTAGGTACTGGATTTGAGCTTTCAATTAAACTAGGAAAATATATACGTGGGACACACTGAATATGTTTAGAACTGACCAGTTAGAAACATTGCTAATGGAAACTCTTTGGTAATCTAATGTAGTATAATGCATTAATTTGTCATTCGTTTTTTAAATTAGCTGCAAATCTCTTGTTACACGTGAAAATGAACTTAACGCGAGAAAATTCTCGGTCAATTGTTTATTATGACATTCGTTGTGGGCTTACTCAACAACATGCCATGGTGCATTTTATCCCAAGAACTAAAGATAAAATTCGAGGAATTCGCTTTATGAGCCCTGAAAATGCGGTGAAAGCCTACGAAGATGCCATAGAAGAGACCCCTAAGGAAGAATGGGCCCTCAGCTTATCTCAGTGGTTCCATCGAATACGACGATGTGTAGAGAGGAATGGAGATTACTTCGAGAAGGAATAAAAGTATTGGCAACCTTATACATTAAGCCGTTTTTTATTTTCTTAACATTTTCAGTGTTACCTAAGTGTCACTGAATTTAAAAATATATTTGGTTAATGATATACTTGGAATTTAACAGAAGTGACGACCGAGCTCTTCACTGGTTGGTAGACCTTTTACTTGTTTTTTTTAAAAACCCAAGTTTATATATATAGTGGGTTCAAAAAATACACTCACCGTTGCATCATATCAATATCATATTACCATTTCTTATAGTCAAACATATTTATACATAAATTAAATAATCAGTGGCACTACAAATTCTTTTAGTCTGGGCTTCAGATTTTTGTATATGTATCACGATCGTTTGTCAATTTGTGATCAGCTTCCTGTGCCTCACACACGCAGTCGACTTTTTAGGTCTAAACCAAGAGGGTTGCCTCACGATGTATTACTTCACCGTCCTAGCGAATGCTAAAAGCGCAAATAGACAGAAAATCTATTGATGCACAGCCGGGGATTGAACCTACGAAACTAGGGCAACACGGCTTTTTATATATCAATATGAGCTATAAAACAATTAGAATATTTTATAAATTGAATACGAGCAATATAGCGAGTATCACCAGTAGCAAATATTTTTATTATTTATTATTATAGATACTTAATACATCAATCAATCGCAATCACGCTATTTGAAATAACCCGAAACATCGGTTGTCTAATTATTAATTGAAAATAAAACAATGTAAGTATAGCTAGGTCTACAATTGTTCATTCATAATGCTTTTATTAGTGATTCTATGATTCCATTATATACACCTAATGTTTTGTCAAATTACTTTGATGCCGAAAGTACAAACATAACATTATATTCTGAATACAACACAATAGCTGACACGAGGCTTGTTCCGAAGGCATATTTTCCTCAAATTGAAATTGAAAGTCCGATTAATCAAAAGATTCCGCTGGAAACGTAAATAATATTTCTTCCTTCCCACCTACAGTTTGTTCCAAGAAAATTCTTTTTGTTTTCTAAATGAAAATTGTTACAATTTCTCAACTTCTAACAACCTTAACTACCTTTATGTAATTCTTGGAGAAATTGCAAGTTTTATAGCGTAATACGCTTAGTACATAACTTATATATAGCTAGTCACGATTGTATAAGAGATAAATTATGAATGAAACGTAGTGGTAGTACATTTAATAGATACTTATGTACAAATTTACTACATGTCTCTTCCAAATTATGATAAGATCAAATTTAAATAAGTTTTATTTATTTATGTATAAACTGGTACGTACAATCAGCTAAATTAGGGCAACATAGAAGTATGTTTGTTTTGTGGATATCTTAAATATTTCTTAGCACGATATAATTATTATTGGAATCATCTTCAGAATCTTAAGCGATATAATATACGAATAGTGAATTAATTCATGTTAATTCAAACTAATACTGTACACGCGTAAATTATACTGTTTTTTTTTAAAATGAGAAATAGCTAAAAGAAAAGAGTTTTTCCAACGTAATAATACGTTGAAAAGTTAGAAACTTCACTCTCTCTTACATTACCCGAATACTATGCTAATGTGTTGGCAATAATACGCGAGCTTTTAGTTCAACTTCTCGACTCACGATAGCAAACAATCGACAGTTCTTGTAAAAAAAACAAAAGATGTCATATTCAGAAACGTCCTGAAATAAAGCAATGTAAAATTATTTATAAGTTTCAAAATAAATCATAGGCTTTATGAATTGTCACTTGTCTATGCGGTTACATTTACCTTTATGCATGCCCGTATGTTTGTCTTTCAGCACTGTAAGTTCATAAATCTTTCCAAATTCCTCAAACATTGGGCGCAAGTCATTTTCCTCTAGATGCCGAGGTATTTGGCCAATAAAAAGCTTAACAGCGTCCTTTCCCGCGCCTGGGGGAGCGCCTGTCCTCTCTGCGGGGGTGAGGGGTGAGGCACTCCTGTCCGATGGACCGTGCACTGGGGTAGAGGGCATAGATGTCACCATCCTTATGGGTTCATGCGTTGGGCTAACAGTCTTCACCAACGGATTTTGCACAAAACTCGGAAACATCATGGGCGTACACAGATTCGCACCGACCAACATTATCACAGATATAAAGTAATCACAGTGTTTTGTACTACGTTTCTTACTCTATAAATTCGGGTTTGTTTTAAAGCTTTCGCGGGCTATTTACTTTCGGAGGGCGAAGGGTGACCGCGTCAGTGTGCGTGTTTTGTGTCTGTTTGTGTCTCGCTCGCGTAATGCGTAATGCTATCGATCTTATAGTAGAGGCTCAGCTCTCGTATATTTCACCCACTCAATGTTTCACACGTGCTACGGTATAAACAAGTTTTTTTTTGAAGACGGATATTTAACACTTTTTATTTAATTATTAATACAACTATTTATATATAATTATTATTTATATATTTATTGGCACAGAATTAGGTACTGGATTTGAGCTTTCAATTAAACTAGGAAAATGCAGGGCAGTTTTCTGGCAAACAAACGAGAATGAAACGAATGCAGTTTGTTTACGTTGTGAGGCGCATGCCGTTCTGTTTACAAACAAACCACACACTATTTTTCATTCCCAGTGCAGCACTGTTCGAACGTTATAAACACTTATACTAAACGAAGCACATAAAATATATACAGCATCAGCTAAGTATCACTATACGACGATAAACGATGACGCGACGCACAAAACACAAGACATGCGAACTAAATTAGGCAACAAATTTGCCGTGTACTCGTCTGTATGTCTACATGTCCACTAACCTAAAATTCCCTCCCGGTCCTTTCATAGCGTACGCTATGGGGAGATCTTGATACAGGCCTCCCTTTCACTCTCCCTCAGATATTTAGCTAGGCAAGTGAACTCGGTCGACGTTGATTATTACGAATCTTCTTGAGAGATGTTATGTGCGGAATTATTGTTGACTTATTTATTTGCTAACTTAAATTTTATTCGTGGTACGGCGGTTCGTAGCCACTACGAAATATCGTAGCGCATTCTTAGTATATCTTTAGTTGAATTTACTTAAATGTATCTCCATATATTGTGTAATGAGATCACGGGTTACGCTTTTTCAAATTATTCTTATTCACTATATAGATGGTAATAACATCTATGTGAATATATGTTGAAATAATAATAAATACATTACACACCTAGTTTAAAAAAAAGTTAACAATTAAAATCATTTTTATGATACAACTTGTATCATGCGTTTGATTGTAAAAATATTTTTTTACTAAATAGTTATTGAACAAAAAAAAAATAACCCTTATATTAGAAGTGTGTAAGCATAATTGTTATTAATTTTAGCTAAAGACCGATCAATACCAAATAATTGAATAAAACCCGACCAAAAACTTAACCTCTGAATTATTTATCCGGCCCTCAGGAGGCAATCGTAAAACGGAACGCGAATTTCACTAAAACGGTCTTCAACGTTTGGTCGGACTATAACTCAAGAGCCGAAAATAGAAGGGGATGTTACCCTCCTCTCATCCCGCGGACCTCTCTGGATGATTCCGGTCTTAATGGCTGTTTAGAAAAAATATATCAAATTTTTTTCGTTCCCTGTGTGAGGTTATGGCGCCAGCGCGTAATTCATCATAATGTACAATTTATGCTCGGCCTTGTTTATTATGGGAAGACTTCTAAAGTATATTTTAAATTGAACAATTATGTGAACGTCAAGAAGAATGGCGCTTGTACTTTGTAGGATAGAATTTTATTCACAGATGGCTAAGTTAAGTACTACAGGCATGTGATATAATTGATATTAATGATGTAATTAATATAATTTAATATTGGAAATATTTTCATTGTAGTCAAATCAGTAAATTGATTTTGAATGCTAGAAACGTAGGATCAATAAATACTAAATTATAATATTAGTGTACCTAAGCATCAGACCAGGTTACTTCAGTAGCATCTGTGGTCTATCTTCCCTTTGTATGTCTTCTAACGGGTATTCCAACAGGACACAAATAGCGATACAAACTAGGCTTTGTGGTTGACGTTTATATTCTTAAACAAGAAAGCTTCGGAATTCAAATGTGTGTTTGGAAGTGTTTTTGAAGTCTCGGAATATTTTAATGCCGAAACCAAAAACCGAAACTAACAATTATAAGTAAAATTACAAACTCTTTACTGCTTTTTTTGCAAAAAATAATGCTCTTTGAAAATCGGAAAATGTATACAAAATTCATTGAATAACCGTATAAATATTACGCAGCAATTCAACAATATGCAAAAGAAAGTTATATGCATAAAACAAGGCTTTAAAGAGCATTATGCAGTAAAATTACCTTCATATAATCATTTATCAAAAATCCATGATTAAATATAGATGTTTTATTCATCAGCCATTTTACGGTCATATATTTGTCGACGGTCACGTAGCTCGCTTGTAAATATTACCTAGTTATAACAACTTGACTTTTTTACAACTGTACAAGTAAGGCACAATATAGAGACTGATGTGACAACATGTTCCATATTAGGTTATTTTATTATTTTTAATTTTTAAAGCATTTACTGAACAGAATTAAACAAAGCTGTTTTTTTTTATTGTCAAATTACCCATTATGATATAACTTAATGACCAACAACTAACCAAGTTTGACGTAAAGGTAAGTAACGCTGCGGTAACTTCGCAAACCATCTCAGGGTTCCTATAATATCAGGTGATTGCGCACACAAAATCAGACCTTATCGTCCGTATGTAAGGGTTAAGTTGGCTTATAAGCAGTATATAGTGAAAACCGTAGGGAGTTATAATTTTAGAAGATGCTTAACTTAGCAGACCCCAGACACGTAAGAGACAATGCGGTTTCTCTGTTAGGTGATTATCAATTATGTAAGCCTATTCGGGGATTAACCCAAACACTCAAAAACTAAATCAGTGTAAGTATAAGTACTAAATACATAGTGTTTATTTGTCTCTTTCTCTCTCTTTCCATCTTAGATTAAAAGCGTAAGAGCAATTAGTTCTTAGTAGCAGAGGAGTGTTATTCAAACCCCATTTTAACAAAAGTATAAATAAATGCGTTGACGTAAAGGTATTAAAGTGACAGGGGTATATGGGGCTCAATTCACTTCGGCCATTTTGCTATTTGGAGAACCAGGTACCCACTGAAACTACCTTCATCCACCAACACGACCGCATCAAAGAGGCCAAGAGGTCAAACAGCTAAACTTATTCAGCTACAGTATAACATAATTAGCATCATCTAAAATAATTGTAGCTTAACCACCTTTTAAACGTATAAATATTAAGAGCTAAAAATTAATTTATTCGATATTTAAGTATGCAATTTTAGATAATGCAACAGCAAGAAGGAGCAGCTCTTCCTTATGCTTATACTCATTATTCATTAAACCCTATAAGAGAAAAACAATTTTTGGTTTTCATTTTAGTTTTTTATCAATAAAATATTATGCAACGAAACGAAACAGTCTCATACCCAAACATAATATCCAAGTCAGAATAAGGCATAATCCACAACAATGTTTAATGAAAAGTCATGTAAATAGAGAGAGGACTGAAAGTTTGTCTACACTAAGCTTAATTGAAATGTTCTGTGTGGCGACTTAGTGCTTTGTATGTTGCTCAGAACATTGCAATTCACTATCAATACTCAACCAAAATGTATTTGAACTTGGAATCAAGTATTGGGAATTCATACAAAGTGAACTAAACTAATGAACATTAAAAAAAAACCTATGAATCAATTTTTTCAAGCCGCTTTATGGCGGGGGTCAGACGTAGGCCTTGGTGCGTCTGTTAGTTCAGGTTCTATCAAACATAAATGGGACTACCGTTTGTTTATTTTACGGGCATCGCATAGAGTAGGGCATTGACGGACTGGGAAGGTCTAGAAAAGTGACTGAGAATTTATCGGCCAGTTCTTCTCGTCCGTTTTACGCCCTCGATTTAATAACAGTAAATGTAAATTTAGAAACGTTTAAAGGAAAAGATTACATACATCAATAAATAATATTCTGATATTGATAACATGGATTCGTTACTTTTCCTGTACGATATTGTTATATGCTCCGATACTTCACTTTCAGTTTAAAAAGTCCATTACAACGTGTAACTCATAATCCCAGCAATAAACATTTTTGAAATGGCTACAATTGTTATTGCTTACAAATGTTACAAAATTCCGTAAGCAATTAGCCACCCTCGAGGGTGAAAACTGTAATTTCGGACGTCCAGCTCCCATCATGATTTGAATCTAACAATTTTTAGGGTGTTTACATTGTACACGGAAATACGTTGGAATAACTTTGCTTTTTTTACCAGCCACCACAGGTTTGAAAGATTTTGTTAGGTTTCTATATTGATGGTCGGTAAAAAAAAATAATTGTGTATTGTTTTGCGTGTAACAGTTCAGGAAGTTTAATTTTGGTATACTCGTTTAGCAATCGAATCTTGAAGACGTGGCTTGTAACTTAAATTACACTTAAATCTTTAGTAATAATAATAATAATCTTTATTTATTTTCTCACAAAACTTACAAAACTTCATACATGAGTTAGTAGTTACAACTATTTATTAATGTATGTAAATAATTGCCATTCTTTTTTTGAAGGATAGTCTTTATTAAATATCAAATATTTTCACATGTTCTTTAAAAAAAAATATATCTATGGTCATAATAGCTAATCATGATTCCCTGAGATTTCCTTTTTAGCTATTACTTTTTAGTATTTAGGTTGATATTAATATTTTTTATTATTTTTTTTAGATTAAGGTTTCTATAATTTTTATATAATATTTGGTTATGAACTTCTAGCACATTACTCCTCATTCTTCTTTCTTCCTCCTTCTTGTTTAGAAGAAATCGCTTGTTAGCGATAAGCCTGTTGCATTATATTTTTTATGTATTGTGTTTTTTTAATGAAACGACGTGTGAATAAAAGAAATTTAATAAATTATCTTTTTTAACAAATTGTAGAAGTTTTCTTTAGATAACAGTGGGATATCAGGCACATAAGATGTTTAGTGAGCCCGCGACCAATCGTCACATTGCCAGAAGACTCGCTATTGCGTTCCGGCCAAAAGGTGACGCCGGTAAGTACTATGAATTCATTAGAAGTACCTTTCAGTATTTCACTTATTTGCGTGTTGTTCTCACGAGTATGTAAGTGAGTGCTCCTATTTCACCATGCCTCCTGCTGATAGAGGACAAATCTTTGTTTTTAACTTAATTTATTATTCTTTATTACTCAAGATGTCATATGGAACATGGTGTAATGGTTGTTTATTGCCAATTCTTTTGCTTCCGTTCTACGCCCTTGATTTGAGAACTGGCAGTAAATGTAAAATTAGAATCATTTAATGTATATTTCTTTTTTTTTTGACGTTCATAAGTGTACATTATGTTACCTATATGAATAAATGATTTTTTACTTTGACTTTGTAATTAGTCTATGAAACATATTATATTTTTAACCAGCCTTATGTGAAAAATTACAACCCACGATGTAAAATTAATTTCATGACAAAAATGTATTTTATAAATCGTAAATGCAGATATGATGACATTAAAACCGAAGGGTGCGATTTAGCCGCGATTACACGGAATTAGGTTATTATAACGATAATTGTTCTTTCCCGCTCGAAATGTGGCTGATAAGAACATGGTGTATTCAAATTGTATACTGTGGTTTACGATAGGAAGGCAATTTGTAGGAAATTTAAGTTTTATTATTGTGATTTCGCGTGCTTATAAAGTTGAAAATTAGAATTTATGTGTAGCCAAATATATGTCAGACGGCATATGACACGCTGGCTTATTACATACATTAACATTTATTATACATTCATAATAATAACTGAATTTACTATCATCTTAAATATTCGTTAACTTGAAGATATAGTAATATTGACAAATCCAATAAACCACGTATGTTAATGGTTATACACTGATAATAACTGATACTGACGTTGTTAATTTACGAGCTCTGTGAAAAATAGTTTTTAATATTATTTTATAATTATGACAAAGAGCTGAACCATATGAATATGATTTAGCTGTTTAAACGTATAACAATTGTAGAGATCGAAATTTATTGTAAATTATATAGAATGCTTTAAAAACAAATTTTAGAAATCATTCTTGCTTCAATATTTCTTAATTAAAAAATTATACCGGTGTTGTGATACCGCAATTTTACCCGCGTCGTGTCAAGTGCAAAAAAATTAAAAATAAATTGGGTCCCTCATGCCCCGGGGTGCGGTTCAACGAACCCCAATCACAGGGGATGAAGAGGGTTACGTATGAATTGAGATTTTCGGTCAATAATTCGAATTTCAAGTTGAAATTTTGACAACGTACTATATATTTCTAATCTGTACATTCAGTATTGTAGAAATAAATTCAACTAGTCTTCAAGATTTGTTCCCTTAAATTAGTTAGTCAACAAATCACTAGTCTTTGCAATTATTCTTTCGTTAAAAGAGTGTTTGAAGGTATGTGTATAAGTATGTGGACTCTGTTTCAGCACTTAGACGCTCAATAGGTCCGTTGTGCGTGAAGTCCTAGCTAACAAAGCCAGCCAAACTCCTTCCAGAAGCACAGAAGCTTCCTGGGTACTTCGCAGGCTTCACGGAGTGACCTCACTGTTCCGAGGATTTCTGTATTCGCATTCCAGGACTACGTGGGTGACTGAGTGTTTGAAGGAATAACAATAACTTATTATGGATATTTCACATCTCTTTAAAGTCATAAAATATTCTATTGATTGTTAGTTTTTCTACATATGTGTATTACGAAGAAAATGAAAATATGAAGTGTCGCTTATCGAAACGCGTTCTCAATGTAGAAGCATTAACTGAGATCCCCACGATGACGTTGTGTTTACGTCATCAATCATGATAAAAGCCGATGCGTATTATATCCGTGTTCAGTGTCACATAGCAAATTATTAAACTTCCAATTTGGTCTTAAAGCAATCAGATGATTCGGGATAGAAAAACATTTATTTCATTTCGTAATTATTAAATGAAAAAAAATTTTGATTACATTTTTAACCAATTCTTAAAAGGTCGGTAATGTATCCGCGAGTCAGTGTCCATAATGTATTACATAAGATGAGCCTCCTGAACAATGCTCGTGAACGGGTGCTACTTGTGGTGACTGGTCGTACTTGAAATTCGTGTATGCGGTGATATTAGTTGTTTCTACTAAGTATTTGCGTGTTGTTCCCACGAGAATGTAAGTGCGTGCTCCTATTACACCATGCCTGCTGCTGATAGAGGAGAAATCTTTGTTTTTAATTTATTTAAATATTCTTTATTACTCAAGATGTCATATGAAACATGGTGTAATGGTTGCAGCTCCTTACAAACGTTGTGTAAAAGAAAAAAACTTGGCGATTAAAAAGAGTGGCGGAGAGTTTATTGCCAGTTCTTCTCTTCCGTTCTACGGCCTTGATTTGAGAACTGGCAGCAAATGTTAAATATGAAGCATTTAATGTATATTTCTTTTTTTGACGTTCATAAGTGTATATTATGTTACCTACATGAATCAATTATTTTTTTTATTTTACTACTACTAAGGCAGCTTTAATACAGACTTTACTAACGGAAGTCAGTGAACTTTGTAACTTTGCTGCCTAACTAGAATATTAAAATAAAGAAAAAGAAGTTCGGTTATAGCTTAATATATAACGTTAATATTTTTAATTCCACGATAATGGGTTCAAGGTCACCATCATGTTAAATAATTAATTAATTTAACAAAAAAAGCACATTAATAAAAACTACAAAAATAATATAATTCACAAAAAAAAAATCTCATAACTATTCATATCGTAAAGTAAAAAGTTGAATATGGATACTTTAAACAGGGTCGTAAGAAAACGTATTTATTTTTACGAAATATACGAGCCTTTGTTAGACATGTTTATAGCATAAACATAGTACAAAGGAATGATATAAAATAGTCATAAAACAGAATCTCTAAAACAGAATGGATGTGATAGCTAACTAAAATCAGCACATTTCGTACAAAGATAAATACGACGCTCGATAAGTAGGCTTTAATTGTAAGAATGCTAACTTACGCAACGGTAAAAATTTCTAGAGCAACCAAAGAACCAACCCTACGCTAGTTGTGCGCAGCAATGGAATTTTCCTTTAAGGGCAAAGGGCAAAATGCGGGCACGGTGAATGAAATATCCGGTTTTTACTAAGAGGAACCCAAATTATTGGTGATTTGTGTTACACAGAGACAGCGTGGCGTGGCTGTGGGCGACTTTTGGTGGATTTTTGGTCGAACCCTCACTATGGATACCCATAATGAGGGATTGCAGGGCGTAATATATTCTCAAGGGAAAAAAAGGAAAATTCGGTTTGACCTACATTGATGAACTGTAAACTGAACAGTTTATTTTTAAATACAGCTTTTTTTACTAGTGGTTCTCCCATTATTTTTAAAGTTACTAAATGTCTAACCAAATTTTATACTAAACGAATGTATAAAGAAAAGTACTTAATATGAATGTATCACATACATGAAATTAGAGTGTGATGTGTTCACAAGTAAAAAATGGAGTCGGAACAAAGTTGTATAGCTGATTGTTTACTCTGTTTGATATTCCTGCGAGAGTAATAAAATGAAGGGTTTGGTTATCGCGGTAAACTCGTCAAAATAAGCGCAACTATGAATACAAGAACTCAATCATTTGTGATACCTTTGATATTGATCGGGAATCATAACTACTTTCAGTGTTCAGTCTTAATTATCATATATTAATAATCGTAACTTACAGCAGATTAATTACACTACTGAACTCGATTATGCATTACATTAAGGCGTAGATATAAATAAACAAAGAAGTATTTTTAATATGTTATTATTGTTTAGCGTTTTGGTATTATAAAGGTAAGAAAAAAATATGGGTAAGAAGTTATAATAATATGGAATTGTTTTTTAGTTCTAGAATGTATTCTTGACATATAAATTATTGTTATGCGAATAATATATATATATATCTTTGACAGTTAACAGTCAAGGGTATGTCAAGTAAAAAATCTTTTGAAACACATTTCGTAGGGTTATTACTAGTTGTAATAAAAATATTTATATGTACATGCCTACCATGGACAAATATAAAAATACTTAATAAGTGATACCATGATAACGAATAAGTGATACCATGATGATCTTACGTACCAAAAAAACTATGTTAAATAATATTATCTATTAATAATTTGTGAAATAGTTCGATTATAATATTATTCTTTTCAGGTCATTTTTTTGGTAGTCTGTAAAATATTAAGGATGTTTTCCTTCTGCAGAAATTTGCATCTTGATAATCTTGAATTAATGTTTTTAAACTAAAAATTATTTAATTAAAAAAAAAATTCATTTCGCTAACTATTTATAATTAAAAGGAATTATTTTCATATCGAAAACATTCTTCATTCATCTTACCCGCTCTACGCCCTTGACTTGCGAACTGGTTGTAAATGTAAATTTACAGTTAATTTAATTTGTTTTTCTTGACGTTCATAAGTGTACATGTTTACCTATATGAATAAAGATATTTTGATTTGATTATTACATTATTGTTGCAAATCAACAAATAGCTGTAACAAGTGGTTATTTAAGCATGAATTTTTCCAATATTACCTAACTACTTAAAATACCGCAGAGTCATCGCCAATTCTATTGCTTATAGGGTTGTGAATAAAAAGATAAACAATAATATTCTTTTGTTAATCAATTTAACAGATTTCTTTTCAAACACATTTAGAAAATTTGCGGATTTAGACTTCGCAATACAATGAAGTGATGAAATTATTGGAACGAATTTGTAATTGGATTTATTTTATATTATAAAACGGCATTTACTGGTCTAGTGGATCCGGGCTGTGCACCAATAGATTTATATCTAAGTGCCCATTTAAAATTCGCTCGAACGGTGAAGTAAAACAACAAACCGTCTTGCTTTAGACCCAAAAAGTCGACGGCATGTGTTAGGAGGCTGATCACCTGCTTGCCTTGATTGATAAACGATCATGAAACATATATAAAAATCTGAGGCCCAGACTTAAAAAGGTTGTAGTGCCACTGATTGATTTTGATTTACTCAAATAATTGGACTCGCAGTCTGCATCGCAGCATCTCAGCACTCTGCTTTGGCAAAGGAAGATCTGCTTAGGATTGGAGGACCCAACTATGCTGTGATACTATCATACAAAAAAGTATTAATGTAACTCAAAGGTGTATAAATCATTAATTCTCTGTGCTATTGAAGTTTACAGAACCAAGCGTTTTGAGTTTGTTGAAAAGTCACCCTTAGTATTCACTATTATAATGAGAGTAAATAACGTGGAACATTCGTATTCACAGCCCTAACCTCACATAAACACTTTTCCCTGAATTCATCGTGATCAAACGACTGGTAATAAAGATAGATTAATGGCGTCTACTCAGTTCAAGTCCCTGAGTGGACGCTGGACGCACTGATGTATTCCGACTTGTATTTATTGAAATGAATCGACGCAACTCAACTTAGGTTTTGTTGAAGTTCTAAGATAAGGAATTTTAGAATCAAGAAACTATAAATATTATGAAATTTAGTATAAGGAAAGTAAAATGATTAGAATATGTAATCACAAATCTAATACACTTTTTTATTTGTATGGTAATTTGACAATTACCTAGTTTTTTTTAATATAGTAGGGGGCAACCGAGAATGTGGGACGCCTTAAAAAGGGCAGTCATCGCAGCCCATAGACGTCCATGTCAATCAACCATCTGTGCCACACACCATCGATTTTTTGTATGAAGCATGCTGCTTTTCTGACAAAGTTTTCCTTTACCGTGCGCGCTAGTGTTAAATTCGGACACAGACAAAAAGTCCATTGGTGTAGAGCTGAGGATCTATTTGAAACAATTAGGCTAACTCTGTCTTATATCTATACTAAACGCGATTAAAATGGAGTGCAGTTCTTAAAAATCACCTGTAACTATCACGCACTACGTTCAACTGCAAAAATAATTTTCATCAGAGGTATCTTCTAGACCTGCAAATAATTGGTTAGAAAGCGTATTAGTTTCTCTTAAAAATATTTCAAATCAGAAAAATAGCATGTGATTCCCTTCACAAGGAACTCTGAGAAACCCTCTACACCCGATCCAAACGTTAGTCACAGGTGAGGTCCAATTCCCAGCCAATATATGGATGCACAAAAGCAGTAAATAATTTGTTGAAGCGACATCTGGGCTCTTCCTTTTCCCTGTCGGTGGAGGAAATTCGAAGCTAAAACAGTCACACCCACTGCTATTGAGTTTTGTATGGGACTCTCAGAATTGTCGTTCGTTGAACGCGACTTAACTGTTGTTTGTATGCGTTGGCAGTCGGCATTCAATTATTCTAATGAATGAACTACGTACTTTTAGGTAGTGAAAGAATAGATACACGCTGTGCCTCTTAGAGATATTGATTTTTCGAAGAATCCTGAAAACACATTGTATTGTCATTAATATAGGTATATTTGCAAAATAGGGATAGAACCACTTATTAAATAAAATCTTCTTTATAATAGATAACATGTTAAAAATATAGTTAGGAATGCAACGTAGATTATGCTAGCTATCTACCTAAACCTAGCCCAAAGGTATCACATTTGTTGCATTTCCAACGATGAGCTTTTATATTAATTTTCATTACAAAAGTAGATACAGCATTAAAAAATAATAATTGCTATGTTTTATACTAACTAGGATGACGATTATTTTTAAAGCTATTAATAGTAAAATGTTGTGCTGTTTGTCATTCTTTTATGTCGTATGTCTTAGAGTCTTCTCAGAGCCCAATAAGGTCTTGTATGGAACATAAAAACATCCCCCGACATGCGCTCGGTAATCAACGGGAGAATCCTTACGATTTCTTTTTGACAATGACAAAAGAATTTTGCTTTTTTTATTCAGCAAGGACGCCGCTGCAATGTCCTTTCCAAATTTAACCTACGGTATAATTTTTTTTAAGTTTTATAGAATAACCTCATGCCAGTGCAGACTTGTGTGTGACATAAACAATTTTTATTGAGATTTGAAAGTACACAACCGTGACAAACGTCAAGCGGAATCAATTAATTCAATCTTGCAATGCCAAGTAGACAAGAGACACTCAGACAAAATATTAAGTATGAAATTATAATTCTCTTTGACTTCCGGCTACCCTGTAGTTTGCCAATCCACTTTTGCCGGGCCCATTTTTTCTGATATAATCTATGACACAAGGCCCTGATTTATCCCGTTACGTCTAAAGTATATACTTTACTTGACGGCTGTGAAAGATTTATGATGTTTTTCTCCTGAAAGGTATTTTAAGAGTATTCTGCCTGCTTGTATTGTTTGGAAAAGTTTGTATAACTAACAAAACATGTTTAAATAAATATGGATAAGGTATTGAATGTATAGATTAATGCAACAGCTTGAGTATTTAGTTCTTGATCAGGTGGCATTTATTTCTCCTCAAGATATCTCTTCAAATATTCGGAACAGCTTTAATATATCTAACAATAATTTCAATGCAGTACATTTAAAATTGCATCTATATACGTACTATAACTTTACCTTATAAGGAAGCTAAAGAAAGGAAAAAGGCAATTGGTGTATAATGACTATCTACAAAGAGTGCGACGACGTATACCAAACCCTGAATCGCGCTAACAAAATTATAACGCTAAGCGAATATAGAATTTCTGTAAAAATTGGGGCTGGACACACTGGATTACGATTCTTCCGTAGATCGTCAAATAGACGAGACGATCTACGGAAAAATATCCCACGATACAGGGAATCCTAGTGCAGCAAGTACACATTCTGTTTTATTCATCTTTGTATATTACCAGTGACCCGCCCCAGCTTCGCACGGGTACAATGCTGATGGAAAGCAGATTTTTATTATGTATTGTTATTTCCGTCGCTGGAAAGCTCCGATAATATACGCGTTCGATCGCTGCTAAATAAGCTGTAATGGGCTGTATAGATCTATATTAAATGAACAATGTATTCAAGGTATTTAATTGGTTAAGGATTAATGCTGTATTGGTTAAAATCGCTTCGAAAATTAGCCATTATTTGTCGTAAAAAGGAAATGACAAAAAAAGTTATTGTGGGTTATCCATAAGAGATAGACATATACCATCACGGACTTTTCTGTAGACCTTTTCAATATGTATAATACTTAGTACATTATTTTGATAAAACTCGTAGGGTTCAGCCTGCGTTTGCAATGTAAGCGGAAAAAATGTAATTATTTACGACAACACGTTAGAAACCTCAAAAATAACAGTACTTCTCCACTATTTAATGGATGTTATTATACATATAAACCTTCCTCTTGAATCTCACTCTATCTATTAAAAAAAAACCGCATCAAAATCCGTTGCGTAGTTTCAAATATTTAAGCATACAAAGGGACATAGGGACAGAGAAAGCGACTTTGTTTTATACTATGTAGTGATGTGTCAAAAAGATTTTTCGTTCTATCTTTAGGTTTAAGAAGGAGATGAAGGAGTTGTTGGAGATACTAGGGCTGTGTGTGCCAAATGACCACACTCGGTGTGGTAAACGGTCTCAATTGCTGGCAGTGCCTCGGGCGCGTGTCTTGCGCACCCTAAATATACACTGGGTCTTGTGATTTTAAGAATTGCATTATTTACAATTAGTTATAAATAGTTTTAGTTTTTAATTTCTATTTTATTTAGTTATGGTAAAAATAGTAAAGTAAATAAATAAATCCTTCCTCTGCAGATTAAGTGTCACACATAGTTTAACCACTAGGACAAAACCTATATATAACCTAATGTTTAATTGTAGCTAAAAGTTTTATAAAGTCAGAAGTAAATATTAAATAATACGACATAAAGATACTTAATACAGCCGTTTCAGTCAAATAGTCCGATTGATTTATGAGTGTACATAATATCAATATAGACAATTTTTTCTAATATTATCAAAAATCTGAATGCTGTCTTCAAACAAAAGCTTTGTTTAACCCTCTTTTATAGTAAATGTGAGCTATAACTTGGGTGAATTTCCCTAAGGGCGAGTGGGTCAAAATAACCCCTGAGGTTCGCTCGTTACTCAGATTGCTATCGTATGTCAGTACTTTCCTTTTATGATTCCTATGATAGTGGATCTTTAAAAACTGTCTTTCGGCTTTGTACAAATATTTCACAAGTTTATGTGTATACTTATATTTTCAGTTCCATAAAACACTGAAAATAACAGAAAAAAATTGTAATATTCAAGAGGGCACTACTGTATTTCTGAAATACTATATCCAATATAAATTCAATACGAGAAACGTCCAGCCGACAATCGGTAACCAATTGAAAAACTAGCGCCCGCCAAAATAAAAGCAAGCCAGTGTTAAAAAGAGTGAAATTTTCCACCAATAACAAATGTGAGCTATAAAAAACTCGAAAACATATGTTACAGAACGTTGACCCACGTTCAAGTCACCCGCGAAGTCCACTTCATAAAGATGCTTCTTTTATATAAATAAAATAAAAAAAGCAATGAGGAGAGATTAGACACCCCGGTCAAATAAGCAGAACATTTAATATAATATTGAAGCTTCTCTAGTTCCATAAAACCCTCTTAAAATCGATCAATGTCCATTGCCATTGTTTATTTTCAAGGAGTTTTCTCATACGTAAATGCAGTTCGATAAATATTAGAAGTTGAGCAAAACTACACTCGCGAGCATTAAGCAACTTGTTTGTTTTCAATTTATCGCAGATTAGAGCAAACAGGCGGATAGCTTATTATGTCAACATATCCCATACCATTTTCACCATAACACACTTGTTTATAAGGGCCAATTTACTACAAGCTAATTTTTATTCCCTCTCAATATGCTTTGTAGTAAATATAATGCACGTTAAGAAATTATGCAGTCACGCTTTTTGCTACACATAATACTTCAAAGTGTGCATGTACCAAAGAAAAATAACATGCAAGTAGAGAACTTGTAAATGTTTATTTTTATTAGCGATTACTGATTGGATAACTATTTTTCTTAACAAGATATAATGAATTGTAAAATAATTCTTAATTAATTTACAATATCTTAATTGTACCGTTAATTGTGTTTTTCTAAGTCTAGAAAAAAACCTACTTGAACTACGTGAAACATAGGTATAAATGAACAGTACCTACCAGTTATGAGCGCGTCAGGACACAGTTGCGAAGTAATTTAGCCCGCACTATAAATCTTCTCGGTGTGTCGTTGAATTAAACTTCTTCACCTCGTGTCGTGTAATAAGATCTACTTCCCATGACTGCATGGCGTGGTGGATTGAATTTATAGTGACGTCATTATATTCACAGATGGTTATAAATTTATAGAGTTTTATGATACATAATGTATATATAAATTCATAGTTAGAATTTGTGTTGATAAATGTTGGTGCAACAAATTTAAGATGAATGAAAAAACCTTTAAGTTTCATTTCTCCGGCGTGGAAATCTCCAGGGATTTTTTAGGCATTTTAAACAAACACATATAAGATAAGTCAAAAGCAAAAAATATTAAGTAATTTTTAACTAAGAAAAAATTCCTTATATTTATCACGTTGGCACCTGAAATGCTAATGGCTCAACAGACTCAACTGATCAAGATTCCTATTATTCTGTCCTCTTAAGAGCACTACATACGAGTACAAGCATTGTTCATTGTTAGGCTTACAGAACACTTTAACCTATAAAATGCTTTAAGACTAAAATTTGGTATAATCTAAACAAATTTGATATTTTTATAATCAAATAGGTTCTTTGACCAGAAAATTAAGTACAAAAGTGAGGCAAAGAGATCGGAAAGGGCTTGAAGTAAGATATAATGCTAGGCGAGCGCAAAGGCCGATCACTTTAGACACCGTCTGCCCCATCTATGGGACATGGCTCATTAAGTCATGTTAGTAAAAGTATTCAATAACCTATTTGGCTAAAAATAAATTATATCCTAGAATCATTAAAATTGTAATGCAAGAGTATGTGTGTATTAGTGTGTATCTGTTTTGCTTTCCAAAATCCAGCTTATAACTTAATCAGCCATTTTGTAATTGAAGCTTAAAATGAATTTGTGTCTTTAAGATTATATATTTTAGTTTTTTCAATTGTCCAATGTCAAATGTTCAAATGAATGAATTGAAATGGCATCGATACATGATAAGAGGAAAATAGCAAAGAACAAAGATGAGGTGTTGGAAGGATGACTTAAGGACTAGCTGGCTTAGAACGGTAAAGAATAGCATAAGACAGATCAAAATGGCTATATTAGGGGGAGAACTTTACCGAGAGTGATTAGGTGTATTAATGTAAAAAAAAACTTTAGACCTACTTTACTAATTAATTAAAAACTACGTTATAAAATTAATTTGTGTCGATTTCAAACGACACAAGAAAATACACTTAAATGAACATAAATCATAAATATATATTCGTTAGCTTATATAAAAAATTTATAGAAAAAATAATATATGAGTAGTATTTAAATACATTATAACAGATGAATCTATTGCAAATATTGCTTGCAGTCCTATGACCCCAAATAGGCTGGCACGTAACTTATCTTTTTGTATCTGGAAATTAGAATACAATATTTATTTTACCGAGAATTGAACTCTGTATACCCAGATACACCATGTCAATTAACCACAATATCGAAAATAGATGAAAATAGAAGAAAAATGTTGGAAGTCCAATGAAATAATACAAAATTTTAATTCTAAGTCTAGGTCTTCAGTTTCACTTTATACGCTTACACGTCATTTTAAAACCTCCAGTAAACTCCCTTAATAGCAATTAAGTAGATCCGATAAATTTTAACAGCAGACTTATCAACGTGCTATGCAAATGTGGAATAAAAATGTTAAATTGAACGTGCCCAGAGTGGAAATTTATCGGAGTAACCTTCCGAGTTAAAAGCATTTTAACAGATTTTATAAGATATTTGTAAAAATGCATTTTTTAAAGAATGATTGTTAACATCAATTTATTCATCCATTGATTATTATTATAATCACGGTTTTTTCTTCTCTTAATGAGTACTTTTTTGTTATTTTATTTCATATCCTTAACATAATTTTCTTCATGTACACTTTCCTTAATTACATGTAGCCAAGTTATTACTACATCATCACTATAGCATGTAAAGCACTTATATCCAGCACAATATAGTCTAAATAGTAAAAGCTATCAGCACAATAGTAATTAGTAATAAAAAATGTAATGAAATGATAAGGTAAATGAAACGAAAGTAAACGCCGTAAAACGTTTTCAAAACCAACGTAATCCACAGGCGACATTGTTTGGCCGGTTACAACGTATGGCCACTCTGAAACACGTTTTCAAACCCCGTAAGATTTACTGACACATCGAATCTAACTGCAGGTCAACGGAGCCTTTGGGACATTCGCAATTTGCGAGCGGGAACGCTCCATTTCAGATTTTTACACACCCTTTGCTTTAATTGCGTTTTCCGCTAATTCGAACCTCTCGCCGTGATAACCAGTTTGCGTAGCGTACATTGCTACCCTACTTGACTTGGCATTTCCTCTGTCTTCTCCAAAGAAGCGATGGACCTGTAGTAATTAAATTAAGTATTTATTTTTGGTGTTGTAGTGAAGGACAAATAAATGATTGCAGCGTTCGGGTGGTCGAAGCGACTGCCTCGTAAACCTCACGCATTCAATTACTTATTCTCGCGTTTTTCCATCGCCACCGGACAGCGGGTTACAATAGAAGCAATTTGCTTAAAAGCCAATGGAATCACTCAAAATCTGGCTTTTGAGACAAATTTTCATAAAATGAATAAAAGGAAAGCAACATAGGAAACTTCTTCAGGACTTAAGTACGTATATTACAGTTTACACCGAAGAAACAAAGTTAAATGAAAAGAGTTGAGAACACAGAATAGAAAGCGTTTAATTTAGCGATTTATAATATTAAATGACATTTATTAATTCAATCAAATGAACATTAATGATGAGTGCTTATCGTTTCAAATTTATTGGAATTTGTGAAATTAAACTAAATATAAAGCTACGTCTGTCTATTTATGTTCTTAAAAATTAACAACTAATTCTGATATTGGTTACAAATTGACCTTAGAAATAGAAAATAGCCTTATCCTTTGGCATACTCAAAAAGACTTAGAAAATACCAACCAGTCAGAATTTTCTATTATTTAATGCTCTTTAATGTTTTAAAACTCATATTCCACATTCAAATCCCTCATGGACTAAAAACGTTCACCTCCGTATTTTTCCACAATACATATTTAAATGCAATAAATCTTCCCAGCTGTCTCAGTAAGTTAAGCCTTTTGTTCGCGAGATGTAAACTTTACGACGACCCCTTAGGATATGTACAATGAAATTAAATTAATATGATACGGATGAAGCTTGGGGACAGAGGGAAGTATTATAATTTTCTCATACAGACTTTTGAAAATATAATTATATTAAGTATCTATTTTTAAAAGTACTCAGTGGAATACTATGTGGTATGGAATTATATTTCCATGAACAGTTTTAGGTTTGTTATTTATCTACACTTAAGCTTGCGCGACTTATTTAAATTTGCTATAATTTAAATGTTTATTGAAATTTATGAACCACACCTTAGTTTCACTGCCTCTCAAAAATATCGTGACGCTAGACAAAAGTTAAGATAAATAATGGTGTGAGCAATGGATTCGGGATAAAACAACGATGTGCCCACCACAACCAATCCGTCTGATTAAGAAGAGACTTTGAGAAATTACCTTAGAAAACACTACATTCTTTATGACACCTGGTAATAAGCAGACTTTAGCCAGCGTTTTTAATAACACAATATATAATAGATCATAAATAGTAT
Organism: Pieris mannii; assembly: GCA_028984075.1. Lineage (NCBI taxonomy): Eukaryota > Metazoa > Arthropoda > Insecta > Lepidoptera > Pieridae > Pieris > Pieris mannii. The sequence goes on from CM054784.1 coordinate 7,380,571, forward strand.
CTATATCCCACTAAAGCATTGTTGTCTAATATCTTTGTATTATTGCTAGATGTCGTATGGTGCGCTACGCCACATATTTGCCCTAAACACTAAATAATTTATTCAGTTATCGAACTGGATGATCTATAATACGAACTAAGTATAAAGACCACAGAAAAAATGTATTATGGACATAAATTTTTTTAACCGAAATCAGCGGTCAGACATGTCATGTTGATAAATATTATATTATTTTTTTCCTATTCATATCCACATGTCTATTAAATATTATATATTTTTTTCCTAATTTAAGTCGTGAAAGATTCAATTGCTTATTTCTAATTGTATACAGCGAATGCAAATAGACTAAGTTTGGGCCTAATTGAAGGTTTGCAGTGAGGTTAACACCTCAGTAAAGTAGTAACGGAATATCGCATACACGCCCGAGTTTTAATTGCATACAAACTCAGTAACGAATTTTGTACTATTAATTGCTTGTTAAATCTTTTTAAATGGATTATTTGCATTTATATGAGTATCTTTTTCAGTTTTTTGAACGATAAATTGACAAAAACCTCGTGATTAATATGAAAATGTTAAATGTCAATGAACCAAACCGAACATATTTTTTTATCGTTTGTACTTTAATCTTGATATTAGTAACAATTTTACTGTTTACTTCATCTTTAAACAGTTATTATATAATTAAATGTGACTGTATGACATTCATAATGAATTGCTTGCAAAAACGGAATGCGTGCGACCTGCGTCGAAAAGGTCGAAGGGTAGGTAGGACACAGTACACTAAGCTAAAGAGTAAAGAATGAAGACCAAAACCTGCCGGTGCGCATCGCTTCCCTACCCACATTGATCCACTCTGAAGCACCCCCTAGAATATATTATAAAGCAAACGATGCCTATAGTATATTTTCTCAAAGTTTCACATGCCGGATTTACAAGAAAAAAACATTTTATAGAAATTTCAGAATTGAACATATGTTCATGTCAATGAAACAAATGTAGATAGACTACCTACCAAAGAAAACTGCAACTATCTTTTTATGTATTCGAAAATTATAACTACCCGCAAATAATCACACATTACCTTCACAGCTACGTTTCTGAACATTTTCCATTTTCCCCGTTTTTCACCAATTTTATTGTTTCCGCGCTAAGAGTTAAGAGATTAGCGTGGAAGCCTACAACTGCGCAGTAAAAAACCACTTCAGCGGCTATATTTTTCCGCGGTACCTTTTTTCGGTATGCTTTTCCATTTGAAAAGATACGTTTATTCATTTATTCGTGGTTGTGGAGCGGCGGGACGTCAGGGCAGGTTTATGTGCCGTCCTGCTCTTTGTTTGTTGCAAAATTACGACTATCGTACGCTGAATTCTTTTTCCATTTTCAAATAGTTGCTTTAATTTTAGTGGCAGGTGTTTTGGCTTGGGTTTTAAAATACAAAATGGAATAAGTACAGTTGTTTGTGTGAAAAATTTTTGATTCCCTTGATGTAATGAAATCTTATTTAACTGCATTTTTAATACTTTGTGACTTAAATAAATAAGATTATAGTCAACAAATTTTGTTGAAAACACACGAAATATATGCGTATCAATAAACCTTAACGTTAAATTCAACAGTTCATCGGAAAGGCTCGCAAAAGGCTCAAACTAAAACTAGGCCACATGTTCAAGTCACCTAAAGTATAATAGCTTAGCATCAATCCAAGAATAGGTGCGATAAGGAATATTCCAAGTTGGTACGAAGCGGCCCAAATTACCGGCAGGCCAAATACTCGCCGGGCTCAGCCACTAATCTATTTCATGCAAGCATCGGTAATTTGTATACGCTCTCAGATACCTCGAGCTTGCATGCGATATAATAGCCGAGACTGTGGCCTCGATACATACAGCTAGGATCTGTCTTACAATAAATCTCGGCCCTACAATCATCATTTAGTTACCTCCCCTACTTTATTTAGAAGATTTTGATTCCGCTTATGGCCTGACCCATTCTCTAACTCTATACAGTCGAACAGTTAGTAGTATTTAACTGTGTAGCATAATAGAATTCATTAGCATTTAATTTACAAACATAGCTATGATTACAATATTATTAATCTATAAGAATTGTATATTATTAATTAAATATTTATTCTGAGTAGTATAATAAAAGTAAGATGCATCATTGCAAAATCATCGCCGATTTATACGGGCTCACCACAAACATAATTTTGTTACATACACATGCCATACATATTACTGTTTAAATGAAACCTCTGTAAGGTTCGGGAAGATGAGTAATTTAACAAACGAATGCTCGAATAATGTATATTTCAGTAAATGTTCCTTAAATAGTAGATACAGATCTATAGAATATTGCTTATGTAGAGGTGACGCTACACCTCCCATCCAAAAGAAAAAAAATTACAGGTTTTTTTTAACTTAAATATGAAAAAAAAATGGATATAAAATTATATATTAAATCATATAATCACGTTACACTGCATTAATTATGTAGTATAATACAGTTTGGTCCGTTTCTTATGTATAAATTCGGACTGACCGTTTTTAATTATTTCTACGTTTGGATTTACATCTCTTATGGCCTTACATGGTCATAAATATATTGGTTTTAACTAATTCCCTACTTCATTACATAATATAATAATAATGAAACCTTATCGATCTTAACGTGAATTCATTTGTATAATACTCGTTTAAACAAACATAATATAATGCGTATTTGAAAACTACATTTTAATATATGTATGAGGTATATACTTTTGTGGCCATATATCAGAATATAATAAATGAAGTATCAATACTTTACAATACAAGCAATTAAATTAATATGAAATCTTGGAGGCACTATTAAAATATGAAACATTCGATATAGTAATAAGTCATGCCGAGCAAAAATGTGTTTGTCATTGTCTGATCTATGACCACAGATATAATCTGTGTCAAGGTATTTATTTTCTTATAAACAGTGTGTATTCCAATATCAAGCCTTATCACGGTAAGGAGGCACTGCCGCTCAATCGACTCACTCACTGATGCTATCTTTGTACAATTTGAAATTATACGAATATAATACGAACTCAATTTGCGAATTAGAGCCTAGATTAAAGCTATTAAAAAATTAAAATATTAAAATTTAACGCCTTCTTACTTAATATTTAATTACCTGTAATTTATAATTCTAAGAAATGCCTAGTCGTAATTATTAAGATGCGATGTATAAGACTAGTTCAGATTTTAAATACGTTTTTGTAGAGGCAGTGGAATCACATGATCATCGCCATTTTAATTATTATCCATTTCTATGACACAAAAAAAACATAAAATCAACAGAACGTTTTGATCAATATGAAGTAAATGGCCGCAAAGTAAATTTGATTCTCGTTAGGTTTTATCAAACATAGCGTGGATTCGTTAGTCTATTTTTATGGCAGTCCGTTATTATAAGGCTGAATTTGTACGTGCAGTGAAATCATTAAAAAAAGTTACTACACTTTGTACCACGTTCTAAAATGTATAATTATGATAGAGGCAAATATTTTATATATTTAGTTGTCATCAATTTCCTATCCTGTGTGTATTGAACGAAAAATATATTTTTAATTTAAAGCTGTTACAATAAATAATTCCGTTTCTAATTTCATATTTTTATATCCTTTAACGATGATAATTTTTATGGAGATATTTGTACTGAAATACTTTAATTGACGTTATACAGCGTTTAGCCTTTTTGGAAAATTTACTCGATATTTCATTATTTTTTAAGAGGACGAAATAATAAATAATAATAAGAGTTTATCCAACTTTCTTAAAATAAAACAATTAACATAAATATAATAAATAAACGTCACTAATACATAATCACTAATCACAAATTCATTACAACGCATATTCCAGGTGTGTTCACAACATACCTAAGAAAACTCGTCCACAACGCCATTTTCCTTTTTCGCGAGAAAATTTAAAGTGTAAAACATGTTAACTGAGGCTAACGTGCCGCGACTAGAAATTACTGCGATTGCATTTAGTAACTTGTCATTTATGACTACCCAAAAAATGGGACGGTCGGCCGAGTAATATTTTGGATCACTCTCAACAAATTTTATTAAACAAAAATTATGTCATATTTTCACTATAATAAATTGAAATATGTTATGAACTTTATAAACTATTGTATACTGTCGTCACTACAATGCAGCAAAATATATCAACTATACATAACCATATTTAAAACATTAATTAATTTATTAAAAAAAAAAGTTTTGACATATGATACGTAAGTTAAATTTTGATAATTATATTTGTTCTGTCTCCAAGACTGTTCTCTTTAATTCTTTCAAAATAAATTTCAAATAGGATTAGTAAAGCAGACATGTTGGTTATTTCGTGTCGGCACACGGCGGGCGTCGAACCTGCTCGTAAATCTGAACTATCTGTGATACAGTAGTTGTGTGGAGAGCACTCACGGCTGTCCTCCAGTTTCAAGTACCACGCAAGTGAAATACTGTAGCGAAAAATTCCTTTAAATTATGGTTAAATTAGAATTCACTTTCTTTTTTTGTGTTAATATTTTTTAAAACTGCTGTGTCTTTTAAATACAGTTAGAAATTCAAATCCGAATTTAACAGATATGTTCCGTCACAGACCGAAATAATAACCCTTTAACGATAATAAAAACTTAAAAAAGTACATAAACAAGTACTTGTACTTTTGAAAATGTTAAACTAAAGATTTGACTAAGTCAACGCTCCAAACTTGGACCAAATACTCACAATCGGCTACACGGCTTTATGCGCTTTTTAGCGCTTGTGAAAGAGAAAACGTCTCAGCAGCAGCTGTGCCCGAAGAGCACTCGTGCTGCCTGAATTATATTACATCTGCTATTTGCTAAATGCTCTAAATAATTCGTTAACACTTTGTTCTATATAGCAAGATTTGTGCCCACGTATAATATAAAGGAAGTTTTGTACTCACGTTTCCAGTAACATATCCAGCAAGTGATTAGTGTTTCTTCTAACTGCAGAAATATTTTAAATGTTCTTGAATACAGCATTGAGAGATTTAGTGGTCTTCGAAGATATATTTGTCAAGAATCAATCGTCAAACAATTGTCAAGTCAATACAAGTGTGCCAAAAAACATTATTATCAATAATGATAATTACTTACCTTACATAAGTAAGGATGGCAGCAGTGCTGGCCCAGTGGCTTCAGCTTGCGACTCTCATCCCGAGTTCGTAGGTTCGATCCTCGGCTGTGCGCCAATGGACTTTCTGTCTAAGTGCGTATTTAACATTCGCTCTAACGATGAGAATAAACATCGTGAGGAAACTGGACTGCCTTAGACACAAAAAAGTCGACGGGGTTGATGAAACAGATACAGCAAACTGACACCCACATCTGAAAGGGTGTAGCGCGGATTTATTTTAAGGTTAAGATGACATTGTCAATAGTTAAATTTTAAACATCGTAATTATATAAAGACACAGTTTCTATTTATATATCATAATTACAATCTAAAATATATATTTTCTCTTTTAATTACAATTTTTTTTTATTAAAATGACACTGAATCAAAGGAAAGGTCACGAAGGCAACTATAATTTACTAGTGCATTATTCAATCTGCAATAGATCTTAGGGTATATTCATGTGACAATTTGAGAAACATGTAACCGACATATTCGGCGAGCAAGTGTCGACCACTTGAATATTCAATCAATAGTGTGATCCGTAGCTTACCCTAACGAAATTCCTTGCGATACGAGAATTGTTTCTATTGTAATTATTAAAATATTTAATCGTAAGGTGTATATTTATGAAATTCCATATGCCCAAACCACAGTTAGATAATATACTACAGTCTCTTAATTCCAGTTCTAATGACCTATTGCAAAGTGTTGAACTTTTTCTGCCTTCAACGTCAACAATAATTATTTACCAGAAATAAAGAACCTGGAAAAGCATATGTGTTACCATGTACGGAGATATCCTTAGAGTTATCAAATTACGGGTATTATAAACAGGTTCTAAAAATTACATAGAAGGATATTTTTCTAAAATCAAAGTTCAGTAAAAAATATTTCTGAAGACGCCTTCGTCTTGTTTGGTGCCTAGTTGAACTGTAGTTTGTTTCTATACTGTTTACTCCACACGGACATAAAAAGCCGTTGTCATAGTTAACGTTACCTTCTGATTATAACACAAATTACCAACAATTAGTTGTATTTAATGTAACTAATGCTTTAAAGATAATATTAAAAATCCTTTATTACATATAATGGATTTGTTATTCCTATTTTATATTAAATATATTAAAATGATCAATATATCTTACACTTAATTATATATGTTTTTTTTATAAATAGGTAATAATTATTAACTGTGGTTATGTTTGAATGTGTATTTGATTTTTGTGTATAATGTTCGATATTGTATAATAAGAAGCTAATGGAATACTGATAAGAAAATAAAATTGAAATAAAAAAGTATTCTTGGTTCACACTATTTTACATTTTTTTAAAGGTTATTGGGGTATGTGACACATTCTGGCTTCCAAACAATCTTTTTTTCGGAAAAATGTTTACGGCGCTGATTGATCCTTTGATACTCGACCACCAGCCAAGCTGGGGCTCGATTAAACTTATTGAAGTATTTCCGAACCAATTCGACTTAGGGTCCTAACTTAAAATGCCGGCAACGCACTCGCGAGCCCTCTGGCATTGAGAGTCTCCATGGGCGGCGGTATCGCTTAGCATCAGGTGAGCCTCCTGCCCGTTTGCCGCCTGTTCTATAAAAAAAACTTCTGTTTACCTGAGAATAGGAATTATGGAGTTTCAATAAAAATCCTTAGTACCTATTGAACACTATTTTCGGATGAAACATATTCAGTTGAATATATATAATCATTGATGCTTTTAATTTTTTTTTTAAACAAAATATAATATGAGTAATGCCTATTCGTAGCGACAGCTTAGTTTAGCAAGTTGGGTAAATTTATATTTAAACTAAAATACTCCCATTTGATAATGTTGCCAAATCTTTCACTTATTCTGCCTCCACTAGATGTTAAAGCGTGTGTAATAATGTAATATTCTTGTGCGCTGTTTGGCCTAAATCCAAAACATTTTATATTTCACTTTAAAACTCCCCTGACATTTGAATCGCTCTTAATATTCATGTTTATTCAAAATTTCAACATTTTCTACAATTTCAAAGTTTTCGTCATGTTTTTATCTTTTAGGCTCTGCATGTGATTGTATGTATATTTTTTGCGCAACTCTGTATATGTGAAAGCCGCGGGGAATAGAATATGACTTAGGTGATCACTTAACTATGTTTGACTCACATCGATACTTTTTGGGTGTAAGCAAGGAGGTTATCTTTTTTTTTTTATGGCTTTAATTTGTGCCAACTGGGCACAAGGTACTTCGCCAGTGTCGTGTAGATGGAGAAGGCACGAAGGAGATTGATCGGTAAAAATAATTAAAACCTAAAAAAAATAGTTGGAATTTGATTGCTAGTTTAAAGACAGACAGACAACACAAATATGAGTAAAAATTGCTATTTATGAATAAGGTTATCTTTGAATACACGCGTATATAAATGATGACAGCTACAGCTTACTAGGTGAACCATGCTCTGTATTCAAAAATATATATAAGATAATTGAAAGTAGGCAAATCTTTATACAACATATTTTAGCTATAACAATGATTTGTCTTATTTCTCTTGCAATTTTTGACGTCAACGTCGTGTCTTGTGAGCCTTAGAGCCGTTGAAAACCTGCACTCAAGTCCACTCTTAGAATTCAGTACGCGTTCCCAAAATCCGATAACGCGATGCCCAAACTCACAGACTCGATTTCAAGTGAAACATGATTACAGCTCAGCGTCGCTGCATCTCCTACCTGAGACTCAGACGTGTGTCACGTAAATCGAATTGCAACTCGTTTTTGTTGATATTGGAACTCGTTTTTGATTTTTTTTCTAGACATAATTCGTGTTGACTTATTTTATAGTCTAGTCATATTTTTTTATTGGAAGATTATATAATTCTTATCCATTCTCTTTCAATTTTTGTTGTTTTTTTTCAACTAAATCCTATAAAAGCTTTTTTAATCTTTATATTATACTGTTACCATTTGTAAATCACAGAAATTATAAAAATATAATAATTGTGGTGGATGTCATCAGCGAAAAGACATCTAAATGATCGCCTTGAATGCATTAAAAAACTGTTTTGATATCTTGTGCAACGATTTGGGATCTGTCAATTCACCCGGTAAAAATTTTAGAGGAAAAACAAAATCCAACTTAAAATGTCACACATTCTTTTGTTTCTAAGTTTGTATCGAAGCTAAAAGCGAAACCAACAATTCGCCACAATAAGTATAAGTAGAAGTGAGTGTTTGTCGAGGCTTCCACAAATTGTGGGCATAGCTTATTTACGTTTGGTTTTGCACCTGCCTACTTTCTATATTGAGGCGATTTTCGGCGTGACCTTACCCACTGCATAGGTTCAATTTAAGACATTAAATTGCAAGGTTTATTATAATGAAATGCCTACCGCAACACAGAACACCATTTCAACAAATCTTAAGTGTATGAAATGGTTAGAATGTCTTTGCATAGTTCCGAAAAATTCGCTTCCATTATGTATGCTTATTTTTTAAACTGTAATCATAGGAATCTCATGTGATATTCACAAAGAAAAGACAAATTCATATTAAATGTGTATAATTATCATAATATAAAACATCGTTTTCTGTCATCTGTGTGATTTTTTGTTCATTAACGAATATTAATAAATAATAAAAATAGCTGCATTACTATACATTACTACAGTGATACCACTGCAGCCGTAAATAAAATTTCAGGCCTACGTAGATAAATTAGAGGGCAGATGCTACTAAATACCTAGTATTTTCTAACTCTGACATCTATAGCTACGAAGTCCACAGACGAGATTTTTTAATTTTACATATACTCTTTAGATGTTTTTATTTTCATATACTTTTTAGATTTAGATAGATTTAATTCGCACAGTGAGTAAAATTGTCTAAAGTAGCGATTTTCGTTGCGCTAAGGTGATTGTTTACACGCTTGTTCAACACGAAATTACTAGTATTTTTGTGTATTATCGCCTATTTGGCTGTGCGAAACTAGCTATTTTCTAAAACTTGCTTTGAGAATGTTGTAGTTGAATTGTTTTATTACGGTTTCGGCTTTGGACTGTTCAATATAAAAAAGAATGTTACAAATCAAATCAAAAATCATTTATTCATATAGGTAACATAATGTACACTTATGAACGTCAAAAAAAGAAATATACATTAAATGATTCTAATTTTACATTTACTACCAGTTCTCAAATCAAGGGCGTAGAACGGAAGAGAAGAACTGGCAATAAACTCTCCGCCACTCTTTTTATTCGCCAAGTTTTTTACACAATGTTTGTAAGGAGCTGCAACTACTACACCATGTTCCATATGACATCTTGAGTAATAAAGAATAATAAAATAAAATGAAAACAAAGATTTGTCCTCTATCAGCAGGAGGCATGGTGAAATAGGAGCACGCACTTACATACTCGTGAGAACAACACGCAAATACGTAAATATACACTACATTATATCTAATAATTTAAATTATATAATACTTGCTTCTCTGAACTGCCTGTAGGAAAATTTCAGTATTTATTAATTAAATTATGTTTCCATATATTGCACTTAGAATAAAAAACATCTATACCATATGATGATACTATACTATCTTTGACCAAATTAACAATATTGATTTACGAAATTAACTTAACCATAGAAATCAATAGAACATCCAAAATGTCTTGCGTACGTGGTTTAATTATTTATAGCGTCTGGCCGGCTTCGCACGGCAGCAGTTATTTTTTTATTGCATATCTGTGTTAGGAATAATGTAGGATTCTAATGTTGAGAGAATTTGCTTTTCAGATTTTTAAATCGATCTAGTACTTTTTGGGTTCAGTCGTTCCTTTTTTTTACTAAGACACAAGCCGGGCATCATTCTTACGTTTAATACTATTTAAACAATGTAAACAGAACTCTTATACAATATTGTTAAATGAAACGAGTATTATAATAATCACTGTGTTAATTATATTTTATTGTTAACCAGACAATGGCGAAAAAGAAGTAAGCTTATACACAGAGCAAATCATACATAAAGATATCATAGACAACAAGTGATGTATTCTATAATTGCTGAAGGCGCCAAATTTAAAATTTATAGACTAACAAATATACATCATGAATTTATATAATGCAGTATTTGTAATTTTCTTAACCTAGATAGTAATAATAAAAGTTAAAACAAATTTAAGTAAGGTATTTAACATTAAGTTTTATTTTTCTAAAATACCGCTGAATAAAGCTTTGCTTATTTTATGCCACAACACAAATCGTAAATACACAGGCATTTTAAAAAAGCCTGTTTTAATTTCCTGTAGCAGTCTACCGGACGTGTGTTTTCTAGACCAGACGCTTAGATTCTCACCTGAAAGCTTATATAAACTGCAGCACACGTGCGTTTATATTTTTAAATCATAGACAGTAAAATTTATACAACCTCTTTTTACTTTTGTTAAAAATATGAGGTTGAAATTTCCTACATTCCCATAATAAACGCAATATCATTAGTATGAACAAAAAAACTTATATTATATTAAACTTTTCATACGTTAGCATTACTTTGTAAACAGTTTTGTGACTTAGGAAGCGTTCACGTATTGCGTCATGCAATTTTGGAGATTATTGCCCCCCCCATGTAACGAGCCGTAACCTTTTTCCTGCACCCAATAGTAAAACGTTTCATTAATACCCAGTAACTCATTATACCTAAGAGTTACTAATTACGTGGTATAAAGTAACGGAAAGTCGAAAATAATATTAACAATAACGCATAATTCAATTCCCGCCCCGCATCGTTACGTTTTACCCTAAATTCGTAACATAATACTTGAACGCATAAAAATATGAATAACAATGCTGTGTTATATATGTTTAGAAACATATCGCCATCGCTATCTAAGCACAATGGCGATTTGTAATTTTGCTATAATGGAAGTATCGCACTTGGCATTGTTAGGCCTCCAGCCAGATGTTATGTGTCGGCCACAATGTTCATACTACATACAGACGACAACGTTCTGCCTGTAGTTAATACATTTGTTTTACTAAAATTGTCAGACACTTGCCCTTGTTTAGAAAACTTGGTTTGATTACACCGTCTTTAACCTATCATGAATGAGCACACACATTTCTTCTGCATTAGTAGTTTGTATACAAAACATATATGATGGAGGAAGTAGTGACAACAACGAGAAACGGGGGCAGCACCTTAATAATGGTACAGGAAGGTATTTAAGGATAACGCGTAGAGAAAGGAAGGTGAAAAAACATGGGAAAGAACTGACATTAAACGATAGAAATTTTGTCGTCTAACAACAGGAAGAATGAAGAAGACAGGAACAGATTGTTGACGAAGCAACAGACGAGAACCTGACGCAATGACGTCATTATCTTTTCTCATTGTGATTAACAAGTTTCGTAACATTTCATGTACTCGTTCTGCAACTGAACTACTACTACAGAGTCAAACGGCAATCAATGGAACGAGTGTAAAAAGTTTAAAGTTACAATCAATTATTTTAAAAATAATATTAGTTATGCAATAGAATGTCTTTGATTCGAACCTCCATAAGTCGAAAACTGCAATAAGTCTAAAAAAATTGTGTTCTTGAAGCCCCAAAACTTTCATTACTTGGACTAAACTTACTCGAAAAATATAATTCGACATCTGTATCACGAACATCAATGTTTTAATTTTCCAACCTTTACAATTCAACACTTAATAATAATCAATAATAATCTGGATACAAGCCAAAATATTGTACATGTGATATACACAATATTATATATACTAAAAGTAGTTTGATAAGAGCTCGTTTGGTAAAAACAATAAAATATGTAACTTATACTTATTTTATTTTCCAGTACTGGTTGACCATGAGACCACGGATCTCTTACTACGCTCCTGATATATCTTTCGCACTTTCATGACGTTCACCATGTACTTTAGTACGTCTTGGATTGTTGGATCTGGATTTGGATCAGTTTTGTACGACAAGGCCTACCCAACCCGACGTCACCATTTAGGGTTGCTTTGCATATCCTAATTGTGCACCGCTTCGCATTTATCTACATTAAAAATATTTACTATAATAAAACCGAAAACTGAGTATCTTTCGCATTTCATATCCGAGTGACGCCCTTCTTAATCAATTAATTTAACCTAATTTACATAAGACATTACTTAATGGGTGAAAGTAAATAATTTCCATTCTTATAAGCCGTGGGTCAGTAACAAGAATAAAGAAGGGGGAGGCGGGGGCAATTAAGACCACAATTAGAGGACAGTGTGTTGCAGATTACGGCCACAAGTCCGCAACCCCGGTCCCCTCGATGTCTGCCAACTATTAAGACGTTTCAACTCTTTATGGCTTTGTGAGACATCACTTGCATTTAAGCAGACTGTTTTAATTATCTACATATCAAAAATATTTATTTTCGTTTTAGAAACCTGTAATACATAAGCCAGTTTTACTTAGGTTTTAATCTTTTATGATATAAAACTTAGTTTTTATAAGATTTTTGAGGTTATAATATATAGCGGTTATAATAATAGGCAAAACCGCGATCCTGAAAATCCACAACTTGACTACACAAAGGGTTATTTCACAGAAGTAAATATTCACAATAATTGCAAGATCTTTCATTGAAAGAAAAGATCATGAGATTCTAGCATGTCCTACATAAAAATGGAGATGTGTAAGGAAGTAATTTACCTGGCTCATGCCTGATTTCTTCATACACTTAGGTTGTGATAGTTTTCGTTCCACCATAACGGTTACCATATTTAAAAAATAAGTTGTTTTATCATTCACACGTGCCTTGGGATTTGCTTTATATAAAATATCACAACTCAAAACGCATAGATGTGTCATGGAATTAAGTCTATATATGTATTAAGTTTTCTATCGCATTATTATTAGGTCACTGTAAGAATAAAAAATAAAGAAATGTATAAAACAAGGAAGTTCAATTGCATCGTAGTATACTCGTACATGTTCAGTACTATAAAAATTGAACTAGTATGCATGTTTCTTACAGTTTAAAACAAATGCGATACCGAGTTTTCGAAACTACTTTTCTCAACGCCCACATAAAAGTACATCTTCGATATTTACATTTACCGCATCGGGATTTCAGTTACCTAAATTGAAAGAAACCACTAAAATATATTAACATTTTCAAAACCGATCTACTTTGCTGTATTCGCGATTCTTTGTAGAAATGGTGCCAAGATATTTTTAAACTTATATTTTTGGTATAATATATAATTATTATATTGCATTCAAATTGTTTGTAGTTATTAACTTAACATTATTATTTAAATATATTGATACGTATATCATTTTAGTTTTAGTACTATTTTTATAGTACGTAGTACTTTTATTTATTTAATTATTTATTTACACTTCGTTGCAAAGAAAAAAAAATAAAACAATACATAAAAACATGGGATGCAACTGGCGGCCTTATCGCTAACAAGCGATCTCTTCCAGGCAACCCTAGTAAGAAGAGAAAACAATAAATAAAGATGATTAGTACAAGAAGTGTATTACCAGAAGTTATATAAAAAAAATATATAAATATATTTATGTTAATCTAAACTTGATCCTTAATCTAGAGAAAATAAAAACAGAATTTTAATAACTAACTAAAACTAACTAAAACTAAAAAGCTTATCTTAAGGATTCAAGAATAGCTAACAGTTTTAACTTGTAATCCAGTCTATTATTTATCTGTACAATTTACTACTGAAATTATCAAGTATCACTCAATCACTTTTTTATATCCTGAAGCTTGTTAGTAATTACTATTACTTTAACTATCCTAGTTCCTACATTATACAAGTGTAGTCAAACAAAATCATATTTAGCCATAGCTCTAAGTTTATGTCCAACTATGAAAACTTAAAGCACACATTTGAATTAGAGATGTACTAGTTGGACTGATTCTCGCCGTAATGTAAACCTCGGTTGTTTTACTGCGGGCCTTGTCATATAACTTACGAGTTACGTCTCTATTCATGTACATGCTTTACATCTTTATTAGGTTCAACTAGATGCATACGGGTGGATGGATGTAATGTTGCTACCGCAAATACATTTTAAGAGTACTGTCAATACCGTTTACGACGACATCTGTTCGAACAATATACCGGTTATATTTACCAAAATTCAAAGATACCGACGGGTGGTATTAGGTACTTAATAACAACGTCATGGGCTGTTACGACTATCAGTTTTTATGACCAAATATCAGTCCTTTTGACGTCGTTACAATAGATTTTAAGTTATTATTAAAAAAAGCTTCTAACTTAATTGATTGAATGCGCTATAACTCTCGATTCTAACCAAACATCTCCAACCTTCTGTTACTTATACACGTCGTTGATTTTCCGGTCTTAGGCGTGATCTGCGTTAACGTATGAAAAAAAGTGATAATTCCGGGCATGTACAAAAATGTATTGGTAATTGGTAAGCCAGGATTCAAACGCACCACTTGAGGGTTTAGAGTTGGACTTAAACTTTAAGCGTTTGAGTTAGTTATTTATAGAATCATCTCTTGCTAAAAAAAGAAAAGGATTGTGTCAAAATCATAACAGAAACTAGTGCTGGAACATAATTTCCTGAAAATATAAATCATTCTGAACCAGCTTGAACTCAATAGTTCACGTAGAGGGATGACGTAGCAGTGCTACGGTTTTGTCACGGTAAGCTACGAATTATGGTTCTACGGTATTACTGCGTACCCGATACAGACCACAGCATCGTTCATTGGCTTATCAGTCGCGCTACAGAGCCAGTTATTATATATTAAAGTCAGCTCAGACTTTTAATAGACATCTAATAACACTCTGTATAATATAAAACACCTATTCGTTTTTAATAATGATTAACTTAAAAAATATAACAGGCCATAATTGTTCTTGCATCACATTTGGATATATTATGAAAACTGACAAATTTACATAAACTATTCAGATTATAATTTCGGTGTATGCTCTCTGAAATTAAACATAAAAATTCCTTTTTCTTTTCTGAAGTTAATATATGTAATATTCATTTCAATTATGCGACAAAAAGTTTACTTACACTTAATTTGTTAAAGCATAATGTAGAACGCAGTTAGGATTGAGTGTAGATTTTAATTAAAACTCGTCATACTTACACTATCGTTGTATTATTCAGATAAAAGAGTGGTCTAGAAACCCAGCAAAGCGTTTATGTAGGGGTTTTTAAGGAAAATCAGACAATTTATATATGTTTCTTATGTCATGATTTGTGCTTTACAATAAAAGAAACGGAATTGGGCTTAAACTTATGTTTAATTTACGTGGCTCTATAAATACAACGCAAAAAAATTCTTTTATGGTGAGTTTTAGCATATATTTTTGACTCCCAATTTAGCTTTAACAACAATAATAATAATTTTAAATTATTATTATTGTATTACTGGGGAACGCTGCCAGTATCTTCGGAACCTTGCCTAAACGGACTCCTTTTAATATTTTTTTTTTTTAATTATTAAATTTTAAGGTTAGTTATTAGGTATATTTTTATGTATTATGTTATTTATCTTAGTACATATAAGCGATTGACAATATATTTTTATTAATAATAATAAAATAAATTTAATAATTGTTTATATAGAGGGACAATTAATTGATATTGAAAGTGTATATTTAAAATTATAACTTTATCATAATCGTTTACGCATACATATACAAAAGCACTAAATTACACATATCAACAAAATAACTTCACATATCAATGCTTTTATCGATAACGACATAAATAGGTTTATTCGAAACAATTTTTTTGTCCACAAAAACTTTTCTATTCGTACCCGACTTGTATGGAAAGGGTTCGACTTTATTCAAATTAAGTTGACAAATAACCATTCAAGTAGACCCGTGGCTCAAAAGACTTTGTATTGGTTAAAGGATCTGGGGCAACTGGAGGGTTTTTGACAGAAAAACTTGATTTACATAACAGATAGAAGTGAATTTGAATAGAGCTTATCGAATTTTTAGATCGCTTTCATCAAGGGGCGTGTTTAGTTCCTATATTTCCATTACATTTTAAAGTAATTATAGTATAGTTATTATGCATGACTTAACATTTACCTCTTTATTCGTAAAAAAACTGATTTATTTTTTAAATAAGGAATTACAGTTTAAACACAATTTGACTAATAAGGATAAATGAGCATTTTATTTGAATTAACATTAGTTATTTTGAATTATGTTATATACTAAAGATAAAAAACTAATCGTTTAAAATAATGTTTTACAATGTGACTGTGTCTTTGTAATTAGTTCCCCCCGCCTTAAGATGTAAAGAATGTTTTTTAAAAATCCAAATCATTCTGATGCTTGCATTAACGAATACTTAATACGTAAAATATTTTGCGCTTCAGAATAATAGAATTAAACTAATATACAATACGTTAAAAAAAACGAATGTGCTTATGAACACACGACTGAAGTGAAAATTCTTTCGCTCCATCTATATGTATATATAATATTTCTTTAAATTTATTTCATGTTTTCATTGCCTATGAGAGGAAGAGAGAAAGAAAATGTGCGCGCGCACTGCTGTCTCTTGCTTATATCCCCCACTCAACTTCCGTTCGCCTTGCCCGATCACACTTTTCGTAATGCTTACGTCATACGCTCGCCAGCTTAATCCCAAGTCAAGCGTGCGTAAAGAAGTTTCACTTCAAAATTTCTTACACTCTTTGATTTATAAATAAATTGTGTTTAATAAAGAATTACTTTTAACCAAGAAATAGTAAAAAAAATATGCTGGAAATAAAAGTTCGCAAAAAGCGTTCAAATTCTATGACCATTCAAATGTATATTTTTGTGGGAAAATAGTTAAAAAGCATGAAGGAGTACATTCGGTGAAATTCCGGTGCATCGGGCGCTGATTAAATTTGCAGCGGCCGAGCAGGTGAATACGTACATACAATG
Organism: Pieris mannii; assembly: GCA_028984075.1. Taxonomy (NCBI): domain Eukaryota; kingdom Metazoa; phylum Arthropoda; class Insecta; order Lepidoptera; family Pieridae; genus Pieris; species Pieris mannii. Next base: position 7,397,711 of record CM054784.1, read on the forward strand.
CGACAAATCGTGAGCTATTTCTAAGAAAATCTGCATTATTAATCTACTATAATTTAGACTAAGGCAAGAACAATTTACAACTTTCCAGCAAATGACGTTCAAATGTCATGTGAATGGTTAAAAGCAAATCTATGATATTATGATTTGATGTTGATGCCATTAGTGATAATGGTTTCTGTAAGAATTCATTACGGTGATTTAGTACGTAAGTTATAATCGCTTTAATTAATTATTTTGTAAACCGCCGTTCGCACGCTGAAACTAACTTATTAAAACCTGTTTTTACAGATTATTATATCGTTTTTTTTAGATTTTGATAACGACTGTTTTAACAATGGTTATTGCTGAACAAAAAATTAATAATAATTAAGTAGCTCTTTCAGAGATTTATACAGTGTTTAAAATACTGGCATTGTACAGACAATAAAGTATATATCATTTCAAGGTATCTGTCTCTGTACACGTGTGGAAGCAAAACTTTAATTAAGCTCAGAATAAATCCAAAGTTTTTCGCGAAGCTCGGCCGGTTTGATACAGATCGTATCGTACTGCCTTTACTTTTCAATTGCTCCACTATTCTGCCTCTATTCATTTATATTTTAGGCTTTCAGTGGGAATATTTTATACTGTTACTGCGTATTGTGATTTGCTCTATAGTACCAGAACATTAAGAGTATCAGATTTACTCGCTGTAATACGTTTCATGCGACGAGTGGGAAGGAAAAATAAGAAAACATTAGAACATGCTTGTAATAATAAGACGTACATATATTTTAATCCAACCTTTGAAGGAATCCAACAAATAATTTGCTAAAATAGCATGTTCGTTAAATTCATACGTAATATTTTATTCATATTTCTTTATACGCTTCTGACACTTTAATTAATATTCTTCTACTAAAACTAATTTGTATACATCCATCATTAAATTTAAGTATTCATATATAAATCTAAGAGCGTTTTATGTCGTTTGAGCAAAACAATGCAGACTTTAATGTCAACTTCAAATTCCTTGAACAATGACGTATTTAGTCTAAGACGTGCCTTACTTTATATTGGAGTTAGTAAGTCGTCGAGCGCAAACTCATTTAAATACCAAACTATTTTGACTTATTTATTCTCAAGTTTCTTAAAGCGATTTACTTGTTTTAGTTCACTGTTCGCATGAACGTATTCAGATTAAAGGATTCATGGGAAGAGAGTTCATATTATTTTTATTTATTTATTTATTTATTAACACTTCGTTGCTAGAAAGAAACACAAATAACACAATACATATAAATTACAAGGGATGCAACGGGCGGCCTTATCGCTAACAAGCGATCTCTTCCAGGCAACCCTAGTAAGAAAGAAAACAATAAATAAAAAATGATGAGTGCAAGAAGTGCATAAACAGAAGTTACATAAAAAACAAAATATATATATTAATCTATAAAACCTTAATCTAGAGAAAATAAAAAAAAAACAATATTAATAACTAAATAAAACTAAAAAGCTAATCTTACAGATTCATGAACAGCAAATAGTGAATTACATAATATACAAAAAGAAGAGGAGATACAAGAATTACACAGGTCACGATTGATCAGGATATGATAAGGTTAGGAAATATTTATATAGAAGAGTTTTAAAAGACAATATTAGTATTGCATTCATAGATTATATTTGAAAGAAGTCACCTGTGTCGTAAATTATTAAACTACATACAATGACAGCTCTTCTATAGTAATTTTCAACAAATAACTGAAATGCACAATTAAATTTTTTAGGGAAATTACAAAATACGAATCATTCTTGTTAATATCAAGTAACTTCTACGTTCTTTAAATTTCTTTTGTTATAAATTAATGATGTTTTAAACATTCGATACCCCAATATTTTGTAAGTGATTCTTGTACATTGTACAGCTCATACCTTCTTGTTTTGTACCACAAAATGGCCACAAATTGGCAATCTGGTTATAAGACTTACAAATACGCAAGTACTACTTGAATATTTAACCTGTTTAAGTGATCTGTTTAAATAATTACAGATTTATCATAGCGATAAATGACCAGTAAAAAAATGTTTGTTATTTTTATGGTACGCTTAACTATCCCTACAAATAGAAATATATTCACTTTTCCTATAACGAATATCGAAAACTCGGCTACAGATACGTCATATACATATTTCTGCCGACCGCATCTCCATTTATTCAAAAAGGCCTGGAAATCCTACAAACGGGAACAAAGCAAAAACTATGCCTCAGAAAAGTTAGCAATTCTAACGGATCACGAACTTCAAGCCCGGATACAATTGACGGGCGAAACCGGTTGAAGCTTCGCCCGGGCAACAAAACAATTGACACTAGCCGAGTACCAACTGCTCTTCGATTGGGTGGAATTTATGAGTTTTGTTCAATTGTTTGGACTGGGATTATTGATTAGCTTATGGTATTGTTTTGATTTTTTTAAAACAACGATAAATAACGCAACTTCACACTGAGCTATAAATGAAAATTATGAAAATTTTCGGTTAACAGCAATAATAGTAATTATTATTGTTGTTTTGCGAAATTAATATAATTACTTTTGAGACCTTTGGTTCCTTTTCAATATATTATCTCTATTATTATATAAAATATGTATTTTATGTGTTATTACACAGAAATTCTAGCGCAATCATTTTTTAACTAAAAAGCAATAGGGTTTTAGTTTCAATTACATGACTAGCTGACTTCTAAGCCAAGCTCAGCCCTCAAATTAAATTCATACCGCCACGTTAACCTTTAAGTTAAGCTTTGGCCCATCATAAAGTTGTGGGATAAGGCTAAGTCAGAACTAAACAAGATTAGACGCAGGACCAGTTCAGTTCCAAGTCTCAAGACTTTGTTTGCACTAACAATGTAATGTCTGACATACTTGGACTTGTATTTGCATAACTCGATTAAGACAATTTAGTCAAGTTGCTTTATTTACTGTTGGAATTTACTTGTCTGAACTATAATCGGGTTTAGGTTTGGAATAATTTTCAATATCGTGCATTTTTCAAGCAGTTGGCGCATAAGTTTAAAGACCGATGTCTTGTAAATACAACATTTTTCAAAGATGCTTCAAAATACAAAAAGTAGTTATTCTGTTTATAACTAAAGGAGAAGGTTTCGAATTATATTTTTTGTGTTTGTTCAAGAATAGCGCTCCAACAGTGAATCAACTTCCAAAAAATACACATATAAGTTATTCATACCCCTTAAAAACAAATTATCATTTAAGACGTTGGATTATCTTGATAAAAGAAATAATGTTATGTAATACTTTTAAATGTATTTTGCTGTCGGTTCTCTTTCTGAAGTCATACTTCTTTTGGCGCGATGGAGAAAAATGATGAGAGTCAATTTTTATGATGCGCGCGCACACCAACACCTAAATTCGACATCGCAAAGTTAGGTCTAGGTGGCATGGAAATCGGGAACTATGTTCAAGTTGTATATTCTAGTATTTTTGTATTAAGAACACGTGTTTCGTAACAGTACAATTAAACAGTGTGAATAAATAAATATTATTTTGGTGTTTTTAAATCAATTTCGTATACGACTGTGATAATATTTATTAATAATTTATTTATTTAAATACAATCTTTTTGATTAATTTTAACATTTATCGTTAATCACTACTGCATTTTAGTTATTTTTTTCCATACGCATAAGAAGTATAACTTCTGACGCGTGTACATAAGTACACACACTCTTATTTTAAATTAATTTATCACTATGAATCATAAAAACAAGAATAATGAGCAAAAACCTATACTGAAAGAATAAAACTTGAAGATAACAAACTTCAACAAAAAAATCAGAAAATAAAATCAGCAGCGCGTCAAAAATACGCAATCTACACTAGTTGGTTGGAAATAAAAAGTAATTAAAGTCACCAGTGGGCGGCCGCGCCGGAAATGAACGGGATCCATTTTTGTTGATTTTAAATTGAATTTCACTTTGCACTAGTTTGAGTTCGCGCTAAACGGACGGCTCTCAAATCCATGGGTAATGAAAATCTATTGTAAGCTCAAATATTCGTAATTGAGAGTGACCTCGTATTATTTTCAATTCGTGTTTAATATTCACCATTATATAAATTTCTTCTGTCGTAATTTGCATTAAATCACAAGCACAATGCTCGCTCGGATACTTTTAATATCGTGGGATAGCTTATATTGTACGTTTAATGTTATGTATATCTTAATATATACAAATCTCCTGTCACGATATTTATCCACGATGGACTCCTTAACTACTTAACCGATTTTAAATTAAATTGGCACACCGTGAGCAGTCTGGTCTAACTTAATAGGATAGCTTAGATCTTTAATTATAGTCGCAATTTTATTTTATTGCAAATTATTTGTCTATAATTAATTGACAGTCACAATTATCTGTTAAATCCAAAAGATTCTAATAGATGTTGATACTTTTCGACTGGATTGAGTAAGTAATCAATGGCACCGCTATGGTAAACCGACAAACGTGTCATATAAGCTACAATTCAATATCATGATTACCATGGTTATTGAGGCTAAAGTATAAATTAAATTTATTTTGTGAAACGAAGGAGAAATGAAGTTCGCGGGGGCAGCTAGTACATATATTTAATATAAATACCTTCTTTAAATTAATTTAAGTTTTATAATTTTTTACTATGTAAGTTAAGAAAATTTTAAATACTGCATTTTTCATTGTTATATTTAGGTATGCTTTAAACATATACAAATACCTAAATTAAATGATGTTGTAACTAATAGTTATCTTATTTTTACCAATGGGAGTACCTGCTGAAAGATGTTCACGACTCGAATATTCCATGAACTATTTGCTCATTCAATATAACAGCTCGGATGGTGAACCTTTTTTGTCTAGAAATTATTTTACCGCGACGTAGTACAGAGAATCGCGACAGAAATTTAATGTTAGATCTATAGTACACCCATTTACATTGCTTGCTTATGTGATAGATCTAAATGATCGTTATAATATAACCCGCAATGAATGCAGTCGAAAAATATATATTGCATAATGTGCGGCGCTTCGCCATTTCCGTGTTTTTATTGTAAAAGAGAAGTTTCCGTTTATTGAATATGCTCATTCTTTCAATGTTTGAAAATATTACAAACATTTACAGTTATTGTGCATACACGTAAATATGTAAATCTTACTTAAAACAAAACGCAAATAGAGATTTCCTAAAGTCGAGCAAAAAGCAGACACTTTACATTTGCATGCGTAGAGATTTAATTAAAATGAAAATGCCCTGAGCTGTTGTTTTTTTAAACTAAGTCTCAAAATGGAGACAATTCAGGGAATATACAGGATTTTTATTCAACTGCCTTTGGGTTTAACCTCGTGATGTTAAAAGAAAAAGTTTTGTTTATATTACCAGTATTGTAGTAAAACGCATTTGGTTCCGTATTCGTTAAATATTAATCGTGTGGGTATAGATTTAATTTATAATTGTGTATTAGTATGAGTAACAGTAGAAGTTAATTTGTCTAAATACACTTTTACATTACAGTACTCTTTCGTCTCTATCTTTCAAATTGTGACAAACCTATGATGGAAAGAGACAGATTAGTTGTTTAGTACACATGTGAAAATCTTAAAAAAATAGTTGAAGGTGTATTGTAATAGTTTTAAGTAATAAATTTTAAGTAATAATGACTCACTCAATTAAATTAAATAAATCATTTTCTTATTTATAAAAGATCCACAGCCAAGCTCAATGCGTTTGTAAATTGTGACCCGCCCCAGCTTCGCACGGGTGCAATGCTGATGAAAAGCAGGTTTTTATTATGTATTGTTATTTCCGTCGCTGGAAAGCTCCGATAATATACGCGTTCGATCACTGCTAAATAAGCTGTAATGGGCTGTATAGATCTATATTAAATGAACAATGTATTCAAGCTATTTAATTGGTTAAGGATTAATGCTGTATTGGTTAAAATCGCTTTGAAAATTAGCCATTATTTGTCGTAAAAAGGAAATGACAAAAAGAAGTTATTGTGGGTTATCCATAAGAGATAGACATATACCATCGCGGACTTTTCTGTAGACCTTTTCAATGTGTACAATACTTAGTACATTATTTTGATAAAACTCGTAGGGTTCAGCCTGCGTTTACCATGTAAGCGGAAAAAATGTAATTATTTACGACATCACATTAGAAACATTAAATATAACAGTACTTCTCTACTATTTAATTAGAAAATTTGAATCACTCTATCTATTAAAAAAACCGCATCAAAATCCGTTGCGTAGTTTCAAAGATTTAAGCATACAAAGGGACATGGGGACAGAGAAAGCGACTTTGTTTTATACTATGTGGTGATCAAGGATTGCAGATTTTAAACGAATATAAAATAATGACAACTACTTTAAAGAATTTTGTTTCATTGAGAATAAGAAATATTTACAATCGTTAATATCATAAGAAAGGTTCTACAATCTTCCACGGAATGGCGTGAGGTTACATCCAAATTTTAATAAGAGGTCCACCCAAAAGAGGACAAAATACCTTCAAAGCGTGTTACTAATGTTCGGCTCTAAAAGGATTCCTGAATATATTAGAGAAATGAATTATTAAAATGATGTTTTATATTCATTGCAGGATTGAGGGCTTTGGGTATACATAAGTACAATAAGTTAGTGTTTTCAGTTCCGTTTTGATATTCCGAGCATTTTGTCTCTAGAGGATTGATCCTAGAAATTTATCGTTACATATTAAACAGCTTTTGAAAACCAGCGTTTTTACTTTATTCAAATTCAAATTCAAAATTTATTTATTCATGTAGGTAACAATGTACACTTATGAACGTCAAAAAAAAGAAATATTAAATGAATTTAATTTTACATTTACTGCCAGTTCTCAAATCAAGGGCGTAGAACGGAAGAGAAGAACTGGCAATAAACTCTCCGCCACTCTTTTTAATTGCCAAGTTTTTTTTTTCACAATGCTTGTAAGGAGCTGCAACCACTACACCATGTTCCATATGACATATTGAGTAATAAAGAATAAAAAAATAAATTAAAAACAAAGATTTGTCCTCTATCAGCAGGAGGCATGGTGATTAAAACATATTGTCAACAGAATTTATGTGTTTGTTACGAATAAACTCAAAAATTACTGAAACATTTCAAAGATTATTTCACCATTATACATAATAGGCCATATATGTTTTAAAATATTTTAATAAACGTCCACACATTTAAAACCGGGATAGGCCGTTTGTTATATGAAAACTATGACGAAATATATATTATTTAATAAGCGCAAAGGAATTATGTACCAAATACTCAACAACTAGTGTGCTGAACATGCGTTGTCATAAATCATACACTGTGGTATACGACTGCGCCAATAAAATAATTTAATAAAGTTATCATTTCCTAAGTAACGTAAACCTCAAGCTGCGTTTGAACTACGTGAACATAATATACTTAGGTGCTTTTACCGGCGCCCCTGTTTAATCTCATTTCGCCTATATAAAGGATGTCTCATATTACAGATGATAATCACCGAGAAAGCCACATTTGGGCGAGGACTTTACGAGGGCATAAAGCGAAAAATGCACTTTATAACCTAAAGGTTGAATGCTGTTTTTTATTTCTCCTTCACGGTTGTTTTTCACGCGCGTGGTACTTTATTGCTCGAAGATAAGTTCATTGGTTGTTACAAAAATTGACAAGGCTGTAAAGGAATCTTAAAATAATTACATTTAATCTAGGCCCGTATGTTTTGTAACTAATAAGTTATCGTTCGATAAGAGTTTTACAATTATGTCTTGCGAATAATATTTTATCACACCGATGTTTTTTTAATGATCGTCGAAGTATAAAGGGCATAGAATATTTCACATAACTATACATAAATGAATAATGGTACCTATATTACATATAAACTAATCCGGCTTAATAATGTATTAAACTCACTTTACTAGTAGAGTTAGGAATGCTTAATGTTGCAATCCCTAGCCGTGGCGACGTGCATCAAATTCAATGTAGTTTGGACCGTAAACACTACTTGCTGGCTTTATGTCATTTTTATATCTCTGAAAGATATTCGTACACCGCATTGAGTTTAAGCCTTGTTATACAATGTATGATCGACCGTATCTGACTTCTGTGTATCGAATAATGTATAGGCATAATAATGCAAAAGCCTAAATTTTTTGAATTTTGAATGACGATATTTAATATAGTTCTTAACTGAATAAGTTTTATTTATTAAGAGCTTTTGGCTTTAAGAACGTTTGGCTTATCGTTAGTAAAAAACCCCATTCAATCAATCAAATTTTGAAAACAAATAAGTTCTAGAAGTTACATTCATAAGAAGTGTCATAAAACTAATGATTCTTCTAAAATAGGCTACGTTTTATAATGCGAAATGATAATTTATAGAAACACAGACACAGTACACAAAACTGTGAGTGAAACGCAAAACCTACCGCATCGCATCACCTCTGACCTCATTAGTATACATTAAGAAAACTTCGTCTTCTATTTGACTATATTACCCACACTAGTCTCACTATCCAGTTAAGGTATATATACAGGAACCAAATTGTGTACAGAGATATATAATGTCGTATATCGAGCGGTGGATGGCTCTTCATGAGAAGTAAGGACCCTTATCTCGGCAAATTGACCGTTGGCTCTTCATTAGAAACGACTAATTGACGTTCAGGAATTAATTTTTTCGCTTAGGTTATTAATAATCATTCAATAACAAACTGTATATAATTGTTTTAGTTAAACAGTGTTGTGAGATAATTAATAAATAAAGACTTATTGAAATTCTACGATAGATAGTAGCTCAAAAAATGTAAAACGCAAAACATTTTAAGAAGAGTTTTATAAGATTGAATTTAAATTTAATAAATAAGAGTTAAAAATAATTTAATTGTTATTTAAATCAATTTTATTATAATTCCGGGTTAATTTTCATCAATTCCAAAATATTTTGATAACAAAGGAAACGTAAAAAAATCGTGACCTCTGAAATTCTTGTATCTCCTCTTCTTTTTGTATATTATGTAATTCACTATTTGCTATTCTTGAATCTGTAAGATTAGCTTTTTAGTTTTATTTAATTATTAATATTGTTTTTTTTTTATTTTCTCTAGATTAAGGTTTGATAGATTAATATATATATTTTGTTTTTTATATAACTTCTGTTTATGCACTTCTTGCACTCATCGTTTTTTTTTTATTTATTGTTTTCTTTTCTTACTAGGGTTGCCTGGAAGAGATCGCTTGTTAGCGATAAGGCCGCCCGTTGCATCCCTTGTAATTTATATGTATTGTGTTATTTGTGTTTCTTTCTAGCAACGAAGTGTGAATAAATAAATAAATAAATAAAAGGGTTAATAGGAAGAAAAGATAATGTCCATATAGAACTAGATTTTCCAATATCTAATGAATGTCAAACCAACTACATTGTGAAGTGTGAACTGCAAGTTATTAGATTATGGGCTTTCTCTCAAACCTTTGAACGTTCAGTACGACTGAATGGTACAAACTCAATTACAGGAGCGTGCTGTGTTTTTTATTCAACGAACTTCGTCCTGTCTTCAGTTTTCACTCGTTCTTGTTTTAAGTTCATTGTTTTAAAATAGTTTAAGAGATGCACCCTGTTTATAATAAATTACAGTTTACGAAAATCAATTTCAAATATACACAAGTTAGTCGCGAAATTGAATTTGACATTTATAGGCTGACAATTACATATCAATTGTATTCAGAGATGTTTGGGGTTTACATAATTAATTATACATACACAAAAATAATTAAATGTCTATCGCTTAAAAAGCATGGCCTGAGGTTATTCCGCTAACTGCTAGAGACCAAATTTTAAAATATTATTTTAATTTCTTAAATCAAGATATGGCTATTGATTGAAAACCTTTGAAAAACTTACTTAAATATATATTACAATAAATATTAAAAATATTAAAAATTACTTCATCTATTAGTCTATCATTCCGGTAAAAAGATATTCTTTGGTTGTAAAAAAATAGCTACCATTGTTCCAAGTCGCTGTCTATAAACAAAACTTTTTGAAGTACTTAAAAAGATTGCTTTCAGTGAATTGATTTTATTTTTAGTTCTTCAGCAAAGAATATTATTTTTTATATTCAACGTGAAATCATTGAACGTTTTTCTGTTTAAATAATATTCACTATTTTACGATGACAGATTTTGTATCATTATTTTTAGCTATCGGTACTGTAAGGAAAGAGTAACAGAGTAAAATGGGAATTAAGGTACTAAAAACCTTAAACTACGTATTTTGTATTGAATTTATTTTGAAACTGATGAAACTGGAACTGAGGCAGAAACTGGTAAAAACAGATGGTCCGCTCTAGGTTCTCCATTCATGACCATGACGCCCAGACTTGAGCTGCTGATTAAAGAGAAAGTGAGAAATTTTTTTCAGGTAAGTCGATGACGACGCTTAGACGATTGTTATCCATACTAATATTGTTAAGTTTATGGTGTGGTAGACGATAATCTCTATTGATATATTGAAGTGATTTTTTTTAATTTTTTCACCAAGAAAAATTTACGTTATTTGTGTCAAAAACTATGTATTTACACAAAAAATAAAAATACTTTTTCGTGGTAGACGAAACTAATTTGGAGACGTTTCTTACGAACTCTGAGTGTTAAATGATTAAGTGGTAGAAAATGATATGCCTACATAATAATCAGCGACAGTTTATGTATATATTTTTTCAGCATTTACAGATGACTCCCCGTGCGAAGCCAGGCTGGGAAGTATAAAATCTAATCTCGAAGTAAAAAATATATTTATTTTCCAGATCTTGTATGAGACAACGCAAAAAACTTACTCTTTACCACCTCAAGAGCATTAAGTAGGATGATACTTCACTGATACCTTGTTGTTTGAAACACACAGTCACGTAGTTTATACAACAAGTACGTGCGAAACCATTTTGTAGTTATATCTGATTAAATAAATGTCTTTGTTTGTATGTAGAGCGATTAATACTAATACCTACAAAATTGAAGCATTTATTAAATACCCTAACAATTACAACTGGATATTTGTTATTATTTATTGATAATGGATGTCATGACGGTGTGACGGCAGCTGCTTAGAGTGACAGTCCTTCGTTCAAGAACTGCAACTTAGAAGTAGTAATTTTTCCTCATGTTTCCTCTTTCGCCAAGCGAGTGCTAATTTTAAATAATGACATGGTAAACTATTTATTACTACAAATTTACTTGCGCAACTGAGATCTGGGTAAAATTACTTACTGGCAATGATGTCGTAGCATGAAGTATTTAGAGCAATAGTTCCAGCAGCAGTAGAAGCAGTAGCACGGGCTAAGTGTGGTCGTGAAATTTGTTTTTCAACCTCTGTTTGCCACTGTTTTCAGCTGTGTATCATCGCGGCCTGTACAAACGCGCTTGATCCCAGCACTCTTTTAATTAATACCACTTCGAGACCCGAAAGAATGCTCAAGTCATTAAAACTTTTAATGGCGTCCCTCTCTTGCTACTCACTTACAAATTTTAGCACATTTTGTTTTCATTTCGTTTATAGATAAACTTTTGTTTTATTCTAATTAAAGAGAACAACGCTCTGACATACCATGTCTAAGATAAACGTATGTTTTTATACGTTTAAAAAGTTACAAATAAGCATTTAAGTGGCCTTTTGTTTGATATACATATATATGCGGCCAACAATTTTTTTTAGATTTTGCAAACTGATCCCTAGGATACCCTATGAGGTATGGAAGAAATAAATTTAATTCAAAGAAAACTCTTTTTTACCGGATTGGAGCTTTGTATTATTGTAAACTTATACGCTGTAATGCACGCGAAACGGATAAATTTAAAATTATGTGAAATAATTATAAGTGTACAATAATACATGGCTTTGATTCGGTAAAAAAGTGTTTACTTTAAATAAGTAAAAGCTATGTTAATTAAAGACAAATAAATTTCATGTTATAGTACCGACTATAATCATGATATTATTATTAACTAGCATATGATTTTTTAACTATAACTATAAAATGCGTGATTTGAATCATAAAGTTTATCAGCGCGGCAATTCCAAGTCGTGACTAAATTGGATTTTTATCTGTAGCTGGCGGATTGTAGAAACTTTAAGCGGTAACATTTACTTCATAGTTAAATCAACCGAGAAGATTGCGTTCTGAAAAACAACACGAGATTAAACTTTTAGCTTTAAATCTCTTAGAGCTGAAAGGAATAGTTTTACAGCAGTTTTTACAGCTTTTAATTTAACCTTTTCATTATGCACGTTTACAGCTATTTTTTAATGCTTAAATGAAAAATGTGGTAGACCAATGTTTTCATTATAAAAAAAATAAAATACGTTTATTTTGGAACATAAGATCACCATGGTATCACTTATTCCACGTCATAAAATTCGAACCTGTTGGCATCCCTACTCATCGGCAAAGAAGACAGAGGGTGTAGGCCGAGAGAAAAAGCCGGCGCAAAAAACTCTAGGTTCTTTTTAAAAAAAAAGGAAATCATCAAACAGTACTACAATATTTAAAGCAAATATAGCAAATTAATTAGAATTGTTTATCAAAGATTCTTCAATCTTAACCATAGGGATTCATTCCTTATTAGATTTCTTTCAGCCAATCCGTATAGGAGCAAATAGCTTGTTTCATTCCAGAACTTGTATTGATATATTGTACATACTTTAAGTTTGATGAAAACATATTATCGAATTGCAACGCAGTATTCCCCTTTGATGAATGAGGTATCTCTCTATAAAAGAAAAATACTTCCTATTAAAAAAGTCACTGGTAAATGTACATATATTAAAATAATCATTTTAATTAAGATACCTTGTAAGTTAAATGTGCGTATATGGAAATGTATAGGCGTCTGTGTCGACTCGCATCTCACTGTCACTCGTGTTAATTAAACGGTTTTACATTGATATAGCTGCTACTAGATGTGGTTTATTAAAAATAACAAGCGTTATTCCGTAAAAATATTACTATAAAGTGCATAGAAATATAAAATATCTAGACTATGACTGATATGCTAATTCCTGATTTTAAATGATAATGCGTCCTTATTAAGAGCGTGAATACATGGAGTTTTTGATGTGAAACATCTATAGCCGCACGTAAAACCGATTTCTGGCGTGGCGACGCATGCCGTGGCGACGCATCGCCACGCTATATGATGGTATATACACACAATTTATATGCAGTAGTAAATTTTTGTATATAATGAAACTAAATGTTTGTTCAATAAATAGTCATCGTTATCTGGAAAACAAAATCGTAATATTTTATTTTATCATTATGACATATTTAGTTCCTATCACAATCTGTTCTTTTCTGTATATTACTTCACAGAATAATTTCGATGTTTCACATCTGCCAGGTTCCCGTGACGGCTCACATTTTTTTTTCAATTTGCTGCCTCAATGCGCTCACATAATATACTAAATGAGGAAGATTAAAGATTCTGTTCCTCCCGTTGTTTTGACATGATACTGTATTTTCAACATCAGGTTGCATTATGTCTATAATCGTTTACCATTCTAAACTAATTTATTTTCTTATAAATTCAAGTAAGCCTTCAAAAAACTTCGGACCAATATTACTTATATTAAAAATACGTATTTAAGTGTTCACAAAAGTTTTATACCGTAGACCGACATGCCTAAGACCCAAAAAATTGAAATAAACTTGAAATAAATTATTATTATAATTAGACCCAAAAATTCTACAACATGCGTCACGCAGAGGAGGCTTAAGGATTACCTGCTTGTCTATATAAAAACACGAATTTGAGGCCCCCATCTAAAGGCTGTAGCCCACTGGTTCTTTATAAAACCTTTTGTTTTTTACCTACATTTTATTGAAACAAGACGCGTCAACATCCGCGACTGCCATACAGGCTGAAGTTGTGTGAGGGTTGCTCGGGGCTTGGGAATGCGCGAAGAAATGTCTTCTTCTATACCTCCAATTCAAACACGACGCCTCCGAGCTATACAAATTTATGATGCTTTCTAAATCCTATACACATCCGCATGGGATGCGGTTCTCAACTCCAACACGCATTTCTTTCGTTTTCGGGGTATCGATTTTGAGTCCCGCAGATCCCGCCTCTATTTCCAGGTCATCCAAAATATTTGCATGTCACGATCCGTGTGACAGCGAAATGTGACTTAACATCTAGTAAAATATATCTCTGTCCCTTATATATGACATCATGTTGTATCTGTATTTATGTTATATTTTTCATAATTGGTTTTCGATTTAAAGGCGCCTGCTTCAACTCTTGTATCACCACAAATGCAAATTAATTTGTGCACAACATTTTTTAAACTTGTGATTTTTGTTGATTATACTAAACAATATATATACATTTATATATATATATATATAATATACCCTGCTCATTTAAATCAATATTATACGGTATATCATAAACTCACTACAGTCTCTATTTATCTTTACTTCAGTAATATTTGACTTTGTATGGATTGGGTAAATTCTCAAACATGTTACACGGAAACGTCAGCGAAACTCTGAATTTGACTATCGTCCCGTTTTCTTCTACTTTCATAGAAACATTAAGAGGCTTCGAATAATAAACTGAAACAAAAACAGTCGTGTAAACAAGTCTCCTGCGCAGACTACGTTGTTGAATACCGCATCTTACAACACGATTTTATCGTTTTCTCTAATGGACTGTCGTAAAATATATTATTTTTATACATCGATTATTAAAATCTCTTTCCTAAATGTATATCTAAGGAATTTTTTTTTAAATCCAGTTTAGGTGAAATTCTTCACTCTTTCGTGCCTCCAGATTGTCCCGCCTAAGGAAAGTTTGAGAAGGACTATGTGAAACCAACTGCCCAGTGAAGTATTTCCGAACCAATTTGACGTAGGGTTCTTCAAAAAAAGCGTACCAACCTCAGTATTGATTGTATTGGGCGGCGGTTCACTTAACATGGGATAAGGAACCTGCCCGTTTGCCGGCTGTTCTATAAAAAAATGTTCCTTCATTTCATTTCTCTCTTAATACGTAATGTAACATGTAATGTTTAAGTTAAGTATTTTAATAACATACAATTTTTTAATAAAATACATTGTAATCGACACAACACGCAAGGCTTAAAATATACCTATTTCGATGTATCCCCTTTCCAAATGACTAGAAAAAATTTAGAAAACAGAAAAGGATAATACATTATAAAATATACTATAAATGTATTTTACGGCCTTTACTCATACGCTAAAAAAGTCAGGAACCAAGACACAATAAGCTATACAATAAATAACTGGCATATGTAAAAAGCGACAGCAGAAGTGAATCTCAGTAAGCAATTAATTGCGACTCACTGGACCGGCACATTAACTTAATTACTTAACAACGAGTAATTTTAACAGCCGTAGCACTTACATTATTGCACACTTATATCCACGACGCTTCCATTAACGATACATTATGCAGCGACGATTTTATTACATCTTTATGCTTAATTTACCTGAAGAGGTTTTAAATGAATTTAGTGATGAAGAGAGGATCTTGAACTAATTGAATAATTAACTAATTATGACAACTTTGCGTTTATGTTTTACAATACTTGAAGTTTATAAAGATATGAAACGCAAAATCACAATACATTGCATGACTGTTTCCTATAGCGAAATATAAAATATCATAGATCCGAAATAGAACTGTTTATTTCCTTGATTAGTTTTATAAAAAAAGGAAATTGCGTACTGAGTAAGGGCTCTGGAGTGGTAAATACAAAACTTTTGTATGTAGCATATATATAGACCGATATATAGCCAGGTGGTATCCAGTAGGTACTCATATACGTATGCATGATGTTGTATGCTAATAAAAATGTGTATGACGTAAATACAGACGGTATATATAAATGTGAGCCGCAGATAAAACAATTTTCACAAAAAATACATTTACTTGATTACTAAAGTTTTGAAAAGAATAAACAGAGTTATTGTAAGCAGATAGTTCTGTCAGTAATATGAGCAGGGATTCGTAGTCACAAATTGTTGGCAGTGATTCATCATTTGTTTTGGCTATGAAAGTAAAACTCTAATACAGTTACGTAAAACTTGCTTACTTTGATGTTCTGTTTTCATTCGTTTTTTTATTACAGACTAAATTTTCTTATATTTCAAGTATTTTTTAATGAAATGAATTGATTTTTTTCTTGAAAAATATACATAAATTAAAGCGCTACAATTCCTATATGGGTCTCAGGTTCAGGTTTCATAATGTTCTTTGGTTATTTACTTTTAACAGTCAAGAAAGTGATCACAGTGGGCAGCTGGTTAACATAGCGGTGGTGCGCGGCAGAAATTGCAATGAAAAGCTTAGTTGTGGAACAACGGACGTCAAGGTGATACGAATGATATTTTGCATCCTACGATAATGTTTGATGTTGAAACTCAGCTGCAGGTACATCGATGGTATGCTTTCCTTGCGATGTGCTACTTCACCAATTGAGCCAGTGTTCCATGCTTATATATACAGAACAAATCAATGGTGAACCATGAATTTATATTTACACGTTTACACTGCTCTATAATATACGACATGATACATACAAAGTTAAGTATACACATACAAAGGTATACACGACTATTATTTAGCCTTATGTTTCTTAAATATAAATGAGATAATAGTTGTGTAATAAGACTAAGAAATTATTAGCGGGAATAATACTTTTACAACCTTTCAAATAAAGAACTAAACTCTAGAATACTTTAAATTATTTTCGTCTTTAAATTACTAATTAAAAGCTTCAATGTTCGTGTATTAATTAACTTTTTTATTCTTAACAGTTAAAGCGGAGCATTTACAAGTTATAGCTAATGAAAACACGAATGTTAACGTACGATAATGCACGGTTAAACATGCCACTTTAACTGTTTGTCTATAGGTTTGTTATACATGAACGCTTATTTGTAGATAGTGTTAAAAAACACTGTATAAATATTTTACGGGTAAAATCATTTCAAAGTTTTATTGCCTTGTTAAAAGGAGTGTATTTTTTTACATTATATTAACAACTTACATTAATACAATTGATGACGATACGATTAAATATAGATTTTATATGGATTGTTTTAAAATCCTATTTCAAAAGAAAATGTTTTTAAATAATCAATTTATTTAAAATAAGTATTTGAAGCTTATGAACAATTTACTATTTAAGTCACATCCTCAAAATATATGGCTAATAAAAACAGTACATACATAAATTGTTTAAAACATTTGAATAACATTTTTTTTACTCTCACTAGTATAGTTTGTCATACGAAAGATTTTATACATATTTCATGGTATCATTATAATTGCTGTTTATGTCATACGATAAGCCTCATCGTGAATGCTCTGTGCTACGAACAGCTACGGACAGCTACGGATTTCTACGATTATAGTAATCACAACATCGGGAATTAAGTGCCTCCTGTTTTGTTCAGAATAATATATTGTTTGTACTCCTCACTTAAAAATATCCAAATGTCAACCAAATCTCTAGATTATATATACGAAACTACTAGATTATATACCTACTAATTACAACGTCAAATTTTATTCGTATTTATATAAAATTTTACTTAAAACCACATTCAATAATAGTATTAAAGAAAAGAATAATAATTTAAACTAAAATAATACTTGTGTCTCAAGCATCTAGAACAAGAAAAAAATGTTGATCTGATGATGAAAAATTGCTAGGTATACAACCTTCTATTATAATAAAGTCTATTATAATAAATTCTATTATTAAAATATTTCTTAAAAGGCCGGCAACGCACTCGCGAGCCCTCTGGCATTGAGAGTGTCCGTGGGCGGCGGTATCACTTAACATCAGGTGAGCCTCCTGCCCGTTTGCCCCCTGATCTATAAAAAAAAAGCCTTAACTCAACGTTTTACTTAAACGCATAAAACGCAAGTTAAATTGCACTGTAATAGCGTTGTTCGATTAGTTGATTAAAATTTAATTAAAGTTTGAGAAGGGAATTAACTGAGAAATTGCAAGTATTTGCGTGTGGATTTTAGAATGACTGTTAAGGAATTTATTGACATTAAACTAAGAATTAAATACCAATAAATATAGTGTATTGTTCATTTTAAATAGATCGATAAGTTGATACAGTTTCTAAATAAATTAGAATGCACAACTCCATAATCAAAATCACAAATCTATGCACTTTATTTTGGATTTGTAAAAATATAATACACTTCAGTTCAGTGCGCGAAAGTATCTTATGATAAATAATACAATAATAATAACGTTGGTACGTTAGACGATAAGTCATATGATATGAGTTTTCATAAGTGAAGGATAAGATTTACATTAAAAAAACAATGAAACATTAAAAAAAATTACGAAATGGTTGCTCTAACATTTAATTATCTTTATTATTCATAACACGTATAAAGATTAGAATTGCATTTATTCCGGCTGAGAGTAGTTTTATGTAGATAGCAATAAACTCGCTAGGAACAGATTCGTGGAAAACGTGGACCGGTGCCAAGAGGGCGCAAATGTGACTCAAAATCTGTCATTGTGTGCCGAAAGTAATACCATCGCTTGCCAAATCCTTACTTTTTATACTTTTAATACAAAGTAAATGACGATTTTTGATATCTACCTGTGTTGAAAGATGTTTAGGATGATATAGAGTATGTCCTGTTTGTAAATATATAGTGTAAGTGTAATTTAAATACTCACAAATTCTTAAATAATAATTGGTGAATTAGGGCTTCTTGTATTCAGATTTATCACAAGACATATAATAATAATAATAAAAAAATATTTCAATAATTTTGGCTGAAACTACTTTACTAACTCATTGCGTATATACCCGTTCGTAAATACTCCCAAGAAACTCATCACTGCTTAAGCAGTTAAAAACACTCTAAGTTTCGTAAGTCGTTTATTTATTCAAACGTAATTTTAACTTGGATAAAACCCTTAATAGATAATGTATGCACTCCGTCTCCAACTTGTGACAAGCCCTGCGGGACTCAGTTTGATAAAGTTTTTGCGGTTTTTATCAATTTTAAGTACGTGTTCATTTAAAACTGTGCTTAATTTTCACAACAGACGATTTTGCTTTTCAGACGCTTCGTTTATTTGAGTTTACTGTATCTACTATCCGACTCGGTAAATGTTGCTTTGAATTAATGTCATACTTCTCTTTGATAACATTTAAAAGAATAAATAATTGATAATTCATGGTATATTAATATATCACTAGCTGACCGCAGAACTTTGTTCCGCCTAACTGTCTTATAATATCGTGTTAACTTTAATTAAACTTAATTTAGGATTTCATTAAGATAGGAACAATAATAAATAAAACTTAAAAAAAAAACTTTTTGGAAATACATACATATTGTATTGATTACCGTTGCGAAAGTAAAATGGCAGTTTTACACATTAGTCATCTTCTCTCTAGCGCCAATATTGCGTTATTGGAAAGTGCTTTGACATGCAGATTTCTAATAGACAACATTTTTTTATTTGGTAACACATTTCAATCAAGATCAAAGCCTTTTATGCATCTTCTCATTCACCTCAAGGTCAGAATTTCTTGACATATCTAAAATTATGCCTAGTTTTATTAACAGATGGCACCACATGCTGTTTTCATTCGTAAAATTAATTGATTAATTTATTGTAATTCGATAAGTTATCCGATATTTTCTTACTTACTGCTATTTTGACAGGAGAAAAATCCACCAAAAAAGACATAAATAACATCCATTCAGTCGATCTTGTGTTATAAGTGGTGTAATTAACATGACTTTGTTTTATATATTTATATTTCCACTGCTATAATTCAGAAACATTAGAAGTTATTATTTGATTGCGTATCTTAGTAGTTAAATAAGACACATTCTTCATTTTACTTATAAAAAAATACTGATTCCCCGAGATTCGAACTTCACGATTCGGACCTGATTATTAAGTATCATCAACTAAACGACTGATATTTAAAATCTAGTATTTTAAGTAAGCGAAAGTTAATCTAGCGAAAAATAGTAAGTAAAGAAAAGTGCATTACCGAAAATAACTTCGATCGAAGTGTAATTTAGTATCAATTTATTGAGGTTAATAGACTGAAGGTGATCAGCATTAGTTACGGAATTACTGACAGCTCACTGAGTCCGCTACGGGCGACGATTACAAAGTTTTTATATATCTTGATGATGGCTTAAAACTTCTTAAGAGAAGTGCATGCATTTATTTTGTAAATAAACCATGCCTGTTTTTAAAAGTAGCCGAGACCATACCCCACTTACCCCACCAACCTCTCCTTCAGTTTATAATATTCATCATACACCCTCAATTATGGCTGCCTTTATTCAATTATATTCGGAATTTTTCATTTGCGAATTGTACACACATTATTAAAAAATATCAAATACTTTATGAAAAGGAGTTTGTATATATTGACGATACGAGTATGACATACTTAGATTACTCGTCTAACTATTAATCGTAAGATGTTAAAAGGGGTTGCTGTATCAACTACTGATGGGGACTCCTGATAGGATGCTGACGCGACCTCAATTGGAGGGTTTAATGGGTCGCAACTGTTTGCTGTACGCTGAAATATGAAGATTATTAATAACTTAATTTATTCTGACGTATTCGTTTACAAGTATCCTCCCTATATCAGTAAGGATTGTACATTTATTATACTCCTTAATTTAGACCTCCTTGCTTTAATATAACCAAAGTTGCTTGTGTTGTTACCTTGAACATTCCATGATGAAGCCGAAGCGGAGTTGAACAATCCCTGGATCTTCTAAACACGAGTTGATGTTTTAATTAATAATTAGCAGCCACATGTCTTGAAACTTCCCGATAATAGTTCTTGAATACTCGTGTGAGCTTAATTTCGGGGAATTTGTTTAAGCCTCACGGGCAACACGAGTTTGTGTTAGCGGCATGTTACCCTGTGACTTTTAATGTAATCAATATTATATTATGAAACCAAAACTAAATTAGTACTAACTTAATAAGTAATTGTTTATCGTGTTTAAATAAGATATATAAAACTAGTTAATTGGTTTTTGGGTTGTGTTTGTTGTTGTTGACGTTTATACAAAATTATGAAACAAATCAATCGAAGATGATCTATTGCACGTCCGTTTGGTCCAAACATCTGAATGAAAAAAAATGAAAATAAATCAGGTGATGTAATCAGCCAACAAATGTTCTCTTAGAAGTAATTACTGCCAAACCGCAGATTCACCTTACGTTTTTTTTAGAGCAAACGTCATCGCTTCTTGGTATTAAATATAAAAATTAAGAAGTGTGTCTACCTGATTCCTAAAATAACATATGATGTAAATAAAACAATATTTTCCTAAAATTTGGATCTATAACAATTCCTACACGCCTCTGTGGCCTGGTTAAAGCGGTTTGCTGGCAACGTTTTTGTTGGCTGTTGCTGGCAAACTTTTACCAACTTCATGCTTCGCCTCGAATTTAATATATAAATTTTTTGTTCACTCTTCCGAAGGCAATTTTAGTTTGACTTCGTCCGTGTGAAGATATTTAATATTGCCAATCACGCCATATTTAATACGAAAAATTCCTAATATTATGTTTTCCCAGAGATCCATATAATCGAAATACACATTTGTAGGAATTTACTCTTTAAAATAAACACCGCAACGCTTCTAATACTTTGAAAGTGACTTAAAAATTGTTTTATTAACGCGCTAAAATTATGAGTGAAAAGATCTTTCCTGTCTCCGACATACCAACATGAGAATATAGTGGTAAAAAGCATTCATCGTGTTTTATAGCATGTATTGTGGTATAGCAGGTTTTCAGAATCAAATATCCCGATGCAATCTTGATCGTCACAGAAGTTGGTGTTATTGGCGTGAGCGTGCCAAGATCGGCCTAAGCGCTATCTCGAGACCACAGCACCTCGCTAAGCTTAGGGTTGCCAGTTGTATAAAAGAGTTTGGATATTTTTTTTTTCAGAAAACGGAGGTTTATACGTAAAACGTAGTCAAACTCTCAACTTTTAACAACTCAAATTTTAACAAATGGAGAAAATAAATTGTAAAATAAAGATGAGCAATTCAAATTATGAAACGAAATACATATTTATACTATTTTATTTTAATCAAATAGGCACTTTAATGTAAATTTAATTCATACTGGTAACTCAACCTATCGACAATACAAACCTAAAACAAACCTACCAACTCTACTTTCTAAGTTCTACTGACTACTGCCATAAAACAAATATTGTTCAAATCAAAACTGAAGAAATATAAATAGATTTCCTACAGATTAAACTTGAATATTTACTTTGAGTTGTTGATTTATTGTTAATTTTAGCAGATGTACTTAAAATAAACTTGTGACATTGCGTATGCAGAATTAACAATATTAATGTATTTTTATTCGTATATCTGACAGCCCTATTCTCGAACCGAGCCCGTCCGAATTATTCAAACCGGATTATCCGCCCGAATGGTTCCTATATTGATTCCCAGAAATATTGTCTTGAGTTCATTTGGATGGTGCATCATGAATTGTACACTCAGATTGTAAAAATTCAATCTTAAAATTGTTTACTTAATACTACTTCCTACTCAGAAAATATTATGTGATATTATGCTTGTACACTATGTTTATATAGCACCATTAAAGTTTCCATTAAAGTCTTTGTCAACCGCTGTTTTCGCTGTATTCTGGGTATCTACTTGCCCAAAGGCCCGAGAAGATTTCCAACAAGCACTGGCAGCGCTGGTGAAAAACCCCGATTAGCCAGCAGGTGAGACGCAAATGGATTGTCCATACACTCCAAATAGATTCCAAATTTATCGTCAAGCAGGTGCTTGACTGTAACTCGCAATGAATGAGGAAGCGTCCCAAGTCAAACCTGCCGTCGTATAGTTGTAGATGTGTGTCACTGAGAGCTGGGAAGACTTGGAGCGAGGCGAATTACGAGGCTCAAGAGCGAACGCGATGGAGACTCACTGCGGACGCCCTTTAGCCCATCTATGGGTTAAGGAAATTAGGTCACGTTAAAGATTACCTTTTACTTTAGAATAATATATGCATGAGTTCAGCGTAGTAAGATTTGCTTATATTTATTTGATATCCATCTTATCACCATACTTTTTATAGTGCATTTAACAAATTAATATTAATACGATCAGTAGCGATGTACAGTTTGTGTTATCACAGATGTTGAAATCTAATACTCTATTTATCATTAATTCAAATACACATCAATCGGTAAAATTTATAAATTTCAGGGATAAGTTTTATTAAGTCTAAACTAATGAATTCCCAGTTTATGATATAACGTTAAATATACGCTTTATCGTTTTCTACAATAGATAGAGAGAGAAACAGTAAAAAAAGAATATTATCAGTGTCGTATTTACAATCTTGTTTCAATACTTGCCGTTCTTTACATTTCCAGCGGTATAATACATACGTCATAGCGTTTTACTGTTCTACGTCTTAACATATACATATATAATTAAAAAATAAATTTATGATTACTCATACATATGGTTTATTAACTATTTGAATTATATGTTCGAATGTGAATTTGCGTTTAGTTCTATGCTCACATTAAGCTGAGTGGAGCTGTTATGTTTTTCATATGCTCTAATCGTCTGTATAATAATACGAATATGTATTTACGTAATATTTGTGCTGCGGTAATAGTTCTCTTTATATAGGAAAAGAATTTCACTTGGGCCAGTACATTGCATCTCGCGGAGATTGGCTGGGACGTATTCAATTCACAGTGCCCTATCTACTTGCTATTAGCTAACTTAAATGCCAGACGCTACATTCTGAGACTGATCTAAATGAACTTCTGCGTCTTATTCAGTCTTGGCTTTTAGCTTAATTGGAAAAGTATTTTTTAATATGCTTACCTTAAGTGTAATTGTTTTACTGTTTACGTATTAAAATATAGCGACACAATAGACTAATCTCAGAACAATGATGGTACAATCAGGGGCCATTGTCTCATCAATAAACACCTTTTTGTCCTAGGCGCGACAGATAGCCCCATGTGTAGAGGCTGTTTCAGCGCAGAGGAAACAGTCACTCACGTAGTCCTGGAATGCGAGGCTGTGGCTAAACAACGTACAGAAATCCTTGGAACAGTGAGGTTCCCAGGAAGCTTCTGTGCTTTTGGAAGGAGTTAGGCTGGCTTAGTTAGCCAGGACTTCACGCACAACGGACCTATTGACAGTCTAAGTGTGGAAACGGAGTTATATATATATACATACATACATAACGACGCAAAAATAATATTTAAAATGACACTAAGACATTACTTACGTCTGATATCTACTTATATCTACTTACGTAGATGCGTAGGGATGTAGGTTTTCTGCACTTTCACATTTACCATGGAGAATGTTTAGAGGAAATGTTCGGCTAAATGCCTGCAGCTGAGTTTCATCGTCGTTCCACAACTGATCATTATTTAAGTTCGTAGCACCACTATTTGAAACCATCTATCCACTGAAGTATTTCCAAACCAATTCGACTTACCCTTCCAGAAAAGAGAGTAGCAATTATTAAAAGGCCGGCAACGGACTCGTGAGCCGTCTGGCTTTGAGATTGTTCAACACAGTCATCACTTAACCTGAGATGAGTCTCCCACCTGTTTGCAGGGTTGTTGGTCATCAATTTGCATGACTAATAAGGCAATGCAAAGTTTTATGCCAAAATTCTACAATTTTATTGATGATGAAGAAACATAGATTGTCCAAACTTGCCTATAGAGCCAAACTTCCGAGAAATAAATAATTTCGAGAATTAATGCCTATAGTAAAGGAATAGAAGTCTGCCAATACCACTGAGTTGTACACTAACACGTAGCAACCATTTCTTACAGACGATATCAGCTGAGCGACACACCTGGGATGTTACAAGTTGGAATTCTGAGCCGACATTTATTGACCTATGAAAATATATCTTACATTGCGTCCTGTCCTTTAAGAATTTCAAACGTGGTTTGCGTGTCCATGTTTCACTGCGGACTTAATATCCTTTATCTGAGATAAGGTTCTGCTGTTGTTCTTATTTAAGGAAAACTATAGTGCTCGATTGGGAAGTGATATATTACTGATAATGAAATGGATTAGGACCGAAATGATTGTCAGAACAATATTCAATATGGAACTTCATTTAAAATATTCTATTCGTTCGTTATTTTTTTGCAAAGTAATTTCAAAAGTATATTCTTTGCAAAGAACAAAACATTATGAATTAATTAAGCATTTAATAAAAAAGATTATATCTATCATCTGTGTCGTCGCTGTCACCTGTGGCGTGCGTGTGAAGTGTACTCGAGTTTAACCCCCCCTAACAATTTATTTAATTATTAGTAATCTTACAGCTTAGGTATAAACAAATTATAAAACTAAAACACTAAGACAATACAGAAAGCCAAAACAGATCACATAGATAAATAATATATAGGAAACAGAAAATAAGTAAGTACATTAATAGTAAAAGATACATTTAAAAAAAAACAAAAAAAGAGAACTGAAATTTAACATTTGAAACAACAAATAATACTTAATATTTCAAATTACTATTACTATATTTATATCAAAAAAATCATAAATTAAATCTAGTTTATAGATTGTCTGACTTTTTTTGCAATGATAACTTTATATATGCGCTTACACGAAATAATTCGTGTAAGCGCATATCAGTACAGTGAAGATTTTTTTTTATATTAGAGCAGGCAGACGAGCAGGAGGCTCACCTGATGTTCATTTATTTTCGCATTTAGTATACTATAAGCGAAAGGTATTCGCGGCATTTTCACTTTTCCAATATTACCGATGTGGCGCACGTCCAAAATCTTCAAATAAGTGCAGATTTACCAGTGATCAGTAACTTGTGGCGCATTGTTTCGGCTTCGTACGAACGGGGAGCTTGCCAACTGCCTAGCTATCTTCGGTACCACTCGAGGCCCGTGATTTATAGCTAAACTTGCCAAACCGCCCCTAACCAGACTTTTGATTCGAACACGTCTTTTGCTACTTTAAATTGTATTTAAATTGGTCTTTATGTGCTTGCCAAGTGGATTTAAGTGTGATATGTAAAGCGATTTAGCTAGTCATGTCACTACTTCAGTCTGAAACTTGTATTTCTAATTTGTTTCTAATTCTCCCTTTTGAAGGCCATCAACTGTATATTTTGTCGTTATTGATATTTGTGGTCTATATCTGTACATCTATACAGCTTATTCGAATCTTATAATTTAAAGAACTATGAAAATATTACAGTATTTTCTTCATTATTTACTATAATTAGTTAATTTAAATATATTCATTATATCAAAAACCTTAACTTGGTAGTATATTTTTTTCACAGACTTGTTTTCAATTTATTTCATTTATCGATTCAAAAGATTAACATAAAATATTTTTCTTGAGTGAGTTTTAAGAATTTGTAAATATGGGTTGTCGTTCTGATCTAAAAGCGACCCGACCATAAAACGGTCAGTGAAATTTCTAAAACAGTATGAAGTCTTGAATGATGGCTTATATGTCGTGCGAACCGAGTCTCATCTTTGTCTAGTATTATCATTCAAATCTTTGCCCAACCTAATAGCCGTATTTTATCTTTGTATCTAGCGTGGAGTGTCTATTGTTTCTTCCACGAACAATTGGCATTTTTTATATTCTATTTTCTAATCGAAAGCAAATGAAAAGAATAAAAGGAATATGTTTATCAAGCACGTCTATCGGGGACTATATTTTTAAAATATCCTGAAATCAAAAGTCTAATGTATAATACTATCGCAGTAGAAATTGCAAATTGTGCATTTGAGCTTTATTTGGCCCTTAGGCGTGATCTTGTAGGAATTATTCATGCTCGATGAAGACTCTAATGGAACGGAGAACCACATTTAGCCTAGAAACTGTTTGTTGATCTTCAATCGGCCTTAGCACTTAGTATGAATAGGGCAAATCTTTTGTCACTCGCAGGTTATACAGCGAAAATAATTATATGAACTTTTCTTAAAAAATTCAATTAGTGGTTTATTGCAATACGTCATTCAAAATGTGTATATATTTATACAACATTTAATTCAGTAAAGATTATTATAACTTTAAAATCTCTTATTCATAATTTCAAAATACTTTATTTTTTTGCTACAATAACTATTTCACAATATGAACTGAATTTTTAAAAAGATGATTTAAATTTGAATTATATCGGCCCTAATTGGTATTTAAAAATTTATATTTTGTCGTATGTGCGACCACAACCAAAAGTAGAATCAATAAAATTATACAAATCAACAGTCAAAGTTGTCAGACACAGATTGGAGTCGGGTCGATTAGGGTTGACATTTGAATAAATTCGTGGACAGTAATTTTGACCCTTAACTGGAAAAGTAAATACAAAATACAATAAATAGAATATAAGTGATTATCTATATATTGTTATTAAAGGCGATTTTTCTCAACGTTCACAAGTGGAGTTTTACTACATTTACAAAACTTACATCTAAAAGAGACACTACCTTAAATTTAGCCATATTATAAGGTTATTTTTTGTGAAGACTACGTTACTATGGTAACCACCATATATCATTAGAACTGATTCAAATGATAATACACGATTTATAATAAATCCGAGAGGCATTGTGATCTCTGCAAATTGTCCTTGAAATTATTATAGGTTTAAAGACATTTAATCTCATAAAAGACATTAGTCACTTACATGAGAACACTTATATGCTAACGTTACAATTGGTAAGTTGAGAAAAAAAAAAAGAAAGAAACTTGGTAGAACTTGGATGAACTTTCATTTCCGTAGATTTGCATCACTATTTCTTCTTATATTTATATATTTCTTTTTTATAGTAACAATCCAAGACGAAGCCGTGGCCGATGGCCTTTAGAGTAGGCAATAAAGATGGTCCAGTTCATGTGTTCAAAACCAGCTGGTTCCTCACGATTTTTACCTTCACCGTAGGAGCAACTGCTAAACGCAAACAAAGAAGAGAATTTAATTAGATCATACTCGGGTACGAGGTACGCCTAACTATTAGCTCAACACTGATCTAGATATTGAAGAAAAAATGTATCGTCAACGGTGTATTATTAAGATAAAAGTTTTCCGATGTAATAATAATATATATACTTTAAAGCGGCTTGTTACGCTGCTGAAAAGCCTGCAATTACAGGGGTAATTCGTCGGAACCTAGTCCGAATATGATTTTGTCCCATTCGGTGTCGAGACCCTTGGATCATACTCGGGTACGAGGTACGCCTAACTATTAGCTCAACACTGATCTAGATATGAAAGAAAAAATGTATCGTCAACGGTGTATTATTAAAATAAAAGTTTTCCGATGTAATAATAATATATATATACTTTAAATATAATTGAAATTGATATATACTTCAAAGTATATTTCAATTGCATTTATTACATATTTTAGATATATGACCCGTTCCCATATTCATGGAACCAAAAACAGAGCTGGTGCGGCTTGTGACGCTGCTGAAAAAGCCTGTAATTACAGGGGTAATTCGTCGGAGCCTAGTCCGAATATGAATTTGTCCCATTCAGTGTCGAGACCCTTGGTCCGTAGGGTCCTAGCGGTATAAGGCTTTTTAGGGAAATATCAAAAAGGTTAATCGATATCACTGGAGACCAAAGAGCTGGCAGCTACCTCGGACAAAGAATTAGTCTAGCTATTCAAAGAGAGAACGCTGCCAGTATCTTCGGAACCTTTTAATAATATATTTTAGTTATTACATTTTAAGGTTAGTTATTATATTAAAATTATTTATTTTAATTGTAGATATAAATATAATTATTTATTCACATTTATAAAATGTCACAAAAACTGATTTCCCATAATATTGAAGCGTGAAAAAACTTCAAGATTAAATTTTAAGCTCCCGATATGGAAATATTCCCGAAGCGACGCGACGCTTGATACGGTTCAAAAATTTTACAACCAATTTCGAATCCAATCTTCGTACGCTCGTAACTTAAAATTCATAATACAAACTACTTTTAATCCCAAGAATTATTTATGATAAAATATGTGCGACTCTATAAAAAATTCAATAAGTAAAATTGTATGGACAAAAAATTTGGTACGCTTTGGATCACACATTTATTTAATATATACTGCTCAAAACAATTAGCGGAACACAACTTTAAAGTAGAACTAAACTTTTTACTTAAGGTTTTAATTATTTCTGGCCACTAGATAATGTTAAGGCATTGTCGAAGAAAATAAAAAACAAAAGAGCATCGGCGTTTTGGTTAGTAGTCCTATAATAAAGTGGCAGTGTGTCTAGAAACATCTAAAAACAAAGTGACGTCTTTGAATTTTCATTACTCATTCATTGAAGCGAGTGAGTTTAGGTAATAATGCCAGATCTGACTGAATTGCATGTCTCCCGAGCTATCGCTTTGCTTGAAGAGGGTCGAACTATGCGTTATGTAGGAAATGATCTAGGAGTAGCCCCTTCTGTTATCTACAGACTTTGGAAGCGATACCGTGAGACGGGAGAATACTCACGAAGGCGTGGTCAAGGTCGAAAGAGAAAAACTACACGTTTGCAAGATCGCTACATCGTCAACTGTGCTTTACGTAACCGCATCACAACTGCAAGAGATCTACAAAATACACTAAGGACGGCTACTGGTGTAGAAATTTCCAACCAGACGGTAAGAAATAGGTTGTTGGAAGCCAATTTGAGATCACGCCGACCAGTTCGGGCTGTGCGTCTAACAATTCAACATAGACAAGCTCGCCGACAGTTCGCGAAAAATCACGCTAATTGGCAACTTCGACATTGGAGGCCAGTGCTTTTTACTGACGAATCACGATTCCGTCTAACACGTTGCGATGGTCGTCTCCGTGTTTACAGACGCCCAGGCGAGCGATACAGTGCAGCAGCAGTCCAGGAATATGACAAATTTGGATGTGGCTCTGTGATGGTTTGGGGCGGAGTTAGTTTGGACGAGCGCACAGATCTCGTCGTTGTTCCCGGGCGCTTGTGTGTTCAAACTTACATTGAAAATGTGCTCGAAGATCATGTTTGGCCCGCAGCATATGGTATGGGCCCAGATTTTCTTTTAATTCAAGATAATGCCAGGCCGCGTACTGCAGCCATCACGTCAGATTACTTACGACAGCAGGAAATCCGTGTAATGGAGTGGCCTTCCATGAGCCCTGACCTAAATCCAATTGAACACACTTGGATGCTTGACAGGCGCATCCGGAAGCGTCCGATTGCACCTCAAATACTGCAGCAGCTCACTGAAGCGTTGATTGAAGAATGGAAGCGAATTCCACAAGAAGATATTTGGAGGATCATACGAAGCATGCCGCATCGTTGTCAAGCCGTGATTAAGGCTCATGGAGGCCACACACGTTACTGAAAGTCAGTCACTAAAGACGAATATTCAAACGATATAAGAATATTTCTTTGATGGACCTTTTTTATCACCAATTAGTTTTTCGTCTACAATGCACATTTTAATTTTTTTTTAATAAAAAAAATACAAATTGAATTGTTTTATTAATTGTAGTAATTAACAAATTAACAAGGTAAAAAATAGCGTACAAATCTTGTTCCGCTAATTGTTTTGAGCAGTATATAATCAGGACAACTCCACATTATTATAAAAATTATCTATGGATACACAATAAGATATATTTATCGACAATTTTGAACTGTGAACAAAACCCACTAAACAGATTTTCCTAAATAAACTTATCTTTAAAAAAGTATAAAAACTAGAAAAAGAAGTAAAACAAGCAAGTACCAGGAGCCCATAGCTACGCAGAACATTCGAATGAGTGGGTGATTGAGACACGTAGACGTAAGCACCGGCGCCGCATTTCTTTATTACGAGTGATGCGTGGGGCGCCGACGTGGCGACAGCAGGTGACGTCACCTGCTAATTGTTTCCCATTGGACCCTAGTTGAGCCTATGTGTGATTAAAGTAATTGGGTTTTGATTAATGAAGTTTTAATATGATCCTATTAACCGTTTACAGACACACTTATTAATTATAAGATGGCCTGTACAAAATAATAATAAAATTAATTCACTGGTTCAGTTTCGATTGCCTACCTTTTCATTAGAATATAATTATTGTAGAATCGTAATGCACATATACAGACCAAGATCCAATATATAATTATTCCAAACAAATAATTGTATTTTTAATAACAATATATAATAACGCACTTGGCGGTTTGCCACTTTGACCTTAAATACCTCCCCTTTAATTAAGAACTCCATATTCAATTTTGACAGCTATGCACTTATTTTTCGAAACCCATGATATGTTTCATTTTCCTTTGTTTTGTTTTAATTTTTTTCCTTTGCATTACTCTGACGATTACTGCAGATGTCTATTGTCAGCAACTGCAAACCTTGATGGAAAAGCTAGCTGCTTAACAACCAAGGCTGCCACTGCTCCTTCGCGACAACGCTAAAACACACACTGCTACCTACTTAGAGTGTCAATCGGAATGTCTAAGAGATCCACCGTAGTCCCTGAAACTTGCTCCAACAGAAGTTCATTTTTTTTTTCGAAATTTTGATGCCTTCTTGCAAGGTAAAGAAATGATCTCTCGCCTTTAAATATTTTATTAATTCCCGTCCGAATGGTTTTTTAAATAAAGGGATCAATGAACTACCTATAAGATGGGAAAAGTGCTAGTACTAAAAATACTAGTCTTTGGTCCTCCAATATAAAACGCCAACTTCAAATGTCAGGGATCTAATATTTATATTAACCAGCACTAACAAGGCCTGTCTAAAATACCGGAAACGAGGTTTTCATTCCATAAAAAATGTTGCTGCAATAAAATTGGACATATTACACTGAATACTATGTTCAATCCTGATAACGTTCGACAGACGGACAATACAGTGACTTATCTATTGTATATTAACCATGCCTTATTGCATCTTGCAGACAAATTGGGGCATGTCCAATTTTATAGGGAGGAAAAATATTGCTGTCTTTTTTTCTATAAACCGCATCTTACAAGTATTTGAAAACTTATAAACGAGGTTTACATGATATACTAACTATTAATTAAATGTCTAAACAACTCGTTTTGGGCAGCATAATTTAACTTAATTCTGTGTCTGTCCATTCATTAACTTACTTATATGTTTAGTTTGTGCTATACACTTGATGTGCATAAGTTTGTAAGTTTTAAAACAAAAAATTACTGAAAAAACAAATTAAGAACATGCCATGCCTTGTCTCTCAGACTTCACCCAAATTGCTGTCTTAACTTAATTGTAGTTTGCATAAAAAATTTATACATCTGTTATCTTGATACCTTCAACCACTCAAAATTTTAGTAGCCAGAGTAGTTTGAATGCCATAATGATTGCTAATAAGCGCGACTTATGACAATATTAATCAAATATCTGTACCATATTTATCTATCAAAATCGTGACGTGTGTCCACCCTCGCTATAGATCACGGCTGACCAACTAACGATGGAGGCAGTGGTTTGTTTCCACACAAAGCCACGATTTATCGAGCTGTACAGTAATTGATAGGGTTTACGCCGTAACAGAATGCTGGCACACTTGTTCCGGATGCCCGTAAATCCTTTACAGGCTTTTTCATTTCATTGCTACTTTATTTATAGCTGCAAATTAGTTAATTGGCCTGTATTGTGCACGCTTTATCGAATTGCACTGTATAAGATTATCCGTGCAGGATTCAAAAGCAAATTCGTTTATTGTAAATTACTACAAGAATCATGTGCAATCCTATTTGACTTTCTTTAAAGATTTATGTAGAGAAGAACTTCAACTTCGAGAAAATAAATACAGATAACATAACTTTTTCTACAGCTGTGATACTTTTTGACATTTAACACCTTTTGTCTTCAGTTACCGTGACCACGCATGTTGTAAAGCACGCCAAAATGCGGGAAAATTTTAAAATTGAAATTTTAAATAAGTTATTTGTTTGAACATTTATGTTTTAATAAAAATATATTCTTTAATTAAATTTAAAAGGTTTTACTTACTACAATCTCATGTGGTAAAATCATTTTATTCATTGTTTATCAATTGATTCCTTTTTATCAATAATTTTACATACATTTTAAATATAGATACAGAAATACTTGTATCAAGGTAAGATCATTTTAAAGCTTAAGTATTTAATCGTAAATCTCATCTCTCTGGTCTCTTTAGCTTGTGAACACCATTTCTGTGTTCATACTTAAAACATATTTGTAAGTACAAAGCGTGTCTACTTCAATACATCCTATACAGATTTTAATCATGTTTTCATACAAAACCGAGTTGCACTTCAACTCTTGGCCCAGATTCATATATCTGTTTCGTGATCAACTGCAACTTCTTTAAGCGTATGAGGGATAACTTTTTACGGAACTTTACGAAGATGTGTAGCGTTTTTGTCGAAGGACAGGGAGAGAGCGATTGAGAGAAACTGAGAAAGATCGAGAAAAAATACACACTTTTGCTTGGTACATTCGTTTAGTAGTTACATATTAGAACTTTCAACAGTAAACAGTGTGGATATAAACATACAAATACATGGAGTGGCCAACAGGCCATCTATTGGGGCCTTTACCTTAGTAATTATTAATTTACAAAGAAGTTTCACTTCTGACATGTGACTTTGTCACGCACTTTTTTTCTAAAACTACATGATCAGCGTTCTGTGCTTCACACGCTTGACTTTTTTTGGTCCAATGCATACCAGTTTCCTTACGATATGTTCCGTCAACGTACGATTACATGCGGATGGAAAGAATAGGCCATTGGTGGGACCGCAGGGATGGGGATCGCACGTAGAGGCCACAACACTGTTATTGTCGTCATAGCTGATATTAAAATTCACCCGTCAAAGGCAAATGAAAAGTGATATAATGAAAATGCATGATACAACAATATTGGTAATTAAGCGAGACAGACGGGAGGGGGCCACAAATCATAGTGACGTCACGGGATTAATTACAAGCCTCGCAGATGACATTTAGACATAGTCATGTGCATGTCTCGTCGTTAATTACGACGAATAATTAGATTTTGAATTTTGTATACGACAGAGATATTCAGACATTCAAGAGAGAATGCAGAGATGTATGAATAACAGCCAGAGAAAATCACTATTTACCGATTGTCGGTACAACCTTTGCCACAACCACGACTATACCTTCTCGACAGCCGCTTGCCTGTCCTTCACCGTCACCTTCTAGTCATATAGAATTCGTATTTAATGTAAAATGAAGAACCAGGCGTTGCGTCAATTTTCTTTTAGTTTTTACCGTTACTATACTGATTCCTCAAAAAGGTTTAGGTGTGTAATTCTTTATGCCGTGCCCACTAAAAATAGGTGTCTATGGGCTGCGACGACTGCCTTTTCGGATTTCCGCAGGCTCGTTTGACCCCTATTATAAAAAAAAACATAAACTGTCTCTTTTATTCGGTGTCATGGTATAAATAAGCGATACATCTCAGTTGTAGGTTGTCGATAGGCAATAGTAGCTTATGGTGGGCCTGCTGATCTTCATGATTATTTCTCTAATATTAGATGATGTTTTCCTGATCCCGTACTACATTGATGAACTTGTTTTGTCTCTTAACAATATATTCTTACTTTCTGTTATAATATTTTGTTGTCCTGTTTATATTTTTTGATATATCTAATATTAGTAATGTGTCTATTACTTTTGATTCATAAATATTCTAATAATATTAATACCTTCAAGTTATATATTATAAACGTCACATTATAAAACACACGTCAAAGAACTTCCAAAACCAATAAATAAGAAAGTTAGTGTACACATTCAGTAAATTTAAATAGTCTCGAACTGGAATCAAATGAGGCATAAGCCAAGAGAAAGTTCAGTTTTGTTGGAAAGAGTAAAGTTTCAGAGGTACCGATAAAAGAACTTACTCGATAACCTGAAGACAGAATATTGTAGCAGGTTTTGAGTATACTTTGAAACAGATGTGGCCTCTTACTTAACGACAAAAGCAGTAAAACGCTAAGAAAACTGAAAAATTCGGAGAGTAATAAAAGGCTAAGCCAGGTATAGAGTAAGTGCTCGCTTTGTACTGATATTATTTTTTAGGTGACGTCATAGTTTTAAAGTTTCTTAAGTTTACCAATGGGAACGGACTAAGTCGCAATTGGGTGAATTTTGAATTGCAGACACAACCTTCTTTGATTACTGGATCTGTAATTTTGTTTCATATATAAGTACCCGTACTCTGTACTTCCTGTAGCGATTCGGACCACATTATAAGTTCTTCTTCCGCGCAATTCCAAGATTGCCCTGCGTGACGGATATTAAGTGAACGACATCATATACAGTACGAGCCTAGATATTCTTAAGGTTTTCATACTTCTATTGATCATCTATATATAAATGAAATGCTCTTCGTTGGTCTGGCTGGCTGGACCAGATTTTACTTGAAACATAAATAATAAGTAAAAAAAATACCAAAAACGTCAATCGAATTCCAACAAAAACTGGTCGTAGCCGGGATACGAAGTTCACCGGGTCATCTAGTATCTAATAGTAACATAGTATATTGGTAATTTACTTGACATTGACATACATACATACATATTATACATATAAATATATTAAACTTAGTATAAGGTTAAAGCAAACCTTATTATCAATTATATTTAGTACAGTATGTACTCGATTTTTTTATTGCGGATAGGAATTCGCCGTTAATGAAAAATACGCACGCCTCGGAATTCCACATCGATCCAAACTGACGCATCTACTGCGCCACCTGACTTTATTGTACTTTGTTACACCGAAACGAATAAAGGAAAGATAATACTTTATTTTGAAAGTGAAAAACGTTTTATAACGCTTTTTCCTATTTTTTGTTTATCGTAAGATATGCAAGAATCAAATAACACTAGCTTATTAAAACAAATAAAAAAATGTGTTATATCTAGAAAGTTTTCCTTTGACACCCAGACTTCAGGAGTGCGTTGAAAAAGTTATATGAAGTAAATATCTTTGTTCTTTTTAAAATTTAATTCATTTATTTGATATGCTTTGTATTAATGATAGCAAAAGAAGGACACTCGTTTGAAAAAAATATTATTTCAAGGTGTACAGATAGAATATATACAACACAAACTATATAAAATATCATAATAATACAATTATTTTTGCTAAGTGGTACGATTTTATTTCTTTGCTCACACTTACAATATGGTGTAACACGTGCCCCACTTAACCTTAACATGCCAATGGCGTCGCGGTATATTGGAACAATTTATGTGAGGACCTTTGCAATTTAGAAGAGCACTCAAATTGAAGGTATGGAGGTTGACACCTCTCCCTCGTTACCTGAATACAGATGAATGGTTACGACGGTTTCTATCGTCTATTGTCGTGAGTGAAGCTTGTCAGTGGGTGGATGATACACAATTGAAGCGAATGAGGATAAGATAGTTTGTATTAAAATATACTTTTTTACTGTAGTCTGCAAATTTCATATTAAAAAGATTATGTAAATATTAAATTATAATATTATACATTTTTATATGTAAACTGAATTCAAGTCATTGTTAAATTATTATGTAACGAAAACTAAACCTAAAGCTTACATATCAATCACAACTGATTAATATATCATATTTAAAAATATGAAAAAAAATTGGTTGCCTGTAAAGTCGGTATACGGGCGAAAGTTTTACGTGACAACGACTTTGAGTGGTAAAATAATTTTAATGTGAATATTCATTCGTATAGTAGGAAGAAGGATGAAATAATAGTAACAATTTAAAACATTATGTCTGTCTCTCTCGCTCTTAGGCGGGCTAACCATGCCCGAGTGGAAGGGACGCCTGCCTCTCACTCGCTCTCATTGTGAGCGCATAACGTGAGCGGAGCGTAACGCAGTTTCTTGAAGTGTCACCCGGCAAACCAATTTATAAGACGTTGTCACGTCAAAAAATAATAATAATGACTTAAATAATTGCAGAATACTGAAAATGTCAATTGAAAATTTACAGTCGTAAGCATTTTCAAAAAGCTACCAACAAAGTAAAAGTAACAGGATACAGTCTACTGTTGACATATATTAACCGGTATCTATAATTTCTTTACATCAGAAACTAAAATATATTTTCACATTATTATTTCTTATCAATTTCTTACGTGAAGATTTAAAAATGTCAATCAATAATGACTCTGTAGTTTCTACAACACGACATGTTACAATTCTTGATGCTGTATATGTACGATATTTAGACAATGTATCTACAAGAATATCACACTTTAGCTATCATAAATCTCTTATAACTCACATGTCTACGGAACGCCAACCAATGGATGTGAATTAAATAGGCAATATCAATAAGTCGGATGCTCAAATAAAAATTGTCAATTTCTTTGATAA
The DNA here is from genome assembly GCA_028984075.1 of Pieris mannii. Classification (NCBI taxonomy): domain Eukaryota; kingdom Metazoa; phylum Arthropoda; class Insecta; order Lepidoptera; family Pieridae; genus Pieris; species Pieris mannii. The sequence continues at coordinate 7,435,238 of CM054784.1, forward strand.
TGTAGATATTTTTTTGTGATATTGAAATATATTTATTTAACTAGATACAGCGTTGTAATAAAATTATCAATAAACCTTTTTTCTATTGTTAGTGTTATTTTTCTAAAAACGAATTATAAAATTTTTGAAAAGATTTATCTTGTTACACCAAAGAAGTACACGTTTATTTACTTTAAAATAAAGTTATTATTAATTTTGTTCTCACAAAGCCTTACAGAAATTTGATAGTTTAATATTTTTGCTAAGTGCTAGAAATTATTTGACATTGAGCTTCATCTCTAACCAATCTAAATAAAAACAATACACCTTCTTGTATCCATCTGCCTTTTTGCTGGGCACGCGGGTATGAAACACTTGTACTACGGAGAGAGCAATCGACATTGCACTGAATGATTTGAGGGGTGAACAACTGCATGGGCCTGCTTCCGGAATTGCTTAGACTATTTGTGCCTGAAAAGTATTTCAATCCCCGAAGCATGCTCTGCTGAGTGAAACTCAGAAACAGTCCCCCGCCAGCAGTCACCAATCCCTCTCAATACCGCACCAGAACTAGATATATTTTTAACAGGTTAGTAAAACTATGAGATGAATGAAAGTTGTTTTTATTTTTTAAGTATAAAAAATTGTTAGTTGTTTGAGGTATACATATTACCTATTGTATATTAATTGTTGCTAGTCTATAATAATTGGATGCATCGCATGTATGCTGCAAAAAGATAGGTTTAGTTACATCTAGCTAATTCCCGCTTTACTCAAAATTCAAAATTCAAATTTTATTTATTCATGAAGGTAACAATGTACACTTATGAACGTCAAAAAAAAGAAATATTAAATGAATTTAATTTTACATTTACTGCCAGTTCTCAAATCAAGGGCGTAGAACGGAAGAGAAGATCTGGCAATAAACTCTCCGCCACTCTTTTTAATCGCCAATTACTAAAGATCAATTGAAGTTAAACACAAATGACTAAAGAATGAGACACTTATGGTCCAGATTGGTGTAATTATATATATATATATATATAATTAATGGAGGGTAATGGTTAAAAAAAGAAACGGACGGTGATTGCTGTGTATGAGATAGTAATGTGATTTGTGAAATTAACTTGAACATTGTGGCTTAGGAATGTGGGTAGCATTGGAAGGGATAAATTAATTTTGGTTTTATTTTTATAGCATGTTTGTTGTTGTGTTTAGTTCTAGCAAACAATTAAAAACAAAAATGTTGAGTGGGATCATCGTAAAATCCTCTTGGCGCCTACTTTTATGTATTTAAGTTAATGTTAGGATTTAAATTAGTTCCCTTCGTGTCAAACAGGTTTTAGTTCGTTTCATTATAATGTTATTTTATAAACATATTGTAAGACACCTATTGTTTCACTTTACTTTAAAACTTTTATAACCATTATGTCTTTTACTTTTGAAATGAACTTTCTAAAGTTTTACATAATTAAATAACGTGGCAATCCAATTATACAAAAGATATTTGGTTAGTTTAAATATAACGTTACACAAATACCTCGGAGACAAAGGTATTGTGAGCTTGGAGCGAGCTTTTACAACTGCATTCAATCATTTCGACTCCAATTTCGTCCGACGTATGGACTAAACTAGGAGAGTAAGCTACAACAACTGAGGCATAAGGGTCCAGCGGCTTTATGAAATGCAAACGTAACAGATACACAAATTTTAAATATCCTTCTATCAAAATAATATTAATGCCAATTTTAATCGATATTTTATATCTCATTTTCTTAATAATCAAGACATTAATAACAATATATTCTTAAACGCCAATAACCAACTTACTACCGGCGAATATAGTATGTTATTTTAATAACTTACATTTTTTAACCAGAAATTGCACTAGCGTCTGCTTATCATTCAGTGGCAGTGTATTGAACAATTTAGGTAAAATTTTCCTGGTTGGCATGAACTAACGGACGACGACGGAAAGATGGCAAACGGGCAGAAAGATCACTTGATGTTTAGTGACCCATGGGCAATGCCAGAGGAATCGCGAGAAGGACGGGTAAAAAAAATACTATTAAGTTAAATTAAATTATAATAATTATATGTACTAACGTTATAATTCAGTTAATTGAGTCCATCGTTTCTACCTATGTCTTGTACCAGCCCGATTCGATGTAAGCGTTCCTTGTAGTCCCAAAGGACTCCTATCACAGGCTAGCGGGCAGGCTTAATCTAACGAATGTTCCTTATACTACCCGGGACGGGATTCGATGCCCGATTTAACTAAGTGCTTTTACGTTTTATGTTATTAAACCAAAAAATTCAATGGAATTTTAAAATACACTATATTTTTTTCTACAACGTGTGTGCCATACTCAGCGAATCCACGCTACTTTGATTATCACGTTACCGCCTGGTGGTCGGAGTTTACCATTTGGTCGGAGGATTACAAGAGGCAGATTCTTCGGTAGCGGAAAGCCAGCACATACAAGGAATGCTTGAAGATTTTCAATTTTAAGACACTTTTTGGGTCGCAATGCCAACGGAGTGAGTGAGTCGTATTAATGAATTATTTATGAATGAAGACAAAAAGATCACACTTTTAAAAAAGAAAAGGGTTTACATTAAGAAAAACTAACTCTGTGCTTCCCTTAGACAGTAAGCAACTAACGAAAAAGAAATTCAACAAAAATATTTCGAGTTGGTTTTTGGATTATTTCGAAAAAAATGTACAATGAGTTTATACGGACGGAGAAGTGGAAAGATAGTGCTTTAAAAAGCCGCTGAAATAATGTACTAGTCAGGTCTATACAATACAATATCTTTAGACGAAATATGTAAATTGAAGCTTATAACAGTAGATCCATCCGCATTTCAATTTCCCTCATAATTTTCCATTACAATGTTTTCGAACGTTCGAGAATTTCGTAAAAAGAAATATCACAATCTTACCAAACAGAGAATTCACGTTTTTAATAAGCAAGAAATAATTTTCCACGGCATAAATCCCTGAGGACTCAAAGAGGTTGTTTAAATAACATGAACATAATCAATGGCAGCCTCTGAAGACACGCTTTCGTATTATAAGGGGCCGGTAAAAGAAATTGCTTTCCGTTTAAACAGTATTTACCTTGCCTTTTTTTAACCCCGTCACAGCTTCTTAGTTCAATTAATCGTCTGATTTTGACTTCACCCGTAGCACTAAATGACTTTTACATTTGAAAACGTCCCTTTTCGGCCGACTTTCCTCGTTGTAGCCTGAAAGTATCTCAAATATATAAAATCAAAAAAAAAATGTCGACGATATGTAAGTTTCCCACGGCACGACAAAATGATATTTTTGATTTCATAGGTACAGCCGATGAAGGAGTTTGCAGGCTGTATCAATTACAGTTCACAAATATTATATATAGAAACCAGCTACAGAACAATTTTAATGATTTGTCATATTCAAATATAGAACGTTTCGGCGTGGCATATTAGGTAAGTGGTATGAACTTATTTTTTAAAAATATTGCTTATTTATTCTTAAACTATTGCTATTCGGAAATAGTAATATTATAAATAGTGTACACCTATCAAAATTAATATAAAAGTAAAAACATTGGGACGTGCCGAACGTAGTTTATGGCGGACAAACCAACCCTCGTCAGAGATAACGTCGCATCAATGTTATCAGTGAGTTGTGGCTGTTCTGGGACTGTCCTGGCTTTTACATAAAATACTCGACCGTATATTATGCCTCATATAAATATGAGAACTTCTTAGTATATAGTTCTCATAGTTAGATACTTATTTTATTCAGTGACTTAAAAGCACTGGGTGTGAGTTTTATGAAAAGTTGCAAAACTCCTTTAGATATGTGCTTGACAGTGTATTGAATAATTTAATATTAGTAATTTATATATTTATTTAAAACAGAAATACAAACATTCTCCTTACAGATTGTGCTAATACGATACGATAGTATCGAGAAAAATAAAATATAATTAAGTATATAATATTGAACACGTAATATGTATACACAATATCGATACTGCGAATGACTCTGCGAACATATAAATATGTCGATGGTGTCTGGTACAGCATTCAGTAGGCGCAATCCCTAAAATGCCCCCCCAATGTGCCCCCACAATCCCTAAAAAATATAATGTTGGGTGCATTAAAGAAAATATATGCGTGTAAATTTACTCTGTATGCCCTCCAACACTAGGCAATAGTTACTGTCGTGAGGAGCCCAAACAGACGATTTACACATACTTCTAATTAAAAGCGTTGTATAAAAGGGGTTTTATATTGGTGAACGTTGTTCCCCTCAAAGTATCTTCAATTCGGCGTCTATAGTAGGAATTACATAAGTTGATACTATACAAGGGTCTAAAGCCATGGTGGTAGTCTGAGAAGTACGGTTCTACTTGATTTAAAATGCTTTCTCCCTACTATAGACTGAGTAGAAAATACCGCAAATTCAGTCGCACAGTCTGCATTTGATAATACCTCACCATTTTTAAAATAGTAAAAATAGGATCGTTTAATAAATTATTCTGTATTGCAGAATTCCTAATATTGAATTTATTCACGGTACTCGTTCGGAGAATTAGTACAAGAAATATAATTTCTTGTATAATTTTGCTTTCAGCTGTAGGTCATTTATAACGTAGTCAAAGTTAGAGTCAAAATCGTTTATTCATGTAGTGTACAATGTACACTTAAAAACATAAAAAAAATACATATTAAATGCTTCTAATTTTATATTTAGTTCTTAAATCAAGGGCGTAGCGAACGGAAGAGAAGAACTGACAAGAAACTCTCTGCCACTCTTTAATGGCCAAGTTTTTTGTTCATTACACCATGTTCCACATACCATTCGGTTCTTTCACACGTCGCAACTGCAGATCACGCGTGGCCACTAGAAACACGCCACCTTGTTTTCTTCCATCTGCCTGGTCGCACCTTAGGATTTGATACCTCGCGTGCACAATTTCCGTATCTTTAATAGAATCATCCCATCCCATTTCTATATTGAGGTTCAGTGCTTCAATATCCTTTATAACTTGATTCGCAAGCCTCTAGCATTTTGATAATAAATAGAAAAGTTACATTTTCATTTTCTGGTCTCTCAAACGTCTCATCTGCTTTTGGCCCCCTTCTTCTTTACGGTTTGTAAGTCCGAAGTTATTTGAATCAGAGATGTATCCTCCTGTATACTCCTTTTCTTCACTACAACCGAAGCAACTACGTCTTGACATTTTGAAATTATGAAATTCAAACTTATAGAAAGAACAGAACTACAGAACACAAAAATACGTGTGTACTGAATGACGTAGTCATACGGCGTCCGTCCTTTTTTTTTGATAGGAGGCAAACGGGCAGGAGCCTCACCGGATCTTAAGTGATACCGCAGCCTAAGGATACTCACATAGCCAGAAAGCTTGAAGGGCTTTTCCGGTCTTTCAAGAATTTGTACGCTAATCGATACATACGTATCTTTAACTATTTTCTAAAAATTTGTATTGTATTATTTCTTCTTCGTTTGGTCTCTCTCCATAACTAGAGGCTGGCCATCAGTCTCGTGAAGCGTGTTGTCATGTGCCAGTTACGGCATCTCTCCCACAAAACACAATTTACACAACTAAATGAAACATACGATTTTTGTAATTATATAAAGGGCCAAAAGCGAGTTAATATTTTCCTTCGTTGTGTATAACTAAGATGAGCCGTGCAATATATCCGAATACAGAACGTATTAAACAAGTACTAACTATTATTTTATTTATTCAAAAATACATAAAATCTATAACAAAACTAGTAAAAACCTCTCCTAGATCAACAAAGCAATCGGCTCAACAATTACCCATTTAAATGAGTTCATTATTCAACCGAACGATTTGCAAAGGCTGTTCGAAGTAGCTTTAATTAAATCAGCTATCCATATTCTGATATCCAATCAAAGGTTTGAGAAAAATGGAAAGCGTCCAAGTCGTGTAATTAGCTTTGCGGGGAGAGGGGAGGCAATGAATATTCAGTCTGTTTGTGGGAAGGTACGGGACGAGAGATGAATAGATAATTCACTTGTGACATTAACTATCTAACTATATACAACTTGGTTTATCTATCGTTGTTGTTCTTTTGTTCGAATCCTTTGGTAAACATGCTTGGTGGTATAAAAATATATGTGGAAGATACTACACATGTAAATCTTAATTGCAATAAACTGTTTTTCAATATATTAAAAAAACAAACATGGCGTCATCTCATAGATGTGTTTTATATAAAAGATTTTACACGAAAAAATTTTACACGAAACACAATTTTAACTAGCTCTCGGTTTGCACAGTATTCCAAAAGGACAATTTAGCAAAAGCTTTCATTATCTCGTTCAATATCTGGCAGAGTTACAAATCAAACGATGCTAACACAAAAACAATGTGCAATTAGCATCACACGCTCAGTTAGTGAGTTGGCAAGCTCTGGATACGTCTTGAAACTTGTACTAAGTTTGGCACTTAGTTGTTTTACTAAGTTGCACTTTGATGGCCGGACCACTACTATTGTAATGAAAAGTACACGTAACCTCGACCACTGGTAATTTTTGGAATTGGTTAACACATTGAATGCTTAAACAATGGATACAAAATAATAGCAGGAAACCAAAACTTTTTATGGCGAATTTTAATTAAGTATGAACGTTTGATAATATGTATGAATGTATATAATTATTTTTATTAAAAAAACTTTTTTCGGATCCGAGACGTCGGCGTACAGCACATTGGGTGCTTGAATACTCAAATCCAACAGCTAGGGATGGCAATGGTTTAAAGAAATGAACGGGACGCTCGGGCGGATCTGAGTGGGCGGCACCGCTACTATTACCCCACAGAGAAAAGAGCACTTAATGTGTTTATCAGCCATTGCTACGGCTCAAGCATGTTTTTTATTATTAAATTTAATAAAAAAAACATGTCAGTCATTTTCTAGGCTAGCTAGTAGATCATGCAATTTTTTTATTATTTAGTTAACACAAAACCTGTAACTTATAAAAATTTTGAAATATTACTTTTATCAGTAATACATGCTGACAGCTACCAGCGGCTTGTGTAGGGGACACAATATGACATTGGAGCCTCAATTTTTGGCACCCATCAACCCGAAATAATCTGGTGAGCCTGTAAAGCTGCCATATTCTAGAATATCGATAAAACTTAAGTCTAGTTTTCAGAGCTGACAATTTGTTCTGTATGAAGTTTGACAGCACTCGAGCCGGAAACTTGAGCTTAGATCCAAATTAGAATATGCACCATTACCGTTTCATTGACCTTAGCAGTCTTGGTTCCTCCTCTATTACAAGTATGACGAAATAAAAGTGTCTTACGTCTGTGGGAATAAAACTCCCACTTCCATCTTGGAACTCCATACCTCATAATATTAGATGAGCTCAGTCTTTAAATTTATTAAACAATCTTCTTTTTGATTAATTGACCCTAAGATTTACTTTTTTTTCTATTTTCATACAATCTAGTGTTACATATTATATTTTTTAGTAAATCTTTTATGCAATTCTTGTATTTTACCATAGGTTAGGTTAGGTAGGTGGGCTCAGTTTCCGCAACTTGACTCGAAATTGATCCGTTTTGCGTAAAGCCCTGGCTACTTAAGCGAGCCCAGCTCCTTCCAGAATCACAGAAGTCTCCTGGGCACTTCACAGGCTTCTCGGAGCGACCTCACTGTTCCGAGGATTTCCGTACGTTGTTTAGCCACCGCCTCGCAATCCAGGACTACGTGGGTGACTGATTCCTCTGCGCTGATACAGCCTCTGCACATGGGGCTGTCTGTCGCGCCTAGGACAAATAGATATTTATTAAGGAGACAATGGCCCGTAATTCATTTTCCCTATCATTGTTTTGAGATCGGTTCTGTTTAAGTTTAGAAGTCGCTTAGTCAGTTGTGGGTACACTGCTGGCAGAGCCATTTTGGACTGCATGCAGTCTGCACTATGCGACCATCGTTGATTTTGGATTTCGACGGATTTCCGGAGAATCCACGTTCGCACTAGCGAGAAGGGCAAGGGAAGGAGCGGATACGGGCCATCAGGCGTCATTCCGGAGCCTCTTCTCGCAAGTTCGTCGGCAGCATCATTGCCGAGAGAGCCACTGTGTCCTTTTATCCACTGCAAGGTAACCCTATTGGTTAGTGTTAAAGCCTCCAGTGCTTCATGACCCTCCAGTATTAGTTTACTGTTTATCTCTTTGTTTTCGAGCGCCATCAGCACGGATGCACTGTCGGATACGAGCTTAATGCAAAAGTCATTGACTCCTAACCGCTGTACGGCTCTGGCTGCCTCTGTTAAGGCGACACATTCACATTGAAAGATCGAGCTCTATGTATTTTACCATTAGTAGGTTTCTTTTTTTCTCATACTAGGGTAGAATAAATTGCTTGTGAGTGATGAGGCCGCCATTTGTCTAATAACATATATAACATGTGTTTTATATTATGTGCATTTAAATGTAAATAAATAATTTTTTCTTTAATTTTACAAATATTATGTAAGATATCCCTTACAGGGCCGCCCTGCGCTTTAAGTGCTTATAATATCGTGTTATCGTAAAATTCAAGGCTAACACTAACGAAACAATAGTAGGGCATGCGGTTTTTGGAGCGTAGCGTGGTCCGAATTTAATAATATTAAATAATTTTCGATAGCGAAGCTGTTGTGAAGATAAGTCAACTCGGTTACGTTGAAATACAGCCGGCATTGTACCAACAATTTAATCTTAAAGCTTCTCATTGGGCTGATTGTGAAACTATACATATTTATAGACAAATTGAAAAAATACCAGAATTGAAGAATAATTTTCCCCAAAATACCTAAAACAAGAAAATGCATTTTTCTAAGACACTATTTCGCTAATAATCCACGCTCTTTATATCCCCACATTAAAAAACAAAATTCAAACCACGATTTGAGTTAAAAATTCTAAAGTTATGTCGGGTAGCATTTAAATTTCTCTCTAAAACTTAAGTCAAAACTCCATTATAGGAAAAGCTTTCAAGATTTAGTCGAAACTTGAAAGCTAGTACATTTAAAATACGTACCTTCCACGTGCGATCGTCGATCAATCAAAATTATATTACCAATAAATCTACGGAACTCATACTGAGCCGAGCGCCTTCATGCCGTACGATAATTTGAATATATAATTCTCCCGTATCACCTCGACGTCCGTTGTTTCTCAACTGAGCATTTTTCAAGGCAATTTTAGCCGCGCACCACCACTTTGTGGAACCAGCTGCCCACTGAAGTATTTTCGAACCAATTCGACTTAGGGTCCTTCAAGAAAAGAGCGTACCAATTCTTAAAAGGCCAGCAGCGCACTCGCGAGCCCTCTGGCATTGAGAGTGTCCATGGGCGGCGGTATCACTTAACATCAGGTGAGCCTCCTACCCGTTCGTCTGTCCTGTTCTATTAAAATATATATATATATTTAATATGTTTTTTTTAAGATTGAGAATCGTCAATCCACCGGTATTGACATCGTCATTAGCGGGCTTAATGGCGTCATGTGGGTCGTTATTATCGTACAATATTTAACTTAGATTGATTCCTACTAACACTACAACTAACACTGTAGCTTAGATTATAAGGTGAGTCAGGTCATCTACTAGACTCAACTTGCTGCAACCCTCATCACCACAATGTTTCACCAACATACTCAGTCAGTACTATACAGCATTCCTTGAACGCACTGTCCAAAGTTAAGATGCACCTCGACCCCTCTCTAAGCACTTCCTCTAATAGTATTCGTACTCTTATTCGTTACGTAATGATTCTAAACTATATTGCAATATAAACAATATTACATAACAAACATTTTTGTTCTCAATAATATAAATGCTTTTTACAAATTAAATTATAAATTATAACCTGACGCTTGGTAATCTCTTTTACCCATTAATTAAAAACGAGATGATTTATGCGACTGAATATCGTATGATTTAAGTGTATCGGAAACTTTACCATACACTGATTGCTTCATAATAATTTATCGAGTGTAATCTGGAATCCATCGAGCGTGTTATATTACTCACGCCAACATCCAGCCCTCGTTCATCTTGCTAATCTGCTGATGATGGGAATTTTCTGTATTATCATCATATATCTTCTGCTATAACTGTTTCTCTAGTATGTATAAATAAATGTTAATTTCAAACTAACTCATTAGCGGACCCATCCTGTACACACGTCTTTAATACAAAACGCTCAAATTAACAACAATCTAAATTCCAAATCTAAACCATTCTCGAATCGATTTGAATACACAAAAAAGGAATCAAAATCGGTCCAGCCTCTCCTACTGAACGCAGTAACAGCTTAATTACAAATACACAGATTTTTTTATAGAACATACAAACAAACAAACAACAACCAAACACAAACGGCAAACGGGCAAGAGGCTCACATGATGTAAAGTGATTAAGATTTACATGAAACAACCGAAAGAGTTGATAGTTTACAAATCCATGCTGCAACAATCAGGTCGAGAGTCCCTAATTTTAATCTCGAGGAAATGGTCATAGGAATCCTTTAGACATGTCTAATGCTTGATAAAACGCTATTTGTGTATTAGGTATTTTTTCTTACTAAATAATATTTCGTACCAACAATTCAATTTAAGGACACAACAGACTATATATTATTAGATATAGTCTAGATAATGCTATTTTATTCTGTATTAGATTGGTTGCCGCTATACAGTTGTTTATTCGACGGTAATCTTTTGTTATTTGGCAAAATCACGCACGTTTTCTATTTCGGTGACCATAGACTATAATTCTGGAAAACATAAAGAAAGATAAAGATATCTTGTAACACAGTACTCATATTTTTACCGTCTTGAAACAATAATTAATTTGACAAATATTGGTATAAATAGAAGGAATTAATTCAATATAAAAACCAAGATTTAATCCTATTATACGTCAGTAACAATGAAAATGTTTAGAACTGGCCAAAACATTGCCAATGAAAAGAGATCATCTTCATCACCTATCATCACATACTAAGTTATATCAATTTACTAATGAATTTTCAAGAACCCTTCCCCGTCTCCTTCAAGTGTCTCCAGGTATCTCTATAATGGGTGAGTTGCATCCAGCTCGAGGGAGCTATTTTGGCAACATCATCCTCCAATCTTGTCAGCAATGTCCCTCCGTATCATTTTTCCCTGCTTCCGTGTTTTACGTGCTACAAATAAGCCAGGAAGGAAGAATCAAATTCATTTTTTTAAGAATAGGGGGTAAGTGGACAGGCGCATCACCTGATAAATGATAACCATGGACACTCTCAATATTAGTTGATTCGCTGCTGGTTTCCCTGCCATAATAATTGATACGCTCATAACCAATTAGATAATTTTTTTTTTTTTCTAAAATAATGTTACACCTAAAGCGCCAGTCTCTGCAAACGAATTTGGAATGTATTATGATTTAATGTTCGTTTAATCTAAAGTGCTATAAATATGCCCAGCACCTCAAGTAATTCATTCCTGAAAGACAGAATAATAACTTGTTAGACATGAAAATGTCACCATTTCGCTAGAGCTCTCACGCAGGTTATTATGTCATACTGTGGAAGTGGTACGGTCCTACTGACAGAGATAAATAATTTATTGTGTATTTATTTGCTAGCTTTACTTATGACATTTTTACTTAAGAATTTCAAGGTCAGTTATAAGTTCCCCGTCACAAATTAATATTTTTTTAAACGGTACTTATGTACAAATATAATTATCTCGTTATGCCATTTATCCGATATATGCCCGAGAGGTTGCAGACCAATTTGTTGTAAAGCCATACAGAGAATACTTTATGATTAGTTTTTTTTAATTCTGAGAAGAAAGTGCTATTACAAAACTCCTACAAATCTCTAAGGGTACGAGGGTTTGAGGTTTAACTGACAACAAGCAGAGCGCCTATTATAGCCATTTAGTCTAAACGCCCCATTGAAAGACTCCTGGCATCGCTTTCCTATACATTTTTAGTGTCAACTAAGGCTTTTTTTATTTCCTATGAAGCAATGGCTTTTAAAAGAGAAATTTTGTTAACATCGTAGCATCGATTATGAAACGTTTTTCAAAGCAGATGTAATGTCTTAAAATATTTATCTAAATTCGCTGACATTCGCACCAAAACTGAACGCAACGCGGGCCAGTATTTTAATAGGTATGCTAATGTACAGACGAACTCGTTACATTCCCAAGTTATTATATTCTGATACAACTTTATGTGACAAGCATACAATATTGAACGATAAAAATGTCGATTACGCGATCAATTTATATGATAGGGCTTTTATATTTTTTCAGGACTATCATCGCTATTTATGCAATATTGCCATATTAATAATATATTTAGATATTAATGTTTAATAATTCTCTTAACTTTCCTAAGGTATATAGATATTCTGTTAATTTTTATACAGAGATATAAAATGATAAGATTTTGTTCCCTGTGTATAAAAATATATTTAAATTATATCGACATTACTAAGATACTGTTTTATTTTATATTTTTGGGACGATGTTATTAAATAAATCGTTATAAATTTTGAATCAAAGATCTAACGAGGTACAAGGTTTATTTATTTGTATGTAGCGTGGGTTCATTAATTAGTAATTGTAATGTATTTTTATTATAGTTTTGTGGATCACTGAACAAAACTTGAATAACAATATTGAAACCCGTATATATAAAATGAAGTAATATAGCGCAATGTCGCATAAGGTTGTTAGTTGCAACTTGGAACAAAGTGATTTTTAAATAAGTTTCTCGACCGTAAGCCCCTCGTTAGGGCTTGACGAGTTTATAATTGATGTATGTTGAGAATAATTTATATGTTTACCCGAGAAACAATAATAATTTTAATTATTCTTAAATTTAACAACCCTATATTGTTATTATAGACAAATATTTCTTTGTGAATGTTCTATGGTGTCATATTAATATTGCAAAATATTTCTTTGTCATTGCTGTTCAACTTCCTGTTAACCATCACAATAAATTGTTTGAGAGAAAATAAGATTCTCGTTACTACTTCATCAGTCACACTCTTCATTTGTGAAGGCTGTGCTAGACGCGCCGCACAACCTTTCCTCGCCTGTTTTCGACAAGCCTCTGCGCCTGCGCCATGGGGAGAGACCTATAAGGGGCTTTACTTGATGGGTCCAGTGAGAAGGGATTGGCTTTGGAGGTCCAGCATATACTCTATATCCAAAAAATCTCAGGATGCGTTGGTAACAAAGTGTTAATGTTAAACAAGATTTTTTTTTTTGTATTATTTTGGACACGTTTGTTGTTTGTCAATACTAATAACGTGCTATTAAAACTCATCATGATAGTAAAGAAACACTTCGAATGGAAACCGGCATATCTTAGATAAAATAAATAGATCAGTGGCGCTACAACCTCTTTAGGTCTTGCCCTCATATTTCTGAATCTGTTTCATGATCATTTTTAAATCTAATAGGCAAGTAGGTGATCAGCCTCCAGTGCCTGACACACACCGTCGACTTTTTGGGTCTAAAACATGTCGGTTTTCTCACGAGGTTTTCCTTCACCGTTCGAGCAAATATTAAATGCGCACATAGAAATAAACTCCATTGGTGCACAGCCGGGAATCGAACCTACGACCTCAGGATCAGAGTCGCACGCTGAAGCCACTAGGCCAACACTGCTCTTATCTCAGATACAATAAGATAATCAATGAATCAGAAATCTTAGTCCATACAAAAGAGACATGCTACGGAAATTATTATAAACATTTTTGTACTTCCTATGAGTAAATAGTCCTTCAGTTCATTAATTCAAGAGCGCGAAACGCTGATAAAGCAAACACAATTTGAATATCAAAATTGGTTCAAGAAGTTTCCTCATTATTTCTTACCTGCTGATTTTTTTCGCTCTCCCGATATTTTTCAACGTAATTTATTGAAGACGCGTGACTCTGCACCTTTTATGCTTGTTTGTATGTACATATTAATTTTATGAAAAATCTTAAATTTCTTTTTTTTATTTTTAACATCTATACTATGTACTTATCAACTATACATATATTTTATTTAGCGTTTAGCCAATTCAGAAAGGCATTAAAAATACATATCATCACTACATAGTATAAAACAAAGTCGCTTTCTCTGTCCCTATGTCCCTTTGTATGCTTAAAACTTTGAAACTACGCAACGGCTTTTGATGCGGTTTTTTTAATAGATAGAGTGATTCAAGAGGAAGGTTTATATGTATAATAACGTCCATTAAATAGTGGAAAAGTACTGTTATTTTTGAGGTTTCTAATGTGATGTCGTAAATAATTACATTTTTTCCGCTTACATTGCAAATGCAGGCTGAACCCTACGAGTTTTATCAAAATAATGTACTAAGTATTGTACACATTGAAAAGGTCTACAGAAAAGTCCGTGATGGTATATGTCTATATGGTATATGTCGCGTATATTATCGGAGCTTTCCAGCGACGGAAATAACAATACATAATAAAAACCTGCTTTTCATCAGCATTGCACTCGTGCGAAGCTAGGGCGGGTCACTAGTAATGAATATAGTAGACTAAAATTAGGACGGCGACGTGTATCTCGTTCGTATAGTATATTAAGTTTCTCATGTAAATTTCTTTTCTTTTTGACGTTCAGAAGTGCACATTGTGTTACCTAAATTAATAAATGACTATAAATTTGTTTGAATTAAACATACATTTTAATGCGAAATAAAGTTCTTTAAACATTTATTGCGGTTAAATTTTCTACATTTTAGCTTAAGATTAAAATCTAATATAAATATTATAGTTGACAAAATTTGTTATTTTGTAAACTTATTGATTACATATATTATAAACGTTATAATTATACACGCCGTCCGCATCAAATGAACACATTCTTGCTATTTTCTTATGTAATCCACACAGAAGAAAGAAAAATGTATGTATAATATATGTCAATAAATTACACGAATTCACAAGCGTGAGAAATTGCAAACAAAAACCTTTCTTAAACTAAACAATAATTCATAAACTATATGTTAATACGTAAACTTAATAAAACGATCTCAAAACTCCGACATCGCTACAGATATTAAAAGATGTCGAGTGTATTAAAAATTATAAATGATTTCAATTGCAGCCGAGCTCAGAGCAGATTCTTTAATTATACTAAATGTATTATGTACATTTATACGTTATAATCAACCATGTAGCCTGTTTTCACTTTGTATACAAGGTTTAATTACACAAGCGAACCCTAAGAAAGTGCACCCCAAGATGCGTACTTCAAAGTTGGCGGATGTAGGCTCGGAACTCTTTCTACCAGCACAGACTAATTAGTTCCTCTGACTGTCAATAGCGATTTTTAATTAGCCAATGTGAAACCTTGTTGAATAGCAGCCTCTTTGAAACTGCAATTTTGTGGTTATGTTTGTGTTTTCACTTTTACGAAATGTTTGTTTAAATTTGACAAGAATTAGAATCCTTAAAGTAAACAAAAAAACAAATACAACTACAATTTTGTCTTTTTTAAAGGGAATGAAAAACTATATCTTCCTAGATATACCACCAAAAACATTAGTTGCAACCAAGTCTTGCAACTCAATTCTTCTACTTTAAATAGTCGTTATATCGATGTAATACCAAGTCTGTTAATTTATTCAGACCCTACTTAAGGCACCTTCTGTCTTAAGTTATTACGTAATAAGCTTATCTAACATCTTTTACTGACCATATCAATATTTAAAATCTTCTAAAAAATACATGACTGTCAGGCTTGCGAATTAGGGGGTCAAAACTGTTAATTGAAAAATATCGTACAGTCGCCCTTTTGCTCGACACAGCACTGCCGTGCCTCCAAATATGTCATTATGGTATTAAAATCACAGATGACATCTATTGTTACTAGGCGGAAGCAGCTATCGGTACCTGGTAGAAGTATTTCTAAACCAACTCGACTAAGAGTCCTTCAAGAAAAGAGTGTACCAATTCTTAAAAGACGTAAGGTACTTGCAAGTCTACTGGCAGTGTGAGAGCCCATGGCCTTCATCTTGAAAGTACTTATCCTTAGATGAGCCTTTTGTACGATAGACCCCTCTACTAAAAACGATTGTCACCATCATTGTCATGAATTTTAGAATATATCGATTGTATCTTATACTGTACCAAATATTTTATATAATGTACTTTAATAAATACATAAATATTACGACTTATTTGTATGAGCAATTATTATTGGAGGAAAAATTACGATTCGCGCTCTTGCTTTTAACTTTTTGATATTTTATTTTATAGGGTTGTTGGAAGAGAATGCCTTAATTTTTTAAAGATTAATTACTAATAATAATTTACAATATAAAAAAATATTTTCCACAAAAAATATTTATGGATATTTTAGAACTTTTGTAGTATGATAAACCTTTAAGGAAAAAAGAGGAATCCTTCCTCAGTAGAGGATTGTGAATAGTTCCTCAAACCTAAAGAGAGGATAATCGGCCAGTCTGACTGACCCAAAGTCTCCAGTAGCTGAAGTAGAAGCACATATTAGCGGCCGGAATAACACTGTTAGCGCGTTTCAGGATATGACGTCATTGCAGTGATTGTCTAAGATTGCAGGTGTCGCTACACGTGTAACATCGTATAAACTTTCGTATGTAAATACAAAACGTAACATAAAACTTGTACAATACGTCATGTCGCTAGACTAAAGCGACATTAATAGAAGTCGTTAGTAAGTCGCTAAGACGAGGAACTGCGAACTTGAGCTAATAATAAACCTGCATAAGCTACAAAACTCCATTTAAACGTGTTACAAGTGTCACAAGTGTTACAGAAATTGCACAGAAGTTATACATTCGGTGCAGTCGGCTTGTCACAAAAACTTAGACGTGGAAACTTGCTAGTTTGCCGCGAATTTCGAACGGAGGTCTATTCCGATGTAGCGAACTTTCGGATACTGACAATGACGGTTGCGAATTGGTTTCGTTGTGATAGAAAATGAACCGCAAAATCTGTAGGCATTTTTGTAACGCTTTTGTCAATATCTGATTAGCTTATATGTTAGTTTTTTACTATCCATCACCTGTACAATACATAATGAATTTTTATAAGTATACAGTATTTACAATATTCTTAAGCTAAGAAGTAATCATAATTAAAATGGATATATAGGAAATTAAAAAGCTTATGTATTTAGATCAATTAAGATATAAAGCTACTGAAATGAGAACAATTTAATCGTCAAATAATACATTTTTTCTGTCATTTTGTCTGTGATAAATGATTAAACTGCCCATATTAATAAGAGTATAATAAATGTCCCTAAAATAAGCGATAATAGGTATCATACAATGAAATATATATCGTTTACTTAAGGAATAGTCACCTAATACAGACTAATGTTACAAACTATTTGAGCTAAACTGCTATTAGTGAAATAGCTAAAGATCTCTCTATAGAAATTTTAGACTTGGTATGAATAAACGATAATTAGAAAAAACACCATGCTCACAGTTGTGTATTAAATTGCAAGAGCCATTCAGAAGAATGAAAGTTAATTATTATTTATTTATTTTAAAAGGCAAGCTTATGAAATACATGGCAAAAAGACAATGCATGCATGTGCATCAATGACAATTGTGCACAACATGTAAAGGGAAACATACATCAACAATAAATATTTGTTTGGCTATGGCTATGGGCCTATAACTGTTTTTTACTGTAGGGATTAAGTACTAGTTAACTCTAAGATAAAAATTTATGTGTGTGTGTGTGTGTATATATATGTCAGAGATTATGTTATAAAAGGACACGATGTCATTTTTTTTTATTAGAATGGTAACACCACGCAATTTCATAGACATCTTACAGGTTGTAATATGTTAATTGTCAAAGTCAATTTGTCAGTAGTGCGTAGAATCGGTCGTGAAGTACTTGAGTTGCTTTCCGATCGACGCCTGCGCCGGACGTGCGCACTGACTGTGTTTAAATATTAATGTCGGACGACGGTAGTGCCACCAATTTCGTAATTACTAATCGCGTTGAATCTGCGACATATAATATACTGTGGTTGTATTGTCAGTATAAAAGAAACAACGTGAATTAAAAACAATTTAATTACTTAATTGGGATAAATATTCGAACAATATTGTTAACGTAATAAAATTCCCCACGAAAAGGAGAAAGTTTTATTTTAATATCCCTTTATACCCACTCATTAAGTTTTAACGAAGCGTCCCGTGTAATGTGAGAGTCATTAAGTTATTTCCTCAACCGCTCCAATATACAAGTAAAATTTCATTATTTTCATATTATTCGTTAATTTGTACAGAAACGTCCTTTAATATGATTACTGTGAACGTTTTTTAATTTCAGGCTTTTGTATATGTTGTGTTCTTTAATATTGCTTTTTAAAAGGTTAACCGACGCTTAAAAGACGTATTATAACCACTGCCATCTATGAAATGTTACCCGAAAGCAAATGCACAAGCCCCTATAAAAATACCTTTTGAGTGTATACAATTACGGACAAAGGTAAGTCCGTGTGGAAAGTGAGTCCATACTACATACACATACACAATTTATACACGTACACCTTTATACTATATATTTTAAAAATAATATGCAGTGTTTAAGCGTGACGTTCTTCGGTCGCGCGGTCAAACCCTGGCTGTGTCAACAAAAACCTGTGATAGCTTAGCTATTGCGCATTAATACTTGCTTGTCCAGTGAAGGAGAGGACATCACCACGATTTAGACCCACAAATGGACACAAAAGGCAAGTCAGGCACAAAAGACTTATTATCATACAGTAAGCAAGACTTTAAAATAAAACTATCCAAGGAAGTGCTGTTTGATGAACAATTTATTAAAGTAAAATTTAAATCTATGGTACTAGAACCAGTGTCCTTAAAACCTATTAAGTCTGGTCCTCAGATTGTGTATTTGTTTCGTTTTCATTTGTTTTTTCTAATAGTAATAGCAGGCGTACGCCCTTTTATACACAAGCAACGTCTTTTATTCATTGGGACTTCAGCAAGCCGGTACCCTGGTGTGGTGCGCGTTCAACACACACATACAAGTAAATCTATTTGTGCACAGCGTCAAATCGAACCTACGACCTCAGGGTGGAGAGTCGCATGTTAAATTGCTTAGACCAACACCGCTCAGTATCCGCACATATACAACTGCAGAAGAAAGTTTATTAACATCCAAATGCACTTAAAATCATTACCGAGCTGCAACAATAAACACATAACTTAGAAATAGACATACGATTTATGGCATAGCTGTTTGAAAAACTTTGAAAAATACTTTGAGAAATATTTGAAAAGGTACAAACAAGTATTTCAGGTGAGCGAGTAAACATAGGCGGTAAATCACCAAGTTTAGATATATTGTTACAACGCAGTTGCAAACTGAGATACCGATATGTGCATTATATTCAGTATTCACCGTATGAATTTATATGGATTTCTTAGCGTGGAGAGGAATCGGACAAAGTCCAATGCTTGTTTTTAATTCTAACGATTTATCTATTTGTATAATAGCAGACTAAACATAATATTAACATGACAATGAAATACAATACCGCACTTAAAACTACTCAATATAAAAATACATACGGGTACAAATAATTACGGCTACAATGTTGTTAGTTGTTTCTTTAATACAAATTTAGTCTGCGAGGTCTGCAATACACAGAGCATTCCACAATCGGCAATATATGGACTATGGACTACTATCACGATGTTTGCCGCCTATAAAGAGAACTGAGTCTACATCTTATCTAATATAATGCGTATTTTTTTTATCAATTCCAAAGCTTAGGTAAACTTTCAGAATAGTATATATTTATTATTTGCAAGAGCCTCCTATATACTTAAATGTAATTGAAACTGTGTCGTTTTACTCAAAGCATATTTTTCTTTTCAAATTTTAAAAATTTCATTCAGAAAGCTTTAAAATAAAAATTGACGAATTGAGGTGCTTTGTTTTTTATAAATTTGCTTTGACTTTGGTTTTTACACTGCAAGCTTCATTTCCTTTTCGTCGTACCCTTACCACTACTCTATTAGTAATGTTTCAACTAAAACAAACGTGTAAATTCACGCAATGTTACCGAACAGTGTACAGTTTTGGCACAGAAGCCGGTACAAGTAGCAATCTCAACTAAATGCTGCCATTAAACCAACTTGCCGCGATTTCAAACTGAATTAAAACGATGCTTGTTTCGGCGGAATTGGCTAAAGAGGTGTTTTTAAATATTTTGTTTGTAAAACAATTATATAAACTTAATATATATTTATACGTAAGATACTATTACACTTTTCGCTTAGCTTGGTGTTTATGGAGCAGTGTTGGCCTAGCCGCTTCAGCCTGCGACTCTCATACCTGAGGTCGTAGGTTCGATCCCCAATGGAGTTTCTATCTATGTGCTCATTGAACATTTGCTCGAACGGTGAAGGAAAACATCGTGATCGACATGTCTGAGACCCAAAAAGTCGACGGCGTGTGTCAGGCACTGGAGGCTGATCACCTACTTGCCTATTAGATTTAAAAATGATCATGTAACAGATTCAGAAATCTGAGGCCAAGACCTAAAAGAGGTTCCGCTGATTATACTTTTTTTTTGTGTATACTACAACTAACTTTATGATCTCTAACATTATTATTTCAAATTTAAAAACTTCCAGTGTTAGGTAGAATAATTTTGTTATTAACAAAAAAATTTTTTCATGTATTCATGTTTATAGCGAATAAAATGTCATTCGTTAAAATTTAATTCAATTTAATCAATCAATTTTTAACTTTAAAGTTTTAATTTTAAATTTTGTTTTTATTACGGTGACACCATTTACCGTTTTGTATTGAATCCTTAACACCAGTAAAGGAGAAAACCCACAACTCAGGGCCCGGCCTAAATTAATATTCAACAACTTCCCATTGGTCTACCACTTTATAATATCGTATATATGATAATATAAATATATAGGGAAGTCAGAAAAACCTTATTTAATTTTTTTAATTCAGTGATTTCTAAGATCTTTTGAATTTTATAGCACGTAGGCTCTTCGCGCAATATTTTCACAGTTCAATATATTATGATACAAAGGCAGCTGAATGAAAATTTACACGTCGCTATATTGTTGTTTATGGCACTCTCTGGTCTAACAGTGATCTGTAGCCCGCGGGCGTGATCATAATATTCTAAACAATATTTAATAGACCGCAAAAATCGGATTTTTCTACAGAAATAATAGTCAAACATATAAATTTGACATGATAGCAAGATAACCCCATACAAATTTTGGATCCAAATACATTTTTGTGTACGCAGTATTTTTTAAATTTTGAAATAATATAATTTCATGAAAAATAATTTCATGTTACAACGTGAAGACACAATCTTTTTTTTTAAATGTATGTCAGGAAAATCTCCCATTATCAGTTTTTTTTTAATAATTCAGATTCCTTTTGTTCCTTTTAAGTAGCATAATTTAATTAGATTCGATTTGTTTTATATTAGTTAATTGTTGATGATTACTTAACGGGCAAAATACGACTAATCAAAGCCGAGCCGACTAAATTCTTTGAGCGGGGTCGAAGCGCCATCTCGACATTGGATAGCACAGGGAACGCGGGGTAGTTCTCATGTAGTAGACTACTAGAGTATTCAGTGAAACATTGTGGTGATGAGACGTTGGACCGAGTTGGGTCTATCTTCATCTGCATCTTCTACCGCATTTACCATGGAGAGTGTTCAGAGGAGTTGTTCGGATTAATACCTGCAGCTGAATTTCATCATCAGACGTCGAGGCAGAATACGAAATTCCACCCGTATCACCTCGACGTCCGCCGCTCCACAACTGCGTGTTTTTCTAGGCAGTTTTTGCCGCGCACCACCACTTTGTGGAACCAGCTGCCAACTGAAGTATTTCCGAAACAATTCGACTTAGGGTCCTTCAAGAAAAGAGCGTACCAATTCTTAAAAGGCCGGCAACGCTCTCGCGAGCCCTCTGGCATTGAGATTGTCCATGGGCGGCGGTATCACTTAACATCAGGTGAGCCTCCTGCCGGTTTGCCCCTGTTCTATTAAAAAAAAAAATCTTACTTGGTTGAGTAGATCTTGATTAAAAGTGATATTAGTCCCTGGCATCTGCTGCTCGTTATAATTCATGATAAAAGTGTTATTTTAAATGTTAAACAGAATCAATCTAAATTACTGTAAGATAATTATTCGTGTCTTTTGCACTCGCACTTTATCCACATGCTCACACAGCACGCTAATGACGATGTCCATATCAAAAGAGTAACGATATATTTAATGATTTTTTTATTTTAAAATATATTTATTAATACTAAAACGCAAGTCGCATGCCGTACTGATACATTCCCGATAGCTGGAGTCTGGTACTTCACCCTGACGTAAAATGTAAACAATTTTTAATAAAGCATGCCTAGGGTTTATAAAACTAAATTTGATTTAAAAACCTCCCGTCGAGACGTTGTAAAATAAACAGATTCTCAGATAACTGGCAACTTTTTACTGCCAATAACATGTTTAATAAGTTTGCCAGTAAAACGTTTTTATGTGAAAATGTTCGCCATGGAGGCATTAAGCGATACATTCGTTGCTATTTGTCAATGTGTTTTTGCTTTTATGGCTTCTCAATGAAACGTTCCAGTACAGTATACGAGGATAAGCAATCTAATATAAGCTCCAAGAATCACTCCCCTTTTTGTGCACTGTTTGCATATTGGGCTCAACTCTCGATCAGGCTTTGCATTCGAAACCTGTGGCAACGATGGATTTAATTTTGGTGTGGGCAATGAAGGAATGTGTCAAACCCAGAAGTCTGATCACCTACTTTTAACAAGGATTATAAAGAAATCAAATATAGAAATACCGCTGGTATAGCTGTGCCGATATCAAAATGTTATTTAGTACTTACAGTTCGTAATATATTCCAAAACAATTCATAAATTATTCTAAAACGTAAGATAGCTGTAATATTTCATTCCCGCCAATAAAACGCCTAATTAAATCTCTGATAAAATAATTTTGCGAGCCATAACCATTTCTCCACAAACAACAATATAAAATTATTATTTGGCAACTACGCCGACTCCGGTGATAGTTACTATGATTTAATATAAAGTATTTAAGTTCGTCCATTCAAAAAAGCAGAAATTTAAAAGGAAACGCCGCTCATAACTTTGATCAGGAGCCAAGAATAATCCGTACCTGAAAGGTTCCCAATTCACATCTTTTGGCACGAATTCT
The DNA here is from genome assembly GCA_028984075.1 of Pieris mannii. Classification (NCBI taxonomy): domain Eukaryota; kingdom Metazoa; phylum Arthropoda; class Insecta; order Lepidoptera; family Pieridae; genus Pieris; species Pieris mannii. Next base: position 7,458,544 of record CM054784.1, read on the forward strand.
TAAACTGTCCCGAGTGAGGTTAGAACGTATATACGGTATGCTGCGGCGTCTTACAAACTTTTCTTGGTACTGTTGTTACTCGAACCAAATCTATTCCTAGGATTTTATACCCAAACCCATTATAATGACAATACATACATAATACCGATGATAAATACAGCCGTTATTGCTTTTGTTTTTCTTCTAACGCGTGAACACAAATACCAGAACTTTGGTACGTTGGCCTTCCAGACGTTTCGATCGACGACGATATTCTGACTGACGAAATAGAAACGGGACTTGTGTCTATGCATACACTTGTGGACTGTACATATTTGCCACTCTATCAGAGAATAAAGCCTACTGATAATGTGTCATTAAATTCTTTATAGGAGACTTAAAATAGTAAATTCTTAAAATTACACTTTAATTGTAGTATGAAAGTAAATTATGAGTCGTAATATATTATACGATTCTCGAGTTTTCATAGTAATAGTTTTTCAAAGGAATAATGTACTGGAAATTTTGCCTACAAGTCTGCCGTCAGGTAGGCGCTCAGGCACACGTTAGCAAGCGAAGTAATTAGTCGGCCGAGACTTCACTGCCGTAAATAAATTACACCTAAGAAATCGTTTTACGTCTAAGAGATTTAACGGTTGTAAGAACCTTTGAAAATGAATCGTGGCTTACGTTTTGGTAAGCATTATTTGAGCCCCAATTTCAATTCTAAAGCGCGTTTAAATTTTTAGGTTATTGTGGGGGACTTGAGAGAGGTGAGTAAATGAATTCAAATTTGAATACATCTTTCTTTAAGTTTTCACGTATCGAACGTTTAATAATATATACATTATGTTTAAATTGCAGCATTTCTATTTTTTATTATTTAAAGTTTTTTTCTATTCTATGCATGATGGCTGGTAAAAACAGTTAATTTAAGAGGGATGGTTAAGAGTTATGCGCCATGCATCAAATAATGTACGTAGAAAGTTGAAAACTAAATTTTGTATGAAATTACAGATCGTGTCTATTAATTTTCATACAAATTTAGCTTTCGATTTTCTACATACACTACTGTTAATACATCTTGACTAAACCCCTTGTTTGTATTCTTGCAGTCTGTGTTCCATTGTTTGTATTAGATTTCCGCTACTAATTTCATAGAATGTATGCAGGGAAACAACAGACATAGACCATGCCTCACATACATTTATATTTAGATAGATAAAAATAAAACTACTTTTTTATAACTGTTATAATAGCGGCCCATCTCGGATCGCACGAGTGGATATTTATTTTTTAAACATTTTTTCTTGATATTGATATGTTCTTTAATATTGTAGAACATTTTTTGTTCTATTATCAATAGTTTTCGCAGCGCATGCGATGAAATATATTGTATAGGCATTTTTTTAAATCTTGTGCAACATTATTGCAGTTTAAGTAGAAATCGTTATTTTTTTTTTCTTGAAATTAAGATAGCCTATATTAATCAGTGATAATGTAGCATTCAATGGTGAAAGACTTTTTAAAATCGGTCCAGTACTTTTTGGACTAATTCGCCACAAACATACAAATCATTCCTCTTCATTCAATCATATAATATCATATAATTTTATAATTGGATTCCAAAAGTGTACTTTAATTTTTAAACTATAGATACTAACAAGACTTTCGATTCATTTAAATTGTTAAAATAAGTTTTTTGAGATATACATTTTAGTTTATCAGAACTACTTTAAATAACTAGATATATAAAAGCTTTCATAAAGGACTTTAAATGCTTTTGTTTTTAAATTCAAAACCTTTATTTATCCGTTTTTTACCGCCCTCACTCTGCCAATAAAAACTGGAGTTTTTGTCATCAACTGATTGATCGAAGACTCATGTAACGAAGCCAAACATTTGCTTTGAACTATTATTTCATATCACAACTCGCACAAAATATATTTATTATGTTCCCAAACTGTACATGATAACAAATAATTCTCAAATACAAAAAAGTTACAAGGGTATAAGCAAACACGACGCAATATTTGGTCCTAGTTCTTATTATGACAGGTCTTCCATCCGAAAGAGTCACGAGGATCGAAAGTCACGTCACGGTCACACAATTATAATTAAGTCACTTCTAGAGATGCCTGGGAGATACTGCAATAATTTCGTATATTGAAGTTTGATTGTAATTAATTCCTACATCTTTTTGGTTTGATTGTTAATTAACTTAGAGCAGTGTTGGCCTAGTGGCTTCATCGTGCGACTCCCATACCTGAGGTCATAGGTTCGATCCGGGCTGTGCACCAATGGAATTTCTTTCTATGTGCGCATTGAACATTTGCTCGAAAGGTGAAGGAAAACATCGTGAGAAAATCGACATGTCTTAGACCCAAAAAGTCGACGACGTGTGTCAGGCACTGGATGCCGATCACCTACTTTCCTATTAGATTTAAAAATGATCATGAAGCCGATTCAGAAATCTAAGGCCAGGACCTAAAGAGGTTGTAGCGCCACTGATTTATTTTTGTATTTTATTTTATTTAGTAAGTAGAAAATTAAGACATGTAAAGACAAGATAGATATATAAAGACGAAGTGAAAAAGTTTCTAATTTAAATAATAAAACGAATTAAATGAATTGTAATAAAAATCCTGCCCTTCCTTTCTGTTTCTTTCTGCCAATTCCTAAAGTTGGTTTATTCTGTTCCATAAATTTAACCTATTCAAATTGTAATAGTTTTTTTGTGTTTTTCAATATGTACACAGAAGAAACCCAATCTAGCAATAGTTACGGATCAGTTTTTAGATGCATTATGTTTATTGAAAACCCATCCATTTAAGATGTTGTAATCTATTGTAATGATACACGTTTACCACGATCATCGAATCCGTGTGATCCCATGGGATGTAAGCTAATCAATCTAACCGGCCATTACCAACCAGCTATTAATCTAAGCCAGCATTGACTGAACGCAAGTTATACCGACATTTATTGCTAAGTATCGACGGATTTTGTGGTAGACAATTTGTGTTATTGTATTTAGTGTTGACAAATAATACTAAGGAATTTAAAATTTAATGAAAATGAGCGATCGTAGGTAGCCTTTTTTGTGAAAAACTTAACCTTATAATAGGATGAAGGTGTAACTGGATATCATAGGACACTAAGCACTCGGCCAAACTTTTTTGCCAGCTGAGGCTTGGCAGAGCCCGGCCGTATGGTCACCTGCCAAGTCATAATTGCTGCCTGGAAACTGAGCCGGCTTTATTGACAGTTTCTTGGCAAGAGCCAATTTAATTACGTGCCAATTTTTTCAGTCACCGCAAGTCTGGCCAAGTAGGAACTTGGAATCTTTTTCAGTGTTATAAACAACAATATACAGTGCAGAGGATAACCTTATGAATATTACATAAGATATGTTAAACTGCTTAATGAGAATGAGATCCTACTTTGGCTTTCTCACAGTCGTACACAGACAGACCTCTTTAATACGTATCATATATACTAAAATCTTAAATGGCGAGTTTGCCTAGTGGCTTCAGCGTGTGGCTCTCATCCCTAAGGTCGTAGGTTCGATTACCGGCTGTGCATTAATAGACTTTCTTTCAATGTTTCAACACTCGCTCGAACAGTGAAGAAAAGATCGTAAAGAAATCGGATTGTCTTAGATCCAAAAAGTCAACGACGTGTGTCATGCACAGGAGGCTGATCACCGACTTTCCTATTGATTATACAGATACAGAAATCTGAGGCCCATACCTAAAAAAGGTTGTAGCACCACTGATGCATTTTTTAAATCTTAAGTAGTTGTTTGTTATAGTAAATGTTCTGCAAATTAACGAATGTACTAAGACATTGAATATTAGGCAAATAATATTTGTATATAAAGAAATAATTCATAATGGGCAATGAGAATGAGTATTTACATCTATATTTCAAAATGTTAATCATATAAACGGAATAAAATGTTTGTATTGGGTAGTTTTGGCAATGGCAGCAGTCGTAGGTTCGAAACCCGGCTGTGCACCAGTAGACTATCTCTGTGTATATGTATTAAACACTAGCTTTTTATGGTGAGGGAAAACACCGTATGAAAACCAACATTCTTTAGTTTGAAAAACTGAACGACGAACATCACAAATCGAATCAAAAATCTAAGGCCCCAACCTAATAGCGCGTTGGAGCGCCAATAGTTTTTTTCAAAACGTTTTTGTGATAAAAATTAGAGGCAAATTTGTTTCTTAACAACTTAAAAAACGCGACTCAGTTGCTTTAATTTAGCATAAAGAGATTGTAAGTCTACGCGCAATATAATATTTTTACACAGGGCTATATGATAAGCGCCAAAGCGGAGAATACAGTTTATCGCGCGGCTTTGTCCGAAGTTGTGGGGTTGATACGAGTTTTATGACATAGTCGCGGTTCTGCATTGTACACAAGGCTATCTAAATTATCAAACATATTGTTTTTTTTGAAACTATCTGGATAAGATGGTTTGTTTGCCTTACGACAAATGCATGTTCTTGTCAAGACCACGTCCTTACTTATACTTTCATACTATGGTGATTCAGAATCTCAGTGGTATTGAGATATACTGCATAAGATGTCGTCGCCGTCGTTGCGAAACAAACGGGATCAAGTCCATCGAGGAACAGTTTCGAAAAGCACTAGAAACCCAACAATTCCTACATTTATTATTATTAAGTGGTCCCTTAATAATAATAGGAAACCATACATATTGGGTAGTATTTTATTAAATGTAACATTTATTTAAATACTTGCATTAGTGTATTGAAATAAACGTAGAATTGTTTTTTTATTAAAATAAGTGCCTACTTATTTTAATGGAAACAATTCTGATCTGAACTTGTTTTTCTATAACAGTGTGTGCGGTGGCCTTAAACAAGATCCGGTTCTCATGTAGAAATTTTCAAAAGTTATTTAAGAAGAAATTATATTTACTAAAATATTAACTAAAAGGTTATGCACGCTAAAGAATATTTCACAAGTAATATATTTCTAAGTTAAATCAAAAAGCTAATCTAGCTTAAACATGCGATTCACATCTTATAAATAAAACGTGTTTATTCGTTATATGTATTATGTTACAAAAAAGACTATCTAGAGTTTTTTACGCCGGCTTTTTCTCTCGGCCTACACCCTCTGTCTTCATTGCCGATGAGTAGGGATTTTGCGACAAATTAAATGACGTGGAATAGGTTATACCTGTATCTTATATTCCAAAATAAACAAATATTATTTATTCTTTTACAAAGGGGGGGAGGGCTTTTAAGTAAAACATACCTGTGACATCAGTACTTCCACAACAATATGATACGTTAAACCAATATATTTAATAATTAGCCAAATATCGGCCAAAATTCGAATTCCCCATGACCTTTTCGAGATCTTGTGCAATCAAATGTTGGAATACTCTAACAATTCGCTATCTACCCCTAGCGTCTGTATGTATCACCCGCCTTCCGCTGCACACGCTTTAGGTACATCGACAATGTATGTTACATCCCAAACATGCTTATATTAATGAAACGTTTATCAAAGTTTATATTGTCTGCTCTAAATTGCTTCTACAATGTACATAAAGATGGAATGATGGCTTAATCTCTCAAGTGCAAGGATAGAATTGATAAGGTGTTTGTAATATATGTTAATGTTACTACTTACACTACCCTTACTACAATTAGGGGTCTAGGCCTCATATTTATATATTTATTTCGTGATCAAATGCTTTTTCTAACAGGAAAATTATTTAGCAATACACTAAGGCATGTCGGTTTAAAATTTATTTTATTCTCAATGTTTTTTTATGAATAATGACATTTATAAGCGAAACTAAAATGATTAAAATACAAAATGTTTTCCGTTACCGCACGAGCGATTGTTAAATGCGTACATATACGTAGACAGAAATACAAATAGAGTCGCACGCCGAAGCCACTAGAACAAACTGCTCTACAAACTTAACATAAAACCTGATATTAAAGAATATATTAAAATTGTATTTCTATAACATCAAAACTAGGACGGATTTTTATTACAAATTCTACTTATATTTGACTCGACCAAAATTCATACATTAGCCTTCTACTTAGCTACATGTTTAAGGAAAATGATAATTATAAATGTTTTGTTCTATTCATCATTGAATTAAAATCAACTCGACATTTTATTTAATTAAAAAATCTTTAATATATGTGTAACCGTTACAGTTCCTTACGATTTCTGTGTAAACCAAAAGCTTGTCTAAACGAAAACCGAAAGAATGTTTACGTAGAATATATAGATTATCACTACATAGTATAAAATAAAGTCGCTTTCTCTGTCCCTATGTCCCTTTGTATGCTTAAATCTTTGAAACTACGCAACGGATTTTAACGCGTTTTTTTTTTTAATAGATAGAGTGATTCAAGAGGAAGGTTTATATGTAAAATAACATCCATTAAATAGTGGAGAAGTACTGTTATTTTTGAGGTTTCTAATGTGATGTCGTAAATAATTACATTTTTTCCGCTTACATTGCAAACGCAGGCTGAACCCTACGAGTTTTAACAAAATAATGTACTAAGTATTGTACACATTGAAAAGGTCAACAGAAAAGTCCGTGATAGTATATGTCTATCTCTTATGGATAATCCACAAAAACTTTTTTGTGTCATTTACTTTTTACGACAAATAATGGCTAATTTTCGAAGCGATTTTAACCAATACAGCATTAATCCTTAACCAATTAAATACCTTGAATACATTGTTCATTTAATATAGATCTATACAGCCAATTACAGCTTATTTAGCAGCGATCTAACGCGTATACTATCGGAGCTTTCCAGTACACAACAATACATAATAAAAACCTGCTTTTCATCAGCATTGCACCCGTGCGAAGCTAGGGCGGGTCACTAGTATAAAGATAAAGAAAAAGTTTTACAACACACAGAAAAACAAATGCACCTTATTATCTGCATGTCCTGTTTTGTTAATATTCAGGCTTTTTTGGTTCTAGTTCATTTACCCTACTTCTCCGACAAATCCTAGGTCCTACTCGTCAATAGTCTTCAGTCAGATTATTATTATATCTGCCCATATTACTTATTAAATCTGACATATTTTTGTATGCTTGTTATCTAGAATCTACTTATCTGAAACGATTCCAGTGTTGACCAATCCTAGAAAAAATCTTATTTCGCCAAGATCCGATACAACCTATAAACCATCGTGGTTAATGTACCACTGATAGACTTTAATTGTAGCTGGTGGCTTATATAATATTTTTAAACTAAGCTAGAACTTAGAATTTAGCCGTGGAATAGTAAAAACTTATTATCAGAGTACCTTAGCACGTCCCATACATAGCTAAACAAAATGTTTTGCAACATTATTATTTATTTCAGCGAGTTATTTATGAGATATGCAAACTCAACATCTGTGGGATTTCAAAAGTATCATAAAATACACTAAGCAGAAAACGTATTCATAAAAATTAGGGATGTGGACGCCTTCCTGTATATCGATAATTGAATTCTTACTTGCTCTTCGACTAAGCACTTGAACAATTTCTTTCTCTTTTATACCCATATATCTATTTCTTTAGTCACGGCTACATAATTTAAAGATCGATAATTAATAATGGTATTGCAGTATATAAAGGATTATCTAAAACGCCAACACCGATATTGATCGCCAAGATATTGGCGACACGTCGTGCAAAAATATCGTGGACGAACATCACTGATAGTAGAAAAATTCAAAGATACGTTTTCGCAGCGTCTGCGGCAAACGACAGCTAAATATGTTAAGGACGGGACGCTCGAAGACACCAGTGATGCTATACTTTGCATCTAGAGTGGCTAGTAATGTAAGCTAGACGAGATGTAGTTGAGCTTGCAAATATTCATGAGTAACTGATTTGTACGTCCCAAAATTTGTCAAAAGAATTTTTACAAAGGATACAACAAGACTAGCAATAGTAGGAAACATTTAGGCGGTTTCAGCCTTTCTTTGTCTTGGCTTTGTCAATAATAAAAATGCTGTTATCTAAAAACGTAATGCCTTTTGATACAGTTCAAAATCTGTAATAGTGTAACTTTAAATAATGTGGTATGGAAACTTAGTATCGGGTTTGCACTTTGCTACTAGATTACTTGGTAGCTTTACGTCGTGCAGTACGCAGTACAAATTACAGACGTAATATCCAAACATAATACAGTTATTACTTTTTCTGAGAACACCAGAACAGATTTTTGTTAAAAAATCTGGAAAAAATCTAATTAAATTTTTTTTCTTGACTAGTAATATATTTTTTTTGTGTAGCTTAATATTAATTAAATAAACATATAGTTTACTACATTTGAAAAATAATAATGTCTAATTAAACCACATATTTATTTTTATTAAGATTAAATTTTTTATGTGTTTTATAAAATATGTAAAAACCACACGCCGATACTCGAGGATTGTCAAATTCAATTTATAGAAGGCAAAAAATACCATGAAAGTGAAACCATTATGTAGCGATAGCCTAACCAATTCTCGACACGATTCGTATAGCAATAGCGATCGGGAATCCATTGAAATTCCAACAATAATGATAACATGATCCCCGTATCCGCGGATAAGATTCTGGAGCCGAGCCACACGTCCCTAACGTACGAACAGGAAACATTCGCCACCGTGACCGGAAACACAAATCGAACTTGTCACTACTGCTAAGACGCTTATGTCATACGCGGAAATTGATCTATGGATAATCTATGGAAATATTTAAATCATCATTGTTCTGATATTAAATTTTTAATTAATAGCCCTAATGAATAAAAATAGAATTTTTTCAAACTCAAGTAAAATTACTTTCTTCAAAATGTTTGTTCAACTAATTCATTTACCTTGTTATTGTTAATATACGATACATCAACAATAAAGTCTTTAGTTACCGAAGCAGAAAGTCACGGGCTTTGGATAGAATAAAATATTAATATACTTTCAAGTTGCAATTTCGTCGAGGAGTATTAACTTTCGGGAGAGAATAAATAAAATTGCATTTGAATCTAACCATATTTTAGCGGAAAGCATTTCAAAATGGCATCCGCTCTGGCATAATCTTCTTTATATTCGTTCATCGTGCCAGAGGCGGGCTGGACGGGGAAATGAATGCACTGTCATCGTGTGCTGCGGTGAAAAATGCTAGACTATTAGCAACGTGCCATGGCACTGTCTGGGGTATATCTCTAATAGTACTATTATGTGGTGAGAATGTGAATGATATTTTTTTTTTTTTTGATGTTGTTAGACAATATAATGGGATTTTCTAGATTGCGATAAGTTTATCATAGTTACATTTGTAGTTTGTGTATTTCTAATGATATATACTGATTTTTATTATTTAAAAACTGGCTTTTACCGCTATTACCACGGCGTGTATCTGAACTGTGAACTGTGTGGGCAGTGAGACTAGTTCTATTACTTTTTCCTAACATTATTTCACACAGGTTAGTATAGATAGCAGAAGTTCCAAAAACAAATCTGTACACGACAATTAAGTAGAAACAGCAACAATTCTCAAATTCGCGCGACAATCACTGACTTTTTTCAGCGTCGAGTGCCAAGTGGCGATGTAGGTGGTGTACATGCTGTAATTAAATCCTCTTGCCAACTCTGGACGATAATATTAGTACGGGCTTATAAGTGACATATATCCAAACGAGTGACCCAAAATTAAAAAATAATATAACTCTATCCCCCTTTATTAGATATTATAACAGCTTTGTTATTCGTATTTTAAATTAAATATACATATTATAATGATCGATGCATGTTCGAATTTATTGTATACATATATATATTTCTATAAGTAGGTACCTAATCATTGTTTTATGTTTATTTTCGAATGTGATTTCCGTTTTTGACTTTCGTGTATAATGTAATTGTTGAGATATTATATAAAAAGGAGTTATAAGAATAATGTTAAGCAAATAAAATAAATCAGTAAGTTGACCCGTTATGAACAATATCACTAAAAAAACAATATGTTAAGGACATAAAAATACAGAAATGGGGCTCCGATAAAAAATATTACCTTGCCAAACAAAATTTTAGTATTTGTATATAATGGCTGTGTAATCTAAGTAATATTAGTTCACGATTTATTTTATACCCTGGCCAAAAAAGCACATAACAAAACGTTACTTCAAAGAATCCAATTTAACTCAACAACAATACGTGTGATAAATAACTGTTTTAATTAAACTCATAACATCTTATTGCTCTGTGCACATTGCTGTGCTCTGGACAAGCGAAACAGATTAAAAATATAAATTTAAAGTAAAGCACGGACGTTATTAGAAATTAAGGTATTGTTCCACTACCATAAACAACTTATTTTCCAACAAGCTTTTTTATTAAATAACACTTATGCATTAAATAACAAGAGATAAGAGACACACAAACAATTAAAGGAGTGGATTCGGTCTTAAAGTTGTATCACAAAGAACGGTTCGTTGGCCGTCGATGCATAATCTTATACTAAGTCCTAAGTACATACCTCAATGTAGTGCTCCTTATTAGGACGGAATGACGTCAGCCGTAAGGATGTGGAGAAATTCTTAATCAATACGAATGACAATACATTTATGTATTGATTATTTTGCATATAGCACTTTATCACGTTTATTCATTTTTGTTAATTCAGTCTCTATCTTCTATCTAAAAATAAGTTCGCGTTTTAGACTTTATATTAAGCCACATTTATTCAATACATAGCGGCATGTATCCTGAACATTTTAAAGTTTGCTATTATACAATTTATATGAAAATCTTTATATATATAATTCTTCTGTGAGTGTGTATGTCACTGAACTTCTCTTAAACGACTGGACCGATTTTGTTGAAATTTTTTGTGTGTGTTCAAGGGGATCTGGGAATGGTTTAGATTCACAATTTTGTCCGCTGGACAATGTTTTTTTTAATTAATTTTTAATTTATTAGTAGTTGTTGATTTTGGAATGTTTTACATTGGATCCGACAGACGGCGCTACCATCGCAGTGTCAAATTTTACATAATATTCGAATTTTAATTTTAGTCTGTCCCGACAGTTAGCGCTGCGATCAAATTAAAATAAAGTTTTGTTATCATTGTTTTATTGTAGACCATGTGCTGGATCAAATATTAAATTAAAAGGTACTGAGTGTTTTGGCCAAACAATGACAATCTGTGGCTTAGATTTAGAAAACCCATGTTTTTCTCACGGCCAATTATATGTTGCGTGTTCCAGAGTTGGAAAACCATCGAATTTATTGATTTATACACCTCAGGGTTTAAGCAAAAATATTGTACATCCATTGGCATTACGATAAATTAAGTTTTTGTAAATAAAAAAATATATTTTTTAAATAAAATAGTTTGAGTGTAAGCTTTTTTACCTTTAATTAAAACATGTTGAAGATTTCATTACACATACTCACACGCTATCGATTAGTCTAATTGTAATAAATTTACATGTAATGACGTTAGATATTGTCATAACATTTGAATAATAATTTTCATCAAAATGGTCCAGAATGTTTTAGCTTATTAAAAAAAGTTTGAAATTTTCAAATTAAAGACGTGTAGACAGGACAACGTCTGTCGGGTCCGCTAGTATATTATAAAATACATACACTTCTTAAAATACATCTTCTCAATATTTGTAGTTTCAGTCGATGATTTGCATAAATACCAGCATCAACTAATAATCATACATACAAATCTATTGTGCGAATAGATAGATAAAAGATTTGGTACAAAAATTCACGAATCAATTAATATTAGTGTATGCTTCCACGAGTGTAATTTCTATTATAACTTTATCACACGATACTTCCCCTCTGTTAAGTTATATAAACTGTGACAATGTTGGAACTAATTAAGAGACAATATCTGTGCCTCATTAATCAAAGCATTCCATTAACGAACAAAAGAGTTGAACCGATCAATTTTGTATCCGAATCGCTATGGAATTTTTTTCTTTTACTTACTCAAGCCCAACCAAACTTTATTCATAAACTTGTTAATTGTCCTAATTGAAAATCGAATGCGTGCTAATGCTTTATGACTCACTCATTGGGTCACATTACGGCGCTAGCTTTGTTATCATGTATTGTAAAAAACAGTATATTATTTATATATAGCCTCCTATAGCCCTCCAACCCACATATAACCCAAATATTTTTATTCCAGGAATCAAATTCATGACCTCCGCTCTAATGTTCGTGAAAATCGTAAAAAGGTAACGTCGTAATCAAGCAGGTTTATCCCACCATATAAGAATACAACAATACAATACATATTCTAATACAACGAATTCATTTAAGAATAACATAAAACTACTATTAATCCTATCTTTCTTCTTTATTATAGTTACTAGAATGTTCTTAATGTCATTCTCCTGATTTATAAATTTTGTGATGTTTTGTTTTGATATGCTTTGTTTCTTAATTTTAATCAGTAAAACTTTTTATGGATATGCCCAATATAAATTGTATTGATGGTAGATTCTAACTACATTGACCAAAAGGTAATGAGCAACCCATGAGTGGTATATTATTCTTAAAAGGCCGGCAACGCACTCGCGAGCACTCTGGCATTGAGAGTGTCCATGGGCGGCGGTATCACTTAACATCAGGTGAGCCTCCGGCGCGTTTGCCCCCTGTTCTATAAAAAAATATATATATAAAGGGTATTTCAACAAGAAGTTTGTTTTTCAATTGTGGCAACACCGAGAACGTGATAGTTTTGACATTTAGTTTTTGACGGTATTCGTAGTAGGTGCTTTGGCAATTATTACAATGAATTGAATTTCGCTCGAAAATCGTATTAAAATAATTCAAATCCACTATAAAAATGGTGGTTCTGTTAAAGTTACATTTCGTAAAATTCGTGATATTTTCGGCCAGCATAATCGTCCTTCTGAGACCGCTGTTAAGAATTTGGTCGCGAAATTTGAGTCGACAGGCTCGGTACAAAACGTGCCAACACCAACACGTGTTCGACCGGGTCGTTCAACAGAAAACATCGCCGCCGTGAGCCACAGTGTTGAAGAAGATCAAAATTTGTCAATTTCACGACGTTCTCAACAATTGGAGTTATCCAAAAGCACAACATGGCGAATTTTGCGAAAGGATTTGGCTTTGAAGCCTTACAAGATTCAACTGGTGCAGGAATTAAAGCTGATCGACCATTCAAATCGCCGCAGATTCGCTCAGTTCATTCAGGAACAACCTGGTGGTTTTTCTGAAAAAATCATTTTTTCAGACGAAGCCCATTTTCATTTGTTTCATTGTTTCAGGGTACGTCAACAAGCAAAATTGTCGCATTTGGGCTTCTGAAAATCCTAAAGCAATTATTGAGAAGGCTTTGCATACTCAACGTGTTACTGTGTGGTGCGCTATGTGGTCTGGAGGCGTGATTGGGCCGTTTTTTTTCGAAGATGAGGCTGGAAATGCGGTAACAGTCAATGGATCACGGTATCGCGAGATGTTAACCACTAAATTTTGGCCTATTATTGATGACATGGATATCACTGAAATGTGGTTTCAACAGGACGGTGCCACATGTCACACAGCCAATGAAACGATCAATTTATTTGTTTGCAAACCAAATTTCCCGAGCGCATAATTTCGCGAAATTCAGCTGTTAAGTGGCCAGCCAGATCGTGTGATTTAACACCACTGGATTATTTTTTGTGGGGCTATGTCTATACGGAGCCAATCGAATCGATTGCAGCCTTAAAACTCAAAATCCGTGATGTCATTAACGAAATAGACCCTCCATTTTGCCAAAAAGTGATTAAAAATTTTGATGAAAGAATCAACATCTGTCAGCGTGGTCGTGGTGGACATTTGCCAGATATCATTTTTCATTCATAATTGCCAAACTTTTCTCTTTGTAATACAATACAAATTTTATTCATTTTCCTCTAAACTCTTTGTTTTATTTTGTTTTAGAAAACAAAGTTCTTGTTGAAAAACCCTTTATATATACCATTGAGAAATTTCGTCATTAAAATTTCGATTCTAGATAATATTTATTGTATCATTGTACTCTAAAACTTGGTAGTGTTATTTGAATTTTTAATGCCAACTGCATTAAAAATTCAAATAACACTACCAAATACGCTCAATAAGTAGCGTATTACAGGGACTTGACACACTCGTGCTTTTTCTTTACCTTTTCCGCACTCGTGCGTTCTCTGTCCCAACTGTCAAAACAATGTCTATTAAAAAGAAAAACTAACCACGAAGTTTTTATGATTCATGCAAATATTTTTAATAAGCTACTAATTTGTTTCAATATCAAATTTAATAATTGGATTCAATGCCTTAGGTTAGGGTTTTTTTCAATTCATCTCATTAAATTTCATTTCATATCAATAAAAAAATTATACTGAAGACTTGGTTGTATGGGCATAGTCTCCTTTGCCTACCCAGAATGGGTGAAGAAAAAACAATCTAATTTTAATTTCTGTCGGTTGGCGCCATTTTCAAACAAATGTTCTTGCTAGTCTAGTTGTTTGTTGCACAAAATGAGTAATTTCGACGATATTTTATTGGAATTAACACCACCCGAACAACAGTATAATTGTACAAAATGCTTCGGAGAACATTTTATCAGAAAAGTAAAAAAGTCGCTACACGTAGGTACAACGAATTTAATGCGTGGAGAGAAGAGAAGAAAAAACGCAAATAGTTTTATTAAATTCCTTTTTTTTGCAACTGTATTAAAAATAGTAGTTCAGTACACGTGCGGAACCGACTTTCCGCACTTGTAATGAAATATATAGAAAGGATTTTGTTAGTAAAGAAAACAAGAAAAAAGTTCATATTAATACAGATTTATTTTAAAAACTCATGAAAATGTCTTAACTAATATTAAACGGAATGTTATTACTAGCTTCTATTTAATACATATTGATCACAAACCTTTGTTTCAACCATATGTAAAGTATAATTATTATAAACAACAATTTATTTACACAATTTTACAACTTAATTTAAATGTGTCAGCTCATGTGCAATATAACAATTTAACCTTTAAGTATGGACATTTAACTTTTTAATTTAAACATAACTTTAAATTTTAAAAAACATCAATTTTCTTTATCTGTTTCATGATCATTTGTATCTTTGTAATAAACTTGTAGGTGAGCAGACTCCTATGCCTGACACACGCCGGCGAATTTTCTAAGACTAGTTGGTTTCCTCGCGTATTTTTTCGAATATATAAACCGTTCAAGCGAATGTTAAGCCGGGGTCGAAACTGTGACCTCAGGGATGAGAGTCGCACACAGAAACCACTAAGCCACCAACATTGCTCTTCCAAACCGAACTTTATAGTTCTATATACATACCAAACATTCGCAAGTGTTTTTTAATTAAAAACTCGAATCATAATATGTTATTATGTTGGCAGAGTGTCATCTATTTTGAATATTCGATAAGGATAAAAATTAAACGTCGTACAATCGAGTGTTCTTAATTATTCAAATTAAAAAAAAATGGATGTTTCAAGAAAAACATTATTCCGCTGCCAATATAACCCAAAATGTTTCTTGGTCACCGAAACTGGAGAAATAAATTCATTCCGAAATAGAGTTAACATAAAACGCTTTATAATACCCGAAATATACTTTAAAGAACACTTAGTTAATGTTCAATCTTCCATTTACAACAGACAGCAATAAAATACGTACCCACAATCTTATATATAAAATTCTCGTGTCGCGGTGTTTGTGGTTAAACTCCTCCGAAACGGCTTTCCCGATTCTCATGAAATTCTGTATGCATATTGGGTAGGTCTGAGAATCTGACAACATCTATTTTTCATCCCCCTAAATGTTAAGGGTATTCCACCCCTAAATTTATTTATTTTCAATTTTAGATTTAAAAAAAAAATTATGATACAGCATCAGTAAATACATAATATATCCATAACCCTGAATTTTCAACACTTTACAAATTCCTATTTTTTTATTTCATTATTAAAAACTTATGTTGTGAACTCTGAGGATTAGGCAGGCTCAGTAAAATCACATTCAGGAGAAACGAAGTTCGCGGGGGCAGCTAGTTTTCTTTATAAAATCACAATTATTTTACAAAAAAGTCGAATAAATTGGGTTTCCATATGAAATGTTAACGAATACAGTCCACATTTTACAATTGCCCCGTACTATCCATCTACATAGTATTAAGAACCATTTTCTTCTCAGTAGCTGTAAAATGCAATACCGCAGTAATTGCGTTTAACATATGTTTACGACCGGCGTCATCTGTGGACATGAGATACGCTAACACAACATTCTTGAGATATTCAAGATTAGCGCCCTCTCGCGATTGGATGCGACGTAATCTGAAATTAAATTAAAAGTACTTTTATTTAAACAATGCATACATACAATTTTTTTAAAATGTGCATGAATGTGCAATATGTGAGTTCATGAAATGTTAACTACTGAAGCGATACAAATAAAATTTTAAATCTTTATTCAGTCAATATTTTTGTCAAAATTAAAATTAAATCTTACGAATTTCCGTTAAACGAACAAAAATTATCTAATTTGGTCTAAATCAATACATTAACCAATAAAGTTAAGGCTGCCCTTTTATGCATGCTTTGTCACCATGTTGTGAACAACAATAAAAACTAGATGGCGCTAGCTGTGAGGTAGTAATTAAAACTATGTAAATATAAATAAAAGCCATGACTAATAATACTACTAATTATCTTATTTTTATTGCGTGTAAATGTTATTATTTTATACCTGTCAATTTCCTCCTTCAGGGTTCTTATAACCTCCTTGAATCGTTCCTTGTCTATTGTCGCGTCCCGTTGACACTCCCTATACTGTCCTTCGAGGTGATGCTTTTCACGTCGTAATTGAGTAATATCAAGATCCTTACGGGCTAATTCGTGGGCGTAATGAAGCATGTGTGGTAAGGCGGTTTTATCCTGCTGAAAATTAAATTTTATTCAGCGACACAATGCATTTATAGTTGATTTTTATCGACATCATCTTCATAGATTTTAAAAATTCAATAATCTACATTACTTAATTTACATATTATTATATAGTCGAGTTAGCAAATATTTGTGTGTACGAAATTAAGAAATAAAAGATTAAAATAAGCGAAAATGTAAATACTGGATCCATTTTATGAAATTGTTTCCATTCAACCAATATATGTATGTGTTTTTAATGACATCTTACTGTTAAAACATGGCCATCCTTCCATCCTTCCTCTGAGCTGACCTTCCGGGATCTATCTCCTCTCGACCTGATCAAGTTGTCTGTCTCTTCTAGCAAAGTGGAGTATCGGTCACGTTGGGTCTGAACGTGCTTCTCGAGATTTTGTATACGGTTACGCAGATCGGTTACTATCTCCGTGTGGTAGTCTTTTTCACTTTTTAATTTCTAATAACACATAGATAAACATATATATTAAAATGAATACCAAACGAATATGACAAATTGCATAGCTAAGCCGCACCAAAAAAAAATTTTTGATTAAAAAAAATGCTACTTTAATATTAAATTTTGCATTTAAATTACATTGCAAAACAGAAATAAAATAAAAGAGTCATCTACAATGTAAAAAAAAAGTAAAAAAGTACTTCCCGTACCGGGAATCGAACCCGAGCCTCCTGGGTGAAAGCCAGGTATCCTAGCCACTAGACCATACGGGAGATATATAACTAACCGAAATTAGTGTTTTGAATATTGTTTGATAGGTAGTGCTTTAGGTAAAAGAAAAACATATGGGCCCATTTTATAAATCCAAAAAACTTTTATAGAATCAGTTACAAATTTAAAGAGAGAAAATTTAATCAAATTTTGTTAATGATACGAAAAATTATATTGAAAGAAATAGGGTACTTTTCCCACAATTCAACAAGCTGTGATTATTAAACGCGTTTTATTTAATTATTTTACGTTGTTTTGAAAATAACCAAAACTCAAACTAATCACTTTGGATATTGACACTTTCAATAATAAAATATTTTAATAACTAACCTCTTCTTGCAGCTTTAGTGAATCCATCTTATCCTGTTGTTCTTGCTCTAACATCAGCTTATAAGTCTCAACCTTATCATTTAATACAGCTATCTCACTTTTCAGTGTGGCTATTTCACTCTCCCTATCCCCATTTATACTACTCTTCACACTTATTCTATAATTTTCAAACTCTTTTCGTAATAATTCATAATCCTTCTTACATTTTGAGTGAACATGCTCAAATGCCTCTATATTTAAAACAGTAGTCAAATCTATGGGATTCCCTTGTTTATCGTTTTCAGCTATAAGTTCCTTTTTCAAAATGTGTATCTTGTCTATGAGTGTTTGTAGGTACTCTGTGTCTGCTAGTTTGTCGTTGTCTGTTTCACTTATTGAAGAGTTATCTGTAAAATATACAAATCTGTTTAGAATTGCATAAGTTTGAAAAATAAAGATATAAATAACAGCTAGTTACATTAATACTGACTATAAAAAATAACAAGGAATGTTTTAAAATATAAAATTGAATGTATATCAATAATTAAGGATTTTTTATTTATTTAATTATTAACACTTCGTTTCAGAAAAACAATATATATATACTATAAAGATATATCAATTTTATGTCAGACTATGCCTTCAGGCGTAAGATTGCACTGCACTGTTGAATGTATATTAAATATTTATACTTTATTTTACTTATACTTTTTTATGTCCTTAAAAACACTAACATTGAACGTTTCGTTTCAAGTAATTTGATACGGCTTTTAATTAAATTAATCACTTTGCGAATATCAAATAGTGTAATTTTATATGATTTGTTGTAAGAACTGAGCAGTGTCATTAGTCTAGTGGCTTCATCGAACGACTCTGGTACTTAAGGTAGGTTCGATTCCCGGCTGTGCACGAATCAACTATGTGTATGTGTACGGTGAAGGAAAACAAACTTCCTGAGCAAACCGGCTTGCCTTAGACCCAAAGTCGATGTGTGTCACACAGGAGGCTGATCACCAACCGGCCTTTTAGATTTACAAATGATCATGAAACAAATACAGAAACAACAGATATCTGAGAGTAGTGCCACTGGTTAGTTTTGTAACGTGACAACGTCAAATAATTCGATCGAGCCGACTGCACGCACGAAAAAACATGACTCCTGCGGCGTTACCTCGCTCTGAGGCGTTCCATTTAAGGCTTGTCTGTCTCTTATTAATCACTACATAGTATAAAACAAAGTCGCTTTCTTTGTCCCTATGTCCCTTTGTATGCTTAAATCTTTGAAACTACGCAACGGATTTTGATGCGGTTTTTTTAATAGATAGAGTGATTTAAGAGGAAGGTTTATATGTATAATAACATCCATTAAATAGTGGAGAAGTACTGTTATTTTTGAGGTTTCTAATGTGTTCGGTTAGTTTCGGTTATTCTTGGTTAGTATCGGTTATTTTCGGCTACTATCGGTTAGCTTCGGTTAGTATCGGCTATTTTCAGTTACTTTCGGTTTAACATAGTATAGTGAAATATTTATTTTCAGTTTAACATAAGTAGAACGCATAAAAACAATGAATGCTATAAATGATATTAATTTAATTTAACGACCGAGCGATATCTAATATTCCCAAAAAGGCTAATCATAAATTTTAAAATTTACTAGAAGGTCAGTCAGTCAATTGATTCCATGTGGGTAAAATTTAATTTAACCATTAAAATTTAATGACATGGAATAAGTGATACCTGTATTTTATATTTCAAAATAAACATATTTTTAATTTTATTTTCGGTTAGTTTAGGTTACATTCGGCAACTTTCGGTTAACTTCAGTTACTTTAGGTTACTTCCGGCTTCTTTCGGTTAGTTTCGGTTACTTTGGGTTAGCTTCGGTTAGTTTTGGTTATTCTCGGTTAGTATCGGCTATTTTCAGTTACTTTCGGCAACGTTCGGTTAGCTTCAGCTACATTCGGTTAGCTTCGGCTACATTCGGCTAGGTTCGGTTAGTTTTTGGATTTTTTTTCATCCTTTTTAATCAATTTTCATATATTAAACAGTATACATTACTGTTAATCTGTGCGTCAATTCAGATAATAATCGCTAGATTCCTTTACATATCGTAGATTAAGTTTTAAAACCCCCGAAAAACTTTCATTTGAAACGGACTTGGGAATTAAATTTGCATACTTATTTACATTATCTCAGCAGTACACTTGGAGCCCTTTCATTATCAAATTTGAGTGGGACGCAGCCGGAATATCAAGTTTACGCTATAGATGATTATCACCTAAATGTAAGCACAAAGTAGCACCCCATAAACATTGATACGGGGATTCGGAAATTCTTTTTTTTAATGTTTGATGAGTTAATCTGCCACAGATAAATTTACTATTATTTAATCGGTGATATTCTACATTTTAATAATTAAATGTTAAGAAGGAAATAAACTTATAATATTAATTATGTTTCAATTAATTCAATTCACTTCAGTAAATTATAGATTACAATCACTACATAGTCTAAAACAAAGTCGCTTTCTCTGTCCCTATGTATGCTTAAATCTTTGAAACTACGCAACGGATTTTGATGCGGTTTTTTTAATAGATAGAGTGATTTAAGAAGGAAGGTTTATATGTCTAATAACATCCATTAAATAGTGGAGAAGTACTGTTATTTTTGAGGTTTCTAATGTGATGTCGTAAATAATTACATTTTTTCCGCTTACATTGCAAACGCAGGCTGAACCCTACGAGTTTTATCAAAATAATGTACTAAGTATTGTACACATTGAAAAGGTCAACAGAAAAGTCCGCGATGGTATTATGTCTATCTCTTATGGATAACCCACAATAACTTTTTTTTGTCATTTACTTTTTACGACAAATAATGGCTAATTTTCGAAGCGATTTTAACCAATACAGTATTAATCTTTAACCAATTTAATTGGTATACCTTGAATACATTGTTCATTTAATATAGATCTATACAGCCCATTACAGCTTATTTAGCAGCGATCGTACGCGTATATTATCGGAGCTTTCCAGCGACGGAAATAATAATACATAATAAAAACCTGCTTTTCATCAGCATTGCACCCGTGCGAAGCTGGGGCGGGTCACTAGTTATTATTATAATTGTATTTATGCGTACAAATACATGTAAGTTGATCTAATTAATTATATACATATACACATAACTATACCGACTTTACAGACAACCGGTTTTTTTTTATTGTAAGAACTAACCTTCCAATCTACTAGTCATCCTCTCTAACAATCTCCCATTTACAGAGTCCCGGAGCTGTCGAATGGTCTGCTGGTCTTTTCGGCGTTGAAGATCGTATTCTCCTATTGTGTGTGAGAGTTCCGCAAGTTTTCCTTCCAAGAGAGCGACTCTCTCTTCTTGTCGAGCGCAGATTTTTCGTGCCGACTCCTCAGCGCGCTTCACTTTAATTTGCTCCTGAAATTAAAATTTTTAATATAAATTCATAAAATTTCGTTTATGGAAAACATTGTATAATTATTGTAAAATTATCGAAAGGACTAGTCATATTTGTTCGAAAAACCGATAGCCGTAACAGTCAATGACGTTGTTAGTAAGAACTTAATACAGCCAGGGCCTTTGCTTTGGTCAATATAACCGGTATGTTGTTCTAAAATTTAAACGATGTCTTTATAAACGGTTTTGACTGTATATTTAATTTTTACTATATTACTTTTGTAAAACAATACTTTGCAAATACACTTATTTTTTTCTCAATGGTATGTAGAGAAGACGTATCCCTGGTCATGATCTGCTGGCCGTATTATCAGCTCATATAACAGACTAAATTTGGACCTGTGTTGGCTAAACTTATATGTAAAAGCAAATTGAATAATAATTGGCGGTATCACTTAACATCAAGTGAGCCTCCTGCCCGTTTGCCCCCTGTTCTATAAAAAAAATGTGTTCTATAAATATACCTCTCGTATTGCAACAGAGTGTGACTGTTCCAGTAACGTCAGTTTATGCTGGAGTCGCACAAGAGAGGCCGGCGTCTCTCCAGAGCGGGACTCAGCTCGCGCCAAGCGTCGTTGGTTCGCTTCCAAAGCACTACTCAAGTCACGAACTCGCTTTTCGAGCTCTGCTTGAGACGCTGAAATACACTTCATTTGAACAAAAAATATAGTCGACTCAAAAATGCAATATTTTTTATTTGTATTGATTCTGTAAAAAAATTTAATGTATCGAGTTTATTAGTTCATTTATATAAAATGTAATTAATAATAGGCTATTTTCTAGTAGTTGGATGTGTTAGACCATCGTTTCTCAAGTGGGGGGTCGAGTATGTTGAAAAATAATAAATACAAACTACATATACACAAAAGATTCATCTATTAAACTAATTTTAGTGTAGTGTTATAAGACAAAAATATTTTATAGTGACGGGTTCGCAAGATGGCTGAGAAATGATGAGTAAGACAAACAAGGCAAGTTGATGATTGTAATCAATTACACTGATTTTTGGCAAGTACCTAGGTTACAAAGGACCGGAGCCACTAGATCCTAATTGCTATAATACATTTGTTAAGTAAAGTCTCGCAGAACCAGGAAATTTATCGTAATAAGTTGTAATGATTATCAACCCGATTGATTTAGCTGAATTTATTAATTCAATAATTTAAATAAGTCATAAAAATAACACTATTTTAGATGATAATAAAATAAAAATAACCACCTTGTGACTCACTTGTGGAAACTACTTTGTCTTCTAGTTTTTCTTTATATTTCCTTTCTTCATTAAATTTTACATGAAGTTCTCTGCAAGTTGTTGAATAGTCAGGTATATATTGTTTATGAACTTAAGTTAAACCCATTTTCTATAATATTAAGATTCAGCACATAAATATGTAAAACAATTTTTGATAATCTTAATACATATAAATCTCCTATCACGATGTTTGTCCGCGACTCCTAAATTACTTAAACGATTTTAAATTAAATTGGCACACCGTCAGCAGTCTGGTCCAACTTAAGAGATAGGATAGCTTAGATCTTTAATTATAGTCGCAATTTTATTTTATTGCAAATTGTTTATTATTTGATACAATTCCAACAGATGCCGCTGTGTTAAATGTACCAACAATTCACATAAGTTCTCCTACCGTTTCCCTTGAATAGTTTAATAACAAAATTTAGCCATAGCAACGCTTGGCCGAGTCCGCTAGTATAAGTATAATTTTTTGTTTATGTATAATTTAAAAAAGGACTAAAAATATTTTCAGTTAAGCTTACATAACTGCACTCATTAAGATAAAGTACTGATTTTCATACAACAATATTTTTATTTTTACACTTACTTCAACATTGCCAAATGGTCTGTCCTCTCTTTCTCCCGTTCTTGAATTTCATATGCAATTTTTGCTTTTAAATTACTAACTTCAGTTAGGTGTTGCTGTACTAATGTTTTCGTCTCTTCTCGCATAGATGCTATAATGTTCTCATACTGCAAAAAAAAATATATATGAACAAGAAATAAAATATCTACTGATATTGATTCCTAGCTTTGAACTGTAAGGAGAACAATAATCAACTGCTGACCTAACCCAAATGCTATGGAAAAGCCGCTAGACAAATATCACTCCTTTGGTAAGGAATTCCAAATTCAATTTTTACAGCTTTACTCGTGCATTTGAAAACCATGACTCATTTCAATTTCCCGTTTTACTTTTTTGCGTCACTATTAAATGGATAACAAGAAATAGCGCGTTATTTGAGTGCGAGTTCCACCGTGGCACCCGAGGTGCGGTAACGGCGGACGGCCGGAGACCAAAAGTTGATAACGAAGAATTGAAGGCTAATTGTTTGCTGCAGGCTGCATTAATCCTCTTGAAAACACTGTATAAATCCACTTGAGCAAATCGGGAAGGTAAAAACAGCTGAGCCTCACGAATTAAGTGAAGTAAATCGACCGGCAAAGTACCTACGATGAAAAGTGGATCCTGTACGATAATCGGAAGCACCCATCGCGATCCGAACCAAAAAGTTACTTGTGAACTTTTGGTGGACCAGTCGTAAACTATACATTTATTACATCTGGCCAGACGATTACAGCAGATATCTACTGTCAGCAATTGGAAACTATGATGCAAAAACTAGCTGCTAAACAACCAAGGCTGGTCTATCGCTCTAGGCCACTGTTGCTTCACGATAACCTTAAACCATTCACTGCACAACAGACTGCTACCAAGTAACCATGACAAAAAGGGTTACGATATAGACATACAATGGATCTCTTGGCAATGTTTCTGCCGACAAGCTTGCAAGGAGAGGCTCCGGAATTATGTCCGGATTCGCTAAAGATCAGCAAAACTTCAAAATCAATGATGGACTGCATGCAGTCCAAAATGGCTGTGCCAACAATTAACCTGCCAATCACAAAGCGACTACTAAGCCTCAACAGATCTAATCTCAAAACGAGGATAGGGACAATTTACGGACCATTTTCTCCTTAATTAACATCTTATTGTTCTAGGCAGGACAGACAGCTCCATGTTCTGAGGCTGTTTCAGCCCAGAGGAATCGTCACTAACATAATCCTGGAATGTGAAGCTGAGGCTAAACAATGTACAGAAATCCTCAGAGCAGTGAGGTCGGTGCGTGAACCCTGAGAAATGCCCAGTGACTGTGCTTCTGGAAGGAGCTGGGCTAGCTTAGTTTGCCATGACTTTATGCACAACGGACCTAGTGAGGAATCTAAGTGCGGAAACTGAGTCCACTAACCTTAAACCTCTTATACTGACTGTAGAATATTATAATAGTCATAGTGCAGATTTTTTATAGTAAAAATCTACCAAGAAACTAAAATTATGACGATTATCTGTATTTGTATCTTAATTTAAAAAAAAATTAAATAACTCTCTCCATAGCTTATCATTTAAAAAAATCAAATACACAACTACACGCAATACTCGTCGAGCGAGTTTGTTTATCTTGCCGATGCCGCGTACAAATTATTTGAAGAAGTCCATTAGTTATGAGGGTGTGCAATTATTTATTCAATTACATCTAAAATTCGCAATATTTGTCAAATTCAAAAAGGCATTAAAGACACATATTAGAGTGAACATAGTTGACTAAAATTGAGATGGCTAATGCCGACGTGTATCTCGCTTGTATATACATATTAATATTAAGTTTTTCATGTAAATCAAACATTTTTTTGTAATGAGAATTATTTCTCATTACAAAAAAATTGTTCTTTAAACATTATAAAACTCAAGCATTGAACATAACAATAATGTTCTCTATGTTGACACTGTCATGGGGGCTAACCTCTCGCCACTCTCAGCTATTCTCAATCTCTGATAGCTATAATTCATCAATATGCAATAAAAATAAGTTCACTCTTCATACTATCATTTATGCAAAATAGAATTACTGAAAAGAATCAACCTGGTTTTTATGGTACTTCTGTAGTCTACACAAAGTCACAAGGTTTATCTAATAATGTTCAAAATACCTTTTCCCGGGTAACTTTCTTATCAGACTGAAAAGCCTCTTCCATGCGTGATTTCTCGGTAGTAAGCGTTGATAATGACAATGTAAGTGCGGCCACAGACTCATTCGTTGAAACTGGAATAGAATTATCAATAAACCATAATACAATTTGTGTGCCATAATATGTTCACCCTGTGTTAATCCTACTCAAAACATTCAAGTGCTGATGCATTTAGTGTATATGTGCAAATTGAAATAAACAAATTTAATGTCAGAATACTTTTAAACCTATAAAACGTTTATTTCCAATTCATACTATTTTTAAGTGTAAAAAATAGATGTCTTGATACTGTACCTATAAATACTTTAATTTTTTTTTACATATTATGTATGTACATACCATCATTATTATCAGATTTATTTAAAGCCTTTAAGCTTACTTCTAACGCCTCTTTCTCCTTAACGAGACCTTTATATGCAGCAACGACATCTGGAAAGGTTAAAGAAACAGCTGTTATTCACTCAGTGTCTTCTAAAAAAAATATTTTATATGAGGAAACTAAAAAAATACTTGATATTGTAATTCGTAAATATAACTTACCTCTAAGGCGAGCTTCATATCGTTTTATTTGATCAGCCTGTTTAGTTATTGTGGAAATCAGTTCATTCTTTGATAGCGACTCCATACTTTTTACCAAATATCGCAATTCGTTCAATTATCTGCTGAAGCCGATACCTAACTTTAAACCATTTTCCTGAGTATAAATTGATATAAATAAAATTGCATACAATTATTATCTATAAATATTATGCAGTATTCTAGTACTGAAGAAATGACATATCTGATTATGTTCAGTATAATACCTATATAAACATTAAACTTTTTTTTTTTTAATTTATCCCTAATGGGAAAGGCAAAGGACTTTAGTCCATACAGCCAAGTCTTATTTTTGGTAATAATTGGAAAATTTTGGTAGTTTTAAAGGCCGAAGCCACGTCTTCATTGTTCTTCATCGTAAGGCCGAAGCCATGTCTTGTCTTATGTTGTCATGTCTTATTAATCTCGATCTTATAAGCCTAAACATAAACATTAAACATAACAGCTGACATTTGTACACAGACTAATAGGAGAATTAAGAATGTAAGTGTACAGATGTATAATATGACAGCAGTCTACTAAAGTTTTTTTAAAATATAATATAATGATTAATGGCAATAGTTATAACTTTGTGCCAGTTTCAAGTAAAAGCTAGGGAAATTAAACGCGAGAAAAAATAAAGAAACACATCAAAAAATAAAGAGATAAGCTAGTTAAAAACATAATACTTACATAAATATTAAATCTTAATATTATTATTGATTATGACAGAAGATAATACATTGTAATACAATAAAGGATAAAGCAAAAGGCAGGAGCTTTTAGTCGGAAACAAATATGTAGTAATTGTAAGGAATTCAGAAAGGAGGTGCGGTGCGGGAGGAGGATATTGGGCACAAGAAAAGAAAATATGGTCGAGGTCACCAATATCTTCTCCACACTCACAAATATTACTGTCCTACTAAGGCCCAGCACACATGGTGAAACGCAACTGCAACGAAACCCTTTTGAAATTATAGGTTTGAAACCAGTTTCAAACGTTTTCCACACACGCCGCAACCTAAATATGATGAAATTAGTCACAATCATTCCGATTTTGAGACCAGACAGACGTCTCCAAAATGTCTAGTTCAAGTGATGAAGAAGTTCTGGTTCTGTATTTGTATCTTCGACAAAGAAGGAGGCGTAAAAGAAGACGTATGTGGTTACATCCCTACATTGAGAAGAATATCAACTGCCGTATGTTTGTGGCTGCTAAAGAATTTCAACAAACTGACAGAAAATTCATGGATTGTTATCGTATGAGCAAAAAGACATACCTTGAGCTTGTTGAAATAATGACACCTCAGCTGCAGAAACAGAATACTAACATGAGGGAATGTGTGAGTCCTCAAGAACGGCTATTAATAACACTTATGTAAGTTATTTAAAATATTTATTTATACCATTTATAAGAACACAAACATTTATTTTTAATGAAAATTAAATTGGTTTCCTTCTTGGTTTACAAGATTCACTCGTTGCTGCACTTTCAGGCGTAGGAGGAGTTGGATTCAATATGTCATCAATAAGGTTTAGTACACGTCTCTTGAATAATTTGAATTGTTGCAGATTCATTTCTCTTAATTCAGGTGCGAGACTATTTAAAAACGACATAACAGAGTCCGTGGACGTCTGAGATTCATTTATGCGAGTAGATTTCTGTTTTAAATAATTATCAGTCTCGTGCAATGAAGATTTCTTTCGCTTTGGGTTTGAAGAATGATGAGCGGAATCATCATGAGTACTAGGAGGACTAGGCTCGTCTACATTACTGCGCTTAGTAGATTGCTCGAACTCGGTAGGCACATCGTTTGACACATCAGTTGTCCTATTCTCTCTTGAACTAGTAGATGGCAAGTTACCTGCCTCGTGCGGAATCACCGGTTTTACATATGGTGTTAAAAAATGCATGTAATCGAGTAAATAGTATGGTTTCTTCTTTTTTATTCCAGAACCACTTGGCAAAGGTTTCAAGTGTCTCATAAAAACAACACGCATATTTCGCTATTTTTCTTTGCATGCGGCACCTGTAACAAGATTTAAATATAAAAAAAACATTAAAATTTGTATTTTAATGTTATCTTTAGATTTTAGATTTACTATATTTATATTCTTCAATATTTAAATGTTTTACTTGCCTATATACCTAGCTTTATTTATTTTCAGTTATTTAGGAGATACATCTACTACATATGTGGCATTGGGCTAATATTTCGCCAGAGGAGAATCCACAATTGCAAACATCGTTGCTGAGACGACTAAAAAAATATGGGAAACTTTAATGAATAGATATATGGCGGTTCCAGACACAAATAAGTGGAAGCAAATTGCTGAACGATACTATACTTTGTGGAATATGCCTAATTGTTTAGGATCTCTTGACGGAAAACATTTTAAAATAAAAAAGTATCCTAATACAGGATCTACAAATTTTAATTACAAAAATGGCTGATGGTTTGTTTACAATGATAGAAGTGGGATATGCAGGTAGAAATAGTGACGCAGGTATTTTCAGAGTTGCAGACATGAAGCGTCTTATTGAGTCTCATGACCATTACTCAAATTAGGCATCATTACACACTAGGAACACTGCACCAGCCCGTTTACCACTTGATGAAATAATTACTCATTCCCATTTTACTTTGTTGGAGATGAAGCCTTTCCTTTGGAAAAATACCTAATGAGACCTTTTCCTGGAAGGACTGCCACCAACACCTTACGGGTCTTTAATTATAGACTATCCCGTGCAAGAAAAAGTGTTGACACTCAACACTTTTTCATGCACGGGATAGTTACTTTTGGCATGTTAACAGAAAAATTCATGTTATTCGAATCACCAATACGTTGTCGAAACCCTGAAGTGGTCAATAATATAATAAAAAGCGCTTGTGTCTTGCACAATTTTGTGAAATCCAAGGAAGGAATGTCATATCAGGGAACGAACATCAGCGGGGGAACAAGTCAACGACCTAATGGTATAATTCCACATGATTTGATCCTAGGACCCAATCCTTCATCTTTAGCTGTAAGAAAATATTTGAATAATTACTTTTTGGCACCTCAGACAGCATTGCCTTGGCAATGGGCTTATTGTATTTAAGAATAATTAAATAAACAAAATAATCAGCTCACCTGTCATATTCATTATTTTTCCAATTTCAGCCCATGCTTTATCAGTATCATTCTTGCGAGAGTAGCTTGAAAGTGTTGTATTGTACAAGCAAGGATGCTTCTCAACTTCCAATACGAATTGAATGTTTTTATTTTCTACGTCAGCCATTTTGTTGAACAGAAAAGACGCCAAATCCGACACGAGTTTCCTGCACGCTGGTTTCAAAGCAACTGTTCTGCAACGCGTTTCAAACCGGTTTCAAACTAGTTGCGACGTGTGTTGTCTCTCAAAGGTATCTATGCCATAAACTCAAATGAAACTCAAAGTAACTAGTAGTTGCAGTTTCGTTGCAGTTGCGTTTCACCATGTGTGCTGGGCCTAACGGTTACTAAATTTGCTTTGAACTTTGAAGATTTATTGGCTTAAAAGTCATTAATATACTAAAAGTCGTCAAGGATTTTATCAACATTCAACTGATTTAAAAAATAATATCTTTTACGACATGAGCGAGACGAAAGAAACAAATATGTATAAGTCTATGTCAGCCGTTTATAGTTGTACAAATAATGGTGTCGAATTGTAATATTTGAATATTTCTCGGTTAAATGTTACGTCTCTTTTGTTTAAACATATAAGCTATAATTATTAACCTCTTATTAGCCTAGTGGGATCTTTATATACCGTAAAGAAATATATTATCACTTAAAACATTCAATTAAATTTATTATTAAAGACCATTGAATACAAATATATTTTGGAGGCGTTTCTAAATTTCTCAATAACTTCTACGGTAATACTGTTATTAATAGTACCTATTCAGGGCCCTTTACTATGATATAAGTCTAAATCATTCAATTTAATAAAACTTAATAAAAACTCTTCAGTATACCATAACTATTTTAGAGGGAAACAATCTAATAATTAACATACTTTATATACGTTTACGTTACGTTTTACATCCACTGTATCAGTAGCTATTTAATTGTATGATTTTAAAAGCATTTTCAATTGTGTTTTCTAGTTTCGCTGTTACAAGCCTAAAGTAAGGTCTAGTTAGTTATAAATATAATAATAATGATTAAAAATGTTTTTAAGCATATCACTAGGGAAACGATCATGAGACAACAAATCTGGCACATTGATCCTCCCCGTTGTATACGCAATGTATCAAGTTCAATGAACTCATGGGGTGAATTCACCCCTCGACAATCTTCCTTTAATAAAATTGGGCCGCCGAATATAATGTGTTATTTTCGCTTCTAAATTTTTGTAGTCAAGAAATATTGTTATTTTAAAATCAGTTTTATAGTAAAATTATTAAATATTTAAGACATGTAATGTCATTAGAGATTTAATTTGCAAAATAATAACAATAATAAATATAAAACTACATAATATTTGATTTCGCTCTTTGATACAAATTAGTATCGTTCGAGTATATCTAAAAAAGGTTAAGGGCTACAAAATAAAAGAGTATTTAAATACATTATTGCTAATGTCAATATTTAATGTCTATATCAATATTAATTTCTACATCAGATTACATTCGTTGACATTTCAATAATTAAGTAAGCCAATTAAAACCAACGCATTACATACCGACGATTTGTACTGTTACTTATTCTAGCTAACCTAGGCCAAACCTTACAGTACCCAAACCTGCCCGGAAATGAATTAAATAAATCTGGTTAAATATAAGTAGTTAGAATACAGAAACACTAAGGTAATAACACTAAAACAAAAATAATTAGCACAAAATACTAAATCAGAACGAAACTATAATTTGGACAGGTCACAGGTGTGAGAAGTCATCGATCGCCATTTGCAGAGCTATCCCCGCAACCGTGCAAGCGAGTCTTGAAATCCATACACCAAATTGAAATTCTATTTCATACGTTGAGGCAGTACTTGATAATGGGGCGAATACTTAAAATATTAGGTGGGATATATTATAAGATATAATTTAATATGCGAGCAATTGTAGAAGTCTAATAAACTTTTAATTTTTCAAGATCGAAATGTGAGCAATTAAATGTAGTTTTAGAGCTTATTAATAAGGACTGCCATCATGATACTTTTGAACCAAAGACTCGCTCGACGTAAACGATAACGATATCAAGGAAACCTGCCGATAGATCTTAATGTAATAATTAAATTCGACATTATCATAGATATTAATATAGCCTCGATAACAGTCTTATAACCTTTTGGGGCAGGCTTCCTTTTTAAGATTTTGAAACCTTGTAACTAAATGAGCCAGCATATAGTTCTACCCCGTCGGAATTTTAAACCCTACTACTTAGGTACATTTTTATCAGGTGGTAAGTATTAAAGGACGACACAATACAAATTGCGACGCATACAAATTGCGAGAGAGCCTGTTATGAATTTTTTAGACTGTTGTGTGTTATTAATGAATGATAAGAGAAGGTTAATCAAGGAATTTAATGATGCTAACTAAAATATGCAAGATCTGAATCAATTGTAGTAATATGAAATTTCTTATAGAGTTTCTTTACATATGATTCAGTATTCTTAAACAGAAAAAAAAGAAAGTTATTCACCTAAAAAATTCAAAACAGTTTTAGAAACATAACAGATACAAGTATTTAAACCTGTGACTAGTTTATACACACTATTCGTTCCTGTTTGTGTATGTTTTTAGACTAATATTAAAGAAACACCACACCAACATAGTTTAAATTCAAATCCTAACCAAAGATTAAGTTACAGAACACAGAAATTCAACTAAGTAAATACTTACGTTTAGATAGGTACTTAGATTAACCATTGCAAAAATTATATAACTGACTAGTTTCGTGTTGTTAAGTATTTAAATAAATAATAATCGTAAATCTTAATGCAAAATTATCCCTATCAGTAGAACTTAAAATATGTAGTCCAAATGCATTTTACAAGCCCCACATAATATATTATGAGATAATTAGAACAGCTCTTTACTTAAAATTTATATTAATAAACCAAAATATATGTGGCAGTTAGTTTGCAATATTTTAAGTATAACTTTATAAAACCAATTGGAATTATCGTAAAAATGGTTTATTAATATAAGATCTTTAAATACATTATGATATGCGTTCACATTTATCTATAATTTCTCTAAAAAGTGAAAGATTCTACACATGTATAGTCTGGATTAAATACAGTCACAAATTTATAACATCAAGTTGTTGAGTAAATTTATAAGAACTAATTTCAAACTTACACTTATGAGATACAATATTATGAAAAGAAATCTATGATAATAGATCTATCAACTAGAATAAATTATTAATTATACATTACTTAAATGTAATAATAAATAGTGATTATACAAATTAATAAGAGAGACAATATCATATGGATAATTTTCAATATGCATTAAAAGCCGAGGCTTCAGCTTGTGTTTTATGCAATAAATTTTAAATTTAGTTTAATATTATGTATTGCTAATCAGTTTCTTCTGAAAAAGTATTCTATATAATCAATGTGATTTTTTTCATTAATTTAGTCAATAGAAATTATCAATAAAATGTTGATCAATCATTAATACACTGATTGTCATGGTCTCCAAATTTATTGATTTAGTCAAAGTCTCATTTGAAATGAAATGGCAAAATATTACTAGGTACTTTTTACAATTAAACAATTTTTTATTAGATCTTTATCTAATGATTTTGTGCATGAGTCAATTTCAAGACTATAATAAATACTTTTTATTAATTAGATATCTATAAACGGACAATCCCTACTGTTATAAAAAATTTCATGGAAGATATTTTGCTAGCCATTATAAGTAAATTTTATCTAGCATTCTGTTGTCTTTGGTAATGGGTATGTAATTGAGATTTATTATATTACTTATGCTTTTAAATAGATATTGCCGTATTTTGAATATAAATAAGTGTATAATTGCACATTATACATAATATATTTTTTGCGTCTGTATAATTTTACTTATAGTAAAAATTTAATATTGCACTGTCAATTAGGTTTGTAAAAATAGAAAATATATTGCTTATATTTTGTGTCATTTCCATAAAAATCTTGGTAAATATAAACCTTAATTTAAATGTAAATAGGTTGATCTTGATCGATGGTGTTTATTTTTAAAATTTTGATAAATTATGCCACTATGAAATTACCAGTATTAAATTTTTACAGAAATTTGTTAGCAATCATTGGTTGAAAAGAGAACTTTACAGCAACCCTACACAAGATATAACATTTTCATGTCATTTTTATATAACTCCTTGTTATAAAGATACCTATTGAGATGATAAAGATGGTGGTTTGTACATATTATTATGAATACTGGTTAACTGTCATGTCATGATTTGTTATTTATCGCATAAGTACTATAGTAATTGAATATGTGACAACAAACCATGACAGTTATGATCAACATTTTTGCATTAGCTACAATTTATTGACTAGGTTTTGAAAACACTTAGGATTTACTCTTGTTCGTTTTGAAGCTGACCTGCAGGACTTGGCCATTAAGTGAATAACCATTCAATGACTGAATTGCAACAACCGCCTCATCATAGTTGGTCATAGTAACAAAACCGTAACCTTTACATTTGTTGGTGGCTGGATCTCTGATGATTTTAACACTCTGTACTGCACCAAAGGGGCCAAATAGCTGCCACAAGATGCTCTCCTCAGTGTCAGCACCAATGTTGTAAACGAAAATGCACCAGCCAGAACCACCTAGGGCATTACCTTGTATGAGAGGGTCAGCTAGGGGTGAGTATCTTTGAAGACCTTTATTAATAGCTAGCAAAGCCTTACCAGCAGGGCCAATGAAGCGACGAGCAGAAGCAGGAGCCAGGTATGCTGCCAATGGAGCTAGTGCCTTGTTTTGATTGCTTGGATTGTTTGCACATTTAACAGTCATGGGCCCAGTTCCTCCAGGTGGAACAGTGCCATTTAGTTCACGAATAGCTGCTTCTGCTTCACACCTCTGGTCATATCGTATAAATGCAACTCCTCTCGAAGGTCCCTGTAAGCCTCCTTGATCTTCTAAGCCAGCTTGCATAAGATGGCCTACATTGACATTCTCATGGAGAATACGTGAGCTGATGATGGTACCATATGGACAGAACAGCTTTTCTAATTCTTGTTGTGTCATATGTTTAGGGAGTCCTGATACATATAAATTTGCTCCTTTGATAGCATCTGAGCTGGGACGGGCATAAGACACTTTTATGATCTTATTTTGCAAACGGAGACCATTTAAAGTGTTTACTGCTTTTTCAGCATCTTCAGCTTTGTGGTAATTCACAAATGCATAGCCTAAACTCTGGCCATTGAGGATGTGATCGGGAAACACCGTCACTTTGTCTCTAATCAGCTTGCAACTCTCAACTTCACCCACACTGGAGAACAATGACCTTATCTCTTCTTGAGTCATTGTTTGGGGTAAATAATTTACTATCAAGTTTGTCTTAGATTCATTGTGGCAGGGTTGTAACTTGCTACCATTTTGTGTTGGCTGATTGGAGTTTACCGTGTCCATCGAGTTAGCCATCATTTTCACAAAATTTCGTTTCACCAAAAACTGAGAAATTCACTTGTTTTAACAGTTTGATAGATTTATCATTAATAATTGAGCAAGATCATTGATTAAACGGTCCAGGTATTAACTTAGGCTCGCGTTGGTTGAAAGCATATGCATGAAAAGAAAATCAATAAGATGCTGTCCACTCTCGTACTTATCCTGTTTTCGGCTGAATTGTGTTCGATCCGTTGAATCAAATTGTGGGAGTTAACACAAATTAACTCGACTTTATTAGATCTTTTTAAGAATATCAAAGCAAAGTGAAAAGGAAATCAACCAAAAATCTATGCAACTTGCGACCTATTCTCGTAAATTCATTTCTTTCACTTCAATTTTTTGTGAGTGTTGCCATTCGCTAATCGTGTGTTAAACTCCAACCAATGCTAAATTTTCCCAATAACTTCTGTAGTCTATCTTGGGGTTACAAAGCAGTGGGGTACAAGATTCCTAGAATTGAATTACTTAAACAAAGTTTTGTTAAAATTGTTTTGGTTTATAATGTAATGCGTAAAACAATGATAGGGACAATTACGGGCCATTGTCTCCTTAATAAACATCTTTTTGTCCTAGGCGCGACAGACATCCCCATGTGCAGAGGCTGTTTCAGCGCAAAGGAATCAGTCACCCACGTAGTCCTGGATTGTGAGGCTGTGGCTAAACAACGTACGAAAATCCTCGGAACAGTGAGGTCGCTCCGAGAAGCCTGTGAAGTGCCCAGGAGACTTCTGTGCTTCTGGAAGGAGCTGGGCTGGCTTAATTAGCCAGGGCTTTACGCAAAACGGACCAATTTCGAGTCTAGTTGCGGAAACTGAGCCCACCTACCTTACCTTACCTTACCTTAAGGTAATGCGTAATGTAGTTTTTCATGCAAATAATAAAATAATATAATTAAATAAATAGTAAACTGCAAGACGAAATAAATATTATAATTAATAATTTATAATTCGAGGTTGGAAGTTTTTTTATACAATCATTTATAAAAACAATACAATAGGCAATATTTTATAGCAAATATTATTATCCGTGAAAATAACTTGCTCAAATAATTGCAATATTTTTAGTATAGTAACATTTTACAGATACGCCAACATACAGAAACTATAATAGTTACCAACTTTAAGAAAAATTTATTCGTTTAGAAACGTGATTTAGTTTTGTTATATTTGTACGTTTTTAAAAATGTTATATTTATATCTAAAATAAGTAATCAGATACTTATTTTATTGATTTGATTCTCAGCATCTTACTTATATTTACCTAAAAAAAACTAAAACAGAACTGTTGATCTAGACATGCGTTACCTGAAAATATTATTCAAGGCTCGTGTAGAAAAACTTTTGTACCTTTATTTAACGTATATTTTTGACATTCTTTCATGTTTTCTTCCTTTGCAAGGTTCCTCACCTTCTTTTAGGTGTGGACATACTTTTTAGTTATATATTACACAATTTTTATTGCCTACGTCAAAATAATAGCAAAGTAGTTGTTTAGCCATTTTACTTTGATATAGCGGTAGAGTGTAGACTGTATTTGCGTAAACAATACTACGCTAGAAATGACGATAAATACTATAAGTACATACGTAGATCTAGTTAAGTACTATTTTTGGATTATTTAGTACTTATAAAAGATATGAAACCTTAAGCCAAACCTTTATTTTTTTTGTAAAACATATTTTTTATGCCGGAATCGATTCATTAAAATGTTGTAAACTTACGTTCTCAAAAGCCGAAACAGAAGCTTGGACTTAAGATTCATTAATTATTATATCATACTTACTTAATAGGTAACTTTTTCGTATATATTTTCACGAATTCTGAATTTTGTGATATTAATGTAAAATATTGGCTATGTAGCTTTTATCATTTAATCTGAAGGCTGCAAGTTACTATTTCTGCGTAGGCACTCAATATTGATACCAATTATTTATAAACAATGGTAGGCAGCGGATGTTCTTCTAACAACGTCCCTTCGTAACATTACGCAAATGGCTATATAACTACTACTGACTCATTCAATCCAAACGAAGGACTCAAATTAGAAGCGTAAGAGATAGATTAATTCTCATAATATATTAGAATTGAAGTATTATAATAATATAATACTTAAAGTTTGATTATAATGAAATAAATATAGATTAAAAATTAATATAAATTTTAAATGTGGAATATATTACAATGCTCAATGTGGAGACTCTGATATTTATATCTATTTTTATTGTGACGCAATTTTCAAATTCGGTTGGCATTGTCCAGTCACGCTTGTTGCAGCTTTCATATAGCAGATTTTATATGACCTATCAATATGACCCCTGACCCGGGACCCCAAAGAATATATTATTTTGGCTGTACAGTGTTATGCCTATAACTTGAACCGTTGTTCCGTCGTTGGTAGTGCCGGGTCGATGTCAGTGCATTTAGTACACGCGCACTTAAGCCGCTTTGTGAACAAAGTGAACGATTAGTAAGTATATATTGAGTAACTTTAATATAGGTTGAGTGTTTAAGTTTAACATGCATCTGTGTCAATTTAAGAGATACATATTCTATTATGAAACCTACTATTTAAAATGTCAAACCATAAACAATTAATTGTTATTGGTATTTAAATCATATTAATTACTACTCAGTTCTAATAGACAAAGAGCTACATATATTAAATTGGGGTTAAAATAAATCACAATCCTACATTTCCTGGTTGTATTTTTTATTCATTAATTTAAATTACCAGTAAACTTCAATAGGAAAAATTGTATATAATTTAAAATACTAGAATCCAAAAAGACAAGAATTTTTGGGACGATATAAATTATTATTTGATAAGAAGTGTTCATTTTGATATATGTACTTAATTTTAATTATTTGATTAATATTTTATTTTTTAATACTAATGCAATAAATAAATAAAATATAGATTAGATTTATTGTCTGACGGGAAGTAAAGTCAATTTACAACAGGTTATTTCGTAAGAAGTTACATTGTTTACATGCGTCATAAGTCATGCATTGTTGACAATAATGATTTGTATGAAAGCGTCAGAATAATTCCGCTGTTTGTTAGGTTTCTATGTTCTTGAACTTAGACATAGAAATATTTTACAGTTCATGTGTTTGTATTTCTTTTTAATAACTATATTTTTATTATTTTAAAAAGAGAGAAGTACAGTTATGCAATACTTTAATTTTAGTACTTACTTCATTGAAGCTAGAAAGGTAAATGAAACAAAGTTTTAGAAGGATTTTAATTAAATTTGCTTAAACAGCCGTTACTTCTGACACCTCTGATTCCGTTAATCGCATTGACCGCGTAAAACAAATGACTGCTTTTTTCAACCTCAATGAATTATTACATTTTAAAATTCGTCGCTAAAATTAAATTAAATTAAACTTTATCGTAATAGGTTAACTGGACAAAGTCTCATTTTTGGTATTTTGATTATTGTATTGTGTAGTTTTCAGGGTCTAAACCAATCGATTTATATAAAAGTTGAGAAACTGTAAGGCTATCTGAAACTTAAGAAGCAAAGATTTTTTATTATTAGCTAGTAATACAGTTGACGACAGTTCTTCAGTAAGTCACAGTCAACATTTTTAGTTACTTCAGTGCGGGCTCGATTCCTTTGTTCTTCGATGTATGAGTTATGACTACCATTCTGCATTGTTCCCGTTTAGGCCGAGACAAGCACTTGTTATATTTTTTCCTTTTTCAATGCACATACGGGTAACTTGTTTTCATATGTCGAGAGTTACTTTTGACTAGTTTTATTCATATCTATGTCATCATAACATATCATAAACATGTATGTTTATGAAGACTATGAGTGTAACTCTGTTAGTTTAAGTTAGCCGTTAGATGAAAAACCGGAAAAAAGAGATTATCTTAAAGAGGTTTTTCAATATCCCTAAAACAGTTAGGTAGTTGATCACATCATAAGCCAAAGTACAAATTGAAATATAATAGAGAGAAAAACGTTCAAAAAGACCTTTTTTCGGATTAGTTTGATAAGTATAGTAAGAAAAATATCACAGTCCGATATAAAGTGGTACATTAGTTTGTTAGCTACATACCAATTGGAGCTAACTGATACTAAAGCATGCTAACAAGGAGCAATTGCTCCAATTGGTGTCAGCGGCCGCGAATCAATACGATGCATTCTTTATAGTTAGTATATGCCACGTGTGTTAATGATTTATGGTCAAAGTATGCATATATCGTACCATAGGTTATAGGCGCAGATTTTTTAAAAATTATATTAAAGTTTTCGTAATCCAGTTTCCAGTATTAAGGCTGTAATCGTGAATTTATTATTAACTTATATCGTTAACGATTAAAAATAATATTTATATTACTCAATTATTTGTCTTTCATTGCTTCGTTTTAACTTTATTAATCCTAATAGATAATTATTGCTCGTGTGCAACATCGTTGCAACTTGCAAGCCGTGTTCTATATTGAATATAGATAATAATTTCAAAGGGGGTTTTCTTTGTTCATTTTAATTTTAGGTCTGACCGTTCAGGAACAACTAGCACTACTATTACCAGCAATTACGTACTTTTTTCAAATAATGTATTAATATTTATTAGCAATTTTATGATTTAATATAAGAATTCAAACGATATTTATCTTAAAACATAAACTTAAACTAACTTAAGTCCTGTCAGCAAATGTAGGCAAAGCTCTCATAATTTCATAAATATACATAAACGTATTATTTTTTCTAGGAATCCTTGATAATGGATATCGTTTTCAAGCATACAGAATGTGCCGGTAATATGTGTAAAAGTAAATAATTGCTGTTGTCGCTTAATAAGAAAATCAATCACCCCTATAGTGTTTATGTATTACTTGAATAGCCCAAAATAATAATAACTTTACTAGTTGCTTCTTATATGGTTCTCCTTGGTTTGTTTTGTGTTAGCTTAGGTTACGACGAAAACGAATGCCAAATAAATCTTAGTTTCTTAGCTAGCCTGATTCTCGTAGGGAAAAATGTATAGGATTGTGACATGCGAGTCTTTGTTCGCGCTGTCTCGTTTTTGATTCCCACCCTAACCACCTCCATGTTGCCTTTCATACCCATTCTGAGACTGTATGTAGAGTGAATTTGAGTGAACATCTAAAAAATTACAGCTATTTAGCAAAATATTATTTAGTAGATAATATTCCGCAACCTCTTATATAAGTAATACATACATGGAGTATACTCGTGCAGGCTAGGTTCAAAGGTTTTTCTTTGTGCTGTAATTGTAATGAATCATTAGTTGACGTTTACTGTAAATATGATTGCTTTTACAACAAACTCATTCTTAGTAAAGAAGGAATAACTTACAAGGTTAGTTATCAAGACCCAAGGCGAGACCCTATATCTTTATTCAGATAGAATAGTGGCATATATGTAAGTCAATTTACATTAAAAACAAGAATACGTGATTTTTATATAGGCCTGACTTCAGGTTTATACATAGCTATTTAATCTCAAGAAAGATTACAAAAATCTCTTATATGATTACAATTATGTTTCTATGTATTATTCTTGTATCTGTGTGCATCCGTCAAATACTCTCAGTATTTAGACATTTTTTTTTAGTATAGGGGGACAAACGAGCACATAGAGATATTCATCATTTCTTCATCATCAATTCGAGATTGCCATCGCATGGACATTTTAGTGTGTGAGCTGCCGGCCTTTTCGGGAGGTGTATGCTCTCTTTTTAAACGATTGGACTTGGATTTAGCAGTATCTCCCAGGTAAGACCTCCAAAGGGAGTCGATGCCACAGTTCGATAATGTTCTACAATGTATCCAATATAATATATTGTTTTTAGATAATGAAAAAAAGATGACGCCTAACAACGTGACCAGAAATAATTTATCTGAAATAATACTCTATAACTATAGTAACAAGAAACACTAGTTAAGGCTTTTGAGGAGTACTGTGTTTATGATGACATACCTTACTCGTTTATGGAATGTCGTATGACTTATCACTCAATAAATTCTATTTTATTATGAAATAAATTACTCAAAGCAACAGCTGAGCTCTAGAAAATTTAATATACCTATTTAATTACCATTTTTGTTCCATAACAAGATTAACTATCTCACGAAACCTAGTCGACCGATTTAAATGAAATCCAATATACCTAGGCGTGATTATAATCTGAGCTCAATTTTGTATAAAAACCCTAATCTACCTATATAACTTTTTGCGCGTATACTGAGTATCTAAAACAAATTAGAGCTATATATCATTTTTCTAATAGTAGTTGATTAGCCTGACTGATACATAATTGGCGCTGCAACCCTTTGTAGGTGTAAGCCTCAGACATCTATATCTGTTGCATGATGATTTGTCAAAAATAAAAAAGGTGATCAGCCTTCTGTGCCTGACACATGCCGTCGACTTTTTGGCTCTAAGGCAAGCCGGCTTCCTCACGATGTTTTCCTTCTCCGTTCGAGCAAATGTTAAATGTGCACATAGAAAGAAAGTCCATTGTTGCACAGCCGAGGATCGAATCTCCGACCTTATTAGGGCTGAGAGCCGCACGCCGAGGCCTTCACAACACACTATTCATGCCATTTTTCTAACGATGTTTTCTTCGCTGTACGCACAAGTGCGCGCAAGTGCAAAGTTAAGTAAAGTAATATCGTTAACGATTAAAAATAATATTTATACTTATATTACTCAATTATTTGTCTTTCATTGTTTCGTTTTATGTTTAAAGAACTTTATTTCTCATTACAAAAAAAAACAGAAATATTTTATTTACATGAGAAACTTAATATTAATATGTATATATTATATTATATACGAGCGAGATACACGTCGCCATTAGCCGTAACAATTTTAGTCAGCTGTGTTCATTCTAACATGCATCTTTAATGCCCTTTTGAATTTGTCAAACACTCCAATATTGCGAATTTGAGATGGTAGTTGATTAAATAATTGCACACCCTCATACCTAATAGATTTCATCAAATAATTTGTACGCGGCTTCGGCAAGATAAGCAAGTTTATTAATCCTAATAGATAATTATTGCTCGTGTGCAACATCGTTGCAACTTGCAAGCCGTGTTCTGTATTGAATATAGATAATAATTTCAAAGGGGGTTTTCTTTTTTCATGTTTTTTAGGTCTGACCGTTCAGGAACAACTAGCACTACTATTACCAGCAAACCACCAGCAAAGTGTCCAAAGCCGGGTTTCGAAGTTCGAACGTGTCGTACGTTACTACTCGTCGTACTCAGGATTGAGAGTCGCACACTGTCTCCGCAACACTGTGTGCTCTCTATGAAGTACCTAGATAAGTTTAATTTTACCACGTGACAATGAACACGATTTTCTACTTGGGCCGTTGCGGGGAGGTCAATTGCCTGAAGGCAAGGGCGGAAGCTAAGTGTGTGAGTTAAGTACGAATTATATGTTCACGCCTTTTGACGGAGCATGTTGGGAGCAGGGTAACGACTGCTTCTGTATTTTTGTATATCTTTCCAAAATATCTGTCAATTCCCTTATATTAACTATTATTATTTCATTCTAATTCTAATTCAAAAATCATTTATTCATGAAGGCAACGTCATGTACACTTATGGACGTCAAAAAAGAATTATACATTGAATGCTTTTAATTTTACATTTACTGTCAGTTCTTAAATCACGGGCGTAGAGCAGAAGAGAAGAATTGGCAATAAACTCTTCGCTACTCTTTTTAATCGCCAAGTTTTTGCTTTTACATAACGTTTGTAAGCTGCAACCATTACACCATGCTCCATAGGACTTCTTAATAAAATAATAAAATAAATTAAAAAAAAAA
Organism: Pieris mannii; assembly: GCA_028984075.1. Taxonomy (NCBI): domain Eukaryota; kingdom Metazoa; phylum Arthropoda; class Insecta; order Lepidoptera; family Pieridae; genus Pieris; species Pieris mannii. The sequence goes on from CM054784.1 coordinate 7,501,156, forward strand.
AGATTTGTCCTCTATCAGCAGGAGGTATGGTGAAATAGGGGCATGCACTTACATTCTCGTGGGAACAACACGCAAATACATAGTCGGAATAACTAATATCACCGCATACACGAATTCAAGTACGACCAGTCACCACAAGTAGCACCCGTTCACGAGTATGACGCATGGTCATATTTTAGAGAGAGCGACAATTCGATGCATGGACGACGCATTTATAAATAATCTTAAATGAGTTATCGATTGCTCGTATCACATAAAATAAAATTAATGTTATGTGATACGAGCAATCAATAACTGGATACAATGCAGTAAATAAGTCCAGTAAAATATTAACATTACAGTCAGCGGTTCATGCACCAAAGCCTATTAGGCCTTTACTCCTATTCCTTTTTTTATGTTTATAAAATGACCATAACAGTTCAAACATTACTGAATCTTCAAATGGAATAATACAGAAATGGTTGCGTGTGTACCTTTCCTAGTATATTCAATGTCATTTTTAATAGCACTACTTAACACGCACTGACTAAATTAATTTGTTTTATTAATTATACCATTTGGAAAGTAAGGGTTAAAGGAATTAGAGTATAATATATGACTGGGTACTATGTAATAATATCTTTTTATTCTTATAATTAAAAGAAAATTAAATCAAACATATAATATTTAAACAATTTTTTTGTTTAATATTAATTTGTTTTCATCAATCAAAACGCAATACAATTTGACAAAAAGGTTGAGCTGGCGATGCACTCAAGATGAATATATTCATTTAAGTATCTATTAAATAGAAAGTTTTCAAAATAATGTGCATTACAATGCGTTTCACGAATTGTTTTGAATATTTTCTTTTTACATATTTTTTGTCTCATGTAATATACTGTTTAATCTCTATGTCTCTACCAAATGTATATGATAAATTATTGAATAAAAAGTACCTTTCATTGCTGCTACTTGAATTAAATGATCCATATTGTAGAAAAATAACTGCTAAGATTACAAATTTAACAACAACAAAATTTCAAGAATTATTGACTAATTTTTTGCTACCATGGATCTTATATTGGATTAAAATAAAACCTAATAAAACCTTATTTTACCTGTTTTACACTAGTCATTGTCCAGTGACCTTTGTCCTATGCCATGTGGGCCGGCTACGGCATTTGAGTTGGCCTTCGGAACAGAGATCTTGGGAAAGTCTTTCCGCTTTAATCTGACCTCAACCATTATAGTAGCAAATAAATGAACTTTCCTTTAATATTAAATAAAAAGATCTTATAATCTAAGTAGAAAAAAAGCTATAAGTACTTTATTTTGTTTCAAAGTTCTCAAAGAACTTGTTTTTAACACTTATCCTTAATACAGTTGCAATTAAGTATTTTTAATTTTTTTCTCCAATTTAAACTACTTTCTAAGAAAGGAAAATGAACTATTTAAATCAGATCCATTGTTTTTGAGTTTATCAATTTTAAACAATATCTTTCAAAACATCAAATGAAAGGAATGTTCGCAAAATAAACAAACAATTTAACAATGTTTGTAATATAAAATAATAATAATAATAATAAAATTTTTTTATTGTTTCTCAAATTTTTAACATCATTAAATGAGTATGAGACAACCCCCGTAAGTAGTCAAGAGACACTTGTGTTGGGGTTGGCTCGCTACTTCCCTTAACTAAACAAACTTTAACTAAATCTAAATCTAAATTAACTTAATCTATGAATGTGTGTATGTGTGTGTATGTGTGCATGTGTGTGCTGTGTGTGAGCGAGTGTGCACGCTGTCAAGTTCATAATTCGGCCCGTCTCAAACTAGCGAATTCGCACCAAAATGTGCTCAGTTTCCTCGTATGTTAGAGTTCTCAGCCACCCTGCTACAACCTTTTTACAATCATACAAAACTCTATGATGAAGTCGGAGTTTAGAGTTCAATTGGTTGTAAATATATGCAGACTGACTCACGTACTGACGGCTGGCAAAATTTGAATGTACCATTACGGAGCGGGCCACATTATCACTCCGTCTTCTATCCTGGCTAGCAGAATTAAAAGGAACACATTTATGCAGATATAAGGTGACATTTAAAAGATATAATTGCCTTACCGATAACAATCCACTTGATCTGTACAAGTTAACTGTGGGATATCGATATGGTTTAAAATACATCACTTTTATTAGAGACCGCTGCGCTCTTTCCAGCTCAAGAAGTTTAGTTTTTGTGGCACCACCCCATACTGGTATGCAATACGTAATTACTGATTGAGCTAATGCAACGTAAACATTACTCAGTATCACAGGAGACATCACATGGCGTAGCGTCTTGAAAATCCATATCAATTTCCTGACTCGTGATATAATAGTAGAAATGTGTGAGTGCCATGATAGACATTCATCAATAATGATGCCCAAGTATCTTGTAGAGGTAACTTTCTGAATAATTTGACAGTTGCACTTCTGTGTATAGTGGTCCGCACACTCATGTATCCCAAGCCCAAAAGTAGCAGATATATGAATAACAATTTATGATCTCTGTTTCTTCTGATTCATCCTTGAGCGTATTATTTTATAAGTAGACCTATAAACCACCATTCGATGTGACTTTGTAATGGTTATTATAATAATATTGACCTTAACATATATAGACTACAATCGCTGATAACAATTCAACGGATGCTGCTGATACATACCAACGGTTTTAGTGCCTCTAATAAAGAATATTATTGGTATTAGAAGCGATAGTACTATGGAGTACTGAGTGCACTGCGCTACTACGTACTTTGATTTAATTAACATTGTTCAGGGTAGGGTAGGTAATTCCTCTCGATTTGGCATTCCAAATTTAATTTTATAAGTCAAATTCGTCAATCCTCCATGCTACCCACTAATGTACTCAATATTATATAATATGTCTGACTCTGATTCTATAACTTCTACCAAGCAATTGGTTAGATGAGGACTTGGTGGTTGGAACATAAAATACAGTACATACAAATAACTAGTCAATTGCCTATGATGTATATTCACTGAAATATTAGGAATATTAAATTGCTGTTATGTAGTATCTGTAGGTACATGACGGTAGATAAAGTGTTAAACTAGTGCATATGATGAAAATCTAGTTTTACATTACAGAGATAAAAAGTAGGTTATCATAATATGTTCTAATTGTAATGACAATACTGGATATATTGTAATTATGAGAATGTAAACAAATGTGTCTGTTTCTTTGTTATGCTTGTTTAATTGTCTTTACAGATATAATTCAGTTTTTAAATTTTCATATTTATATTAATATACAGTACAGTTGAGTTAGCGGTACTGCCAATGATTGCACTGATTTTATAGACTTATGTATGATTTTACACTTTTTAGTCTGTACATTGCTTGGATAACATCTTTTACGATGAATTCTATACGACGAGTTGAGACTTCGTGGGACGTATGTGGGACATTATTGTCTATGGCGTTTTCGCACAAATCTTCACTGTATTGTTTTATGGAAGTTTGTTGGTATTTCTATATGACATCGTTTACGTTAACGGGATTGTTCTTTTACTTTTTAAACCGTCTATATGTCCTCAACTGTTGTAATGCTTTTTTGAGCTTCCTCTTGTATAAAACAATATATAATGATAGGATCACTTAATTGCACAATGCAGCAAGAACTGTGGTAATCACATTAATATTATTATTACACTTAATATTATTTGGCATATTCTTGATATAATCTATAAACATATTTTAAATGCGTCAGATACTTTTCAAGTAGACGAATACAATTTAATCGTAAAGTCATAAATTATTCGTGATTAAAGAAAACAGATAAATACAATAGTCAATAGATATAAAATCAACGTTCATATATTTAAAAAAATCTATCATTTACAAACACGAAAGTAAAAAGAAAGAATTATTTTCTAAGCGTATTTAACAGAAAAGACAACATAAGATGCAGTCTCGTGAGTTTACTCCTGAGCCTGCACTAGTGGAAGATTCAGTGAGCCGATAGCAACGTATCCCGTAAAGGTCACTGACCGATCGAGGTACCTCGGCCTACGGATCAATATATAAGCGTAGCACTCGTAGCTTAAGGAAAGAAATATTATTATTTAATAGTGCACTGCGTTAATTGGAACATTCATTTGTATATTTCAATTTAGTTTGGGAACATACAGATATCTCCGGACATATCAGCTATATTTGATTTCCTAATTTCTAAATACGTTTACGATGATAACTGCTCTATTTTATGTTTTTATGATTTGAACTATTTTAGGTAGAAATACGAATTATATATAATATAAATATTATATATTATATATATATGTACTGTACAACTTCAAATGTATTTTGGAAAATTCTGAAACACCGAAACAATGGTCTGAGTAAGATAATACTAATAATAGACTAATAAGCATCCTACCGTGCTTATAGAAGTATTCTTCTCTTATAAACCAAACTTACTTCTGATTCTTTATATCGCCTACATCGACCAAACTTATTTTTGATTTAACCAATTTGTTCTCATTCTTTATATATCGGCTACACCGACTACACAAAAACATTCGATATCAGTTTACATCTGGAAAGCACTAATAGAGCATTTGGTAGCTTAGGATATACTCAAGGAAGTTAAGGAATACAAATATTAAAAAGTAAATACAGTTACAACACGAGCAGAGACAAACTGGAGGAAGAGAGCCCTAGCTTTCCCACAAAAAGAGATGTTCGATAAGGCGACCCGACATATTGTGACTGTGAAACGTAGGAAAACGGTTAAATCCACCTGGGTGCAACTCACCCAAGACCGAGATACCTTAGAACCCCTTAGTGTAATATTTTTTCTATAATATATATATATATATAATATGTAGTATTATTTTTACTAAGAAAGTAAAGGTTTTTCTATCTTTCATTTATTTACTTTATTCACAAGGTCGTCGTCGTCGCTGAATCATACTACAAATAATATTTTATAACCAATACATTTAAATGTGACGTCACATAAAATGATGTCGCTTACAATGCTTATGCTTATGCTTGCTTTGTTCGTCGTCCGATACGTGAGTCACATTGAAATCCAGTTTAAAAACCTTTCGATTTTTTATGGAGTTCGATATTTTTCTTAGTCGCCAAGGTAAGATTGTGACTTGAGATTTGTTTGAAAAAAAAGTTTCTTTAACTTTTAATGTTCTCGTATCGTTCTACAGACAACGAACGCATAAACTTTTCAGAGCCGAGTGTCTCTGTACTTCAAAATGGTGTTTTATAAATCATAGTGTCCAACAAATAAGTCAGCAGTGTTATTAAATACGACATTACAATATGATCGAGCATGACGCAAAACCTAGCTTATTTACGTGCCATAACACTGGTAACATGCGTATAACTCTAATTCCATGAATAAGAATATGATAGGATTTTATTATTTATGAAAATATTTCCATTACCTTTATACCTACAACTACTACTAAATGAAAAACTGTGTGCTGTCGGCATAAATAGTTATCCCTTATTTATTTGATTAGTCACATCGACGAACAAAGAATTATTATTGGAATGCTGATGATCTACAAGAACAAAAGATATGCAAATTTAAACTATCTACCCTACTGAACGACTGATAGGAAATAAAAACTTAGTTTATGTTTTGTTATAAAATATCGAGTTAAAATAGTACAAGTATTTATTGAATCCCATCATTATAAACACCTATGCCCGCAATGCGCGAATGAATTGAGAGAAATAGTGAACCACAGAGTGTAGATTGACCAAATCAATGTTAGAAGAGAGCGCACCAGATTAGCTATCTCTTTCTCCGCCAGTACACACGCACCGAAAATGCACCGGCGTGTTTGGTCAATCGGTACTTTCGCGTTGTTTTTGTATCAGTGGTAAGCAGTTTCTTCTGCACTTAAAGTGAGACAACTATATTTTTTTCTTAGTTTTCTTGAACTTATTATAAATAATATTCGTTTTCAGCACTGCCCTAATATTAATTAAAAACATTGGTAATACTTATTAGAATATTAGCCCTGCTGTTTACTATGGTAACTCTTAAAACTCTAACATTTAAATTATTTATTTAACAATTATAATTAATTAAATACAACAATAAATTGAGCAATCCTTTAAAGCGGATATATTTTTTCATTTGATTCCATAAATAAAACTTGACATTAAAATATGTATGATGTATATTACTTTAAATTTTTAATAAGTAAACGACTTGACCTTTCAAAAATAAAAAGCGCCTTTAAAGCCGATTTGTTACATTCACTCGGCAGCTGTTTGTAAGTGCTCATTACGTCACATAATTAAAATCGATTTGCATTTGTCTTACTAGCAAGACGATGTTGAAACAGTTTATGTATTGTATACATTATAATAGTGTACGATGATGTCGTCTAACGTCTTCCATCGAAACTTAAATAAACGTTCATGCCCTAACTGCCGAGTTCGTTGATACTTTGTTCTGTCTATAGAGTATAGAGTATTGAAATATCTACATGTCTATCTATAGCTACACAAGAGCGAGAGCCCGCTGTTTCTACTTTTTGCAATCTGTTCAATGTTCACGCCTGTCTTCACGTTAGTAAAACAGAAACGCAGTTAGGGTATAGACGTTTTTTGTTTCGTACTTCAAAAAACAATAAGAAAATCTGGTATCCAGTGTGCAACTTCGTTAGATTTCTTGTGTTTTTGTACTGTGTTAGTGATTCATCATCGCATATTGTGGATTTTATTTTTTTATTAGGTGAGTTGGATAATTTATTCCTTATTTTTAGAAAAGACTGCCATATTTTTTAATATTGTAGATGAAATTATATTATAAATGAAATATTTTTGCGATGATACACAGGAAAGAAATTGATATTTAAAATATTAACTATAATATTTTACACTAAAATAAAAGCAATTAAAATTTATAAATGTATTTATATTGACATTATTATACTAGTTCAATAGCAGACTACTAACTAATCTTATAAATAGTGTTTAATTCAATATTGGATTTAATACATGCAAAAATAGAAGATAATTTTAATTATTGAAATTATGATGATGTTGCTCATGTTTAGTTTATGCTACAATAAAAAATACTAATAAATCTACACGCACATCAAATAGGTTCTATCTATAAATCCCAATCAAATTTAGTAAGGAGCAAGGCAGTAAAATCTTTGCACTAAAACTGGTTTATGTTGACAAAAAAAAACTACAAGAGCACTGAACAACAAAACAAAAGGTGTAATAAAGGACAGTTTGAGGATAATTGGAGTTTTAATTTTGTGTCTTTAAACAGTACCCTAACCTTATGCAAGTTCATACAATAAGGTTCTTTATCTTTTAATTAGAGTGACCTTATTATATCAATTTCTGTTCTGGTTTTTAACATATTATCATATTATAAATATTTCTAAAAATGTTGTAGGAACCTTTGATTTTCGGGTTTTATTAAGGAAATTACTATTAATAATATTTTTTTAGAAATTAGTTTTTAGCCTGCAAGCTCATTTAGCACAATAGTAACAAATTTTGTATAAAAACATATATGAGAAAAGGTAATTAATAATCTCATAGGTACATGAGATACATTTATTTTATTCTCATAGCAACAACTTTCAGTTGATAAGACTATATCACTAAATCGATAAAAATCTGTTACATTGTAACTTATAATAAATTAGGATTTATTAATTATTCTAAACAATATTTTTTTTAAATATTATAATGCTCAATGATCGGCTTAAATTGTTTTGTCATCTTTTTTGCACAGTTTGCTTGCTTAAATTGACTTCAGAAATATGAGGTACATTATAAATTAAATTATGTACTATCCTAAATTAACAGCCGTTTTTCTATGGTAGATGATCTACATAAAATACAATTTTCATGGTTTTACTTTGCCTAAATTTGAAATAAAAATTTGCCTGCTAAAAATGTATAATATTTAAAACTATATAAGATAATATTTAAACTATATTTGAGTATCAAATATTTCTTAACCTAATAAAATTAATATTTGTATTTACTTACCTATAGTTATTTCTGTATTTTGTATTTTCGATTGAAACTATTTCGCTCTCATTTCCCTCTATTTGCAGCTCATCATTAGAAAAATATGCTAACGTTATCTGACTAACCTAATTAATATGGTGATCGTCATTTGTTTTGAAATAGCAGTAATATTACTGGATGACACAGTAAGATGCGTTATCCTAACATTATAGTTCCCTCGATTGATTCAAAATTCCGGAAAATGTACGTACTGGATTCGTACGAACGTTACGTAAATTCTTCATTCGATTCTTGTCATACGAGTAGTATTTGTTATGTTGATGTACAACTTTATGAACTAGAATTAAACATTTCTAATCGTCGTGTTTTAGGTAAAATGACTAACTGAATATTAATTAACATTTCTGTTAATTAGTTTATTTTAAGCAGATTTTGTCACTCTTCAAAAATCTATAAAACTATTTATATACTAAAATTAATGTTATGGCTAACGTGAGCGTAACATATATCCGTGGATACATTGTAATGTGTATATTAATTACATGTAAATTTTGATTAGTATTAAAATCCGATCCAAATTAATCCGATTAACGTAAATAACTGTGTAGAGAAATGTTTTTATCTCGATGGAAAACCCATGACGCCTCATTGTTTTCGTTAGTTGTTTAGTCTAAAAATATAACAGAATCTAATGCTGTAAAAGTGTCATCTATTTCAATCGAAGCTAGTCCATTTGGAAGTTATTACTTATTCTCAATACTTGCTACAGGTTTAGCTTAATTATTCAAGAAGCAATTTTCAAAGAATCAAGTTTGAAATTATTATTACATTTCTTGATTGATCTTACGATCTCAGATTTTTTATTAGTCAATTTATTACAACAAACTTTATATAATGTATATATCTATCTGTAAAAAGCACTTTCATTTTAGAAGTATAATTGTGGAAATACCATATGTTCGGTAAATTAATTGATTAATATGTATCATTGCTCAAAATATTGTTACAGAAAATATAATAGACTATTTTTTATATAGAGTATTATGATGTTCTTCTTAAAATTTCAAAAATAATAAATATTATATTAACATATTAATGAGAATATATTTTTCATTATTACGCGTACATTGATTATTTATAGTAATATTAAAATGTATCATTCCATAAAACGCGATAGTAATTTGCATGTGACATAATCAAAGTTCATTATGGTCTACGGACCGTTGTAAATGACTCAGAGATTATCCAGTTATATACGGAAGCGAATTGCGATCCTAAACTGAAGCTTAACAGGTTTCATGTTATTTCTTTGTTACGTAAACTAATGCCTCATACAAGGTTTCTCTCTGCTGGAGACATAATTTAAAGAATAGTTAATTCGCATTGAGATCTGGCCGTGAATCAATGGACATACATACGGCGGAGGATCAGTGATAGCTTGGGGCTGATTTAGTGGCTCTGCTGTTGGAGATCATGTTATACAAGGAATTTAAAAAAAGGATACAAAGATATACTGAAGGATAGTGCAGTGCCTTGTAGAACCCACTTAATTGGTCCGGGATTTATATTTCAATAGTGATCCGAAGCACACGTCAAGACTATGCAAGGACTTTTTAAAACGAACAGAACAACAACAGGTGTTGAAATTCCACACAGTCTTCTGACTTAAACCCTATTGAACTATTTTGGGATAAGCTAGATAGACAGGTGCAAAAACGTTGTCCCACATCTCAGGAAGACTGTGGAATTAAAAGCAAGAAGAATGGCAGAAGATAACGAAGAAAACTTTGGAAAAATTAGTAGCGAGGTTGCCGAAGCTTTTTTGAGGCTTTGCAGGCAGGGACACATTGATGAGTCCAAAATTTAAAAATAATATTCTTTTTATGTCTAGAAATAGTTATATATGTTAAAATAATTATGACGTCGTTACACTGAGTCAGAATTTTAGAAAATGTATTTTATTAGGTGGCCAAGTACTTTTGAGCGGGAGTAGTTGTATGTGCAATCAATACTTGCTTAAACGTGAAGGGAACACAGGTAGACTGACAACCTACGTAACAGTAAAGAATTATCAAGGACAAAGGTACAGAAATCTAACACCCATACCAACGTTGTAGCGCCAATCAATTTTTATGCTTTCCGATATAAGCACGTGTTCCTTACATATATTTTAAAAGTGAACGACAAGAGTATAATTGAATTTTATAAGTGACATTATTCCTATGAAATATCAATCTTTGAGGTTTTGTCTATCATGCACACAACGCAATTTGAATAATAACTTTTAATTTTTAAATTTGACTATCGACTTTCCTTCTAATGACAAATGAATTATCACTGTTAGATTAAAGACTAATTAAGTAGCAAACTGATATATTTTAATCTACCAGATAGCAGTGATTACGTAGTTTCAAGAATTTTTTAGATTTATATCGTGCTATTGTCTCTAACATAAATTCCTTAAGAGTTGTTGCCAACGACAATTTGAATAATTTAGTTTACTTACCATAAACCGTTTGTATAAATACATTTATCAGATTAATGATAGTCACAAAATTTATTTGGAACTACCCAGCAGAGGGCTTCATATAAATTATAAAACTTAGAGATTGTAGGCATTACCCGCAATTTTTCTCTAGAACTCAATCATATATCATCCTTAAGGCGGCGTTGTCAAGGTACGTTAGTTCGTTTTTTCTCCGATGCGGACGTTGCAAATCTGATTGTATTGTGTTGTTCATTTTTCGAGTTTCGTTTATTTTATCCTTAGCTTAAATAATGTGGCTTCCTGATGGTTAAATAATCAAAATCCGTTCAGAAGATTCAGAGAGTACTTACAACTTTTCTTACATTATCTCTTTATTACATTAGTATACATGTATGTACCACGTTTTGCAGATAACATTACTGGAAACCAATATTATGCATACCTTACATGCCATCATTTTAAACTATTCTGATCTTCGGAAATTACCTTATATTATGTATGTTCAAGCTTTTTAATCACTAGCTTTAATAACTAAACAAACACGTTAGTGGCTTATATATGAATTATTAAATTGAATGTTTATTAAATTCAATTTTGCAGCCCCGTACAGAGCGAATCGCGTCTCAAAAAAATTGACCTATTTCATCACTCTTAACCTAAATGCCAATTAACATTACTATGTAACTTTTATTTCATATTATTATTAGTAATTATACCTTTAATATGTATTTATAAAAAATAATCTCTTTCTTTCTTTATGGTGGTGGCTTACTTCGCATTGTATGAAAACAAGAAATAAGACTAGATTGGGGTATCGAAGTCTTAATTAGTGTAAAATTTATGACATACACATATAAAATAAGCGGATCACCAGCTTTAATATAAGACTAGAGATCTGGGTTTTTATTCCATAATAATATTCGGAAATACTTCATTATCTAGATACTAGGCGGCGCTGCAAAATAAAACGCGCTAACAATAACACACACTAAATTACGCAGTCGTTGACAACGACGTATTTAAGTTGTAATAAAAATATTAAATACAATATTCGCATCATCAATTAGTTTCAATTAATACTTTTATTTGTCGGCATATTTTATTGTTCCCGTGTTAACTTTGTTAAGATATGCATTGCTGAACACTGGAACCTTTGTTCGGAACTTTTTCTTTATGACGTTTGCGCATTTCCTAACTGTTTCAATCTACGTCATGTTTATATATGTGTAAGAACAAATAGTCTCATATTTTCTAATATCTCTTGACGCATAACAATATTTTTTTTCAAATTAAAAATTACAAGACAACACTATGTATAGTTTATGCATAGAACCTGATATATATTATAAAGAATTAACGGTAACCTTTTAGGAATGTGAATAGATATATCCAACTCTACCCTAACTTTAACGCTTCCTTTAGTAGTTTAGATATATAATAATTGTAAAAAAATTGTCATTTGACTACGTTTTAAGTACGGCGATAAGGACACAAGAAATTGTAATTTATTATGACAAAATTTACTTGGGTTTAGTTGTAATATCTGTTTCCTCTCACAGTATTATTAAATACGTAAACATTACTCACAGTTTATCGTTAGACAAATATTTTTGTATGAAAGTGCTTGTACAAGTGGAATTTGTTCAGTCAAGGTTATTGATGTTTCAAATATATTTTTAATCTACGAACAATAGAATCTACGTCTAATTATGTTTATATTACGGGGCTCATTTTATAATAGTATATAAAAAATCTCCTTTTATTGACTCCTTGGTTCGTATTGTAGGTAATCTACAAAATCAAAGAGTTCGAGAATCTCTTATAGAATCTGGTGGTAGTTTTATATTTTAATTGGTGACCAACAATAATTGTATAATCATGTATCAATAGTATTGTTTTGTTCTATTATTTATGTCTAAGTATGTAAATATTATGTTTTATGTTGCACTTCTTGCGCTCGCTTTATTTAATTGAATTTTTCCCCTCACAGCGGTTGCCTGGAAGAGATCGCGATAAGGCCGACAGTTGCCACCCATTTTATTTAATTTTACTGGTTCTTCCAACGAAGTCTAAATAAATAAATAGTAAAAAACAATTTTTGACCAATTTTTTTTACAATTTCGAAATTTGTTATAAAAATTCAAAAGCCATTTATTTACTAGTTCCCTTGCAAACTATCAAATACCTAAATTGTCACCGGCTCTGGAATCAGGAACCAGCAACAGATACGTACGGAAGCTAAATTGAAACAGGTAAATTAAGGTTAAACAGTAAGAACCTTTACAATGCATATTAACATTCGAATGGTACAATTAGCGGCGGTGGCAAAATATTTTGATCACGATTTTACCAATGAATCACACACACGATGCGTTTTAAATGTGGGTAAATGAACGGAACTTGCTGGGTATGGATTATATGAGTCCATCTGCGAATTTTGGATGAAACATTGGCTTTATGGACGATCTTCCATACAGCACTTGTCTTGTATTAAAGTTTTCTTTCTTGTATAAAATCTCTATAGAACCAATCAAACATCCTATTACCGATAAATTGTTGCTATGTCAATAGTGGCCGTATCATGATTTCAGTTACAGCTGCCATTTATTTAAAATTTATTTGTGTAATGTCAGAATAAAATACAATTACTAATTGAATGAAGCGTTTTGAGTAACAATGACATCTGAGAATACAATGAGTGTCATTAAACCATTGTTAACTGTAAAATCATATTATTCTTGCTTAATGTATATAAAATACGCATTCGATACCTTTTTTAACTGCTTTTATTAGAAAATTATATCTATATGTAGAAAATTATTATTCGTATATTCATAGATTTAAAGTGATAAAAAAAACGTTACATTTTATTACTTAAAATAGAACCTCTTACCTATTAGACTTAAAGGCCGGCATCGCAATAGCAAACCTGGAGATAAAGGTGTCCATGGGCCGTGGTAAGCACTGACTTAAAGTGAACCGCCTCCTCGTCTGCCTAATGGCCCATTAAAAATATTTTTTACTCGTTTTTGGGATTTCATAACTTCTTAATATATCATAATATATATATATATATTTATGTTTTACTTATCATTCCTGGTGTGTTCGCCTGACTTATGTGAGACTTAAACGTGCTGGCTTTGTCCTAGCAGTTCAGTCAGTTGTATCTAGATATTGGTACAACTACAGCCGTTATAATAGTTTTCTTATCATTATCATAAAGCAGCTGCAAGTAATTAAATCATATATAAATATATTAAAAGAATACATTGTTGTTATTTTAAATATTATCAGGCAATGAATTAATCCTTTGACTTTATTCTGACCGATTATTTCTTTATATGATCCCAATATCAGATAGTGTTCTTACCTTTACTACCACCACCACGATTGAGAATTTTGCATATTAATTTAGTATCTGAGAGATATCCTTGATATAGAGTTCGATTCTTAGTCGAAAAGCAAATTTTTGTTTTTTGTAAAGGGGCAATTTACACGTAAATTGTACTATGGTAAAAAATTACACTGTTACTTGTATGCGACATAAAGATAATATGTTTCTTGTTCTCTTTGGAGACTAAGAATGCCCAGTCACTCCATAGGGCTCTAAGAGAAGCTAGTGCGACCAATTTTTTAAACCAAAATTAGTAGATTATTAGATTATATTTTAACTTTTAAACTCATAAATTAAGTATTTACTTTTTTTTTCAAACTTTAAAATAAAAAATTAAATACATAATTATTTTTAATTTTTTTTAGTAAATGTTTAAGAAACGAACAAAACAGACAGAATTCGTAATTAATGTATGCAAAAAATTCTTGCGTAATCGATAAAGTATGACAGACCGAAATAAGAATATGCAAATCGTAATAAAAAGGAAGTTTCTGCTTCTGACCTTGAAACATGGTACCTGACATGGCAAATTCTCGCAAAGATAAAACACGAATTCAGGATAATTTGGTTTAGCATACTTCGAAGATATCATTATGTAATATGCATTTGCTTTATTATTTTACTAGGCGTACCAGTATGTACATAATATGTAAACATTTTCTGCCAACAATATCATATAGCTATGTTTAATTTAGAAAATATTTCTTCAAGTAATCTCGTTCGAACAGAATTTCTCGACGTTCCAAAAAGCTACAAAAAATAGAATTAAAAGTATTAAAACCCAATTTTAAACTCGGCTCTTGCTAAAAACTTAATGTTTAGAGAGAGATACGACGCCCTAATTTACGATTCTTTAGATAAACAGCCTTAGTTTGACCTAAAAACCTGAAAAGCACTGAAAAATTTACATTCAATACTTTGCAACACATGTCTTACTATAAGAAAGATTCACAGAGTGTGTACACACAAGGAGTGATTATCCTTCTGGCAAGAAAAGGCCTCAATGATATTAACGAGGACATATTCATCTTCCTAATGCGCATAGGTTTAATATTTGTTATTCTAATCGAGTAAGCCGATAGTGAGCCCGTTGTTTATTAGGAGGATAATACTGATACTTAATAATTCGAAGGTATTTGCTCCTTCAGCCTTATAAGTAACGAAGTATATAATTGAATACGTAACTAGATAATTAATACGTGATATTTTTTATGTACAAACAGAGACAGTAGACACATTGCCAGAGAGTACCTACTTTGTGGAACCAGCCGTCCACTGAAGTATTTCAGAACCAATTCGAATTAGGGTCCTTCAAGAAAAGCGGCCTTCTTAAAAGGCCGGCAACGCACTCGCCAGCCCTCTGGCATTGAGAGTGCAGGGGTGGCTCTGCTCGTTTGCCCCCGTTCTATAAAAAAAGAGCTCGCGAGTACGTTGCCGGCCTTTTAACTGTGTCGTGCACATATGAATGTGCTCGTGTCCAAAATATAACATTACATTGAGGTAAAAGTTTACTAAAGCTATTTTATATATTTTGACACGAGTCCAGAAACACGCGTTGAAACTTCATCGTAATCAAATTTTCACGAGAAAATCGTAACTCTTTGTAAACTGAGAGGCCCAGTAACAATTTATTCGTAGACTGATCTGTATCGATCAGGTTAATACTATTATACCAGGGTGGATCGTTGGGTACGCGAGTACTGGTTACATCACTGCTGTATAAACCTTGTATAGGGGTTGACAATATGGTGATTTAGCTGCTGTTTTACATAAAACACGGCATATTTTTCGCTATGTATTAAATGTTTGCCTTTAATGTTTTTTTGCGTGATAAGTCGTGACTAGTGACAAATTGAATTCCGTGGAATTTAGAATGTCTAATCATCATCTATGGAAGCTATGTTATGAGGTGCCAATTGACAGAACTATAAAACGCCTAAAGTGGAAGTGAGTGGGCGATAGTCCGAAGGAATCCAAGTCACATTGCCAAGCAAGCCCTCGACTGGAATCCTCAAGGCAACAGAAAACGTGGCCGCCCAAAAAAATCTGGCCATAAGCATCATTGCAGAGGGAATTGAAGCTGACGTGGTGTGACATTAAGAGAGCTGCCCAGGACCGATCAGGATGGTTTTCTACGCCGGATGCCCTCTGCCCCACTCCTCTTGGAGAGCATAGAACTTTAAGTCAAGCCAAGGAATTAAATTATGTAAAGTGTACACAAATTATTAGTAATCTATTATAAGTGATTGTTGAATCCACGTGTGGCTGTAACATCAGCTGTAACTACGTACAAGCTTGAATTAATAATTCTTTGTTACCATGGCAACAGATCCTCAGCAAGATGACTGATGTAAATTGACTTTAATAGAAATTCCGTTCAATTCACTTACAATGACCGCGTTCTTAGAAAACACAATTGATTTTGTTACAATGAGATATGAATATTCTATTACGTTTTTAATGGATATTACAACAATGAGTAATATTAATAATCACTTATTATTGCACTATAATAATTTATATTATCATAAAAAATACCCTTAGATTCATTGCCGATACCTATGCGCTAAGAATACGCTTTTGACAAACGCCATTCATGACACAGAACTTACATTTTCACTTTTGAAACTATATTAAGTTTGTTGATATATTTATATTATGTACTGGTAATGATACCCCGCCCTGGTTTCTATAGTAAAATATATCAGTATTTTAATTATTTTACTATAATTAATGTCACACAAATATTTAGAACATTATGAAAAATAGATAAATGAAAAACGAAAACAAAAAAAGTTTGGTCCCTGTGACAGTTTCTTTAAATCTGGCAATTCCTTGCTAACGCGATATTTATTTGTTGAGAGAGGAAAGGACCGGCTCTGGTGTCACCGGGTCTACCAGTCTATAGGGAACTCAAAGAAAAAAGGAAACAAAATCAAAATAAACGTCAAATCAACAAAAATATAAGTCTAAAGACGTTTATTATTGTACGCTTTAATTATTCATAAGAAAAAAGTTTTCATGGCTTTTTTTGACACACTATGTAATTTTGTATACAGTATGTTACGATGACTGGCCTTGATTAATATCCATTGTCGAATAATTAAAGAAACTTTGAAGTATCTGCTCTGTGAACGTACAGAATTATAAAAGGAAACTTAAGCCGTGTTGATGATGGATAAATTTATATATTGTTTAAAAGTTACTCTCATATTGCCGAGAATGGTCATTTGGAATGGCCAATTTGTTATTCTAATTTCATGCAATTCTATTGTTTAAATTAAAACCGCATAATTCGTGCGGTGGCTGCGGTTTGAACCAATTATTGCCGCGTCGCATTAATGTTCGTGATTGATTGTTTATATGACAGATGAATGCGATATGTTTTGTTTTGCTCTGCCTTAAAATTTTGCTGTAAAACCGTCGTTTTGGTCTATAACCAGAATAAAAGACATAGTTCAGCCATTACGGAATTAAAAATATTTTTATTAAAATTAAAATTTGCTAAAATGCTAGGAACTCTTTAATTAACAATTTCGGATCAATGAAGATGGAGATTTGTTCATCGAAACGGGACAAAATTGTTTGGTTAGGAACCAAATTGACGTCACAGACGATAAAGCAATCGAGAATCTATAATTTTACGATAAGCTTTTGTATTATAAAACCTTCGCCATGAACTGATTTGATTTAAATATGTGTATTATCGATCATTGATATCGTGTGAATGCCACGACGATAATTATTATTCTGAAGGTTTTGACTCAACCCTCCCGACGTTGGCTTACTAGAAATCACAAGGTCAAGAAAAGCTTTCTTAATTATATTTATAAGTTACAGTAAATTTTATTTATTCTGAATGTATAACTCTGTAGTAAATACTTCCTAATATTGTACTGACTAAAAAGGTTGGCAGTATGTACTCATTAAAAAAACATCTCAAAACAATCGAACATCAGAAATCAAGAAAGTTAATGGAATATAGCAAACATTATAACTCACTGTTAGTGGAGTTTGTGAAATATTTTTCTGGCTCTACGATTTGTCCGAAACGAGAGCTCCATCGCGCCATAAGCCAACTCCTGCTGATCATCATAAAATTAATATTCAAATATTTCCCATTTTAGGTATTGAAATATTCTCATTATCACACGATTATACATTGTAATTATCGGACGATATCCTAAATGAAGTTACTAAGCCGGTAATTAGATAGAAATCACTGATTATGGATAACGCAGTGCTTGTAAAAGTTTTCAGTGCAGTGGTCGTTTTAGTGATGTTTAAAAATAATCTTCGAGTAAGTTCATGGAGATTTGTAAGAGAAACAAATAATAATAAATGCCGAAAGCGTCCTTTGTGATTAAGTAGTCATACTGAATAAATTTTATGTATGAGTTATTGGTAATCAAAGCGATTCGCCTATAATTGGTCAAAGACAGTTTCAAACTATTGCGTGTTTACATTTTATGAGTCTCATTAGTCAGTAACGAATAGTTGCGAAATTGTTCGTCATACAAAAATATTATTTTTCATTTTTGTACTCAGAACGAGCGTGCTATTTTAATTACTTACTTTTTTTGGAAAGTATTTATATAAGAAGCCTATTTACGTTTACGCTAAGATTAACGGGTGAAAGTGCAGGAAATCATATATTTGGGACATTTCGTGTGAAACTCTATAGATAGGCTGTTAAGACTCATAGAGTATGGAGTGTTAATTACTATTTAAACATTACTACTCTTATTGGTCCTACTCTTTAGGTTTAAAGACTTTATTTCTCAAAAAAGACTAAAATGCCACTTACATGAGAACAATACTTCAGGTAAACATAACATTGTAATGTTTCCAAAATAATCACAATCGTACATGCAATAAACTTAAAAGTAAAAGTAACTAAAGACACACGAATAAAATCCAATTATAAGAAATGAAATTAATAGTAATTTTGTTTCACATATTCACATAGCTTCGATTTGAATGTATTGAAAGAAGTAATATTTTTTTATATTTGTGGGTAGTTTATTATACAATACTCTTTATACTTTTATAATCTCCAGTTCAAACAATTTGTATGACTCGAAACTTTTAGCGATTCAAGAGAGTGGCGGAGAGTTTCTTGCTCTACGCCCTTGACTTGCGAACTGGTAGTAAATGTAAATTTAGAATTAATTTAACTTCTTTTCTGACGCTCATACATGTACATGTTTACCTATATGAATAAAGTTATTTTGACTTTGACTATACGACAGAATTAAAATTAAGATGTGTGTGTAACTTGTTATGTTGATGTGTTTCCGCAAATAAATACCGAGCAAGAATCATATCGTTATCAAGTAAACTTGTCAGCTGTCTTTAGGACCATTTACTGAAATTACGTAGGGTTTTGCTAAATTACACTTATGTTTAGTGATTAATACTAATAAGTACAGTTTTGTCTATGACCTTTACTTAACTCTACTTTATCGTTTATTTATATTTTATAATCAAATTTACTTTATTATACTACTAACTAGCGGTCTAGCTTGGCTCTGCACGGTTGAACATTTTCTATCATATATCATCGCATATCAATATAATTCTTGTAACAATATAACGTGGTACGCACACATCCTTTGCTTTTTAGCATTGAAAGTTGATAAACACCGCTTGATTTGATAATAGAATATTATGTGATCAGAAAGTGATTTTTAGATTTCGATTATAAACATTTAGATTCGATAGAAAAAACGAAACTAATTACTTTCTTTATCGCATACGCAAAATAAACATTATTATACTTATATAAAGTACGTATGACTACAGTGTTCAACGCGACTATTGGCGAAACGCAATTTAAGCTTTATTTAACTATCCTATAGTTGAATAATGAACTCAGTAAAAATATTGATACCAACAAAGATTATATATAAATTGTCGAGTTTTCCGTTTTGATCGTATAACTCGCAATGTTTTAATATGTATAAAATTACTTTAAGGATATGAAATGTTAAGTGCATTTGCCCGACCGAGAAAATTTTTAAACACGGTTATTCACCTTTTCATGCAAATAAATGCTGGCCTTAATAAACAGCTTTGCAGACAAAATCTATGTTTTATTTAGTTAACAAGGTTCAATGACCTGTCTTTGAATTGAAACGTACTTTTTGCCCGCACTCACGACTTTTAGGAGACTGCAAAAAGTACAAGGACCAAATCAATCAAGTTGGTTATATAACGATCTCGCGTTGAAGAAGAATATACGATAGTATGATTTATTTATAGCACTGATCACACTCAACATACAGTCTTGAACGATAATAAAATTATATTGAAACCTAGAATAGAAGTATTCATTTGAAATATATAGTCATTTGTAATATTATTAAAGTTAACAATTGGATCATTCTTCTAAACAGAACATTCTTTATTCGCAAATTCTTATCTTCAATGAACATTCACCCCGAAGACTCATATTAATTTGTCGTTTTTATCGTTATGGTAGCTAAATTATAAGTAGACTTATAAAGTAGTAATTATTAAAAATTTCTCGTGCTTGTTTGAGAGCACCATCTATAGCTCCATAGATATGAACTATGTATATAACATACATTAAAAAATCTTCACCTTATAGTTCAAATTTTGAGAATAAGAATTGCCTCTCGTCAAAAAGTTTGTATCTAAATTATAATCTGCACCAAATCCAGTTTCCGCGAATATAAATCGGTGACAGGACAGGTTCTGTTATTAAATGTTTACATGATTAAGTCAATATTAGCCTTCAACCCTCAGTCAGTCAGGTGACCTAAGACTTGACCTTTTGTGAGAAAATATTGTTAATATATGGAAATGCAGCTGTGCGACGGATATATTTTATAACAGAGTAGGTATCCTATGTGTGAAGTTATGCCCGTGTTTCAGAATGTAAAACGATTTCCTGTCGAATTTTCCCTAAATATTTTT
Source organism: Pieris mannii (assembly GCA_028984075.1). Lineage (NCBI taxonomy): Eukaryota > Metazoa > Arthropoda > Insecta > Lepidoptera > Pieridae > Pieris > Pieris mannii. The sequence continues at coordinate 7,522,004 of CM054784.1, forward strand.
GGCTATTACAGGATTAGGCTATAGATTAAAGCTGTCCCTTATGTTTCGCGTGCTTGGGATTGACCCTGCATTTTAAAATATATATATTATTTGATATAGCTTTGAAATTACGTATTCACAAAGATATAAAATGAAATAGCTATTTTTTTTTGTTACGAGGTACCAGTTAATAGTACGGAATAAGATAACACGTTGGTTCTATTCGAAACACGACATAGTTAATTATGGCTTTGCCTTGACTTGAATCTAGATCGACTTCAATTAATGTAGTTATTTGCCAGCTTTAAACTTAGCAAGAATTAACTCAAAGTTCTAATAAGATAATCCATGCCAAGTTTAGCTGTTGAAGTACTTAAGTTTTAAGTAATTTCAAGAGGAATGAGGAATAAAGATAACTGACTCCAACTTGTTTGATTATAACGTTGACAGAACTTAATCGCTAATTTCAAAATGACATTAATTTTTACATGAGAATCTTAATATACAAATGCTCATTCAGATGTTCTGAAATGTCTTTTTAATTTTCTTTAACAAGTTGATATTTTTTTTTATTTTAGACGGATATTTATTAAATATCGTGGAGTATTATTGATACTTTTTCTGTAGGCAAGGAAAATCAAACCTGACGCCCAAGATGCGAACCGTGCAGTAATTTCGCATTTTTTTAAATCATATTTGGACGTTTTGTTTGCCGCCTTTTAGTATGAAACTACTTACTAACTCTTATTATAATAACTTTTCGTGAACTAGTGTTTTGTAACTAAAATAATGAATTTGTTTTTTTTTTAACTTTAAGATAGAAAATAGTCCCTGGATACAATGATAGGGCAATAGAGTATTATTAACAAAAACTATGTACATAATTGCTTATAAAGGAAGTTTGTAAAGAGTAAATTATAACGTAGGTTGCGCAATAGGCTTATACAAGAAATAACACAGATGCAATAGGCTTGGATGGCAACGTGGGCGAATACTGAACTCATTTCAAATCCCCCTCATAAAAGTTAAGTTTAGAACAATGATCGTAAACCCCCACCTTCGTGAGGTTACGTAAGATCTTTCTTGGGTTGACGCTTTTAAACTAATTGGCTCTTCGTGACTTATGACGACAGGGTACATTTTTGTTCTATCATAACGAATCAATTGAGTCAATATATCATATAATTGTAACTAATTAGTGCCGGGTAGATTTCAATGAAGGGTAATGAATGCCATGAACTCACGAAGAGTACTTCGACTCGTTCGATAAAATTATGTCAAAGACAACGATACTAACAACATAGCAAAGTTTTAATGAAATTTAGTTAAAAAGTTACGTGTTTACGGTGAAAGAACTTTACCTAAATTTTGTTTGCTTCGTTTCAGAATAACCAGGATGATCTGGCAGCGATGACGTCAGACAAGAAGATGGAGTCGAAAGGCACCCAGATCCACTTGCCGCTGATCAGTCGCGGTAGCCGTGGAGAGATTAGCGACAAAGTTACTTTCTCACAGGTGAAGTCGCCGCCGGAACAGCTCAATAATGGACAAGTTTTGGGGTCAGTTAATAAATATTTATTATTTTGTTCTGGGCCAGATCCAAAGCGGAGTGGTTACTTCTACTTGGAAGACAGACTGAATTCAAAGACGGTTTGTTACGGAAGTAAGAACTCTAATGCTACAAATTTCCAAACATCAGAAAATAACGCTGTCAGCGAGCTAATATTAAATGTACTATATAATAATAATAATAATAATAATAGCCTTTTATTCAGATCAATTAGGTACATGGATTTGTTAAGTTAACATTAAATTCTAAAGATTTATATTATGCTTAAATTTAGTGTAATATTTGTTGTTTTGTTATCTTTCCTAGATCTGTTTGCCAGTCGGCAAAGGCCTCCTCCAATCTTTTCCATTCCTTTCTTTCTTGAGCCACTCTGTTCCATGTGACTCCTGCCACTTGTCTAACGTCATCGTCCCACCTTTTCTGTGGTCGGCCTCTTTTCCGTTCGCCTTCCCTTGGGTACCACCATGTCACCCTTTTGCTCCATTTGTCGTGTCCTCTTACCAGGTGACCAGCCCATCGCCATTTGAGTCTCTTGATTTTGCTTATTACATCGGTAGTTTTTGTTTTGTTCCTAATGACGATTTTTTTAACTCTGTCGGACTTTTTAATTTTTAGCATGCTCCTTTCCATTGCATACTGGCAAGTTGCTAATTTGTTTGAGGTGGCCTGATTTAAGGACCATGACTGACACCCATACGTAAGGACAGGTAGTACGCAGGTGTTAAAAAGTTTACTTTTTAGGTTTATATGGAGCTCTTTATCCTTCATAGCCTCTTTTAGACTCCAGTATGCCTTCCAGCCATTTGTAACTCTTCTGTCCACTTCCTTCTGCATAGAATCTTTTTGAGTTATGAGCTGCCCTAGATATACGTATTCATCCGTATAGTTGATTTCGGAGTTACCTAAATCTATAGTATGTTTGTGCCCGTTTGTCATCACCCTAGTTTTTTCCGGGTTCATTGCCAAGCCTACACTCTCACTTTCTTGCGCAAGTTCTTTTATCATTCTGGTTAGGTTTTCTGCTGTTTTTGCCAATAACACTATGTCATCAGCAAATCTCAAGTGCGATAGCAGTTGGCCGTCTATATTAATTCCCAGATGTTCCCAATTAAGTCTTCGGAAGATTGATTCTAGTACTGCGGAGAATAATTTCGGAGATAGAGGGTCTCCCTGTCTTACGCCTTTTTCTACTCTGAAAGGAGTACTTTTCTTTTCTAGTTGGATTCTTGCTCTGCTGGAGCTATATATATTTTTTATTAGTCGAATGTACTTGTGCTCGATCCCTTGTTCTTGTAACGCCTCCCATATTCTGCCATGTTGTAGAGAATCGAATGCTTTGCTATAATCAATAAATGCAATGTAGTATGTGAGTTGATATTCGTTGTATTTCTCCAGAATTTGACGCACTACGTGGATATGGTCGATCACTGAGAAGTCTTTGCGGAATCCTGCTTGCTCAATAGGTTGGTTTTCGTCTAGAGTTCTTTCGATCCGTTTTAAGATGATCTTAGCAAAAATCTTATATACATTGGACAATTAAATGTACTAGGATTTAATAAATCGTGATAGATGTCACTTAATGATAGGAAGGCTTTATAGGAATTTTCTAGTTTTAGCCTAGCTTTTAGCTCTTTTTAGTTTTAATTAAATATGTTATGGATAAATATAATAACTAATCTTAAAATGTAATAACTAAAATATATTATTAAAAGGAGTCCCTTTAGGCAAGGTTCCGAAGATACTGCCAGCGTTCCCCCGTTGAATAGCTAAATTAATTAATGGATAAATTCTATAACATTTTGTATTTGAATTTCCCATGTCATTGTGTCTCCTGTACTATGACAGACGGAATTTAAAACAGAACCTTCTTGTAAGGACGTACTGAGGAAATTAGGGCAGGACGTAAACAATGCGCGCGCTTTTATTGTTTACCGTAATAACGGAATTTTTTAATATAGTAACTTCAGCCTCTTCAAATAATATCTCGGAAAAATTACAGTTTATAAATGGCCTTAGTAACTAATCCCACCAAATACATTCATGAATTTGTGAATTATGATAAATTCGATGACCCTGCTGCTATAACGGAATTTACGTCACCTAGGTAATTTAAATATTTAAAGTATGTGTCGAATATTGTATGGTTACTGTAATTTTGGTTGACCTTTTTGTGGTGAATGATAACCTCATTTTATGAATAGCGTTAAATTTTGAGTTAATCAGGTCAATCATTAATTTTTAGAAACAGTGTACGCAAACCCAGACTGGTCCATTATCTTTGAATAAAATAGTAATATAAGTATATTTTATCTATAAATCGATGGAACATGGAAAAATTTCAGCAAGTTCCATCTTAGTATGAATAATTGTGATATTTTTTTATTAATAAAACATTTTTATCTGGAATATATGAATTGACATCCGCTCACCGTTTTTAGTTTTATCGAAACATTTCCGTATTAAGAAAAATATTTTGATATACCGTAAAATATAACAATTTAATTAAACTAATTGTATTGCAAACGTCCATAGATAACAGTGATATTGGCATTGACAATCGTAAACAAATTCTCATTGTGAACAGATTATATATTGAAGTATGAGAGTTCAATGTATGAATGTATAAATCTTTGGACTTTCTCGTACTACTATGCAGTAGCTAAATATTTCATTGAGAGGAAACGAAAATTGTCAATACCATAGTATTATTATTTGCACAACGGTGTGGGCGTACTCAATTACGTTTAGAAGACGTCACGTGGCTACTACGTACTGACTCTGGCGGTATTGAGTTTCTACGTCACAATGCGGCATGCTCCAATTTCTTCTAGACTTGATGCCAGACACTAGATGACTTATTTCTCGTCTTAGTATGTGATTATTATTACCACGTATAGATACTATTTATGTTTTCAGTTTTTCCGCGCACCACTACTTTGTGAAACCAGCTGCCCACTGGCTTTCTGAACCAATTCTGACTAAGGTCCTTCAAGAGCGTACCAATTCTTAAAAGGCCGGCAACGCATTCGCGAGCCCTCTGGTATGAGAGTGTCCATGGGCGGCAGTATCACTTAACATCAAGAGAGCCTCCTGCCCGTTTGCCCCCTGTTCTATAAAAAAAAGTTTAAATTTCTTTATGATTCAGCAAAAACCAACGGCGCTTCAGTCTGGGTCTCAGTATATCTGTTTCTTTATCATCAGTTTTAATTCTAAAGCACAAGTGGGTGATCATCCTTGTGTATGACACATTCTGTCCAGTTTTGGGATTAAGGCATGACGGTATCCTCACGATGCTTTACCATCACTGTACGAGAGAGTGTTAAATGCGCACACGGACAGAGTCTTCATTGCATTTAACAAAAATCTACCTATATAACACAATTCTAGTTAATCGGTCGGATAGTTAAATATGAAAGAAAATACGCCTTTGTGACAGGCTTGTAGTGTAGGGTAATTTTTTGTATGAAGACCTGCGTAGTCAGCGCATGGCGTATCGATTTTTTACCTCCCGACACAGAAAAGAAGGGTGTTACGTGCTCCATTCGAGAATAGTACGTGATAAAATAATAATTGGTAAATGGTTTACCTATATAAATATGCAGCTATATTTTCCTTGCTTTACCATTACCATATTGCTTTATGGCGGAAGGGAGCTTGTACGGTTAATATAAGTATTATGGTAAGGGTAGACATTTGTTGAGGTTTGGTTCAAAGTTAACCAATTTCAGCCATTGGAGCGAATCGCTTTAGTCTTTAGAAAGCCGCTGAAAATAAGAATAGCTACGCTTTCACGCTTGCACTTAAAAAATAAAGCTTAAAAAAGTAGGTGGTTTTTGTATAATGTTGCGTACAACGATAATTGACCTACTTGTGAGTGTAGAATGTTATAGTTAGCTTTTAATTGTATAAATATTTACAAAAAAAAAGATATTTTATGTAAGATTGATTAAATTATATAAGTATGTTATATGATTTTTTGAAGTGTATGATAAAACAGTATCATATTAGATCGATTCGTTTTGTTGTTACAATGCTACAAACAAATACACTAATCTAATCTTTAAGATACACTCTCAAAGACCAATCCTTGATAAATTACTGGATTAGATCAGGTCATTAAGTTTTTCTCATGCCGACCAGACAGGATAGACCCACAAGTTTTAGCATGTTTCAGTAACGTTATATCTTTGAAATTGGTGTACTGTTTTTTAATACTGGACTTCTTCAGACACATGGTGTAAGAATCACATACTATAAAACACGCGAGCGTGTTACATACATGTATGTACTATAAATACATTGCATACGTAAGGTTGTGCATGCGAACGATGTTGGCTTTCTGCCAGCTCTCAGTAATTCATACTATACCATCATGCTACATATCGACATGGTAATAAGTTGGAAAGTGATTATGTTTTATATGCAGAAATAAAAAACTATTGTGCACGGCTAGACCTGTGCGCCGATGGATTTTTCTTTGCAATTAACTTGCTCAAATTTAACATTGTGAGATGACCGGCATGTTTGAAATAGGGTTCCAGGGTCAAGAGGATGTTTTAAATATTTATTATTTACCCTCAAAAACTATAATAATATGCTATTAAATGAAATGCTATGCTTAGAAAACTAAAGAGAGTGCCTGCGTCTGGCTATACGGGGCGTAACTCGGACGATGTGAAAATCACAACGCTTTTATAACTAAGAAAGGCTAAATAAGGAAAATTTACAGCCTTTTTTCGTACATTTGGATTTAATTATCAAAATGTGTCAGCCACAGGCTGATCACCTACAAAACGCGTGTGCCAAATTTGATACGCTAAATTTCATATTACATCGATACATATCAAAAATAAAAATACTTTTTATTTAAAATTTGTTTTCGTTGAAACGGAGTCTATGTGTCTTTTAAAATAAAATTATCGTAAGAATGGAGAGTTACAGACAAGGAAAATGTGCTTGGCACGACTAGGAGTAAAACAAAGTCTATGAACGAAAGAACATATAGTCTATGCTCAAAGTCCAAAAACTTAATATTATTTAAAAATAAATATAAATCTCACTAGAATATCGACGGAGTCAGCAAGACTTGTTCTTTTTACATGCTATTCTTAATGGGCGGACAGATAGTCCTTATTTGCTATCGTTAATTTCATTTAAAATTCCTCCTGCGTATGCGACAAGATACTCAAAATTGTTCAGTGTGCCTCGTACGAAATCGAATTACCTGCGTAATTCTCCAATGTTTCGGGTTTTATCGAACTATGACAACCATTGTCAAGACATTGATCTTTTCTACCACAAAAAGAGAGATGTCAAGAAGTACTTGGAGAAGCGGGAAGACTCTGATTTTTTTAAGTAGTAATTTTAAATTCTTAGTATTATTTGTTCCTTTTAAATGTCAATTTCAGTTTTTTAATTTTATTATTTTGTTTTTTTTTAAATGTAAAATTGTCTTTTAATGCGCTTGCTTGTTTTCTGTTTTTTATACATAATTTGTTAATCTATGTAATCTGTTTTGGCTTTCTGTATTGTATTAGAATTTTGTATAATAATATGTATTAAGTAAGCTGTTAGATTACTTATAAATAAATAAATCATTTTTCAGTAATAATCCAGTGCTTGTCATCGCTGACAAAACACTCTTATGTAACATACAACTTCAATTAGCATGAACTCTTATGTTAAATAACTTCCAATTAAAATATACCAAGAATCCCAGCTATTTCTTAAATAATGTTACGAAAGCATTTCTCCAAGTTCAAGGTTAAGCAGCCGCACGTGCCTCGTGGCTGATATCAAATAATTTGTGAGACGCTGTTTAATCGTATTCTGTTTATAAACATGCATGAGTAATTTTGTATTCTTTATCTTACATGGTATAAGAGTTTGGCAACTCGTATTCGTAGTCTGCAAAAAAAGCGCTGTGGGATTTGAAGTCGCAGCAATTACCTTTTATATATTATTCTCCCAGGCCGGCTAATTTCAAAGTTTAAAAAGCTCCTTATATCTAAATGTTGCCTTTGCCGACTGGCAAACAGATCCGCAGAAATGAAGCAAATCCCAATGCAAATATTAGAATAGTTTTTTTTCAACATTCTAATATTTATAATTTAATTATATTTGAAAAAAAAGACTATATTCCTATTATATATCTTAATGCATTTATAAGGGTCACATTGGGTCAACTCCTCAATTTTAATCTGTCTTGTCGATATCTTTGGGTAAGCTCCAACGGAGAACGCCCATTCTTTGTAAAAACTATATATTGGTGGACTATGCTCTAACATGATCAGTTTTTATTTACCCCACAGCCTGAGTGGTGTACAAAAAAAATTAAACAAGGAAGTATCCTTGTTTAATTTTTTAATGTTAGTTTTTTATTTATTTATTTATGTTACCTGTACGATTACGTTATATTCGTTATATATATTGCAGACGACATACTTCATATAATGATGCCTAACTTGAGTGATGGTGATTGCAGGGGCTCACAAATTAATTTGTGCAACGGTGGAGCTGGAGCCATGGCCTTGGTCCCGAAGATTCCCAATGGTTCAGCGTGCCAGAAGAAACCAATGGCCACCCTTACACATTTGCCCAAGCGACCCCCTGTGGACATAGAATTCTCAGATCTCTCTTACTCAGTCAGTGAAGGAAGAAAGCGAGGTTATAAAACTCTTCTGAAGTGCATCAATGGTACATTCAGGTCCAGTGAATTGACAGCTATAATGGGACCATCGGGTGCCGGGAAGAGTACCCTTATGAATATCCTTGCTGGATACAAGTAAGTTTTTGTGTATAAAATTTTAACTATTATTATAAATATGGGTTCAGTTCCTTTCAATTTCCTTGGTAACAAAAACTTGGTGCCCACTCTATGCCCTTGATTCGGGAACTTGTGATAAATGCAGATTTAGATCTACTGTTTTTATAAATTGACGTTCATAACTAAAGTGAATAAATGAAGTTTAATTCGATCATTCAATTATACTCTAATTCAGTAAGGGACCTTCCCTTAAAAATAGGGAAAAAAAAAGTAATCAAATTGAAATTTGTACCATTTTATATCAAAGTAGACAGAGTCTCGATAACTCAGATAGCATTTATTTGCTGTTTAAAATAATCAGCGATCTCTCATTTCCGTTCGAGAATTTACTAATTATATGATAACATGCAAGTATCTGGTACATTTTCAATACAATTAATTCGAAAAGCATTTTAATGTAAAAAGTTAAACTTTTTTTTTTGTCACCCCACAACACTAATAATAAATAATTGGTTATAGCTCACATTGTGTTGGTAAGCTCTCAGACTTTTGTTTTGTAAGTGGAATTGAGATTTTTGTATGTAATAGTAGGCAGACGGGCAGACGGCTCCCTTGACGTTAGATAGGCTCGCAAGGTTGATACAAGATTAATTCTATTACTTTTTTTTTTTTATATAGAACAGGGGGCTAACGGGCAGGAGGCTCATCTGATGTTAAGTCATACCGCCGCCCATGGACACTCAATGCTATAATTACTTCTATTACTTATATATCTTTATTGTATTCCAGAACCTCAAACGTGAGTGGCTCAATTCTGATCAACGGTAAAGAAAGGAATCTCCGACGCTTCAGGAAGTTATCCTGCTACATCATGCAGGACGACTGTCTCCTGCCTCACTTGACAGTCCGTGAAGCAATGACCGTGTCCGCAAACCTCAAACTCGGCAAAGACATGACTGTCAACGCCAAGAAGATTGTGATAGACGAAATCCTCGACACGTTAAGTTTGAAAGAAGCGGAAGACACGCGAACAATAAACCTGTCTGGTGGTCAGAGGAAGCGGCTTTCCATCGCTTTGGAGCTGGTTAATAATCCTCCAGTGATGTTCTTTGACGAGCCGACGTCGGGTTTGGACAGTTCTTCTTGTTTCCAGTGTATATCGTTGCTAAAGTCTCTCGCTAGAGGTGGAAGAACCATCATATGTACGATACATCAGCCGTCTGCGAGGTTGTTTGAGACGTTTGACTATTTGTACACGTTGGCGGAAGGACAGTGTATATATCAGGGATCTGTTAGGGATCTGGTTCCTTTCATGTCGACGATGGGCCTGCATTGTCCGAGTTATCACAATCCAGCTGATTACGGTAAATGTTTTATCATTGTATAAATGATTTTAATTTGATTTTTTGGAATTTATAGCATTACTAGCTGCCCCCGCGAACACCGTTTCACAAAATAAATTTAATTTATACTTAAGCCTCAATAACACGTGGTAATCATAATATTGAATTGTAGCTTATATGACATGTTTGTCGGTTTACCATAGCAGTGCCATCTATTGATTACTTACTCAATCCAGTCGAAAAGTATCGACATCTGTTAGAATCTTTTGTGACTGTCAATTAATTGTAGACAAATAATTTGCAATAAAATAAAATTGCGACTATAATTAAAGATCTAAGCTATCCTATCTCTTAAGTTGGGCCAGACTGCTCACGGTGTGCTATTTAATTTAAAATCGGTTAAGTAGTTTAGGAGTTCATCGCGGACAAACATCTTGACAGGAGGTTATATATATTAAGATAATGTCTTTATAAATGAGTTGATGACACGATGAGCTTAATATATACATATTATAAAAAAACGTAAGTTAATCAGATGTGTAACTATGCCGTGTTAATTACTTGTCAAAGTGGGGCTATGATACGAAACGAATAATATTTTTGCATTAACAATTTAATGTAACTTGTAATTGTAATTCTCTTTTTCATATTTTGGACAAGAAACAAATTGTTTTCAAAGTCAAAGTCACTTAATCCAAAAGTCGACGGCGTGTGTCAGGCACTGGAGGCCACTTACTCTTTTAAAATAGGTTTCACAATATTTTGTATATATTAGTTAAATAATTATATGTGAAGACAATGTACGTCTAAAACAAAACAGGTCAAGTATGTTTTGTTAGTATACATGTTCCTTCGGACAGTGTATACTCTTTATAACGTTATGCTTTATAACGATAAACTCTCTATAACGTTGGAGTGAGCCCAAGTTGGTTGGTTTGCGTTAAAACTCACATATTGAAACACTCTTTATAGCGATATGCCATTCTCTATTACGAAGAAATGTGTTCATATTTGTAGACAGTAAATATTTATTTTCGGTATTATTGTTTTTGTTATGTTATCAAGTAACAAAAGACTTTGTAGCTCCGAAACATCCGAGGTCGGTCTAGCTTTTGTTATACTTAATTGCCTTGTACACGTGCAGTATGACGCATTGTTTTCACGGAAGTGATGGTCTTCGACCAAGCATACTGGGTACCTATCGTATTATCAGTCGTAAACCTACTTTGAAACTGTTAACATGGCCAGTAAACGGAAAGCGATTAGTGTTGACGAAAAAATTTTGACGAAATTATCAGACTATATGTGTAAACAATAATTTATATGTATAAGCATTTATTATCTGAGACATACATACAATTAAAAATTCTTATTAATTTAGTTTTTTTTGTTCACTCCATATAACGATAACTCTCTATAACGACAAAAAATGCGCAGTCCCTCGAGTTTCGTTATAAAGAGTATACACTGTATTTACAAATATTTGTTTGTTATTTACAACAGCAATAATAGTCTTTGTCCACAATATTATGAGCTAAAATTTCAATCATTTAGCATGCTACATGGCAGGTTGAAGGTGATGTTGAACATCGTGAGAAAACTTGCATCTGCAAGCCCTTTCCTTAAATATAGGCATTCAGACTTTACTAGTAAAAACAAAACGGTTGTAATTATGCTGGTTCTATGTAAATCTATTCTAATATTAATATCGATTTCCAGTAATGGAAGTGGCGACGGGTGAACACGGCGAGTGGGTTCATAAGCTGGTGCTAGCCGTGAAGAAGCCTGACCGGCCTCACGCATCTGCCTCCAATTGTGTCTACAACAATCTCGCTAAGAACAACATTCAGAAGGAGGCCTTGGAGATTGTTATCGGTATGGATTTACTTTATAAAAGACAAAAATATACATTTATTTATTTGCCCCATAACGCCGAACAAATAAAATATATATAAATACAAATATTTAACTAATCTTATATTTAAGTCAAACATATAAATTTATTTATTTACATCTTAAAAAAGGGCAGAACAAATATTATATACATACTAACTATTTAAACAATCTTAAGTTTGTCTCTCAGTCGTCCTAGACCAAACATGCTTTTAGGGCATAACTGAGCGAATACATAACAGCATATACACTGGGAATATCTATAGAATAAACCCCTTATTAATAAATAATTCCCCCCTTTTAATTAAAATACTCAAGTCTCTTTCCCTCATAGCATAAACATAATGTGACAGAAAGAAACGGATCAATACTTTAGCTATAAAGCTAGTGTTTAAAATTAAAACCACGAGCGACATTATTGCGTACTACGCATGAGTCATCTTACAATTGCTGCTAGAAATAGGTTGTTGACCTGATGTTGCGTACTTATTACTAACACTACTATGATTGCGGTTATCTATTCATAATTAATTTTAATAATCATTTTATTTCTTTGTCTTATTGACGCGAATATATATATAAAAAAAAAATATATGTAGAAAAGGAGGCAAACGGGCAGTAGGCTCACCTGATGTTAGGTGATACCGCCGCCCATGGACACTCTCGATGCTGGAGGGCTCGCGAATGCGTTGCCGGCCTTTTAAGAATTTGTACGCTCTTTTCTTGAAGGACCCTAAGTCGAATTGGTTCGGAAATACTTCAGTGGGCAGCTGGTTCCACAAGGTGGTGGTGCGCGGCTTTAACTGCCTTGAAAAACGCATAAAGAGGCCGTTCAGTCGTAAGAGATTTACGGTGATCTATCCCCCCCCCCCTTTCGACTGGTCACAATTAAGCAAATCACTCAAGAATTACATACATAAACGTTCTGTGTAAAGTAAATTAGAAAAATGAGCACATACACAGCCGTGCATTGGCACAGACGGGAATTGAATCTCCTAAAATTATACATACATATACATATAATATATATATATAATATATATATACATATATTTTGTTAACGATGCAATCTATTGTAACGGTAATTGTATGTTCTCCCTAAGTTTTTCTCTACTTTTTAAGAACTTCTGTCGATCTGAAGCGGTGGAAGCCTGATGTAACACAGGTACTCTTAGCTGACATCAGTCTTACACAAAGAAGCATTTCCTTCAAAAGAAGAAAGACAATTAATAATAAATAGTTGTAACTTATTTATGTACGCAGTTGTGTTTTTTTTTACCTGGGGAAACCCGATTACGGGCGCCCGCGCTTGGGCAAATTGTTAAGTGACGCGGAGAGTGGGGGGGTCATAAAATGCTATGACCCCATACTCACTAAAACCACCAGGGCTCACTGTTTGCTATGGGACGAGGGCGGGTAACAGCTAGGCCTTTTCACTGCACCCCGTCTAGCGACTGCCGCTTTCGCGGCTCTGACTACTACTAACCTAATCTAACCTAAACATTGTTTATATGAAAGTGCTAACTTTTTCTAACCATTTCCAGACAAGCCCACCTGCACAGTGCTAGATCTCTCAAGCTCGGAACCAGCTTCCGAGAAACCGCCGATTCCAAACTCGAACAACCTTGCGCCAGTCACCTGCACCACGTCTCTTCTCGATTCCAACGAGAGCTTCAACAAGAAACCCCAACACACCGGCTTCCCAACGTCGGGGTGGAAGCAATTTTGGATCTTATTGAAACGGACCTTCAAGAGCATTATACGAGATCCAACACTGACTCATTTAAGACTAATTTCGCATACAGTCGTCGGCTTGCTTATTGGAATGCTGTATTATGATATTGGAATGGATGCTGCAAATGTGCAGAGCAATGCTGGATGTATTTTCTTCACTGTAATGTTCACAATGTTTACTGCTATGATGCCTACTATTTTAACATGTAAGTATATTATCTGAAATATTTATCATAAATAGAGAGAAAGATAACGGCCGTGGAAGTTATGGGAATTAACATATGGATAGTATAATTCCTATTTAAAAAAAGGGCGTGCGTACAAAGTGCACATGTCAGAAGTGAAAGTTCTCTATAAATCATTTAATACTAAGGTAAAAGACCCCATAGATGATCATGTACCAGTATATGGTCACTCCGTGTATTTGTATAATATCTATATTCACACTGTTTACACACTGTATATGCGCTAATGATAATATAAATGATTAAAAATCTGCGTTTACTGCACAAGTATGCGATAGAATTTCCATCTAAAGTTCTTATATGTAACTACTAAATTAATACATCAACCAATCGTGTGTATTTTTCTCCCTTTCTCACTCTCTCTCAATCGGTCACAATCGCTCTCTCCCTTTTCTTCGAGAAAAACGCTGCACATCTTCGTGACGATCCGCAAAAATTGTACCCTCAGCGCCTAAAAAGTTTCACTTCAAAAACTATACAGTTATATTTTTTAATTTAGAACTATAATGGTGTAACATTGTGGCCAAAATGACAAAAATCTCTGATCTCAATAAAGACTAAATACATATTTCTATAGATCAACTACTATTTTAACATATACAGGAAGTTTTAGTTTTATCTAATCATTGAATGGAGGAATTCTTTTCAAATTAAAATCTTCTTTTCAAAATACGATACGATATTTTCCCTTGATGTTCCAAATTCAAATTAATCGCAAAATATGTTGCTAGGCGAAAATTCCAAGGCTGCCAAGTCTAGTTTTTTTATTCTTTAAAAGTTTTAAAGAGAGAATAATAGGAAAAAGGTTAGATAAAGATATAATATTATGGTGACATAAAGTACGCGGGGGCAAATAGTGTCAAATATAAGGATGCAATATAATAAAAAAATACAGGAGATAAACTTACAAATTTGTATTTCAGTCCCAATGGAGATGAGTGTGTTTGTGAGGGAGCATCTGAATTACTGGTATTCACTCAAAGCGTTCTACTTCGCTAAGACGATAGCGGACTTGCCTTTTCAGGTATACAAGTTGTTTTATTTATTTACACTTCGTTGCAAAGAAACAAAAATAAAACAATACATAAAAATTACAAGGGATGCAACGGGCGGCCTTATCGCTAACAAGCGATTTCTTCCAGGCAACCTTTAGTTGTTTTTCTTAATGTCAATAATTTTTTATGTGCGTGATCTGTTACGAGTTTGCAGTTTTTTATAAAAACATTGAACTACGCATTTCTTAAGACTTATAAAGTATTTTAGTCTAAGTTATTTACTAAAAAATATATTTACAAAAATAAACTGTCCAATTAAACTATTAAGGCTCTAGACAGTAAAAAAAAGATACTATAAATGTAAGTATAAATGGCTATTAAAATAAATTTTTATGAAGATTTAACGTTTAAAATTATTAAATGGATACTGAACCATTGTACTTGTATTTAGTTTCAAGCCTAAAAAGAACAGACAATTTTAAAATATATATAATAATAGAATAAAAATACCTTTTTAATATCAAAATTACTAAATACTTAAATTTTGTTTCTCCAACTTTAAACATACAATGAAATTTCAGATCGTGTTTAGCGGCGTCTACGTGATAATCGTGTACTTTATGACGAGTCAGCCAATGGAGTTGGATCGGATATTAATGTTCGCGGCCGTTAATATCCTCACGGCGCTGGTCGCCCAGTCCCTAGGCCTTCTCATTGGAGCCGCTATGAAGATCGAAACGGGGGTCTATCTCGGGCCCGTGACTACAATCCCGGTGGTCCTATTCTCAGGTTTCTTTATTAATTTTGACGCCGTTCCCGAGTACTTATCTTGGCTCACATATGTCAGTTACATTCGATACGGATTCGAAGGAGCCATGCTATCCGTCTATGGCTACGACAGAGAAAAACTCAAATGCTCCATCGACTTCTGCCATTACAGAAAGCCGAGCCAATTCCTCAAATATATGAGCATGAATGACGCAAACTTCTGGGTTGACATCGGTGCTCTAACCGTGTTCTTTATCGGTATTAGAATAATCTCCTATCTAGTTCTAAGATTCAAGTTAAAAATGATGCAGTAGAGCACAAACCGCTTTGTATTTACGGTGATAATTCTTTCCATTTTATCGAGTTAGCAACACTGCCGTGTCAGTTAAAACTGACAACTGTCATCTGACAACTGACTTGTCGGCTGACAGCTGTCAGTTTTATTGTTTACGCCGGCGCAATTAGTGGTCGACGTAGGTTTATATGTAGTTTTCGAAATAATTAGCTTTATAGTATGCAGTTCGACTTAGTCGATAGTTTGTAAGTAATTAGGTTAAGATTTTATAGTTGATCGGGCCCATGACTTAATTTTAAGTTTAATATTGATATTATTTTCATGTAATCATTGCATTCGTAGATGTTTACGTACGTTTAATGGTATCTTTGTCTCAGTCTGTCAAAATCACATTATTGGATGAATTATTTGAAGTTTATTCAAGATGGTAAAGAACATTGTCGGGTTGTTAATATAACCATTGAAGATATTAACAACCCGTCAAAAAAGATAACAACTGGCTAAATATTTTTAACAACACGTCGACCTATATTGTGTTTTATATATGTTAGCTTTTCTATTATACTTTACTATTTCATGTAAATCAATAGTATTAGTCCTCTAAAGTTTGTTGCAATTTAAGGTCACGCTCGGTCGTGTGACTAGTTCGTAACAATGCGATTGTGTACACGTACGTACGTATATGTATTGTTTTTTTTCACCATAGTTCTCTACCGTACCTTCTAGTACGGTGTAATTAAATATTTATTAGGCTAAGATGTGTAAATTTGGTAACAATTTGCCATGTATTTTTTGTATGGGCCTTAGAATAAACAATAGAAGCCAAATCTCAATGACATTTAGTCTTTTACTAGCAATTGAATTAAACACCTTAATTATATACGAATTGCGTTTTCATAGTTAGTTCTTGTCTTTCAAAGATTATTATTATTCACTCGTATTAGATCTTTCACTTATTTTTTATATGAGTAGGAACAAGACAGAAACTATACGAAAAATTAATCCTTTCTAGACATTTTTGGTCTCATTAGAGTCTAAATGTGCTTTGCTTTTGCTGGCCTTGTGTGATAAAGAACCTAATATTTGTTTGCTATTTTAGTATGTACTAGACAACTATCACAAAATATCTTAGAAGTTCCTCATTGGAATTATATTACCCGTATTAAGACGGGATTAAGAATCACTTTTCGACTACCCACTTTGTATGGAAATGACATTTGATCTCACTTTGTCACGTGACCATTTTTATGAAAATTACTGGGTCACGGTTCAAGCCCCATAGCCCTTACTATAAAACTTTCAATAGCTATCCCGTTTCAATATCAAGGTCAATATTAATAGATCACTTGCATACAAAAACCTAGAGGTCGGTATCGCTTTCGCTATTAGAGATTACTGAGTGATGGCTCAGATTTCGTGATTAATTTAGTACAAAAGTTTGGGCAATAGTAGTATTTGTTCAGTAATTCTTAATTCTCGAACAGTTATAGAAAATAATGTTATGAAGTCTATATATGGCAATGACAGCAATATTTGTATTACTATTTAAGTTATGTATTATATTTGTTTAAATCATCACTTCAACTACATTTCTCTGTATTTCCCAATTTAGAATTTAATACTCTGTATTTTCGTTAGGAATAATTGGTATCTTTAATTTTAATAAAGTCGGTCTTATTATAAAACATGGACTAAAGATGGATATGTAAAATGGTTGGTTTGTATAATGGTTATGGTAGTATAAAATTTATAATAAGGCCGGATACGTTATATGTGATAATTGGTTACATGTTCAATGTAATTATGAAATAATCCTGCATTATGATAAATTATAGTTTTATTTTGTCTTACAATCACTATTTGGGGCCTATCATGATCGTTAACACATGCCAAGTACCGGTAATTTTTAATAGAATTGTGACTTTATTTGATATTAAGTGATGTGCATAAACATTTACACAGCCTAAAGGCTTGTTTTGGCCTTTTAATAATCGAAAAATTATTCTCTAAAATACATAAGGTTTACTAGGAAGTAATTTTACCCTGCAACTAGTGAAATATATACAGCTTACATCGTTTCTGACCTATGAAATGGTTATAATACGATATATATTTTAAAAACGTCGAAACAGTACGTGGAACATCCAAAAAGCTTGTAAGGGAACGGGGTTTTTGATGGCTTGGCTTGAGTCACGTGATCATTACGTTGGCATGTTTAATTAGTTCATGGATTTGCGTTAGTAGTTTAATGTAGGCCTCGAGTTTCTATTTTTAGTGTTTAATGTATAAACAATGCAAGTATATTTATGATATAATACACTTCGGTGGGTAAGAGTAATTTTATAATTCTTAAGTCATTGTAGGAGTACTTTTTTCACTTATGAAGTAACTATTCACATTTAAATGTTTTCTAAACCTTTGCAATATATTAATGAGCCGTTCAATTGTAATACGTTCCATTTCACGCGATTTATTTTTCGATTTTGACAGACTAAGAAGAAGAAATGGCAGGCGTACATATCTTATTCGCCGTTCACTACATTCTAGCTGTAATAGTTAAATTTTAATTATGCTATCTTTCATAATTCTCTTCGTCGGTATCTTAATTACCAGTATTTATGGATTATTAATAAACGACTGTGATTTTTATAGTGAATTGTTTGTTTTATTTTTGGTGTATAAAGGTATTCCTTTGTCTTTTAAATCTTTATACAATGTTATTAAAGTCTAGTAAAGATATTATGATAATTTGATTAAAACAGATGACAGGTGTGGCCGTTTGCCAAGATAATAGATAAGAATTATAACAAAATTAATCAAAAACCTAGATTTAAATTTTTCTAGGACTGGACTAGAAGCTCGTAGCCCAAGGGTTGAACGGAGGGGGGGGGGATAGATACAGGATCCTTGAAGCAGATTTTAATCTTTATAGAACCTTAGAATTATTAAAAAGACACATTTATTACAACTAAATTAGTCTGCACTTTTCACTAAATTATTTATTGAGAAAAAAAATTAAACCTTCCCAAAACACTCCAGGGTCTCTTTAAGAATAGAACTATAGCAAGTATTTCTAACTTGATGGTGTAACAACAAATTTTAATGATTTGGTACTACAGACTAACAGAATAACCAGAAGATTAAACCATTAAGTTAGAAAAACGGTGTTATTTAAACAACCGTATAGAATAGTATTCAGGACTGCAAAAACAGCTCGTTTTCTTACGGGCCTATATAACTAACGATGAGCCAGTGCCATCTAGTGAATAAACAGCGAAACACCGAGAGTGCTACAAATGCCTTAGATCAGAGCCTGGATGTCTTCATCAGCGCGTTGGCGAGACGCATGTTTGAGCGTACAGACGCCTTCGGCTTCCACTACCTCCAGAATCTCGCCCCGCTCCACACCAGGCCGGGCCGACCACCGCCGAGCCAGTGCGCGCGTAGGACTCCGATACCTAAAAACCCTCCCTCCCTGCGCACTCCCCACCTCCACTGACACATAGCAACAAGTGCCGCGAAAGAAGACACTCCACAGCACTTACAAGGCCCAGGGCCGCTCCAGCCCCGCCACAGTGACCGCCGTTGAGCGCGGCGCGAAACTGCTACCCCCCGCAAGCCCACGGGCGTAACGGGGTTCCCGGCGCCAGCCACGGGTGCAGCGCGGAAGACAGCATAGATTGCCTTAGATCAAAATAGATTTAAATTTGCAATACAACCCTGAATAACAATCATATTACTGCGAGCATGCTTCTATTTTAGAATGTGTTGTATTAATGTGCAAGCAATGAACCATGCAATTAAGTGGCATTTTAATTAATTTAGGTACACTTTCATTGTAAACAACATATCTAAAAGTATGTATATCGTTTATTAGGTATATAGCAGGGCATGATTAAGAGAAGTTGTTTTGAATCATGTTTCAAACAGTCTATAAAGAAGTTTTAATTTTTATGAGGTATCGGTCGAAAAATTTAGAATGCAATGAAATATTAAAAATTAAGGAACTTAGGCTCACGTAGTTAAAGAATTAATTAGTAATTACTCGTCGTTAAAGTCCCGATGGGAAAGCTCCTAATATTAGTTGTCAAAAGAAAACATTTCAATGGACTCGTGGTTTTTCCCCTCATTTAAATATTGGGGGTTCCCCTATTAACAATAGATTTCATAGTTTTACAGATAATTTCTATATATATATCATAGAAACTAGAAAGTCTTTACGTTCCACGTTACCCCACAAAAATCTATGTACATCAGTTTAGGGTGAATGGAAAAGGGTTCCAGTATTGATTAGAGAAACGCAAGATTAATTTAAGTTTATTCATTCGTCGTCTTGAATTGAAGCATTACAAGTTGAAATAATTTGATAATATTTTTTTAAGCCTGATATTTATTTATTGCTATAATTAAGGATTCTCGCTCGTGCATTGCAATTAACTTTTTTTTACATTTTTCAAACGTATTTTTTTTTATATAATAGGGGGCAAACGGGCAGGAGGCTCACCTGATGTTAAGTGATACCGCCGCCCATGGACACTCTCGATGCTAGAGGGCTCGCGAGTGCGTTGCCGGCCTTTTAAGAATTTGTACCCTCTTTTCTTGAAGGACCCTAAGTCGAATTGGTTCGGAAATACTTCAGTGGGCAACTGGTTCCACAAAGTGGTGGTGCGCGGCAAAAACTGCCTTGAAAATCGCGCAGTTGTGGAACGGCGGACGTCGAGGTGATACGGGTAGAATTTCGTATTCTGCCTCGACGTCCGATGATGAAACTCAGCTGCAGGTATTAATCCGAACAACTCCTCTGAACACTCTCCATGGTAAATGCGGTAGAAGATGCAGAGTGACCCCACATCTCTACGCAACGCCAAAGGATCAAGCCGCTCGGAGAGAGATTGGTCGTTAACCATTC